>CM045997.1:42091630-43341630 GCA_025175895.1 Wurfbainia villosa
AGCCTTGCTTCCTCTCTATCATCATTTTCACGCCAACCCCATGCCACCTTTTATAGAGTTTGGGGATAAGCCATGAATTAATCTCCTCCATTGGTTCTAGGGATTTAATCTCAACCGTCGGATCTAGAGATTTAATCTCAACCGTCGGATCTTAGAGATTTAATCTCTACCAATGGATCTTAGTGTTTTGTTTCTATCCATTGGATCTAAGCATCTTGAGGTGTTAATGGGCTACATTAGGGACCATGAGGAGGAGTTGGGTCTTGGCCACCAATGGATCAAGCCCACATAAAGTCTGATCCACTAATGATGGTCCAATCCACTAAAGGTCCATCATTGATCTACCTCACCAACCCCCATATGATAGTATGCGCTCCATATATTATTTGTATATTTTCTCCCCGTGTTTAAGATCTCGAATGTCCGTCGATTAATTAATTTACTGACCATTAATTAATCAACATCTAACTCCTTGAGTAGTACCACTCAACCTTTTCATCATGCCGGACCTAGTCCACCTGCAGGGTTTACATGATGAACCTTATGAGCTCCTCAAGGGGACATCATCATCCTAATATATAGGACACGGTTTCCTCCTATAATCAACGGCACACGATATAAATAATATCATCTCCCAACTTACCGAGTCTATCGATTTAATCTATAAATCTCGCCCATTGGTAAATCAAAGAGATGAGTACCAAGTATATGTGCCCGTTATTATATCGGGATTAAGAGCATGTACTAAATAATATCTGAGGTCCGATTCGATTATGTAGTCAGCAATAAATCGAATCACCTCTGTGTCGGTCTGCAAAGTGCACTAGTGTGATTCTATGGTCAAGACAAACCAATACCAAATCACACTACAACCATTCCGATGGTTTGTCCAAAGTCATCTCGGTTGTGAGCCTTTACTTATACTTTACAAGGAGCCGATCACATGATCTCCCATGTGACACCACACACCATGTTATCTACAATGTAACGTATTAGACAATATGCATAAATATATGCAAACAATGATCATGTGATTCTTATTTCAAAATAAAGATGTTCATACAAAAGATAGACTTTTCAGTATACATCCCTACAAATGGTTTGTCCAAAACCATCTTGATCGTGAGCCTCTACTTATATTCTACAAGGGACTGATAACATGATCTTCTGTGCCACACCAAGCACCATGTTATCTACAATGTAAAATATTAGACAATATGCACACATATAATAAATATAAAGTGCAAACAATGATCATGTGATTCTTATTTCAAAATAAAAATGTTTATACAAAAAGAGCTAGGCTTTCAGTATACATTCCAACAGTTGTGACGCCGTCTCGTGTTCCTGCATTCTTAGATTATACAACTTATTGAGAAAGAGGTCTCGCTTTCAAACCTTAGCTTTGTCGGTCCCTTCATGTAATTTGACCAACTTTATCCATAAGTCTTTGGCATTGATGAATGGGCCGATGCGGTTGAGCTCCTCCTTTGACAATCCGCATTGGAGGATTTGAGTTGCCTTCGCGTTGGCTTCAACTTGTCTCTTAGTGGCAATGGTCGAGTTGTAACGCCCGTAACATTTAGAGAAAATTTTACAATAATTTTTGTATGATTATAATGGGCTTTTATGTGGGTTGTTTCAAAAATAAAAGAAAATAGAGCAAAAAAGGGATGCATGGCCCAGGGTTTTAACCCTGAACCTCCTAGCAGGAAACTAAACTTTAGGATGCATCTGATAACTAGAAGCCTAGCAGGGGTGTGCTATTAGAAGGGTATGGGAAATGATAGATAAGGGTAGGGGAGGCAAAGGGACACCTTCAATTGAAAAAATAGGAGTATGAGGGGACAAGAGAACCACAACTTGTCATTCTCTTCTTCTCTTCTTCTTCCCCACCGAAACCTCCTCATCCCCTTCTTCCATTTTTGAAAAACTCAAGAAGCAAGAAAGCAAAGAGCTCTTGTATTGACACCACCTAAGGTATAGCTAAACAAGCGAAAGGATGTAAGTATCCCCTCACCTACAGTACAAAGTTGTTTCGTTTGTTGATTTCTTAAAAACCCTCTTTGAATGTTTCGGCCAAGACCCCCTTCATACTTCTAATGATTTTCCATGTCATGTTTTGTATGTATATGAAGATAACATGTAGATAGATAGGTTTAATTTGAGTGTTTGATTCCAAAGCCCCTCCTTGAAGTTTTGGCCAAGTCCTATTTATGCTCCTAAGGGCCTTCCATGCAATGATCTATATATAATTGATGTTAACATGTTGTTAGTTACACCTTGTACAAGTTGTTTAGGGTTTGAATTTTGTTAGAACCCCAATGAAGTTTCGGCCAACCCATGTTATGCTTGTTAATGATGTTTCATGCCATACTATATATGTATATGATGTTAGTATGATGTTAGATAGACCTTGTACAAGTTGTTTTAGAGTTTGAAGTGTTAAGAGCCCCCAATGAAGATTCGGCCAACCCATGTTTATGCTTGTTAATGATGTTTCATGCCATACTATATATGTATATGATGTTAGATAGACCTTGTACAAGTTGTTTTAGTGGTGGAATTCTTAAGAACCCTCCCTTAGGGTTTCGGCCAAGCCATGTTCATGCCCTCTAATAATCCTCCATGCCATGCTACATGTATATAAGATGTTAATATGATGTTAGTTAGGCTTTGTGTAAGTTGTGGAGCATTTGAATCCCTAAAAACCTCAATGAGGGTTTCAGCCAAACCATGTTTGGGCTACCAATGATTTCCCCTTGTCATGTTTTATATGTATATGATGTTAACATGTTGATAGTTAGACCTTGTACAAGTTGAATTAGGGTTTGAATTCTTAAGATCTCCCCTTGGATGTTTCGGCCAAACCTTGTTCATGCTCACCCATGATCTTCCATGCCATGATATATCTATATATGATGTTAACATGTTGATAGTTAGACTTTATGATAGCATGATTTGTTTATGCCACTACCTTATGTCCATGTTAATTGTATGAATGTATGATTATGTTTTTCTCATTGCATCATGATGAACAAGTATGTATGATGAAATGCCTAAAAGATGCTTCCCAATGAATGGGGACTAAGAGTACTCTTTATGTTATGAAAAGGAACATGATATGTTACGAAAAAGAACATGATATGTTATGATAAGGAACATGATATGTTATGATAAGGAATATGATTTGTTATGATAAGGAACATGATATGTTATGATAAGGAACATGATATGCTATTTTACTTTTTGCATGGCCTGTACTGGACCCTAGCAAGGTCCAAGGGATGGGCTCCTACGTGCCCCTTGGTTGACGGTCATAGTACGGACCTAGTACAGGATGGGCTCCTATGTTGCCCTAGGCCGACGGTCGTAGTACGAGCCTAGGATGGGCTTCTATGTTATGTTGCCCCTAGGTCGACGGTCGTAGTACGGACCTAGTACCCTAGTAGGTTCGGGATTTCCTACCTCGTTCTACTTATGGATGCGCGCAAAGATGATGATGTATGTGGTACAATGTCGGGCCCACCATGTTGAGATTATGTTTAAGTACCTATAAAGTATACATTTTCAAAGAACATCTTGCATATACCCATTTCATGTCGATGTGATTATGATATTCATATGAATGCTATGCTTATATATTCTTAATTGATCATGTCACTACTTTTTATATGAATGCTATGCCTATATGTTCTTAATTGATCATGTCACTATTTTTATATGAATGCTATGCTTATATGTTCTTAATTGATCATGTCACTACCTTTATATGAATGTTATGCTTATATGTTCCTAAATGATCATGTCACTACTTTATATGAATGTTATGCCTATATGTTGTCTAGATGAACATGTCACTACTCTATGTCTAATTCTTGATGTATGGCTTTAGTGAGTAGGAAAGGATCTTACAATGCCTATGTGCTTATAGTTCATGTTTCCCTTGTACTGTAGATAAGGGTAAAGAATGGCTAAACTAAAGGGAGCAGCAGAAGGGGCAAAGTGTGTGTGGTAGTGGCACGGTGGAAGAGATCTATTTTATGTTCCCAGATTATGCATGCTCCATGTTTCATGCTTTATGTTTTTTTAAAAGAGAAAAAAAAAAGAAGTTTCAAGTCTTCCGCTGTAAATGCATGTATGTAATTCTTCCGCTGTAAATGCATGTATGTATGATCGCATCGCGTCGCCCTTCCAACCCCTATAGATTACGAGGAAAAAGGGCGAGTATGATAGGTTGGTATCAAAGTAGATCTGCCTTTCCACTACACACACATCAAGCTCCTATCCTTTCGCTCCAAGTAAGAAATTCAATGCCTACTCTATTTCTTTTATATATGATAAGGAATGCTTTTAGTTTAAATATGCATGAATATATGTACGATAATCTTATGCTAGCCTTTAGTTTAAATATGCATGAATATATGTATGATAATCTTATGTTAGCTTTATTATAATATATGAAGATAAACATGGCTGGGAGACATAGTAACAGAGTTGATGAGATAGCACCCCCACATGATCTTATGCATGTGGTCACTAAACTACCAGGGTTAGCCCTGATAGAGAAATTGAATTTGAGATCGAATTGATTCCTGGTACTAACCCGATCTCTAAAGCACCTTACCATATGGCGCCGGCTGAATTGAATGAACTTCAGGGACAACTACAGGAGTTACTCGACAAGGGACTTATACACCCAAGTCACTCTCCATGGGGAACTCCAGTACTGTTGGTAAAGAAGAAAGATGGGTCTATACGAATGTGCATAGACTACCGAGTGCTAAATAATGTGATGATCAAGAATAGATACCCTTTACCACGGATTGACGACCTATTTGACAAGTTAAAGGGTGCCACCATCTTCTCTAAGATTGATCTGAGGTCTGGCTATCATCAAGTGTAAGTGAAACCAGATGACATAGCGAAGATGACTTTATGAATAAGATACAGACATTATGAGTTCGTAGTTATGCCTTTCAGAGTGACGAATGCACCTGCTATGTTCATGGATCTGATGAATCTGGTATTCTCGACATTCCTCGACAAAATTGTGATCATTTTTATCGACGATATACTGATATATTCGAGAACCCATGAAGAGGATGTCGAACACCTGAATATGGTATTACAGATTCTTCAGGAAAAGTAGTTGTATGCAAAGTTCTCCAAATGCGAGTTCTGGCACGATCAAGTATCATTTTTGGGTCACGTTATATCCAAGCATGAAGTGATGGTAGACCCAATTAAGATTGAAGCTGTGAGTAACTGGAATAGGCCAAAGAATGCCAGTGAAATCAGAAGCTTTCTCAGGCTAGCAAGCTACTACAGGAAGTTTGTAGAGAACTTCTCTAGAATTACAGCGCCTATGACATTTCTCACCAGAAAGAACAAAAAGTATGAATGGATGGATGCCTGCGAGAAGAGTTTCACATAATTGAAAAGGAGACTGACAAATGCTCCAATCCTTACTCTTTTGGAAAGTAACGAAGGCTTCGATATGTACATCGACGCTTCCAAGTTGGGACTCGGAGCTGTACTCACGAAGAATGGCAAGGTCATTGCCTACGCCTCTTGGCAACTCAAGGAACATGAAAGGAATTATCCCACTCACGATCTAGACCTAGCAGCCGTGGTCTTTGCTCTCAAAACATGGAGGCATTATCTATATGGAGCTCAATGTAGGATTTATACAGATCACCAGAGTCTGAAATATTTCTTCACACAGAAAGACCTAAACATGAGACAACGCAGATGACTCAAACTTGTCAAGGATTATGACTGCGAGATCTTCTACCATCTAGAAAAAGCGAACAAAGTGGCCGATGCACTCAGTAAGAAGTCCTATGCCACTTTGATGTCTCTATCGGTATTATCTCGGCCCCTAGAAAGGGAAATTATGCCTTACAGGGTTGAAATCATTTTCGAACAGCTTTCAACCATGATGATAGCACCGACGTTGTTCGACGATATATTAGAAAAGCAAGCCCGTGACCCAAGCATTCAAAGGATCAAGCAAGAGGTCCTAGAAGGAAAGGATGATGGATTTCGTATCGCTGACAGTGGAGTACTATACCTCAGGGATCGCTTATGTATTCCCGATGATCAAGAGTTATGGAAGAGGATATTTGAGGAAGCTCACGGAGCACCCTATGCGATGCATCCTGGATCCACCAAGATGTACCAAGATCTGAAAGGGATGTTCTGGTGGTTTTGTATGAAAAGAGATGTGGCTCAGTATGTCAGTACCTGCCTGACTTGCCATAGGGTTAAAGAAGGACACCAGAGACCTGGAGGAACACTATAGCAAATCCAAATTCCAGAATGAAAATGGGAAGATATTTCTATGGATTTCATCTTAGGACTACTCAAGTCAACGAATGGATATGATGCTATATGGGTGATCGTGGAAAGATTGACGAAGTTTGCCCACTTATTAGCAATCAAGATGACCTATTCGACTGAGCAACTGGCTCAATTATATGCTAGGGAAATTATCAGGTTACACGGGATTCCTAAGACCATCATTTCTGATAGAGATGGTCGCTTTATTTCACATTTCTGGGAATGTGTTCAGAAGGCCCTTGGCACGAAGCTATTATTTAGTACTGTCTTTCATCCTCAGACCGACGGACAGACAGAAAGGGTGAACCAAGTATTGGAGGATATGTTATGAGCTTGTGCCTTGGATTTCAAAGGGAGCTGGTGCTGATCCTTATGCTTGGCAAAATTCGCCTACAATAATAGCTACCAAGATACTATTGGAATGGCACCCTATGAGGCCGTATACGGGAGGAGATGTAGATCTCCTATATGCTGGTATGATGGTGGTGAAAGAAGGGGATGGGACTCCAAACAGATTTCATTGACGCCACCACCCGAGCTATACATAACATCCGCCAAGGAATTGAAACTGCTCAGAGTCGGCAAAAGAGCTATGTGTTAGTAATATATGAGAGATGTCCTAAGACAATCGCCTTAAGTTTGAACCATTTATATGATAAATGAAGATTCACTATTTCAGTATACATGTTTTCATGTATTTGATTAGATCTTAAACTCATTTATTGAATATCCACGATACGATTCACAGCATGAGAGAATTTGTGATTGGATCACAACTAGTAAGTATCTCTATATGTGTAATTGTGATGTATCAGAATTATCCCTTGTCGATGAATTGATGGATTTGGACAGCATTGATTCTGTCGAGACTAGCACAAGGTATACTCCTTGGTGTATCCAAGCAGCTGATTCTCACTGGCTGGAGACATTGTGATGTCTGGAGTTAATCGTGGATGCTAGTTATGGTAACTAGTTCATTGGAGTGACCAGCCGTAAGACTTCATATGGTTCACTGCATATTTAGATATGTCAATGAAGTTCTTACTGCAGCTTAAGTGCGATGTTCCTTTGACTTGCGGTATTCAAGTCATCTTGAGCATAAAGACTTATGCTTTGACATCTTAAGCAAGCATCTCTGAGGAGATGTGGACCCGGGATGATTGGGTATAAGTCGAAGTGATCGAAGGTGTTTGAATAGCCTATAAAGGATTCACCACTCCTTGCGAGGAGATGTATACCCATGGCCTCTAGTCGGATTGTTACTAAAGTCTTTGGCCAAAGCATTACATGTTTAGAGTAAGGTACTCTTCGATACATGTGCAGTAACTAGAATCCGTAGGATGAGGAAATGATACTTGGGATAGGTGTGACGTAGTCAACCTAGTGGGGACTGACACTATAAACCATGTCCTAAACCAAGTGGGTATAAGATGAGTAAAGGGAATGGGGCTCGATTCATTCGAGCTTGTTTCGACGAGGAAAATCTGTTCACTCCTTTTCAATGCGGTGAAGCATTGAGGGAGATCTCAAAGGGTTCTCACAGGCCGCAATCAGTAGAGAATAAGAAGATGAAGTAGATGAAATGCAACAACCGATACCAGCAATCGAAACTCAGACGCAAGATGTAACGTGGTTCGGAATAAGGATTCCTACTCTACGGAGGTGAGCTTTCTCACCGGGGGCAGTGCCTAAGCACTTTCACTATGAAGGTCCTCCTTTACGAAAAAGAAGTTTTCGGAGATGGAGGAGAAGAACCTCTTACAATGATATCCTCAGACGAGAAAAAATACAAGAGATGTAACAACAACAGATCACTGCCCTTCTCCTCCGGCGAGGTGGTTGTCCCTTTTCTTCTCCTCTTGCGTCTTCTTCTCTCTTGCTGGGTTGGAATAATTGTGGATCCTCTTCCTCTTCCTTGCTTCCTCCCTTTTATTTTTCTTTTTTCCTCCATTGTAACGTCGTGGGCTGTCTCCATCGTACACATGGCCACCACCTCCACCTGGAGAATAATTCTGTTACAGATATGAGGAACGAAGGCTCCTCGGAATATTGTGTTGGGGCCTCCTAAGCTCTGGCATAACGCCTCTTCTTTTACTTTTCCGGTAACTAGGTTAGACTGTCTCCCTCAACCATCGGCTTTAGGTGAAGCTAGCTTAGATCTATGGCCCACTGGTGACCTAGCCTTAGGGCTCCTCCCCAACCCAAACCAATTCCTCTTTTTCCCGTGCCGAACTTCCTTCGGATCGATCAGGTTGGGTCGACCCTTTATCCATCCCATCTGCTTCTGGAATTATCTAGCTGAACCAATTCCTATTCCGCCCTTAGCGAAGTGCCTTCCGTCTCTTCATTGCCGTGCCAATTGCTTCTGCTAACTCTCCCGTGCCAATTGCTTCTGCTAACTCTCCCATGCCAATTGCTTCAGATATTCGCGTCCGCACCATTCTTCCTTTTTTCCCTTCGTTGAGCTGAATATTTTAGATCGGATCATGGGTTACATGCTAACCCTTTTGTCTGGAGTTATATAGAAAAGGTACCAGTAGTATCATTAGTTAACCCCGAAAAATAGTCAAGCGATGTTATAAGCTTGACTTTCCAAATGTATATAAAGTTTCTGCCATATTCTTTATTTCTTAACTTGAATTTACTCCTTCCCTTATAGCTCCCCTATGTATACCCGAGGCGACCTTACGGGCTCATGGGCCCCGCTTCTCCTTCTCCTTTCGCGCAGTCGAACCATCACTAAAAACCCTATATAAACCCCCGCCTCCTCCTTTTAGGTATCATTTAGTGTGTTTAACAATCCAGTCTGTTCTTCTTCTTCCGTGATTTTCACCGGCGGCGTTTCAACGACCAAGTCCTTCCTTTCCACCACGATTCTTCCTTAACCTCCAAGTAAGTGCTCTGCTTTATTCACACCCATGGCTCCTAGGACCATCCCTTCACCAGCCTGGTATGAACATACCATAACTCAGTTAGATTGCAACAATTATTTCTTTAATATTAAGAACAACTACATAGACCCTTCTATAAAGTGATGTTTCACTACTAAACTGCATCGGCCTAATAATCCTCCTCCCAGGTCGACGTGTTTTTTCTCCGAACAATTTCTTAATGGCCTATGTCTACCAGTGCCTTCCGGTTATCTAGATATTTTGCATTTTTACAAACTTCCTTTAAACCAATTCACCCCTAATTCCTTCCGCATCTTGTCAGGAGCTTCTATGGTGTTTCGACACCTAAACCTTCCCTTAACCCCGGAAATATTCCACTGCTTTTTCCAATTGAAATCTGTTAGTGCCTATAAGATCCACATATCTCCACAATGGTATGATATTGTCCACTTTGGGCCTAAGCCCTCATGGTTTTGTTTTTGGGCTCTACCCAAAAGGCCTCATACCAATGGAGATATCATTTCATCTTATATGCACATGATCTTTTCCATGTCTTACCAATGTGGGACTTTGATTGTATTCCCAATACTCTCAACAATCCCCCCCTCAAACGAAGGACCATATTGAGCCCCCCCTCAAGCCTATCCCTCATCGAAGGATTTCCTCTGCTTGATGTCCGATCTTCAACCCACCAAGACTTCCTGTCAACTGTCTAGTCCTCCTGACCCAGCTGGACTTCACGCCTGGTGTTTGGTTCTCTAGATCCGGACATGGGAGCTCCACTTCCTTCGTTCGAGGTTCATGGTTTGACATGGATCATGGCTCTGATACCAATTGTTAGTGCCTATAAGATCCACATATCTCCACAATGGTATGATATTGTCCACTTTGGGCCTAAGCCCTCATGGTTTTGTTTTTAGGCTCTACCCAAAAGGCCTCATACCAATGGAGATATCATTTCATCTTATATGCACATGATCTTTTCCATGTCTTACCAATGTGGGACTTTGATTGTATTCCCAATACTCTCAACAAAATCTTCTAAGGCAGGTCTCTTCTATTTATCTAGCCGTTAAGACTGCCAATTTTTAGTGAACCTGCCTACTTCCCACAAGGGATGGGAAGAATTATACTTTTTTGTACAACTTCCAGAATCTCTACCCTATTCTGATACTTGGAAGGTAGATCTTCCCGAATTGCCTCCCTTCCGGGAAATGAGGACCAAATGCCCCTTCCCGGAGGTTTATAGAGTATTAGGAGAGTTACATTACTGCTCAAACCACCTAATAGAAACTCCCCTTTTGAGCCATTTTGGATTGTCTCCTCTACCTTTGACGACTTCGGTTGCTGTAGGTAGTGTTGGATCGAAGCGGATCGCTAGAGGGGGGTGAATAGCGATAAAAACTTTTCTTTGAATTCGTTCGGTAAATCACGAGGAGACACAGTGGAAGATAAATCTAAAATAGAAGAGACAATGGGTTTTTTACTTGGTTCGTAGCCGAAGGCTACTACTCCAAGGCCCTAGTGGTCCTTGACCACGCACGGAGGGCAAAACACTAAACAAACTCCTTCTCGTTGGAGATAGGAGTTAAACGAATACAAAAACTCAAGAAAGACTCAAGGTAGAGGGACACTCCCCCTCTCCTTGATATGATTTAAAGCTCGAAATAAGAACAACTTATACAAATTAAAGATTATACCGACAACTTTTGAAGACTTGAATCTTGGAGCTTGAGTTATCGTCTCGGCAACGCTTCGTCGTAGGGATGTCGGAGACTCGTAGCGTATCAGAAGCACTTGGAAGCTTTTTAATTTATGAAAAACCCTAGGACAAGCCCTCCTTTTATAGCCTTTAAGCCCCTCATCGAATGGGTCTTCAACCAATAGGAATTGGGCACAAAACCTCCTTGAAATGGGGTGATAAGCCTTGACTCCTCGAAGCTTATCATTGACCATCGATCGGCCATGGCCATCATCACCAATCGATGGAGAAGCCGAGTGGCCGACCTTTGGCAATGATCATTGTTTGGCAATGAGTCCTCCAAGTGGCGATCGATGCTAACTGCAGGGCAAAGTTAGCTAAAAGAAAACATTATTTTGATGGCCTTCGACCGTCCGATCTCGACCTGGACCATCGATGGGATGTCTCTGGTCGGATCTACGCTTAAGATCATCCCCGTAAGGAGGATACGACCTCACTTACGCTTGCACACACGAGCTTACCTCGATACTTACGTGTTGCTTTTGCTTCCGGCCTTCCACTCGATTCCTTCGGCTCCGTCCGAAGTCACTCGAGTGTCGCCCGACCACCGCGGCTTCCTCCGGGTGTCGCTAGCCTTCAGCTCCAGCTATATCAATCTTCTGCACACTCGATTCAGCTCGTGAGATAACGATATGAGCTTAACTTTGTATCATTTGCTATAATCAAAACCCAGGTTTGACTTAGGTGCCTACTGCACCAACAATCTCCCCCTTTTTGATTTATGGCAAACCCACATACAAAGTTAAGAAAGACAAATTAAGTGCATTAAGTAAACTGAGTAAGAGATATGCATGAATGTGCAGGAGTATATAAAACTCTTTTTCAAGTGCTCCCCCTTGAGGAATCCTCCCCCTTGACCGAGGGTGAGTACTTGAGAAAGAGTTTTAATTCTCCCCCTTGATATTTGCTACTAAAAAAAAAAGAATTAAGTAATCGAAATCGCTTAATATTGGCCATAGGGTTTAAAATAAGTTAAGAAATAAAAAAAAATGATTTCTTAACCTTGGCCTTTACTTTCATTTTGTTTAACAAATTAACTAAGAGTTAAGTAAATTACTTTTTGTATTGTTAACGAAAACAAGTTAACTAAATGTGTTTAAGTTAAGAATTCCCTTAACTTGTTTCGTTAACTTAAAGTTAACTAAGTAAGCCTTGGCCATAAAAAAACTTTAAGTAAGCCTTGGCCATAAAAAAAACTTTTTGGCCTTTTTCTCCCCCTTTTGCCATATATCGAAAAGAGTGAGGGTGTGTGTGGAAAAAAAATAAGTTTTAATTTTAAAGTCCAAGCATGTTCCACATTATTTCGAAAATAATATACTGAAAATAATTTCATCTATAAAATGTTCGACTCATATTTGGCTTGATTGATATGAAAGATCAACCAGTCCTGGTCAGAGTCGGTTAGTATGTATGATTATACTCCGTGGTTCATAGCGATGCACTAGCTCTACATCTGGAACCAGGAGTAAGGTCCTAACATCTCACGCCCATCTACCTGGCTAAGTACACAAACACATTAGTCCTATGTGTTGTGAGATGTACTGGCTCCTTAAATCTATAGGTGCATGATATCTAAGGTATGTCCTATGCTAGTTCCATGAAATTAAAGAAATAGTAGTAAGAACATATAATTTGCAAGTACCTATTCTATTACACACATGCCCAATTTTTGTCTTAATAGACTAAATTCGACTTCGGGTAGGGGTTTAGTAAATAGGTCTGCCAAGTTAGACTTTGATTCGACGTATTCGAGTTGTATGGCTCCGTTGGCCACATGTTCTCGAATGAAATGGTGTTTGACCTCTATATGTTTGGTCCTAGAGTGACATATTGGATTTTTTGTAAGATTAATTGAACTAATGTTATCTACGTGAAGTTTAGTATTCGTAAAGTCTAACTTAAAGTCGCGGAGAGTGTGCTTCATCCAAAGAAGCTGCGTGACACACTCACCCATCGCGATGTATTCGGCTTCGGTGGTAGATAAAGCAACACAGTGTTGCTTCCTACTGCACCAACTCACTAGACTCGAGCCGAGAAGTTGACAATAACCACTCGTACTCTTTCTATCGTGCTTACTCCCGACATAGTCCGAATCGGAGTAGCCGGTTAGTTCGAACTCGGTAGATCTAGGATACCAAATACCGACATTAAGTGTACCCTTAAGATATCTAAGGATACGCTTAACGAGGGTTAGGTGAGACTCCTTAGCACAGGTTTGAAACCTGGCGCACATACTTACTGTGAATAGAATGTCGGGTCGACTCGTAGTTAAGTATAGGAGACTTCCTATTGCACTCCTATAGTACTTTAAGTCAATGGACTTACTTTCTAGGTCTTCTCCTATGTTAACATTAATCGCCATTGGGGTGTTTAATTCCTTAGCGTCTTGCATTCCAAATCTTTTAATTAACTCCTTAGTGTATTTTTGTTGATATAGGTATATACCATCCTTAGTTTGTTTAATTTGTAGACCTAAAAAGAAACTTAACTCGCCTACCAAGTTCATTTCAAACTCACTTTCCATGAGTGAAACGAACTCGTTTAGTAAGGCTGAGTTAGAGGTTCCAAAAATTATATCGTCTACATAAATTTGAACTATGAATATTTCTTTATCTAAGGTTTTTACGAAGAGAGTTGGATCAACTAAGCCTTTGTTAAACCCTTTTGACTTAAGATGGATTGAAAGTCTCTCGTACCAAGCTCGAGGAGCTTGTTTAAGTCCATAGAGAGCTTTCTTAAGTTTTAGAACATGGTCGGGTTTATCTAGATTTTCGAATCCGGGGGGTTGGCTAACATAAACTTCTTCTTTAATGTATCCATTTAGGAATGCCGACATAACATCCATTTGAAACAGCTTAAATCCTTGATGTGCGGCATAAGCTAGCAACATTCAAATGGATTCGAGTCTAGCTACTGGGGCATAGGTTTCGTCGTAATCTAAGCCTTCAACTTGACTAAACCCTTTGGCGACTAACCTAGCCTTGTTTCTAACTACTTCACCTTTATCATCAAGCTTATTTCGAAACACCCACCTTGTTCCAATTATCATTTTGTCTTTAGGTGGTGGTACTAGTTCCCACACTTCATTCCTAGTGAATTGAGCTAGCTCTTCTTGCATTGCAATAATCCAATCGGGATCAAGAAGAGCTTGTTCAATTGATTTGGGTTCTATCTTTGAAATTAAGGAAATTTGACTAAGGTTCCTATATGATGCTCTAGTTTGAACTCCTAGATTAGGATCTCCTATCACTTGATCGATAGGGTGGTTAGTCTGAATCCTAGATTGGGTTGGGTTTGTGTCACCTAATGCATGATCAATTGAGTGACTTGGTTAAACACTAGTTTGACTCGGATCACTTGTCACTTGGTCGACAAGAGAAGTTGGTTGATGTGGATTAGACTCGATCTCAGGATCGGAGACGAGTTTGGTATCAGTGGGCTCAACACTTGGGGTCATTAAGGGTTTTGTAGGTTCGGGTACTTCATCGAACACTACATTAATAGTCTCTTCGACTTTAAGGGTATCGTGGTTATATACCCTATAGGCCCTACTCGTGGTTGAGTATCCTAAGAAGATTCCGGTGGAGGTTTTGGATTTGAATTTACCTAGGTGGTTATTAGTGTTTAAGATATGTACTTTACATCCAAAAACCCTAAAGTACTTGATGTTGGGTACTTTATTGTGATAAATCTCGTACGAGGTCTTAAGGTGCCTCTTTACCATAAGGATCCTATTTTGGACATAGCAAGCCATGGTAACGGCTTCTTCCCAAAACCTATCAGGTAGGTCATATTCATTCAACATGGTCCTAGCGGCTTCTTGTAGAGTTCGATTTTTCCTCTCCACTAGGCCATTTTGTTGAGGGGTCCTAGGGCAAGAGAATTCATGGTGGTATCCGTTTAGGTTACAGAAGTCGGTGAACCTTTGATTTTCGAATTCACCACCATGATCGCTTCTAAGTCTTTTAACCTTAAGGTTTTTTTGATTCTCGATTAATTTGAATAGATTGATTAATTGATCTAGGGTATCATTTTTATGTTTGATGAACCTAACCCAGGTAAACCTGGAGTAGTCGTCAATTATGACTAAGCAATATTGACTTCTATTGAGTGACTTGGCTCCATGTGAATCAAATAAATCCATATGCAGGAGCTCAAGTAGACTTGAGGTTCGTTCTTGGTTAGTTAACTTGTGTTGTGTCCTAGGTTGTTTTCCTTGTTGACAAGCATTACAGATATTATTAACAAAATTGTTGAGGTAGGGTAAGCCTCTGACTAAGCCACTCTGACTCATCTTGTGGACGAGTCTTGGGTGCGAGTGACCGAGTTGTCGGTGTCACAACCATGATTCCTCTTCCTGTGTCATAAGACATTTGGCTGAGGATTTGATTAAGTTAATTGTATAAATGTTATTTGTCCTAGTTCCTTTGAGTATTGTTTTAGCTGTTTTATTTGTTTTAATTACACATTCATTTTCTAAAAATATGACCTTATAGTTATTGTCACATAATTGGCTTACGCTAAGCAGGTTATATTCAAAATTCTCTACAAGTAATACATTTTTAATAACAAAATTCGAGTTAAGCTCGATATCACCTGATTCGATGATTTTGAGCTTGCCGTTATTCCCAAAGGCTACCGATCCTTGTCGTTTGAATCGAAGCTTTGTGAATTTGAGTTGATCCCCGGTCATGTGTCGGGAGCAACCGCTGTCCAACATCCATTGATCCTACACACAAGGTGGTGAGATTGGATGTTAGAATTTATATATATATATATATATATATATATTTTTTTTTTTTTAAAAAAAAATTTTTGTAAGTTTTTAAACCTAGGTCATCTCACCTATGTCTATATGATCAAGCATGTTATACTTATGTTTTTTTTGTGAGATGACTTCCAATTAAGTTGATTAAGTGCATTTTGGTTCAAGTAATTTTATGTTAGATTTGGATTTGACCCTAGGCTTGTCAAGTTTACCTTTTCAAGATCATGGCTTCTAGGTCGTGGCGAGGTACAGGGGCCTTCTTTTATCGGATCATCGACCACTTCCTTAGACAAAGCCATTTTCAAGAAAATGATGACTTGACTCACCTAAGACTATTTCCTGGCCTAACTGATTATTTTTGAAAAGAGGCTCCCTGAGGCTCAGTCTTTTCGAAGGATTTTAGTTGGTTATGTATGTGTTCTAAGTGAGTTCACAAGTTAAAAAAAAAAACAAAAAAAAATTTTAAGCATGCAATTTCTAAGTTAAAGCACAAACATGTTTTGTACTGGCTCCCCCTAGACCGTTGAATCGGTTTGGTCTATCCACATAGTGGATTTGGTCCTTGGGAACCCAGTACGGGTTGGATCCTAGAGTTGAAATCAAAAAGTTCTTAGGGACCCATGCTTGGACATGTTTCCTATGTCGACTTACAATCGACATATACGACCTATTAGTCGTGTTTGAGTTAAACCCTAGTCCAACCTTGTTGTACACGACCCTTTGACATCCAAGTAGGAGGTCAAGTCCTTTGGATCCCGAAGTGAACCTTTCCAACGTGTTCCTAAGATCTTCAACTTGACTTTTCAAGAGAGTGTGTAGGGGATTGAACGGCCGGCTAGAGGGGGGTGAATAGCCCTCGTACGATGGATGTCGGAATTCTCTCGTTCGTTTGCTCGTCTACACAATCGTTAGCGCAAGCGGAAGCATAAACAATAAAGACAAAGAAATAAATGAAAATACAAACGCTAACAAAGAATGTAACGTGGTTCACGGCTACGCCGCTAATCCACGATCCCGATTCTTCCGAGGTGAATCACTCCTCCAAAGCCAATCACTATTGGTCTCTCCTTTGCACCAAGCTAGGTGGAGGTTACCTTTACAATCAAGATCACTCTTCTTACAATAAGAATGGAGTAAAAACAAGTAAGAAGAGTTTAGAGCTTGTGGGGCACTAGGAAGATCACTTAGAGCATAAGCATTAGCCTCGCAAAGGCTCACCCCCTCTCTTTTTATAGAGAGGGCTGATTTCTTCCCGTTGTCCGCCACCATTCATTGCGCCCTTGGCGATCATTGCAAATCACTACGGCCTCCAACACATTGGATCCGGCCGATAGTCCAGCGGAACTCTTGGCGATCGACTAATGGACCTCACGGTCATCACTGCCTCGTATCGTCTGGATTTGTGCCGCGATATCCTCGCAGCGATCATTGCCATTCCATAGCCGATCACTGGGCATAAACCATCGATCGGATACTCGAACCCACTCGACTCGGAAGCGATCGGCTAGTGACATAGGCGATCGGTGGTGTGGTGAAACTCAAACTTAACATAAGTTTGAGCTTCCGGCGGTCAGGTAAACCTTAACCCTTGCGGTTAAGTCTCCGACACTCAGCCATTCGGCCAAGTTCACCTAATGAGTTACTTACATTTCACTCATTCTCTCATCTCACTGGAAGTCCCTCGCCGAAGCTCTCTTCGTTCACGGACACGTCCCTCGGCAGCATCAGGAGCACGACTCTGCAATGCTCCTTCGCGTCTCTTGCCTCCGAAGTCTTCTTCCTTGGCTTCACTTCAAGTCATCTCGTCCGGCGGTCCCTCGGATGCTCCAAGCGCACGGCTTCCGCAAAGTCATCCTTCACCGACTCAAGGACCAAGGTTGTGAGGGTGAACCTGCCAAGGCTCCATGTGCGAATTACTAAGTCCTGCAAGACTCCAACGCACATATCAAATAACAATATCATCCTAACTTAAACCCTTTGCCACACATATCAAAACCTTATCATGGCAAGAGGTTGCCCTAACAATCTCCCCCTTTTTGATGTGTGGCAATCCGTTTAAGTTAGGTAAAAACATTTGATGAAAATTTCTAAGGTAAGAAAGCATGTAAACATAAACATGATATAACAACATGCAACTCCCCCTTAACCCATACAAATTTTCAAATTTTCTCCCCCTATCATAACTCCCCCTATCATAATTTACTTAAACATGATTACTTCTCCCCCTTTGACACCATCAAAAAGATTAATCCTTATATATAAACTCATGGCATCAGGTCTAATAGAAAGACAACACCAAAAACATGATTAAAATCTGAAATCAGAAAATATTTGGCTGTTTTTCAGGCTAGCAGTCGACTGCTATCAGTATGGCAGACGACTGGCACAAAGGATTCCGAAATTCTGATTTTCTGGGTGAAATTCAGAAATGCATTAAAAATTCCAAAAAATTTGAAAAATCATGAAATTTGGGGAACATATTTCTTGTAAGTATATCTATCAATGAAAAATAGTTTTTCAAGAAAAATCATTATATTTTCCTAGATTAGCCAAAATTCCAAAAGCTTTAAAAACCACTAGTTTTTTGAGCATGTTAGTATCAAGTTAACTACCTAGTTTTGCATCCAATTGTTTCAAAACATGAATACATAGATTTTAGGGTAAGAATTTGTTTTGAAAACATATGAAATATCCAACCATGATCTTTGGGCAATATGTCTATGAATTAAACATAAGTCTTCCCCATGATTGGTCTATTATTGCTATTTTGATACCTTAAATGACCATCTAAATGCCATAGGCATTAGTGGACATTTGTATCATCCTAACATCTCACTCATGCTAAGTTTTCAATCAAGGTAGCCTATGGTGAGTGTGAGATGCATCCTAGGGGGTATTTGTATATACTTAACCAATATATTCATACAATTCTATCAAGGTTAAGTATCAACCTAACAATTCTCATGATCATAAAGGCATATATCAATTAATTCTACATTATGATCATGAAATACATGTATTCATTGAATTGTTCTCATGCATTAGGTATTATATGATGATAACAAACAAAATATCACCTAAAGCCTGATTCAAACTTATTTCCCATGATTATGTGCCAAATCACAATATCATAAATCATGATTGCAAACATGTGTAACAATTACATTAATCATCATGATTTATGCATTATTATCTATTTATGGCCACGTTATCATCACCCAACACTATTCTAAAAATGTTGTCCCACCATCCTAAGTCAACCAAAATATGATATAGGTCAATTCCATATGGTTGACTACCCTAGGGTTTTTCTAACCCTTAAGGATGGATTTTAGAACCCAAAATAGATTCTTGCCTATGGGGTTCACTAGATACTCCTTAGGGATCCATTTCCTAGCTATTACCTTCTTTTTATCTTGTCCCCTAGCAATTAGGTATTTATAGGCCTTTTCATTTTTCTTTTCTTTATAACCTCGGCCCTTTTTGTTGAAGCTAGCTCTTTGGCTTCCTAAGATCATGTTCAATGTGTTGGAGCCAATTGTAAATTTTTCTAGGGCTTTTGTTAAATAATCTACCTTTTCCCTTAAGGCCCTATTTTCTTCTATGCATGCATCACTTACATCTAATGGCATATAATTCTCATGTGAGCAAGCATCATCATCATTATCATTAAAACATGCTTTTTCTAATATTTGCTCTAATTCCTTAATTTGGTCAAGCATGCTTTTGTTCTTTTTCTTGGCTCTAAATAGATCCTTAGTTAAGCTAGAAATCATGGAAACTATCTTATGGTGTGAAAGATTCGTTACCATAGTTTCCATGTCCTCTTCTTCTTCGGATGATGAGGATGTAGAAGCTCCCCCTTCATTTGAGCTCTCCCTACTTGAGCTTGATTCTTCATTTTCGGTGGAGGAGCAATCCAAATCATCAAAGGCCATCAAGGCCAAATTGGTGACAAAGGCATTCTCCTCATCCGATGATGATGAGGAGGATGAGGATGGGTCATCCCAAGTCCTTGCCTTTAGAGCTTTGGTCTTCCCCTTTTCTTTTGTCTTCTTCTCCTCTTCCTTCTTTTTCTTGCTCCCCTTTTTCTTCTTCTTTTCTTCTTTCTTTTTCTTCTCTTCCTTGCACTTGTTTAGAAGGGGATAATTATCCCTTATGTGCCCCTCTCCTTGGTAATTGTAGCATATGACCTTCCCCCTTGGTCTTCTATTCCTATCATTTGATTTATGGAAATGAAAACCTTTTAAAGCACGTCTTACCCTCCTTACCATATAGGCTTCTTCAGTGCTATCCATGGAGGAGGAGGAAGACGCTTCGTCATCGGAGGAGGAGGAGATCTCTATCTTCTTCTTCCCCTTGTTTGCCATCAAAGCTACTCCTCTTGAAGGTTGGATTTTTTGGCTCTTCTTGTATTCCTTCAAGCCTTGTTTCGTGGAGTTCCATTGTTGAGAAGAACTCCTCCAAGGTGATCACTTATAAATTATTTGAGATATAGAATGTGTCCACCATGGAGCTCCACTTTGAGGACTGGGGAAAGGCATCTATGGCTTTCATTACCATATCCCGGTTGGAGAGCTTTTCACCTACACTTGACAAACCGGTTATAATTTCCTTGAAACGAGAATGTAAGGAAATTACCTTTTCTCCCTTTTCTAGTTTAATGTTGTTGAGTTGGGAGCGGAGGAGGTCTCTCCTTGCTAGCTTTGCCTCGGATGTGCCTTCATGAAGCTCAATTAGCTTCTCCCACATCTCCTTGGCACTTAGGCATTCTCCTATTCGGTTGATCTCTTGTTGGGGGAGCACATTGAAAAGATGATGCTTGACTTTTGAATTTGCAAGGTGCTCTTCCCTTTGCCTTTTGGTCCACCTAGATTTCTCTATTGGCTTCCCCTCTTCATCCCTAGGCAAAACGAAGCCGGATTCCATTGTAATCATAATATCAAAATCTGTTTCGAAAAATACCTCCATTCGCTTCTTCCACCAAGCGAATTCTCCTTCAAACTTTAGAGGATGGATGTTGGAGTCGGCCATTTTGAAAGTTGCTTGTTGTGGCAATTAGTCCTCGACAAGCTTTCCTTGGCTCTGATACCACTTGTAGGGGATCGAACGGCCGGCTAGAGGGGGATGAATAGCCCTCGTACGATGGATGTCGGAATTCTCTCGTTCGTTTGCTCGTCTACACAATCGTTAGCGCAAGAGGAAGCATAAACAATAAAGACAAAGCAATAAATGAAAATACAAACGCTAACAAAGAATGTAACGTGATTCACGGCTACGCCGCTAATCCACGATCCCGATTCGTCCGAGGTGAATCACTCCTCCAAAGCTAATCACTATTGGTCTCTCCTTTGCACCAAGCTAGGTGGAGGTAACCTTTACAATCAAGATCACTCTTCTTACAATAAGAATGGAGTAAAAATAAGTAAGAAGAGTTTAGAGCTTGTGGGGCACTAGGAAGATCACTTAGAGCATAAGCATTAGCCTCTCAAAGGCTCACACCCTCTCTTTTTATAGAGAGGGCTGATTTCTTCCCGTTGGCCGCCACCAGTCGACTGCTGCCCTTGGCAGTCGACTGTTGTCACAACAACGGCCTCCGAACATGTCGGATCCCGAGCGTTGTAGTCCAACGGAACTCTTGGCTGATCGATGGAACTCACCAAGTCATCGCCGCCTCCATAGTCGATCGCTTAGCCTACGGTTCTGCGGTCCGCGATATCCTTCGCAATGACCGCCATTCCATAGCCGATCACCGGGCATAAACCCATCATCGGATACGGTCGAACCCACTCGATTAGAGCAATGATCGCCGTGACATGGAGCCGATCGGTGTGCCGTGAAACTCAAACTTAACATAAGTTTGAGCTTCCGGCGGTCGGGTAAACCTTAACCCTTGCGGTTAAGTCTCTGACACTCATCAATTCGGCCAAGTTCACCTAATGAGCTACTTACATTTCACTCATTCTCTCATCTCACTTGAAGTCCCTCGCCGAAGCTCTCTTCGTTCACGGCCACGTCCCTCGGCAGCATCAGGCGCACGACTCTGCAATGCTCCTTCGCGTCTCTTGCCTCCGAAGTCTGCTTCCTTGGCTTCACTTCAAGTCATCTCATCCGGCGGTCCCTCGGATGCTCCAAGTGCACGGCTTCCGCAAAGTCATCCTTCACCGACTCAAGGACCGAGGTTGTGAGGGTGAACCTGCCAAGGCTCCATGTGCGAATTACTAAGTCCTGCAAGACTCCAACGCACATATCAAATAACAATATCATTCTAACTTAAACTCTTTGCCACACACATCAAAACCTTATCATGGCAAGAGATTGCCCTAACAGAGAGTTCTCAACTTCGAGCTTTTCAACTCGAGTTGAGTCCTTCTCTTGAACTCGACTAGTCGAAGAGGTTAGGGAGACCTCGTGTTTGAGGAGTTTAACCTCCTCGACAAGGGTCTCGACCTTGGACTCGGACTTAGCTAATTTCCTAGACAAAAACCTAACCGTATTATGTAAAGTATTAAATAAAGTTCAACTCACTTTAAGGGTATCTTTTGAACCGGATGCATATCCGTGGCTTGACTTGAAGGTAGCTTCGTAGTCCGAGTCATCCTCAGGTTCTGACTCAAGTTCAGGTTCGGTCTCCGTGTCTGACTCAATCGATTTTGCCATGAAGACGTGGTCTTCGTCTTCTTCGGATGACGCTTCTTCCCATGTCGCGTTGAGGGCCTTCTTGTGCTTAGGTGCTTGGTGGTTGAGCTTGGGGCACTCGGACATGATATGTTCAAACCTGTTACACTCATAACACCTAATATTAGAACTTTTAGGCTTACCTTGGTTGGGTCGAGTCGTGGTTCGCTTTCATCCCTTGGCTATCCTTCGAGCTAGGTTCATTAGTTCGGCAGTCAACTCTGGGTCAACTTCTTCTTCGGACTCGTCTTCCTCCTCGGTTGGTGGTGGCTTGCTTGCGATTTTCTTCTTCTTTAAACCTGCAAACAATGCTATACCCCTCTCGGGTTCCGAGTTGGACTACTCATGTAATTCGAAATCAGAAAATAATTCATCTATTCTAACTTTAGAAAGGTCCTTGGAGACCTTGTAGGCGTCGACCATGGATGCCCACAAGGTAGTCCTCGGAAAAGAATTTAGAACATACCTTTATCGCTCTCGAGTGGCGCTACTTTCTGCTTTTTTAACATGTTATCATAACTTAAATCTTTTTTTTGCACATGCGTCACATATCATATTCATAGTCATCATTTTAACATATCTTGTCACATTTCTAACTTGCATAACATAAAGAGTCATTCATGAGTTCTTAAGTAATTGAACAGTAACATAAATAAGCATCATCCAACATGATACTAAGGATTCATAAGTCTTATAAGCGGAAGCAAAGTCTTAAGTGGTTCATTGTGCATGTAATATAAGCAGATAGTAACAGGGTCTTTCTCCACCATGTCACTATCACACACACTTGGCCCTACCTGCTACTTCCTTTAGTTCAGGTTTCCTTTATCTGCAGTATACGGACAACATAAACTATAAGCATATAGCTTAGTAAGATTCTTGCCTACTCACAAAAGCCACAAACTTCATCAAGCAATTAGAAACATGAGCATACTAGCATAAATAGCCTAAGTGTTTCATAGCAACACTAATCAACAACATACCCACGTAATAAAAACCTAAGCTGTTGGGCTTTTCCGGGCCGCAAAAACCGCTTTTTGCGTTGCGGAAACCCCGGAAGTCCCGGCCACGGATCCGTGCGAAGAAGTATTAAAACTAATTACATGTATGTGCTTACAAAATCCTCTAGATCTACCTTAGAACTAAGAGATAAGGATGTTACCCTTGATGCGATGCCCTTCGCAAATCCCGCTCGTCCAAAGTCCGCCGGAACTCGAGAGTGTCAAGTGCACACTCCTCTATGGTATCCACACAAGCAATAGGTGGAAGAAAACTCAACCTTGAGTGTGCTAGCACTCCTTGGTTGGTTCGGCCAAAGAGAGGAAGGAGAGGGAGAGCTTGAGAGGAAAATTCCCAAGGAAGAAGATGAAGTAATGAGTGATTACTCAAAAAATCAATTTTCACTCACATAACCCCCAAATGGTGGCCGGCCACTTCATGGAGGGGGAGTTACATGCATGCATGTCCCATGACCCTTGGTCTCCCTCATGATGTGGCACTAATTGACCAAGTCAATGATGATGTGGAGCATCATCATTGGCCGGCCATGCCTAGTCATCATCATGACATGGCATTTGGTCAAGTCAAACTTGACCTTTCAACTTCCCTCTCAAGTCAAGTCAAACTTGACCTCTAATCTCCCATGGTTGATCAAATCTAACCACTTGACTCAAGTCAATTTAATATAATGAATCTCTATTCATTAATTTAAATTGATTTGATGAATCAAATCTCAATTAGACTCATTCAACACTTGAATCAACTTGAGTCTAACTCAATTAGTCTAATTTGGATTACTCTTAATCCAATTTGGTTCATCCCATGAACCTAATCCTCATGGTTCATCATATGAACCTAATCTCCATCTAATTGCTCTCATGTGTGTGACCTATAGGTTCTTGTAGCGTGGCAATGTCCCTAAACCGATTTAGGAACATAAGCAATGAGCGGTATCTAGCAACACATCATCATTGACCCAAGTTACAAGAATGTTGAGCTCCAACATCACCTTTGTGACTACTAATTGTGACTCTCACAATATGTGACAATGTCCCTCTATCCTTGACATCTAGATTGACCAATCGAGGCATAGACCGTGTCATCCTCTACAATCTAAATCTTGAACTCCAAGTAGACTCACTCTAATCAAATGAGCTCAATATCTCATATTGACTCATTTGGGCATGACCATGCACTTCGTGGTCTCACTCTATCAAGAATATCGATGTCACCCCCGTCATATAGGAGGGATAGATCCCATCTACATCACTCACATCCCTCCGCATAATTCGTTACATACCCAGTAATCGCCTTTATAGTCCACCCATTTACGGGTGACGTTTGACGAAGCCAAAGTATGCAACTCCTTATGTAGGGAACCATGGTGACTTCAGGTCTAAGGACTAATAGTCATACTAATAGCCACATGAGAAAGTATATGACACTCATATAACGATCCATGATACTTTCTCATGGCGGTCATTCAGTATACATTCTCCAATGCATACCCATGTGTCAACTTGATATCTCATATCCATGACTTGTGAGATCAAGTCATCTTGTTGACCTACATGCTAGTCTCTATGCATTAACATTGTCCCTGAATGTTAATACTCGACTAGGAATGATTAAGAGTAGTGTTCTCTATATCATCTCATTATCGATTCATCCAATCGATTGACATAGATAAGAACCTACTACCCAAGGACATTATTATATTTAGTTATTTGGCACCAATACAAGTAAATATAATAACCATGCCTTTATAAATAGGAATATGATACAATAAAGTCCATACAACAATCATCATATGATTGGCTCTAGGGCTTTCACTAACAATCTCCCACTAGCACTAGTGCCAATCACCGTAGTATCTAATACCCAATGACCTAGTGTGACCATCATGCTTTTTCTGTGCCAAAACCTTGGTCAAGGGATCTGCGATGTTAGCCTCTGTGGGTACTCTGCAAATCTTCACATCTCCTCTATCGATGATCTCTCGAATGAGATGGAAGCGCCGTAGTATGTGTTTGGTCCTCTGGTGTGAGCGAGGTTCCTTAGCCTGTGCAATCGCTCCATTGTTGTCACAATAGAGCTCTATAGGATCTGTGAATGCTAGGAACCACCCCAAGCTCGATAATGAACTTGCGGATCCAAGCGCCTCCTTCGCTCTCGGCTGATATACTCCACATTGTAGAATCGGCAAGCGTGTCTGCCAAACTCTTCGACTCACGCCACCATTCAAGCAAAACACGAACCACATTGCGATCTGTAATCATCACAGTGGTTTGGAAGTCAGCATCAGTAACCCTTCTGACTAGCTCTCATTGCCTCCAAATATCAAGAAATATTCTTTAGTCCTTCTCAAGTACTTAAGAATATTCTTGATCGCTATCGATGGCCGCTCACCGGATCATGTATCTACTCATGCTCAAAGCATACGAGACATCGGACCAGTACACATGGGCGTACATGATAGATCCTATAGCGATCGTAAGGGATCTTATCCATGCGGTCTCTCTCCTCTCTAGAAGAGGGACTTTGAGTCTTCGAAAGACTCACACCATGTGACATCGGCAGAAGTCCTTTCTTGGAATTCTGCATGGCAAACCGAAGTAATACCGTGTCAATGTATGTACTCTGACTTAGGCCAAGCAATCTCTTAGATCTATCTCTATAGATCTTGATGCCTAGAATATAGGCTGCTTCACCTAAGTCCTTCATTGAGAAGCACGTCCCGGCCAAGTACCAGATGGCGAAGGGATGTCATTCCCAATGAGTAGTATGTCATCTACATACGATACAAAGGAAGACAACTGTATTCCCATTAACCCTCTTGTAGACACGAGGTTCATCTTCATTCTTGATGAAACCAAAGCTGTTTGATCGCATCATCGAATCGAAGATTCCAAGAAGCTTGCTTTAGCCCATAAATGGACCTTTGCAGCTTGCATACCTTCCCAGTATGCTGTGGATCTACAAAACCCTCAGGTTGTGTCATGTACACATCCTCGAGTAAGTTTCCATTCAGAAACGCGGTTTTGACATCCATCTGCCAGATCTCATAATCGTGGTATGCTGCAATAGCAAGCAAGATCCGAATGGACTTAAACATCGCCACTGGAGAAAAGGTTTCATCATAGTCAATACCATGAATTTGCTTGAAACCTTTAGCCACCAATCGGCCCTTATAGGTATGCGTAAGTCCATCCATGTCAGTCTTTCTCCTAAAGACCCACTTACACCCAATGGGTTTGACCCCTTCAGGTGGATCAACCAAAGTCCATACTTGGTTAGTGTACATGGATTCCATCTCGGATCTCATGGCGTCTAGCCATTTCTCAGAATCTGGGCTCATCAAAGCTTCCTGATGAGAGGTAGGCTCATTCTCAATGAGCATAACGTCATCATGGTCAGACAAGAGAAATGAGTATCTCTCAGGCTGACGACGTACCCTATCAGACCTGCGAAGAGGTAGGTCTACTTGAACAGGTGGTTGTTCCACAACTCTTTGTGCAACAACCTCATCACCCACAACACTTTGTGGTTCCTGTTCAACCTCCATCAAGGCCTCAGTGCTATGGTCCTTATCTTGAATTTCTTCAAGATCGAAGGTACTCCCACTAGTTTTTCTAGAAACAAAATCCCTTTCTAGAAAAACCCAGTCTTTGCCACAAACACTTTGTCTTTGTGGGAATGTAAATAATATCCCTTTGTAGACTTGGGATATCCAACAAAATAGCACCTATCGGTTTGGGTCCCGGTTTATGCGAGACTTGGCGTCGAACGTAAGCCTCACCCCAAATCCTCATAAAGACATCTTGGGATTTTTCCTGTCCATATCGTATATGGTGTCTTTACCACACCTTGGATGGTACAGTCAAGGGTAAAGGCTGCTGTGTCGAGCATATCCCAAAAGGATATAGGAAGATCTGTGTGACTCATCATAGATCGTACCATATCTAATAGGGTACGATTCCTCCTTTCGGATACACCATTCCACTGTGTGGTGTTCCAGAGGAGTGAGTTGGGATAGAATCCCGGCTAGATAGTCACGAAACTCATGGCTAAGGTATTCACCACCTCGATCCGATCGAAGTATCTTAATACTCTTGCCAGTGGTTTTGTACTTCATTCTTGAATTCTTTGAACTTTTCAAAGTTGATTTATGTGTCATAAGATACACATAACCATATCTCTGAAGTCATCGATAAATGTAATGAAGTACACTGTAACCACCTCTAGCAAGAACATTGAAAGGACCACATACATCACTATGTATAAGTCCTAACAAATCTGTTGCTCTTCGCTATGTCCACTAAAGGAGTCTTGGTCATCTTGCCTAAAAGGCAAGACTGCATGTCTCATATGATTCAAAATCAAATGAGTCTAGCCCATCCTTATGGAGAGATAAGCGACTCTCATTTATATGACCTAAGCGACAATGCAGAGATAGGTTTGGTTCAACTCATTTGACTTGAACCTCTTGGTACTTATGTTATAGATAGGGCTCTCTAAGTCTAGAAAGTAGAGTTCATTAGAGGTGCACTACAATAGAACATATCATTTAAATAAACTGAACAACATTTGTTCTTTATTATAAATAAAAAACCTTTCTTGTCCAAACAAGAAACTGAAATGATGTTCTTAGTTAAGGCAGGCACATAACAACATTCATCTAATTCTATTACAAGCCCAGAGGGCAGAGATAGATCATAAGTTCCTACAGCAACAGCAGTAACCCTTGCTCCATTGCCTACTCGTAGGTCCACCTCGCCCTTTGTCAATGCCCTGCTATTTCTCAGCCCCTGCACATTGGTACAAATGTGAGATGCACATCCGGTATCTAATACCCATGATGAAGAAATAGATAGATTGACTTCTATAACATTTATACAGTAGAAGTCTCACTTCTCTTCTTCTTAAGATCTTCGGTATGCCTTGCGATTACGCTTCCAATGTCTGCTTCCTTGCGGAAGAAGCAAGCCCCTTCCTTGGCTACCCCTCCTTTGGGTTTAAGTTCTTTGCCTTTGCCCTTGGCTTGGGACTTTCCCTTACCTTTAGGCTTGCCCTTGCCTTTCTTCTTCTGCACCATCAAAATGGTGTCAGATTTACCCTTCTTAAGGTTAAGCTCAGCAGTTCTCAACATGCTGAGCATTTCAGGCAATGGCTTATCAATTTCATTCATGTTATAATTCATGACAAATCGATCAAGGCTCTGGCAAAGATTGCAAGATTAGGTCAGTGGCCAGCTCTTGGCCAAGTGGGAATCCCAGCCTTTGTAGGTTTTCTACGTACCCAATCATCTTGAGTACATATGTACCTACGGGAGTCCCTTCTTGCATTTTAGACCCAAATAATGCCTTAGAGACTTCATATCTCTCATGCCTAGCTTGTCCTTGATATAGTTGACGAAGATGTCCAACCATATCATAAGCATTCATGAACTCATGTTGCTTCTGAAGCTCAGAGTTCATGGTCGCGAGCATTAGACATGACACATCTAATGCATCATCTTGATGCTTCTTGTAAGCATCTTTGTCAGCTCGCGAGGCACTGGCAGGAGGTGCCTCCGGAATGGGCCGCCCAGACGCATAACTTCCTTTCTTGGGTGAGAACAATTCTCGTGTTCCTATCACCAGAAATTTGCTCCATTGAGCTTGTCCTTCTCAAGGACGTATCGCAGAGAGAGAGTGTTCGTGTTGTTCGACATAGTAATCTATAACATACAATTCCGAGAATTAATATCATTTTCCTTTTATCATTTAATTAGGCCTTTAATCAAATGATGCTCCCACTAAATTATAGGAATTTTGTAGAATCGAGTTATGGATGTGGTCAAACCACCTTTACTAGATTCATACAAACTAGCTATAATTCTTGCGGGACAAGATCCACATCATACTAAGCCTTGAGTTAGCTTTGCTAAATCGCCCAAGACTTAGTACGATCGGTGGGTAACACATTACCGATTACATCTCTATGCAACTCTTGTTTATAGGATTAAGACCTACATTTACAAAAGACCTTGAGTTAGCTTTGGCTAAATCGCCAAGATTTAGTGTAAATGCGATCTTAACCTATCTTTCCAACGATTGAATATGCCTATAGTTCTACTGATCCAATTGAGTTAACTAGTTTTGCTCAATCTAATTGAGCTTACTCTAACCCGAGTCGTGATAGGCGGGACCAAGATTGTCCCTCCGCACCTACCAAGATAATATGCGTTGCTCTGCTTTGGCGCATTCAACAACAACAAATGATCGAGGTAGTGATGGGTATCAAGGCTCTAGAGGCATTTTCGAGTTGATTCGATTATGATCTAATCTAATCGTAATGTGTATCTTATAATGCATTTAGGCCTTTATTATCCTATATTAGCATGCATCATATACATACAAGAAAATTAACCTAGCATGCATCATATACATACAAGCATTTTCTACTAGCATGCATCACATACATACAAGCATAAATCAATTAAATATATATATATCAACATATATATATATAATTAAATGTGATATAGTCATGGCCCTACTACGATCTTCTCAAGCCAATGAGAAGATCGGACGGTCAACCTAAGGCTAGCGGCTTCTCCAAGCGCTTCCTGTGACCGCCATGTGTCGTCGTCACCCTTCTCGTCAGCTCGTCTGCCAGTGGACTTTCCACCGCTCCATTTTGTACATTACAAATATGAAACTCGAGTTACATTCGAGTCTAAAACTATTTACAACTAGAATATTAAAGCGACGCGCAGTCGCAAACACTTTTACAACACGCACAACCACAAAACGCACGCAGCCGTATTATGAATTACAACACATAATCCAATCCTATTGGGTTATTGGGCCATGACAATCACAGAATTATACATAATTCAAAAATTATGTATTTTTACAGAAAATTTCTATAATTTTTCCTAATTTATTTCGAATTTATGAGTCATCTCAACGGTCCCGCTTAAGCGGTTTCGCGATCAAGGACAGGGCCCCTTTCGGGGAGAGGGGCAGCGCCCCTACTCGCAAAATAAACTTCGCGAGTGTCCCTACAACGATCCTACAGCGACTTAAGTCGCTGTCCCAAAAACCTAAAGCGAGAACTCGCCGATTCGGAGAGTTTTTCTCGACGGTTGAAGCCTACGAGTGTCCCAACACTCGTTGCTTCGACTCTACGAGAAAAATACCCAAAAATTCTATAAAATTAGGAAATTTACAGAAACATAAAAATCTGTAATTTTTATATCTAATATAAAAATACAAAAACGAAACACATACATGCTTCGCACGTGGCTCTGATACCATCAAGGCTTTTTCCGCCGCAAAACCGCTATGCCATGGAAACCCCTAAGTCCCGACCACGGATCCGCATGAAGAAGTATTAAAACTAATTACATGTATGTGCTTACAAAATCCTCTAGATCTACCTTAGAACTAAGAGATAAGGATGTTACCCTTGATGCGATGCCCTTTGCAAATCCGGCCGTACAAAGTCCGCCGGAACTCGAGAGTGTCAAGTGCACACTCCTCTATGGTATCCACACAAGCAATAGGTGGAAGAAAACTCAACCTTGAGTGTGCTAGCACTCCTTGGTTGGTTCGGCCAAAGAGAGGAAGGAGAGGGAGAGCTTGAGAGGACAATTCCCAAGGAAGAAGATGAAGTAATGAGTGATTACTCTCTAAACTGAATGTTCACTCACATAACACCCAAATGGGGGCCGGCCACTTCTTGGAGGGGGAGTTACATGCATGCATGTAACTCCCATGACCCTTGGTCTCCCTCATGATGTGGCCCGAATTGACCAAGTCAATGATGATGTGGAGCATCATCATTGGCCGGCCATGCCTAGTCATCATCATGACATGGCATTTGGTCAAGTCAAACTTGACCTTTCAACTTCCCTCTCAAGTCAAGTCAAACTTGACCTCTAATCTCCCATGGTTGATCAAATCTAACCACTTGACTCAAGTCAATTTAATATAATGAATCTCTATTCATTAATTTAAATTGATTTGATGAATCAAATCTCAATTAGACTCATTCAACACTTGAATCAACTTGAGTCTAACTCAATTAGTCTAATTTGGATTACTCTTAATCCAATTTGGTTCATCCCATGAACCTAATCCTCATGGTTCATCATATGAACCTAATCTCCATCTAATTGCTCTCATGTGTGTGACCCTATAGGTTCTTGTAACGTTGGCAATGTCCCTAAACCGATTTAGGAACATAAGCAATGAGCAGTATCTAGCAACACATCATTGCTACCCAAGTTACAAGAATGTTGAGCTCCAACATCACCTTTGTGACTACTAATTGTGACTCTCACAATATGTGACAATGTCCCTCTATCCTTGACATCTAGATTGACCAATCGAGGCATAGACCGTGTCATCCTCGCATAATCTAAATCTTGAACTCCAAGTAGACTCACTCTAATCAAATGAGCTCAATATCTCATATTGACTCATTTGGGCATGGCCATGCACTTCGTGGTCTCACTCTATCAAGAATATCGATGTCACCCCTGTCATATAGGAGGGATAGATCCCATCTACATCACTCACATCCTCCGATAATTCGTTACATACCCAAGAATCGCTTTTATAGTCCACCCATTTCGGTGACGCTGACGGCCAAAGTATGCAACTCCTTATGTAGGGAACCATGGTGACTTCAGGTCTAAGGACTAATAGTCATACTAATAGCCACATGAGAAAGTATATGACACTCATATAACGATCCATGATACTTTCTCATGGTCATTCAAGATACATTCTCCAATGCATACCCATGTGTCAACTTGATATCTCATATCCATGACTTGTGAGATCAAGTCATCTTGTTGACCTACATGCTAGTCTCTACGCATTAACATTGTCCCTGAATGTTAATACTCGACTAGGAATGATTAAGAGTAGTGTTCTCTATATCATCTCATTATCGATTCATCCAATCGATTGACATAGATAAGAACCTACTACCCAAGGACATTATTATATTTAGTTATTTGGCACCAATACAAGTAAATATAATAACCATGCCTTTATAAATAGGAATATGATACAATAAAGTCCATACAACAATCATCATATGATTGGCTCTAGGGCTTTCACTAACATAAGCATGGCATAGAGATTACATCAGCATGTTAAGCATAATTAAATCTAAGCAGGGCATAATTTAACATAAGCATTCATAACATTGTAAATCTTAGACATGCATAAAGTACATAATCACAAATATTCTTAACTCAACTATAAGCATCATAACTTCATAAAATCTAACATGTATAAAGGACAAGTTCATAAGCATTCATAGCATAAGTTTCTGTAACATCATAAATCTTAAACATGCATAAAGTCCATAGTCACAAATATTCTTAACTCAACTATAAGCATCATAACTTCATAAAATCTAACATGCATAAAGGACAAGTTCATAAGCATTCATAACATAAGTATCCGTAACATCATAAATCTTAAACATGCATAAAGTCCTATAGTCACAAATATTCTTACTCAACTATAAGCATCGTAACGTCATAAAATCTATCATGCATAAAGGAAATAATCATAAGCATTTTTAAACTTAACCATAAGCATTCATAGACTTTAACATAAGCATGCACAATTTCATAAAAGTCTTTTCTTTTCAAAACATATACATATAAATACTTCAACATAATCATAACTTGCTTGGGGGGCCCCAGGTTAAGTACCACATAATGCGCGTTCCCTAATAGGCTAGGGTAGGGAGCCACCAGACCTACTAGAGCAAGACCTCTTACGTCATACCAGGGCAAGACCTCTTACGTCTTCTTATGTCCCTATGGATTTGATTAACAACCACCTGACGGGTCGGGTACTTAACCTCTTACAAAGTAAAATACTTAATTCCTTTCTTTCTTGTCTTATCATAAGGAGAGCTCTTAATCCCTACTTGAAAGGGAAGCATCTCCATCTTATCTTATCATAAGGAGAGCACTTAATCCCTACTTGAAAGGGAAGCATCTCCATCTTATCTTATCATAAGGAGAGCTCTTAATCCCTACTTGAAAGGGAAGCATCTCCACCTTAGACATTTCATAGCATACATGCATTCATAACATAACGGGTCCTAAAGCACAAACATGTTCATCACATAAGCATATTTCATAGGCATATTCATGGCATGTTAAATCATAAAACATGTTCATCACATAGGCATATTTCATGGCATATTATATCATAAACTTGTTCATCACATGAGCATATTTCCTAGGCATATTCATGGCATATTAAATCATAAAACAGGTTCATCACCTAATCATATTTCATAGGCATATTCATGGAATATTAAATCATAAAACATGTTCATCACATAGGCATATTTCCTAGGCATATTCATGGCATATTAAATCATAAAACATGTTCATCACATAAGAATATTTCATAGGCATATTCATGGCATGTTAAATCATAAAATATGTTCATCACATAGGCATATTCATGGCATGTTAAATCATAAAACATGTTCATCACATAGGCATATTTCATGGCATATTATATCATAAACTTGTTCATCACATGAGCATATTTCCTAGGCATATATCATAGCATAACTTCATAAGGAGCATTTTCATGAAACCCTAACCCTAAAACCATGGGTGGCCGAAACTTATAGGGGCACAAGGCTTGGGTTTTTGTCACCTAAATTCATTCATGTAGGCATATATCACAGCATAACTTCATAAGGGGCATTTTCATGAAACCCTAACCCTAAAACCATGGGTGGCCGAAACTTATAGGGGCACAAGGCTTGGGTTTTTGTCACCTAAATTTATTCATGTAGGCATATATCATAGCATAACTTCATAAGGGGCATTTTCATGAAACCCTAACCCTAAATTCCATGGGTGGCCGAAACTTATAGGGGCACAAGGCTTGGGTTTTTGTCACCTAAATTTATTCATGTAGGCATATGTCATAGCATAACTTCATAAGGGGCATTTTCATGAAACCCTAACCCTAAATTCCATGGGTGGCCGAAACTTATAGGGGCACAAGGCTTGGGTTTTTGTCACCTAAATTTATTCATGTAGGCATATGTCATAGCATAACTTCATAAGGGGCATTTTCATGAAACCCTAACCCTAAATTCCATGGGTGGCCGAAACTTATATGGCCATGAGTTGGGTTTTTGGCACCTAAAAATCCCTACTTGATGCCTACACTCTATGAACATAACCTTAGTATCAAGTTCATGCAACCCTAACCCTAAAAGCTTGGGTTGGCCGAAAAATGTAAGGGCTAAAGTCCTTGGACTTTTGACCCTAAAGATTCCTACTTGAAGCATACAACCCATAAAAATTTCCCTAGTAGCATTTTCATGAATCCTAGCCCATAAACTTAGTTAGCCAAGACCTAGGGGGCTACAACTTCATATTTCTTTCATGTAACCTATCCTACAAAATTAATATACTGCAGGTGAGGGAATCTTACATCCTTCGCTTCCTTGTAGTGGGTAGTTGACCTTATGGAAGCCAAGAACTAGCTTCTCCTTGTTTGGATGAGGTTCGGCCAAAGGTGAAAATGGAGAGGGGGAGAGATGGGTTTTCGGTGAGGAAGAAGAAGGGAAGAAGAAGTGGCCAAGTGGAAACTTCCTTCTTCTTTATAAAGGGAGGAAGAGAAGTTTCTCTTCTCTTTTCCATGCCCCTTCATTTACCCTCATCACACTTATCTACAATTTCCCCTCTTCTTCTAATGATATAATCCTATTGGGCTTCTGGTTAGTGGGTGCATCTATAGGGCTTGGCTATCTCTAGAGGTTTGGGGTTCAATTCCTAGGCCTTGCATCTCTTTTTGGCTATTTTCTTTTATTCTTCGAAAAAACCCACATCAAGCCCATTATTGTAAAGCCAAAAACTCTCGTAAAATTGCTAGAAATTTTACGGGCGTTACATTTTGCCCGATTGCATGTAGGTTGTTGACGATGTCCTGGACGCGGGCGTGCAATTGTGTTGCCGTCTCGTGTTCCTGCATTTTTAGTGTGTACAATTTTTTGAACAACAAATCACATTTGCAAACCTTAGCTTGATCCGATCCTTCGTGTAACTCGATCAGCCTCGTCCAGAGATCTCTTGCGCTGATGAAGGGTCTGACTCGGTTCAGCTCCTCCTTGGATAGCCCGCACTGCAGGATTTGAGTCGCCTTTGCATCTGCCTCGACTTGTCGTTTAGTGGCAATGGACCACTGATTGTAATCCAAGGATTCACCTTCTTCATTAGTAGGAAGGGTGAACTCGGTTTGGATCACAATCCACATCTCTATTTGGGTTTTTAGGAAGCACTCCATCTGACCTTTCCAGTAACGGAAATCGTCACCATTGTAAAACGGTGGTCGGACGGTGCTAAAACCCTCGAGATGGGCCATTAACACGAAAGACAAAAATAGACGAAGACGAAAAAAACTAGCAATGACAAAAACACCAAAACAAGTACCAAGACTCGCGTCTTGGATTAGTAGTGCGGGAGAAAAACCTAACAAAGAGAAATAAATAATAAAAAAAAATAGAATTAAAAGAAAAATAAATCTGTAAAAATGGCTAGATTGGTGGTTTCACCAAATCTTAGCAACCCCTGCTCTGATACCAATTGTTGGATCGAAGCGGATCGCTAGAGGGGGGGGTGAATAGCGATAGAAATTTTTCTTTGAATTCATTCGGTAAATCACGAGTAGACACAGTGGAAGATAAATCTAAAATAGAAGAGACAATGGGTTTTTTACTTGGTTCGTAGCCGAAGGCTACTACTCCAAGGCCCTAGTGGTCATTGACCACGCACGGAGGGCAAAACACTAAACGAACTCCTTCTCGTTGGAGATAGGAGTTAAACGAATACAAAAACTCAAGAAAGACTCAAGGTAGAGGGACACTCCCCCTCTCCTTGATATAATTTAAAGCTCAAAATAAGAACAACTTATACAAATTAAAGATTATACCGACGACTTTTGAAGACTTGAATCTTGGAGCTTGAGTCGTCGTCTCGGCAGCGCTTCGTCGTAGGGATGTCGGACACTCGTAGCGTATCGGAAGAACTTGGAAGCTTTCTAATTGATGGAAAGCCCTAGGACAAGCCCTCCTTTTATAGCCTTTAAGCCCCTCATCGAATGGGTCTTCAACCAATAGGAATTGGGCACAAAACCTCCTTGAAATGGGGTGATAAGCCTTGACTCCTCGAAGCTGATCATTGACCATCAGTCGACTGATGGCCATCATCACCGATCGATGGCAAGATCACCGAGGTCGACTTTGGCAATGATCGCTTGACGGCAATCGAGTCCTCCAAGCCGGGCAATGATCGATGCTAGCTGCAGGGCAAAGTTAGCTAAAAGAAAACATTATTTCGATGGCCTTCGACCGTCCGATCTCGACCTGGACCATTGATGGGATGTCTCTGGTCGGATCTATGCTTAAGATCATCCCCGTAAGGACGATACGACCTCACTTCTGCTCGCACACACGAGCTTACCTCGATACTTACGTGTTGCTTTTGCTTCCGGCCTTCCACTCGATTCCTTCGGCTCCCTCCGAAGTCACTCGAGTGTCGCCCGACCATCGCGGCTTCCTCCGGGTGTCGCTAGCCTTCAGCTCCAGCTATATCAATCTTCTGCACACTCAATTCAGCTCGTGAGATAACGATATGAGCTTAACTTTGTATCATGTGCTATAATCAAAACCCAGGTTTGACTTAGGTGCCTACTGCACCAACAGGTAGGGTGATACTGTTAGTGAAAGCCCTAGAGCCAATCATGTGATGATTGTTGTATGGACTTTATTGTATCATATTCCTATTTATAAAGGCATGGTTATTATATTTACTTGTATTGGTGCCAAATAACTAAATATAATAATGTCCTTGAGTAGTAGGTTCTTATCTATATAAATCGATTGGTTGAATCAATAATGAGATGATATAGAGAACACTACTCTTAATCATTCCTAGTCGAGTATTAACATTCAGGGACAATGTTAATGCGTAGAGACTAGCATGTAGGTCAACAAGATGACTTGATCTCACAAGTCATGGATATGAGATATCAAGTTGACACATGGGTATGCATTGGAGAATGTATATTTAATGACCCGCCATGAGAAAGTATCATGGATCGTTATATGAGTGTCATATACTTTCTCATGTGGCTATTAGTATGACTATTAGTCCTTAGACCTGAAGTCACCATGGTTCCCTACATAAGGAGTTGCATACTTTGGCTTCGTCAAACGTCACCCGTAAATGGGTGGACAATAAAGGCGATTACTGGGTATGTAATAAATTATGCGGAGGGATGTGAGTGATGTAGATGGGATTTATCCCTCCTATATGACAGGGGTGACATCGATATTCTTGATAGAGTGAGACCACGAAGTGCATGGCCATGCCCAAATGAGTCAATATGAGATATTGAGCTCATTTGATTAGAGTGAGTCTACTTGGGGTTCAAGATTTAGATTGTACCGAGGATGACACGGTCTATGCCTCGATTGGTCAATCTAGATGTCAAGGATAGAGGGACATTGTCACATATTGTGAGAGTCACAATTATTAGTCACAAAGGTGATGTTGGAGCTCAACATTCTTGTAACTTGGGTAGCAATGATGTGTTGCTAGATACCGCTAATTGCTTATGTTCCTAAATCGGTTTAGGGACATTGCCAACGTTACAAGAACCTATAGGGTCACACACATAAGGGCAATTAGATGGAGATTAGGTTCATATGATGAACCATGAGGATTAGCTTCATGGGATGAACCAAATTGGATTAAGAGTAATCCAAATTAGACTAATTGAGTTAGACTCAAGTTGATTCAAGTGTTGAATGAGTCTAATTTAGATTTGATTCATCAAATCAATTTAAATTAAATGAATAGAGATTCATTAAATTAAATTGACTTGAATCAAATGGTTGGATTTGATCAACCATGGGAGATATGAGGTCAAGTTTGACTTGACTTGAGAGGGAAGATGAAAGGTCAAGTTTGACTTGACTAAATGCCATGTCATGATGATGACTTGGTATGGCCGGCCAATGATGATGTTCCACATCATCATGGACACATCATGGGGTGCCACCTCATGAGGGAGACCAAGAGCCATTGGCTCTTGGATTTACATGCATGCATGTAACCCCCTTATAGTGGGTTATGGATGATGTGAAGTGAAGTTGTGTAACTTCATCTTCTTCCTCCTCTCTTCCCTCAAGCTCTCTCTTCCTCATCTATCCATGAACGTCCAAGGGGTGCTAGCACACTCTATGATGCTTTTCTCCACCTATTGCTTGTGTGGATACCGATAGAGGAGTGTACACTTGACACTCTCGAGTTTCGGCGAACCTTTTGGACGAGCGGGATAAGCGAAGGGCGTCGCATCGAGGGTAATGATCTCACCTCTTAGATCTAAGGTAGATCTAGGGTTTTTAGTAAGCACATACATGTTTTGTTTTTAATACATCTTCGCACGGATCCGTGGCCGGGGCTTCCGAGGTTTCCGCAACGCAAAAAGCAGTTTTTGCGGCTCGGAAAAACCCAACAGTGGTATCAGAGCCATGTGCGAAGCATGTATGTGTTTCGTTTTTGTAGTTTTTATATTAGATATAAAAATTACAGATTTATATGTTTCTGTAAATTTTCTTATTTTATAGATTTTTTGGGTATTTTTCTCGTAGAGTCGAAGCAACGAGTGTTGGGACACTCGTAGGCTTCCACCATCGAGAAAAACTCTCCGAATCGGCGAGTTCTCGCTTTAGGTTTTTGGGGCAGCGACTTAAGTCACTGTAAGATCATTGTAGGGACACTCGCGAAGTTTATTTTTGCAGTAGGGCGCTGCCCTATCCCCAAAAGGGGCCATGTCCTTGATCGCGGAAACCGCTTAGCGGGACCGTTACGGAGAGTTGACTCATAAATTCGAAATAAATTAGGAAAAATTATAGAAATTTCTGTAAACATACATAATTTAGAATTATGTATAATTCTGTGATTGTCATGGCCCAATAACCCAATTGGATTGGATTATGTGTGTTGTAATTCATAATACGGCCTGCGTGCCGTTTTGTGGTTGTGCGTGTTGTAAAGTGTTTGCGACCTGCGCGTCGCACCTATTATTTTAATATTCTAGTTGTAAATAGTTTTAGACTCGAATGTAACTCGAGTTTCGTATTTGTAATGTACAAAAATGGAGCGGTGGAAAGTCCACTTGAAGATGAGCTTATGAGAAGGGTGACGACGACACATGGCGGTCAAAGGAAGCGCTTGGAGAAGCTGCTAGCCTTAGGTAGACCGTCCGATCTTCTCATTGGCTTGAGAAGATCGTAGTAGGACCATGACTATATCACATTTAATTATATATATATATATATATATGTTGATATATATATATATATATTTAATTGATTTTTGCTTGTATGTATGTGATGCATGCTAGTAGAAAAATGTTTGTATGTATATGATGCATGCTAGGTTAATTTTCTTGTATGTATATGATGCATGCTAGAATAATTAATGTATGTATATGATGCATGCTAATATAGGATAATGAAGGCCTAAATGCGTATAAGATACACATTACGATTAGATTAGATCATAATCGAATCAACTCGAAAATGGCTACCGAGCCTTGATACCCATCACTACCTCGATCATTTGTTGTTGTTGAATCTGCCAAAGCAGAGCAACGCATATTATCTTGGTAGGGTGCGGAGGGACAATCTTGGTCCCGCCTATCACGACTCGGGTTAGAGTAAGCTCAATTAGATTGAGCAAAACTAGTTAACTCAATTGGATCGAGTAGAACTATAGGCATATTCCAATCGTTGGAAAGATAGGTTAAGATCGCATTTACACTAAATCTTGGGCGATTTAGCCAAAGCTAACTCAAGGTCTTTTGTAAATGTGAGTCTTAATCCTATAAACAAGAGTTGCATAGAGATGTAATCGGTAATGTGTTACCCACCGATCGTACTAAGTCTTGGGCGATTTAGCCAAAGCTAACTCAAGGCTTAGTATGATGTGGATCTTGTCCCGCAAGAATTATAGCTAGTTTGTATGAATCTAGTAAAAGTGGTTTGACCACATCCATAACTCGATTCTACAAAATTCCTATAATTCAGTGGGAGCATCATTTGATTAAAGGCCTAATTAAATGATAAAAGGAATATGATATTAATCCTCTGCATTGTATGTTGTAGATTACTATGTCAACAAACACTCTCTCTGCGATCTGTCCTTGAGAAGGACAAGCTCAATGGAGCAAATTTCCTGGACTGGTACAGGAACCTGAGAATTGTTCTCACCCAAGAAAGGAAGTTGTACGTCCTGGAGCAGCCCATTCCGGAGGCACCTCCTGCCAATGCCTCGCGAGCTGACAAAGATGCTTACAAGAAGCATCAAGATGATGCATTAGATGTGTCATGTCTAATGCTCGCGACCATGAACTCTGAGCTTCAGAAGCAACACGAGTTCATGAATGCTTATGATATGGTTGGACATCTTCGTCAACTATATCAAGGACAAGCTAGGCATGAGAGATATGAAGTCTCTAAGGCATTATTTGGGTCCAAAATGCAAGAAGGGACTCCCGTAGGTACATATGTACTCAAGATGATTGGGTACGTAGAAAACCTACAAAGGCTGGGATTCCCACTTGGCCAAGAGCTGGCCACTGACCTAATCTTGCAATCTTTGCCACAAGCCTTCAATCAATTTGTCATGAATTATAACATGAATGAAATTGATAAGCCATTGCCTGAAATGCTCAGCATGTTGAGAACTGCAGAGCTTAACCTTAAGAAGGGTAAATCTGACACCATTTTGATGGTGCAGAAGAAGAAAGGCAAGGGCAAGCCTAAAGGTAAGGGAAAGTCCCAAGCCAAGGGCAAAGGCAAAGAACTTAAACCCAAAGGAGGGGTAGCCAAGGAAGGGGCTTGCTTCTTCTGCAAGGAAGCAGGACACTGGAAGCGTAACTGCAAGGCATACCTGGAAGATCTTAAGAAGAAGAGAAGTGAGACTTCTACTTCAGGTATAAATGTTATAGAAGTCAATCTATCTATTTCTTCATCTTGGGTATTAGATACCGGATGTGCATCTCACATTTGTACCAATGTGCAGGGGCTGAGAAATAGCAGGGCATTGACAAAGGGCGAGGTGGACCTACGAGTAGGCAATGGAGCAAGGGTTGCTGTTGTTGCTGTAGGAACTTATGATCTATCTCTGCCCTCTGGGCTTGTACTAGAATTAGATGAATGTTGTTATGTGCCTGCCTTAACTAAGAACATCATTTCAGTTTCTTGTTTGGACAAGAAAGGTTTTTCATTTATAATAAAGAACAAATGTTGTTCAGTTTATTTAAATGATATGTTCTATTGTAGTGCACCTCTAATGAACGGACTCTACTTTCTAGACTTAGAGAGCCCTATCTATAACATAAATACCAAGAGGTTCAAGTCAAATGAGTTGAACCAAACCTATCTCTGGCATTGTCGCTTAGGTCACATAAATGAGAGTCGCTTATCTCAGCTCCATAAGGATGGGCTGCTAGACTCATTTGATTTTGAATCATATGAGACATGCGAGTCTTGCCTTTTAGGCAAGATGACCAAGACTCCCTTTAGTGGACATAGCGAAAGAGCAACAGATTTGTTAGGACTTATACATAGTGATGTATGTGGTCCTTTCATATTCTGCTAGAGGTGGTTACAGTGTACTTCATTACATTTCTTGATGACTTGGTAGATATGGTTATGTGTATCTTATGACACATAAATCTGAATCCTTTGAAAAGTTCAAAGAATTCAAGAATGAAGTACAAAACCAGCTTGGCAAGAGTATTAAGATACTTCGATCAGATTGAGGTGATGAATACCTTAGCCATGAGTTTCGTGACTATCTAGCTGAGTGTGGAATTCTATCCCAACTCACTCCTCCTGGAACACCACAGTGGAATGGTGTATCCGAAAGGAGGAATCGTACCCTATTGGATATGGTACGATCTATGATGAGTCACACAGATCTTCCTATATCCTTTTGGGGATATGCTCTGGACACAGCAGCCTTTACCCTTAACCGTGTACCATCTAAGGCTGTGGTAAAGACACCATATACGATATGGACAGGGAAAAATCCCAAGATGTCTTTTATGAGGATTTGGGGTTGTGAGGCTTACGTTCGACGTCAAGTCTCAGACAAACTGGGACCCAAATCCGATAAGTGCTATTTTGTTGGATATCCCAAGGATACAAAGGGATATTACTTCTACATTCCCAGTCAGCACAAAGTGTTTGTGGCAAAGACTGGAGTTTTTCTAGAAAGGGATTTTATTTCTAGAAAAACTAGTGGGAGTACCTTCGATCTTGAAGAAATTCAAGATAAGGACCATAGCACTGAGGCCTTGATGGAGGTTGAACAGGAACCACAAAGTGTTGTGGGTGATGAGGTTGTTGCACAAAGAGTTGTGGAACAACCACCTGTTCAAGTAGACCTACCTCTTCGCAGGTCTGATAGGGTACGTCGTCAGCCTGAGAGATACTCATTTCTCTTGTCTAACCATGATGACGTTATGCTCATTGAGAATGAGCCTACCTCCTATCAGGAATTCGTTCGGTTACGTATTGCTAATTAGACCTTGACCCATGAGATCAAGATGGAATGACGATGAACACCCTTCGTATGGACTTTGGTTGATCCACCTGAAGGGGTCAAACCCATTGGGTGTAAGTGGGTCTTTAGGAGAAAGACTGGCATGGATGGACTTACGCATACCTATAAGTGCCAATTGGTGGCTAAAGGTTTCAAGAAAATTCATGGTATTGACTATGATGAAACCTTTTCTCCAGTGGCGATGTTTAAGTCCATTCGGATCTTGCTTGCTATTGCAGCATACCACGATTATGAGATCTGGCAGATGGATGTCAAAACCGCGTTTCTGAATGGAAACTTACTCGAGGATGTGTACATGACACAACCTGAGGGTTTTGTAGATCCACAGCATACTGGGAAGGTATGCAAGCTGCAAAGGTCCATTTATGGGCTAAAGCAAGCTTCTCGGAGTTGGAATCTTCGATTCGATGATGCGATCAAACAGTTTGGTTTCATCAAGAATGAAGATGAACCCTGTGTCTACAAGAGGGTTAATGGGAACACAGTTGTGTTCCTTGTATTGTATGTGGATGACATACTACTCATTGGGAATGACATCCCTTCGCTACAGTCTGTGAAGACTTGGCTGGGGACGTGCTTCTCAATGAAGGACTTAGGTGAAGCAGCCTGTATTCTAGGCATCAAGATCTATAGAGATAGATCTAAGAGATTGCTTGGCCTAAGTTAGAGTACATACATTGACACGGTATTACTTCGGTTTGCCATGCAGAATTCAAAGAAAGGACTTCTGCCGATGTCACATGGTGTGAGTCTTTCGAAGACTCAAAGTCCCTCTTCTAGAGAGGAGAGAGACCGCATGGATAAGATCCCTTACGCATCTGCTATAGGATCTATCATGTACGTCATGCTGTGTACTCGTCCTGATGTCTCGTATGCTTTGAGCATGACGAGTAGATACCAGTCAGATCCAGGTGAGCGTCACTGGATAGCAGTCAAGAATATTCTTAAGTACTTGAGAAGGACTAAAGAATATTTCTTGATATTTGGAGGCGATGAGGAGCTAGCTGTAAAGGGTTACAGCGATGCCAGCTTCCAAACTGACCAGGATGATTATAGATCGCAGTCAGGGTTCGTGTTTTGCTTGAATAGGTAGCACTGTGAGCTGGAAGAGTTCCAAGCAGGACACAGTTATTGATTCTACAACAGAGGCCGAATATATCGGTGCTTCCATCTCATTCGTGAGATTGTCGATCGAGGAGATGTGAAGATTTACAGAGTACCCACAGACGCTAACATCGCAGATCCCTTGACCAAGGCTTTGGCACAGAAAAAGCATGATGGTCACACTAGGTCATTGGGTATTTGATACTACGATGATTGGCACTAGTGCTAGTGGGAGATTGTTAGTGAAAGCCCTAGAGCCAATCATGTGATGATTGTTGTATGGACTTTATTGTATCATATTCCTATTTATAAAGGCATGGTTATTATATTTACTTGTATTGGTGCCAAATAACTAAATATAATAATGTCCTTGAGTAGTAGGTTCTTATCTATATAAATCGATTGGTTGAATCGATAATGAGATGATATAGAGAACACTACTCTTAATCATTCCTAGTCGAGTATTAACATTCAGGGACAATGTTAATGCGTAGAGACTAGCATGTAGGTCAACAAGATGACTTGATCTCACAAGTCATGGATATGAGATATCAAGTTGACACATGGGTATGCATTGGAGAATGTATACTGAATGACCCGCCATGAGAAAGTATCATGGATCGTTATATGAGTGTCATATACTTTCTCATGTGGCTATTAGTATGACTATTAGTCCTTAGACCTGAAGTCACCATGGTTCCCTACATAAGGAGTTGCATACTTTGGCTTCGTCAAACATCACCCGTAAATGGGTGGACTATAAAGGCGATTACTGGGTATGTAATAAATTATGCGGAGGGATGTGAGTGATGTAGATGGGATCTATCCCTCCTATATGACAGGGGTGACATCGATATTCTTGATAGAGTGAGACCACGAAGTGCATGGCCATGCCCAAATGAGTCAATATGAGATATTGAGCTCATTTGATTAGAGTGAGTCTACTTGGGGTTCAAGATTTAGATTGTACCGAGGATGACACGGTCTATGCCTCGATTGGTCAATCCAGATTTCAAGGATAGAGGGACATTGTCACATATTGTGAGAGTCACAATTATTAGTCACAAAGGTGATGTTGGAGCTCAACATTCTTGTAACTTGGGTAGCAATGATGTGTTGCTAGATACCGCTCATTGCTTATGTTCCTAAATCGGTTTAGGGACATTGCCAACGTTACAAGAACCTATAGGGTCACACACATAAGGGCAATTAGATGGAGATTAGGTTCATATGATGAACCATGAGGATTAGCTTCATGGGATGAACCAAATTGGATTAAGAGTAATCCAAATTAGACTAATTGAGTTAGACTCAAGTTGATTCAAGTGTTGAATGAGTCTAATTTAGATTTGATTCATCAAATCAATTTAAATTAAATGAATAGAGATTCATTAAATTAAATTGACTTGAATCAAATGGTTGGATTTGATCAACCATGGGAGATATGAGGTCAAGTTTGACTTGACTTGAGAGGGAAGATGAAAGGTCAAGTTTGACTTGACTAAATGCCATGTCATGATGATGACTTGGCATGGACGGCCAATGATGATGTTCCACATCATCATGGACACATCATGGGGTGCCACCTCATGAGGGAGACCAAGAGCCATTGGCTCTTGGATTTACATGCATGCATGTAACCCCCTTATAGTGGGTTATGGATGATGTGAAGTGAAGTTGTGTAACTTCATCTTCTTCCTCCTCTCTTCCCTCAAGCTCTCTCTTCCTCATCTATCCATGAACGTCCAAGGGGTGCTAGCACACTCTATGATGCTTTTCTCCACCTATTGCTTGTGTGGATACCGATAGAGGAGTGTACACTTGACACTCTCGAGTTCCGGCGAACCTTTTGGACGAGCGGGATAAGGGAAGGGCGTCGCATCGAGGGTAATGATCTCACCTCTTAGATCTAAGGTAGATCTATGGTTTTTAGTAAGCACATACATGTTTTGTTTTTAATACATCTTCGCACGGATCCGTGGCCGGGGCTTCCGAGGTTTCCGCAACGCAAAATGCGGTTTTTGCGGCTCGGAAAAACCCAACAGATACTTACCCTACAATATGACTTCCTTTCTATATTATTCATCTTTCTTACCAATATACTTTGTAGATAATCTAATGCAGAAAGCTTTGGTGGAAGGAGAGGTAATTGAGGCTGCCAAAAAGAAGAAGACCTCAACCAAAAGAGGTAAATCAGTAGCAGCTCCATCATCCCCTCAAATAAAGCTGCGACTCACTAAGAAAGGAGCCTCAAGTTCATCTGCTCTTCTCCCCTCGTCTTCCGATCAGCCAAGGTCTCAGTCCCTAACCAGTTATGAGCCGAGAAGAGGAGGTAATACCTCCCCTGTCCCTTCTCCATCTTCTCAAGTAGGGGACTTTCCCTCCCATTTTCTTCATTCCTCCCCATCTGCACAAAATTCGCCCCCACCTTCTCATACTGAGTTTCTCCAAGCTCCTATACCTCCCGACTCAAGAGCTGCTCCTACCCCCCTTCATCGTATCAGACCCCCACCTTCCTCTGAAGGGGAAGATCCTTCCCTTCCGGTTCCTCCGAGGGCCACGTTGGGATCCCTGCTGAAGATTCGGCATCCCTCGGAGGTGAAAATTTTCAATCAGTCGAGCGTACAAGGCCCTTGCGAGCAAGTGGGCAAGCTGTTGGCGGAGGTATCTACTATTTCTTTCTAATATCTAACATACATCTTTATACATTGGCATATACTGACATTGATTTCCTTCTTCTAGGCCTCATCCCAACACCATAACATGGTAGTCCAGCTGGCTCAGTTCCAATCCAGCGTGGAGACCCGCCACTTTGCCACCATAGCGCAACAAAAAGAACTCGTTCAGCGGTTAAGCGAGCAAGAGGAGAAGAAGGCAGACATAAGGGGCCAGTGTGAAGATGCAATGATGCAACTGGCCCTAGTCCAAAGTGAGAAGGAGGAGCTGCAGCGAAAAAATGAAGAACTTGAACAACGCCTCTTCTTACAATCCAGTGAACTGCAACAAGTAGACGTCTTGACCCGTGAACTGAAGGAATATAAAGGGTATCTTGGGGACGCCATGATCAAAGCTGCTGACTCCTCAACTACAATTATACAGCTTCAGCAAGAATGCCATCTGCTTAAACTGGAGCGTCAAGCCTGGGAAGCTACCAAGAAATCCTGTACAGAGAAGTGTCAGGATCTTTCCTCCATGGTGGCGGCTCTTCCTCAAACCTTATCGCCGGTGGCTCGGCAACAGTCTACCCTTCACAAAGAGTACTTTGAAGCTCTTTCAGCTTTAGGACAGCAAGCTATGAAGGCAGCCACCGAAAGAGATGCCTTGGCAGCTAAATTGGCGGAAAGTCAAGCTCAGGTGGCCCAATGTCAAGACCAGCTGAAGGAGCAAGAAGCCGATCTTAAAGGACGCTATGTCAAGAAGGGAGTAGATTTATTCATACTAGGTTTTGAGGGGTCCTCGGCTAAAAATGCCGAACAAGGATACCCGCCTCTCGGCACGAACACTAGCTATTTGAATCCTGTGGATGCGCTAGCTAAGTGTCCGCCCGAACTCTTTGAGCTGTAATTTCGACTATTCTCTTCTTTAGTAATTTTGTCAATAGCTTCTCTCTTGCTTCTGAATAATAAATTTGTCCATATGTTTAGTTGTCATCATCTTGTCATGTTCCTTGACGGGTCGGGAATTCTGGACAAATTTTAAACTACTCCCTCTTTATACCGTTATTTCTTTTCCCGTGTCGTATGGTGCAATCACCTTGTTGGTTTGGGGACTTATTTGGGAGGTCTTGAATGACATTATTCATATACGATCCGATTTTGGTTCGGGGATTTGCTTTAAATGACTCTTGCCTGTTGATTTTCCCTATTCCTCTTACTGCTTCGAAAACGATATCAGTCTCTTCGTCTTCTTCCCCTTCCCAAGAACTTCTGCCGTCGCTTCCCTTCCATTATAAATCATCGCCCTCCATGTCTTCGTCCTTCTATCTCACTATCATGGCTTCAGCGGGGCACCCCATCAAAATTTCTTCAGAATTAGAATCTTTTGAGCTACAAGACTGGGTTTCTGAAGATATTGAAGATTCGGAGACCCGCTCGACCTCCACTTCAGCCATCCTCCCCCTTCCGTTTCTGTCTCCCAGTCCAACTCCAACTCCTCCTACAGGGAGGTCCTTTCGAGCTCCCTTCCCCTCCTTCCGCAACAGGGTGTGGAATCCTCCCTTCACATGGGAGTATACAGTGGGACACCCTCGAGCTACTGCCAAACTTCCCCCACTTCCACCAGCGCTGGTTTTCATCCGAGTCCCCCCGGCAAGGGCTCATCCTTATCCTTTTGATGAAGGTTCATCAGCCCTTCATCTATCTCAAGGCGAAAACTTTAGAGTCATATTAGCACCTTCTCCCCCCAAAGAAACCTCTCCTGCTTCATCAGTTAGAAGTAATCAGAGAAGATCTTCATAGATTAAGCTAATGTAATCATTTCAAATATATCAATAAAAATGAGGGAGGGAACTGATGTTTGCTTTTGTCTTTTTCTCGTAGAAGTAAGGTTTCTGTCTTCAGAAGGACTGTAATCTGGTCCGAACATACCTTCTTCTATCATCACCCAGGGATTCGGACCCTCTTAATAATAGTTATAGTTCCGTCGACCTTCCACCTACTGCCCCCACGCTTTCTCTTCTTTACTGGCATTTATTGTCCCTATTTCTTCTGCCAATAAATGCGCTCTTCTCCTTCAACGCTATAAAGACTTCCGACCCTTACCTAATAGCTTCCATCCTTTCCTTTTCCTTTCATTTGCCATGGACAAAATATCTGAACAGGGCAGCAGTTCCTCTCCTACTGAAGAATAGATAAACGATCGCCGTTACATAGCTAGCCTGGAGGAGCAAGTGAAGTATTTACAACAACGACTGAAGGAAGCTTCCGCCAGTAATCACTCTCTGCGTCAACAACTGGTCGGGTCCCAAAAGGAGCTGGCCAAGCAAATCTTCCTGCAGAAGTCTTACCGTCGTCAATTACTGTGCCAACCTCGACCGCACAAAGGAGCTCCATCCGTTCCTCTCAACAAAGAACTGTAATACCCTAGATGTATAAGGGTTTCTTTTTGTTATTTCCCCCTTGTAAATGACTCAAAATATGTAATTTTTCCGCATCAGTGAACTTTCCCTGTTTATCTTCTTCTTCCAGTGTCTTTTGAGTTGTGTCGTGCTTTACTTCTTTTCGTACTGACATATAGTTGAGGCATATTTCGGTTCTTCTGCCTTTTCACCCTACCGGGAATATAGAACTATTAAATGAACCAACTCTGCTATTTTACAGGAATAAAACAATATAAAGTTAAATAAGGACTTCAACTTCTCCTACTTTACGGGGACAAAAATGATATATAACTGAGAAGACCTCAGTTCTTCCGTTCCGCCACCACACGGGGATTTCTTCCGCTTCGCAGGGATAAAAATAAAAGTATAACCGAATAAATTTCGGTTCTTCCGTTACGCCACCACAAGGGTATATCTTCCGCTTCGCGAAGATAAAAATTTATATATAATATATAACCGAGGAATCTCGGTTCTTCCGTTCCGCCACCACACGGGGATATCTTTCGCTTCGCGGGGATAAAAATTTATATATAATATATAACCGAGGAATCTCGGTTCTTCCGTTATGCCACCACACGGGGATATCTTCCGCTTCGCGGGGATAAAAATTTAAGTATAACCGAATAAATTTCGGTTCTTCCATTCCGCCACCACACGGGGATATCTTCCGCTTCGCGAGGATAAAAATTTATATATATAATATATAACCGAGGAATCTCGGTTCTTCTGCTCCGCCACCACACGGGGATTTCTTCCGCTTCGAGGGGATAAAAGTTTGAGTATAATCGAATAAATTTCGGTTCTTCCGTTCCGCCACCACACGGGGATATCATCCGCTTCGCGGGGATAAATATTTATATATAATATATAATCGAGGAATCTCGGTTCTTCCGTTCCACCGCCACACGGGGATTTCTTCTGCTTCGCGGGGATAAAAGTTTGAGTATAACCGAAAAAATTTCGGTTCTTCCGTTCCACCCAGGTATTTCTTCCGCTTCGCGGGGATTTCTTCAGAAGGACTGTAATATGGTCCGAACATATCTTCTTCTATCTTCGCCCGGGGATTCGGACCCTCTTAATTACAACGTTCGGTACGTATTGCTGAACTTGTTAAGGTGACGCTTCCTCTTCTTTACTGGCATTTATTGTCCCTATTTCTTCTGCCAATAAATGCGCTCTTCTCCTTCATCACTATAAAGACATCCGACCCTTACCTGATAGCTTCCATCCTCTCCTTTTCCTTTCATTTTCCATGGACAGAATATCTGAACAGGGCAGCAGTTCCTCTCTTGCTGAAGAACAGATAAACGATCGCCATTACATAGCTAGCCTGGAGGAGCAAGTGAAGTATTTACAACAACAGCTGAAGGAAGCTTCCGCCGGTAATCGCTCTATGCGTCAACAACTGGTTGGGTCCCAAAAGGAGCTGGCCAAGAAAATTTTCCTGCAGCAGTCTTACCGTCGACAATTACTGTGCCAACCTCGACGGCACAATGGAGCTCCATCCGTTCCTCCCAACAAAGAACTGTAATACCCTAGATGTATAAGGGTTTCTTTTTGTTATTTACCCCTTGTAAATAACTCAAAATATGTAATTTTTCCGCATCAGTGAACTTTCCCTGTTTATCTTCTTCTTCCAATATCTTTTGAGTTGTGTTGTGTTTTACTTCATTTCGTACTGACATATAGTTGAGGCATATTTTGGTTCTTCTTCCTTTTCACCCTACCGGGAATATAGAACCATTAAATGAACCAACTCTGCTATTTTAAGGACTTCAACTTCTCCCACTTTACGGGGACAAAAATGATATATAACTGAGAAGACCTCAGTTCTTTCGTTCCACCACCACACGGGGATTTCATCCGCTTCGCGGGGATAAAAATTTAAGTATAACCGAATAAATTTCGGTTCTTCCGTTCCGCCACCACACGGGGATATCTTCCGCTTCGCGGGGATAAAAATTTATATATAATATATAACCGAGGAATCTCAGTTCTTCCGTTCCGCCACCACATGGGGATATCTTCCGCTTCGTGGGGAAAAAAATTTATATATAATATATAACCGAGGAATCTCGATTCTTCCTTTACGCTACCACACGGGGATATCTTCCGCTTCGCGGGGATAAAAATTTAAGTATAACCGAATAAATCTCGGTTCTTCCATTCTGCCACCACACGGGGATATATTTCGCTTCGCAGGGATAAAAATTTATATATATAATATATAATCGAGGAATCTCGGTTCTTCTGTTCCACCACCACATGGGGATTTCTTCCGCTTCGCTGGGATAAAAGTTTGAGTATAACCGAATAAATTTCGGTTCTTCCATTCCGCCACCATACGGGGATATCTTTCACTTCGTGGGGATAAAATTTTATATATAATATATAACCGAGGAATCTCGGTTCTTCCATTCCACCACCACAAGGGATTTCTTCCGCTTCGCCTGGATAAAAGTTTGAGTATAACCGAATAAATTTTGGTTCTTCCGTTCCGCCACCACACGGGGATATCTTCCGCTTCGCAGGGATAAAAATTTATATATAATATATAACCGTGGAATCTCGGTTCTTCCGTTCCGCCACCACACGGGGATTTCTTCCGCTTTGCGGGGATAAAAGTTTGAGTATATATGGCTCAAAGACCATCAGCATAAAGGAGACGATGCCTTCATATCATTCCTCTTTTGGCTTTCTTTCTGAAGGGGAACGCCTATATCCGCCCCTTCCCAAGCAAATGAGGGCTTTAGTACATAATGGGTCATTTAGAAAAATAAACCCTTCTTTCCCTTTCACTTAGGGCCTCCTTCACCACAGATGAGGGGCCCAATAATGGTTACAGGCCCATTCTTCCTTCCTTTTATAGGGGATCCTTTGTCTTCGTCTCTCTTGTTATCTTCATCCCTTCGCCTTTTCGTCTCCCTTTTCTTTGCCTGTTCGTTCCTCCGCCGCCACGCTCCTTTGCTTCAATCCCTTTATTCAGCCCTTCTTCCTTATTCTCAGACCCTCAAAATGCATTCTTCCTTCTTCTAAGAGATAGCGGGTCATTATCCACACCGCAAGGGGAGTGCCGGTCAGCCGTCAGCTCCGTCTTCCTCTTCACCTTCTCTGATCACCACCACACCTGCTTCACCTCATTTTTCTTCTCCTCCTCCTCCTGGAACCCTTGTTATCTCCACCTCGGAGAAAACCGGGATAATTATTCCTTCCTCACTTCCTCCGGCATTCACAAACCCTAACTCTCCTACTCTTTCTCCTTCGGCCACCACTGTTCAGAAGTCGCCTTCCCCTTCCCTGCAACCTGAGGATGAACCTGGGGAGGATGTACTTCCATGTCAGCCAATGACAGAGGCTGGCTAACCCCTGCCTTCTCTTTCCTCTGAATACTATTCCTCCTCCGAACCCATGGCGGTTGATATCCCCTTCCTGCCAACTTCCCCCTCCCCTCATCGCTTGAAGAGCCCTTCTCCTCCCATAGATATCACCCCCACTCTCCCCATTATAAGCGAGCTTCCAACCTCAGTATCATCCGCCCCATCTTCTTCCCTTTCTCCCAGGATTCTTCGGATCATGAACTTAGAGGAAGTGGTTCCTCGCATGAAAGGCCTACGCCATGCACTGGATTTGGTATGTTTTCTCAATTAGCCTCCTTATCTTTTTCTTATTAGCCAATTTCTTTTCTACTACTGCCATGCAGGCCCTGACCAACCATCAAGAGTTGGATCGCTCCCTTCATCAATATCAAGCTTGTTGGGGGATCGATTGGCCGGCTAGAGGGGGGTGAATAGCCCTCGTTCGTTGGATGTCATATTTCGATCACTCTTGTTGCGTGCTCATCTACAATTCTTGTTAGCGCAGCGGAATAACAATAATAATACTAACAAGATACACAAATACACACAAGCACATGCAATACACCAAGATATACGTGGTTCGGAACTGAATGGTTCCTACTCCACGGTTGAGCTCCTCGAGCTCTAGTTATGCGCACGACACTAACTAAACTCCTTCTCGACTACAAGTCGGAGGTGGAGAAACCTCTCACAAGTTATTACAACAAGTAATATGAAATACAACAAGAAATACAAAGACAATACAAAAGAAAACTTTTACACAATTGCTTTGATCGCTTTCTTGTTGCTTGCCTTTGCTTGCTCTTGAAGGTCTGGAATGCAACAACAATTCCCCTACAAAGTCACCTCAAAAGCCTTGGCGAAATCCTCCAACTCGTGCTCCTTTTATAACCTGCATCAAGCTATTTTCGTGCCCATCAGTCGACTGATCGTGACCATCAGTCGACTGGTCCCGTAGCCGTTGTCTCACAACGGCCAGATCCACGTTGGTTAAGTTCCAACGGATCACACATCAGTCGAGTGCTGGCGAGCTCGACTCCATTCTGTGCCCGTGCACAGTGTCATCAGTCGACTGTCGTCCCTTGGCAGTCGACTGATGCTCCCAACAGTCGACTGCCCTCCCATGGCAGTCGACTGATCAGCCAGACTTGATTCAGTCGAACACTGGTCGAACCCATATGACCTAGAGCAGTCGACTGGCACCTATGCCAGTCGACTGATGTCGGCTAAAACCTCAAACATAACGATGTTTGAGCCTCCGACAATCAGTCTTAGCCACTTGGCCAAGTCCACCTTAACCCTCATGGAGTTCCCCACTGAAGCTCTCTTCCCTCGGCCTACGTCCCTCGGATGCGCCAAGCGCACGGCTTCGCAACGCCATCCTTCGCGTCTCATGCCCTAGAAGTTTTCTTCCCTTTAGGCTCTCTCCATTCGCTCCCCGTCCGGCGGTCCCTCGGATGCACCAAGCGCACGGCTTCACAATGTCATCCTTTACCGACTCAAGGACCCGAGCCTAGTGAACTTACCAAGTTCTCAAGACTTCCCAAATGCACCAAGCGCACGACTTCGCAATGCATTTCTAATAGCCAAGCGCACGGCTTCGCAATGCTTTGGATTTCCCATGTCAAGCACCAAGCGCACGACTTTGCAATGCTTTGGACTTTCCCATGCCAAGGCTTCCCCCTTGGACTTCCACACCAAGCTTCATGCTTGGATTTTCCATGCCAACCCCATGTTGGACTTTCCCATGACAATCCCATGTCATGAGTTTTGTCTATCATCAAAATACTATCAAGGTACTACTCGAGCCAAACTCGAGTCAACCTGGGTCGATTGCACCAACAATCTCCCCCTTTTTGATGATTGACAAAACTACCATCTCAAGTCTACCAATTCTCCCATATTGGCAATTCTCATCTCAAAAAGGTCCTCCCCAAGGGTATGAATGTCTCATATCCCAATGAGATCTTACAATCTCTCCCTTGGAGGAACACATGCCTACAATCTTTCTAGTGATCCCATATCACTTAAAGAGAGGCAACACAATTTTCCTCCCATGAGGAAATACACATCCATCTTCCCATGATGGATACCTCCCCCTAGAGGCTTGCTCCCCCTTGACCATTGCACCAACAATGTCCTCGGAGAGTCCCTAAGCCAATAGGAACATTAACCAAATCAAAATTAAGGCAAAGTTCAACAATGAACTCTCTTCCACCTTAAAATTAATACTCACCCTCAACCCAACTCCTAATCCATATCCAATGGATTTCCACCCTCTATAATGCTCTCCCAAGCATATCCTAGGGTTAGGAGTGGTTAGGGGACCAAAACATGGCTAAACATGGGCCTAACTATCAAGTTTACCCGAAATCAGCCTGTGCCAGTCGACTCCGTCAGATACTAGTCGACTGGACTTACCATCAATCATTGCCATTCTGATGGTTGGTAATCTTACGTCTGAGTTTTGATTTGAAAATGGATTTTCGAAATCCATAAGTAAATATACGTAATTCTAAAAATCTTGAAAATGCATACGTATAATACTTATCCTAAACACTATGGGTGAAAAATATTGGAAATTTATTTTACCCATTAAATTAGGAGATTGATACAAAGTTCAAAAGTTTAGAAAAACTTCAATAATAAGTCTTCTTTGTATCATCTCATTCAATGGTGATAGCTATCAAAAGATAGGCTTCACCAAGGTTTTTCAAAATGTTTTCAAAGTGTTTTCAAAACCTTTATTTTCTTTTTCCTAAACATCTCACCAATATGTAGATGTGTAAAAACACATACAAGTCAAATTTTTGTGAGATGTGGGTTTTGTTTTGTTTATGTTTTCATGCATATTTCTAGGCAACATTAATTTGATTCCCTTCAAATTGTGTCATAGTCCTTAACTCCATTTTAAACTATGCATGATGATGATTATGGCATAAATATGATATAAATAAAAGCATATGCCAAAATCATGATGTCATGGCATGTGAATGAGATCTAGGCATACATGACATCTAAATATAAATCCAAACATGATCATGACATTTTTATGGATAAGAAGGAAAATGATGTCATGACATGGCAAGGCAAACAAATCATGGCAACTAAAATATACTAAGGTATAAAATACCTAAGTGTTAACATCAATTTGCCATTTCTAGGGATTAAATTCATTTTGCCTTAAACCATTTAGCTCCCAAGTGTGCCAAAAACCCAAAATGGCACACCATGACCTCTATGACCTAATTGTGCCAATTTAAATAATTTTTACCTTCTCAAGAATATTGGCACACCCTAAGGTGTCAACTCTACTATGGTTAGGTTAACTACCCATCCACTTAGGATTGACACACCTTAACCCATTTAGCGTGAATCGATCATGCTTTTAGGAACCCAATATCTATTGGAACTCCTTGGGTTAACAAGGTATTCTCTAGGGATAACTTCCCTAGATACCTTCCTAATGACCCTTTTAGGCTTTGAAGCCTTAGTCAAATGGGTCTTACTTGGGTCAACTCTAGAGGTGACTCCTCCATTGACCTTCTTAGTGGCTTTCTTGATTTTTCTTAAGTCCTTAGCCACTAAACACACACCATGGCTAGACTTAGGGATGGCTTCCCTATTAGCCTTGGTTTTTCTAGACCTAGATGTTGTCCCATAATTAAATGGAACATTATGGTAGGACATAGGTTTGTGACCCAAACCCTTCTTGCCCTTAGATAGTTCTTGTTTCCTAGGCCTTGATTTTTGTGTATTTGACCCTTGAACCGAATTTTTTATTATTGCTAGGGTCTTCTCCAATTTTTCTTGCCTTGACCTCAAGGCTTGGGTTTCTAACCCTATTTTTCCCAATTTTGAATTTTCATTTATCTTTTGGGAAATGTTTTTCGTTTTAGGCATATGCCTAGATTTCTTGGGATTAACACCCAAGTTTTCTTCAATTATCCTAATTGACTCCCTAGGTAAAATAGATCTAGTGTTTTGAGTCCTAGGTTTGTTCTTAGTTATATGAACATGCTTGACACCTAGAGAATACACCTTATTATTTCTCTTAGTATGCTTTTCATTGATAATAGCAAGAGAACTAAAATAATTTTTAGCATGCTTTTTGACTCTAGGAATTAAAGGTGCATTATTTAAATTTACCTTAGGGTTAGCTTGGGAAGCTTCCCCTACATGAGTTGCACCTTCTTGCCCTTTCTTCCTCCCCCTAGGGCATTGGCTTCGATAGTGTCCCTTTTGATTGCACTTAAAGCACACAATGTGCTCTTTGCTCTTGATTTTGGGAACACCGGCATCGTTTGACTTTGGGTTGACTTTTGGTGTCGATGCCTTCTTCTTAGCCAATTTAGGGCATTTACTCTTGTAGTGCCCTTTCTTCCTACACTCAAAGCATATTATGTGATTTTTATTTAAAATAACAACACTTGAGTTACCTAGGGAGTTGGTGGAGGCCTCTTCACTTCTTCCGGAGGTAGAAGCTTCATTTTGATCTTGCTCCGGAATTGAAATCCTTTCCTCCACCTCAACGCTAGAGGTGGAGGTCTCCACCAAGTCATCCACATCTTCAAAAGTGGATGGTGATTCTTCTTCGGCATTCTCCTCTACTTGTGCCGATTGGGAACTTTCTTGAAATTTCATTATCTTCTCCCATAATTCCCTTGCATCCCTATAATCACCCAATCTAGACCAAATAATGTTAGGTAACAAATCACTAATCAATTTAATTACCTCGAGATTTGTCTTGAAGTTCTTGATTTGGTCTTGGGTCCACTTTGATTTTTCAATGGGCTTGTTGTGTTTGTCCCTAGGCATCTCAAAACCATTTTCTATAATAATCATATAATCAAAATCGGTTTCAAGATATACCTCCATCCGTTTCTTCCACCAAGCAAAATCTCCATCGAATTTCGGTGGATGGATGAAGCCGACCATTTTGTAGTGCTCTCACGGCGGTTAGTCCTTGAAGAGCGACCTCGGCTCTGATACCACTTGTTGGGGGATCGATTGGCCGGCTAGAGGGGGGTGAATAGCCCTCGTTCATTGGATGTCATATTTCGATCGCTCTTGTTGCGTGCTCGTCTACAATTCTTGTTAGCGCAGCGGAATAACAATAATAATACTAACAAGATACACAAATACACACAAGCACATGCAATACACCAAGATATACGTGGTTCGGAACCGAATGGTTCCTACTCCACGGTTGAGCTCCTCGAGCTCTAGTTATGCGCACGACACTAACTAAACTCCTTCTCGACTACACATCGGAGGTGAAGAAACCTCTCACAAGTTATTACAACAAGTAATATGAAATACAACAAGAAATACAAAGACAATACAAAAGAAAACTTTTACACAATTGCTTTGATCGCTTTCTTGTTGCTTGCTTTTGCTTTCTCTTGAAGGTCTGGAATGTGTTAGTGCTTATAAGCTCCACATATTTCCACAATGGCATGATATTGTCCACTTTGGGTCTAAGCCCTCATGGTTTTATTTTTGGGCTTTACCCAAAAGGCCTCATATCATGCCATTGTGGAAATATGTGGAGCTTATAAGCACTAACAATTGGTATCAGAGCCATGGTCCATGTCAAGCCATGAACCTCGAACGAAGGAAGTTGAGCTCCCACGTCCGGATCAAGAGAACCAGACATCAGGAAGGAAGTCTAGTTGGGTCGGGGGGACCGAACAACTGACAGGAAGTCCTGGTGGGTTGAAGATCGGACATCAAGCAGAGAAAATCCTTCGAGGAGGGATAGGCTTGAGGGGGGGCCCAATGTGGTCCTTCGTTTGAGGGGGGGATTGTTGGGAGTATGGGGAATACAATCAAAGTCCCACATTGGTAAGACATGGAAAAGATCATGTGCTTATAAGAAAAAAGATATCTCCATTGGAATGAGGCCTTTTGGGTAAAGCCCAAAAATAAAACCATGAGGGCTTAGACCCAAAGTGGACAATATCATGTCATTGTGGAGATATGTGGATATTATAAGCACTAACAGAATGCAACAGCAATTCCCCTCCAAAGTCACCTCAAAAGCCTTGGCGAAATCCTCCAACTCGTGCTCCTTTTATAACTTGCATCAAGCTGTTTTCGCGCCCATCAGTCGACTGATCATGACCATCAGTCGACTGGTCTCGTTGTCATTGTCTCACAACGGCCAGATCCACGTTGGTTAAGTTCCAACGGATCACACATCAGTCGACTGATGGCACCCATCGGTGATCGATCATCCATCGATCAAATCTTGCGAGCTCGACTCCATTACGTGCGTGTGCGGTTTCATCGATCGATTGCCTGCGCATCGATCGATGCTCCTAACGATCGATTGCCCTCCATGGCGATCAAGTGATCGGCGGACTTGATTCAATCGAACACCGGTCGAACCCTATATGACCTAGAGCGGATCGGCACCCCGATCGTGATGTAAACTAAAACCTCAAATATAATGATGTTTGAGCCTCCGACACTCAGTCTTAGCTACTTGGCCAAGTCCACCTTAACCCTCATGGAGTTCCCCACTGAAGCTCTCTTCCCTCGGCCTACGTCCCTCGGATGCGACAAATGCACGACTTCGCAACGCCATCCTTCGCGTTTCATGCCCTAGAAGTATGCTTCCCTTTGGGCTCACTCCATTCGCTCCCCGTCCGGTGGTCCCTCGGATGCACCAAGCGCACGACTTCGTAATGTCATCCTTCACTGACTCAAGGACCCGAGCCTAGTGAACTTGCCAAGTTCTCAAGACTTCCCAAATGCACCAAGCGCACGGCTTCGCAATGCATTTCTCACCAAGCACCAAGCGCACGGCTTCGCAATGCTTTGGATTTCCCATGCCAAGCACCAAGTGCACGGCTTCACAATGCTTTGGATTTCCCATGCCAAGCACCAAGTGCACGGCTTCGCAATGCTTTGGACTTTCCCATGTCAAGGCTTCCCCCTTGGACTTCCACACCAAGCTCCATGCTTGGATTTTCCATGCCAACCCCATGTTGGACATTCCCATGACAATCCCATGTCATGAGTTTTGTCTATCATCAAAATACTATCAAGGTACTGCTCGAGCCAAACTCGAGTCAACCTGAGCCGATTGCACCAATAGAGCTCAAGCTCTGGAATGGGAGCGACAACAAAGGGAAGATTTGGCGAAGGCTCAGAATCAAGAACGACTCCTGTTGCAACAACTGCACCTATGCCAGGAGCAATTAACCGAGGCTCGCCAACAAATTCGAAAGGATGCTGATATCATTGCAGCATTATAGGAACAATAGCGAGTGGGTGTGGAGCCACCCGTTCCCCAGTGGGAAGTCCGACCAGCTCCTCTTGATGAGGGGTCTTCCTCTGCTCGAGAATTAATACGTCTTCAAGGGCAGGTAGCAGAGCTCCTCCAGGGGAAGCAACAGGACTCTGACACCATTACTCGTCTTCAGGTTCAACACCGGCATGCACAGGATAAAATAAGAGACCTCCGCACCCGCTTATGCAAGGAGGTACAAGAAAACTCATCCCTCATAAATTCCAGGGCGGACGCTCACGCCCGTCTAAGCAGGAAAGAGACTTCCCTCCAAAGGCTGAGCGCTGAACTTGCCCGAACTAGATCTTATTATGAAGTAGTGGAAGGAATTTCAGCTTCAATGCATCAAAATATGGTGGAGATGATGCACCTTATACAGCAGGACCAAAATTCCCGAGCCGACGATGTTTCCATCCTAGTCGATGCTATTATGGAGGTGTCGTGACGCTATGTTGACGTACGCCGAAAGCTTCAAGAACAACAAGAAAAATGCCATAGGCTGCATCGGGATCGGAGCCCTGACCGTCCAAACCGCCAGGAGTGACTCATCATTTTGCTACGTGCTACTTATCAGGATGGATTTAATGAAGCGGTTCGGCAATATGCTGATCAAGGATTACCTCTTCCAACTTATCCTTCATTCTCTTTAAATTGGGAGGCTGGCTTCCGACGTTATCCTCCCGACCGTTTTAAGCTGTAATTCGATATATTATTTTGAAACGGGAGTTTCCTTTCCATTTTCTTTCTCTTTTTCAAGATTTATCAACAGTACCGTATTGCATTGGCAAATGACTTATTAATGAAATTTGAAGGGTACTTTGCGTCTAATTAATGCAATCAAGTTAGTAAGTACACCCCTACGGAGTCTCATAATTCCTCTTCTTCTATTCCTGACTTCTCATACAGTGTGAAAAAGCTTTAAATGAATGGCATTCCAAGGTCATGGAAGTTCTTTGCCTCTTTCGATAATATCGGACCCGCCACGCGTGCTACATTTCATAGGGTCCTTCCCAATTTGGAGCTAGCTTTCCAGGGTCTCCAGCGGGATTAACTTTACGCAAAACCCAATCCCCTTCTTGAAATCTTCGAGACATCACTTTCTTATTGAAGGCTCGCTGCACTCTTTGCTTGTAAAATTCTGCCCGCCTCCGTGCCATCTCCCGCTTTTCCTCCACCAAATCCAATTCAATGCTTCGGATATTTGGTTCTGATTTGGCTCGTACGCCTTTATTCGAGCGCTACTTAATAGAACTTCGACCAAAATAACAACTTTCGTCCCGTACACTAAACTGAAGGGAGTTTCCCCTGTTGCTGTCTTGGGTGTTGTTCGGTAGGCCCACAGGACTCCTGGTAATTCTTCTACCTAGTTTCCCCTCTGAGCCCCCAATTTGGTCTTTAATCCTTGAATGAGAATTCTGTTAGTCACTTCCACTTGTCCGTTAGCCTGAGGGTGAGCTACTGAAGTGAAAGCATGCTGGATTTTGAGACTTTGGCACTACTCTTGGATCTTTTTTCCTTGGAACTGTCGTCCATTGTCACTGACTATTTTCCGAGGAATACCATATCGACAAACAATATTTCTCCATAAGAACTGTATCACAGCATTCTCAGTAATTTTGGCTAGGGGCTCTGCCTCCACCCATTTGGAAAAATAATCTACGACCAACAACAAAAACTTCTTCTGTAAAGGTGCCACTGGCATCAGACCCACTATATCCATTCCCCATTGATCAAAAGGATCATTAACTCTGCCGGCCATTTGGAACGGTTGCTATACTTCTGACAAGCGGTGCAGGCTTGCACTATATGAGCAACATCTTGCTGGAGAGTAGGCCAAAAATATCCTGCTAATAAGGCCTTCCTTGTTAAAGCTCTTCCTCCTAAATGATTGTTGCAGCAACCTTCATGAATCTCTCGGAGTACCCATTCCACATCCTCACTTCCCAAGCATTTCAATAAGGGTCGTCCGAAAGAAGTCTTGTATAAGTCTCCATTTAGAAGGGTAAACCATTTGCTCGGCTCATTAAAATGGATGCCACTGCTTTTTCTTCAGGGACCTTCCCGTGCTGTAAATAAGCTACGATGTCAGTCCTCCAATCAGGAATTAGGCTTGATTTGGGTGCATCTTCCTCCACGTTGCATATTGCTAAGGAAGTATGGATTTTCGCATGGATCGTTTCCAGGGACATCACTCCTTCCATAGCACTAGCCATCTGAGCCAATTCATCTGCCTTCCCATTATTCTCCCGCGGGATTTGCTTTAAGAGGACTTGACGGAATTGAGCTTTTTCTTTTTCAAAAGCCTTCATGTACTTATGCAGCCTTTCCTCCCGAACCGCGAAAGAACCTTGAAGTTGTGATATTACCAACTGGGAATCCGAATGGATTACAATTGAAGAAGCCCCTACCGCTTTAGCAGCCTGCAATCCCGCTAGAATGGCTTCATATTCTGCTTCATTATTGGATGCCTGATATCCCAGGCGAACGGCTATGCGAGTTTCTTCACTATCAGGGGAAATTAATAGAACACCGACGCCGCTGCCTGTAGATCTTGAAGAACCGTCTACGAATTTATTCCATGCATCTAATCCCTCATCTTTCGCTATCGAACCATCTTTCGAGCCGCAAGGTACCTATGCCAGAAAATCAGCGAGCGCTTGGGCCTTGATAACCGTTCGGGGTTGGTAGTAAATATCATACTCGCTTAGTTCTACCACCCATTTGGCCAATCTTCCGGAGAAATTGGGCTTAGTGACGACCTTGCCCAATTCGCTATGAGTTAGAATGGTGATGGGATGAGCCAAAAGTACGGCCTCAATTTGCGGGTGGTTAACACTAGGATATATGCCAGCTTCTCTAACTCTGTATAACGGAATTCTACCCCCTTCAGGATGTGGCTAGTATAATAAATAGGCTGCTGGTGAGAGCCTTCTTGTTTCAATAAAACCGAACTAATAGCTCCCTCCGAGACGGCCAAATACATCCATAATGGTTCTCCAGCTATTGGTTTAGCTAGCAGTGGGAATCCAACAAAATATTTCTTCAACTCCTAGAAAGCCTGTTCGCATTGATCATCCCACTGAAATTTAGTAGCTTTACGCAAGATCTTGAAGAAAGGCAGCCCTTTGTCCATCGATCTGGCTATGAATCGGGATAAAGAAACAATCCTGCCCACCAACTATTGGGTTTCTCACAAATTAGCGGGTGATTTTATGTTGCATAATGCCTGCACCTTCTCAGGGTTGGCTTGCAACCCCTTCTCAGTCACTATGTACCCCAAGAACTTGCCACTTTTTACCCCGAACAGGCATTTGTTAGGGTTTAGCTTCATATTAAACCGTCTCAATGTAGCGAAGGTTTCATTTAAGTCCTTGACTATATCCCGAGTGGTCTTCGATTTGACTAATATATCGTCCACATAGACTTCCACATTTTTCCCTTTCTGCTCCGCAAAGATCTTGTCCATAAGGCACTGATAGGTTGCCCCTGCGTTCTTTAATCCGAACGACATTGCCACATAAGCATATAACCCTCCTGCAGTCACAAAGCTAACCCTTTTTTGATCTTCTTTGGCCAAAGGTATTTGATGATATCCTTGATATGCATCCATTAGGGACACCACTTCATATCCCACAGTAGAATCTACCAATTGATCAATACGAGGCAAGGGGTAGCAGTCTTTAGGGCACGCTTTATTTAAATCACGAAAATCGATATACATCCTCCACTGCCCTGAGGGCTTGGGGACTAAGACTACATTGGAAACCCACTCGGGAAACTAGATTTCCTTTACATGACCCGCTTTTAGCAGTTTTTCCACTTCTTCGGCTACGACCTTGTCCTTTTCCGGTCCAAAATATCGCCTCTTCTGTTGGACGGGTCGGGCACCTTTAGTGATATTGAGATGGTGTTCAGCCACTCGAGGGTTGATCCCCGTGAGATCATGCACATCTCTGGCAAAGATGTCTTCATTCTCCTTCAGGCAAGCCACCAGCTCTTCCTTGGTTTCCAGCTGTTGTGCTATCAGTGTGGCCTTTCCTGGGGTGATTTCAACCAGTTCTCCTTTCTCTACTTTGCCAGCCTTGTGTGGGGATTCCTCCAAGATGCAGACATCCGAAATGATGATAGCTTTGCCTTTGAGGTCATCGGTTCGGGCTTTCTTTTCATCATCCTGAACCATTTGTACGTAGCAGCTCCTGGAGGCCTTTTGTTCTCCATGAACTTCTCCCACCAATTGTCCCACAGGAAATTTCAACTTTTGGTGATACGGGGAAGCTACCGCCTGAAAAAAGGTAAGGAAAGGGCGCCCAAGAATAGCATTATAAGTGGACGGAGCATCCACAATAAGGAAAGGGATTATACTGGTTTTTTGGCTGGGCTTTACACCAAGAGTCAGGGGCAGTGAAATCTGCCCTGTAGGGTGGACCACATGCCCCATGAATCCAAAGAGGGGGGGTGGCCACATCTTCTAGTTGGGCATTTCCCAACTGCATCTGTCCGAAAGCTTCCTAGAAAAGGATATTGACGGAGCTTCCCGAATCGACCAATACCCTGGCCACTTCATAATTAGCCAAGGATATACGAATAACCAAGGCGTCCGTGTGGGGCAACAGGACACCTTATAGATCTTCCGGCCTGAATGAAACGAGCGATGCAACTTGAATAGTTTGGTCGGTGACGATGGCCCACTCTCCATGAGACGGGCATATGACTTCCGCACTCGGTTAGAGTCCCCGTCGGTAGGTCCTCCAGCTATAACATGAATAACTCCCCGTGTGAGAGCGTTATCTAGATTGGATGAAGGGCCCTCACCTGATGGGCCTCCTTGAGTGACAACCTCCTGAGACGGCGTTTGGGGGAAAGTGACTTGAGGTTGTTGATTATATGGCCTTGGACGGGTTACGTTGGGTCGGGGGCCTCGCGGATAGACGGTGTGGAGGTGATCCAATTCCTCTTGTAACTTGAAACATCGGCCACTAGTGTGGGCATATTCCGTATGATATTGCCAGTGGAATGGGGCGGGGGGGGGGGGTTACGTGGGATCCCCATGTATCCTAAAGGTCGTTGCAGCAGACCCTGTTGGTCATTGAATTCCATTTCCCATTCCTTCCAAGTCCTCACGGGAGGAAACGCTTCAGCGGCCATGATTTGTAATGGCGGTACGGGGCGAACACCCTGCAGCATTGGACGAGGCCTCGGAGCCTCCTGTCGAAAAGGTCACGCATACTCCCGCCGAGGGGGTGCTTGAGGAGCAGCGGGACGAGCTCTTTCAGTTGGGACTACTGTGGCAGCCTGTTCAGCTCTCCGCACCCTTAATCCTTCTTCTTCGCAGATAAATTTTTCCACACGGCTTAGTAGCTCCTCATAATTGTCCGCAGGTTGTCTTAACAAGGCTCTGAGGAAGGGGCCCTCCTTCAGCCCGTGCTGAACAGCACCTTTGAAAGATTCGGATCTGCCTGAGGGGATTCCCCTAGCTGCAGAAGTGAATCGGTGGAGATACCCTCTAAGGGATTTTTAGGGTCCCTGGGTGATATGCATTAACATAGAGGCGTCATGTTTATATGCCTTACAGCTGACAAACTCCCGACTGAACATTCCCCGAAAATCAGCGAAACAATTGATGGATCCTGAGGGCAGAGTATTAAACCATTTTTGTGCCGAGCCAGTTAAGGTGGTCCGGAAAACTCGGCATTTGAGAGCATCGGTATAACAGTGGAGCGAGGCCACTCCGTCAAATTGAGATATGTGCTCTTCGGGATCCGTCGAACCATCATACTTATCGATCTGAGGATTCCGGAAGTAGGACGGAGGGACTTCTGAGAGAATGTCCATTGTAAAGGGAGTGGGCTCATATACTTCCAGAGGTCTGGTTGATTGACTTTCGCCCTATTCTTCCCTGCGCGTTTGGGTCAAGGGCATAGTGTTCTGAGGTGTTCTTCCCCCAAGTCCTCCTCTAGGCAATATTTCCACATTGATGGCTGTACGAGATGGGGGAGGCATTTCTGGGGGTGGGCCTCAAGAAGAAGGTTCACCTGAATGCGGATGCAGATATCCGGTCCTTCTCCTTACCCTAGTGAGGGCTTCTGTAATAGCGTCATCCATCAGGGCCTTCAGCTGTGATGGTAGAAGGATGATGGGGTGCTCCTCCACTGCAGAGGTAGCGGGTTGTTGTACCTCTTCAGGTTGCATCTCGACGTCCAGCTCAATGTTCCCACAGACGACGCCAACTGATGCGACGAGGAAAATCTGTTCACTCTTTTTCAATGCAGTGAAGCACTGAGGGAGATCTCAAAGGGTTCTCACAGGCCACAATCAGTAGAGAATAAGAAGATGAAGTAGATGAAACGCAACAACCGATACCAGCAATCGAAACTCAGACGCAAGATGTAACGTGGTTTGGAATAAGGATTCCTACTCCACGGAGGTGAGCTTTCTCACCGGGGGCAGTGCCTAAGATCTTTCACTATGAAGGTCCTCCTTTACGGAAAAGAAGTTTCCGGAGGTGGAGGAGAAGAACCTCTTACAATGATATCCTCAGACGAGAAAAAATACAAGAGATGTAACAACAACAGATCACTGCCCTTCTCCTCCGGCGAGGTGGGTGTCCCTTTTCTTCTCCTCTTGCGTCTTCTTCTCTCTTGCTGGGTTGGAATAATTGCGGATCCTCTTCCTCTTCCTTGCTTCCTCCCTTTTATTTTCCTTTTTTCCTCCATCGTAACATCGTGGGCTGTCTCCATCGTACAGGTGGACACCACCTCCACCTGGAGAATAATTCTGTTACAGATATGAGGAACGAAGGCTCCTTGGAATATTGTGTGGGGGCCTCCTAAGCTGTGGCATAATGCCTCTTCTTTTACTTTTCCGGTAACTAGGTTAGACCGTCTCCCTCAACCATCCGCTTTAGGTGAAGCTAGCTTAGATCTATGGCCCACAGGTGACCTAGCCTTAGGGCTCCCCCCCAACCCGAACCAATTCCTCTTTTTCCCGTGCCGAACTTCCTTCGGATCGATCAGGTTGGGTCAACCCTTTATCCATCCCATCTGCTTCTGGAATTATCTAGCTGAACCAATTCCTGTTCCACCCTTAGCGAAGTGCCTTCCGTCTCTTCTTTGTCGTGCCAATTGCTTCTGCTAACTCTCCCGTGCAAATTGCTTCTGCTATCTCTCCCGTGCCAATTGCTTCGGATATTCGCGTCCGCACATTTCTTCCTTTTTTTCCTTCGCTGAGCCGAATATTTTGGATCGCATCATGGGTTACATGCTAACCCTTTTGTCTGGAGTTATATAGAAAAGGTACTAGTAGTATCAGAGCTGCTGAAGGGTTTCAGAAATAGTTCTGGATCAACCGTTGATCTTTTTGGTTAATTGGGGATCATGATGTACTACTAGGTGCCACTCATAATCGTTCTATAATTAATGGTTAATTATAGATGTCCAACATAAACTGAGAACCTATTTGGTCTCACGCACAACGAGCGTAATCCGAAGGATTTAAAATGAGCTTGAGAATGAGATTCTCAGACCGAGAGAAACTAGGTTTGGTGGGACCAAACATGGAGTGAGCATGAAATTGTTTCAGTCGCAATGGAAGCGTTGATGGGCCGTGTCTTATGAAGACATGATGGATGAACCAAATTGGTTTGGTTTTAATCCAATGGAGGAGAATAAACCAAAGGAGTTTGGTTTGTTTAAAACGAATGAACCAAAAGTTGGTTCGGTTCATTTTAACTTAAAATAGACGAACATGGTTTAGTTTATTTTAACTTAAATTAATGGAGCGGGTTAACGAGCTTTTGGTTATGATCCGATAACCATTAGTAGAATTTGTTCTCTATAAAATAGGGCTTAAGGGTTTTGTTAAGCCCTAATCCTTGCAACACTAAAGTTGCTGCCCACCCTCTCCCTCTTCTCCAAGTGGTCGGCGCCCAACTCCTTGTCGCCGCCCAAGCTCCTCCAACTGGCGTCCAGATGCTACCGTCCTCTCCACTTGCCGGCATCTAGCTGTTGCCGGAGGAGATCCGGTGATCTTCCTTGGTTCCGACGACAAGGTGAGCATATTGCTTTCCTTATTTGGCCGGTGCAAGGTGTCCACCAAAGCTGTCCAGTTTTCTGGACAGATTGTTTCCTTCTTGTCAGAGCGTCGTTTGGAGCTCCGACAGTGCCTTCCTTACCGGGCATTCGATCTCCGGTAATCCTCATAGGTGGAGGACGAAGGATTCATCAAACGGTTGACGAATACCTCTCCGGAGAAGCAAGTTTTTGAGGACTCATTTTGAATCCGAATTTTGATTCAAATCGTGATCTTCTCTCGATCACATTGTCTTCAACACGAGGCTAGTAACCCATACGAAGACGAGGCTCGTGACTTTGTGAAGTCATCCCGAAGATACTCTGCGTGGATACGGATATAGGCGATTCTAATGAGTATCGCTCTGGTCGATGTCTTTCCCGCTGCACGTGATACGTCAGGTATACGTAGTATAAATTTTCTTTTATTGCAAAATTTGATTTTATGGTTATGTCTACACATGTTGTACTATGCATGCGTGTGGTGTGTGTTTTGTAATAAATTAGATTTATTATTTTATTCCTTCCACTGTGCACATGTTTACGAAACATGTTCGAACACACACTCGCCGCGGTGACGGAAACCCAACAGTGGTATCAGAGCCCAGGTTGTGTTTTGACATAATCGTAAAATTATTTTACGATAGTAATAATGGTATTTCTGGAAATTTTCTACTTTAGGAAAGATAGAAGTATTTATGAAAATTTTTAATTTTGGAAAGTCTAGAAGTATTTATTGAAATCTTCTACTTTATGAAAGTTGGAAGTATTTATGGAAATTGATATTTTCCATAAATAAAAGATTTGATTATATTTTAGAAATTTATTTCCTAATTTAATCATGATTTGATTTGGGAAATCAAATCTTAAAATATTTTATTTCCATAAGTAGTTTTGATGATTTAGGAAATTGGTTTCATAAATTGACTTTCCTTAATCAACTATTTCAAAAAATAAAATATGTGATTAGATTTGGAAATTTGTTTCCTAATTTAATCATGATTTGATTTGGAGAATAAAATATTAAACATATTTCATTTCCATAAATAGTAATGGCATATAAGGAAATTTTGTACATGTCATAATTGTATGTCATGTAATTGCATTAGATGCATATCATTATGCCATGCATGTCGTGAGATGTAGATGTATGCCATGTATGCCATGCCATGTAGATAATAGTTATTTGCATGCAAAGAGGATGAGACATAAAAACCCTAAATCAATATTAAAGCCTACACCTTCCATTAATATGGTTAGAACCAGAGATCCGTTTCTTGTTCGGGTTGTTGGACTCTCTCGAAGCCCGGCTCGAACCCGAACATGTTCCAACCATGGAATAGTTTAATACTAATATGGTAAGAGTCAGAGGTCAATCGTTAGCTTTGGTTGTTAGACTCTCTCCAAGCTGGGCTAATTAGTTGAATGCGCTCTAACTATATTAAAATTATTTCTCGATTAATGGGTTGGCTTTAACCTGGAGCATCGGCTTGTTGGACTCTCTCTAAGGTCGATGTAAAGGGAGGTGAAGTTGGGTGCTATGCATATGATGCATACTTGTTAATGTGTTAACAACCCGATGTATGTGTGAACATTCAATTAGTTGATAGCACATTGTGATAGTTGCATATACGTGATATGCAATCGGTATATTTGATACCTACCATCGTAGTTATGAATGGCTTGTTGGACTCTCTCCAAGGTTGTTCATATCTATGATGGATATCAACCCATTCGGAGATGGACCTACGATCTCCCGAAGTGATTTTGGTGTTTTTTGAAATTCGAAAAATGAATGGGATTTATGAATGTATATTGATGCATTTTAAAATCATTTTCTCATATATGCTCATTTTGTATTTCTAGGTTAATCGATTGATCATGACGTCTTTGAATTTGCGCACTATTCTGGATTCAAACAAATTGACTGGGCCTAACTTCCTGGATTGGCTTAGAAACTTGAGAATTGTTCTCAAGGCAGAAAAGCTAGCATATGTCCTTGAAGAGCCTCTTCCCAACCATCCTAGGGACGATACAACTCCAGATCAAATGTTGGTCTATCATAAGCATGTGACAGATTCTTAACTGGCGAGTTACATCATGCTAGCTACGATGGTACCTGAGCTGCAAAAGAAGCATGAGCATATGGATGCTAATACCATGGTCTTCCATCTTCATGAGTTGTTTGATGAGCAAGCGAGATCTGAAAGGTTCGAAGTCTCCAGGCTCCTCTTCACCACGAAGATGCAAGAAGGTTCGTCTGTAGTGCAGTTTGTGCTAAAGATGAACAGGTACATCGAGCGGCTAGCCACCCTCAAGTTTGTGATGGATCATGAATTAAGTATTGACTTAATTCTGCATTGTTTTCCCAAGAGTTTCTCACAATTTGTGATAAACTATCGGATGAACAAATTAGAATCCACTATTCCTGAGCTCCTCAATATGCTGAAGACTGTGGAGCCTTCTATCAAGCATGAGGAGAAGGCGGTTCTGTTAGTTGATTCCTCAAAGAAAGGTTCTACGAGGAAGGCAAAGGAACAGAAGAAAGGGAAGAACAAGAAGGCTAAGAAGGCAGAACCATCACAAAAGGGCACTTGCCATCATTGTGGCAAGGAAGGCCACTGGCGAAGAAACTGCAAGATTTATCTTGAGTCCATGAAGAAGAAGAAGGCATTCGATGCCCCATCTTCTTCAGGTATCTTCGTTATTGATTGTCATTCTATTTCCTTATACACTTGGATATTGGATACTGGGTGTGGCTCACATATATGTAATGACATACAGGGGCTAAGGAATAGAAGAAGACTTGTCAGAGGGGAGTCAAATTTGTGAGTTGGCAATGGAGCAAAGGATGCTGCGGTCGCCATCGGAACTTATTTGCTGAAACTCCCTAGTGGACTAGTCTTAGAACTGGACAATTGCTTTTATGTTCCTTCGTTGATAAAGAACATCATTTCTATTTCTTGTTTAAATAGAAATGGGTACCATTTGACTTTTAGTAACAATTGTTGGTACATAACTTTGAATGGAGTTCTTTATGAGACTGGAACTTTGAGCAATGGTATTTATACGTTGGACATATCCAGTGACATTTTCAATATTGAAGCGAACAACAAGCGTGCTCGAAAGCATAATCAATTAGACTCCTACATGTGGCATTGTCGTCTTGGCCATGCAAGCAAGAAATGCATGTCCGAATTACAACGATGTGGAATTCTGGAATCGTTTGAATTGGATTCATATGATTCATGCGAATCATGCTTAAAAGGCAAGATGACTAAGTTACCTTTTACAGGAAAAGGTGAACAAGTGGGAGAGTTGCTAGGTCTAATACATACTGATGTATGTGGACCTATGTCAACTCAAGCTTTAGGAGGCTATAGTTACTTCATTACCTTCACCGATGATCACTCACGGTTGGGGTATGTGTTCTTGATGAAACACAAGTCTGAAGCCTTTGAAAGGTTCAAAGAACTCAGAAATGAAGTAGAGAAATAACATGACAAGAGTATTAAAATACTTCGATCGGATCGAGGTGGTGAATACTTAAGTCAAGAGTTTCTTGATTATCTAAGAGACAATAGTATATTATCTCAATGGACTCCGCCATATACACCACAACATAATGGTGTATATGAGAGGCGAAATTGGACCTTGTTGGACATGGTCAGGTCAATAATGAATCATGCAAATCTTCCCAAGTCCTGTTGGGGCTATGCACTTCAGATAGTTGTTTACTTGTTAAATAGAATACTAGCCAAGGAAGTTTCCACTACTCCATATGAGATATGGAATAGTAAGAAATCTCATGTATCTTACTTGAAGATATGGGGATGTCCTGCTTATGTGAAGTGGACTGTATCAAACAAATTGGATGCTAAGTCTGATAAATGTCTATTTATTAGATACCCTAAGGAAACAAGGGGTTACCAATTCTATCATCCTGTGGAACAAAAGGTGTTTGTTTCAAGGCATGCTGTGTTTCTAGAGAAAGAGTTTCTTTTGCAAGAAAATAGTGGGAGTGTCGTCGAGCATGAGGAGGCTCGAGAGACTCAAATATACATTGATGAGATACCTGGTGAACCACAACAGCCGACAACTCATAGTGATGAGCAATCGGGTGGACCTATTGAAACACCACATCTTCGTATATCTGGTAGAACACGCAATATTCCTGAGATATATGGATTTATCATAAGTGAATCGAATGACGTGTTACTCATTGATGATGAGGAGCCTACTAGTTATGAATAAGTTCTGACAACTTCAGAAAAGGATAAGTGGCTTGAAGCCATGATGTCGGAAATGGATTCCATGTATGAAAGACCAAGTTTGGAACTTGGTTGATCCACCTGAAGGCACAAAGCCTATAGGGTGCAAGTGGATTTTCAAGAAGAAAATCGACATGGATGGTAATGTGATTACCTATATGGCTAGATTGGTGGCGAAAGGATATCGTAAAAAACAAGGTGTTGATTATGACGAAACCTATTCACCAGTAGCTATGCTTAAATCTATTTGGATGCTCCTGGCCATAGCGGCTCATTATGACTATAAGAAATGACTAATGGATGTGAAAACATCTTTCCTTAATGGAAACCTGCTCGAGGATGTGTATATGATACAACCTGAGGGTTTCACATCAGTTGATAAAACCAAGATATGCAAATTGCGACGGTCCATATATGGATTGAAGCAAGCATCCAGGAGATGGAATATCCATTTTGATGAGACAATCAAAAAGTTTGATTTCTCACAAAATCCAGACGAACCTTGTGTGTATAAGAAGGTTAGTGGGAGTGCAGGCGTGTTCCTAGTATTGTATGTCGATGACATATTACTTATAGGAAATGATGTTTCAGTCTTACAGTCAGTTAAGATTTGGTTGTCTAAGACATTCTCCATGAAAGACCTGGGAGAAGCAACCTACATCCTCGGGATTAAGATCTATAGAGATAGATCGAAACAGTTGCTTGGTCTTTCGCAGTCTACATATATAGACCGAGTGATAAAGAGGTTTAGCATGTCGGAATCTAAGAAAGGTTTCCTACCCATCAGACATGGGATACACCTTTCGAAGTCTATGTGTCCACGCACAGAAGACGAGAGGATTTGCATGAGTAAGATTCCCTATGCTCCACAATAGGATCTATCATGTATGCTATGTTATGTACGAGGCCCGATGTATCGTATGCTCTGAGTGTCACAAGTAGATACCAGTCTGATCCAGGAATGGATCATTGGGCGGTTGTTAAGACAATCCTTAAGTACTTGAGAAGAACTAAGGATGTGTTCCTAATATATGGAGAAGGGTACATGGTGATACGCGGGTATATGGATGCCAGCTTTCAGACAGACAAGGATGATTCCAGGTCTCAGTCTGGAGACGTGTTCACCTTAAATGGGGGCGCAGTGAGTTGGAAAAGTTCCAAATAAGACACTGTAGCAGATTCTACCACTGAGGCAGAATACATTGCAGCTTCGGAAGCAGCAAAGGAAGCGGTTTGGATCAAGATGTTCATTTATGAACTTGGTGTGATTCCAGCCATTTTTGAAGAAATACCAGTCTTCTACGATAACAATGGAGCAATTGCACAGGCGAAAGAGCCAAGGTTTCATCAACGATCCAAACATGTGCTTCGCTGCTATCATCTGATTAGAGAGATCATCTATAGGAAGGAAATACAAATCGAGAAAATCCCCACTGAAAGGAACTTAGCGGATCCTTTGACTAAGGCATTACCTCAAAGTAAGTTTGAGGGTCATGTTAGAGATTATGGTATTGGATACCGTAGCGATTGACATTAGGCCATGTGGGAGTTTGTTAGTAATATATGAGAGATGTCCTAAGGCAATCGCCTTATGTTTGAACCATTTATATGATAAATGAAGATTCACTATTTGAGTATACATATTTTCATGTATTTGATTAGATCTTAAACTCATTTATTGAATTTCCATGATACGATTCACAGCATGAGAGAATTTGTGATTGGATCACAACTAGTGAGTATCTCTACATGTCTAATTGTGATGTATCGGAATTATCCCTAGTCGATGAATTGATGGATTTGGACACCATTGATTCTGTCGAGACTAGCACGAGGTATACTCCTTGGTGTATCCAAGCAGCTGATTCTCACTGGCTTGAGACATTGTGATGTCCGGAGTTAATCGTGGATGCTAGTTATGGTCACTAGTTCATTGGAGTGACCAGCCGTAAGACTTCATATGGTTCTCTGCATATATAGATATGTTAATGAAGTTCTTACTACAGCTTAAGTGCGATGTTCCTTTGACTTGCGGTATTCAAGTCATCTTGATCATAAAGACTTATGCTTTGACATCTTAAGCAAGCATCTCTGAGGAGATGTGGACCCGGGATGATTGGGTATACGTCGAAGTGATCGAAGGTGTTTGAATAGCCTATAAAGGATTCACCACTCCTTGTAAGGAGATGTATACCCATGACCTCTCGTCGGATTGTTACTAAAGTCTTTGGCCAAAGTATTACATGTGAAGTAACTAGAATCCATAGGACGAAGTAATGATACTTGGGCTAGGTGTGACGTAGTCAACCTAGTAGGGACTGACACTATATAGACCATGTCCTAAACCATGTGGGTATAAGATGAGTGAAGGGAATGGGGCACGATTCATTCGAGCTGCTGAAGGGTTTCAGAAATAGTTCTGGATCAACCGTTGATCTTTTCGGTTAATTGGAGATCATGATGTATACTAGGTGCCACTCATGATCGTTCTATATTTAATGGTTAATTATAGATGGCCAACATAAACTGAGAACCTATTTGATCACACGTACAACGAGCGTAATCCGAAGGATTTAAAACGAGCTTGAGAATGAGATTCTCAGACCGAGAGAAACTAGGTTTGGTGGGAACAAACATGGAGCGAGCATGAAATCATTTCAGTCGCAATAGAAGCGTGGATGGGCCCTGCCTTATGAACACATGATGGATGAACCAAATTGGTTTGGTTTTAATCCAATGGAGGAGAATAAACCAAAGGAGTTTGGTTTGTTTTAAATGAATGAACCAAAAGTTGGTTCGGTTCGTTTTAACTTAAAATAGACCAACATGGTTTGGTTTATTTTAACTTAAATTAATGGAACGGATTAACAGGCTTTTGGTTATGATCCGATAACCATTAGGAGAATTTGTTCTCTATAAAATAGGGCTTAAGGGTTTTGTTAAGCCCAAATCCTTGCAACCCTAAAGTTGCCACCCACCCTCTCCCTCTTCTCCAAGTGGTCGGCACCCAACTCCTTGCCGCCGCCCAAGCTCCTCCAACCGGCGTCCAGCAGCTGCCGTCCTCCCCACTTGCCGGCATCTAGTTGTTACCGGAGGAGCTTCGGTGATCTTCCTTGGCTCCGGCGACAAGGTGAGCATATTCCTTTCCTTATTTGGGCGGCGCAAGGTCTCCACCAAAGCTGTCCAATTTTCTAGACAGCTTGTTTCCTTCTTGTCGGAGCATCATTTGGACGCTATTTGGAGCTCCGACAGCGCCTTCCTTACCGGGGATTCGATCTCCGGTAATCCTCATAGGTGGAGGATGAAGGATTCGTCAAACGGTTGACGAATACCTCTCCGGAGAAGCGAGTTTTTGAGGACTCATTTTGGATCCGAATTTTGATTCGGATCGTGATCTTCTCTCGATCACATCGTCTTCAACACGAGGCTAGTAACCCGTACAAAGATGAGGCTCATGACTTTGTGAAGTCATCCCAAAGATACTCAGCGTGGATACGGATAGAAGCGATTCTAGCGAGGATCGCTCCGGTTGATGCCTTTCCCGCTGCACGTGATACGTCAGGTATACGTAGTATAAATTTCCTTTTATTGCAAAATTTGAATTTACGCTTATATCTACACATGATGTATTATGCATGTGTGTGGTGTGTAAGTTGTAATAAATTAGATTTATTATTTTATTCCTTCCGCTGTACACATATTTACTAAACATGTTCGAACACACACTCGCCGCGGTGCCGGAAACCCAACACTATGTAGATAGGCGGTGTAGACCATTGGAATTCAAAATCAAGGATCTGGTATTCCTCAAAGTAGCCCCTATGAAGGGAGTGATGAGATTCGTAAGGAAGGGTAAGCTGAGTCCGCGCTATGTGAGACCGTATCCGATACTGAAGAGAGTCGACAAGGTAGCTTACGAGCTAGAGCTGCCTCAAGAGATGTCGTCTATTCACAATGTGTTCCACGTTTCGATGCTCAATAAGTGCATTTCTAGTACAGACCAAGTGATTGAGCAACAAACAGTGCAAGTTCAAGAGGACCTAAGTTATGAAAGTCGTCCTCTCCAGATACTAGACCGAGAAGTCAAAAGACTAAGGAATAAAGAGGTGCCGTTAGTGAAGGTTTTGTGGCAAAATCAATGGTACGAAGAAGCCACCTGGTAACACGAGGAGGACATGAAACAGAAGTATCCAGAGTTGTTCTAAGTTTCGAGGATGAAACTTTTAAAAGGTATGAAGGACTGTAACGCCCGTAAAATTTCTAGAAAATTTTACAAGAATTTTTGCATGATTATAATGGGCTTTTTTGTGGGCTCTTTCAAAAATAAAAGAAAATAGAGCCAAAAAGGGATGCATGGCCCAGGGTTTGAACCCTGAACCTCCAAGTAGGAAACTAAACCTTAGGATGCATCCGATAACCAGAAGCCCAGTAGGGGTGTGCTATTAGAAGGGTATGAGAAATGATAGATAAGGGTAGGGGAGGCTAAGAGAAACCTTTAATTGAATAAATAGGAGTATGAGGGGACAAGAGAACCACAACTTGTCATTCTCTTCTTCTCTTCTTCTTCCCCACCGAAACCTTTCCATCCCCTTCTTCTATTTTCAAAAAACTCAAGAAGCAATAAAGCAAAGAGCTCTTGTCTTGACACCAACTAGGGTATAGCCTTATACTAAACAAGCGAAAGGATGTAAGTATCCCCTCACCTGTAGTAGATGTTATTTCGATTGATGATTTATTAAAAACCCTCATTGAAAGTTTCGGCCAAGACCCCATTCATGCTTCTAATGATTTTCCATGCCATGTTTTGTTTGTATATGAAGATAATATGTTGATAGATATGCTTGATTTGAGTGTTTGATTCCAAAGCCCCTCCTTGAAGTTTTGGCCAAGTCCTATTTATGCTCTTAAGGGTCATCCATGCCATGATATATATATAATTGATGTTAACATGTTGTTAGTTAGACCTTGTACAAGTTGTTTAGGGTTTGAATTTTCTTAGAACCCCCATGAAGTTTCGGCCAACCCATGTTATGCTTGTTAATGATGTTTCATGTCATACTATATATGTATATGATGTTAGTATGATGTTAGATAGACCTTGTACAAGTTGTTTTAGGGTTTGAAGTGTTAAGATCCCCCAATGAAGATTCGGCCAACCCATGTTTATGCTTGTTAATGATGTTTCATGCCATACTATATATGTATATGATGTTAGTATGATGTTAGATAGACCTTGTACAAGTTGTTTTTGTGGTGGAATTCTTAAGAACCCTCCCTTAGGGTTTCAGCCAACCCATGTTCATGCCCTCTCCCATGCCATGATACATGTATATAAGATGTTAATATGATGTTAGTTAGGATTTGTGTATGTTGTGGAGCATTTGAATCCCTTAAAACTTCAATTAGGGTTTCGTCCAAACCATGTTTGGGATACAAATGATTTCCCCTTGTCATTTTTTATAAGTATATGATGTTAACATGTTGATAGTTAGACCATGTACAAGTTGAATTAGGGTTTGAATTCTTAAGATCTCCCCTTGGAAATTTCGGCCAAGCCTTGTTCATGCTCACCCATGATCTTCCATGCCATGATATATCTATATATGATGTTAACATGTTGATAGTAAGACTTTATGATAGCATGATTTGTTTATGCCACTACCTTATGTCCATGTTAATTGTATTAATGTATGATTATGTTTTGCTCATTGCATCATGATGAACAAGTATGTATGATGAAATGCCTACGAGATGCTTCCCTATGAATTGGGACAAAGAGCACTCTTTATGTTATGAAAAGGAACATGATATGTTACGAAAAGGAACATGATATGTTATGATAACAACATGATATGTTATGATAAGGAATATGATATGTTATGATAAGGAACATGATATGTTATGAAAAGGAACATGATATGTTATTTTACTTTTTGCATGGCTAGTACCAGACCCCTAGCAAGGTCCAAGGGATGGGCTCGTACGTGCCCCTAGGTCGACGGTCATAGTACGAACCTAGTACGGGATGAGCTCCTAAGTTGCCCTAGGTCGATGGTCGTAGTATGGGCCTAGGATGGGCTTCTATGTTATGTTGTCCCTAGGTCGACGGTCGTAGTACGGACCTAGTACCCTAGTAGGTTCGGGATTAGCTACCTCGGCTCTACTTAGGGATGCGCGCAAAGATGATGATGTATGTTGTATAATGTCGGGCCCACCATATTGAGATTATGTTTAAGAACCTATAAAGTATACATTTTCAAAGAACACTTGCATATACCCATTTCATGTCTATGTGATTATGATATTAATATGAATGCTATGCTTATTTGTTCTTAATTGATCATGTCACTACTTTTTATATGAATGCTATGCCTATATGTTCTTAATTGATCATGTCACTACTTTTATATTAATGCTATGCTTATATGATCTTAATTGATCATGTCACTACCTTTATATGAATTCTATGCCTATATGTTCCTAAATGATCATGTAACTACTTTATATGAATGCTATGCCTATATGTTGTCTAGATGAACATGTCACTACTCTATGTCTAATTCTTGATGTATGGCTTTAGTGAGTAGGAAAGGATCTTACTAAGCCTATGTGTTTATAGTTCATGTTTCCCTTGTACTGCAGATAAGCGTAAAGAATGGCTAAACTAAAGGGAGCAGCAGGAGGGGCAAAGTGTTTGTGGAAGTGGCATGGTGGAAGAGATCTATTTTATGTTCCCAGATTATGCATGCTCCATGTTTCCTGCTTTATGTTTTTTTAAAAAAGAAAAAAAAAGAAGTTTCAAGTCTTCCGCTATAAATGCATGTATGTAATTCTTCTACTGTAAATGCATGTATGTATGAACGCATCGCGCCGCCCTTCCAACCCCTATAGATTACGAGGAAAAAGGGCGGGCGTGACACCAGTGGTCATAATCCAAGGATTCACCAACTTCATTAGTGGGAAGAGTCAATCTGGCTTGGACTATGATCCACGTCTCGATTTGAGTTTTAAGAAAGCACTCCATCCGACCTTTCCAGTAACGAAAATCATCTCCATTGTAAAATGGAGTTCAGACGGTGCTAAAACCCTCGAGATGGACCATTTGACACCAGAGACAAGAAGAAGAAAGGAAAGAGAAAAAAAACCTAGCAATGACAAAAACAAGAAGAATGTTCCAAGACTTGCATCTTGGATTAGTAGTGTGGGAGGAACGAATAAAAACTTGTAAAATCAAAATTAAACGAAAACGAAATTAAAAAGAAATGCTAGACCGGTGGTTTCACCAGATCTTAGTGCCCCCATCTCTGATACCAATTGCTGGATCGAGCGAATCGCTGGAGGGGGGGTGAATAGCGATAAAAACTTTTGTTTGTTTTGATACTTAAGTTACGCAGCGAAAAGAATAAAACAATAAAAATAAAGAAGACAAGAGGGTTTTTTACTTGGTTCGTAGCCTACGGCTACTACTCCAAGGCCCTAGTAGTCCTTGACCACGCACGGAGGGCAAATCACTAACGAACTCCTCCTCATTGGAGGTAGGAGTTAATCGAATACAAAAACCAAGAAAAGGATCGAGATAGAGGGACACTCCCCCACTTCTCGTTATGATAAAAGCACGATAATGAACTTAAGTACAAATTGAAACTCTAAAAACACTTTTATCGATGACTCGTAGATGAAGAAGATTGAGCTCTAGTCGTCGTTTCTGCAGCGCTTCGTCGTAGGGATGTCGAAGATCTGTAGTGTATCGGAAGCACTTGGAGGCGTTTTGAATTGATGAAAACCCCTTAGAGAAGCCCTCCTTTTATAGCTTTTGAGCCCCTCATCGAGTGGGTCTTCAGCCAATCAAAATTGGGCACCAAGCTCCTTGTAACGAGGTGATAAGGTTTGACTCCTCGAAGTTGATCCTTGACCATCAGTCGACTGATGGCCATCATCTGTCGATTGATGGCAACATCAGTCGAGTCGCAACACTCAGCAGTCGACTAATGAAAGGCTGTCGAGTGGCTCTTGTGGGCAGTCGACTGATGCTTGCTGAAATCACAAGTTAGCTTAGTAAAAACATAATTTCGACTATCGCTGACCATCCGATCTCGACCTAGACCATCCATGGGATGTCTTTGGTCAGATATACGCTTAATACCATCCCCGTAAGGAGGATACGACCTCACTTACGCTCACACACATGAGCTTACCTCGATGCATACATTATAGCTCCTGCTTCTGGCCTTCCACTCGATTCCTTCGGCTCCCTCCGAAGTCACTCGAGTGTCGCCCGACCACGGCGGGTTCTTCCGGGTGTCGCTAGTCTTCAGCTTCAGCTTTTGCACATTTCTGCACAGTCGATTAAGCCCGTGACATAACGATGTAATCTTAACTTTGCGTCTTTTTCCATACTCAAAACACAGGTTCGATCATCTGGTGCCCCTACACCAACATAAGGTACTGACATACCTTAAGATCGACAATGATGTAACTCATACAACACGAGTATAAGTACCATAATATGACACCTACAACATGGTAGAGTAAATACTAACTCTATAATCAACAACACTAGCATACTAACATTCTATATCAAATACACAATGAACCGGGTCCATCCCGTATCACCTCAAAGAACTGGTCAAAGGTATACAATAGGCCGACCAACTCATACACAGGTATCCCACACACTATCATATAGCAAATGCAAGTAGCATGTATGATGATATACAAACAAATGCTGCAAGCATAGCACAAACAAATAAAACATCACAACAAGCATATATATAGACTGCATCTGCATCTATATATATACCAAACACAACCATCCATATATATATATATATATATATATATATATATATGTCAATATGCAAAACGCTATAAGAACACGGCAATGCAGAATGCATGGTCATGCCTACTCACCCCAACCGCTACCACAACCCCAGTGTGACCTAGGTGGCTAGACATGACAACTATCCCAACTCAACACCAACCACTACTCTCGAGTGTCCGAGTGGGCAGTATGAACAAGTAGCATATAAGAGTAAAGAGCTAGCTACCCAATGGGGGTCCCTGCTATTGGTCACTCCGACAGTCACTTCCCATGAGTGGTCGAGTGCCACACACGTAGGACAACTGCATGCAACTCCAACTACCACCGTCTATAGTGGTCGAGTGCAGCACAACAAAAGCTCTGCCCATATACTAGTTACTCCTCCACGAGTAACCTGGGAGGCAGGATGACTGACGACCCTCTCAATCACAAGGGAGACCATGTCGCTAGCATGCATGTAAATGACATGAATGCACATTCACACATACATACATCCACCACCGACTCTCTATCCTACAAAGAATCCTACTCAACTAATCATAACACTCTCTATCCTGCAGAGAGTCATACTCGACTGATCAACGCAATCACTATCCTGCAGAGAGTCATACACAACTGATCATAACTCTCTCTATCCTTCAGAGAGTCATACTCGATGGATCAACACACTCTCTATCCTGCAGAGAATCATACTCAATTGATCACAACCAAGCTAGGACCACCGGTCCGTAGCGATGCTATATCGACAATCACACGGCCATAGACGACTACTGATCCATAGTAGATATATAAACAACATCAAGATAAGATATGAAGACTCAACTTCACCTTTAGAACATCACCCACCCCTGGTTGATTTATCTAAATTTCACAATTAAATTTTACAACAAAATTTAGCTACGTACACATAGGTAAACCACTATAGGTCCACTTACCATAACATCTATAATTCATAGCAATGATGATGATTAGATAACAACAATGATAGAGTATTAAGTGCAAAGCCAAGTATCATGCAATAGAAAAATTAGAGTGGAGTTAAGGTCAAAGTGACAACAATATGAAATCATATACATTAGGGTTTAGCTACTACCTGACCAGGGTAGGAAATATTTCCTACTTGCTATGTAAACTATGTCGATAGTCTTCATGTCCATGAACCTATCTTGAATCAAGGTCCTGAAATCAACATCTGACAAACAAAGCATATACGATCCAATCATACTGTCAATTCTAATATTAGGATCAAATCCTAATCCTGCATCAACTTTATATCTCGATCAACTAACTGAATAGTTTCATCCATTAGCTCTTAATCACAATACCAAACTATCAATTTAATCATAACTAATCAAGATAACTAAATAACATATCGATGTACAATTAAAGTAACAATTCGTAGCATTTACCTAGTTTCAAATCCATGATAAGAGCTTCTTGATCCACAGTAGAAAATCAACTCTGTACAATCAATCTATATCAACCAAGACAAAACACCACCAACAAGATTACTATAAGTATACTCTCATATTCATAATATTCAAACAAAGGCATACCTGGCCCAAGGCAATCATCCATAGTCCATCCAGAAAATCCAATCCATAATTACAACACAACCAACCTACAACATTCAACCCATCCACAAACAATTCAACATATCAATCCAAAATATTAACTGTGAATATACCATTCAAATGATATGTATTTAAAAACATTCAGATCTAAACTTACCAAACTTATCCACTCTTGCACAACTTCTTCATTTGCTTAATACATCGAATTTGAATCTACCAATTGAATTGCAACCCATGCACAATTCCAACAAATCCTAAAAACCTGAAATCACTATACACCAACTATGGGTTATTAATCCACAAATAAATTTGCATATACTATATAACATTCTGTTCAACATCAAGTCTTCAACAACATACCCAAATTCCACTCCTTAACCTTACAACCCTTTCATCACAATCATGTGCAACACCCACCTGAGATGAGAGCGGCAACAACACAAGCATGAGAGCTCATTCACCCTCACTGTCATCTAGATCGGTATATCGGGACATGGACATAGTAAGGAAGCGGCGACACTTGATGACTCACAGCAAAGGAAATGGCCTGATGGTAGATCTAAGTCTGGCATCCCACACTGCTGCTCATAGTGCAGAGTCAGCCGAAGGCGCCTTTGTTTGGATCGGTGAAGCATAGCAAAGAAATCCGATGGCATAGACAGAGAATCCTAGTACTCGCAATGGAGGCGACGACGATCTTAAATAGGAGAAGGGAAAAATGGCGAGATGATAGCTCGATGTTGTGGCTGGATTTGCGACCATGTTTACGATATTTGGCTCGCTTCAATTGGCGGTGACACGCAAGCAGAAGGACCGACGGTGAGAAGAGACGACGGATTGACTTGTTGGCGAGGCAAGCGACTATGGGCGGCAATGGATCCCACTCACGGTGGCAACAACATTGTGGCGAGCGGCGTTGAGGCGGAGCAATTTTGGCGGAGAAGAAGAAGGGATCGGGAATGAGAAGAGAAGAAGATTAGCGGGCGGTTCTCGAATGGAATTGGGAGAATAGGGATCAGATGGAGAAGGAAATAAACAAACGATCATGGAAAAATGGAAGGAATCAGGTTTGGGTTCGAGCATTTTTAAAAAAAAAATCGACCAATTGATTGAGCTAGATCAATTCTAACCCAATCACCTATTGAAGCCTAATCTTCCTCCTAATCGATCATATGAACTCCATTCAATTAAAAAAAAAAATTCTAAAAACTCCTAAAAATTCCACAAGATAATTTCTTAATTAATAAAGAATATTTTATTATTATATATATTTTTTTGATATCTCACATCTCGACTTCCGAGGGGTTCACTTTTTACAATGATTAAAAGATAGGTAACACTCTACCTTCTCTTTGAAATTAAGTACATAAAGTGAAATAGACAAAAATAAAATAAATCGGCACTTTAGAGCTATTGAATTAGGGCACAGAGTGTCGGGATTGTGTCTTTGCGATGAGATGTAGCTTCTGTGGAGGACGAACACTAGTAGCAGCAGTTGGATGTAGTAGATGAATTATATTCGGAGCTGGTCGTGCATTTCTTTTATAAGCCTTTTCCAGTCAACTTGAATGCCCTCCAGTCGACTCCACATCAGCTTGTTTCTAGTCGACTAGACCTATTCCAATCGACTCTAGCTCACCAGGCTACGCATCGAGAAGTTTGCCTTTCCGATCGACTGGACCTCCCCAGTCGATTGGAACTCTTTCCATTTAGGCTACCAGATCCTTGATCGATCACCATCTAATCTTGCCAACTAGGTTTCTAGCCGACTGGGCCATTCTCATTCAACTGGCCTTTAGTTGACTGGTATCCTTTCAGTCGACTGATCCCTGCAAAACGAGATTAGTAGAAGAAAACAATATAACATCCAATAACAGTAGTAATACTGCTCGATCTTGACTTCTAAGTCCCACGTAGACTATCCGTTGGATCGACACCAAGCTTTGTCCCCCTACAGAGGACTCGACCTCACCTCTCCACTCGAGGCTTACATATCGGCTACCCTGCCGGACTTACCATTCTTGACATCCGATCTGACCCACCAGGGCTTCCACCAACTGTCTGGTCTACCTGACCCAGCTAGACTTTTTGTCGATTGCCTAGTATCCGATCAACTCGACCTACTAGGACTTCTTTTTAAGCTTGCATACTTAACAAGAAGTCATATCAGAACACAAGTAAATCCTAACTTTAACTATGGTTTATATATCAAAACTAAGGAGTGGTTCTCTCTGCACCAACAATCTTCCCCTTTTTGATGCATGACAACACATTAGTTAAAGTTAGAAAAATCAATTTGTAATATTCAAATTTAACATATATCAGAAATGCATTGAGCTAAAAATGTATATGCATGAGATGCTTGTTGGTGCAGGGGCACCAGATAATCGAACCTAGATTTTGATTATGACAAAGGTTCAAAGTTAAGCTCTTATTGTTATCTCATGAGCTGTGTTGAGTGTGCAGGAATTGTGATAAGCTAAGCCCAAGGTCAGTGACACCAGGAGAATCTCGGGATGAGAAATCAGAGTGGTCGGTGACACCAGTGGAGAAACTCGCTGAGTTGAAGAACTAAGCTTGGCTGTGTCGATAAGGACAAGAGGTAAACACTGAGTAGAGAGTGATGGTAAGGTTGTATCCTCTATACGGGGATGAACTTAGGCGGCAATTTGACTAAGACTTCTGGGTGAAGGTCTAGGTTGAGATTGGGCGGTAAGGAACCATCATAATATTCATTACTCGACATTTCTATGCTAACTCTTTGTTGTAGGAGACTGACCGAGCCAACAGTCGACTAAAGGCTATTGCCAATCGAGTGATCCTACCATTAGTCAACTGATGAGGGTCATCAGTCGACTACTATTCAAACTAGTCAGCTCAAAGAAAGTCAAGATAACCTCCACTTATCTTGGGGAGATGAGTCTCTTTGACCCAGATCCAGATCTCAATAAATTAGGGTTTGAATGGCTATAAAAGAAGGGTCATTTCACCTCTTTAGATAATCATTCTTCGTTCCTAAAGTGCTCTAATGACGCTACGATTCAACTACGATGCTACACGACTGAAACGTCGACACCGCACCAAGTTTCCATTCCTCCATCAGTACAATAAGTTAGAGTTCATATTTACTTTGCTTTAATTCATTGTACTCGAGTTTTCATCGTAACGAGCTGAGGTAGGCTTGTTGCCTCAACCTCGAGCGCTTTTGTTTTCATTGTAATCATTGTCTCCTACCTCCAACGAAGAGGAGACTTATAGTGATTGCCCCTTCATACACGGTCTCGGATCGCGAGCCCTTGGAGTAACAACCTTTAGGTTGTGAAAGGAGTTAAAACAAATTGTCTCTTTACCTTTATTACTTTACATTTCCACTGTGTTACTTGTGCTTTCGACGAAAATGAAAAGAACTTTTTACGATCGCTATTCACCCCCCACCCCTCTCTAGCGATTCACTCGATCCAACAATGCTCATATGCATGGAAATATTTCTTTACTTTAAAATTTTCTAACTTTAAATCTCCTCTCTTCCACTTTGGCATACATCAAAATCATTATTAAGCATCAAATGAAACAATTTAAAGATGAGGAATAAAGCTTTTAAAATATAATGACTAAAGATTATAACACTTGCTTGACAAGCTTCATCAAAAATGCCTAAGCCGTAAAAATTTCAAAGCACCAAATCTTTTAAAGGACTTAGGGTTTTCAGAATAAGCTAAGTTTTGAAAACCATTTATAGAAGTGTTTTCTCAAAACTTTATCAGTGCTCCCCCTAAATTCACTCAATAAAATTTTCTTTTAAAAATGAGATTTCCCCCTTTATCATTCCGTTTCAAGAATGACTTTTATCAAAATTTAAAAAAGTATTTACCTTTACAAAAGATTCAATTTTTAAATCAAATTTCTAAAATTTTCAATATCCAAAAGTCAAAGTTTTTCAAAACTCTTGAAATTTCAATTTTCAAAACTCCCCCTTTAAAAATATTTTTTAAATTTTCAAAATTCTTAATTTTAAAAACTTTTGAAACTCCCCCTCAATAAAAATATTTTTAAATTTAAAAAAAAATAATTTTGAAAACTTTTGAAACTCCCCCTAAAAAAAAGCTAAAAATTTTCAAATGAAACTAAAGGTTTTCAAAATTTTCAACATTTCTTCTAAAATTAAGTTAAGACAATACAAATTAGATAGAAAAATATCCAAGCATGAATTCCAAAATATTTTTTTTATTCTTAAAATACACATCTAAAAATTATCCTTAAAGCAAATTCCCAACTCGTTACTAGCCAAGTTGTTGGCATGTATACTGAAAAGTCTATCTTTTGTATGAACATCTTTATTTTTGAAATAAGAATCACATGATCATTGTTTACATATTTATAGTTATGCATATTGGCTGATACATTACATTGTAGATAACATGGTTTGTAGTGTCACACGGGAGATCATGTTATCAGTTCCTTATAGAGTATAAGTAAAGGCTCACAACCGAGATGGTTTTGGACAAACCATTGGTATGATTGTAGTGTAATTTGGTATTGGTTTGTCTTGACCATAGAATTACCCTAGTATACTTTGTGTGTATTGAGCAGGACCGACTTAGAGGTGATTTGATTTATTACTGACTACATAATTGAATCGAACCTCGAATATTATGGTGTACATGCTCTTAAACCCGATATAATAATGGGCACATGTACTTAGTATTTATTTCTTTGATTTACCAATGGGCGAGATTTATAGATTAAATCGATAGGCTCGGTAAATTGAGAAATGATATTATTTAAATAGTGTGTCATTGATTATAGGAGAAAACCGTGCCCTATATATTAGGATGATGATGTCCCCTTGAACAGCTCATAAGGATCATCATGTAAACCCTACAGGTGGACTTGGTCTGACATGATGATAAGGTTTAGTGGTACTACTCATGGAGTTAGATGTTGATTAATTAATTGTCAGTAAATTAATTAATTGACGGACATTCGAGATCTTTAACACGGGGAGATATTTGTACAATTAATATATGGAGCCCATATTTATTTATGGGATTGGTGAGGTAGATCAATGATAATCCTCAAGTGGAATTGATTATCATTAATGGATCGGATTTTATGTGGACCGGATCCATTGGGTGGCCAAGATCCAACTCCTCCTCATGGTTCCTATTATAGCCTATTAAAAACCTCATGAAGCCTAGATCCGATAGTGGAGATTAAATCTCTAGATCCGACGGTGGAGATTAAACTCTAGATCTAACAGTGGAGATTAAATCTCTAGATCCGATGGTGGAGATTAAATCTCTAGATCTGACGGTGGAGATTGAAAGGAGGCTTAAGCCTAGCTCTATAAAAGGAGGGCTAAGGGCTTGGGCATGAGATATCTTTGGGAGATTAGGGTTTTTGGCTTGGGTGGCTAGGGTTTGGGAAAAGTCTTGGGCGACAACAAGTGGAAGGATTAGGGTTTGTTTCCTTCTCTTCCTAAGGTGTAGCCGGCGCCCATCCTCTTCCTCCTCACTTTGGCCGGTCCCCATACCTCTTCCTATTCTTCTCCTTTGCCGGTGGCAACCAGGGTGAAGGTTCTTCCTTTGGAGCTCTTTGTCGGTACCCATTATTCTTTCTCCCTCTCCTTGGTGGCCGGTGGCATCAACAAAGAGGAGAAGGTGGCTTGATCATTCTCCAAAGGGATTGTGTCCGGAACAAGATAGGAGAAGAAGGGAGCTTATTATCTTCCTTTGTTCGGAGCGAACAAGGAAAGGAAGATACGTGATCTAGGAGGCTTTATCTCTTGGAGGATCGTTGCCCACACAACGTCCAAGAGGAGGATAGGACATACAATAGAACACCTTGAGGTAAACAAGAGGTACAATTCTTGTTTTGGATTCCTTTAATTTCTTTGTATGATGTATGTAATTGCATGTGGCTAATTTACTTGGACCCCGAAGGCAAACACAAAAACCAGTGATTCGTACATCATCTATTTCGCGGGTAATCGAGGAAAAGAGTTAGGTTGCTTGAACAACTAGTTTGTTAAAGAGACCACTCTAATCGAATAGCACGATGATGGATCGGTTGCTTGGGTAATCCATCCTCATCTTGGATTAATTTTTTTAATCCGGGGATGTATATGGGATAGCCATGCACAAGCGATCGAAGTGAAGCGAGAAGCGAAGCTTCGTCCCTTCAAGTGGTATCTGAACCACAGTTTTCGGTTTTGTGTGTTTAGGATTCGGTTACTTTTATGCACTTATCATATATTGTATGCGTCGGATGATAGTAGGATGTGCGTAGGCTAACTTTTTGATTGCAGTCATAAGATCCAACTATTATGGTCATATGTGTGTGTATGTGATTGGATGTGTGTAATTATATTATTATTTGAATCCTCGGGGTTGACGAGGCTAGTATTTAATTTTTGTAATTAAGTACGACATTGTTTAGCCACTCTTTTATTTTAGTTTACTTTTGATCTATATTTCATGTACACTCCTTCGTGGAGTATAGGATCTATGGATGTAAATTAAAATAATTATTCTTGGCTTGGATCTCCGGATGGCTTGTACATGGCGTAGGGAGGAGCGGACGAGATGGCGATACAATGGGGGGCATATTGGAGATCAAAAGCCATAATAGTTGGAAAATATTTTTTTCATATTTATTGCTTCCTGTTTGATATGCATGTCGTTTGCTAGGAAAATTCCTCAATTTTAAATTACTAAGTGGGAGAGGGATATTTTTAAAATTCCCACAAACTCAATTACGATTTGACATGTGATGCAAACAAACTTGCGTGTCGGCTTTGAGTGCCTTCCTCCCCATCTGATGAGTTTGTTTTGTGGATCACATGGTCAAATATGGTTATAGGAAATTATTTAAGAGCGTGTTTACTTCCCCATCGAAAGGCACAAAATCCGAGATAATTTCCTTGGTATTGAGTAATAGTGAACACTTAGATGCAAATAGGAGTATCCTCCCCATCGGAGTCACTGTTTTTATTTGTAGGGTCGAAGATGAACCAACTATTAATTTTATTTGTCAAAAAGTAAGGTTGATAGGATAATAAAATTAATGGGTAAAACCTCCTCTTATAAATGTAGAATTCGTATACGTCCACACGATTGTGGCATACAATATTCTCGGTGTTTTGAGGTGTTGGTTAATTTTAAAATTTTATTGTTTGAGGAATCAATAATTTTTTGAAATCTAATGTTTTGATCTATTTGATTCTTAGGTTTTTTAAAAATGACTTTCAACCCTCTTGCTATGATACTAAAAGAGAATAAACTTACTGGACCGAATTATGTTGATTGGAAAAGGAATCTTGATATTGTCTTGACTGTTGAGGAGTACAAGTATGTACTCCTCGAAGAGTGTCCTCCTAAGCCTATGGATGTTTCTGGGGAAAAGGAGAAAGAGAGTTATAAAAAGTGGATTAAGGATGATGAGATGGCGCGATGTTACATTTTGGCTTCTATGTCAAATGTATTGCAACATCAGCATCAAGCTATGCCCACTGCTTATGACATGATGCTCAATCTCAAGGAGCTTTTAAGACACCTGAATCGGGCTGCTAGGCAGGAAGCCATGAGGAACTTGATGATGACCACCATGATCGAGGGAACACCCGTGAGGGATCATGTTTTCAAGATGATGGCTCATTTGAATGAGCTGGAAGTCCTTGGAGCTGAGATGGATGGGGAAACCTAGGTCGATATCATTCTCCAGTCTCTACCAAGAAGTTTTGAGTAGTTTCGCCTGAATTACAACATGAATAAGAGGTTGTATTTGTTGGCGGAGCTTCTTACAGAACTCCAGGCAGCAGAGAGGCTTTTTCGTTAGAGTGCTCAGGCTCAGGCCATGGTTGCCCAAAAGGTTTCTACTTCTAAGCCGAAAGGCAAGAAGAAGAAGAAACAAGGTGGGGCAAAGGTGGCGGGAGGATCTCAGGAAGGAGTGAAGAAGCCGAAAGGCAAGTGCTTCACTTGCAAGCAGACTGGACATTGGAAGAATGACTGCCCCAACCGGAAGTAGAACAAAGGTATATCTTTTGGTCTAGTCGTTGAAACATATTTAGCGGTGTTATCTATCGGCACCAGGTGTGTAGATACGGGAGCCAATGATCATGTCTGCAATACTTTGCAGGGGTTCCAAGAAACTAGATGACTTGCTGAGGGGGAGATTACCGTTTACTTGGGCGATGCTACGAAGGTGGTGGCTATTGAAGTGGGAGATGTTTATTTATCTTTTGAGAGGAATAAACTTTTGGTTCTGAAAAATTTCCTTTATGTACCTTTATTTAGAAAGAATTTGATTTCAGTTTCTAAATTGGTTTTGGATGGATATTCTAATTCTTTTAATGACAGAATTGTTATAAAAAGGAATAGGGAGATTATCTATTCTGGTGCATTAATAGGAAATTTATATACCCTTGAACCAAAAGCTCCCACGATGTAAATAGAAGTGAATAACTCATCTTCTAAATATAATAAGAGAAAAGAACCTTCGAAAATGAACCAAATATATCTTTGCCATCTAAGGTTAGGTCATATTAACCTGAGTAGAATTCAAAGATTGATAGCTGATGGACCTCTGGGTTCATTAGTGGTGGAAGATTTTCCAACCTACGAATCTTTCTTGGAAGGTAAAATGACCAAGAGGTCTTTTAAGGCCAAGGGGTATAGAGCCAAAGATGTGTTGGAATTGGTTCATTCTGATTTGTGTGGTCCTATGTCTATCCAGGTTAGAGGTGGTTTTGAATATTTTGTCTCTTTTATAGACGATTATTCAAGATATGGATACATTTACTTGATGCGCCGCAAGTCTGAATGCTTTGATAGGTTCAAAGAATTCAAGGCTGATGTGGAGAAACGTCAAGGTAAAAGTATCAAGACACTATGATCTGATCGTGGTGGTGAGTACCTCTTGGGAGAGTTTAGGAATTACTTATCAGAGGCTGGGATTCAATCCCAATTGTCTGCACCTGGCACACCCCAGCAGAATGGTTTAGCGGAGTGAAGGAATATGACTTTTATGGAGATGGTTAGATCGATGATGAGTTATTTTGAGTTGCAAGATTCATTCTGAGGGTATGCTCTAGATACGACAGTGTATATTTTGAACTTGGTAGCATCTAAATTAGTGTCTTCTACTCCCACAGAATTCTGGACTAGGCGAAAGCCTAGTCTGTGACATATTCGGATTTGAAAGAGTCCAGCACATGTGCTGAAGGCAGATGCTGGTAAGTTGGAACCTCGTACAGAAGTGCACATGTTCGTTGGCTATCCTAGAGGAATGAAAGGTGGTTTGTTCTATAGTCCTAGAGATCAGAGGGTGATCGTTAACACGAACGCCAGATTTTTAGAGGAAGATTATGTGATGAACCACAAGCCCATGAGTAAGATTGTTCTAGAGGAATTGAGAGGGGAAATCAATACTTCAGTACCACCGGGACAAGAGGATACACTATAAGTGACTGCACCGCGTGTCACAGAGGATACACAGGTGATATCTCATCGTAGTGGAAGGGTTGTTAGATAGCCTGATAGATTTATGTTCTTGGGAGAATCTTATGATTTGGTCCCTGGCAAACATGAACCTGATCCCTGGACATATGACGAGGCAATCCAAGATAGAGATGCGGTATCTTGGCAAAGTGCAATGAATTCTGAGATAGAATCTATGGATTAAAATTAGGTCTAAGAGCTAGTAGAAGCACCCAATGGTGTAAAAACCATTGGATGCAAGTGGATCTACAAAAGAAAGAGAGGAATAGAAAGGAAGGTTGAGACCTTCAAAGCAAGGCTTGTGGCGAAAGGGTATACTCAGAAACAGGGTATCGATTATGAGGAGACCTTTTCGCCGGTGGCCATGCTTAAGTCTATCCAGATTCTCTTATGTATTGCTGCTCATATGGATTATGAGGTGTGACAGATGGATGTCAAGACAACTTTCCTTAATGGAAGTCTTGAGGAAAACATCTATATGGAGCAACCAGAGGGATTCATTGGAAAGGGCAAAGAGCAACTTGTGTGCAAGCTTAATCGGTCCATTTATGGATTGAAGCAACCTTTGAGATCTTGGAACATCCAATTTGATGAGGTAATCCAGTCTTATGGATTTATTCAAAGTCCGGATGAGTCTTGTGTATACAAGAGATGTGACGGAAACGTAGTGGTATTTCTTGTACTATATGTAGATGACATTATGTTAATTGCAACAATGTCAAGGTGTTATCAGACATAAGTGTATGGTTGTCCAAACAGTTTGATATGAAGGACTTGGGAGAAGTGGGACACATCCTTGGGATCAAGGTTATGAGGGATCGCAGGAAAAGGATATTGTGCTTATCTGAAACTTCATACATAGACACTATTTTGGCTCATTTTAGCTTGCAGAACTCAAAGAAAGGATTTCTACCTTTTAGACATGGAGTTCCTTTATCTAAAGAGATGTGTCCTAGAACATCAAAGGAGATAGTGGAGATGAAGGCGGTTCCTTATGCTTTGGCAGTAGGAAGCCTCATGTATGCTATGTTATGTACGAGGTCAGATATCTGCTTGGCCGTGGGCATGGATAGCAGATATCTGAGTAATCCACGACAGGGACATTGGACTGTGGTAATGTTAGTAATATATGAGAGATGTCCAAAGGCAATCGACTTATGTTTGAACCATTTATATGATAAATGAAGATTCACTATTTGAGTATACATGTTTTCATGTATTTGATTAGATCTTAAACTCATTTACTGAATTTCCACAATACGATTCACAGCATGAGAGAATTTGTGATTGGATCACAACTAGTGAGTATCTCTACATGTGTAATTGTGATGTATCAAAATTATCCCTAGTCGATGAATTGATGGATTTAGACACCATCGATTCTGTCGAGACTAGCATGAGGTATACTCCTTGGTGTATCCAAGCAGCTGATTCTCACTGGCTAGAGACATTGTGATGTCCGGAGTTAATCGTGGATGCTAATTATGGTAACTAGTTTATTGGAGTGACCAGCCGTAAGACTTCATATGGTTCTCTACATATATAGATATGTCAATGAAGTTCTTAGTGCAGCTTAAGTGCGATGTTCCTTTGACTTGCGGTATTCAAGTCATCTTGATCATGAAGACTTATGCTTTGACATCTTAAGCAAGCATCTCTGAGGAGATGTGGACCCGGGATGATTGGGTATAAGTCAAAGTGATCGAAGGTGTTTGAATAGCCTATAAAGGATTCACCACTCCTTTCGAGGAGATGTATACCCATGGCCTCTCGTCGGATTGTTACTAAAGTCTTTGGCCAAAGCATTACATGTTTAGAGTAAGGTACTCTTGGATACATGTGCAGTAACTAGAATCCGTAGGATGAGGAAATGATACTTGGGCTAGGTGTGACGTAGTCAACCTAGTGGGGACTGACACTATAGACCATGTCCTGAACCAAGTGGGTATAAGATGAGTGAAAGGAATGAGGCACGAATCATTCTAGTTGCTGAAAGGTTTCAGAAATAGTTCTGGATCAACCGTTGTTCTTTTCGGTTAATTAACGATTATGATGTACTACTAGGTGCCAGTTATGGTCATTCTATAAATAATGGTTAATTATAGATGGCCAACATAAACCGAGAACCTATTTGGTCAAACACACAACGAGCGTAATCCGAATGATTTAAAATGAGCTTGAGAATGAGATTCTCAGATCGAGAGAAACTAGGTTTGGTTGGACAAAACAAGAAGCGAGCATGAAATCGTTTCAGTCACAATGGAAGCGTGGATGGGCCATGTCTTATGAAGACATAATGGATGAACCAAATTGGTTTGGTTCTAATCAAATGGAGGAGAATAAACCAAAGGGGTTTGGTTTGTTTTAAATGAATGAACCAAAGTTGGTTCGGTTCATTTTAACTTAAAAGAGACCAACATGGTTTGGTTTATTTTAACTTAAATTAATGGAGCAGGTTAACGGGCCTTTGGTTATGATCCGATAACCATTAGAAGAATTTGTTCTCTATAAAATAGGGCTTAAGGGTTTTGTGAAAACCTAATCCAAGCAATCCCTAGTTGCCGCCCACCCCTCTGTCACGCCCGCCCTATTCCCAAGGGTCCGGAGGGGTGGCGCGTGACGCGACCGTACATACATACACTTCTTAATACTTATAGCGGAAGACTTTAGACACATTTTTTTTTTCTTTTAAAACATAAACATGTATTGACATATATAGATACTTCTTCTTCTTAACATAGAGCATGCATCATAACATATATAGATACTTCTTCTTACTTCTTCCTTACTTCTTCTTATTAACATAGAGCATGCATCATAACATATATAGATACTTAGTGCTTAGTTAAAGTTCATAAACATCATCATCATAAGGAGACATAAATAAGGACATCCATAAACGTCATCATCATAGGGAAACATATATATAAGGACATAACGGATCTTCTCCACCATGCCACTACCACACACATTTTGCCCCTCCTGCTGCTCCCTTTAGTTTATCCATCCCATACCTGTTGGGTTTCCGGCACCGCGGCGTGTGTGTGTTCGATCATGTTTCGTAAACATGAGCACAGCGAAAGCAATTAAAAATAATAAATCTATATTTATTACAACACACACAATACACGCATGCTATTACAATAAGTGTAGACATAACCGTAAATTAAAATTTGCAATAAAAGGAAATTAAACTACGTTATACCTTCCGTATGACGTGTAGCGGGAACGGCATCAACCGGAATGATCCTCGTAAGAATCGTCTCTATCCGTATCCACGCCGAGCTCCTCGGGATGACTTCGCTAAGTCACGAGCTTCATCTTCGTACGGGTTACTAGCCTCGTGTTGAAGACGACGTGATCGAGAGATGATCACGATCCGAATCCAAATTCGGATCCAAAACGAGTTCTCAAAACTCGCTTCTCCGGAGAGGTGTTCGTCAACCGTTTGACGAATCCTTCGTCCTCCACCTCAGAGGATTACCGGAGATCAAATCCCCGGTAAGTTAGCCACTGTCGGAGCACTAACCGTCGTCCAAACGATGCTCCGACGAGAGGAGAACAAGCTGTCCAGAAAACTGGACAGCTTTGGTGGAGACCTTGCGCCGGCCAAATAAGGAAAGCGACTTGCTCACCTTGTCGCCGGAGCCAAGGAAGATCACCGGAGCTCCTCCGGCAGCAGCTCGTCGCCGGCAAGAGGAGGAAACGGCAGCAGCTGATCGCCGGTTGGAGGAGATGGTTGGCGGCAATAGAGTTGGCGCCAACAAGAGGAGGAGGGTGGGCGGCCAAATTAGGTTTGCCTTTTCATTAGGGCTTAACAAACCCTAATGCCCTATTTTATAGAGAACTAATTCTCTTAATGGTTAATGGATCATATCCATAAAGCCCGTTAACCCGCTCCATTAAGATAAGTTAAAATAAACCAAACCATGATGGTTTATTTTAAGTTAAAACGAACCGAACCAACCTTTGGTTCATTCGTTTAATATAAATCAAACCCTTTGGTTTATTCTCATCCATTGGATTAGAACCAAACCATTTTTGTCCATCCATTATGTCTTCATAAGACACTGCCCATCCACGCTTCCATTGCGACTGAAACAAATTCATGCTCGCTTTGTGTTTGGTCCAACCAAACATAGTTTCTCTCGGTCTGAGAATCCCATTCTCAAGCTCGTTTTAAATCCTTTGGATTACACTCATTGTGCGTGTGACCAAATAGGTTCTCGGTTTATGTTGGCCGTCTATAATTAACCATTAATTATAGAACGATCATGAGTGGCACCTTATAGTACATCATGATCCCCAATTAACCGAAAAGATCAACGGTTGATCCAGAACTATTTCTGAAACCCTTCAGTAGCTCGAATGAATCGTGCCCCATTCCCTTCACTCATCTTATACCCACTTGGTTCAGGACATGGTCTATAGTGTCGGCCCAACACTAGGTCGACTACGCCACACCTAGCCCAAGTATCATTTCTCGTCCTACTGATTCTAGTTACTCCACATGTATCAAGAGTACCTTACTCTAAACATGTAATGCTTTGGCCAAAGACTTTAGTAACAATGACGAGGCCATGGGTATACATCTCCTCGCAAGGAGTGGTGAACTTTATAGGCTATTCAAACACCTTCGATCACTGACTTATACCCAATCATCCCGGTCCACATCTCCTTAGAGATGTTTGCTTAAGATGTCAAAGCATAAGTCTCCATGATCAAGATGACTTGAATACCGCAAGTCAAAGGAACATCGACTTAAGCCACAAGAAGAACTTCATTGACATATCTATATATGCAGAGAACCATATGAAGTCTTACTACCGGTCACTCCAATGAACTAGTTACCATAACTAGCATCCACGATTAACTCCGACATCACTATGTCTCCACCAAAGGAGAATCACCGCTTGGATACACCAAGGAGTATACTGTGCTAGTCTCAATGTAATTGATGGTGTCCAAATCCATCAATTCATCGACTAGGGATAATTCCGATACATCACAATTACACATGTAGAGATACTCACTAGTTGTGATCCAATCACAAATTCTCTCATGCTGTGAATCGCATCGTGGACATTCAGTAAATGAGTTTAAGATCCAATCAAATACATTTAAACATGTATACTCAAATAGTGAATCTTCATTTATCATATAAATGGTTCATACATAAGGTGATTACCTTAGGACATCTCTCATATATTACTAACAGACTCCCACTTGGCCTAATGCCAATCGCTACGGTATCCAATACCATAAGCTCTAACTTGACCCTCAAACTTACTTTGAGGTAATGCTTTAGTCAAAGGATCCACTAAGTTCCTTTCAGTGGGAATTTTCTCGATTTGTATTTCGTTCCTACTTATGATCTCTCTGATAAGATGATAGCGGCGAAGCACATGTTTGGATCATTGATGAGACCACATCAAGTTCATAGATGAACTTATTGATCCAAACCGCTTCCTTTGCTGCTTCCAAAGCTGCAACGTATTCTGCCTTAATGGCAGAATCCGCTATAGTGTCAAGCTTGGAACCTTTCCAACTTATTGCGCCTCCATTCTAGGTGAATACATACCCAGACTAAGACATGGAATCATCCTTGTCTTTCTGGAGTTGGCATCCGTATACCCACGTTTCACCATGTACCCTTCTCCATATATTAGGAACGTATCCTTTGTTCTTCTTAAGTACTTAAGGATCGTCTTAACAGTCACCCAATGATCCATTCCTGGATTAGACTGGTATCTGCTCGTGACACTCAGAGCATACGATACATCGGGACTCGTACATAACATAGCATACATGATAGATCCTATTGCAGATGCATAGGGAATCTTACTCATGCAAATCCTCTCGTCTTCTGTGCGCGGACACATAGACTTCGAAAGGTGTACCCCATGCCTGATGAGTAGGAAACCTTTCTTGGATTCCGACATGCTAAACCTCTTTAGCACTCGGTCTATATATGTAGACTGCGAAAGACCAAGCAACCGTTTCGATCTATCTCTATAGATCTTAATCCCAAGGATGTAGGTTGCTTCTCCCAGTCTTTCATGGAGAATGTCTTGATAACCAAACCTTAATCGATCAGAAGATTGAAACATTGTTTCCTATAAGTAGTATGTCATCGACATACAATACTAGGAATACGACTGCACTCCCACTAACCTTCTTGTACACACAAGGTTCGTCTGGATTTTGTGAGAAATCAAACTTTTTGATTGTCTCATCAAAACGGATATTCCAGCTCCTGGATGCTTGCTTCAATCCATAAATGGATCATCGCAATTTGCATACCTTGGTTTTATCAACCGATGTGAAACCCTCAGGCTGTATCATATACACGTCCTCGAGCAGGTTTCCATTAATGAAAGCTGTTTTCACATCCATCTGCCATATCTCATAATCATAATGAGCCGCTATGGCCAGGAGCATCCGAATGGATTTAAGCATAGCTACAGGCGAATAGGTTTCGTCATAATCAACACCTTGTTTTTGACGATATCCTTTCGCCACCAATCTAGCCTTATAGGTAATCACATTACCATCCATGTCGGTTTTCTTCTTGAAAACCCACTTGCACCCTATAGGCTTTATGCCTTCAGGTGGGTCAACCAAGTTCCAAACTTGGTTTTCGTACATGGAATCCATTTCCGACTTCATGGCACCAAGCCACTTATCCCTTTCAACTTGTCGACTTCTTCATAAGTAGGCTCCTCATCATCAATGAGTAACACGGCTCGATTAAACATGAGAAATCCATATCTCTCAGAATATTGCGTGTTCTACGGATCTACGAAGATGTGGTGTTACAATAGGTCCAGCCGATTGCTCATCACTATGAGTTGTCGGCTGTTGTGCTTCACCAGGTATCTCATCAATGTCTATTTGAGTCTCTCGAGCCTCCTCAAGCTCGACAACACTCCCATTGTTTTCTTGCAAGAGAAACTCTTTCTCTAGAAACACAGCATGCCTTGAAACAAACACCTTTTGTTCCATAGGATGATAGAATTGGTAACCCCTTGTTTCCTTAGGGTATCCAATAAATAGACATTTATCAGACGTCCGATTTATGCACCCTTTCACATAAGCAGGACAACCCCATATCTTCAAGTAAGATACATGAGGTTTCTTACTAGCCCATATCTCATATGGAGTAGTAGAGACTACCTTGGTAGGCATTCTGTTTAACAAATAAATAGCTGTCTGAAGTGCATAACCCCAAAAGGACTTGAGAAGAGTTGCATGATTCATCATTGACCTGACCATGTCCAACAAGGTCCGGTTACGCCTCTCAGATACACCATTATACTGTGGTGTATAGGGCGGAGTCCATTGAGACAATATGCCATTGTCTCTTAGATAATCAAGAAACTCTTGACTTAAGTATTCACCACCTCGATCCGATCGAAGTATTTTAATACTTTTGTCATGTTGTTTCTCTACTTCATTTCTGAATTCTTTGAACCTTTCAAAGGCTTCAGACTTGTGTTTCATCAAGAACACATACCCAAACCGTGAGTGATCATCGGTGAAGGTAATGAAGTAGTTATAGCCTCCTAAAGCTTGAGTTGACATAGGTCCACATACATCAGTATGTACTAGACCTAGTAACTCTCCCACTCGTTCACCTTTTCCAGTAAAAGGTAACTTAGTCATCTTGCATTTTAAGCATGATTCGCATGTATCGTATGAATCCAATTCAAACGATTCCAGAATTCCACATCGGTGTAATTCGGACATGCGTTTCTTGCTTATATGGCCAAGACGACAATGCCACATATAGGAGTCTATTTGATTATCCTTTCGAGCACGCGTGTTGCTCGCTTCGATATTGAAGATGTCACTGGATACGTCCAACGTATAAATGTCATTGCTTAAAGTTCCAGTCCCATAAAGAACTCCATTCAAAGTTATGTAACAACAATTGTTACTAAAAGTCAAATGATACCCATTTCTATTTAAACAAGAAATAGAAATGATGTTCTTTATCAACGAAGGAACATAAAAGCAATTGTCCAGTTCTAAGACAAGTCCTGCAGGGAGTTTCAACAAATACGATCCGATGGCGAGTGCAGCAACCTTTGCTCCATTTCCAACACGTAAATTTGACTTTCCCTTGATGAGTCTTCTTCTATTCCTTAGCCCATGTATGTCATTACATATATGTGAGCCACACCCAGTATCCAATACCCAAGTGTCTAAGGAAATAGAATGACAATCAATAAAGAAGATTTCTGAAGAAGATGGGGCATCCGATGCCTTATCCTTCTTCACGGACTCATGATAAATCTTGCACTTTCTTCGCAAATGGCTCTCCTTGCCATAATGATGGCAAGTTTCGTTTTGTGCTAGTTCTACCTTCTTAGCCTTTCTCTTCTTTCCCTTCTGCTATTCCTTTGACTTCCTCTTAGAACCTTTCTTCGAGGAATCAACTAACAGCACCGTCCCCTGCTCATGCTTCTCAGAAGACTCCACAGTCTTCAGCATATTGAGCAGTACCACAGATGAGCCTCCTAGCATCTCAGAGGTGAAGAGGAGCTTTGAGACTTCGAACCTTTCGAATCTCACTTGCTCATCAACCAACTCACAAAGATGAAGGACTACGATATGAGCATCCATATGCTCATGCTGCTTTCGTAGCTTGGGTTCCATCGTGGCTAGCATGATGCAACTCATTTGTTCAGAATCACTCACATGTTTCTGATAGGCCAACAATTGGTCCAGAGTTGCATCGTCACTAGGACGGGCGGGAAGAGGCGCTTCGAGGACATTTACAAGCTTTTCACCTTGAGAACAATTCTCAAGTTTCTAAGCCAGTCCAAGAAGTTCGGCCGAGTCAATTTATTTGAATCCAAAATGGAACACAAATTCAAACACATCATGATCAATATATTAACTTAGAAATACAAAATGAGCATATATGAGAAAATGATTTTAAAATGCATCAATATACATTTATAAATCCCATTCATTTTTCGAATTTCAAAAAAAACCCCAAAATCACTTCGGGAGATTGTAGGTCCATCTCCGAATGGGCTGATATCCATCATAGTTATGAACAACCTTGGAGAGAGTCCAACAAGCCAATCATAACTACGACGGTAGGTATCATCTATACCGATTGCATATCCCGTATATGCAACTATCACAATGTGCTATCAACTAATTGAATGTTCACACATACATCGGGTTGTTAACACATTAACAAGTATGCATCATATGCATAGCACCCAACTTCACCTCCCTTTACATCGACCTTGGAGAGAGTCCAACAAACTGATGCTCCAGGTTAAAGCCAACCCATTAATCAGGACTTAGTTTTAATATGGTTAGAGCGCATTCAACCAATTAGCCCAGCTTGGAGAGAGTCCAACAACCAAAGCTAACGATTGATCTCTGACTCTTACCATATTAGTATTAAACTATTCCATGGTTTGAACATATTCAGGTTCGAGCCGGGCTTGGAGAGAGTCCAACAACCCAAACAAGAAACAGAACTCTGGTTCTAACCATATTAATGGAAGGTGTAGGCTTTAATATTGATTAAGGGTTTTTATGTCTCATCCTCTTTGCATGCAAATAACTATTATCTACATGGCATGACATACATGGCATACATCTACATGTCATGACACGCATGGCATAATGTTATGCATCTAATGCAATTACATGGCATACAATTATGTCATGTATATAATTTCCTTATATGTCATAACTATTTATGGAAATAAAATATGTTTAAGATTTGATTCTCCAAATCAAATCATAATTAAATTAGGAAACAAATTTCCAAATCTAATCACATATTTTATTCATGGAATTATTTGATTAAGGAAAATCTATTTAGGAAACCAATTTCCTAAATCATTAAAACTACTTATGGAAATAAAATATTTTAAGATTTGATTTCCCAAATCAAATCATGATTAAATTAGGAAAAAAATTTCCAGAATCTAATCAAATATTTTATTTATGGAAAATATCAATTTTCATAAATACTTCCAACTTTCCAAAAGTGGAAGATTTCCATAAATACTTCTAGACTTTCCAAAATTGAAAAATTTCCATAAATACTTCTAAATTTACAAAATTTAGAAAATTTCCAGAAATACATTATGACTATCGCAAAACCATTTTTACGATTATGTCGAAACACAACCTGGGCTCTGATACCACTGTTGGGTTTCCGGCACCGCGGCGTGTGTGTGTTCGATCATGTTTCGTAAACATGAGCACAACGGAAGCAATTAAAAATAATAAATCTATATTTATTACAAAACACACAACACACGCATGCTATTACAACAAGTGTAGATATAACCGTAAATTAAAATTTGCAATAAAAGGAAATTAAACTACGTTATACCTTCCGTATGACGTGTAGCGGGAACGGCATCAACCGGAACGATCCTCGTAAGAATCGTCTCTATCCGTATCCACGCCGAGCTCCTCGGGATGACTTCGCTAAGTCACGAGCTTCGTCTTCGTACGGGTTACTAGCCTCGTGTTGAAGACGACGTGATCGAGAGATTATCACGATCCGAATCCAAATTCGGATCCAAAACGAGTTCTCAAAACTCGCTTCTCCGGAGAGGTGTTCGTCAACCGTTTGACGAATCCTTCGTCCTCCACCTCAGAGGATTACCGGAGATCAAATCCCCGGTAAGTTAGCCGCTGTCGGAGCACTAACCGTCGTCCAAACGACGCTCCGACGAGAGGAGAACAAGCTGTCCAGAAAACTGGACAGCTTTGGTGGAGACCTTGCGCCGGCCAAATAAGGAAAGCGACTTGCTCACCTTGTCGCCGGAGCCAAGGAAGATCACCGGAGCTCCTCCGGCAGCAGCTCATCGTCGGCAAGAGGAGGAAACGGCAGCAGCTGATCGCCGGTTGGAAGAGATGGTTGGCGGCAATAGAGTTGGCGCCAACAAGAGGAGGAGGGTGGGCGGCCAAATTAGGTTTGCCTCTTCATTAGGGCTTAACAAACCCTAATGCCCTCTTTTATAGAGAACTAATTCTCTTAATGGTTAATGGATCATATCCATAAAGCCCGTTAACCCGCTCCATTAAGATAAGTTAAAATAAACTAAACCATGATGGTTTATTTTAAGTTAAAACGAACCGAACCAACCTTTGGTTCATTCGTTTAATATAAACCAAACCCTTTGGTTTATTCTCATCCATTGGATTAGAACCAAACCATTTTGGTCCATCCATTATGTCTTCATAAGACACTGCCCATCCACGCTTCCATTGCGACTGAAACAAATTCATGCTCGCTTTGTGTTTGGTCCAACCAAACATAGTTTCTCTCGGTCTGAGAATCCCATTCTCAAGCTCGTTTTAAATCCTTTGGATTACACTCGTTGTGCGTGTGACCAAATAGGTTCTCGGTTTATGTTGGCCGTCTATAATTAACCATTAATTATAGAACGATCATGAGTGGCACCTAGTAGTACATCATGATCCCCAATTAACCGAAAAGATCAACGGTTGATCCAGAACTATTTCTGAAACCCTTCAGTAGCTCGAATGAATCGTGCCCCATTCCCTTCACTCATCTTATACCCACTTGGTTCAGGACATGGTCTATTGTGTCAGTCCCCACTAGGCTGACTACGTCACACCTAGCCCAAGTATCATTTCCTCGTCCTACGGATTCTAGTTACTCCACATGTATCGAAGAGTACCTTACTCTAATCATGTAATGCTTTGGCCAAAGACTTTAGTAACAATCCGACGAGAGGCCATGGGTATACATCTCCTCGCAAGGAGTGGTGAATCCTTTATAGGCTATTCAAACACCTTCGATCACTTCGACTTATACCCAATCATCCGGGTCCACATCTCCTTAGAGATGTTTGCTTAAGATGTCAAAGCATAAGTCTCCATGATCAAGATGACTTGAATACCGCAAGTCAAAGGAACATCGCACTTAAGCCACAGTAAGAACTTCATTGACATATCTATATATGCAGAGAACCATATGAAGTCTTACGGCTGGTCACTCCAATAAACTAGTTACCATAACTAGCATCCACGATTAACTCCGGACATCACTATGTCTCCAGCCAGTGAGAATCAGCTGCTTGGATACACCAAGGATATACCTCGTGCTAGTCTTGACAGAATTGATGGTGTCCAAATCCATCAATTCATCGACTAGGGATAATTCCGATACATCACAATTACACATGTAGAGATACTCACTAGTTGTGATCCAATCACAAATTCTCTCATGCTGTTAATCGCATCGTGGACATTCAGTAAATGAGTTTAAGATCCAATCAAATACATTTAAACATGTATACTCAAATAGTGAATCTTCATTTATCATATAAATGGTTCATACATAAGGCGATTGCCTTAGGACATCTCTCATATATTACTAACAGACTCCCACTTGGCCTAATGCCAATCGCTACGGTATCCAATACCATAAGCTCTAACATGACCCTCAAACTTACTTTGAGGTAATGCTTTAGTCAAAGGATCCGCTAAGTTCCTTTCAGTGGGAATTTTCTCGATTTGTATTTCGTTCCTACTTATGATCTCTCTGATAAGATGATAGCGGCGAAGCACATGTTTGGATCATTGATGAGACCACATCAAGTTCATAGATGAACTTATTGATCCAAACCGCTTCCTTTGCTGCTTCCAAAGCTGCAACGTATTCTGCCTTAATGGCAGAATCCGCTATAGTGTCAAGCTTGGAACCTTTCCAACTTATTGCGCCTCCATTCTAGGTGAATACATACCCAGACTAAGACATGGAATCATCCTTGTCTTTCTGGAGTTGGCATCCGTATACCCACGTATCACCATGTACCCTTCTCCATATATTAGGAACGTATCCTTTGTTCTTCTTAAGTACTTAAGGATCGTCTTAACAGTCACCCAATGATCCATTCCTGGATCAGACTGGTATCTGCTCGTGACACTCAGAGCATACGATACATCGGGTCTCGTACATAACATAGCATACATGATAGATCCTATTGCGGATGCATAGGGAATCTTACTCATGCAAATCCTCTCGTCTTCTGTGCGCGGACACATAGACTTCGAAAGGTGTACCCCATGCCTGATGAGTAGGAAACCTTTCTTGGATTCCGACATGCTAAACCTCTTTAGCACTCGGTCTATATATGTAGACTGCGAAAGACCAAGCAACCGTTTCGATCTATCTCTATAGATCTTAATCCCAAAGATGTAGGTTGCTTCTCCCAGGTCTTTCATGGAGAATGTCTTGGATAACCAAACCTTAACTGACTGTAAGATTGACACATCGTTTCCTATAAGTAATATGTCATCGACATACAATACTAGGAACACGACTGCACTCCCACTAACCTTCTTGTACACACAAGGTTCGTCTGGATTTTGTGAGAAATCAAACTTTTTGATCGTCTCATCAAAACGGATATTCCAGCTCCTGGATGCTTGCTTCAATCCATAAATGGATCGTCGCAACTTGCATACCTTGGTTTTATCAACCGATGTGAAACCCTCAGGCTGTATCATATACACGTCCTCGAGCAAGTTTCCATTAAGGAAAGCTGTTTTCACATCCATCTTCCATATCTCATAATCATAATGAGCTGCTATGGCCAGGAGCATCCGAATGGATTTAAGCATAGCTACAGGCGAATAGGTTTCGTCAAAATCAACACCTTGCTTTTGACGATATCCTTTCGCCACCAATCTAGCCTTATAGGTAATCACATTACCATCCATGTCGGTTTTCTTCTTGAAAACCCACTTGCACCCTATAGGCTTTATGCCTTCAGGTGGGTCAACCAAGTTCCAAACTTGGTTTTCGTACATGGAATCCATTTCCGACTTCATGGCACCAAGCCACTTATCCCTTTCTGAACTTGTCAGCACTTCTTCATAACTGGTAGGCTCCTCATCATCAATGAGTAACACGTCGTTCGATTAAACTACGAAATCCATATCTCTCAGGAATATTGCGTGTTCTACCGGATCTACGAAGATGTGGTGTTACAATAGGTCCAGCCGATTGCTCATCACTATGAGTTGTCGGCTGTTGTGCTTCACCAGGTATCTCATCAATGTCTATTTGAGTCTCTCGAGCCTCCTCAAGCTCGACGACACTCCCACTGTTTTCTTGCAAGAGAAACTCTTTCTCTAGAAACACAGCATGCCTTGAAACAAACACCTTTTGTTCCACAGGATGATAGAATTGGTAACCCCTTGTTTCCTTAGGGTATCCAATAAATAGACATTTATCAGACTTAGCATCCAGTTTGTCTGATACAGTCCGCTTCACATAAGCAGGACAACCCCATATCTTCAAGTAAGATACATGAGGTTTCTTACTAGCCCATATCTCATATGGAGTAGTAGAGACTACCTTGGTAGGCATTCTGTTTAACAAGTAAATAGTCATTCAAGTGCATAACCCCAAAAGGACTTGGGAAGAGTCGCATGATTCATCATTGACCTGACCATGTCCAACAAGGTCCGGTTACGCCTCTCAGATACACCATTATGCTGTGGTGTATAGGGCGGAGTCCATTGAGACAATATGCCATTGTCTCTTAGATAATCAAGAAACTCTTGACTTAAGTATTCACCACCTCGATCCGATCGAAGTATTTTAATACTTTTGTCATGTTGTTTCTCTACTTCATTTCTGAATTCTTTGAACCTTTCAAAGGCTTCAGACTTGTGTTTCATCAAGAACACATACCCAAACCGTGAGTGATCATCGGTGAAGGTAATGAAGTAGTTATAGCCTCCTAAAACTTGAGTTGACATAGGTCCACATACATCAGTATGTACTAGACCTAGTAACTCTCCCACTCGTTCACCTTTTCCAGTAAAAGGTAACTTAGTCATCTTACCTTTTAAGCATGATTCGCATGTATCGTATGAATCCAATTCAAACGATTCCAGAATTCCACATCGGTGTAATTCGGACATGCGTTTCTTGCTTATATGGCCAAGACGATAATGCCACATATAGGAGTCTATTTGATTATCCTTTCGAGCACGCGTGTTGCTCGCTTTGATATTGAAGATGTCACTGGATACGTCCAACGTATAAATGCCATTGCTTAAAGTTCCAGTCCCATAAAGAACTCCATTCAAAGTTATGTAACAACAATTGTTACTAAAAGTCAAATGGTACCCATTTCTATTTAAACAAGAAATAGAAATGATGTTCTTTATCAACGAAGGAACATAAAAGCAATTGTCCAGTTCTAAGACAAGTCCTGCAGGGAGTTTCAACAAATACGATCCGATGGCGAGTGCAGCAACCTTTGCTCCATTCCCAACACGTAAATTTGACTTTCCCTTGACGAGTCTTCTTCTATTCCTTAGCCCATGTATGTCATTACATATATGTGAGCCACACCCAGTATCCAATACCCAAGTGTCTAAGGAAATAGAATGACAATCAATAAAGAAGATTTCTGAAGAAGATGGGGCATCCGATGCCTTATCCGTCTTCACGGACTCATGATAAATCTTGCACTTACTTCGCAAATGGCTCTCCTTGCCATAATGATGGCAAGTTTCCTTTTGTGCTAGTTCTACCTTCTTAGCCTTTCTCTTCTTTCCCTTCTGCTGTTCCTTTGACTTCCTCTTAGAACCTTTCTTCGAGGAATGAACTAACAGCACCGTCCCCTGCTCATGCTTCTCAGAAGACTCCACAGTCTTCAGCATATTGAGCAGTACCACAGATGAGCCTCCTAGCATCTCAGAGGTGAAGAGGAGCTTTGAGACTTTGAACCTTTCGAATCTCACTTGCTCATCAACCAACTCACAAAGATGAAGGACTACGATATGAGCATCCATATGCTGATGCTGCTTTCGTAGCTTGGGTTCCATCGTGGCTAGCATGATGCAACTCATTTGTTCAGAATCACTCACATGTTTCTGATAGGCCAACAATTGGTCCAGAGTTGCATCGTCACTAGGACGGGCGGGAAGAGGCGCTTCGAGGACATTTACAAGCTTTTCACCTTGAGAACAATTCTCAAGTTTCTAAGCCAGTCCAAGAAGTTTGGCCCAGTCAATTTATTTGAACCCAAAATGGAACGCAAATTCAAACACATCATGATCAATATATTAACATAGAAATACAAAATGAGCATATATGAGAAAATGATTTTAAAATGCATCAATATACATTTATAAATCCCATTCATTTTTCGAATTTCAAAAACCCCAAAATCACTTCGGGAGATTGTAGGTCCATCTCCGAATGGGCTGATATCCATCATAGTTATGAACAACCTTGGAGAGAGTCCAACAAGACATTCATAACTACGACGGTAGGTATCATCTATACCGATTGCATATTCCGTATATGCAACTATCACAATGTGCTATCAACTAATTGAATGTTCACACATACATCGGGTTGTTAACACATTAACAAGTATGCATCATATGCATAGCACCCAACTTCACCTTCCTTTACATCGACCTTGGAGAGAGTCCAACAAACCGATGCTCCAGGTTAAAGCCAACCCATTAATCAGGACATAGTTTTAATATGGTTAGAGCGCATTCAACCAATTAGCCCAGCTTGGAGAGAGTCCAACAACCAAAGCTAACGATTGACCTCTGAGTCTTACCATATTAGTATTAAACTATTCCATGGTTTGAACATATTCAGGTTCGAGCCGGGCTTGGAGAGAGTCCAACAACCCAAACAAGAAACAGAACTCTGGTTCTAACCATATTAATGGAAGGTGTAGGCTTTAATATTGATTAAGGGTTTTATGTCTCATCCTCTTTGCATGCAAATAACTATTATCTACATGGCATGGCATACATGGCATACATCTACATGTCACGACACGCATGGCATAATGTTATGCATCTAATGCAATTACATGACATACAATTATGTCATGTATATAATTTCCTTATATGTCATAACTATTTATGGAAATAAAATATGTTTAAGATTTGATTCTCCAAATCAAATCATAATTAAATTAGGAAATAAATTTCCAAATCTAATCACATATTTTATTCATGGAATTATTTGATTAAGGAAAATCTATTTAGGAAACCAATTTCCTAAATCATTAAAACTACTTATGGAAATAAAATATTTTAAGATTTGATTTCCCAAATCAAATCATGATTAAATTAGGAAACAAATTTCCAGAATCTAATCAAATATTTTATTTATGGAAAATATCAATTTTCATAAATACTTCCAACTTTCCAAAAGTGGAAGATTTCCATAAATACTTCTAGACTTTCCAAAATTGAAAAATTTCAATAAATACTTCTAAATTTACAAAATTTAGAAAATTTCCAGAAATACATTATGACTATCGCAAAACCATTTTTACGATTATGTCGAAACACAACCTGGGCTCTGATACCACTGTTGGATTTCCGGCACCGCGGCGTGTGTGTGTTCGATCATGTTTCGTAAACATGAGCACAGCGGAAGCAATTAAAAATAATAAATTTATATTTATTACAACACACACAACACACACATGCTATTACAACAAGTGTAGACATAACCGTAAATTAAAATTTGCAATAAAAGGAAATTAAACTACGTTATACCTTCCGTATGATGTGTAGCGGGAACGGCATCAACCGGAACGATCCGCGTAAGAATCGTCTCTATCCGTATCCATGCCGAGCTCCTCGGGATGACTTCGCTAAGTCACGAGCTTCGTCTTCGTACGGGTTACTAGCCTCGTGTTGAAGACGACGTGATCGAGAGATGATCACGATCCGAATCCAAATTCGGATCCAAAACGAGTTCTCAAAACTCGCTTCTCCGGAGAGGTGTTCATCAACCGTTTGACGAATCCTTCGTCCTCCACCTCAGAGGATTACCGGAGATCAAATCCCCGGTAAGTTAGCCACTGTCGGAGCACTAACCGTCGTCCAAACGACGCTCCGACGAGAGGAGAACAAGCTGTCCAGAAAACTGGACAGCTTTGGTGGAGACCTTGCGCCGGCCAAATAAGGAAAGCGACTTGCTCACCTTGTCGCCGGAGCCAAGGAAGATCACCGGAGCTCCTCCGGCAGCAGCTCGTCGCCGGCAAGAGGAGGAAACGGCAGCAGCTGATCGCTGGTTGGAAGAGATGGTTGGCGGCAATAGAGTTGGCGCCAACAAGAGGAGGAGGGTGGGCGGCCAAATTAGGTTTGCCTCTTCATTAGGGCTTAACAAACCCTAATGCCCTATTTTATAGAGAACTAATTCTCTTAATGGTTAATGGATCATATCCATAAAGCCCGTTAACCCGCTCCATTAAGATAAGTTAAAATAAACCAAACCATGATGGTTTATTTTAAGTTAAAACGAACCGAACCAACCTTTGGTTCATTCGTTTAATATAAACAAAACCCTTTGGTTTATTCTCATCCATTGGATTAGAACCAAACCATTTTGGTCCATCCATTATGTCTTCATAAGACACTGCCCATCCATGCTTCCATTGCGACTGAAACAAATTCATGATCGCTTTGTGTTTGGTCCAACCAAACATAGTTTCTCTCGGTCTGAGAATCCCATTCTCAAGCTCGTTTTAAATCCTTTGGATTACACTCGTTGTGCGTGTGACCAAATAGGTTCTCGGTTTATGTTGGCCGTCTATAATTAACCATTAATTATAGAGCGATCATGAGTGGCACCTAGTAGTACATCATGATCCCCAATTAACCGAAAAGATCAACGGTTGATCCAGAACTATTTACGAAACCCTTCGATGCTCGAATGAATCGTGCCCCATTCCCTTCACTCATCTTATACCCACTTGGTTCAGGACATGGTCTATTGTGTCAGTCCCCACTAGGCTGACTACGTCACACCTAGCCCAAGTATCATTTCCTCGTCCTACGGATTTTTGTTACTCCACATGTATCGAAGAGTACCTTACTCTAAACATGTAATGCTTTGGCCAAAGACTTTAGTAACAATCCGACGAGAGGCCATGGGTATACATCTCCTCGCAAGGAGTGGTGAATCCTTTATAGGCTATTCAAACACCTTCGATAACTTCGACTTATACCCAATCATCCCGGGTCCACATCTCCTTAGAGATGTTTGCTTAAGATGTCAAAGCATAAGTCTCCATGATCAAGATGACTTGAATACCGCAAGTCAAAGGAACATCGCACTTAAGCTACAGTAAGAACTTCATTGACATATCTATATATGCAGAGAACCATATGAAGTCTTACGGCTGGTCACTCCAATGAACTAGTTACCATAACTAGCATCCACGATTAACTCAGGACATCACTATGTCTCCAGCCAGTGAGAATCAGCTGCTTGGATACACCAAGGAGTATACCTCGTGCTAGTCTCGACAGAATTGATGGTGTCCAAATCCATCAATTCATCGACTAGGGATAATTCCGATACATCACAATTACACATGTAGAGATACTCACTAGTTGTGATCCAATCACAAATTCTCTCATGCTGTGAATCGCATCGTGGACATTCAGTAAATGAGTTTAAGATCCAATCAAATACATTTAAACATGTATACTCAAATAGTGAATCTTCATTTATCAATTAAATGGTTCATACATAAGGCGATTGCCTTAGGACATCTCTCATATATTACTAACAATACCCTTATCTGTAGTACGCGGGAAAGATAAACTATAAGCATATAGACTTAGTAAGATCCTGTCCTACTCACAAAAACCATACATCGACATTAATCAAACATGTAATACATACATGAAGTATAAACTTAGCATGTAGCATAAGTAACATAAGTAAACATAACATGTAACACATATATCATAGTAGCATATCATGTAAATATATGACTTAATCACACATAACATACAACATATGTATGACATATCAAACATAACATACATCATATGTAACATAGCAGCATAAACATGACATATCAAACATAACATATATCATATGTAACATAGCAGCATAAACATGACATATCAAACATAACATGCAACATATATATGACATATCCACCTAACATGTGAACATAGCAATCAAATCGTGTAACCTATGCAGGATGCTTTTGAAAACATATATTATAGGTACGTAAACATAATCTCAACATATTTGGGCCCGACATTGTACCACTTCTTCATTATCATAGCGCACATCCCTAAATAGACTCGAGGTAGCAAGTCTCGAACCTACAAGGTTACTAGGCCCGATCTTAGTCCGTCGACCTAGGGCAATCGTCATAGCGTAGAAGCCCATCCTAGCCCCGAGTCTTACTCCATCGACCTAGGGCATCTTGGAGCCCATCCCGTACTAGGCCCGATCTTAGTCCGTCGACCTAGGGGAAATCATACATAGAGGCTCATCCTAGGCCTGAGTCTTACTCCATCGACCTAGGGCATCTTAGGAGCCCATCCCTTTGGACCTTGTTAAGGTCTTGGTACAAGCCATTCAGAAGGTAAAATACTTATATGCTTTTATTATAACATAGCTTATTTCATTTACAAACATAGCATACTTCATTTCCTAACACATCATACTTCACTTCGTGAACATATCATTTTTCATTTCATAACATATCATACTTCATTTCATAATCATATCATATCTTATTCATTTCATGAACATATCGTTTTTCATTTCATAATCATATCGTATTTCATTTCATAATATATCTTAAATATCACATACACATAGGGCATGGCATAAGCCATAAACATCAAGAGTAAGTAAACACTAACCTAAAGCATGTTATCTTCATCTAGCATCATTTAATATCACAAGTCAACATGAATTCACCCAAACATAAAACACACGTTAACCTAACCTAGAGCATGTTAAAGGACAATGGTTGGTCGAATGGTTCATGTAGGTTTTTAGGGCTAGTCTTTTAACCTAATCCAATTAACATACTAACAACATCATATGCATAAAAAACATGGATTAAAACTTCATTGGAACATCAATACAAGGGGGGTGGCCGAATGGTTCGTGAAGGCTTTTAGGGCTAGTCTTTTAACCTAATTCATTCTACAACCCAACATCATCATATGCTTGTAAAACAAGATATAGAACTTCAATAAAACACCGACAACCCATGATGGCCGAATGGTTTATGTAGGTTTTTAGGGCTAGTCTTTTAACCTAATCCAATTAACATACTAACAACATCATATGCATACAAAACATGGATTAAAACTTCATTGGAACATCAATACAAGGGGGGGGGGGGTGGCCGAATGGTTCATGAAGGCTTTTAGGGCTAGTCTTTTAACCTAATTCATTCTACAACCCAACATCATCATAGGCATGTAAAACAAGATATAGGACTTCAATAAAACAACAACAACCCATGATGGCCGAATGGTTTATGTAGGTTTTTAGGGATAACTTTTAACCTAATTCATTCTACATCCAAACATCATCATATGCATATAAAACAAGGTATAGAACTTCAATAAAACACTCAAAAACATATGTTGGCCGAATAGTCCATAGGGGTTTCTAGGGTTAACTTTTAACTTAATTCATTCTACATCCTAACATCATCATATGCATGTAAAACAAGGTATAGAACTTCAATAAAACACTCAAAAACATGTGTTGGCCGAATAGTCCATAGGGGTTTCTAGGGTTAACTTTTAACCTAATTCATTCTACATCCTAACATCATCATATGCATGTAAAACAAGGTATAGAACTTCAATAAAACACTCAAAAACATGTGTTGGCCGAATAGTCCATAGGGATTTCTAGGGTTATCTTTTAACCTAATTCATTTTACATCCTAACATCATCTTCTTCTTACAAAACATGATATAGAACTTCCTTGGAACATTAAAACTAAGCTTGGCCGATTATATCATAGGGATTTTTTTTCAAAAACATCAACCGAAAGCTACTCGTATGCAGGTGAGGGATACTTACATCCTTCGCTTTGCTTTTAGTGGAAAGAAGACCTAAGGAAAGCCAAATCTAGCCTTCTCCTTGCTTGGATGGGGTTCGGCCAAAGAGATGGAGAGGGGAAGCTCTAGGATTTGGTGAGGAAGAAGAAGAAGAGGAGAAAATAAATTTTTTAACTCATGCCCCCTCATTCCCCCTATTTATTCACTTGAAGAGTCCCTTGATCTCCCTTACACTTAACCATAATTTCCCCTATTCCTCTAATGATAAAATCTTATTGGGCTTCTGGTTAGTGGATGCATTTATAGGGCTTGGCTATCTCTAAAGGTTTGGGGTTCAATTCCTAGGCCTTGCATCCCTTTTTGGCTTATTTTCTTTTATTTTTGAAAAAAATCACATAAAGCCCATTATCATCATACAAAAAATCTTATAAAATTTCTAGAGCTTGGGATGAAAAGGGAGGAAAGGGAAATGGGGAATTCGGCCAAGGATGATGAAGAAGGAGAATGAAGAAGGAAAGTGGGGTTTTACTTCCTCTCTTTTCTTAATTCTCCTCTTTAATACCTAGGGAATGAACACTCTTCATCCTTTCATGGGAGGGGATGAACCAACTCCTCATCTTCCCATCTATATTCTTTATATATCTTATCCATGAATCATCCTATGATCTTGTACATTCTTTATATATCTTCCATAAATTATCCTAGGGTCTAGTGGTGTCAAGGCTACCTCCCTATTAGGAGGTTCATGGTTCAAATCCTACCTATAACCATCTTTTATTTAATTTTATTTTAAACCTTTTATGGCCTTAAAACCTATATAATTACTTGGCATAGTTTTGTTGGCAATCGTGCTATTTCTTGGAATGCTCATAGGCTCCCATGTCCCCGGATTAAAATTTTCACTAATGAAAACTAATCCGGATGGGATGAGTTTCCTAAGCACAACCAATTCATCGTCGTGCTAACGACTTGAGCGATCGCTTGAACAAACTAGTTGTTCAACCAACACAACTCTTCTAGTCGGTTAGCCGCGGAAGAGACGATGGACGGATCGCCGGTTTTTGTGTTTCTTATCGGGGTCCATGATTATACAAATACATACAAATGTAAACTAGTATAATTAACATATACTAACATAAAGAACATAAGCTAGCATATCAATAAGAACATGCAAAGAACAATAATAAAAGTTATAAAACTTTTATACCTCTTGATCTTCTATCGTATGTCCTAACCTCCTTGAAGACTTCGTGTGGGCGAAGATCCTCCACAAGTTGATGCTTCCTAGATCTTCTTCAATCCAAAGAAAGAAGAACTCTCTTTCCCTTCTTGCTTGAGCCAACCACCATTCCACAAAAGGATTGATGCCGCCGGCCCCAAGAATAGAGAGAACATAATGGAAACAACCAAGGTACCGAACTAGGGACAAACCCTTGTTTTGGTGCCGCCGGCCAAGATGGAGTGAAAAGGATAAAGGGAATATGTTGGGCGCCAGCCACGGTGGAGGGAATAAAGGAAGGAGCCAGCCACAACCTAGGAAGAGGAAGAGCTCCTCTCCTATAGTTGCCGCCCACCTTCCTTGCATACCCTAGCCGCCCAACCATAGGAGCCAAACCCTAATTAGGGTTTCCTCCTTAGGTCTTCTTGCCGCCCATCCAAGGTGGAAGGAGGAGATCTAAACCGGCCACCTTTCCTAGGAAGAAGAAGAACTTTTCCACAAGATGCCGCTTACCCTCCTTCCAAACCTTGGCCGCCCATGCAAAGGAGCCAAACCCTAATCAAATTAGGGTTTCCTCCTTAGGGTTTCTTGCCGCCCAACCATGTTGGAGAGAAGAGATCTAGGAGCTAGCCACCTTCAAGGAAGAAGAAGAGATCTTCCTCAAGTTGCCGCCCACCCTTCTTTCCTTACCTTTGCCGGCCAACCCAACGAGCCAAACCCTAATTAGGGTTTTCTCCTTAGGGTTACTTGCCGCCCAAGCAAAGAGAGGCTAAACCCTTATTTCCATCATCCAACATCAACCACTCTCCTCTTTTCCGCCCAACCCATAGCCACCCTTTTATAGAACTTAGGAGAAAATTGGTTATTGATGAGGTAGCCAAAAATATAGGAACTAATTCCCAATTTTCTTGCCACCCACTTTATCCAACCTTTCCTCTCCCTTTTATATAGAGTTAGGTTTAGGCCTTGGTTTAATCTCCACCGTCGGTTCTAGGGTTTTAATCTCAACCGTCGGATTTAGAGATTTAATCTCAACCGTCGGTTCTAGGGTTTTAATCCCAACCGTCGGATCTAGAGATTTAATCTCAACCGTCGGTTCTAGGGATTTAATTCTAACCGTCGGATCTAGAGATTTGTTTTCCATCATTTGATCTAGACTTCATGAGGTTTATATTAGGATACGATAGGGACCATGAGGAGGAGTTGGGTTTTCGCCACCCGATGGATCAGAACCACACAAACTTGATCCATCAATGATGTTCCATTCCACTAGAGGATCATCATCGAACTACCTCACCAACCCCCATAAATTAATATGGGCTCCATATATTATTTGTACATCCATCTCCCCGTGTTTAAGATATCGAATGTCCGTCAATTGATTGATTTACTGACCATCAATCAATTAACATCTAACTCCTCGAGTAGTACCACTCAACCTTATCATCATGTTGACTAAGTCAACCTGCAGGGTTTACATGATGAACCTTATGAGCTCCTCTAGGGGACATCATCAACCTAATACATAGGACACGGATTCCTCCTATAATCAATGGCACACCATGTAAATAATATCATCTCCCAACTTACCGGGCATATTGATTTAATCCATAGAAATCTCACCCTCTGGTAAATCAAAGAAATAAATACTAAGTACATGTGTCCGTTATTATATCGGGATTAAGAGCATGTACAACATAATATCCGAGGTCCGATTCAATTATGTAGTCAGCAATTAATTGAATCACCTCTATGTCGGTCCTGCTCAATACACCTAAGTGTACTAGTGTAACTCTATGTTCAAGATAAAACAATACCAAGCTACACTACAACCATGCCAATGGTTTGTCCAAAACCATCTTGGTTGTGAGCCTCTACTTATACTCTACAAGGGACTGATAACATGATCTTCTATGCCACACCCAATCACCATGTTATCTACAATGTAAAGTTTTAGACAATATGCACATATATAAATATAAAGTGGAAACAATGATCATGTGATTCTTATTTCAAAATAAAATGTTCATACCAAAGAGCTAGGCTTTCAGTATACATCCCAACAATCTCCCACTTATACTAAAAGACTATGTTGTCATCATATTGCCATACATCTGATTCCCCTTCCCTCCACATGCCTATCAAAGCTCTCGCTAGAAGGGCCTTAGTGAAAGGGTCTACCAGGTCATCCTCTAATGCATGCTAGGTGACAGCAACTTCTACCTCCTTTATGATTTCTCGTATCAGGTGGTACTTGCACTCTATGTGTTTACTAGCCTTATGGGCTCGTGGTTCCTTTGAGTTTGCAACTGCACCATTATTGTCACAATAAATTGTGATATTTCTGGGCAAACCAGGAATCACATCCAAGTCCATCAGAAAGTTCCTGAGCCACTCAGCTTCTTTGGCCGCCTCATAGGCTGCCACATACTCAGCTTCCATGGTGGAGTCCGCCACGCATTTCTGCTGGGCACTCCTCCATACAATGGCTCCACCTCCTAAAGTAAACACAAAACCTGAGGTAGACTTACTGTTATTCCTATTTGATTAGAAATCGCAATCCATGCAACCCACAGGGAGTAATTGGTCTGCCCGGTAAACTAGCATATAATCCCTAGTCCTTCTCAGGCACTACAATATATGCTTTACCGCAGTCCAATGTCCCTGTCACTGGATTACTCTGATATCTACTAACCATGCCCACGACAAAGCATACATGAGGCTTCCTACTGCCAAAGCATAAGGAACCGCCTTCAGCTCCTTTATCACCTCAGATGATCAAGGACACATCTCCTTAGATAAAGGAACTCCATACCTGAAAGGTAGAAAACCCTTCTTGGAGTTCTGCATGATAAAACGATCCAAAATCATGTCTATGTATGAAGCTTGGGATAAGCACAACAACCTTGATCCCCAAGGTTGTGACCCACTTCTCCCAAGTCCTTCATATCATACTGTTTGGACGACCATACCCTTACGTCTGATAACACTTCGATGTTGTCGCCAACCACCAAAATGTCATCTACGTATAGTACAAAAATACCACTACGTTTCCGTCACATCTCTGATATACACAAGACCCATCCGAACTTTGAATAAATCCATAAGACTGGATTTACTTCCTCAAAGCAGATGTCCCAAGACTTCAAAGCTTGCTTCAGTCCATTAACGGACCGATTAAGCTTATATACAATACGCTCTTTGCCCTTAACAATGAATCCCTCTGGTCGCTTCATGTAGATGGATTCCTCAAGACTTCCACTAAGGAATGCTGTCTTGACATCCATCTGTCTCGCCTCATAATCCATATGAGTTGCTATGCATAAGAGCTCCCAGACCTGACTTGAATCCATAGATTCAATCTCAGTCTTCATTGCACTTTGTAAAGATGCTGTATTTATATCTTGGATTGCCTCGTCATATGTCTAGGGATCAGGTTCATGTTTGCTAGGGACTAAATCAGAAGATTTGTCCAAAAACATGAATCTGAGAGGCTGTATCACAACCCTCCCACTATGATGAGGTATCATCTGTGTATCCTCTGTGACACACGGTGCAGTGACATGTGGTATATCCTCTTGTACTGGTGGTACTAAAGAAGTGACTTCCCTTTTAACTCCTCCAGAACAATTTTACTCTTGGACTTGTGGTTTATCACATAGTCTTCCTCTAGAAATTTGGCATTCATGTTAACGATCACCCTCTGATCTCTAGGACTACAAAACAAGTCAGAATAACTCATCATCGATCTAACCATCTCCATAAGAGTCATATTCCTTCAGATCGCTACACGCTCACGCTGTGCAAAGTACTAATTGGGATTGAATCCTAGCCTCTGATAAGTAGTTCCTAAACTCTCCCAAGAGGTACTCACCACCACAATCAGATCATAGTGTCATCTTGAATAATTGTCTACGAAAAATACAAAATATTCCAAACTACCTCTTGCCTGGATAGACATAGGACCATACGAATCAGAATGAACCAATTCCAACACATCTTTGGATCTATACCCCTTGGCCTTGAAAGGCCTCTTGGTCATCTTACCCTCCAAGCAAGATTCGCAGGTTGGGAGATGCTCCACCACTTATGAACCCAAAGGTCCATCAGCTATCAACCTTTGAATTCTACTTAAGTTAATATGACCAAGCCTAAGATCCCAAAGATATGTTTGGTTCATCTTCGAAGGTTCTTTTCTCTTATTAGACTTAGAAGATGAGTTAATAACTTTTATTTGCATCGTGGGAGCTTGTGGTTCAAGTTATAAATTTCCTATCTATGTACCTGAATAGATAATGTCCCTATTCCTTTTATAACAAATCTGTCATTAAAAGGAATAGATTATCCATCCATAATTTAGAAATCGAAAGCAATTCTTTCTAAATAAAGGTACATAAAGAAAATTCTTAAGAACCAAAAACTTTATTTTTCTCAAAAGATAAATAAAACATCTCCCACTGCAATAGCCGCCATCTTCATGGCATTGCCCAAGTAAATGGTAATATCCTCTTTAGCTAGTCATCGGGTTTCCTGGAACCCCTGCAATAGTATTGCAGACATGATTAGTGGCTCTCGTATCTACACACCAGGTGCCGGTAGATAACACCGCTAACCATGTTACAATGACTAGACCAAAGGATATACTTTTGTTCTGTTTTGAATTGGGACAGCCCTCCTTCCAATGTCCATCCTACTTGCAAGTGAAGTATTTGCCTTTCGGCTTCTTCACTCTTCCCTGAGATCCTCCCACCATCTTTGCTTCACCTTGTTTCTTCTTCTTCATGCCTTTCGGCTTAGAAGTAGAAACCCTTTTGAGCAATGATGGCTTGAGGACACTCTTTGAAGAGTGCATACTTGTACTCCTTAGCAGATAAGACAATATCTTGAATCTTTTCCAATCAACATTATTTAGGTACAGTAAGTTTATTTCCTTTAGTATCACAGTAAGTGGACTGAAAATCAATTTTGAAAATCCTAAGAATCACAATGATCAAAATATTAGATTTCAAATTTTATTGATTCCTCAAAACAATAAAATTCCGAAATCAACCAACACCTCAAAACACCGAGAATATCGCATGCCATGATAGTGTGGATGTATACGAATTCTACATTTGTAAGAGGAGGTTTTATCCATTAATTTTATTATCTTGTCGACCTTACTTTTTGACAAATAAAATTAATAGTTGGTTCCTCTTTGGCCCTACAAATAAAAGCAGTGACTCCGATGGGGAGGATACTTTTTATTTGCATCTAAGTGTGCACCATTACACGATACTAAGGGAAATATCTCGGATTATGTGCCTTACCGATGGGGAAGTACACACGCTCCTAAATAATTTCCTATAACCATTATTTGACCTAGTGATCCGCAAACAAACTCATCCGATGGGGAGGAAGGCACTCAGAACCGACGCGCAAGTTTGTTGCATCACACGTCAAATTGTAATGGAGGCCGCAGGAATTAATTAAAATATCCCTCTCCCACTTAGTAAATTGAAAATGAGGAATTTTCAAGCACACACAACATGCATACAAAACAAATCAGCAATAAATATGGAAAAATCAGAATTTTTCCAACTATTATGGCATTGTTCTCCCATATGCGTCCCGTCGTGTCGCCACCTCGTCCGCTCCATCTTTTCCCATGCGCAAGTCACCAAAGAGTTCCAAGCCGAGATAAAACATTTTAATTTACATCCATCGATCCTATACTCCACGAAGGAGTGTACAAATAATCTAGATCGAAAGTAAACTAAAATGAGCGGCTAAACAATGTCGTATTTAATTATAAAAATTAAATACTAATCTAGCCTCATCAACCCCGAGGATTCAAATAATATACAATCACACACACATGCAATCACATACACACATATATAGCCATAATAGTTGGATCTTATGCCTGCAACCAAAAAGTTAGCCTACGCACATCCTACTATTATCCGGCATACACAATATATGATAAATGCGTGAAAGTAACCGAATCCAAAACACAAAAAACCGGAAACCGTGGCTCTGATACCATTTGTTGGCAATCGTGCTATTTCTCGGAATGCTCATAGGCTCCCATGTCCCCGGATTAAAATTTTCACTAATGAAAACTAATCCGGATGGGATGAGTTTCGTAAGCACAACCAATTCGTCGTCGTGCTAACGACTTGAGCGATCGCTTGAACAAACTAGTTGTTCAAGCAACACAACTCTTCTAGTCGGTTAGCCGCGGAAGAGACGACGGACGGATCGCCGGTTTTTGTGTTTCTTATCGGGGTCCATGATTATACAAATACATACAAATGTAAACTAGTATAATCAACATATACTAACATAAAGAACATAAGCTAGCATATCAATAAGAACATGCAAAGAACAATAATAAAAGTTATAAAACTTTTATACCTCTTGATCTTCTATCGTATGTCCTAACCTCCTTGTAGACTTCGTGTGGGCGAAGATCCTCCACAAGTTGAAGCTTCCTAGATCTTCTTCAATCAAAAGAAAGAAGAACTCTCTTTCCCTTCTTGCTTGAGCCAACCACCATTCCACAAAAGGATTGATGCCGCCGGCCCCAAGAATAGAGAGAACATAATGGAAACAACCAAGGTACCGAACTAGGGACAAACCCTTGTTTTGGTGCCGCAGGCCAAGATGGAGTGAAGAGGATAAAGGGAATATGTTGGGCGCCGGCCACGGTGGAGGGAATAGAGGAAGGAGCCGACCACAACCTAGGAAGATGAAGAGCTCTTCTCCTATAGTTGCCGCCCACCTTCCTTGCATACCCTAGCCACCAAACCATAGGAGCCAAACCCTAATTAGGGTTTCCTCCTTAGGTCTTCTTGCCGCCCATCCAAGGTGGAAGGAGGAGATCTAAACCGGCCACCTTTCCTAGGAAGAAGAAGAACTCTTCCACAAGATGTCGCTTACCCTCCTTCCAAACCTTGGCCGCCCATGCAAAGGAGCCAAACCCTAATCAAATTAGGGTTTCCTCCTTAGGGTTTCTTGCCGCCCAACCATGGTGGAGAGAAGAGATCTAGGAGCTAGCCACCTTCAAGGAAGAAGAAGAGATCTTCCTCAAGTTTCCGCCCACCCTTCTTTCCTTACCTTGGCCGGCCAACCCAAGGAGCCAAACCCTAATTAGGGTTTGCTCCTTAGGGTTACTTGCCGCCCATGCAAAGAGAGGCTAAACCCTTATTTCAATCATCCAACATCAACCACTCTCCTCTTTGTTGGGGATCGGTTGGCCGGCTAGAGGGGGGTGAATAGCCCTCGTTCGTTGGATGTCGTATTTTGCTCGTCTACAAAATGTTAGCGCAAGCGGAAGCAATAAACTAGGACAAGCAAATAGAAATAAAACAAAGACAATACAAACACGGAGATATAACGTGGTTCACGACTACGCCGCTAATCCACGGTCCGATTCGTCCACGGTGAATCACTCCGCAATCTATCCACTAGATCTCTCCTTTGCACAAAGCTAGGTGGAGGTAACCTCTTTACAAAAACACTCCTCTTACAAATATAATGAAAATAAGCTTGGGTAAGAGGATGGAAAGCTTTAGGGAACTTTGGGAGAGTGTTAGAGTGTAAGCATTAGCATCCCAATGTCTTACCCCCTTCCTTTTTATAGAGGAAGAGGGTTTCTTCCTGTTGACACAGGATCAGTCGACTGATGGCACCCATCAGTCGACTGGTGCTGTAGCCGTTGCCCAATAACGGCCGCTTTCCACGTTGGATACTATCCAACGGTACTGGCATCAGTCGACTGATGGCACCATCAGTCGACTGGTGCTCGATCAGTCGAGTGCCCAGTCGAGTCGACTCCATTCTGTGCCCGTGCACAGTGCCATCGATCATTGCCATTCCTTGGCGATCATTACTATCGTCATCGATCATTGCCGGTCCATGGCGATCTCGCACTAAACGGTCTTATACGGTCGATTGACCCATCGACTTGGCGACGCCATGACATGGCCGACACTTGGCCAAATGGCCAAGTTTCACCTAAGAGCTACCCTTCCCGGGTTACAATCGCTCACTCTCATCCCTCGGAGTCCCTCGCCTTTGAAGTTCTCTTCGTTCGCGGCCACGTCCCTCGGCAGCATCAGGCGCACGGCTCTGTAATGCTCCTTCGCGTCTCTTGCCTCGAAGTCTACTTCCTCCGGCTTCACTCCAAGCTCCTCGTCCGGCGGTCCCTCGGATGCTCCAAGCGCACGGCTTCCGCAAAGCTATCCTTCACCGACTCAAGGCACGAGTCATGAGATGTGAAACTCGCCATGGCTCCATGTGCGAATTACTAAGTCCTACACGACTTCAACGCACATATCAAATCAACATATCAAACTAACTTAAACCCTTTGCCACACCATCAAAACCATATTACAACAAGAGATTGCCCTAACAATCTCTCCCTTTTTGATGTGTGACAATCCGTTTAAGTTAGGTAAAAACATTTGATATAAATTTTAAGGAAAGAAAGAATGTAAACGTAATCATGATATAGCAACATGCAACTCCCCCTTAATCCATGAAACTCTCTATGTAAATTTTTCTTATCATAAATTTCTCCCCCTTTTATAATTAACTTAAACATAATATTTTCTCCCCCTTTGACACAATCAAAAAGATTATCATTAAGTTAGAAAGACATGACATCAAGTCTAATGGAAAGAAAATACCACAAGTTGAATTTAAAATCGGAATTCAGGCTTTACTGGTCTGATATTCGGTCCATCAGTCGACTGGTTCAGATACCAGTCGACTGGCACGTGAATTTCGAGATTTTTGATTTTCAGACCGAATTTTAGAAATACATTAAAAATTCCAAAAAATTCAAAAAATCATGAAATTTGGGAAACACATTTCTTTTAAGTATATCTATCAGTGAAAAATATGTTTTCATGAAAAATCATTATATTTCCACGTATTTGCCAAAAATCCAAAAGCTTTAAAAACTACTAGGTTTTTGATCATAAGAGTATCCATTTTAACACCTAGTCTTGCATCCAATTGTTTCAAAACATGAATACATATATTTTAAAGTAAGAAATTGTTTTGAAAACATATGAAATATCCAACCATGATCTTTGGGCAATATGTCTATGAATTAAACATAAGCCTTCCCCATGATTGGTCTATTATTGCTATTTTGATACTTTAAATGACCATCTAAATGCCATAGGCATTAGTGGACATTTGTATCATCCTAACATCTCACTCATGCTAAGTTTTCAATCAAGGTAGTCTATTGTGAGTGTGAGATGCATCCTAGGGGGTATTTGTATATACTTAACCAATATGTTCATGCAATTCTATCATGGTTAAGTGTCAAACTAATAATCCTCATGATCATAAAGACATATATGAATGAGTTCTACATTATGATCATGTATTCATCAAATAATAGTCATGCATTAGGTATTATATGATAAAGTATTACCTAAAGCATTATTCAAACCTATTTCTTATGATAACGTGCCAAACATAAATCATGATTGTAAATATACATAGGAATTACATCAATCATCATGATTTAAGCATTATTATCTATTTATGGGTACGTTATCATCACCCAACACTATCTAAAAAATGTTGTCCCGTCATCCTAAGTCAACCAAAATATGATATAGATTAATTCCATGTGGTTGACTACCCTAGGGTTATTCTAACCCTTAAGGATGGATTTTGGAACCCAAAATAAGTTCTTTCCTATTGGGTTCACTAGATATTCCTTGGGGATCCATTTTCTAGCTATTACCTTCTTCTTATCTTGTCCCCTAGCTATGAGGCATTTGTAGGCCTTTTCATTTTTCTTTTCTTTATATCCTAGGCCCTTTTTGTTAAAGCTTGCCCTTTGGCTCCCTATGATCATGTTCAAGGTGTTGGAGCCAATTGTGAATTTTCCTAGGGCTTTGGTTAAATAATCTACCTTTTCCCTTAATGCCCTATTTTCCTCTATGCATGCATCATTAACATCCAAAGGCATATAATCATGTGAGCATGCATCATCATGGCAAGAAGAAACATTATCATTTAGGCATGCTTTTTCTAGTTTTTGTTCTAATTCCTTAATTTGATTAAGCATGCTCTTATTTTTCTTTTTCATGCCAAATAAGTCCTTAGTTAAACTAGCGATTATGGAAACTATTTTCTTAGGAGAGGCATTTGTTACCATAGTTTCCATGTCTTCTTCTTCTTCTTTGGATGATGAGGATGTAGAAGCTCCCCCTTCATTTGAGCTCTCTCCACTTGAGCTTGATTCTTCATTTTCGGTGGAGGAGGAGCAATCCGAGTCATGAAGAGCCATTAGTGCTAGGTTGGAGTAGACATGCTCTTCTTCTTCGGATGAGGAGGAGGGGGCAACGTCATCCCATGTCTTGGCTTTGAGAGCCATTGACTTTCCTTTTTCTTTGGCCTTCTTCTCCTCTTTCTTCTTGCTCCCCTTATTCTTCTTCTTTTCTTCCTTCTTTTTCTTCTCTTCCTTGCTCTTGTTTAGGAGGGGACAATTATCCCTTATGTGCCCCTCTCCTTGGCAATTATAGCATATGACCTTCCCCCTTGGTCTTCTATTCCTATCATGAGATTTATCAAATCTAAAATTCTTAAATGCACGCCTTACCTTCCTTACCATGTAGGCTTCTTCCGTGCTATCCATGGAGGAGGTAGAGGCTTCATCATCGGAGGAGGAGGGGACATCGATCTTCTTTTTCCCTTTGTTGGCCATCAAGGCCACTCCCCTTGAAGTTTGGACTCCAGGCTCTTCTTGTATACCTTCAAGCCTTGTCTCATGAAGCTCCATGGTTGAAAAGAATTCGTCCAAGGTGCTCACCTCTAGGTTCTTGGAGATGTAAAATGAGTCCACCATGGAACTCCATCTTGAGGACCGGGGAAAGGCATCTATGGCCTTCATTACCATATCCCGGTTTGATAGCTTCTCACCTACACTTGTTAGCCCAATTAATATTTCTTTAATTCTAGAATGTAGGGAAGTTACCTTTTCTCCCTTTTCAAGCTTAATATTTGATAGTTGGGAGCGGAGGAGGTCTCTTCTTGCTAGCTTAGCCTCCGAGGTACCTTCATGAAGCTCTACTAGCTTCTCCCACATCTCCTTAGCACTAGAACATTCCCCTATCCTATTGACTTCTTGTTGGGGGAGGACATTGTATAGGTGGTGCTTGGCCTTTGAGTTTGCCAAGTATTCTTCTCTTTGCCTTTTGCTCCACCTCGATTTCTCCAATGGCTCCCCATCCTCGTTCCTAGGCAACTCGAAACCGTTTTCCATAATTAACAATATTTCAAAGTCAGTTTCGAAGAATACCTCCATTCTCTTTTTCCACCAAGAGAATTCGCCGTCGAACTTCGGTGGGTGGATGTTTGAGCTGGCCATCTTTAGATGAAGTGTTTGTTGCGGCGGTTAGTCCTCGACAAACGACTTGGCTCTGATACCACTTGTTGGGGATCGGTTGGCCGGCTAGAGGGGGGTGAATAGCCCTCGTTCATTGGATGTCGTATTTTGCTCGTCTACAAAATGTTAGAGCAAGCGGAAGCAATAAACTAGGACAATCAAATAGAAATAAAACAAAGACAATACAAACACGGAGATATAACGTGGTTCACGGCTACGCCGCTAATCCACGGTCCGATTCGTCCACGGTGAATCACTCCGCAATCTATCCACTAGATCTCTCCTTTGCACAAAGCTAGGTGGAGGTAACCTCTTTACAACAACACTCCTCTTACAAATATAATGAAAATAAGCTTGGGTAAGAGGATGGAAAGCTTTAGGGAACTTTGGGAGAGTGTTAGAGTGTAAGCATTAGCCTCCCAAAGCCTTACCCCCTTCCTTTTTATAGAGGAAGAGGGTTTCTTCCTGTTGACACAGGATCAGTCGACTGATGGCACCCATCAGTCGACTGGTGCTGTAGCCGTTGCCCAATAACGGTCGCTTTCCACGTTGAATACTATCCAACGGTACTGGCATCAGTCGACTGATGGCACCATCAGTCAACTGGTGCTCGATCAGTCGAGTGCCCAGTCGAGTTGACTCCATTCGTGCCGTGCAGTGCCATCGATCATTGCCATTCCTTGGCGATCGGCTATCTCGTCATCGATCATTGTCAATCCATAGCGATCGGACAAGCACTAAACCGGTCTTATACCAGTCGATCGACCCATCGACTTAGAGCGATCCCATGACATGGCGGTCCGACACTTGGCCAAATGGCCAAGTTTCACCTAAGAGCTACCCTTCCCGTGTTACAATCGCTCACTCTCATCCCTCGGAGTCCCTCACCTTTGAAGTTCTCTTCATTCGCGGCCACGTCCCTCGGCAGCATCAGGCGCATGGCTCTGCAATGCTCCTTCGCGTCTCTTGCCTCGAAGTCTACTTCCTCCGGCTTCACTCCAAGCTCCTCGTCCGGTGGTCCCTCGGATGCTCCAACCGCACGGCTTCCGCAAAGCTATCCTTCACTGACTCAAGGCACGAGTCATGAGATGTGAAACTCGCCATGGCTCCATGTGCGAATTACTAAGTCCTACACGACTTCAATGCACATATCAAATCAACATATCAAACTAACTTAAACCCTTTGCCACACCATCAAAATAGCCACCTTCAAGGAAGAAGAAGAGATCTTCCTCAAGTTTCCGCCCACCCTTCTTTCCTTACCTTGGCCGGCCAACCCAAGGAGCCAAACCCTAATTAGGGTTTGCTCCTTAGGGTTACTTGCCGCCCATGCAAAGAGAGGCTAAACCCTTATTTCCATCATCCAACATCAACCACTCTCCTCTTTTCTGTCCAACCCATAGCCACCCTTTTATAGAACTTAGGAGAAAATTGATTATTGATGAGGTAGCCAAAAATATAGGAACTAATTCCCAATTTTCTTGCCGCCCACCTTATCCAACCTTTCCTCTCCCTTTTATATAGAGTTAGGTTTTGGCCTTGGTTTAATCTCCACCGTCGGTTCTAGGGTTTTAATCTCAACCGTCGGATTTAGAGATTTAATCTCAACCGTCGGTTCTAGGGTTTTAATCCCAACCGTCGGATCTAGAGATTTAATCTCAACCGTCGGTTCTAGGGATTTAATCCTAACCATCGGATCTAGAGATTTGTTTTCCATCATTTGATCTAGACTTCATGAGGTTTATATTAGGCTACGATAGGGACCATGAGGAGGAGTTGGGTCTTGGCCACCCGATGGATCGGAACCACACAAACTTGATCCATCAATGATGTTCCATTCCACTAGAGGATCATCATCGAACTACCTCACCAACCCCCATAAATTAATATGGGCTCCATATATTATTTGTACATCCATCTCCCCGTGTTTAAGATATCGAATGTCCGTCAATTGATTGATTTACTTACCATCAATCAATTAACATGTAACTCCTCGAGTAGTACCACTCAACCTTATCATCATGTTGACTAAGTCAACCTGCAGGGTTTACATGATGAACCTTATGAGCTCCTCAAGGGGACATCATCAACCTAATACATAGGACACGGATTCCTCCTATAATCAACGGCAAACCATGTAAATAATATCATTTCCCAACTTACCGGGCATATTGATTTAATCCATAGAAATCTCACCCTCTTGTAAATCAAAGAAATAAATACTAAGTACATGTGTCCGTTATTATATCGGGATTAAGAGCATGTACAACATAATATCCGAGGTCCGATTCAATTATGTAGTCAACAACAAATTGAATCACCTCTATGTCGGTCCTGCTCAATACACCTAAGTGTACTAGTGTAACTCTATGTTCAAGATAAAACAATACCAAGCTACACTACAACCATGCCAATAGTTTGTCCAAAACCATCTTAGTTGTGAGCCTCTACTTATACTCTACAAGGGACTGATAACATGATCTTCTGTGCCACACATGTTATCTACAATGTAAAGTTTTAGACAATATGCACATATATAAATATAAAGTGGAAACAATGATCATGTGATTCTTATTTCAAAATAAAATGTTCATACCAAAGAGCTAGGCTTTTAGTATACATCCCAACAAGTTTAGAATTTTATGGACGTTACACCCTCCTCTCCTCTAGTGGTCGGCGCCCAACCCTAGCCGCTGCCCAGCTTTGTGCCGACGTCCAAGCTTTAGCCGGTGATCCTCTGGTGACCCTCCGGTGATCTTCTTTGGGTCCGATGACAAGGTGAGCATCAAGCTTCCTTATTTAGCCAGCCACTATTCCTCCACCAAAACTATCCAATTTTCTGGACAGCTTGTTTATTTCGTGTTAGAGCGTCGTTTGGACGATGTTTGACGCTCCGACAGCGACTTCCTTTCTGGGGATTCGATCTCCGGTAATCCTCATAGGTGAAGGACGAAGGATTCGTCAAACGGTTGACGAATATCTCTCCAGAGAAGCAAGTTTTTGAGGACTCGTTTTGGATCCGAATTTTTGATTCAGATTGTAATGTTTTCTTGATCACATCGTCTTCAACACGAGGCTAGTAACTCGTACGAAGACAAGGCTCGTGACTTTGTGAAGTCATCCTGAAGATACTCGGTGTAGATACGGATAGAGACGATTCTAGCGAGGATCATTCCAGCTAATGCCTTTCCCGCTACACGTGATACGTCAGGTATACGTAGTATAAATTTTCTTTTATTGCAAAATTTGAATTTACGGTTATGTCTACACATATTGTACTATGCATGCGTGTGGTGTGTGTGTTGTAATAAATTAGATTTATTATTTTATTTCTTCCACTGTGCACATGTTTACGAAACATGTTCGAACACACACTCGCCGCGGTGCCGGAAACCCAACAGTGGTATCAGAGCCCAGGTTGTGTTTCGACATAATCGTAAAATTATTTTGTGATAGTCGTAATGGTATTTATGGAAATTTTCTACTTTTGGAAAGTTAGAAGTATTTATGGAAATTTTTTTAATTTTGGAAAGTCTAGAAGTATTTATGGAAATCTTCTACTTTTGGAAAGTTAGCAGTATTTATGGAAATTGATATTTTCCATAAATAAAATATTTGATTAGATTTGGAAATTTGTTTCTTAATTTTAATCATGATTTGATTTGGGAAATCAAATCTTAAAATATTTTATTTCCATAAGTTGTTTTGATGATTTAGGAAATTTATTTCTTAAATTGACTTTCCTTAATCAACACTTTCCATAAATAAAATATGTGATTAGATTTGTAAATTTGTTTCCTAATTTAATCATGATTTTATTTGGACAATCAAATCTTAAACATATTTTATTTCCATAATTAGTTATGACATATAAGAAAATTTTGTACATGTCATAATTGTATGCCATGTAATTGCATTAGATGCATATCATTATGTCATGTGTGTTGTGACATGTAGATGTATGTTATGTATGCCATGCCATGTAGATAATAGTTATTTGCATGCAAAGAGGATGAGACAAAAAAACCCTTACTCAATACTAAAGCCTACATCTTCCATTAATATGGTTAGAACCAGAGTTTCGTTTCTTGTTTGGGTTGTTGGACTCTCTCCAAGCCCAGCTCTAACCCGAACATATTCAAACCATGGAATAGTTTAATACTAATATGGTAAGAGTCAGAGGTCAATCGTTAGCTTTGGTTGTTGGACTCTCTCCAAGCCGGGCTAATTGGTTGAATGCGCTCTAACCATATTAAAACTATTTCTCGATTAATGAGTTGGCTTTAACCTAGAGCATCAGCTTGTTGGACTCTCTCCAAGGTCGATGTGAAGGGAGGTGAAGTTGGGTGCTATGCATATGATGCATACTTGTTAATGAGTTAACAACCTGATGTATGTGTGAACATTCAATTAGTTGATAGCACATTGTGATAGTTGCATATATGTGATATGCAATCGATGTATTTGATACCTACAATCGTAGCTATGAATGACTTGTGGGACTCTCTCCAAGGTTGTTCATATCTATGATGGATATCAGCCCATTCGGAGATGGACCTACGATCTCCCGAATTGATTTTGGGGTTTTTTAAATTCAAAAAATGAATGGGATTTATGAATGTATATTGATGCATTTTAAATCATCTTTCTCATATATGCTCATTTTGTATTTCTAAGTTAATCTATTGATCATGATGTCTTTGAATTTGCGTTCCATTTTGGATTCAAATAAATTGACTGGATCAAACTTCTTGGACTGACTTAGAAACTTGAGAATTGGTCTCAAGGTTGAAAAGCTTGCAAATGCCCTCGAAGCGCCTCTTCTCGCCCGTCCTACTGACAATGCAACTCTGGACCAATTGTTGGCCTATCAGAAACATGTGACTGATTCTGAAATGGCGAGTTGCATCATGCTAGCCACGATGGTACCTGAGCTATAGAAGCAGCATGACCATATGGATGCTCATACCATAGTCTTTCATCTTTATGAGTTGGTTGATGAGAAAGTGAGATTCGAAAGGTTCGAAGTCTCCAAGCTCCTCTTCACCTCTGAGATGTAAGAAGGTTCATCTGTGGTACTGCTCAACATGCTGAAGATTGTGGAGTCTTCTGTGAAGCATGAGCAGGGGACGGTGTTGTAAGTTGATTCCTCGAAGAAAGGTTCTAAGAGGAAGTCAAAGGAATAGCAGAAGGGGAAGAAAAAGGCTAAAAAGGTAGAACCATCTCAAAAGGGCACTTGCCATCATTATGGCAAGGAGGGTCATTGGCGAAGAAATTGCAAGATTTATCTTGAGTTCGTGAAGAAGAATAAGACATCGGATGCCCCATCTTCTTCAAATATCTTCGTTATAGATTGTCATTCTATTTCCTCAAACACATGGGTATTGGATACTGGGTGTGGCTCACATGTATGTAATGACATACATGGGCTAAGGAATAGAAGAAGACTCGTCAAGGGAGAGTCAAATTTATGTGTTTGGAATGGAGCAAAGGTTGCTGCACTCACCATCGGAACGTATTTGTTGAACCTCCCTGCAGGACTTGTCTTAGAACTGGACATTTGCTTTTATGTTCCTTCATTGATAAAGAACATCATTTCTATTTCTTGTTTAAATAGAAATGGGTATCATTTGACTTTTAGTATCAATTGTTGTTATATAACTTTGAATGGAGTTCTTTTTGGGACTGGAACTTTAAGTAATGGTATTTATACGTTGAACGTATCCAGTGATGTTTTCAATATCGAAGCGAGCAACAAGCGTGCTCAAAAGGATAATCAATTAGACTCCTACACATGGCATTGTGTGTTGGATCGAGAGGCGTCGCTAAAGGTGGGGTGAATAGCGAGCGTAAATCTTTTCTTCATTTCGTTCAAGTAGACAATTAAACGAGTAAACACAGCAAAAAAATAAAGAGACATGTTTATTTTACTTGGTTCACAACCCAGCGGTTGCTACTCCAAGGCCCTATCGGTCCTAGACTGCGTAAGGAGGGCAAAGCACTATAACATCTCCTCCTCGTTGGAGGTAGGAGACAACGATCACAAAATCGAATGTACGAGGATGAGGCAACAAGCCTACCTCACCTCGTTACGAATAAAAACAATGAATACAATATCAAAATATATTACTAGATGTTGTTAGTAATATATGAGAGATGTCCTAAGGCAATCGCCTTATGTATGAACCATTTATATGATAAATGAAGATTCACTATTTGAGTATACATGGTTTCATGTATTTGATTGGATCTTAAACTCATTTACTGAATGTCCACGATACGACTCACAGCATGAGAGAATTTGTGATTGGATCACAACTAGTGAGTATCTCTACATGTGTAATTGTGATGTATCGGAATTATCCCTAGTCGATGAATTGATGGATTTGGACACCATCAATTCTGTCAAGACTATCATGAGGTATACTCCTTGGTGTATCCAAGCAGCTGATTCTCACTGGCTGGAGACATTGTGATGTCCGGAGTTAATCGTGGATGCTAGTTATGGTAACTAGTTCATTGGAGTGACCAGCCGTAAGACTTCATATGGTTCTCTGCATATATAGATATGTCAATGAAGTTCTTACTGTAGCTTAAGTGCGATGTTCCTTTGACTTGCGGTATTCAAGTCATCTTGATCATAAAGACTTATGCTTTGACATCTTAAGCAAGCATCTCTATGAAGATGTGGACCCGGGATGATTGGGTATAAGTCGAAGTGATCGAAGGTGTTTGAATAGCCTATAAAGGATTCACCACTCCTTGCGAGGAGATGTATACCCATGGCCTCTCGTTGGATTGTTACTAAAGTCTTTGGCCAAAGCATTACATGTTTAGAGTAAGGTACTCTTCGATACATGTGCAGTAACTAGAATTTGTAGGACGAGGAAATGTTACTTGGGCTAGGGTGACGTAGTCAGCCTAGTGGGGACTGACACTATAGACCATGTCCTGAACCAAGTGGGTATAAGATGAGTGAAGGGAATGGGGCACGATTCATTCGAGCTGCTGAAGGGTTTCAGAAATAGTTCTGGATCAACCGTTGATCTTTTCGGTTAATTGGAGATCATGATGTACTACTAGGTGCCACTCATGACTTTCTATAATTAATGGTTAATTATAGACGGCCAACATAAACCGAGAACCTATTTGGTCACATGCACAACGAGCGTAATCCGAAGGATTTATAACGAGCTTGAGAATGAGATTCTCAGACCGAGAGAAACTAGGTTTGGTTGGACTAAACAAGAAGCGAGCATGAAATCGTTTCAGTCGCAATGGAAGCGTGGATGGGCCATGTCTTTTGAAGACATGATGGACGAACCAAAATGGTTGGTTCTAATCCAATGGAGGAGAATAAACCAAAGGGTTTGGTTTATTTTAAATGAATGAACTAAAAGTTGGTTTGGTTCGTTTTAACTTAAAATAAACCATCATTATTTTGTTTATTTTAACTTATATTAATGGAGTGGGTTAACAGGCCTTATGGTTATGATCCAATAACCATTAAGAGAATTAGTTCTCTATAAAAGAGGGCTTAAGGTGTTGTTAAGCCCTAATCCAAAAACCCTAGCCTTAAGTTGCCACCCACCTCCTCCCCTTGGAGATTTCGGCGCCAACCCTCCTCCTTGCCGCCGCCCACCTTGAAGCTCCTTGGCCGGCGTCCAGAAGGTGCTGACCTTCCCTCATGTCGGCTTCGAGCTACTGCCGGAGGAGCTCCGGTGATCTCCCTTGGGTTCGGTAATAAGGTGAGCTTCCACCTTTCCTTATTTGGCCGGCGCAAGGTCTCTACCAAAGCTGTCCAGTTTTCTGGACAGCTTGTTTCCTTCTCGTCGGAGCGTCATTTGGACGACATTTAGAGCTCCGACAGGGCCTTACTTACCGGGGATTCGATCTCCGATAATTCTCATAGGTGGAGGATGAATGATTCGTCAAACGGTTTACGAATACCTCTCCGGAGAAGCGAGTTTTGAGGACTCGTCTTTGGATCCGAATTTAGATTCGGATCGTGATCTTCTCTCGATCACATCGTCTTCAACACGAGGCTAGTAACCCGTACGAAGACGAGGCTCGTGACCTAGTGAAGTCATCCCGAAGATACTCGGCGTGGACACAGATAGAGACGATTCTAGCGATGATCGTTCCGGTTAATACCGTTCCCGCTACACGTGATACGTAAGGTATACGTAGTTAAATTTTCTTTTATTGCAAAATTTAAATTTACGGTTATGTCTACACATGTTGTACTATGCATGCGTGTGATGTGTGTGTTGTAATAAATATAGATTTATTATTTTATTCCTTCCGCTGTGCACATATTTACGAAACATGTTCGAACACACACTCGCCGCGGTGTCGGAAACCCAACAGTGGTATCAGAGCCCAGGTTGTGTTTCGACATAATCGTAAAATGGTTTTGCGATAGTCATAATGATATTTCTTGAAATTTTCTACTTTTGGAAAGTTAGAAGTATTTATGGAAATTTTTCAATTTTGGAAAGTCTAGAAGTATTTATGGAAATCTTCCACTTTTGGAAAGATAGAAGTATTTATGGAAATTGATATTTTCTATAAATAAAATATTTGATTAGATTTTGGAAATTTGTTTCCTAATTTAATCATGATTTGATTTGGGAAATCAAATCTTAAAATATTATATTTCCATAAGTAGTTTTGATGATTTATAAAATTGGTTTCCTAAATTGACTTTCCTTAATCAACCATTTCCATAAATAAAATATGTGATTAGATTTGGAAATTTGTTTCCTAATTTAATCATGATTTGATTTGGAGAATCAAATCTTAAACATATTTTATTTCCATAAATATTTATGACATATAAGGAAATTATATACATGACATAATTGTATGTCATGTAATTGCATTAGATGCATATCATTATGCCATGCGTGTCGTGACATGTAGATGTATGCCATGTATGTCATGTCATGTAGATAATAGTTATTTGCTTGCAAAGAGGATGAGACATAAAAACCCTTACTCAAAATTAAAGCCTACACCTTCCATTAATATAGTTAGAACTAGAGTTCCGTTTCTTGTTTGGGTTGTTGGACTCTCTCCAAGCCCGGCTCGAACCCGAACATGTTAAAACCATGGAATAGTTTAATACTAATATGGTAAGAGTCAGAGGTCAATCATTAGCTTTGGTTGTTGGACTCTCTCCAAGCCGGGCTAATTGGTTGAATGCGCTCTAACCATATTAAAACTATTTCTCGATTAATGGGTTGGCTTTAACCTGGAGCATCGGCTTGTTGGACTCTCTCCAAGGTCGATGTAAAGGGAGGTGAAGTTGGGTGTTATGCATATGATGCATACTTGTTAATGTGTTAACAACCCAATGTATGTGTGAACATTCAATAAGTTGATAGCACATTGTGATAGTTGCATATACGTGATATGCAATCGGTATAGTTGATACCTACCGTTGTAGTTATGAATGGCTTGTTGGACTCTCTCCAAGGTTGTTCATATCTATGATGGATATCAGCCCATTCGGAGATGGACCTACGATCTCTCGAAGTGATTTTGGGGTTTTGAAATTCGAAAAAATGAATGGGATTTATAAATGTATATTGATGCATTTTAAAATCATCTTTCTCATATATGCTCGTTTTGTATTTCTAAGATTGATCATGATGTCTTTGAATCTGTGTTCCATTTTGGATTCGAATAAATTGACTGGGCTGAACTTCTTGGACTGACTTAGAAAGTTGAGAATTGTTCTCAAGGTTGAAAAGCTTGCAAATGTCCTCGAATAGCCTCTTCCCGGCCATCCTAGTGACAATGCAACTCTGGACCAATTGTTGGCCTATCAGAAACATGTGAGTGATTCTGAACAAATGAGTTGCATCATGCTAGCCGCGATGGAACCCAAGCTACGAAAGCAGCATGAGCATATGGATGATCATATCGTAGTCCTTCATCTTTATGAGTTGTTTGATAAGCAAGTGAGATTCGAAAGGTTCGAAGTCTCCAAGCTCCTCTTCACCTCTGAGATGTAAGAAGGTTCATCTGTGGTATTGTTCAACATGATGAAGACTATGGAGTCTTCTAAGAAGCATAAGCAGGGGACGGTGTTGTTGCTTGATTCCTCGAAGAAAGGTTCTAAGAGGGAGTCAAACGAACAACATAAGGGGAATAAGAAAAAGGCTAAAAAGGCAGAACCAACTCAAAAGGGCATTTGCCATCATTATGGCAAGTAGGACCATTGGCGAAGAAATTGCAAGATTTATCTTGAGTCCGTGAAGAAGAATAAGGCATAAGATGCTCCATCTTTTTCATATATCTTCGTTATTGATTGTCATTCTATTTCCTCAGACACATGGGTATTGGATACTGGGTGTGACTCACATATATGTAATGACATACATGGGCTAAGGAATAGAAGAAGACTCGTCAAGGGAGAGTCAAATTTACATGTTGGGAATGGAGCAAAGGTTGCTGCAATCGCCATCGAAATGTATTTTTTGAAACTCCCTGCAGGACTTGTCTTAGAACTGGACAGTTGCTTTTATGTTCCTTCGTTGATAAAGAACAACATTTCTATTTATTGGTTAAATAGAAATGGGTACCATTTGACTTTTAGTAATAATTGTTGTTACATAACTTTGAATGGAGTTCTTTTTGGGACTGGAACTTTAAGCAATGGTGTTTATACGTTGGATGTATCCAGTGATGTTTTCAATATCGAAGCGAGAAACAAGCGTGCTCGAAAGGATAATCAATTAGACTCCTACATGTGGCATTGTCGTTTTGGCCATGTAAGCAAAAAATGCATGTCCGAATTACACCGATGTGGAATTCTGGAATCGTTTGAATTGGATTCATACGATACATGCGAATCATGCTTAAAAGGAAAGATGACTAAGTTACCTTTTACAGGAAAAGGTGAACGAGTGGGAGAGTTTCTAGGTCTAATACATACTGATGTATGTGGGCCTATGTCAACTCAAGCTTTAGGAGGCAATAGCTACTTCATTACCTTCATCGATGATCACTCACGGTTTGGGTATGTGTTCTTATTGAAACACAAGTCTGAAGCCTTTGAAAGGTTCAAAGAATTCAGAAATGAAGTAGAGAAACAACATGACATGTAACGCACGTAAAATTCCTAGCAATTTTACAAGAATTTTTGGCTTGATGATCATGGGCCTTAGGTGGGCCTTGTCAAAAATAAAAGAAAATAAGCCAAAAAGGGGTGCAAGGCCTAGGAATTGAACCCCAAACCTCTAGAGATAGCCAAGCCCTATAGATGTACCCACTAACCAGAAGCCCAATAGGATATTATCATTAGAGGAAGGGGGGGGGGAGATTATAGATAAGTGTGATAAAGGTAAATGAAGAGGCATGGAAGAAGAGAAGAGAAACTTCTCTTCCTCCCTTTATAAAGAAGAGGGAAGGTTCTAATTGACCACTTCCTCTCTTCTTCTCCTTCTCACCGAAATCTAGAGCCTCTCCCTCTCCATTTCCCTCTTTTGGCCGAACCTCATCCAAGCAAGAAAGCAAAGGCTAGGTTGGTTCTTTAGGTTATCTTCCCCACCCAAAGCAAAGCGAAGGATGTAAGTATCCCTCACCTGCATACGAGTAGCTTCGATTGATGTTTGTAAAAGAAATCTATATGTTATATCTAACCAAGCTATGTTTTAGTTTATCAATGAAGTTGTATGCTATGTTTAGGAGGTAGATGATGATGTTCACATGAAAAAAAGGGATTAGGTTAAAAGCTAACCCTAATAGCCCCTAGAGCCTATTCGGCCATGCCATGATTCTAGGTTTCAATGAGTTACATGCTATGTTTTTTTAGGAACTATATGATGAAGCTAGGATTTAAAATGAATTAGGTTAAAGGTTAACCCTAATAGCCCCTAAAGCCTATTCGGCCATGCCATGATTTTAGGGTTTTAATGAAGCTCTATGCCATGTTTTTGTAACTATATGATGATGTTAAGATTTAAGATGGATTAGGACAAAAGCTAACCCTAAAAACCTACTTGGACCATTCGGCCACCTCTCTATCTTGATGACTCCATGAAGTTTAACCCATGTTTTATATGCATATGAAGTTGTTAGTATGTTAATTGAATTAGGTTAAAAGACTAGCCCTAAAAACCTACTTGGACCATTCGGCCACCTCTCTATCTTGATGACTCCATGAAGTTTAACCCATGTTTTATATGCAAATGAAGTTGTTGTTATGTTAAAATGAATTAGGTTAAAAGATAACCCTAGAATACCCTATGGACTATTCGGCCACCATGAATTTTGGGTGATTAAATGAAGTCTAATTCATGTTCTATATGCAAATGAAGTTGTAGTTATGTTAAAATGAATTAGGTTAAAAGATAACCCTAGAATACCTTATGGACTATTCGGCCACCATGAATTTTGGGTGATTAAATGAAGTCTAATTCATGTTATATATGCAAATGAAGTTGTAGTTATGTTAAAATGAATTAGGTTAAAAGATAACCCTAGAAAACCCTATGGACCATTCGGCCATCATGCATTTTAGGGATTAGATGAAGTTTTAATATAAGTCTTATGTGCATATGAAGTTGTTGTTAAGTTAAATGAATAGGTTAACATGTGTTTTATGTTGGGTGAATTCATGTTGACTTGTGATATTAAATCATGCTAGATGAAGATAACATGCCTTAGGTTAGTGTTTACTTACTTTTGATGCCATGCCTTTCTGCCATGTCTATGTGTATGCGATATTTAAAATATGTTATGAAATGGAAGAAGATAAGATTATGAAATGAAACAAAACGATATGTTCACGACATGAATATGATATGATGATGAAATGAAGAATGATATGTTATGAAATGAAGAATGGCATGTTTACGAAATGAAAGATGATATGTCCATGAAGGGAAGCATGATGTGTTATGAAATGAAGTATGCTATGTTTGCAAAATGAAATAAGCTATGTTATAAAATAAGCATATAAGTATTTTACCTTCTGCATGGCTTGTACCAAGACCCTAACAGGGTCAAAGAAGGGATGGGCTCCTAAGATGCCCTAGGTCGATGGAATAAGATTCGGGCCTAGGATGGGCTTCTATGTATAATTGCCCATAGGTCGATGGAATAAGACTCGGGCCTAGTACGGGATGGGCTCCAAGATGCCTTAGGTCGATGGAGTAAGACTCGGGCCTAGGATGGGCTTCTACGCTATGACGATTGCCCTAGGTCGACGGACTAAGATCGGGCCTAGTAACCTATTAGGTTTGAGACTTGCTACCTCGGGCCTATTTAGGGATGCGCGGTATGATAATGAAGAAGTGGTACAATGCCGGGCCCAAATATGTTGAGATTATATTTACGTACCTATAATATATGTTTTCAAAAGCATCCTGCATATGTTACCTGATTAGATTGTTATGTTACATTCTATGTTTGATATGCCATGTTTATGTCACTATGCTACATATGATGCATGTTATGTTTGATATGCCATGTTTATGTCACTATGCTACATATGATGCATGTTATGTTTGATATGCCATGTTTATGTCACTATGTTACATATGAAGTATGTTATGTTTGATATGCCATGTTTATGTCACTATGCTACATATGATGCATGTTATGTTTGATATGCCATGTTTATGTCACTATGTTACATATGAAGTATGTTATGTTTGATATGCCATGTTTATGTCACTATGCTACATATGATGAATGTTACGTTTGATATGCCATGTTATGTCACTATGTTACATATGATGTATGTTATGTTTGATAGGTCATACCTATAGGTTTATGTTATGTTGATTTGCTACGTTACGTATGTTATATGTTATGTTTAAGTAAGTCCTAAATGTACATGATATGATGCTAGGTTATAGATGATACATGTTATGCTGCCATGCTATGGATGAGACATGTTATGTTTACTCACGTTATTTATGCTACATGTTAAGCTGATTACGCCATGTATGTTACATGTTATGTGGCTTATATGTTATGAATGTTACATGCTTATATGTTATGAATGGTACATGATATGATTAATGTCGATATATGGTTTTTGTGAGTAGGACTGGATCTTACTAAGCCTATGTGCTTATAGTTTATCTTTCCCTCGTACTGCAGATAAGGGTAAGGGATGGATAAACTAAAGGGAGCAGCAGGAGGGGCCAATTGTGTGTGGCAGTGGCATGGTGGAGAAGATCCGTTAGGTTTATATATATATGTTTACCTATGATGATGATGTTTATAGATGTCCTTACTTATGTCTCCGTATGACGACGATGGTTATGAACCTGAACTAAGCACTAGGTATCTATATACGTTATGATGCATGCTCCATGTTAATAAGAAGAAGTAAAGAAGAAGTAAGAAGAAGTATCTACACATGTTATGATACATGCCCTATGTTAAGAAGAAGAAATATATATACGTATATATATATATATATATGTCAATGCATGTTTATGTTTTAAAGAAGAAAAAACAAATATATAGGTCTAAAGTCTTCCGCTGTAAGAGTTAAGAAGTATGTATAAAGTCTTCCGCTGTATGTAATGTATGTATGTACGGTCGCGTCACGCGCCGCCCCTCCCGGATTCTGGGTCCGGAAAGGGCGGGCGTGACATGACAAGAGTATTAAAATACTTCGATCAGATCGAGGTGGTGAATACTTAAGTCAACAGTTTCTTGATTATCTAAGAAACAATGGCATATTGTCTCAATGGACTCCGTCATATACACCACAGCATAATGGTGTATCTGAGAGGCGTAACCGGACCTTGTTGGACATGGTCAGGTCAATGATGAATCATGCGAATCTTCCCAAGTCCTTTTGGGGCTCTGCACTTCAGACAGCTGTTTACTTGTTAAACAGAATGCCAACCAAGGTAGTCTCCACTACTCCATATGAGATATGGAATAGTAAGAAACCTCATGTATCTTACTTGAAAATATGGGGTTGTCCTGCTTATGTGAAGCGGACTGCATAAGACAAATTGGATGCTAAGTCTGATAAATGTCTATTTATTGGATACCCTAAGGAAACAAGGGGTTACCAATTCTATCATCCTGTGGAACAAAAGGTGTTTGTTTCAAGGCATGCTGTGTTTCTAGAGAAAGAGTTTCTCTTGCAAGAAAACAGTGGGAGTGTCGTCGAGCATGAGGAGGCTTGAGAGACTCAAATAGACATTGATGAGATACCTGGTGAAGCACAACAGTCGACAACTCATAGTGATAAGCAATCGACTGGACCTATTGTAACACCACATCTTCGTAGATCTGGTAGAACACGCAACATTCCTGAGAGATATGAATTTCTCGTAAGTGAATCGAACGACGTGTTACTCATTGATGATGAGGAGCCTACCAGTTATGAAGAAGTGCTGATAAGTTCATAAAGGGATAAGTGTCTTGAAGAAATGAGGTCAGAAATGGATTCCATGTATGAAAACCAAGTTTGGAACTTGGTTGACCCACCTTAAGGTATAAAGCCTATAGGGTGCAAGTGGGTTTTCAAGAAGAAAACCGACATGGATGGTAATGTGATTACCTATAAGGCTAGATTGGTGGCGAAAGGATATCGTCAAAAACAAGGTGTTGATTATGACGAAACCTATTCGCCTGTAGCTATACTTAAATCCATTCGGATGCTACTGGCCATAGCGGCTCATTATGATTATGAGATATGGCAGATGGATGTGAAAACAGCTTTCCTTAATGGAAACCTGCTCGAGGATGTGTATATGATACAGCCTGAGGGTTTCACATCGGTTGATAAAACCAAGGTATGCAAATTGCGACGGTCCATTTATGGATTGAAGCAAGCATCCAGGAGCTGGAATATCCATTTTGATGAGACAATCAAAAAGTTTGATTTCTCACAAAATCCAGACGAACCTTGTGTGTACAAGAAGGTTAGTGGGAGTGCAGTCGTGTTCCTAGTATTGTATGTCGATGACATATTACTTATAGGAAACGATGTTTCAATCTTCTGATCGATTAAGGTTTGGTTATCCAAGACATTCTCCATGAAAGACACAGGGAGAAGCAACCTACATCCTCGGGATTAAGATCTATAGAGATAGATCGAAGCGGTTGCTTGGTCTTTTTGCGATCTACATATATAGGCCGAGTGCTAAGAGGTTTAGCATGTCGGAATCCAAGAAAGGTTTTCTACCCATCGGGCATGGGGTACACCTTTTGAAGTCTATGTGTCGTGCCAGAAGGCGAGAGATTTGCATGAGTAAGATTCCTATGCATCCTAGGATCTATCATGTATGCTATGTTATGTACGAGGCCCGATGTATCGTATGCTCAGTGTCATGGCGGATACGATCCCGATCCGAGGAATGGATCATTGGGTGGCTGTTAAGACGATCCTTAAGTACTTAAGAAGAACTAAGGATGTGTTCCTAATATATGGAGAAGGGGACATTGGGATATGCGGGTATACGGATGCTAGCTTCCAGACAGACAAGGATGATTCAGTCTCGATGCGGATACATGTTCCTGAATGGCGCGATGAGTTGGAAAGATCCAAACAAGACCATGGCGGATTCTACCAGCGAGGAATACATTGCGGCCGAGCAGCAAAGGAAGCGGTTTGGATCAAGAAGTTCGTTTATGAGCATGGTGTGATTCCAGCCATTGTTGAAGCAATACCGGTCTACTGCGACAACAATGGAGCAATTGCACAGGCGAAAGAGCCAAAGTCTAATCAACGATCAAAACATGTGCTTCGCCACAATCATCTTATCAGAGAGATCATCAGTAGGAAAGAAATACAAATCGAGAAAATCCCCACTGAAAGGAACTTAGCGGATCCTTTGACTAAGGCATTACCTCAAAGTAAGTTTTAGGGTCATGTTACAACTTATGGTATTGGATAACGTAGCGATTGGCATTAGGCCAAGTGGGAGTTTGTTAGTAATATATGAGAGATTTCCTAAGGCAATCGCCTTATGTATGAACCATTTATATGATAAATGAAGATTCACTATTTGAGTATACATGGTTTCATGTATTTGATTGAATCTTAAACTCATTTACTGAATGTCTGCGATACGACTCACAGCATGAGAGAATTTGTGATTGGATCACAACTAGTGATTATCTCTACATGTGTAATTGTGATGTATCGGAATTATCCCTAGTCGATGAATTGATGGATTTGGACACCATCAATTCTGTCGAGACTAGCACGAGGTATACTCCTTGGTGTATCCAAGCAGCTGATTCTCACTGGCTGGAGACATTGTGATGTCCGGAGTTAATCGTGGATGCTAGTTATGGTAACTAGTTCATTGGAGTGACCAGCCGTAAGACTTCATATGGTTCTTTGCATATATAGATATGTCAATGAAGTTCTTACTGTGGCTTAAGTGCGATGTTCCTTTGACTTGCGGTATTCAAGTCATCTTGATCATAGAGACTTATGCTTTGACATCTTAAGCAAGCATCTCTAAGGAGATGTGGACCCGGGATTATTGGGTATAAGTCGAAGTGATAGAAGGTGTTTGAATAGCCTATAAAGGATTCACCACTCCTTACGAGGAGATGTATACCCAAGGCCTCTCGTCGGATTGTTACTAAAGTCTTTGGCCAAAGCATTACATGTTTTGAGTAAGGTACTCTTCGATACATGTTCAGTAACTAGAATCCGTAGGACGAGGAAATGATACTTGGGCTAGGTGTGACGTAGTCAGCATAGTGGGGACTGACACTATAGACCATGTCCTGAACCAAGTGGGTATAAGATGAGTGAAGGGAATGGGGCACGAATCATTCGAGCTGCTGAAGGGTTTCAGAAATAGTTCTGGATCAGCCGTTGATCTTTTCGGTTAATTGGGGATCATGATGTACTACTAGGTGCCACTCATGATCGTTCTATAATTAATGGTTAATTATAGATGGCCAACATAAACCGAGAACCTATTTGGTCGCACGCACAACGAGCGTAATCCAAAGGATTTAAAACGAGCTTGAGAATGAGATTCTCAGACCGAGAGAAACTAGGTTTGGTTGGACCAAACATAAAGAGAGCATGAAATCGTTTCAGTCGCAATGGAAGCGTGGATGGGCTGCGTCTTATGAAGATGTAATGGATGAACCAAAATGGTTTGGTTCTAATCCAATGGAGGAGAATAAACCAAAGGGTTTGGTTTATTTTAAACGAATGAACCAAAAGTTGGTTCGGTTCGTTTTAACTTAAAATAAACCATCATGGTTTGGTTTATTTTAACTTATCTTAATGGAGCTTGTTAACGGGCCTAATGGTTATGATCCAATAACCATTAAGAGAATTAGTTCTCTATAAAAGAGGGCTTAAGGGATAATTAAGCCCTAATCCAAAACCCTAGCTTGGAGTTGCCGCCCAACATTAATTGCCGCCCAACCTCCATTGCCGCCCAGCTTGTTGTGCCACCGTCCAGCTCCTTGCTATAGGTTTGGCATCAAGGGGAGCCTTTTCTTCCCTTGGTTGGCCGGCGCCTATCTCCTCCACCAAAGCTGTCCAGTTTTTCTGGACAGCTTGTTCTCCTCTCGTCGGAGCTCGTTTGGACAACAGTTAGAGCTCCGACAGCGGCTAACTTACCGGGGATTCGATCTCCGGTAATCCTCTGAGGTGGAGGACGAAGGATTCGTCAATTGGTTGACGAATACCTCTCCGGAGAAGCGAGTTTTGAGAACTCGTATTACGATCCGAATTTGGATTCGGATCGTGATCTTCTCTCGATCACGTCGTCTTCAACACGAGGCTAGTAACCCGTACGAAGACGAAGCTCGTGGCTTAGCGAAGTCATCCCAAGGAACTCAGCGTGGATACGGATAGAGACGATTCTAGCGAGGATCATTCCGGTTGATGTCGTTCCCGCTACACGTCATACGAAAGATATAACGTAGATAAATTTCCTTTTATTGCAAATTTAAATTTACGATTATGTCTACACTTGTTGTAATATGCATGCGTGTGTTGTGTGTGTTGTAATAAATGTAGATTTATTATTTTTATTGCTTCCGCTGTGTTCATGTTTACGAAACGTGATCGAACACACACACACCGCGGTGTCGGAAACCCAACAGTGGTATCAGAGCCCAGGTTGTGTTTCGACATAATCGTAAAAATGGTTTTGCGATAGTCATAATGATATTTCTGGAAATTTTCTACTTTTGGAAAGTTAGAAGTATTTATGGAAAATTTTCAATTTTGGAAAGTCTAGAAGTATTTATAGAAATCTTCCACTTTTGGAAAGTTGGAAGTATTTATGGAAATTGATATTTTCCATAAATAAAATATTTGATTAGATTCTTGAAATTTTTTTCCTAATTTAATCATGATTTGATTTGGGAAATCAAATCTTAAAATATTTTATTTCCATAAGTAGTTTTAATGATTTAGGAAATTGGTTTCCTAAATAGATTTTCCTTAATCAAATAATTCCATGAATAAAATATGTGATAAGATTTGGAAATTTGTTTCCTAATTTAATCATGATTTGATTTGGAGAATCAAATCTTAAACATATTTTATTTCCATAAATAGTTATGACATATAAGCAAATTATATACATGACATAATTGTATGCCATGTAATTGCATTAGATGTATAACATTATGCCATGCGTGTCGTGACATGTAGATGTATGTCATGTATGTCATGCCATGTAGATAATAGTTATTTGCATGCAAAGAGGATGAGACATAAAAACCCTTAAACAATATTAAAGCCTACACCTTCCATTAATATGGTTAGAACCAGAGTTTCGTTTCTTGTTTGGGTTGTTGGACTCTCTCTAAGCCCGGCTCGAACCCGAACATGTTCAAACCATGGAATAGTTTAATACTAATATGGTAAGAGTCAGAGGTCAATCGTTAGCTTTGGTTGTTGGACTCTCTCCAAGCTGGGCTAATTGGTTGAATGCGCTCTAACCATATTAAAACTATTTCCCGATTAATGGGTTGGCTTTAACCTGGAGCATCGGCTTGTTGGACTCTCTTTAAGGTCGATGTAAAGGGAGGTGAAGTTGGGTGCTATGTATATGATGCATACTTGTCAAAGTGTTACCAACCCGATGTATGTGTGAACATTCAATTAGTTGATAGCACATTGTGATAATTGCATATACGTGATATGCAATCGGTATAGATGATACCTACCGTCGTAGTTATGAATGGCTTGTTGGACTCTCTCCAAGGTTGTTCATAACTATGATGGATATCAGCCCATTCGGAGATGGACCTACGATCTCCCGAAGTGATTTTGGGGTTTTTGAAATTCGAAAAATTAATGGGATTTATAAATGTATATTGATGTATTTTAAAAAAATCATCTTTCTCATATGTGCTCATTTTGTATTTCTAAAATTGATCATGTTGTCTTTTAATTTGCGTTCCATTTTGGATTCGAATAAATTGACTGGGCCGAACTTCTTGGACTGGCTTAGAAACTTGAGAATTGTTCTCAAGGCGGAAAAGCTTGCATATGTCCTTGAAGAGCCTCTTCCTGACCGTCCTAAGGACAATGCAACTCCAGACCAAATGTTGGTCTATCAGAAGCATGTGGCAGATTTTGAGCTGGCGAGTTGCATCATGCTAGCGGCAATGGTACCTGAGCTGCAAAAGCAGCATGAGCATATGGATGCTAATACTATAGTCTTCCATCTTCATGAGTTGTTCGATGAGCAAGCGTGATCCAAAAGGTTCGAGGTCTCTAGGCTCCTCTTCACCACGAAGATGCAAGAAGGTTCATCTGTAGTGCAGTTTGTTCTAAAGATGAATGGGTACATTGAGCGGCTAGCAACCCTCGGTTTTGTGATGGATCATGAGTTAAGTATTGACTTAATTCTGCATTGTTTGCCCAAGAGTTTCTCACAATTTGTGAGGAACTATCAGATGAACAAATTAGAATCCACCATTCCCGAGCTCCTCAATATGCTGAAGACTGTGGAGCCTTCTGTGAAGCATGAGGAGAAGGCGGTTCTGTTAGTTGATTCCTCAAAGAAAGGTTCTAAGAGGAAGGCAAAAGAACAGAAGAAAGGAAAGAAGAAAAAGGCAAAGAAGGAAGAACCAGCGCAAAAGGCCACTTGCCATCACTGTGGCAAGGAAGGCCACTGGCGAAGAAACTGCAAGATTTATCTTGAGTCCATGAAGAAGAAGAAGGCATCCGATGCCCCATCCTCTTCAGGTATCTTCGTTATTGATTGTTATTCTATTTCCTTAGACACTTGGGTATTGGATACTGGGTGTGGCTCACATATATGTAATGACATACAGGGGCTAAGGAATAAAAGAAGACTTGTCAGAGGGGAGTCAAATTTGCGAGTTGGCAATGGAGCAAAGGTTGCTGCGATCGCCATCGGAACTTATTTGCTGAAGCTCCCTAGTGGACTAGTCTTGGAACTGGACAATTGCTATTATGTTCCTTCTCTAATAAAGAACATTGTTTCTATTTCCTGCTTAAATAGAAATGGTTTCCATTTGAAGTTTAGTAACAATTGTTGTTATATAACTTTGAATGGCGTACTTTATGGAACTGGAACTTTTAGTAATGCCATTTATACGTTGGACGTATCCAGTGACATTTTCAATATCGAAGTGAGCAACACGCGTGCTCGAAAGGATAATCAAATAGACTCCTATAGGTGGCATTGTCGTCTTGGCCATATAAGCAAGAAACACATGTCCGAATTACACCGATGTGGAATTCTGGAATCGTTTGAATTGGATTCATACGATACATGCGTATCATGCTTAAAAGGCAAGATGACTAAGTTACCTTTTACTAGAAAAGGTGAACGAGTGGGAGAGTTACTAGGACTAATACATACTGATGTATGTGGACCTATGTCAACTCAAGCATTAGGAGGCTATAGCTACTTCATTACCTTCACCGATGATCACTCACGGTTTGGGTATGTGTTCTTGATGAAACATAAGTCTGAAGCCTTTGAAAGGTTCAAAGAATTCAGAAATGAAGTAGAGAAACAACATGATAAGAGTATTAAAATACTTCGATCGGATCGAGGTGGTGAATACTTAAGTCAAGAGTTTCTTGATTATCTAAGAGACAATGGTATATTGTCTCAATGGACTCCGCCATATACACCACAGCATAATGGTGTATCTGAGAGGCGTAACCGGACCTTGTTGGACATGGTCAGGTCAATGATGAATCATGTGACTCTTCCCAAGTCCATTTGGGGCTATGCACTTCAGACAGCTGTTTACTTGTTAAAAAGAATGCCTACCAAGGTAGTCTCAACTACTCCATATGAGATATGGAATGGTAAGAAACCTCATGTATCTTACTTGAAGATATGGGGTTGTCCTGCTTATGTGAAGCGGACTGTATCAGACAAATTGGATGCTAAGTCTGATAAATGTCTATTTGTTGGATACCCTAAGGAAACAAGGGGTTACCAATTCTATCATCCGGTGGAACAAAAGGTGTTTGTTTCAAGGCATGCTGTGTTTCTAGAGAAAGAGTTTCTCTTGCAAGAAAACAGTGGGAGTGTCGTTGAGCTTGAGGAGGCTCTAGAGACTCAAATAGACATTGATGAGATACCTGGTGAAGCACAACAGCCGACAACTCATAGTGATGAGCAATCGGCTGGACCTATTGTAACACCACATCTTCGTAGATCTGGTAGAACACGCAATATTCCTGAGAGATATGGATTTCTCGTAAGTGAATCGAACGACGTATTACTCATTGATGATGAGGAGCCTACCAGTTATGAAGAAGTGCTGACAAGTTCAGAAAGGGATAAGTGGCTTGATGCCACTAAGTTGGAGATAGATTCCATATATGAAAACCAAGTTTGGAACTTGGTTGTCCCACCTGAAGGCATAAAGCCTATAGGGTGCAAGTGGGTTTTCAAGAAGAAAACCTACATGGATGGTAATGTGATTACCTATAAGGCTAGATTGGTGGCGAAAGGATATCGTCAACAGCAAGGTGTTGATTATGACGAAACCTATTCGCCTGTAGCTATGCTTAAATCCATTCGGATGCTCCTGGCCATAGCGGCTCATTATGATTATGAGATATGGCAGGTGGATGTGAAAACAGCTTTCCTTAATGGAAACCTGCTCGAGGACGTGTATATGATACAGCCTGAGGGTTTCACATCGGTTGATAAAACCAAGGTATGCAAATTGCGACGGTCCATTTATGGATTGAAGCAAGCATCTAGGAGCTGGAATATCCGTTTTGATGGGACTATCAAAAAGTTTGATTTCTCACAAAATCCAGACGAACCATGTGTGTACAAGAAGGTTAGTGGGAGTGCAATCGTGTTCCTAGTATTGTATGTCGATGACATATTACTTATAGAAAACGATGTCTCAATCTTACAGTCAGTGAAGGTTTTGTTATCCAAGACATTCTCCATGAAAGACCTGGGAGAAGCAACCTACATCCTCGGGATTAAGATCTATAGAGATAGATCGAAACGGTTGCTTGGTCTTTCGCAGTCTACATATATAGACTGAGTGCTAAAGAGGTTTAGCATGTCGGAATCTAAGAAATGTTTTCTACCCATCAGGCATGGGATACACCTTTCAAAGTCTATGTGTCCGCGCACAGAAGACGAGAGGATTTGCATGAGTAAGATTCCCTATGCATCTGCAATAGGATCTATCATGTATGCTATGTTATGTACGAGTCCCGATGTATTGAATGCTCTGAGTGTCACGAGAAGATACCAGTCTGATCCATGAATGGATCATTGGGTGACTGTTAAGATGATCCTTAAGTACTTAAGATGAACTAAGGATGCGTTCCTAATATATGGAGAAGGGTACATGGTGATACGTGGGTATACGGATGCCAGCTCCAGACAGACAAGGATGATTCCATGTCTTTGTCTGGGTATGTATTCACCTGGAATGGAGGCGCAATAAGTTGGAAAGGTTCCAAGCTTGACACTATAGCGGATTCTGCCACTAAGGCAGAATACATTGCAGCTTTGGAAGTAGCAAAGGAAGCGGTTTGGATCAAGAAGTTCATCTCTGAACTTGATGTGGTCTCATCAATGATCCAAACATGTGCTTCACCGCTATCATCTTATCAGAGAGATCATCAGTAGGAACGAAATACAAATCGAGAAAATTCCCACTGAAAGGAACTTAGCGGATCCTTTGACTAAGGCATTACCTCAAAGTAAGTTTGAGGGTCATGTTTGTAGGGGATCGAACGGCCGGCTAGAGGGGGGTGAATAGCCCTTTTTGTTTGGATGTCGGTATTTGCTCATCTACAAAACTAATTAGCGCAAGTGGATGACTAATAAAGACAAGCAAATAGAAATACAAGAAAACAATCGCTAACAAAGAATGTAATATGGTTCACGGCTACGTCGCTAATCCACGATCCCGATTCGTCCGAGGTGAATCACTCCTCCAAAGCCAATCACTATTGGTCTCTCCTTTGCACCAAGCTAGGTGGAGGTAACCTTTACAATCAAGATCACTCTTCTTACAATAAGAATTGAGTAAAAACAAGTAAGAAGAGTTTAGAGCTTGTGAGGCACTAGGAAGATCACTTGGAGCATAAGCATTAGCCTCTAAAAGGCTCACACCCTCTCTTTTTATAGAGAGGGCTGATTTCTTCCCGTTAGCGCCACTCATTCGCCCTTAGCGATCATTGCCGTCACTGACCTCCGAACACGTCGGATCCCGCCGTGTAGTCCAACGGAACTCTTAGCGGCGATCGGGACTGCGGACCCGATCGTGATCGGCGTGCTCGACCGCCGCGATCGGCTACAGCGCTCTGGCGGTCTGCCGCGATATCCTCTCGGCATTCATTGCCATTCCATGGCGATCGGCTGAACCTAAACCCATCGATCGGATACCTCGAACACCACTCGACTCAGCGATCATGCCATTACATGGCGGATCGGCGGTGCCGTGTGAAACTCAAACTTAACATAAGTTTGAGCTTCCGACGGTCGGGTAGACCTTAACCCTTGCGATCAAGTCTCCGACACTCAGCCATTCGGCCAAGTTCACCTAATGAGCTACTTACATTTCACTCATTCTCTCATCTCACTCGAAGTCCCTCGCCGAAGCTCTCTTCGTTCGCAGCCACGTCCCTCGGCAGCATCATGCACACGGCTCTGCAATGCTCCTTCGCGTCTCTTGCCTCCGAAGTCTGCTTTCTTGGCTTCACTTCAAGTCATCTCGTCCGGCGGTCCCTCGGATGCTCCAAGCGCACGGCTTCCGCAAAGTCATCCTTCACCGACTCAAGGACCGAGGTTGTGAGGGTGAACCCGCCAAGGCTCCATGTGCGAATTACTAAGTCCTGCACGACTTCAACGCACATATCAAATCAACATAACACACTAACTTAAACCCTTTGCCACACCATCCAACCCATATTACGGCAAGAGATTGCCCTAACAATCTCCCCCTTTTTGATGTGTGGCAATCCGTTTAAGTTACGTAAAAACATTTGATATAAATTCTAAGGTAAGAAAGCATGTAAAGATAAACATGATATAGCAACATGCAACTCCCCCTTAATCCATGAAACTCATCATAAAAATGTTCTCCCCCTATCATAAGCATAATCATTTCTCCCCCTAAATATGTTCCCCTTTACTTAAACATACATTTCTCCCCCTTTGACACCATCAAAAAGTTTAATCCTAATTTATAAACTCATGGCATCAAGTATAGTAAAAAGAGAAACCCAAAAACTTGATTAAAATCTGAAATTAGAAAATATTGGGTTGTTTTTCAGGTTATCAGTCGACTGCTATCAGTATGGCAGTCGACTGACACAATGGATTCCGAATTTCTGATTTTCTGGGTGAATTTCAGAAATACATTAAAAATTCCAAAAAATTCGAAAAATCATGAAATTTTGGGTACACGTTTCTTTTAAGTATATCTATCAGTGAAAAATAGGTTTTCATGAAAAATCATTATATTTCCACATATTTGCCAAAAATCCATAAGCTTTAAAAACTACTAGGTTTTTGATCATAAGAGTATCCATTTTGACACCTAGTCTTGCTTTGAATTGTTTCAAAACATGAGTACATAGATTTTAGATGAAGAAAATGTTTTGAAAACATATGAAATATCCAACCATGATCTTTGGGCAATATGTCTATGAATTAAACATAAGCCTTCCCCATGATTGGTCTATTATTGCTATGTTGATACTTTAAATGACCATCTAAATACCATAGGCATTAGTGGACATTTGTATCATCCTAACATCTCACCCATGCTAAGTTTGCAATCAAGTTAGCCTATAGTGAGTGTGAGATGCATCCTAGGGGGGGTAATTGTATATACTTAACCCTTCTATTCATGCAATTCTATCATGGTTAAGTATCAACCTAACAATCATCATGATCATAAAGGCATATGTCAATTAATTTTACATTATGATCATGAAATACATGTATTCATTGAATAATAATCATACATTAGGTATTATATGATGATAATAAGCAAAGTATCACCTAAAGCATTATTCAAACCTATTTCCCATGATTTCGTGCAAATATTAAAATCATAAATCATAATTTCACATATACATAGCAATTACATTAATCATCATGATTTAAGCATTATTATCTATTTATGGGCACATTATCATCACCCAACACTATTCTAAAAATGTTATCCCGTCATCCTAAGTCAACCAAAATATGATATAGGTTAGGTTCATATGGTTGACTATCCTTGGGGTTTTCTAACCCTTAAGGATGGATTTTGGAACCCAAAATAAGTTCTTGCCTATTGGGTTCACTAGATACTCCTTGGGGATCCATTTCCTAGCTATTACTTTCTTCTTATCTTGTCCCCTAGCAATTAGGCATTTGTAGGCCTTTTCATTTTTCTTTTCCTTGTAGCCTAGGCCCTTTTTGTTGAAACTAGCTCTTTGGCTCCCTAAGATCATGTTCAATGTGTTGGAGCCAATTGTGAATTTCTCTAGGGCTTTTGTCAAATAGTCTACCTTTTCCCTTAATGCCCTATTTTCTTCTATGCATGCATCATTTACATCTAATGGCATGTAGTTATCATGTGAGCAAGCATCATCATTATCATCATTAACACATGCTTTTTCTAGTTTTTGTTCTAAATCCTTAATTTGTTCAAGCATGCATTTGTTCTTTTTCTTGGCTCTAAATAAGTCCTTAGTGAGGCTAGAAATCATGGACATAATTTGTTTAGGGGGTAGATTAGTTACCTCACTTACCAAGTCCTCTTCTTCGCATGAGGATGTAGAAGAGGCTCCCCCTTCACTTGAGCTCTCTCCACTTGAGCTTGATTCTTCATTTTCGGTGGAGGAGCAATCCAAGTCATCAAAGGCCATCAAGGCCAAATTGGTGACAAGGGCATTCTCCTCATCCGATGATGATGAGGAGGATGAGGATGGGTCATCCCAAGTCCTTGCCTTGAGAGCTTTGGCCTTTCCCTTTTCCTTTGTCTTCTTCTCCTCTTCCTTTTTCTTCTTGCTCCCCTTTTTCTTCTTCTTTTCTTCTTTCTTTTTCCTCTCTTCCTTGCTCTTGTTTAGGAGAGGGAAATTGTCCCTTATGTGCCCCTCTCCTTGGCAATTGTAGCATATGACCTTCCCTCTTGGTCTCCTATTTCTATCATTTGATTTGTTAAATTTAAAACCCTTTAAAGCACGTCTTACCCTCCTTACCATATATGCTTCTTCGGTGCTATCCATGGAGGAGGATGAGGATGCTTCATCGTCGGAGGAGGAGGGGATTTCCATCTTCTTCTTCCCCTTCTTCGCTATCAAAGCTACTCCTCTTGAGGGTTGAATTCTAGGATCTTCTTGTATTCCTTCAAGCCTAGTTTCGTGGAGCTCCATTGTTGAGAAAAATTCCTCCAAGGTACTTACTTCCAAGTTCTTGGAGATGTAAAACGAATCCACCATGGAACTCCATCTTGAGGACCGGGGAAAGGCATCTATGGCCTTCATTACGATATCCCGGTTGGAGAGCTTTTCTCCTACACTTGTTAGCCCAATTAATATTTCTTTAAATCTAGAATGTAGGGAAGTTACCTTTTCTCCCTTTTCTAATTTGATGTTTGAGAGTTGGGAGCGGAGGAGGTCTCTCCTAGCTAGCTTGGCCTCGGATGTGCCTTCATGGAGTTCTACAAGCTTTTCCCACATCTCTTTGGCGCTAGCATATTCTTCGATCCGGTTGATCTCTTGTTGAGGGAGCACATTGAGAAGATGATGTTTTGCCTTTGAGTTTGCAAGGTGCTCCTCTCTTTGTTTCTTAGTCCAACTTGATTTTTCAATTGGTTCACCCCTTTAATCCCTAGGCAACTCGAAACCATTTTCCATTATAAGCATAATATCAAAATCGGTCTGGAAGAATACCTCCAATCTCTTTTTCCACCAAGAGAATTCGCCGTCGAACTTCGGAGGATGGATGTTGGAGCCGGCCATTTTGTAGTGCTCTCGTGGCGGTTAGTCCTTGAAGAGCGACCTCGGCTCTGATACCACTTGTAGGGGATCGAACGGCCGGCTAGAGGGGGGTGAATAGCCCTTTTTGTTTGGATGTCGGTATTTGCTCGTCTACAAAACTAATTAGCGCAAGTGGAAGACTAATAAAGACAAGCAAATAGAAATATGAGAAAACAATCGCTAACAAAGAATGTAATGTGGTTCACGGCTACGCCGCTAATCCACGATCCCGATTCGTCCGAGGTGAATCACTCCTCCAAAGCCAATCACTATTGGTCTCTCCTTTGCACCAAGCTAGGTGGAGGTAACCTTTACAATCAAGATCACTCTTCTTACAATAAGAATGGAGTAAACACAAGTAAGAAGAGTTTAGAGCTTGTGGGGCACTAGGAAGATCACTTGGAGCATAAGCATTAGCCTCTAAAAGGCTCACACCCTCTCTTTTTATAGAGAGGGCTGATTTCTTCCCGTTGGCCGCCACTACCGAATCGTCGCCTTGGCGATCATCACACTACAACGACCAACACGCCCGGATCTCGACCGCTGTAGTCCAACGGAACTCATGGCAATGATCACGGACCTCGAGGTCGATCACGCTTCCGTAGTCGATCGCCGCTTGGCCACGAGCGCCTGCGTCGCTGATATCCTTCGCAATGACCGCCATTCCATGGCAATGATCGCTGGGGCCTAAACCTATCACGGATACCGAATAACACCACTGACAGTAATGATCGCCATTACATGGCAGTCGACTGGTGTCGTGTGAAACTCAAACTTAACATAAGTTTGAGCTTCCGGCGGTCGGGTAGACCTTAACCCTTGCGGTCAAGTCTCCGACACTCAGCCATTCGGCCATGTTCACCTAATGAGCTACTTACATTTCACTCATTCTCTCATCTCACTCAAGTCCTCACAAGCTCGCTCGTCACGCGCCACGCCCTCAAAGATCAGGCGCACGGCTCTGCAATGCTCCTTCGCGTCTCTTGCCTCCGAAGTCTGCTTCCTTGGCTTCACTTCAAGTCATCTCGTCCGGCGGTCCCTCGGATGCTCCAAGAGCACGGCTTCCGCAAAGTAATCCTTCACCGACTCAACGACCGAGGTTGTGAGGGTGAACCCGCCAAGGCTCCATGTGCGAATTACTAAGTCCTGCACTACTTCAACGCACATATCAAATCAACATAACACACTAACTTAAACCCTTTGCCACACCATCCAACCCATATTACGGCAAGAGATTGCCCTAACAATGTTAGAGCTTATGGTATTGGATACCGTAGCGATTGGCATTAGGCCAAGGGGGAGTCTGTTAGTAATATATGAGAGATGTCGTAAGGCAATCGCCTTATGTATGAACCATTTATATGATAAATGAAGATTCACTATTTGAATATACATGTTTTATGTATTTGACTGGATCTTAAACTCATTTACTGAATGTTCACGATACGATTCATAGCATGAGAGAATTTGTGATTGGATCACAACTAGTGAGTATCTCTACATATGTAATTGTGATGTATCGGAATTATCCCTAGTCGATGAATTGATGGATTTGGACACCATCAATTCTGTCGAGACTAGCACGAGGTATACTCCTTGATGTATCCAAGCAGCTGATTCTCACTGGCTGGAGACATTGTGATGTCAGGAGTTAATCGTGGATGCTAGTTATGGTAACTAGTTCATTGGAGTGACCAGCCGTAAGACTTCATATGGTTCTCTGCATATATAGATATGTCAATGAAGTTCTTACTGTGGCTTAAGTGCAATGTTCCTTTGACTTGCGGTATTCAAGTCATCTTGATCATAGAGACTTATGCTTTGACATCTTAAGCAAACATCTCTAAGGAGATGTGGACCCGGGATGATTGGGTATAAGTCGAAGTGATCGAAGGTGTTTGAATAGCCTATAAAGGATTCACCACTCCTTGCGAGGAGATGTATACCCAAGGCCTCTCGTCGGATTGTTACTAAAGTCTTTGGCCAATGCATTACATGTTTAGAGTAAGGTACTCTTCGATACATGTTGAGTAACTAGAATCCGTAGGACGAGGAAATGATACTTGGGCTCGGTGTGACATAGTCAGCCTAGTGGGGACTGACACTATAGACCATGTCCTGAACCAAGTGGGTATAAGATGAGTGAAGGGAATGGGGCACGAATCATTCGAGCTACTGAAGGGTTTCAGAAATAGTTCTGGATCAACCGTTGATCTTTTCGGTTAATTGGGGATCATGATGTACTACTAGGTGCCACTCATGATCGTTCTATAATTAATGGTTAATTATAGATGGCCAACATAAACCGAGAACCTATTTGGTCACACGCACAATGAGCGTAATCCAAAGGATTTAAAACGAGCTTGAGAATGGGATTCTCAGACCGAGAGAAACTAGGTTTGGTTGGACCAAACATAAAGCGAGCATGAAATCGTTTCAGTCGCAATAGAAGCATGGATGGGCCGAGTCTTATGAAGACATAATGGATGAACCAAAATGGTTTGGTTCTAATCCAATGGAGGAGAATAAACCAAAGGGTTTGGTTTATTTTAAACGAATGAACCAAAAGTTGGTTCGGTTCGTTTTAACTTAAAATAAACCATCATGGTTTGGTTTATTTTAACTTATCTTAATGGAGCGGGTAAACGGGCCTAATGGTTATGATCCAATAACCATTAAGAGAATTAGTTCTCTATAAAAGAGGGCTTAAGGGATAATTAAGCCCTAATCCAAAACCCTAGCTTGGAGTTGCCGCCCAACCTTCATTGCCGCCCAACCTCCATTGCCGCCACCTTGTGCCGTCCAGCTCCTTGCCGGCGACCAAGCTTCAGCCGGTGATCCTCCGGCGACCCTCCGGTGATCTCCTATAGGTTTGGCATCAAGGTGAGCCTTTTCTTCCCTTGGTTGGCCGGCGCCTATCTCCTCCACCAAAGCTGTCCAGTTTTTCTGGACAGCTTGTTCTCCTCTCGTCAGAGCGTCGTTTGGACGACGGTTAGAGCTCCGACAGCGGCTAACTTACCGGGGATTTGATCTCCGGTAATCGTCTGAGGAGGAGGACAAAGGATTCGTCAATTGGTTGACGAATACCTCTCCGGAGAAGCGAGTTTTGAGAACTCGTATTAGGATCCGAATTTGGATTCGGATCGTGATCATCTCTCGATCACGTCGTCTTCAACACGAGGCTAGTAACCCGTACGAAGATGAAGCTCGTAGCTTAGCAAAGTCATCCCGAGGAACTCGGCGTGGATACGGATAGAGACGATTCTAGCGAGGATCGTTCCGGTTGATACTGTTCCCGCTACACGTCATATGAAAGGTATAACGTAGATAAATTTCCTTTTATTGCAAATTTAAATTTACGGTTATGTATACACTTGTTGTAATATGCATGCGTGTGTTGTGTGTGTTGTAATAAATGTAGATTTATTATTTTTATTGCTTCCGCTGTGTTCATGTTTACGAAACGTGATCGAAGACACACACACCGCGGTGCCGGAAACCCAACAAGGTGAAGTTGGGTGCTATGCATATGATGCATACTTGTTAATGTGTTAACAACCCGATGTATGTGTGAACATTCAATAAGTTGATAGCACATTGTGATAGTTGCATATACGTGATATGCAATCGGTATAGTTGATACCTACCGTCGTTGTTATGAATGGCTTGTTGGACTTTCTACAAGGTTGTTCATATCTATGATGGATATCAGCCCATTCGGAGATGGACCTACGATCTCCCGAAGTGATTTTGGGGTTTTGAAATTCAAAAAAATGAATGGGATTTATAAATGTATATCGATGCATTTTAAAATTATCTTTCTCATATATGCTCGTTTTGTATTTCTAATATTGATCATGATGTCTTTGAATCTGTGTTCCATTTTGGATTCGAATAAATTGACTAGGCCGAACTTCTTGGACTGACTTAGAAACTTGAGAATTGTTCTCAAGGTTGAAAATCTTGCAAATGTCCTCGAAGCGCCTCTTCCCACCCATCCTAGTGAAAATGTAACTCTGGACCAATTGTTGGGCTATCAGAAACATGTGAGTGATTCTGAACAAATGAGTTGCATCATGCTAGCCGCGATGGAACCCAAGCTACGAAAGCAGCATGAGCATATGGATGCTCATATCGTAGTCCTTCATCTTTATGAGTTGTTTCATAAGCAAGTGAGATTCGAAAGGTTCGAAGTCTCCATGCTCCTCTTCACCTCTGAGATGCAAGAAGGTTCATCTGTGGTATTGCTCAACATGCTGAAGACTGTGGAGCCTTCTGAGAAGCATAAGCAGGGGATGGTATTGTTACTTGATTCCTCGAAGAAAGGTTCTAAGAGGGAGTCAAAGGAACAACAAAAGGGGAAGAAGAAAAAGGTTAAAAAGGTAGAACCAGCTCAAAAGAGCATTTGTCATCATTATGGCAAGTAGGGCCATTGGCAAAGAAATTGCAAGATTTATCTTGAGTCCGTGAAGAAGAATAAGGCATAAGATGCTCCATCTTTTTCATATATCTTCGTTATTGATTATCATTCTATTTCCTCAAACACTTGGGTATTGGATACTGGGTGTGACTCACATATATGTAATGACATACATGGGCTAAGGAATAGAAGAAGACTCGTCAAGGGAGAGTCAAATTTACGTGTTGGGAATGGAGCAAAGGTTGCTGCACTCGCCATCGGAACGTATTTGTTGAAACTCCCTACAGGACTTGTCTTAGAACTGGACAGTTGCTTTTATGTTCCTTCGTTGATAAAGAACATCATTTCTATTTCTTGGTTAAATAGAAATGAGTACCATTTGACTTTTAGTAATAATTGTTGTTACATAACTTTGAATGGAGTTCTTTATGGGATTGGAACTTTAAGCAATGGTGTTTATACGTTGGACGTATCCAGTGATGTCTTCAATATCGAAGCGAGAAACAAGCGTGCTCGAAAGGATAATCAATTAGACTCATACATTTGACATTGTCGTTTTGGCCATGTAAGCAAGAAATGCATGTCCGAATTATACCGATGTGGAATTTTGGAATCGTTTGAATTGGATTCATACGATACATGCGAATCATGCTTAAAAGGCAAGATGACTAAGTTATCTTTTACAGGAAAAGGTGAACGAGTGGGAGAGTTACTAGGTCTAATACATACTGATGTATGTGGACCTATGTCAACTCAAGCTTTAGGAGGCTATAGCTACTTCATTACCTTCACCGATGATCACTCATGGTTTGGGTATGTGTTCTTGATGAAACACAAGTCTGAAGCCTTTGAAAGGTTCAAAGAATTCAGAAATGAAGTAGAGAAACAACATGACAAGAGTATTAAAATACTTCAATCAAATCGAGGTGGTGAATACTTAAGTCAACAGTTTCTTGATTATCTAAGAAACAATGACATATTTGTAGGGATTTCTTATGCAAAATAGCATATGCGCAATGGAAAAATAGGATCCCTTCCAAGTGATCCTTGCGAAAGAAAACCTCGTACAAAAATAAATTTCTCAAAACCTATCTTATAGGAGAATATTACCTTTGTTGCGTGCCCTTTTTAATCCCGCTTCTCCTTGGGTTTGTTGGATCTTTTAGCACGTTCAAATGTCCGTGCCTCTATATGTATCCACACGAGCAAGCTCTTGTCTCACAAAAGAAACTAGAAGAGCTCTCCTTTACTTCTTGCTAGAGAAGTCCCTAAAGGAGAGGAAGGTAGGGAAAAAGAGAAAGGAAGAAGAAGACCACTCTTCTTGCTACCCTACACTCACAAAAACCCCACAACCAAAGCCTCTCACCATCAAACTCTCTCCAAGCCTCAAGCTTCACATACACTTGGCCGGCCACCCCATGGAGTGTTTTATAGGATTGGAAAACCTTTCACCTCCTATCACATTCAATGCAATCAATTCTATTGAAAAACAATTTGTTTGGCCGGCCACATGTGGAGGAAATCCAAAGGTCAAAACCCTTTGTCTCCTTCCACCTCATCAAGCTTATGTGGCATATGTATGTGGCATTCATGCATGTTGAATTAATCTTATTAATTCAATAAGCTTATGTTATCATATTCAATTAATCTCATTAAATCAATAAGGTAACATATTGAATTAATCTTATTAAATCAATTTAGCTTAGGATATCATGATAACATATTTATTTAATCTTATTAAATTAATAAGCTTAGCATATTGAATTAATCTCATTAAATCAATAAGCTAAAATTCTCTTTAAGCTTAAAGTCCAAAAACAATTTTGTACTTAAGCTTATTCCCAAATTATTCTAGTCAAACTAGAATGCACTAATTCTTCTAATCATCATGCTCTTTGTCTCTGACCCTATAAGCTCTCATAACGTTGGCAGTGGATCTAAACTCTTTTTAGATACACAAGCAATGAGCGGCATCTAGCAATACATCATTGCTACCCAAGTTACGAAATAAGTCAAGATCCGACTAACCTTTCCATGACTACTATAATGTATGACCGTGTCCTTCTATCCTTGATATCAGATTGACCAATGAGGCATAGACCGTGTCATCCTCGATCAATCTATGTGTTTCTAGATCCCTGAGTAAACTAACTCAAACAAATGAGCTCAATATCTCATATTGACTCATTCGAGCATGGCCATGCGTTTTAGTAGTTCTACTCAATCAAGGGGCCCACAGATATCACTCCCATCATATGGGAGGGATAGATCCCATCTACATCACTCACATCCCTCCGCATAATTTATTATATACCCAGTAATCGCCTTTATGGTCCACCCTGTTACGGGTGACGTTTGACGATACCAAAGTACATAACTCCTTATGTAGGGAACCGTAGTGACTTCAGGTTTGAGGACTATTCATACCAATAGTCACATGAGAAAGTTTATGACACTCATATGATGATCCATGAAACTTTCTCATGGCGGGTCAGTTCAGTATATATTCTCTAATATATACCCATGTGTCAACTTGATATCATATATCCATGACTTGTGAGATCAAGTCATCAATTGACCTACATGCTAGTCTTTATGTATTAATATTGCCCTTGCATATTAATACTTGACTAGGAACATTTAGGAAAGTGTTCTCTATAGCCTCTCATAATCAATTCTGCCAATTGATGTGTTGTAGATAAGAACCTACTTTTCTAAGGCATTATTATATTTAATTTAGCTGGCACAAGCAAGACTTAAATATAATAACCAATCCTTTGCCTCTATAGAATATGATACAAAATGTTCCTTATTCAACCATCACATGATTGGTTCTAGGGCTATAACTAACAATCTCCCACTAACACTAGTACCAATCACTATAATATCTGATACCTAGTGACCTAGTGTGACCATCATGCTTCCTCTGTGCCAAAGACTTGGTCAATGGATCTGCGATTTTAGCTTCTGTCGATACTCTGCATATCCTCACATCTCCTCTATCGATGATCTCTCGAATGAGATGGAAGTGCCGCAGTATGTGTTTGGTCCGCTGATGTGATCGAGGTTCCTTAGCCTGTGCAATAGCCCCATTGTTGTCACAATAGAGGTCTATTGGATCTGCAATGCTAGGAACTACCCCAAGTTCACTGATGAACTTGCGGATCCAAACAGCCTCCTTTGTTGCATCAGACGCAGCAATATACTCGCTTGTTGTAGAATCACAAGAATCGTGGTCCTCGCCGAACTCTTCCAGCTCACAGCTCCACCATTCAGGCAAAACACGTACCCCGATTGCGATCTATAGTCATCCTTGTCTATTTGGAAGCTTGCATCACTGTAACCCTTTACAGTTAGCTCCTCATTGCCTCCAAATATCAGGAAATATTCTTTCGTTCTTCGTAAGTATTTAAGAATATTTTTGACTGTTATCCAGTGACTTTCACCTGGATTCGACTGGTATCTACTCATCATGCTCAAAGTATACGAGTTGTCAGGACGAGTACAAAGCATGGCGTACATGATAGACCCTATAGCAGATGCATAAGAGATCTTATCCATGCGATCTCTTCTCTCCTCCTTAGAAGAGGGACATTGAGTCTTCGAAAGACTCACACCATGTGATAAAGGCAGAAATCCTTTCTTGGAATTTTGCATAGCAAAATGATCTAGCACTTTATCAATGTATGTACTCTGACTTAGGCCAAGTAATATTTTAGATCTATCTCTATAGATCTTGATGCCTAGAATATAGGCAACTTCACCTAAGTCTTTCATCGAGAAACAATTCCCTAACCACATCTTCACAGACTGGAGTGAGGGAATATCATTTTCGATGAGAAGTATGTCATCTGCATACAAGATAAGAAATACAACTGTGCTCCCACTATTTCTCTTGTAGACACAAGGTTCATCTTCATTCTTGATGAAACCAAACTCCTTTATTACATCATCGAATCGAAGATTCCAGCTTCGAGAGGCTTGCTTTAGTCCATAAATGGACCTTTGCAGTTTGCATACCTTTCCAGGATTCTTTGGATCTTCAAAACCCTCAGGATGTGTCATGTACACATCCTCGAGTAGCTTTCCATTCAGAAAAGCAGTTTTGACATCCATCTGCCAGATCTCATAATCGTGGTAGGCTGCAATAGCAAGTATGATCCGAATGGATTTAAGCATCGCAACTGGTGAAAAGGTTTCATCATAGTCAATACCATGAATTTGTTTGAATCCTTTAGCCACCAATCTACCTTTATAGGTATGCTTATTACCATCCATGTCAGTCTTTACTTTAAAGACCCACTTACACCCAATGGGTTTTACCCCTTCACGTGGATCAACCAAAGTCCATACTTGGTTAGTGTACATGGATTCCATTTCGGATCTCATGGCCTCTAGCCATTTCTGAACTGGCTCATCATAGCTTCTTGATAGGATGTAGGCTCGTCAAGATCGACAAGCAATACATCACCGTTGTCAGTCAAGAGAAAAGAATATCTCTCGGGTTGACGACGGATCCTATCAGATCTCCGAAGAGGTTGGTCTACTTGAACAGGTGTTTGCTCCACAACTCTTTGGGCAATAATTTCCTCATCCACAACACTTTGTGGTGCCTGTTCATTTTCCATCGAAGCCTTAGTGTTATCTTCATCTTGAATTTCTTCAAGATGAATTTTACTCCCACTAGTTTTTCTAGAAATAAATTCTCTTTCTAGAAAGACAACATTTCTGGCAACAAACACCTTGCCAAGTGTGGGATTATAAAAGTAATATCCCTTAGTTTCCTTGGGATATCCTACAAAATAACACATATAATTTGGGTCCTAGTTTATCTGAGACTTGACGTCTAACATAAGCTTCACAATCCCAAATCTTTATAAAAGACATTTTGGGACTCTTCCCAGTCCATAACGTATATGGTGTCTTTTCTACGGCTTTTGATGGGACGCGATTAAGTGTGAAAGCGGCTGTCTCTAGAGCTAAACCCCACAAGGAAGTAGGTAGATCAGTCTGGCTCATCATTGATCGTACCATATCTAATAGAGTACAATTTCTCCTCTCAGATACACCATTCCATTGTGGTGTTCCAGATGGAGTGAGTTGGGATATTATCCCACACTCAGCCAGGTGATCACGAAACTCTTGGCTAAGGTATTCACTACCTCGATCTGATCGAAGTAGCTTAATACGCTTACCAAGTTGGTTTTGTACTTCATTCTTGAATTCTTTGAACTTTTCAAAGGATTCTGACTTATGTCTCATCAAATATATGTAGCCAAATCTACTCATATCATCAGTGAAAGTAATAAAGTACTTATAGCCTCCTCTGGCTTCGACATTGAAAGGGCCACATACATCAGTATGTATGAGTCCTAACAAGTCCGTCACTCTCTCGCCATGTCCACTAAATGGAGTTTTAGTCATCTTTCCTAAAAGACAAGATTCGCATACCTCATATGATTCAAAATCAAATGAGTCCAATAATCCATTTTTATGGAGTTGGGATATGCGTTTTTCATTTATGTGACCTAAGCGACAGTGCCAGAGATATGTTTGGTTCAAATTATTCGATTTGAACCGTTTGGTATTTACGTTATAAATTGGGTTTTCTAAATCTAGAACATAGAGACCATTCATAAGTGGTGCATTACAATAGAACATTTCATTCAAATAAATGGAACAACATTTGTCCTTTATTAAAAAAGAAAAGTTTTTCTTGTCTAAACAAGATACAGAAATTATGTTCTTCATTAATGCAGGTACATAAAAGCACTCCTCTAGTTCTAAGATAAGCCTAGTGGGCAAAGACAAAGAATATGTTCCTACAGCTATAGCAGCAACTTTTGCGCCATTGCCTACTCGTAGGTCCACTTCGCCTTTTGCCATTAGTCTACTATTTCTCAGTCCCTGCACATTAGTACAAATGTGAGATGCACATCCGGTATCTAATACCCATGTAGAAGAAATAGATAGATTAACTTCTATAACGTGTATACCTGAGGCAGAAGTCCCACTTCTTTTCTTCTTTACTTCCTCAAGGTAGACTTTGCGCCCGCCTGTCCGGTGTCCTCACCGAATGGAAACAAATCCCTTCCTTAGGTACTTTACCTTTACCCTTTGAAGTGGATGAATTGGCCTTGCCTTTGGCTTGGGTCTTACCCTTCCCTTTGCGCTTACCTTTGCCCTTCTTGACCATTAGTACGTTACTAACTTTCTTCTTGAGATTCGGTTCAGCAGTTCTTAACATGCTGAGAATCTCAGGCAAAGGCTTATCAATTTCATTCATGTTATAATTCATGACGAATTGATTATATGCTTCCAGCAACGATTGCAGGATAACATCGGTTGCCAATTCTTGGCTCAATAGAAAACCTATTCTTTCAAGGTTCTCAACGTACCCTATCATTTTAAGTACGTGAGTTCCTACAGGTGTTCCTGTAGGGAGTCGCTTCGGAGGCTCATTGGCTCCCATGTCCCCGGATTAAAATTTTCACTAATGAAAGAATCAATCCGGATGGGATGAGCTTCCTTGGCACAACCTATTCTTCGTCGTGCTAACAACTTGAGTGGTCACTAGAACAAACTAGTTGTTCAAGCAACACAACTCTTCTAGTTGGTTAGCCACGAAAGAGACGACGGACGGATCGCCGGTTTTTGTATTTGTCTTCGGGGTCCATGATTATACAAAGTATTTACTAATCCACACAAGTATAATCAACACATAAAAGAACAAGCTCAGATCTGAAAATAAAGTTTTAAAACTTTATACCTTACGATCTTTTACCGTATGTCCTATCCTCCTCGTGGAGGACGTGTGGGCGAAGATCCTCCATGAGTAGAAGTCTTCTAGATCGCGTTCTTCCCTTCCTTGTTCGCTGCAAACAAAGAAAAGAACCAACAAAACAAAACTCCTCCTCTATAGAACCGGCCACCAATCAAAAGAGCTCGATGTAACCGCCGGCCAAGGAGTGAGTGGGTATGTGCCAGCCAACTTATACAAGAAGAACCGCCGGCCACCTAGAGGTTGGAGAAGTGCCGACCACCAAGGGAATGGAGAACCGCCGGCCACCAAGGAAAGAAGGATGGAAGGGAAGAGCACCGGCAATGGATGAGAAGAGGATGATGGACGCCGGCCAAAAACCTAGGGAGAACAAGAACCTTGCCGCCCACTTCTAGCCACCCAAAACCCTAGCTCCTCTAGGGTTTGTTGCCGCCCACATCTTGGATGAGTAAAACCCTAATCCACTAGGGTATGTTGCCGCCCACTTCTTGGATGAGCAAAACCCTAATCCTTGTCAACCACCTCCTTGCCGCCCAACCTAAGCCTCTATTTATAGAATTAGGCTTAAGCCTCCTTTAATCTCCACCGTCGGATCTAGGGATTTAACCTCCACCGTCGGATCTAGGGTTTTATCCCAACCGTTGGATCTAGGGTTTCATCTCAACCGTCGGATCTAGGATTACATCCCAACTGTCGGATCTAGGATTTCATCCCAACCGTTGGATCTAGGGGTTTAATCTCAACCGTCGATTTTAGGATTTCATCCCAACCATCGGATCTTAGGGATTTAATCCCAACCGTTGGTTCTAGGATTTCATCCTAACCATCGGATCTTAGGGATTTAATCCCAACCGTTGATTTTAGGATTTCATCGCAACCATCGGATCTTAGGGATTTAATCCCAACCGTTGATTTTAGGATTTCATCCCAACCATCGGATCTTAGGGATTTAATCCCAACCGTTGGTTCTAGGTTTTTGTTTTACATTCTCGGATCTAGACTTCATGAGGATTATATTAGGCTACGATAGGGACCATAAGGAGGAGTTGGGTCTCGGCCACCCGATGGATCGGAACCACACAAACTTGATCCATCAATGATGTTCCATTCCACTAGAGGATCATCATTGAACTCCCTCACCAACCCCCATAAATTAATATGGGCTCCATATACTATTTGTACATTCATCTCCCCGTGTTTAAGATATCGAATGTACGTCAATTAATTGATTTACTGACCATCAATTAATTAACATCTAATTCCTCGAGTAGTACCACTCAACCTTATCATCATGTTGACTAAGTCAACCAGCTGGGTTTACATGATGAACCTTATGAGCTCCTCAAGGGGACATCATCAACCTAGTAAATAGGACACGGTTTCCTCCTATAATCAACGGTACACCATGTAAATAATATTATCTCCCAACTTAACGGGCATATTGATTTAATCCATCTAAATCTCACCCTCTGGTAAATCAAAGAAATAAATACTAAGTACATGTGCCCGTTATTATATCGGGATTAAGAGCATGTACAACATAAATCCGAGGTCCGATTCAATTATGTAGTCAGTAATTAATTGAATCACCTCTATGTCGGTCCTGCTCAATACACCTAAGTGTACTAGTGTAACTCTATGTTCAAGACAAAACAATACCAAGCTACACTACAACCATGCCAATGGTTTGTCCAAAACCATCTTGGTTGTGAGCCTCTACTTATATTTTACAAGGGACTGATAACATGATCTTCTATGCCACACCAAGCACTATGTTATCTACAATGTAAAATATTAGAAAATATGCACACACATATAATAAACATATAAAGTGCAAACAATGATCATGTGATTCTTATTCCAAAATAAAATGTTCACACAAAAAGATCTAGGCTTTCAATATACATTCCTTCAATCTCCCATTTATACTAAAAGACTATGTCGTCATCACAGTGCCATACATCTGATCCCCATGTCCTCCACATGCCTATCAAACGCTTTCGCTGGAAGGGCCTTAGTGAATGGATCTGCCAGGTTATCCTCTGATGCAATCTTGGCGACAGCAACTTCTCCTCGCTTTACGATCTCTCGTATAAGGTGGTACTTGCGCTCTATGTGTTTACTCGCCTTATGGGCTCGTGGTTCCTTCGAGTTTGCAACTGCACCACTGTTATCACAATAAATTGTGATAGTTCTGGGCAAACCATGAATCACATCCAAGTCCATCAAGAAGTTCCTGAGCCATACAGCTTCTTTGGCTGCCTCAGAGGCTGCCACATACTCAGCTTCCATGGTAGAGTCCGCCACGCATTTCTGCTTGACACTCCTCCATACTATGGTTCCACCTCCAAAAGTAAACACAAACCTTGAGGTAGACTTACTCTTGTCCCTATCTGACTGGAAATCTGAATCCGTGTAACCCACAGGGACTAATTGATCTTCTCGGTAAACCAGAATATAATCCCTAGTCCTTCTCAGGTACTTCAATATATGCTTTACCGCAGTCCAATGTCCCTGTCCAGGATTACTCTGATATCTGCTAACCATGCCCACGGCAAAGCAGATATCCGGTCTCGTACATAGCATAGCATACATGAGGCTTCCTACTGCCGAAGCATAAGGAACCGCCTTCATGTCCTCTATCTCCTTTGATGTTTTGGGACACATCTCTTTAGATAAAGGAACTCCATGCCTAAAAGGTAGAAAACCTTTCTTGGAGTTCTGCATGCTAAAAGGAGCAAGGATAATGTCAATATATGATGCTTGGGATAAGCACAACATCCTTTTCTTGCGATCCCTTATAACTTTGATCCCAAGGATGTGTCCCACTTCTCCCAAGTCCTTCATATCAAACTGTTTGGACAACCATACCCTTACGTCTGATAACACTTTGATATTGTTGCCAACTAACAAAATGTCATCTACGTATAGTACAAGAAATACCACTACGTTTTCGTCACATCTCTTGTATACACAAGGCTCATCCGGACTTTGAATAAATCCATATGACTGGATTACCTCATCAAACCGGATGTTCCAAGATCTAGAACCTTGCTTCAATCCATAAATGGATCGATTAAGCTTACATACAAGATGCTCTTTGCCTTTAGCATTGAATCCCTCTGGTTGCCGCATATAGATGTTCTCCTCAAGACTTCCGTTAAGGAAAGCTGTCTTGACATCCATCTGCCAAATCTCATAATCCATATGAGTAACTATAGATAAGAGAATCCGGATAGACTTAAGCATAGCTACCAGCGAAAAGGTCTCCTCATAATCGATACCCTCTTTATGAGTATACCCTTTCGCAACAAGCCTAGCTTTGAAGGTCTCAACCTTCCCGTCTACTCCTCTCTTTCTCTTGTAGATCCACTTGCATCCAATGGCTTTTACACCATCAGGTGGCTCTACTAGCTCCCAGACTTGATTAGAATCCATAGATTCTATCTCTGAATTCATCGCTCTTTGCCAAGATACCGCATCTCTATCTTGGAGTGCCTCGTCATACGTCCAGGGATCCGGTTCATGTTCACTGTGACTAAATCCAAGACTCTCCCAAAACATGAATCTTTGGGTTGTCTAACAACCTCCCACTCTGACGAGGTGCCTCTGTGTATACTCGGCACGGTGCGTGACTTGTGGCATCTCCTCTTGTACCGGTGGTACCAAGTCGACTTCTGTAACTCCTCAAGAACAATCCTACTCGTGGGCTTGTGGTTCATCACATAGTCCTCCTCTAGAAATCTGGCATTCGTACTCACGATCACCTTCTGATCTCTAGGACTATAGAATAAACCATCCTTCATTCCCTTAGGGTAGCCAACAAACAAGCGTACTTCTGTACGAGATTCCAACTTACCAGCATCTCCCTTCAGCACATGTGCTGGACTACCCCAAATCCGAATATGTCTTAGACTAGGCTCTCGCCCAGTCCACTCTGTTGGAGTAGAGGGTACTGACTTAGATGGAACCAAGTTCAGAATGTGTGCTGCTGTTTCCAGAGCATACCCCCAGAACAAATCAGGTAACTCAGAATAACTCATCATCGATCTGACCATCTCCATAAGAGTCCTATTCCTTCGGTCCGCCACACCATTCTGCTGGGGTGTGCCAGGTGCGGACAATTGGGATTGAATCCCAGCCTCTGATAAGTAACTCCTAAACTCTCCCAAGAGGTACTCGCCACCACGATCAGATCGTAGTGTCTTGATACATTTACCTTGACGGTTATCCACATCAGCCTTGAATTCTTTGAACCTGTCAAAGCATTCAGACTTGCGACGCATCAAGTAAATGTATCCATATCTTGAATAATCGTCTATAAAAGAGACGAAATATTCAAAACCACCTCTTGCCTTGATAGACATAGGACTGCACAAATCAGAATGAACCAATTCTGACACATCTTTGGCCCTATACCCCTTGGCCTTAAAAGGCCTCTTGGTCATTTTACCTTCCAAGCAAGATTCGCAGGTTGGGAGATCCTCCACCACTAATGAACCCAAAGGTTAATATGACCAAGCCTTAGATGCCAAAGATATGTTTGGTTTATTTGCGAAGGTTCTTTTCTCTTATTAGATTTAGAAGATGAGTTATTCACTTCTATATGCATCGTGGGAGCTTTTGGTTCAAGAGCATACAAATTGCCAATCAATGTACCTGAACAGATAATCTCTCTATTTCTTTTTATAACAACTTTGTCATTAAAAGAAATAGAATATCCATCCATAAATAATTTAGAAATCGAAATTAAATTCTTTCTAAATGTAGGTACATAAAGACAATTTCTCAAAACCAAAACTTTATTTCTATCAAACGATAAATAAACGTCTCCCACTGCAATAGCCGCTACCATTGTAGCATTGCCCATGTAGACAGTAATTTCTCCTTCAGCTAGTCGTCGGGTTTCCTGGAACCCCTGCAAAGAATTGCAGACATGATCAGTGGCTCCCGTATCTACACACAGTCTGAGATAACACCACTAAACATGTTTCAACGACTAAGGCAGAAGATATACCTTTGTTCTTCTTTAGGAAGGGGAAGTCTTTCTTCCCATGTCCAGTCTGTCTACAAGTGAAGCACTTGCCTTTCGGCTTCTTCACTCCCTGAGATCCTCCCACCACCTTTGCTCTACCTTGTTTCTTCTTCTTCTTGCCTTTCGGCTTAGAAGTAGAAACCTTCTGAGCAACCATGGCTTCCTGCCTAGCAGCTCGATTCTGGTATCCGAAAAGTTCCTTTTCCCCAGAATCATCTACAGGCCTAGGAGGACACTCATCGACAGTTATGACACTATTCATATTTCTTTTCCAATCAATATTATTTGGGAACAGTAAGTTTATTTCTTTTAATATTTCAGCAAGTGGGTTGAAAGCCATTTGAAAAACCTAAGAATCACAATGATCAAAATATTAGATTTCAAATATTATTGATTCCTCAAAACAATAAAATCCCGAAATCAACCAACACCTCAAAATACCGAGAATATCGCATGCCACGATAGTGTGGTCGTATACGAAATCTACATTTGTAAGAGGAGGTTTTATCCATTAATTTTATTATCTTGTCAACCTTACTTTTTGACAAATAAAATTAATAGTTGGTTCCTCTTTAGCCCTACAAATAAAAGCAGTGACTCCGATGGGGAGGATACTTTTATTTGCATCTAAGTGTGCACCATTACACGATACTAAGGGAATTATTGAGGATTATGTGCCTTACCGATGGGGAAGTACACACACTCCTAAATAATTTCCTATAACCATTATTTGACCTAGTGATCCACAAACAAACCCATCCGATGGGGAGGAAGGCACTCAAAGCCAATGCGCAAGTTTGTTGCATCACACGTCAAATTGTAATGGAGGCCGCGGGAATTAATTAAAATATCCCTCTCCCACTTAGTAAATTGAAATCGAGGAATTTTAAAACATACACAACATGCATATAAAATAAATAAGCAATAAATATGGAAAAAAAATAGAATTTTTCCAACTATTATTGTATTGTCCTCCAATATGCATTCCGTCGTGTCGCCACCTCATCCGCTCCATCTTTTCTCGTGCGCAAGTCACCAAAGAGTTCCGAGCCGAGATAAATCATTTTATTTACATCCATCGATCCTATACTCCACGAAGGAGTGTACAAATAATCTAGATCGAAAGTAAACTAAAATGAGCGGCTAAACAATGCCGTATTTAATTACAAAAATTAAATACTAATCTAGCCTCGTCAACCCCGAGGATTCAAATAATAAATTTTTACACACATCCATTCACATACACACACATGGCCATAATAGTCGGATCTTATGCCTGCAACCAAAGAGTTAAACTACGCATATCCTACTATTATCCGGCACATATAATATATGAAAAATGCATAAAAAATTAACCAAATCCAAAACACACAAAACCGGAAACCGTGGCTCTGATACCACTTGTAGGGAGTCGCTTCGGAGGCTCATTGGCTCCCATGTCCCCGGATTAAAATTTTCACTAATGAAAGAATCAATCCGGATGGGATGAGCTTCCTTGGCACAACCTATTCGTCGTCGTGCTAACAACTTGAGTGGTCGCTAGAACAAACTAGTTGTTCAAGCAACACAACTCTTCTAGTTGGTTAGCCGCGTAAGAGACGACGGACGGATTGCCGGTTTTTGTGTTTGTCTTCGGGGTCCATGATTATACAAAGTATTTACTAATCCACACATGTATAGTCAACACTTAAAAGAACAAGCTCAGATCTGAAAATAAAGTTTTAAAACTTTATACCTTACTATCTTCTACCGTATGTCCTATCCTCCTCGTGGACGACGTGTGGGCAAAGATCCTCCACGAGTAGAAGCCTTCTAGATTGCGTTCTTCCCTTCCTTGTTCGCTGCGAACAAAGAGAAGAACCAACAAAACAAAACTCCTCCTCTCTAGAACTGGCCACCAATCAAAAGAGCTCGATGTAACCGCCGGCCAAGGAGTGAGTGGGTATGTGCCGGCCAACTTATGCAAGAAGAACCGCCGGCCACCTAGAGGTTGGAGAAGTGCCGGCCACCAAGGGAATGGAGAACTGCTGGCCACCAAGGAAAGAAGGATGGAAGGGAAGAGCACCGGCAATGGATGAGAAAAGGATGATGGACGCCGACCAAAAACCTAGGGAGAACAAGAACCTTGCCGCCCACTTCTAGCCACCCAAAACCCTAGCTCCTCTAGGGTTTGTTGGCACCCACTTCTTGGATGAGCAAAACCCTAATCCTCTAGGGTTTGTTGCCGCCCACTTCTTGGATGAGAAAAACCCTAATCCTTGTCAACCACCTCCTTGCCGCCCAACCTAAGCCTCTATTTATAGAATTAGGCTTAAGCCTCCTTTAATCTCCACCGTCGGATCTAGGGATTTAACCTCCACCGTCGGATCTAGGGTTTTATCTCAACCGTCGGATCTAGGGTTTCATCTCAACCGTCGGATCAAGGATTTCATCCCAGCCATCGGATCTAGGATTTCATCCCAACCGTCGGATCTACGGATTTAATCTCAACCGTCGATTTTAGGATTTCATCCCAACCTTCGGTTCTTAGGGATTTAATCCCAACCGTTGGTTCTAGGGTTTCATCCTAACCATCGGATCTTAGGGATTTAATCCCAACAGTTGATTTTAGGATTTCATCCCAACCATCGGATCTTAGGGATTTAATCCCAACCGTTGATTTTAGGATTTCATCCCAACCATCGGATCTTAGGGATTTAATCCCAACCGTTGGTTCTAGGATTTTGTTTTACATTCTCGGATCTAGACTTCATGAGGATTATATTAGGCTACGACAGGGACCATAAGGAGGAGTTGGGTCTTGGCCACCCGATGGATCGGAACCACACAAACTTGATCCATCAATGATGTTCCATTCCACTAGAGGATCATCATTGAACTACCTCACCAACCCCCATAAATTAATATGGGCTCCATATACTATTTGTACATTCATCTCCCCGTGTTTAAGATATCGAATGTCCGTCAATTAATTGATTTACTGACCATCAATTAATTAACATCTAATTCCTCGAGTAGTACCACTCAATCTTATCATCATGTTGACTAAGTCAACCAGCTGGGTTTACATTATGAACCTTATGAGCTCCTCAAGGGGACATCATCAACCTAGTATATAGGACACGGTTTCCTCCTATAATCAACGACACACCATGTAAATAATATTATCTCCCAACTTACCGGGCATATTGATTTAATCCATCTAAATCTCACCCTCTGGTAAATCAAAGAAATAAATACTAAGTACATGTGCCCGTTCTTATATCGTGATTAAGAGCATGTACAACATAATATCCGAGGTCTGATTCAATTATGTAGTCAGCAATTAATTGAATCACCTCTATGTCGGTCTTGCTCAATACACCTAAGTGTACTAGTGTAACTCTATGTTCAAGACAAAACAATACCAAGCTACACTACAACCATGCCAATGGTTTGTCCAAAACCATCTTGGTTGTGAGCCTCTACTTATATTTTACAAGGGACTGATAACATGATCTTCTGTGCCACACCAAGCACCATGTTATCTACAATGTAAAATATTAGACAATATGCACACACATATAATAAACATATAAAGTGCAAACAATGATCATGTGATTCTTATTCCAAAATAAAATGTTCATACAAAAAGAGCTAGGCTTTCAGTATACATTCCTACAGTTCCTTCTTGCATCTTGCATGCAAAAAGAGCCTTAGACACTTCAAAACGCTCGTGCCTAGCTTGTCCTTGATATAGTTGTTTCAAATGCTCAACCATACCATAGGCATCCATGTTCTCATGTTGCTTCTGAAGCTCAGAGTTCATGGTGGCAAGCATAAGACATGACACATCTAATGTGTCATCTTGGTGCTTCTTATAAGCATCCTTTTCAGCATGAGTGGTCGCAGGGGCGGGTGTTTCAGAGATAGACTGCTCTAGGACATACAGTTTACGTTCTTGCTTGAGGATAATCCTCAAGTTCCTATACCAGTCTATAAAGTTAGCTGCATTGAGCTTGTCTTTCTCAAGGACAGATCGCAAGTTGAGGGGGTGTGTCGTGTTAGATGACATGGTGATCTACAACATCAAAATGCAAAAATAAGTATCATACCTAAGTCATTTAATTAGGCCTTTAATTAAATGAGGCTCCCACTAAATTCTCATAGCTTTGATATGAGCTAATCATTGATGTAGGCAAACACATTTTGCTTACATCATTAGCTTCTATTTAGCTATAAATTTATATGGGATAAAGATCCACATCATACTTCGTCTTGAGTTAGCTTTGGCTAATCGCCCAAGACGTAGTATGATTAGGTAGGCAATCTTTTTCCAATTACATCTGATGTAACTCTTTAATAGCTTTGGTTATGTTTAGATTAGTTTAGTGCTTATTCCTAAACCAGCTTCCAGGTCGTGGCGAGGCACAGAGGCCTTCTTTGATATTAGAGCAACGACCACTTTCTAAGATAAAGCTAATGTTCGGAAATCACACAAAACTAATTTTTAAAACTTATGTTCAAAGCTAATATATGCCTCTACTTTCTTAATTAATTAAGAAAAACTTAATTAAGTCTTAACCAAGTTTGATAGCGGGACATCACGATTGTCCACTCGCACTCTTCCAAGATAAAATGCATTGCTTTGCTTTGGCAAACCCAACAACAAAGTATCGAGGAAGTAGTGAGTACAAAACTTTGGTAGGAATATCATTTTTGACTTATTAAGAAATAAACTTAAACATGCATCACATACATATTAGCATACATCATATATAAGCTAAATCAACATGCATCACATACATATTAAACTAAGCGTGTCATGTTTATGACCCTTATTCTACAATCTTCTCAAGCCAATGAAAAGATTGATTGGTCAACCTAGGGATAGCATCTTCTCCCAAGTGCTTCCTTTTGGCTGTCTTGTGTTGTTGACTTCCTCCTTGTAACAACATCTTCCAATGGACCCTCCATCTTTATTTTGTATATTACAAAAGGAGAAATACTCGAGTTACATTCGAGTCTAAAACTAATTTTACAACAAGAATTTTAGGAGAAAGGCACGACACGCAGGCCGTATTAAGAATTACAACACACACATTCACAAACTTTTTGGGACTAGGCCATAACCATGCACCATGTCAATTTTAACTTTTAAAAGACATCGGATATTTTATTATGTTTGAAAAATTTCTAATGCAATTATCAACTCATAATAAAATTTATCCTACTTCTATATCATATATAAAATCGAGAAAACCTATTTTTTATACGATCTTTCGCAAGTGGCTCTAATACCACTGAAGGGATTTCTTATGCAAAATAGCATATGCGCAACGGAAAAATAAGATCCCTTCCAAGTGATCCTTGCGAAAGAAAACCTCGTACAAAAATAAATTTCTCAAAACCTATCTTATAGAAGAATATTACCTTTATTGCGTGCCCTTTTTAATCCCGCTTCTCCGTGGGTTTGTTGGATCTTTTAGCACGTTCAAATGTCCGTGCCTCTATATGTATCCACATGAGCAAGCTCTTGTCTCACAAAAGAAACTAGAAGAGCTCTCCTTTACTTCTTGCTAGAGAAGTCCCTAAAGGAGAGGAAGGTAGGGAAAAAGAGAAAGGAAGAAGAAGACTACTCTTCTTGCTAGCCTACACTCACAAAAAACCCACAACCAAAGCCTCTCACCACCAAGCTCTCTCCAACCCTCAAGCTTCACACACACTTGGCCGGCCACCCCATGGAGTGTTTTATAGGATTGGAAAAACCTTTCACCTCCTATCACATTCAATGCAATCAATTGCATTGAAAAACAATCAAACAAGGAGTAACACTCCTTGTTTGGCCGGCCACATGTGGAGGAAATCCAAAGGTCAAAACCCTTTGTCTCCTTTCACCTCATCAAGCTTATGTGGCATTCATGCATGTTGAATTAATCTTATTAATTCAATAAGCTTATGTTATCATATTGAATTAATCTCATTAAATCAATAAGGTAACATATTGAATTAATCTTATTAAATCAATTTAGCTTAGGATATCATGATAACATATTTATTTAATCTTATTAAATTAATAAGCTTAGCATATTGAATAAATCTCATTAAATCAATAAGCTAAAATTCTCTTTAAGCTTAAAGTCTAAAAACCATTTTGTACTTAAGCTTATTCCTAAATTATTCTAGTCAAACTAGAATGCACTAATTCTTCTAATCATCATGCTCTAGACAAATTGGATGCTAAGTCTGATAAATGTCTATTTATTGGATACCCTAAGGAAACAAGGGGTTACCAATTCTATCATCCTATGGAATAACAGGTGTTTGTTTCAAGGCATGTTGTGTTTCTAGAGAAAGAGTTTCTCTTGTAAGAAAACAGTGGGAGTGTCGTCGAGCTGAGGAGGCTCGAGAGACTCAAATAGACATTGATGAGATACCTGGTGAAGCACAATAGTCGACAACTCATAGTGATGAGCAATCGACTGGACCTATTGTAACACCACATCTTCGTAGATCTGGTAGAACACGCAACATTCCTGAGAGATATGAATTTCTCGTAAGTGAATCGAACGACGTGTTACTCATTGATGATGAGGAGCCTAGCAGTTATGAAGAAGTGCTGACAAGTTCAGAAAGGGATAAGTGGCTTGAAGCCATGAAGTCGGAAATGGATTCCATATACGAAAACCAAGTTTGGAACTTGGTTGACCCACCTGAAGGCATAAAGCCTATAGGGTGCAAGTGGGTTTTCAAGAAGAAAACCGATATGTATGGTAATGTGATTACCTATAAGGCTAGATTGGTGGCGAAAGGATATCGTCAAAAACAAGGTGTTGATTATGATGAAACCTATTCGCCTGTAGCTATGCTTAAATCCATTCGGATGCTCCTGGCCATAGCGGCTCATTATGAATATGAGATATGGTAGATGGATGTGAAAACAGCTTTCCTTAATGGAAACCTGCTCGAGGATGTGTATATGATACAGCCTGAGGGTTTCACATCGGTTGATAAAACCAAGGTATGCAAATTGCGACGGTCCATTTATGGATTGAAGCAAGCATCCAGGAGCTGGAATATCCATTTTGATGAGACAATCAAAAAGTTTGATTTCTCAGAAAATCCAGACGAACCTTGTGTGTACAAGAAGGTTAGTGGGAGTTTAGTCGTGTTCCTAGTATTGTATGTCGATGACATATTACTTATAGGAAACGATGTTTCAATCTTACAGTCAGTTAAGGTTTGGTTATCCAAGACATTCTCCATGAAAGACCTAGGAGAAGCAACCTATATCCTCGGGATTAAGATCTATAGAGATAGATCGAAACGGTTGCTTGGTCTTTCGCAGTCTACATATATAGACCGAGTGCTAAAGAGGTTTAGCCTGTCGGAATCAAAGAAAGGTTTTCTACCAATCAGACATGGGATACACCTTTCGAAGTCTATGTGTCCACGCTGTTGGGATGTATACTGACAGCCTAGCTCTTTTGTATGAACATCTTTATTTTGAAATAAGAATCACATGATCATTGTTTGCACTTTATATTTATATATGTGCATATTGTCTAATACTTTATATTGTAGATATCACGGTGCTTGGGTGTGGCACAGAAGATTATGTTATCAGTCCCTTGTAGAGTATAAGTAGAGGCTCACAACCAAGATTGTTTTGGACAAACCATTTGCATGGTTGTAGTGTAGCTTGGTATTATTTTATCTTGAACATATAGTTACACTAGTACACTTAGGTGTATTTAGCAGGACCGACATAGAGGTGATTCAATTTATTGCTAACTGCATAATTGAATCGGACCACGGATATTATGTTGTACATGCTCTTAATCCCGATATAATAACGGGCACATGTACTTAATATTTATTTCTTTGATTTATCAGAGGGTGAGATTTCTTTGGATTAAATCAATATGCCCGGTAAGTTGGGAAATGATATTATTTACAAGGTGTGTCGTTGATTATAGGAGGAAACCGTGTCCTATATATTAGGTTGATGATGTCCCCTTGAGGAGCTCATAAGTTTCATCATGTAAACCCTCCAGGTTGACTTAGTCAACATGATGATAAGGTTGAGTGGTACTACTCGAGGAGTTAGATGTTAATTAATTGATGGTCAGTAAATCAATTAATTGACGGACATTCGATATCTTAAACACGGGGAGATGGATGTACAAATAATATATGGAGCCCATATTAATTTATGGGGGTTGGTGAGGTAGTTCAATGATGATCCTCTAGTGGAATGGAACATCATTGATGGATCAAGTTTGTGTGGTTCCGATCCATCGGGTGGCCAAGATCCAACTCCTCCTCATGGTCCCTATCGTAGCCTAATATAAACTTCATGAAGTCTAGATCAATTGATGGAAAACAAATCTCTAGATCCGACGGTTGGGATTAAATCCCTAGAACCGACGGTGGAGATTAAATCTCTAGATCCGATGGTTGGGATTAAAACCCTCGAACCGACGATTGAGATTAAATCTCTAGATCCGATGGTTGGGATTAAATCCCTTGAACCGATGGTGGAGATTAAATCTCTAGATCCGACGGTTGGGATTAAATCTCTAGAACCGACGGTGGAGATTAAATCTCTAGATCCGACGGTTGGGATTAAAACCCTAGAACCGACGGTTGAGATTAAATCTCTAGATCCGACGGTTGAGATTAAAACCATAGAACCGACAGTGGAGATTAAACCAAGGCCTAAACCTAACTCTATATATATGGGAGATAGGCTTGGGCGGTAAAGAAAAATGGAAAAACCTAATTGAGACAAGGTGGCTTGGGCGGCAAGAAATAGGAGGAGGTTAGGGTTAGGGTTTGGTTCATTGTGTTGGGCGGCAACAAGAAGAACAAGTTTCTTCTTCTTCTTCCCAATGATGGCCGACAACCCTTTTCTCCCCTTTCCTCCTTGGTTTGGCCGGTACCCAAGCTTCTCCCTTCCTTCTATGGCTTAGGTTGGATGGCATTAGGATAGCTTCCCTTGGGCGGCAATCAAATCCTAGTTGGGATAAGATTGGGGTTGGGCGGCTAGGGTTAGGGTTTTGGGATTAGGGTGGGCGGCAACAAGAAGATGAAGATCCTTTTCTTCTTCCTTCTAAGTGTTGGCCGGCCACTATCCTTCTTCCCTCTACCTTGGCCGGAGCTCAACCTATTCTCCTTCCCTTCATCCTTGGCCGGAAATTAGGAGATCTTTGTCTAGGGTTTGGGCGGCAACAAGGAGGAGGATTGTTTTCCTTTCCTTTCTTCAAGTGTTGGCCGGCGCCCATACCCTTGGTGTTTCTCTTTTGGTTGGTTTCCATACTCCATTTCATCTTCTTTGGCCGGCGACGACATCGAGTTTATTGACTTGATGGCCGGTTCTAGAAAGGAAGATGAGTTTTGTTTTAGGATCTTCCTTTGTTCCTAGTGAACAAGGAAAGGAAGATTGGTGATCTAGGAGGCTTCAACTTTTGGTAGATCGTCGCCCACACGACGTCCAAAAGGAGAGAGGACATACAATAGAAGATCAAAAGGTATAACAAGAGGTATAATCTTGTTTATTTTGATTAATGTTCTTTTGTATTATGTTTATAATTGCTTTTCAATTATATGCATGTTTTGTGTGGATGCTTACTTTATGTATGTGTTGATTATACTAGTTTACATTTGTATGTATTTGTATAATCATGGACCCCGAAGATAAACACAAAAACCGACGATCCGTCCATCGTCTCTTCCGCGGCTAACCGACTAGAAGAGTTGTGTTGCTTGAACAACTAGTTTGTTCAAGCGATCGCTCGTGTCGTTAGCACGACGATGAATTGGTTGTGCTTAGGAAACTCATCCCATCCGGATTATTTTTCATTTGTTGAAAATTTTAATCCGGGGACATGGTAGCCGATGAGCATTCCGGGGAATAGCACGATTCCAACAAATGGTATTAGAGCCACGATTTCCGATTTTGTGCGTTTAGGATTCGGTTACTTTCATGCACATATCATATATTGAGTATGCCGGATAATAGTAGGATGTGGGTAGGCTAACTTTTTGGTTGCAGGCATAAGATCCGACTATTATGGCTAAATATGTGTGTATGTGATTGCATGTGTGTGTGATTGTATATTATTTGAATCCTCGGGGTTGACGAGGGTAAATTAGTATTTAATTTTTGTAATTGAATACGACATTGTTTAGCCACTCTTTACATTATTTTACTTTCGATCTAGATTTCATGTACACTCCCTCATGGAGTATAGGATCGATGGATGTAAAATAAAATAGGTTTTATTCTCGGCTCGGATCTCCAGATGGCTCGTACATGGCGTAGGAGGAGCGGACGAGGTGGCGACACGACGGGACGCATATTGGAGAACAATGCCATAATAGTTGGAAAAATTCTGATTTTTTCATATTTATTGCTGATTTGTTTTATATGCATGTTGTGTGTGCTTGAAAATTCCTCATTTTCAATTTACTAAGTGGGAGAGGGATATTTTAATTAATTCCCGCGGCCTCCATTACAATTTGACGTGTGATGCAACAAACTTGCGCGTCGGCTCTGAGTGCCTTCCTCCTCATCGGATGAGTTTGTTTGCGGATCACTAGGTCAAATAATGGTTATAGGAAATTATTTAGGAGCGTGTGTACTTCCCCATCGGTAAGGCACATAATCCGAGATAATTCCCTTAGTATTGTGTAATGGTGCACACATAGATGCAAATAAAAAGTATCCTCCCCATCGGAGTCACTGCTTTTATTTGTAGGGCCAAAGAGGAACCAACTATTAATTTTATTTGTCAAAAAGTAAGGTTGACAAGATAATAAAATTAATGGGTAAAACCTCCTCTTACAAATGTAGAATTCGTATACGTCCACACTATCGTGGCATGCGATATTCTCGGTGTTTTGAGGTGTTGGTTGATTTCAGAATTTTATTATTTTGATGAATCAATAATTTTTGAAATCTAAAGTAATGATCTATGTGATTCTTAGGATTTTCAAAATGACTTTCAGTCCACTTATTGTGATACTAAAGGAAATAAACTTACTGTACCCAAATAATGTTGATTGGAAAAGAATCCAGATATTGTTTTATTTGCTAGGAAGTACATGTATGCACTCTTCGAAGAGTATCCTCAAGCCATGGTTGCTCCAAAAGGTTTCTACTTCTAAGCCGAAAGGCAAGAAGAAGGAGAAACAAGGTGGAGACAATGTGGTGGGAGAATCTCAGGGAGGAGTGAAGAAGCCGAAAGGCAAGTACTTCACTTACAAGCAGGATGGACATTGGAAGGAGGACTGTCCCAATCCAAAGCAGAACAAAAGTATATCCTTTGGTCTAGTCATTGAAACATGGTTAGCGGTGTTATCTACCGGCACCTGGTGTGTAGATACGAGAGCCACTAATCATGTCTGCAAAACTTTGCAGGGGTTCCAGGAAACCCGACGACTAGCTAAAGGGGATATTACCATTTACTTGGGCAATGCCATGATGGTGGCGGCTATTACAGTGGGAGAAGTTTTATTTATCTCTTGAAAATAATAAAACTTTGGTTCTGGAAAATTCCCTTTATGTACCTTTATTTAGAAAGAATTTAGTTTCAGTTTCTAAATTATTATGGATGGATATTCTATTTCTTTTAATGACAGAGTTGTTATAAAAAGGAATAGGGAGAATATCTATTCAGGTACATTGAAAGGAAATTTGAACCAAAACCTCCCACGATGCAAATTGAAGTTAATAACTCATCTTCTAATTCCAATAAGAGAAAAGAACCTTCGAATATGAACCAAACATATCTTTGGCTTCTTAGGCTTGGTCACATTAACCTAAGCAAAATTCAAAGGTTGATAGCTGATGGACCTTTGGGTTCATTAGTGGTAGAGGATCTCCCAACCTATGAATCTTGCTTGGAGGGTAAGATGACCAAGAGGCCTTTTTAAGGCCAAGGGGTATAGAGCCAAAGATGTGTTAGAAATGGTTCATTCTGATTTGTGTGGTCCTATGACTATCTAGGCAAGAGGTGGTCTTGAATATTTCGTCTCTTTTATAGACAATTATTTAAGATATGGATGACACTACGATCTGATCGTAGTGGTGAGAACCTCTTGGGAGAGTTTAGGAACTACTTATCAGATGTTGGGATTCAATCCCAATTGACTGCACCTGTCACACCCCAGTAGAACGGTGTAGCAGAGCGAAGGAATAGGACTCTTATGGAGATGGTTAGATCGATGATGAGTTATTCTGACTTGTTTTATAGTCTTAGAGATCAGAGGGTGATCATTAACACGAACGCCAGATTTCTTGAGGAAGACTATGTGATGAGCTACAAGCCCAAGGGTAATATTGTTCTTGAGGAGTTGACAGGGGAAGTCCCGACTTCAGTACCACCGGTACAAGAGGACATACCACATGTCACTGCACCGCGTGTCACAGAAGATACACAGGTGATACCTCGTCGTAGTAGGAGGGTTGTTAGACAGCCTGAGAGATTCATGTTCTTGGGAGAATCTTCTGATTTTGTCCTTGGCGAACATGAACCTGATCCCTGGACATATGACGAGGCAATCCAAGATAAAGATGCAGTATCTTGGCAAAGTGCAATGAATACTGAGATTGAATCTATAGATTCAAGTCAGGTCTGAAAGCTCTCATGTATAGCATCTCTTATGGATTATGAGGTGTGATAGATGGATGTCAAGACAGCTTTCCTTAGTGGAAGTCTTGAGGAATCCATCTATATGAAGCAACCAGAGGGATTCATTGCTAAGGACAAAGAGCATCTTGTATGTAAGCTTAATCGGCCCATTTATAGATTGAAGCAAGCTTCGAGGTCTTAGAACATCCACTTTGATGAGGTAAATCCAGACTTATGGATTTATTCGAAGTCTAAGAGATGTGACAGAAATGTGGTGGTATTTCTTGTACTATACGTAGATAATATTTTGGTAGTTGGCAACAATATCAGAGTGTTATCAGACGTAAGGGTATGGTTGTCCAAACAGTTTTGACGGACTTGGGAGAAGTGGGACACATCCTTGGGATCAAGGTTAGTGTGCTAATCTCAAGCTTCATACATAGACACGATTATGGATCGTTTTAGCATGCAAAACTCCAAGAAAGGTTTTCTACCTTTCAGGCATGGAGTTCCTTTATCTAAGGAGATGTGTCCTAGATCATCTGAGGTGATAAAGGAGCTGAAGGCGGTTCCTTATGCTTCGGCAGTAGGAAGCCTCATGTATGCTATATACGAGACAAGATATCTGCTTTGCCGTGGGCATGGTTAGCAGATATCAGAGTAATCCAGGACAGGGACATTGGACTACGGTAAAAGCATATATTGTAGTTCCTGAGAAGAACTAGGGATTATATGCTTGTTTACCGGGCAGACCAATTACTCCCTGTGGGTTGCATGGATTGCGATTTCCAATCAGATAGGGATAACAGTAAGTCTACCTTAGGTTTTGTGTTTACTTTAGGAGGTGGAGCCATTGTATGGAGGAGTGCCCAGCAGAAATGTGTGGCGAACTCCACCATGGAAGCTGAGTATGTGGCAGCCTATGAGGCAGCCAAAGAAGCTGTGTGGCTCAGGAACTTCCTGATGGACTTGGATGTGATTCCTGGTTTGCCCAGAACTATCATAATTAATTGTGATAATAATGGTGCAGTTGCAAACTCGAAAGAACCACGAGCCCATAAGGCTAGTAAACACATAGAGTGCAAGTACCACCTGATACGAGAAATCGTAAAGGAGGTAGAAGTTGCTGTCACCTAGATTGCATCAGAGGATGACCTGGTAGACCCTTTCACTAAGGCCCTTCTAGCGAGAGCTTTGATAGGCATGTGGAGGGAAGGGGAATCAGATGTATGGGAGTATGATGACAGCATCGTCTTTTAGCATAAGTGGGAGATTGTAGGGATGTATACTGAAAACCTAGCTCTTTTGTATGAACATCTTTATTTTGAAATAAGAATCACATGATCATTGTTTGAACTTTATATTTATATATGCGCATATTATCTAATACTTTATATTGTAGATAACATGGTGCTTGGGTGTGACATAGAAGATCATGTTATCAGTCCTTTGTAGAGTATAAGTAGAGGCTCACAACCAAGATGGTTTTGGACAAACCATTGGCATGGTTGTAGTGTAGCTTGGTATTGTTTTATCTTGAACATAGAGTTACACTAGTACACTTAGGTGTATTGAGCAGGACCGACATAGAGGTGATTCAATTTATTGCTGACTGCATAATTGAATCGGACCTCGGATATTATATTGTACATGCTCTTAATCCCGATATAATAACGGGCACATGTACTTAATATTTATTTCTTTGATTTATCAGAGGGTGAGATTCCTATGGATTAAATCAATATGCCCGGTAAGTTGGGAAATGATATTATTTACATGGTGTGCCATTGATTATAGGAGGAAACCGTGTCCTATATATTAGGTTGATGATGTCCCCTTGAGGAGCTCATAAGGTTCTTCATGTAAACCCTGCAGGTTGACTTAGTCAACATGATGATAAGGTTGAGTGGTACTACTCGAGGAGTTAGATGTTAATTAATTGATGGTCAGTAAATCAATTAATTGACGGACATTCGATATCTTAAACACGAGGAGATGGATGTACAAATAATATATGGAGCCATATTAATTTATGGGGGTTGGTGAGGTAGTTCAATGATGATCCTCTAGTGGAATGGAACATCATTGATGGATCAAGTTTGTGTGGTTCCGATCCATCGGGTGGCCAAGATCCAACTCCTCCTCATGGTCCCTATCGTAGCCTAATATAAACCTCATGAAGTCTAGATCAAATGATGGAAAACAAATCTCCAGATCCGACGGTTGGGATTAAATCCCTAGAACCGACGGTGGAGATTAAATCTCTAGATCCGACGGTTGGGATTAAAACCCTAGAACCGATGATTGAGATTAAATCTCTAGATCTGACGGTTGGGATTAAATCCCTAGAACTAACGGTGGAGATTAAATCTCTACATCCGACGGTTGGGATTAAATCCCTAGAACCGACGGTGGAAATTAAATCTCTAGATCCGACGGTTGGGATTAAAACTCTAGAACCGACGGTTGAGATTAAATCTCTAGATCCGACGGTTGAGATTAAAACTTTAGAACCGACGGTGGAGATTAAACCAAGGCCTAAACCTAACTCTATATATAATGGAGATAGGCTTGGGCGGCAAAGAAAAATGGAAAAACCTAATTGTGACATGGTGGCTTGGCCGGCAAGAAATAGGAAGAGGTTAGGGATAGGGTTTGGTTCATTGTGTTGGGCGGCAACAAGAATAACAAGCTTCATCTTCTTCTTCCCAATGATGGTCGGCAACCCTTTTCTCCTCTTTCCTCCTTGGTTTGGCCGGCGCCCAAGCTTCTCCCTTCCTTCTATGGCTTAGGTTGGATGGAATTAGGATAGCTTCCCTTGGGCGGCAATCAAATCCTAGTTGGGAAAGGATTGGGGTTGGGCGGCTAGGGTTAGGGTTTTGGGATTAGGGTGGGCGGCAACAAGAAGATGAAGATCCTTTTCTTCTTCCTTCTAAGTGTTGGCCGGCCACTATCCTTCTTCCCTCTACCTTGGCCGGAGCTCAACCTATTCTCCTTCCCTTCATCCTTGGCCGGAAATTAGGAGAGCTTTGTCTAGGGTTTGGGCGGCAACAAGGAGGAGGATTGTTTTCGTTTCCTTTCTCCAAGTGTTGGCTGGCGCCCATACCCTTGGTGTTTGTCTTTTGGTTGGTTTCCATACTCCATTTCATCTTCTTTGGTCGGCGGCGACATCGAGTTTATTGACTTGATGGCCGGTTCTAGAAAGGAAGATGAGTTTTGTTTTAGGATCTTCCATTGTTCCTAGTGAACAAGGAATGGAAGATTGGTGATCTAGGAGGCTTCAACTTTTGGTAGATCGTCTCCCACACGACGTCCAAAAGGAGGGAGGACATACAATAGAAGATCAAGAGGTATAACAAGAGGTATAATCTTGTTTATTTTGATTAATGTTCTTTTGTATTGTGTTTATAATTGCTTTTCAATTATATGCATGTTTTGTGTGGATGCTTACTTTATGTATGTGTTGATTATAATAGTTTACATTTTTATGTATTTGTATAATCATGGACCCCGAAGATAAACACAAAAATCGGCGATCCGTCTGTTGTCTCTTCCGCGGCTAACCGACTAGAAGAGTTATGTTGCTTGAACAATTAGTTTGTTCAAGCGATCGCTCGTGTCATTAGCACGACGATGAATTGGTTGTGCTTAGGAAACTCATTCCATCCGGATTATTTTTCATTTGTTAAAAATTTTAATCCGGGGACATGGGAGCCAATGAGCATTCCGAGGTATAGCACGATTCCAACACACGCACAGAAGACGAGAGGATTTGCATCAGTAAGATTCCCTATGCATCCGCAATAGGATCTATCATGTATGCTATGTTATGTACGAGGCCCGGTGTATCGTATGCTCTGAGTGTCACAAGAAGATACCAGTCTGATCCAGGAATGGATCATTGGGTGGTTGTTAAGACGATCCTTAAGTACTTAAGAAGAACTAAGGATGTGTTCCTAATATATGGAGAAGGGGACATTGGGATACGTGGGTATACGGATGCTAGCTTCCAGACAGACAAGGATGATTCCAGGTCTCATTCTGGATACTTGTTCACCCTGAATGGGGGTGCAGTGTGTTGGAAAAGTTCCAAACAAGAGACTGTAGCGGATTCTACCACTGAGGGAGAATACATTGCAGCTTCGGAAGCAGCAAAGGAAGCGGTTTGGATCAAGAAGTTCGTTTATGAACTTGGTGTGATTCCAGCCATTGTTGAAGCAATACCAGTCTACTGCGACAACAATGGAGCAATTGCACAGGCGAAAGAGCCAAGGTCTCATCAACGATCCAAACATGTGCTTCGCCGCTATCATCTTATCAGAGAGATCATAAGTAGGAAAGAAATACAAATCGAGAAAATCTTCGTTGAAAGGAACTTAGCAGATCCTTTGACTAAGGCATTACCTCAAAGTAAGTTTGAGGGTCATGTTACAGCTTATGGTATTGGATACCGTAGCGATTGGCATTACGCCAAGTGGGAGTCTGTTAGTAATATATGAGAGATGTCCTAAGGCAATCGCCTTATGTATGAACCATTTATATGATAAATGAAGATTCACTATTTGAGTATACATGGTTTCATGAATTTGATTGGATCTTAAACTCACTTACTGAATGTTCGCGATACGACTCACAGCATGAGAGAATTTGTGATTGGATCACAACTAGTGAGTATCTCTACATGTGTAATTGTGATGTATCGGAATTATCCCTAGTCGATGAATTGATGGATTTGGACACCATCAATTCTATCGAGACTAGCACGAGGTATACTCCTTGGTGTATCCAAGCAGCTGATTCTCACTGGCTGGAGACATTGTGATGTCCGGAGTTAATCGTGGATGCTAGTTATGGTAACTAGTTCATTGGAGTGACCAGCCGTAAGACTTCATATGGTTCTCTGCATATATAGATATGTCAATGAAGTTCTTACTGTAGCTTAAGTGCGATGTTCCTTTGACTTGCGGTATTCAAGTCATCTTGATCATAAAGACTTATGCTTTGACATCTTAAGCAAGAATCTCTATGAAGATGTGGACCTGGGATGATTGGGTATAAGTCGAAATGATCAAAGGTGTTTAAATAGCCTATAAAGGATTCATCACTCCTTGCGAGGAGATGTATACCCATGGCCTCTCGTCAGATTGTTACTAATGTCTTTGGCCAAAGCATTACATGTTTAGAGTAAGATACTCTTCCATACATGTGCAGTAACTAGAATTTGTAGGACGAGGAAATGATACTTGGGCTAGGTGTGACGTAGTCAGCCTAGTGGGGACTGACACTATAGACCATGTCCTGAACCAAGTGGGTATAAGATGAGTGAAGGGAATGGGGCACGATTCATTCGAGCTGCTGAAGGGTTTCAGAAATAGTTCTGGATCAACCGTTGATCTTTTCGGTTAATTGGGGATCATGATGTACTACTAGGTGCCACTCATGATCGTTCTATAATTAATGGTTAATTATAGACGGCCAAAATAAACCGAGAACCTATTTGGTCACACGCACAATGAGCGTAATCCGAAGAATTTAAAACGAGCTTGAGAATGGGTTTCTCAGACCGAGAGAAACTAGGTTTGGTTGGACCAAACAAGAAGCGAGCTTGAAATCGTTTCAGTCGCAATGGAAGCGTGGATGGGCCATGTCTTATGAAGACATGATGGACGAACCAAAATGGTTTGGTTCTAATCCAATGGAGGAGAATAAACCAAAGGGTTTGGTTTATTTTAAACGAATGAACTAAAAGTTGGTTTGGTTCGTTTTAACTTAAAATAAACCATCATGATTTGGTTTATTTTAACTTATATTAATGGAGCGGGTTAACGGGCCTTATGGTTATGTTCCAATAACCATTAAGAGAATTAGTTCTCTATAAAAGAGGGCTTAAGGTGTTGTTAAGCCCTAATCCAAAAACCCTAGCCTTAAGTTGCCGGCCACCTCCTCCCCTTGGAGATTTCGGCGCCAACCTCCTCCTTGCCGCCGCCCACCTTGAAGCTCCTTGGCTGGCGTCCAGAAGGTGCTGACCTTCCCTCATGTCGTCGTCGAGCTGCTGCTGGAGGAGCTCCGGTGATCTCCATTGGGTTCGGTAATAAGGTGAGCTTCCACCTTTCCTTATTTGGCCGACGCAAGGTCTCCACCAAAGCTGTCCAGTTTTCTGGACAGCTTGTTTCCTTCTCGTCGGAGCGTCATTTGGACGACGTTTGGAGCTCCGACAGGGCCTTACTTACCGGGGATTCGATCTCTTATAATCCTCATAGGTGGAGGACGAAGGATTCGTCAAACGGTTTACTAATACCTCTCCGGAGAAGCGAGTTTTGAGGACTCGTCTTTGGATCCGAATTTGGATTCGGATCGTGATCTTCTCTCGATCACATCATCTTCAACACGAGGCTAGTAACCCGTACGAAGACGAGGCTCGTGACTTAGTGAAGTCATCCCAAAGATACTCGGCATGGACACAGATAGAGACGATCTAGAGAGGATCGTTCCGGTTAATGCCGTTCCCGCTACACGTGATACGTAAGGTATATGTAGTTAAATTTCCTTTTATTGCAAAATTTAAATTTACGGTTATGTCTACACATGTTGTACTATGCATACGTGTGATGTGTGTATTGTAATAAATGTAGATTTATTATTTTATTCCTTCCACTGTGCACATGTTTACGAAACATGTTCGAACACACACTCGCCGCGGTGTCGGAAACCCAACAGATGCTGCTGGTGATGAAGAAGATCTGAACTTGTTGTCACGTCGGCATTATGATGGTGTTGGAGCATTGGTGTTGTAGGAGCACTTGATGAATAAACTTGATGATCTTTGGAGTTAGAATCCACCCCTCCTTTTAGAGATTTTGGCCTATGAATTTGTCTCTTCTTTTTTCAGAACAGATCATGAAGTTGTATAATTTTTATCGCGAAGTGGCCGCATCAAACCTTATCCGTTTTGACCTAGCGCAAAGGCTGATTAGTCGCCATCAATCGACTGATGACTCCCATCAGTCGACTGCCAGCCTGGCCACTTCCCTACAGTTAGAGGTTAGCTCGGAAAATGATAAATGCGACGGTTTCTAATCGTCCGATCTCGACCTAGACCTTCCATAGGAAGTCTTAGTCGGATCGCCGCCTACGGTCATCCCCGTAAAAAGGATACGACCTTACAATCTCTCACTCACACGAACTTTCCTCGATACTTACCTTGTAGCTCTCACTTCCGGCCTTTCACCCGATTTCTTCGGCTCCCTCCGAAGTCACTCGAGTGTCACCCGACCACCGCGGCTTCCTCCAGGTGTCGCTAGCCTTCAGCTTCAGCTTTAGTACTTTTCTGCACACTCGATTTGGCTCGTGAGATAACGATGTAAATTTAACTTTGTGTCTCTTTCATAATCAAAATACATGTTCGATTATCTAGTCCCCCTACACCAACAATCTCCCCCTTTTTGATCTATGGAAAACCAACACAAAGTTAAAAAAAAATTAAAGCATAAAACAAGTATAGTAGATGATGAATGCCATTTCCACATTTCCAAAAACTCCCCCTTAACCCTAGGTGAGTTTTGAAAGAGATACTTAGGTTTTCAAAATCAAATTTTGTATTTTGTGTTACTCCCCCTTAACTTTCGCTCTTCTCCCCCTTTTGCAATAAATCAAAAAAAATTTGGGGTTTTTTTGTATAAAATAGGGTTTTAAAAACAATATCATATATGCATGTATCTAGATAAATCAAATATGAGTCCAAACATGCGTCTAGCAATAGTTAGATAGATTGGTTCGAGGTGTGTCCCTCTGCACCAATAATCTAAAGGTTTATAATATAACCCTTAGGGTTAGTTTGCTTTCCCCCTTAGTCAAATATATGATGTATAAGAGATGTAGGGGGCGCTAATCTTTGGTCTAAAGAGTCATTAAGTATATTAGTTGAGAAAATAAGTAGTATTTTGAAGATAGTTTTAAGTATATTTCAATTATCCTTAACATCTCACCCATTCTATGTGTCTCAAAATTTGTTCACCTTATATGTTTTGTGCGATGATTTTAAATTGATTAAAGATAGTCAACCTTGGGTTAGATTCGGATTTAACCTTTAGATCGTTAAGTAACTTTTCGAGAAATTGGCTTCCAGGTCGTGGCGAGGCATAGGGGCCTTCTTTGATCGGAACAATGACCACTTCTTTAGACAAATCCAAATTCAAGAAAATATCACTTAAGTCACTTAGGGTTACTTCATGGTCTAACTAGTTTAGGATACGGCGAGGTAGCTTCAGCTAGTTCAACTCGGTAAAGTGCACCAAGCTAGATATGCCTTATCTAGCTCGAATACACGAGACTTTGTTTCCCTAATGTACTATCATCACTCCGCGTCCTGATACTATGTTGTCAAGAGTTGGCTAACTATTTTCCCTATCTAGCCGTTCTACAAATTAAAGTAAAATATTCAATGGTTTTGCTAAGTAAGCGGGTATACTATTTTAGTGTTAGCTCCCCCTGGACCATTGAACCAATATGGTCTACTCAAATAATGAATTTGATCCCGGGGAATCCAAAACTTATTAGTCCTTATATGTGAATTCAATAAAACCTTTGGGACCCATACTTGGACTCTTTGATGACTATGATTTACGATAGACATATATGACCTATTCGTAGTCGTTGACCTAAATCCGAGTCCGACTTTGTTGTACACGGCTCTTTGGGTTCCAAGTAGTCGGTTAAGATTCTTAGATCCCAACGTGAACCTTTCCAACGTAGCCTCAACCTCTTGAACTCGGTCTTTCAAGAGAGAATTCTCCTCCTCATGTTTTTCAATTTGGGTTGATTTTCCCTCTTGAACTTGACTAGTTGAAGAGGTTAGAGTAGCATCTTGCTTGAGGGTTTCAACCTCCTCAAGTAATGACTCAACCCTAGACTCAGACTTAGTTAATTTCCTTTTAAGCATTTTAATTGTATTGTAAAGCGTATGAATTAGTGAGTGGCTAACCTTAATTTTCTCTTTTGATCCGACTTTGAGTTGCTTCTCAAAATAGTCCTCCAGTTTGGAGTCGGTGTTGTAATTGGATTCAGATTCGGACTCGGACTCGGACTCTTCGGGTCTTGCCATGCATGCTATGCCGACTCCTTCTTCATTGTCCCATGTTGCACGAAAAGCCTTCTTTTGATTTGATTTGAATTGTGCCCTCTCTTGGTTCTTTAGTAGCCTTCTTTCCCTACGAACGATCTTTCGCACTACGTTCACTATTGCTTCCACCTCTTCCAATTCGGACTCTGATTCATCTTCGGGTTCGAGTTCAACTACTTGCCTAGTAGGTGGCTTGCTTCTTTGTCCTGGAAGTAGAGCAATACCTCTCTCGGCCCGTACCACGTTAGTTTGCTCGTGAAGTTCAATTTCGGAAAATAATTCTCTAACCTAAGCTTTGAAAGGTCCTTAGAGACCTTGTAGACATCGACCATGGATGCCCACAAGGTAGTCCTAGGGAAAGCATTTAAAGCATACCTTATAAGGTCCCGGTTCTCTATGGCTTGCACGATGGAGTGAAGACCGTTGACGATGTCTTGGATCCGCGCATGTAATTGGGTGGCGGTCTCGTGATCCTGCATCTTTAGATTGTACAGTTTATTTAAAAGTAAATCTCTTTTACATACCTTAGCATCGGCCGTCCCTTCGTGTAAATCAATCAATTTGTTCCAGAGGTCTTTGGCGCTAATGAATGGACCGATGCGGTTGAGCTCCTCCTTGGATAAGCCACATTGTAATATTTGAGTTACTCTTGCATCGGCTTCGATTTGCCTCTTGGTTGCATTTATCCACTTGTTGAAATCCAAGGGCTCTCCTTGATCATTGGTGGGTAGAGCAAAGCCGGTTTGGATTATTATCCAAGTCTCGACTTGTGTTTTCAAGAAACACTCCATCCGAACTTTCCAATAACGGAAATCATCTCCGTTAAAGAACGGAGGTCGGGTGGTGCTATATCCCTCAATGTGAGCCATTAAGTATCTTGCAAAACACGAATAAAACCAAAGAGAATTCCAAGACTTGGTCTTGGATTAGTAGTGTGGGAAATAATAGGAAATAAACAGAAATAAATAAAAAGAATACGAAATTAAAAAAAATGAGAAACTTACGACCTTCAAAGTCTCCGAAAGGGTACTAAACGTTGGATTTTGGAGCTAGAAATAGCTTTTTACGAGGGTAAACCCTGGTAAAAAATGTATATCTTTCTGAGAGATTCAATTTGGTATGTAGATCGCTTTATGAGTCCACTTGTGCGAAAAGTTATGGTCATTTTACCGTCGACTACTCCAAAATAGAATACTTGCAAACACACAACCAAAAGAAGCATACCAAGACTTCGTCTTGGATTAGTAGTGCGGAAAGAAAAAAAACTCAGAAAAATATGAATCGAAAAATACGAAAAGAAAACCAAACGTGCTAGATTGGTGGTTTCACCAAATCTTAGCGCCCCCGCTCTGATACCAATTGTTGGATCGAGAGGCGTCGCTAGAGGGGGGGGTGCATAGCGAGCGTAAATCTTTTCTTTGTTTCATTCGAGTAGACAATTAAATGAGTAAACACAGCGGAAAATAAAGAGACACGTTTATTTTACTTGGTTCACAACCCAGCGGTTGCTACTCCAAGGCCCTATCGGTCCTAGACCGCGTACGGAGGGCAAAGCACTATAACGTCTCCTCCTCGTTGGAGGTTGGAGACAACGATAACAAAACCGAATGTACGAGGATGAGGCAACAAGCCTACCTCACCTGGTTACGAATAAAAACAATGAATACAATATCAAAATATATTACTAGATGCTGCTGCCGACGAAGAAGATCTTAACTTATTGTCGCGTCGGCGTTATGACGGTGTTGGAGCGTTGGAGTTGTAGGAGCACTTGATGAATAAACTTGATGATCTTTGGAGTTGGAATCCACCCCTCCTTTTATAGATTTTGGCCTCTGAATTTGTCTCCTCTTTTTTCGGAACAGATCACGAAATTGTATAATTTTTATCGCGAAGTGGCTGCGTCAAACCTTATCTGTTTTGAGCTAGCGCAAAGGCTGATTCATCGCCATCAGTCGACTGATGACTCCCATCAGTCGACTGATGAGCATTAGTCGACTGCCCAATGTCCAACAGTCGACTGCTAGCCTGACCACTTCCCTACAGTAAGAGGTTAGCTCGGAAAATGATAAATGCGACGGTTTCTAACTGTCCGATCTTGACCTAGACCTTCCACAGGAAGTCTTAGTCGGATCGCCGCCTACGGTCTTCCCCGTAAATAGGATACGACCTTACAATCTCTCACTCACACGAGCTTTCCTCGATACTTACCTTGTAGCTCTCGCTTTGGGCCTTCCACTCGATTCCTTCGGCTCCCTCCGAAGTCACTCGAGTGTCGCCCGACCACCGCGGCTTCTTCCGGGTGTCGCTAGCCTTCAGCTCTTGCTTTAGTACTTTTCTGCACACTCAATTTAGCTCATGAGATAATGATGTAAATTTAACTTTGTGTCTTTGCCATAATCAAAACACAGGTTCGATTATCTAGTGCCCCTGCACCAACATTGTCGTCTTGGCCATGCAAGCAAGAAACGCATGTCCGAATTACATCGATGTGGAATTCTTGAATCGCTTGAATTGGATTCATACGATACATGCGAATCATGCTTGAAAGGCAAGATGACTAAGTTACCTTTTACAGGAAAAGGTGAACGAGTGGGAGAGTTGCTAGGTCTAATTCATACTGATGTATGTGGACCTATCTCAACTCAAGCTTTTGGAGGCTTAGCTACTTCATTACCTTCACCGATGATCACTCACGGTTTGTGTATGTGTTCTTGATGAAACACAAGTCTGAAGCCTTTGAAAGGTTCAAAGAATTCAGAAATGAAGTAGAGAAACAACATGACAAGAGTATTAAAATACTTCGATCGGATCGAGGTGGTGAATACTTAAGTCAAGAGTTTCTTGATTATCTAAGAGACAATGGTATATTGTCTCAATGGACTCCGCCATACACACCACATCATAATGGTGTATCTAAGAGGCGTAACCGGACCTTGTTGGACATGGTCAGGTCAATGATGAATCATGCGAATCTTCCACAGTCCTTTTGGGGCTATGCACTTCAGACAGTTGTTTACTTGTTAAACAGAATGCCAACCATGGTAGTCTCCACTACTCCATATGAGATATGGAATAGTAAGAAACCTCATGTATCTTACTTGAAGAAATGGGGTTGTCCTGCTTATGTGAAGCGGATTGTATCAGACAAATTGGATGCTAATTCTGATAAATGTCTATTTATTTGATACCCTAAGGAAACATGGGGTTACTAATTCTATCATCCTGTGGAACAAAAGGTGTTTGTTTCAAGGCATGCTGTGTTTCTAGAGAAAGAGTTTCTCTTACAAGAAAACAGTGGGAGTGTCATCGAGCTTGAGGCGGCTCGAGAGACTCAAATAGACATTGATGAGATACCTGGTGAAGCACAACAGCCGATAACTCATAGTGATGAACAATTGGCTGGACCTTTTGAAACATCACATCTTCGTAGATATGGTAGAACATGCAATATTCCTTAGAGATATAGATTTCTCATAAGTGAATCAAACGACGTGTTACTCATTGATGATGAGGAGCCTACCAGTTATGAAGAAGTTTTGACAAGTTCAGAAAGGGATAAGTGGCTTGAAGCCATGAAGTCGAAAATGGATTCCATGTATGAAAACCAAGTTTGGAACTTGGTTGACCCACCTGAAGGCATAAAGCCTATAGGGTGCAAGTGGGTTTTCAAGAAGAATACCGACATGGATGGTAATGTGATTACCTATAAGGCTAGATTACTGGCGAAAGGATATCGTCAAAAGCAAGGTGTTGATTATGATGAAACCTATTCGCCTGTAGCTATGCTTAAATCCATTTGGATACTCCTGGCCATAGCGGCTCATTATGATTATGAGATATGACAAATGGATGTGAAAACAGCTTTCCTTAATGGAAACCTGCTCGAGGATGTGTATATGATACAGCCAGAGGGTTTCACATCGGTTGATAAAACCAAGGTATACAAATTGCGACGGTCCATATATGGATTGAAGCAAGCATCCAGGAGCTGGAATATCCGTTTTGATAAGACAATAAAAATGTTTGATTTCTCACAAAATCCAGACGAACCTTGTGCGTACAAGAAGGTTAGTGGGAGTGCAGTCATGGTCCTATTATTGTATGTTGATGATATATTACTTATAGGAAACGATGTTTCACTCTTACAGTCAGTTAAGATTTGGTTGTCCAAGACATTCTCCATGAAAGACCTGGGAGAAGAAATCTACATCCTCGGGATTAAGATCTATAAAGATATATCGAAACAGTTTCTTGGTCTTTCGCAGTCTACATATATAGACCGAGTGATAAAGAGGTTTAGCATGTCGGAATCCAAGAAAGGTTTCCTACCCATCAGGCATGGGATACACCTTTCGAAGTCTATGTGTCTGCTCACAGAAGAAGAGATAATTTGCATGAGTAAGATTCCCTATGCATCCGCAATAGGATCAATCATGTATGTTATGTTTTGTACGAGGCCCGATGTATCGTATGCTCTGAGTGTCATGAGTAGATACTAGTCTTATCTAGGAATGGATCATTGGGTGGCTGTTAAGACAATCCTTAAGTACTTGAGAAGAACTAAGTATGTGTTCCTAAGATATGGAGAAGGGGACATGGTGATGCGCGGGTATACGGATGCTAGCTTCCAGACAGACAAGGATGATTCCAGGTCTCAGTCTGGATACGTGTTCACCTTGAATGGGGACGCAATAAGCTGGAAAGGTTCCAAGCTTGACACTATAGCGGATTCTGCCACTAAGGCAGAAGCAGCAAAGGAAGCGGTTTGGATCAAGAAGTTCATCTATGAACTTGATGTGGTCTCATTAAAGCTCCAAACATGTGCTTCGTCGCTATCATCTGATCAGAGAGATCATTAGTAGGAAGGAAATACAAATCGAGAAAATCCCCACTGAAAGGAACTTAGCGGATCCTTTGACTAAGACATTACCTCAAAGTAAGTTTGAGGGTCATGTTAGAGCTTAGGGTATTGAATACCGTAGCGATTGGCATTAGGCCAAGTGGGAGTTTGTTAGTAATATATGAGAGATGTCCTAAGGCAATCGCCTGATGTTTGAACCATTTATATGATAAATGAAGATTTACTATTTGAATATACATGTTTTCATGTATTTGATTAGATCTTAAACTCATTTACTGAATGTCCACGATACGATTCACAGCATGAGAGAATTTGTGTTGGATCACATCTAGTGAGTATCTCTACATGTGTAATTGTGATGTATCATAATTATCCCTAGTCGATGAATTGATGGATTTGGACACCATCGATTCTGTCGATACTAGCACGAGGTATACTCCTTGGTGTATCCAAGCAGCTGATTCTCACTGGCTGGAGACATTATGATGTTCGGAGTTAATCATGGATGCTAGTTATGGTAACTAGTTCATTGGAGTGACCAGCCGTAAGACTTCATATGGTTCTCTACATATATAGATATGTCAATGAAGTTGTTACTGCAGCTTAAGTGTGATGTTCCTTTGACTTGCGGTATTCAAGTCATCTTTATCATGAAGACTTATGCTTTAACATCTTAAGCAAGCATTTCTGAGGAGATGTTGACCCAGGATGATTGGGTATAAGTCAAAGTGATCGAAGGTGTTTGAATAGCCTATAAAGGATTCACCACTCCATGCGAGGAGATGTATACCCATGGCCTCTCGTCGGCTTGTTACTAAAGTCTTTGGACAAAGCATTACATGTTTAGAGTAAGGTACTCTTGGATACATGTGCAGTAACTAGAATCCGTAGGACGAGGAAATGATACTTGGGCTAGGTGTGACGTAGTCAACCTAGTGGGGACTGACACTATAGACCATGTCCTGAACCAAGTGGGTATAAGATGAGTAAAAGGAATGAGGCACGAATCATTCTAGCTGCTGAAAGGTTTCAGAAATAGTTCTGGATCAACCGTTGATCTTTTCGGTTAATTGGGGATCATGATGTACTACTAGGTGTCACTCATTATCGTTCTATAATTAATGGTTAATTATAGACGGTCAACATAAACCGAGAACCTATTTGGTCATACACACAAAGAGCGTAATCCGAAGGATTTAAAACGAGCTTGAGAATGAGATTCTCAGAACGAGAGAAACTAGGTTTGGTTGGACCAAACAAGAAGCGAGCATGAAATCGTTTCAGTCACAATGGAAGCGTGGATGGGCCATGTCTTATGAAGACATAATGGATGAACCAAATTGATTTGGTTCTAATCCAATGGAGGTGAATAAACCAAAGGGGTTTGGTTTGTTTTAAACGAATGAACCAAAGTTGGTTCGGTTCATTTTAACTTAAAATAGACCAACATGGTTTTGTTTATTTTAACTTAAATTAATGGAGCGGGTTAACGGGCCTTTTGTTATGATCTGATAACCATTAGGAGAACTTGTTCTCTATAAAATAGGGCTTAAGGGTTTTTTGAAAACCTAATCCAAGCAATCCCTAGTTGCCGCCCACCCCTCCTCTCCTCTAGTGGTCGGCGCCCAACCCTAGCCACCGCCCAGCTTTGTGCCGCCGTCCAAGCTTCAGCCTGTGATCCTCCGGCGACCCTCCGGTGATCTTCTTTGGGTCCGGCGACAAGGTGAGCATCAAGCTTCCTTATTTGGCCGACCCCTATTCCTCCACCAAAGCTGTCCAGTTTTCTAGACAGCTTGTATATTTCATGTCGGAGCGTCGTTTAGATGACGTTTGAAGCTTCGATAGCGGTTTCCTTGTCGGGGATTCGATCTCCGGTAATCCTCATAGGTGGAGGATGAAGGATTCGTCAAACGGTTGACGAATACCTCTCTGGAGAAGCGAGTTTTTGAGGACTCATTTTGGATCCGAATTTTTGATTCAGATTGTGATCTTTTCTCGATCACATCGTCTTCAACACGAGGCTAGTATGTTGAACGAAGATGAGGTTTGTGACTTTGTGAATTCATCCTGAAGATACTCGGCGTGGATATAGATAGAGACGATTCTAGCGAGGATCATTCCGGTTGATGCCTTTCCCGCTACACATGATACGTCAGATATACATAGTATAAATTTCCTTTTATTGCAAAATTTGAATTTACGGTTATGTCTACACATATTGTACAATGCATGTGTGTGGTGTGTGTGTTGTAATAAATTAGATTTATTATTTTATTTCTTCCGCTATGCACATGTTTATGAAACATGTTCGAACACACACTCGCCGCGGTGCCAAAAACCCAACAGGTAAAGCATATGTTGAAGTACCTGAGAAGGACTAGAGATTATATGCTTGTATACCAGGCTGATCAATTACTCCCTGTGGGTTACACAGATTCTGACTTCAATCAGATAGGGATAACAGTAACACTACCTCAGGTTTTGTGTTTACTTTCGGAGGTGGAGCCATTGTATGGAGGAGTGTCAAGTAGAAATGCGTGGCAGACTCTGCCATGGAAAATGAGTATGTGGCAGCCTCTGAGGCAGCCAAAGAAGTTGTATGGCTCAGGAACTTCTTGATGGACTTGGATGTGATTTCTGGTTTGCACAGAACTATCATAATTTATTGTGATAACAGTGGTGCAGTTGCAAACTCGAAGGAACTATGAGCCCATAAGGCAAGTAAACACATAGAACGTAAGTACCACCTGATACGAGAGATCGTAAAGCGTGTTAGTAATATATGAGAGATGTCCTAAGGCAATCGCCTTATGTATGAACCATTTATATGATAAATGAAGATTCACTATATGAGTATACATGTTTTATGTATTTGATTGGATCTTAAACTCATTTACTGAATGTCCACAATACGATTCACAGCATGAGAGAATTTGTGATTGGATCACAAATAGTGAGTATCTCTACATGTGTAATTGTGATGTATCGGAATTATCCCTAGTCGATGAATTGATGGATTTGGACACCATTAATTCTGTCGAGACTAGCACGAGGTATACTCCTTGGTGTATCCAAGCAGCTGATTCTCACTGGCTGGAGACATAGTGATGTCCGGAGTTAATCGTGGATGCTAGTTATGGTAACTAGTTCATTGGAGTGACCAGCCGTAAGACTTCATATGGTTCTCTGCATATATAGATATGTCAATGAAGTTCTTACTGTGGCTTAAGTGCGATGTTCCTTTAACTTGCGGTATTCAAGTCATCTTGATCATAGAGACTTATGCTTTGACATCTTAAGCAAGCATCTCTAAGGAGATGTGGACCCGGGATGATTGGGTATAAGTCGAAGTGATCGAAGGTGTTTGAATAGACTATAAAGGATTCACCACTCCTTGCGAGGAGATGTATACCCATGGCCTCTCGTCGGATTGTTACTAAAGTCTTTGGCCAAAGCATTACATGTTTAGAGTAAGGTACTCTTCGATACATGTGGAGTAACTAGAATCCGTAGGACGAGGAAATGATACTTGGGCTAGGTGTGACGTAGTCAGCCTAGTGGGGACTGACACTATAGACCATGTCCTGAACCAAGTGGGTATAAGATGAGTGAAGGGAATGGGGCATGAATCATTCGAGCTGCTGAAGGGTTTCAGAAATAGTTCTGGATCAACCGTTGATCTTTTCGGTTAATTGGGGATCATGATGTACTACTAGGTGCCACTCATGATCGTTCTATAATTAATGGTTAATTATAGATGGCCAACATAAACCGAGAACCTATTTGGTCACACGCACAACGAGCGTAATCCAAAGGATTTAAAACAAGCTTGAGAATGGGATTCTCAGACCGAGAGAAACTAAGTTTGGTTGGACCAAACATAAAGCGAGCATGAAATCGTTTCAGTCACAATGGAAGCGTGGATGGGCCGTGTCTTATGAAGACATAATGGATGAACCAAAATGGTTTGGTTCTAATCCAATGGAGGAGAATAAACCAAAGGGTTTGGTTTATTTTAAACGAATGAACCAAAAGTTGGTTCGGTTCATTTTAACTTAAAATAAACCATCATGGTTTGGTTTATTTTAACTTATCTTAATGGTGCGGGTTAACGGGCCTAATGGTTATGATCCAATAACCATTAAGAGAATTAGTTCTCTATAAAAGAGGGCTTAATGGATAATTAAGCCCTAATCCAAAACTCTTGCCCTAAGGTTACCGCCCACCTCATCCTTGGAGATTTCGGCGCCAACCCTAGGTGTGCCGCCCAGCTTGTTGTGCCGCCATCCATCTCCTTGCTGGCGTCCAAGCTTCAGCCGGTGAACCCTCCGGTGACCCTCCGGTGATCTTCCTAGGCCTCGGTGAAAAGGTGAGCACTTGGCTTCCTTGTTTTGGCCGGCGCCTACTCCTCCACCAAGCTGTCCAGTTTTCTGGACAGCTTCTTCTCCTCTCGTCGGAGCGTCGTTTGGACGACGGTTAGAGCTCCGATAGTGGCTAACTTACTGGGGATTCGATCTCCGGTAATCCTCTGAGGTGGAGGATGAAGGATTCATCAATTGGTTGACGAATACCTCTCCGGAGAAGCGAGTTTTGAGAACTCGTATTAGGATCCGAATTTGGATTCGGATCGTGATCATCTCTCGATCACGTCGTCTTCAACACGAGGCTAGTAACCCGTACGAAGACGAAGCTCATCGCTTAGCGAAGTCATCTCGAGGAACTCGGCGTGGATACGGATAGGGACGATTCTAGCGAGGATCGTTCCGGTTGATGCCGTTCCCGCTACACGTCATACGAAAGGTATAACGTAGATAAATTTCCTTTTATTTCAAATTTAAATTTACGGTTATGTCTACACTTGTTGTAATATGCATGCGTGTGTTGTGTGTGTTGTAATAAATGTAGATTTATTATTTTTATTGCTTCCGCTGTGTTCATGTTTACGAAACATGATCGAACACACACACGCCGCGGTGTCGGAAACCCAACAAAGCGAGGAGAAGTTGTTGTAGCCAAGATTGCATCAGAGGATAACATGGTAGATCCTTTCACTAAGGCCCTTCCAGCAAGAGATTTTCATAGGCATGTGGAGGGAATGAGAATCAGATGTATGGCAGTATGAGGACAGCATAGTCTTTTAGTATAACTGGGAGATTGTTGGGATGTATACTGAAAGTCTCTATCTTTTGTATGAACATCTTTATTTTTGAAATAAGAATCAAATGATCATTGTTTACATATTTATGGTTATGCATATTTTCTGATACATTACATTGTAGATAACATGGTATGTAGTGTCACACAGGAGATCATGTTATCAGTTCCTTATAGAGTATAAGTAAAGGCTCACAACCGAGATGGTTTTGGACAAACCATTGGTATGGTTGTAGTGTAATTTGATATTGGATTGTCTTGACCATAAAATTACACTTGTACACTTTGTGTGTATTGAGCAGGATCGACTTAGAGGTGATTCGATTTATTGCTGACTACATAATTGAATCGGACCTCGGATATTATGATTTACATGCTCTTAATCTCGATATAATAATGGGCACATGTACTTAGTATTTATTTCTTTGATTTACCAATGGGCGAGATTTATAGATTAAATCGATAAGCTCGGTAAGTTGGGAAATAATATTATTTACATGGTGTGTCATTGATTATAGGAGGAAACCGTGTCCTATATATTAGGATGATGATGTTCCCTTGAGGAGCTCATAAGGATCATCATGTAAACCCTGCAGGTGGACTTGGTCCAGCATGATGATAAGGTTGAGTGGTACTACTCATGGAGTTAGATGTTGATTAATTAATTGTAAATAAATTAATTAATTGACGGGCATTCAAGATCTTAAATATGGGGAGATATTTGTACAATTAATATATGAAGCCCATATTTATTTATGTGGTTGGTGAGGTAGATGAATGATAATCCTCTAGTGGAATTGATTATCATTAATGGATCGGATTTTATGTGGGCCGGATCCATTGGGTGGCCATGACCCAACTTCTCCTCATGGTGCATATTGTAGCCTATTAAAAATCTCATGAAGCCTAGATCCGATAGTAGAGATTAAATCTCTAGATTTGATGGTGGAGATTAAATCTCTAGATCCGACGGTAGAGTTAAATCTCTAGATCCGATGATGGAGATTAAATCTCTAGATCCGACGGTGGAGATTGAATGGAGGCTTAAGCCTAGCTCTATAAAAGGAGGGCTAAGGGCTTGGGCGTGAAATATCTTTGGGAGATTAGGGTTTTTTGCTTGGGCGGCTACGGTTTGGTAAAAGGCTTGGGCGTCAACAAGTGGAAGGATTAGGGTGTGTTTCCTTCTCTTCCTAAGGTGTAGCCGACACCCATCCTCTTCCTCCTCGCTTTGGCTGGTGCCCATACCTCTTCCTTATCTTCTCCTTGGTCGGCGGCAACAAGGGTGAAGGTTCTTCCTTTGGAGCTCTTGGCCGGCACCCATTATTCTTTTTCCCTCTCTTTGGTGGTCGATGACAACAACAAAGAGGAGAAGGTGGCTTGTTCTTTCTCCAAAGGGATTGTGTCGGGAACAAGATAGGAGAAGAAGGGAGCTTATTATCTTCCTTTGTTTGGAGCGAACAAGGAAAGGAAGATACGTGATATAAGAGGCTTCATCTCTTGGAGGATCGTTTCCCACACAATGTCCATGAGGAGGATAGGACATACAATAGAAGACCTTGAGGTAAACAAGAGGTATAATTCTTGTTTTGGTTTCCTTTTGTTTCTTTGTATGATCTATTTAATTGCATGCGGCTAATTTACTTGGACCCCGAAGACAAACACAAAAACCGGCAATCCGTACATCATCTATTCCGCGGGTAATCGAGGAAAAGAGTTAGGTTGCTTGAACAACTAGTTTATTCAAGAGACAACTCTAATCGAATAGCACGTTGATGGATCGGTTGCTTGGGTAATCTGTCTTCATCTTGGATTAATTTTTTTAATTCGGGGACATAGATGGGATAGCCATGCACAAGCGACCGAAATATAGCGAGAAGCAAAGCTTTGTCCCTTCACAAGTGATATAAAATTATATAAATCTTTGAATTTTAGTTATTCACTGAAGTGATTTATTACTTTTTAAACCCCGTATTGGTTCATGTTGATGCTCTGAATCTACATTTAGAACCTGGGGTGCAGTCCTAACATCTCACGCCCATCTTCGTGGCTCAATACACAAACAAGTAATCCTAGGTGCTTGTGAGATACAAAGGCTTATCTAGGTCTAAAGGATCATGAAATCTAAAATGACCTAGGCTAGATTAATTTTTAATTTTCCTTTAAGAAAATAATATTACTTAACAAAATATATTTTGAATAATGAAATCAAAGCATCCTCGTCTACAAAGAATAATCCAAGTCATTTTCAAGAATATACATGATTTTGAAAATTATCAAATTCACAAGTTCAAACTATAGCAAGAAGTTATCTAAGACAATCCAAATCAGAAGAAGGAGGTGGAGGAGGTGGATGATCCATCCTCCAACAATGAAAAAAATTCCATCATCTCTTGATGACCCTCTCTTTGTGCTTGAAACATCTACATCATCTCAAGATGATTAGCCTGATGCTGCTGCTCCTAATGCTGCATCACATCCTCTAATCTGGATAATCTCTCAACTACAGTGGGGGGCTACTAGAAGTGCAAGAAATGGAGATAGAATATCAAATCATGGCGCTTCTTAATGCTCAGTATGAGGGTTAGAGTGATGCTCCAGGTCAATATCAGGCTTATGCTCAGGCTCAGGCTCAGGCTGGGGCTTGGGTTGATTACCATCTCTCTTCCATGTCAGGACATTATTTTCATCTAAACCTATTTTAGCTAAACCAAACTTTCTAGAACCTATCATGTCATACTTAGAAAGTTGTTTGATGTTACCTAATGTGGCTAGTAAAGATGTGATGACATGGCAATAAGGCAGATGTGCCTTCCTACTAGTAAGTATCCTAGAATGATAGATGATAGAATCAAACATCTAAAGACTAATGTCTAAATCTATTCTATGACTAAGTTCATAGAGTAGAAATGAATGATAAGGGTGCATCATAGCATTGTCCCTAGTGGTGAGTGGCAAAATACAGTTCACTATGACTTTGTACAGGGCATAGTCCTGTACTCTGAGTCTAGTGGAACTAAAGATACTCACAGATGAAGTCCTTTCCTCACTAAATAAATGCTTGTGTATCCTATCTGATGTAATGTGCGAGTAGGGATCACCATACGGTAATTCCATATATGGAAAACATGCAACTAGACATGATGAATGCATGAGTCCTAAATGATCTCTCAACAATTAGGGGGTAAGAATAAAATCCTTACCTTGTACTCCCGTGGAATATGTAAGATCATCAATTCTAGTGAAATTATTGAAAAACTCTGCACATTGATCTATGTTAATAGAGTTTTTACAATAAACAAATTTCTCTAAACCATAATGTGTTATTACTTCAATGCTAGGTATGCATGATCTACTAATATATCTAGTAGACATGAGAGAATAAAGAGTGCTTTCAAATCTTATCCTCTGTCCCTCAGTGGGGAACCTAATGTCCATACACGGAGTAGATGATGACTCAGCTTCAACTGTTCTTATTTTACCCCTAATTAAATTACAATTATTTAATATTTATTGACAAAATAATTGAAATTTGAATTTAGAATTTTTACCTCGGCATTATAGATGAAATTATCAAAGATATATGATGATCTAGATGCTTCGAAGGGTAGAAAAAAGGATTTTATTCATGGTTGGTTAGGGTGGTTGTGAGTCAACTCGGCGCTATCCTAGCACTATTTTTATAGACGGACCAGTCGACTGGAAAGAGTTAAGTCAACTGAATTTGAGTCGACTATCTTAAATTTACCATTTACTGCATCCACCTAACAATTATCTACTGTTACATTCTATTCGACTGAATTAGTTTCAGTCAACTGGAGTTGCGTTTTACCTTTCCGAGGTTTGGAGGCAACTGAATATCATTCAGTCGACTCTTTTTGAGTCGATTGGAAATATTCTAGTCAATTGGAATTGGTTAATTTTAATTTTTAGCGTTAAATAGTTAGTTTTAGTTAAATTGATTTTATTAAGTTTAATTAAATTAAGTTAAGTTGTGTAAATTTGTTAAGTTTAGTTACATTTAGTTAAGTTGTGTAAATTTGTTAAGTTTAGTTAAGTTGTGTAAAATTATTAAGTTTAGTTAAGTTTTAGTTATGTTGTGTAAATTTGTTAAGTTGTGTAAATTTGTTTTGTTTAGTTAAGTATTGGTTATGTTTTGTAAATTTGTTATGTTTAGTTAAGTTGTGTAAATTTGTTAAATTTAGTAAAGTTGTGAGTTTAATTAAGTTAAGTTGTTGAGTTTCGTTAAGTTAAGTTATTGAGTTTAATTAAGTTCTAATTCATCTCACCCAAGCTAAGTTTTCAATACATGTTAATCCTTATGGGTTTTGTGAGATGGAGATTTCTTATATGAGCAGCAATACATAAGAGAATCCGGATAGACTTAAGAATGGCTACCGGCGAAAAGGTCTCCTCATAATCGATGTCCTCTTTCTGAGTATACCCTTTCGCAACAAGCCTCGCTTTGAAGGTCTCAACCTTCCCGTCTATTCCTCTCTTTCTTTTGTAGATCTACTTGCATCCAATGGATTTTACACCATTGGGTGGTTCTACTAGCTCCCATACCTGATTTGAATCCATAGATTCTATCTCATAATTCATCGCAGTTTGCCAAGATATCACATCTTTATCTTGGATTGCCTCGACATATGTCCAGGGGTTAGGTTCATATTCGCCAGGGATCAAATCAGAAGATTCTCCCAAGAACATGAATCTCTCAGGCTGTCTAACAACCCTCCCACTACGACGAGTTATTACCTGTGTATCCTCTGTGACACGCGGTGCATTGACTTGTGGTATCTCCTCTTCTACCGATGGTACTGAAGAAGTGACTTTCCCTCTCAATTCCTCCAGAACAGTCTTACTCATGGGCTTGTGGTTCATCACATAGTCTTCCTTTAGAATTTGGCTTTAATGCTAACGATCACCCTTTGATCTCTAGGACTATAAAACAAACCACCTTTCTTTCCTCAAAGATAGCCAACAAACATGCACACTTCTGTACGAGGTTCCAACTTATGAGCATCTTCCTTCAGCACATGTGTTGGACTCTCCCAAACCCGAATATGTCTCAGACTAGGCTTTCGCCCAGTCCACAATTCTGTGAGAGTAGAAGGCACTAATTTAGATGGTACCAAGTTCAGAATGTACACTGTTGTATCTAGAGCATATGCCCAGAACTAATCTGGCAACTCAAAATAACTCATCATCGATCTAACCATCTCCATAAGAGTCCTATATTTTCGCTCTGCTATACCATTCTGCTAGGGTGTGCTAGGTGAAGACAATTGAGATTGAATCCTAGCCTCTGATAAGTAATTCTTAAACTCTCCCAAGAGGTACTCACCACCACGATCAGATCGTAGCGTCTTGATACTTTTACCTTGACGTTTCTCCACATCCACCTTGAATTCTTTGAACTTGTCAAAGCATTTAGACTTGCGGTGCATCAAGTAAATGTATCCATATCTCGAATAATCGTGTATAAGATGGAATATTCAAAACCACCTCTAGCCTGGATAGACATAGGACCACACAAATCAGAATGAAACAATTCCAACACATCTTTGGCTCTATACCCCTTGGCCTTAAAAGGCCTCTTGGTCATTTTACCTTCCAAGCAAGATTCGCAGGTTGGGAAATCTTCGACCACTAATGAACCCAGAGGTCCATCAGATATCAACCTTTGAATTCTGCTTAGGTTAATATGAACTAGCCTTAGATGCCAAAGATATGTTTGGTTCATCTTCGAAGGTTCTTTTATCTTTTTGGAATTTGAAGATGAGTTATTCAGTTTTATTTGCATCGCGGGAGATTTTGATTCAAGTGTATATAAATTTTCTATCAATGCTCCAGAACAGATAATCTCCCTATTCATTTTTATAACAAGTATGTCATTAAATGAAATAGAATATCCATCCATAAGCAATTTAGAAACCAAAATCAAATTCTTTCTAAATAAAGGTACATAAAGACAATTCTTAAGAACCAAAACTTTATTCCTCTCAAAAGACAAATAAACATCTCCCACTGCAACAGCCGCAACCTTCGTGTCATCACGCAAGTAGACGGTAATCTCCCCTTCATCCAATCGTCTGGTTTCTTGGAACCCTTGCAAAGTATTGTAGACATAATTAGTGGCTCCCGTATCTACACACCAGGTGCCGATAGATAACACCGCTAAACATGTTTCAACGACTAAACCAAAAGATATACCTTTGTTCTACTTCCGGTTGGGGCAGTCCTTCTTCCAGTGTCCAGTCTGCTTGCAAGTGAAGCACTTGACTTTCGGCTTCTTCACTCCTCCCTGAGATCCTCCTGCCACCTTTGCCCCGGCTTGTTTCTTCTTCTTCTTGCCTTTCAGCTTAGAAGTAGAAATCTTTTGGGCAACCATGGCCTGCGCCTGAGCACTCTGACGAAATAGCCCCTCTGTCGCCTGGAGTTCTGTTAGAAGCTCCACCAACGAATACAACCTCTTATTCATGTCATAGTTCAGGCGAAACTACTCAAAACTCTTAGGTAGAGATTGGAGAATGATATCGACCTGGGTTTCCCCATCGATCTCAGCTCCGAGGACTTCCAGCTCATTCAAATGAGCAATCATCTTGAGAACATGATCGCTCATGGGTGTTCCCTCGATCATGGTGATCGTCATCAAGTTCTTCATGGCTTCCTACCTCACAGCTTGATTCTGGTGTTCGAAAAGCTCTTTGAGATTGAGCATCATGTCATAAGCAGTGGGCATGGCTTGATGCTGATATTGCAGTACATTTGACATAGATGCCAAAATGTAACATCGCGCCATCTCATCAGCCTTAATCCACTTCTTATAACTCTCCATCTCCTTTTCCCCAGAATCATCCACAGGCTTAGAAGGGCACTCTTCGAGGAGTACCTATTTGTACTCTTCAGCAGTCAAGAAAATATCAAGATTCCTCTTCCAATCAACATAATTGGGTCCAGTAAGTTTATTTTCTTTCAATATCACAACAAGCGGGTTGAAAGTCATTTTGAAAAACCTAAGAATCACATAGATCAAAATATTAGATTTCAAAAAATTATTGACTCCTCAAACAATAAAATTTTAAAATCAACCAACACCTCAAAACACTGAGAATATCTTATGCCACGATAGTGTGGACGTATACGAATTCTACATTTGTAAGAGGAGGTTTTACCCATTAATTTTACTATCTTGTCAATCTAACTTTTTGACAAATAAAATTAATAGTTGGTTCCTCTTCGGCCCTACAAATAAAAGCAGTGACTCCGATGGGGAGGATACTCCTGTTTGCATCTAAGTGTTCACCATTACTTGGTACTAAGGCAATTATCTCGGGTTATGTGCCTTCCGATGGGGAAGTACACACGCTCCTTAATAATTCCCTATAACCATATTTGACCTTGTGATCCGCAAACAAACTCATCCGATGTGGAGGAAGGCACTCAGAGCCGATGGGCAAGTTTGTTTGCATCACTTGTCAAATCGTAATGGAGGCCATGGGAATTTATAAAAATATCCCTCTCCCACTTAGTAATTTAAAATTGAGGAATTTTCCTAGTTTACGACATGCATATCAAAAAAGAAGCAATAAATATGAAAAAAATATTTTGCAACTATTATGGATTTTGTCTCCAATATTCCTCCCGTCGTATCGCCATCTCATCCACTCCTCCCTACGCCATGAAGAAGCCATATGGAGATCCGAGCCGAGAATAACTATTTTAATTTACATTCATCGATTGTATACTCCATGAAGGAGTGTACATGAAATCTAGATTGAAAGTAAAATAAAATAAATGAGTGTCTAAACAATGCCGTACTTAATTATAAAAATTAAATACTAGCCTCGTCAACCCTGAAGATTCAAATAATATACAATTACACACATTCAATTACATACACACATATGGCTATAATAGTTGGATCCTATGCCTGCAACCAAAAAGTTAATCAATGCACCAACTACTATTATCCGACACATATAATATATAAAAAGTGTATAAAAGCAATCGAATCCTAAACACACAAAATCGGAAACCGTGGCTCTGATACCACTTGAAGGTGGGAAAACTTCGCATCCCACTTCAACTCGGTTGCTTGTTCATGGCGATCCCGTCTTCGTCCCCGGATTAAACAAAATTAATCCATGACAATTAAGGATTACCCAAGCTACCATTCCATCATCGTACTATCCGATTAGAGTGGTCACTTGAACAAACTTGTTGTTCAAGCAACCTACCTCTATTCTTCGGATAGCCGTGGAATAGATGATGTACGGATCACCGATTTTTGTGTTTGTATTTTGGGTCCATGTAAATTAGCCACATAATAAAAACATTCAACATACAAAGAAACAAAAGGAACTCAAAGCAAGATTTATACCTCTTGTTTACCTCAAGGTCTTCTATCGTATGTCCTATCCTCCTCTTGGACGTTGTGTGGGCAATGATCCTCCAAGAGATGAAGCCTCCTATATCACGATCTTAATAAGAGTTGTCCTATCCTCCAGACCAAGTCCACCTGCAGGGTTTACATGATGAACCTTTTGAGCTCCTCAAGGGGACATCATCATCCTAATATATAGGACATAGTTTCCTCCTATAATCAATGACATGTTGGATCGATGTGGTTCGCTAGAGGGGGGGGGGGGTGAATAGCGATAAAAACTTTTTCGTAATCGTTCGTTAAGGTACGAGTAAAACGCAATGGAAAGATAACAATAAATAAATAAAAACACGAGGGTTTTTACTTGGTTCGTAGCCTACGGCTACTACTCCAAGGCCCTAGTGGCCTTGACCACGCACGGAGGACAAAATACTAACCAAACTCCTCCTCGTTGGAGATAGGAGTTAAACAAATACAAAACTCGATAAAGACACAAGGTAGAGGGACACTCCCCCTCTCCTTGATATGATTTAAAGCTTTACTAAAAGAAATAAACTGAAATACAATTTAGAACTTTCATTACCGACGACATTAAAGGTTAGTTGAAGCGGTGCTAGCCGTCGTCGTAGGGATGTCGGAGAGTCGGAGCGTATCGGAAGCACTTGGAAGCTTTTTTAATTGATCAAAAACCCTAGGTTTGGCCCTCCTTTTATAACCTTTAATCCCCTCATCGAATGGGTCTTCAACCAATAAGAATTGGGCACAAAACTCCTTGAAAAATGGTGATAAAGCTTGACTCCTCGAGGTCGATCCTTGACCAAGAATGACTGATGGCCATCACCACCGATCAGTCAGCAACATCACCGATAGTCGACCTTCGATAGACCGATCGATCGATTGACGGCAATGAGTCCTCTGTCGGCAATGATCGATGCTTGCTGCAAGTCAAGGTTAGCTCAACAAAAATATAATTTCGACGGTCGTCGACCATCCGATCTCGACCTAGACCACCTATGAGATGTATTGGGTCGGATCTACGCTTAAGTCTTTCCCCGTAAAGAGGATACGACCTTGCTTACACTCGCACACACGATCTTACCTTAGTACTTACGTGTTGCTTTTGCTTCCGACCTTCCACTCAATTCCTTCGGCTCCCTCCGAAGTCTCTTGAGTGTCGTCCGACCACCGCGGCTTCCTCCGGGTGTCGCTAGCCTTCAGCTCCAACGTTGAGACTTTTCTGCACACTTGATTTAGCTCATGAGATAACAATATATGCTTAACTTTGTATCGTTTGTTATAATCAAAACATAGGTTTGACTTAGGTGCCTACTGCACCAACAATCTCCCCCTTTTTGATTTATGGCAAACCCACATACAAAGTTAAGTAAATAGCGAGCATTAAGAGTAATAATGTGCATGAGAAACAAAAAAATATGAAGATTAAGTTGGAGTAGTAAGGAATTTCTTCAAGTACTCCCCCTTGAGAAAATCTCCCCCTTGACCGAGGGTGAGTCTTGAAGAATGACCTTAATCCTCCCCCTTGAGGGTTGCTTTAAGTAATTAACATTACTTAAAGTTGGCCTTAGTAAAACGTTTTAGTTAAGCCCTTTTTCCCCCTTAAGTAAAACATTAATGACATAAAGTTTAAAAAATAAGTTTAAGTAAAACGTAGACGACACAAATAAGTTTAAGTTAAGAATTCTTTGGCCTTTTGTTAAAAGTCTCTTTGGCCTTTTGTTAAAAGTTAACTAAGTTTTAACTTTTGGTTTAAATATGAAGTAAGAGTTAAGTTATCAAAAAAAAAAAATTTTTGACCCCTTAACTTACTTTGGCCTTTTACTTTGGCCTTTTTCTCCCCCTTTTGCCATATATCGAAAAGAGTGAGAGTGTGTGTGGAATAAAAGCAAGTCTTAATTTTAAAGTCCAAGCATGTTCCACATTATTTCGAAAATAATATACTAAAAATAGGTTCATCTATAAAATGTTTGACTCATATTTGTCTTGATTGATATGAAGGATCAACCAGTCCTGGTCAGAGTTGGTTAGTATGTATGATTATACTCCGTGGCTCATAGCGATGCACTAGCTCTACATCTGGAACCAGGAGTAAGGTCCTAACATCTCACGCCCATCTACGTCACATTAGTCCTATGTGTTGTGAGATGTACTGGCTCCTTAAATCTATAGGTGCATGATATCTAAGGTATGTCCTATGCTAGTTCCATAAAAATGAAAATAGTAGTAAGAACATATAATTTGCATGTACCTATTCTATTACGCACATGCCCAATTTTCGTCTTAATAGATTAAATTCGACTTCGGGTAGGGGTTTAGTAAATAGGTCTGCTAAGTTAGACTTCGATTCGACGTATTCGAGTTGTATGGCTCCGTTGGCCACATGTTCTCGAATGAAATGGTGTTTAACTTCTATATGTTTGGTCCTAGAGTGACATATCGGATTCTTTGTAAGATTAATTGAACTAATGTTGTCTACGTGAAGTTTAGTATTCGTAAAGTCTAACTTAAAGTCGCGGAGAGTGTGCTTCATCCAAAGAAGTTGAGTGATACACTCACCCATCATAATGTATTCGGCTTTGGTGGTAGATAAAGCAACACAGTGTTGCTTCCTACTGCACCAACTTACTAGACTCGAGCCGAGTAGTTGACAACAATCACTTGTGCTCTTTCTATCGAGTTTACTACCGGCATAATCCGAATCGGAGTAGCCGATTAGTTCGAACTCTGTAGATCTAGGGTACCAAATACCAACGTTAAGTGTACCCTTTAGTTATCTAAGGATACGCTTAACTAGGGTCAGGTGAGACTCCTTAGCACAGGTTTGAAACCTGGCGCACATACTTACAGCGAATAGGATGTCGGATCAACTCACAGTTAAGTATAGGAGACTTCCTATCACGCTCCTATAGTACTTTAAGTCAATGGTCTTACTTTCTAGGTCTTCTCCTATGTTAACGTTAATCACCATTGGGGTGTTTATTACCTTGGCGCCTTGCATTCCAAATCTTTTAATTAACTCCTTAGTGTATATTTGTTGATATAGGTATATACCATCCTTAGTTTGTTTAATTTGTAGACCTAAAAAGAAACTTAACTCGCCTACCAAGTTCGTTTCGAACTCACTTTCCATGAGTGAAACAAACTCGTTTAGTAAGGCTGAGTTAGAGGTTCCAAAAATTATATCATCTACGTAAATTTGAGCTATGAATATTTCTTTACCTAAGGTTTTTACAAAGAGAGTTGGGTCAACTAAGCCTTGGTTAAACCCTTTTGACTTAAGATGGATTGAAAGTCTCTCGTACCAAGCTCGAGGAGCTTGTTTAAGTCCATAGAGAGCTTTCTTAAGTTTTAGAACATGGTCGGGTTTATCTAGATTTTCGAATCCGGGGGGTTGGCTAACATAAACTTCTTCTTTAATGTATCCATTTAGAAATGCCGACTTAACATCCATTTGAAACAGCTTAAATCCTCGATGTGCGGCATAAGCTAGCAACATTCGAATGGATTCGAGTCTAGCTACTGGAGCATAGGTTTCATCGTAATCTAATCCTTCGACTTGACTAAACCCTTTGGCAACTAACCTAGCCTTGTTTCTAACTACTTCACCTTTATCATCAAGCTTATTTTGAAACACCTACCTTGTTCCAATTATCGTTTTGTCTTTAGGTGGTGGTACTAATTCCCACACTTCATTCCTAGTAAATTGAGCTAGCTCTTCTTGCATTGCAATAATCCAATCGGGATCAAGAAGATCTTGTTCAATTGATTTGGGTTCTATCTTTGAAATTAAGGAAATTTGACTAAGGTTCCTATAGGATGCTCTAGTTCGAACTCCTATATTAGGATCTCCTATCACTTGGTCGATAGGATGATTCGTTTGAGTCCTAGTTGGATTTGGGTTTGAGTCTACAACTTGATCCATAGGATGACTCGTTTGAGTTCTAGTTTGGTTGGAGTCATCTATCACTTGATCAATAGAGTGATTTGGTTGAACACTAGTTTGACTCGGATCACTTGTCACTTGGTCGACAAGAGAAGTTGGTTGATGTGGATTAGACTCGATCTCAGGGTCGGAGACAAGTTTGGTATCGGTGGGCTCAACACTTGGGGTCATTAAGGGTTTTGTAGGTTCGGGCACTTCATCGAACACTACATTAATAGTCTCTTCGACTCTAAGGGTGTCGTGGTTATATACTCTATAAGCTCGACTTGTAGTCAAGTATCCTAGAAAGATTCCGGTCGTGGTTTTGGATGTAAATTTCCCTAGGTAATCCTTAGTGTTTAGGATATGTACCTTACACCCAAATACCCTAAAGTACTTTATGTTAGGTATTTTATCGTGATAAATCTCGTACGAGGTCTTAAGGTGCCTTTTTACCATAAGGATCCTATTTTGGACATAGCATGTCGTACTCACGGCTTCTGCCCAAAACCTATCGGGTAGGTCGTATTCGTTCAACATGGTCCTAGCGGCTTCTTGTAGAGTTCGGTTTTTCCGCTCCACTAGGCCATTTTGTTGAGGGGTCCTAGGGCAAGAGAATTCATGGTGGTATCCATTTAGGTTACAAAAGTCGGTTAACCTTTGATTTTCGAATTCACCACCATGATCGCTTCTAAGTCTTTTAACCTTAAGGTCTTTTTGATTCTCGATTAATTTGAATAGATTGATTAATTGATCTAGGGTATCATTTTTATGTTTGATGAACCTAACCCAGGTAAACCTGGAGTAGTCATCAATTATGACTAAGCAATATTGAATTTTATTGAGTGACTTGGCTCCATGTGAATCGAATAGATCCATATGTAGGAGCTCAAGTACACTTGAGGTTCGTTCTTGGTTAGTTAACTTGTGTTGTGTCCTAGGTTGTTTTACTTGTTGACAAGCATTACAGATTTTATTAACCAAGTTGTTGAGGTTGGGTAAGCCTCTGACTAAGCCACTCTGACTCATCTTGTGGACGAGTCTTGGGTGCGAGTGACCGAGTCGTCGGTGCCACAACCATGATTCCTCTTCCAGTGTCATAAGACATTTGGCTGAGGAATTGATTAAGTTAATTGTATAAATGTTATTTGTCCTAGTTCCTTTGAGTATTGTTTTAGCTGTTTTATTTGTTTTAATTACACATTCATTTTCTAAAAATACGACCTTATAGTTATTGTCACATAATTGGCTTACGCTAAGCAGGTTATATTCGAAATTCTCTACAAGTAATACATTTTTAATAATAAAATTCGAGTTAAGCTCGATATCACCTGATCCGATGATTTTGAGCTTGCCGTCATTCCCAAAAGCTACCGATCCTTGTCGTTTGAATCGAAGCTTTGTGAATTTGAGTTGATCCCCGGTCATGTGTCGGGAGCAACCGCTGTCCAACATCCATTGATCCTACACACAAGGTGGTTGGATTGGATGTTAGATTTTAAAAAAAAAAATTGGTTGTAAGTTGTTAAACCTAGGTCATCTCACCTGTGTCTATATGATCAAGCATGTTATACTTATGTGTTTTTTGTGAGATGATTTCCAATTAAGTTGATTAAGTGTATTTAGGTTCAAGTAATTTTATGTTAGATTTGGATTTGACCCTAGGCTTGTCAAGTTTACCTTTTCAAGATCATGGCTTCCAGGTCGTGGCGAGGCATAGGGGCCTTCTTTTATCGGATCATCGACCACTTCCTTAGACAAAGCCATGTTCAAGAAAATGATGACTTGACTCACCTAAGATTATTTCCTAGTCTAACTGGTTATTTTTGAAAAGTACAAATTTTCAAGTTTTAAAGTGAGTTCACAAGTTTTAAAGTACAAACTTTCTAAGTTAAAGCATGCAATTTCTAAGTTAAAGCACAAACATTCTAAGTTAAAACATGCAATTTCTAAGTTAAAGCACAAACATATTTTGTACTGGCTCCCCCTAGGCCATTGAATCGGTTTGGTCTATCCACATAGTGGATTTGGTCCTTGGGAATCCAGTATGGGTTGGATCCTAGAGTTAAAATCAAAAGGTTCTTAGGGACCCATGCTTGGACATGTTTCCTATGTCGACTTACAATCGACATATACGACCTATTAGTCGTGTTTGAGTTAAATCCTAGTCCAGCTTTGTTGTACACGGCCCTTTGAGATCCAAGTAGGAGGTCAAGTCCTTTGGATCCCGAAGTGAACCTTTCCAACGTGTTCCTAAGATCTTCGACTTGACTTTTCAAGAGAGAGTTCTCAACTTTGAGCTTTTCAACACGAGTTGAGTCCTTCTCTTGAACTCGACTAGTCGAAGAGGTTAGGGAGACCTCGTGTTTGAGGAGTTTAACCTCCTCAACAAGGGTCTCGACCATGGACTCGGACTTAGCTAACTTCCTAGACAAAAACCTAACCGTATTATGTAAAGTATTAAATAAAGTTCGACTTACTTTAAGGGTATCTTTTGAACCGGATGCGTATCCGTGGCTTGACTTGAAGGTAGCTTCGTAGTCTGAGTCATCCTCAGGTTCTGACTCAAGTTCAGGCTCGGTCTCCGTGTCTGACTCAATTGATTTCGCCATGAAGATGTGGTCTTCGTCTTCTTCGGATGACGCTTCTTCCCATGTCGCGTTGAGGGCCTTCTTGTGCTTAGGTGCTTGGTGGTTCAGCTTGGGGCACTCGGACTTGATATGTCCAAACCTGTTACACTCATAACACCTAATATTAGAACTTTTAGGCTTACCTTGGTTGAGTCAAGTCGTGGTTCACTTTCGTCCCTTGGCTATCCTTCGAGCTAGGTTCATTAGTTTGGCAGTCAACTCCGGGTCAACTTCTTCTTCGGACTCGTCTTCCTCCTCGGTTGGTGGTGGCTTGCTTGCGATTTTCTTCTTCTTTGATCCTGCAAACAAGCCTATACCCCTCTCGGGTTCCGAGTTGGACTACTCATGTAATTCGAAATCGGAAAAGAGTTCATCTAACCTAATTTTAGAAAGATCCTTGGAGACCTTGTAGGCATCGACCATGGATGCCCACAAGGTAGTCCTCGGAAACGAGTTTAGAACATACCTTATAAGGTCGCGGTTTTCGACCTTTTGCCCGATTGCGTGTAAGTTGTTGACTATGTCCTGGACTCGGGCGTGAAGTTGGGTCGCGGACTCGTGTTCCTGCATTTTTAGGTTATATAGTTTATTGAAAAGAAGATTACGCTTACATACATTGGCTTCATCGGTCCCTTCGTGTAGCTCCACTAGTTTCGTCCAAAGATCTTTTGCGCTTATGAAGGGGCCGACGCGATTTAGCTCCTCCTTGGATAGGCCGCATTGGAGGATTTGTGTTTCCTTGGCATCGACTTCGACTTGTCGTTTTGTCGCAATGGTCCATTGATCATAATCCAAGGAGTCACCCACTTCATTAGTCAGAAGTGTGAAACCCGTTTGGATTATGATCCACATCTCGATTTGGGTTTTGAGAAAGCATTCCATCCGACCCTTCCAATAACGGAAGTCATATCCGTTGTAAAACGGAGGTCGGACGGTGCTAAAACCCTCGAGATGGGCCATTAGAACAAAATACACAAATAGACGGAGGCAAAGAAACTAACAATGACAAAAACACGAAAACAAGTACCAAGACTCGCGTCTTGGATTAGTAGTGCGGGAGAAAAACTTAACATGGCAAAATAAATAAAAAAACAGAATAAAAAGAAAAATAAATCTGTAAAAAGGATAGATTGGTGGTTTCACCAAATCTTAGCAACCCCCGGCTCTGATACCAATTGTTGGATCGATGCGGTTCGCTAGAGGGGGGGGGGTGAATAGCGATAAAAACTTTTTCGTAATCGTTCGTTAAGGTACGAGTAAAATGCAGCGGAAAGATAACAATAAATAAATAAAAACACGAGGGTTTTTACTTGGTTCGTAGCCTACGGCTACTACTCCAAGGCCCTAGTGGTCCTTGACCACGCACGGAGGGCAAAATACTAACCAAACTCCTCATTGGAGATAGGAGTTAAACGAATACAAAACTCGATAAAGACTCAAGGTAGAGGGACACTCCCCCTCTCCTTGATATGATTTAAAGCTTTACTAAAAGAAATAAACTGAAATACAATTTAGAACTTTCGTTACCGATGACTTTAAAGGTTAGGAGGTTGAAGCTCTAGTCGTCGTCTCGGCAGCGCTTCGTCATAGGGATGTCGGAGAGTCGCAGCGTATCGGAAGCACTTGGAAGCTTTTTTAATTGATCAAAAACCCTAGGTTTGACCCTCCTTTTATAGACTTTAAGCCCCTCATCGAATGGGTCTTCAACCAATAAGAATTGGGCACAAAACTCCTTGAAAAATGGTGATAAAGCTAGACTCCTCGAGGCTGATCCTTTGACCAGCAGTTGACTGATGGCCATCACCACTGATCACGGGCAAGATCACGAGTGCCGACCTTCTAATCGACTATTGACGGCAATGAGTCCTCTGTCGGGCAATAATCGATGCTTGCTGCAAGTCAAGGTTAGCTCAACAAAAACATATTTTCGACGGTCGTCGACCATCCGATCTCGACCTAGACCACGTATGAGATGTCTTGGGTCGGATCTACACTTAAGTCTTTGCCCGTAAAGAGGATACGACCTTGCTTACACTCGCACACACGAGCTTACCTTAGTACTTACGTGTTGCTTTTGCTTCCGGCCTTCCACTCAATTCCTTCGGCTCCCTCCGAAGTCTCTTGAGTGTTGCCCGACCACCGCGGCTTCCTCCGGGTGTCGCTAGCTTTCAGCTCCAGCGTTGAGACTTTTCTGCACACTTGATTTAGCTCATGAGATAACAATATATGCTTAACTTTGTATCGTTTGCTATAATCAAAACTTAGGTTCGACTTAGGTGCCTACTGCACCAACATGACACACCATATAAATAATATCATTTCCCAACATACCGAGCCTATTGATTTACTCTATAAATCTAGCCTATTGGTAAATCAAAGAAATGAATACTAAGTATATGTGGTCGTTATTATATCGGGATTAAGAGTATGTACAACATAATATTTGAGGTCCGATTCAATTATGTAGTCAGCAAAAAAACCAATCACCTCTAAGTCAGTCCTGCTCAATACACACAAAGTGTACTAGTGTAATTCTATGGTCAAGACAAACCAATACCAAATTACACTACAACCATACAAATGGTTTATCCATAACCATCTCGATTGTGAGCCTTTACTTATACTTTACAAGGAACTGATAACATGATCTCCCGTGTGACACTACACACCATGTTATCTACAATATAATGTATTAGACAATATGCATAACCATAAATATGCAAACAATGATCATGTGATTCTTATTTCAAAAATAAAGATGTTCATACAAAAGATAGACTTTTAAGTATACATCCCAACAACATTTATATGCAGTGAATGCTAGCATAAGCCTTATGGACTCTAGTCGTTCTACTGGGGCATAGGTCTCTTCATAATATAGCCCTTCAATTTGGTTATATCCTTTGGCAACTAACCTCGCTTTCTTTCTTATGATTTCTCCCTTATGATTCATTTTGTTTCTAAACACCCATTTTGTACCAATTAAGGAAACTTCTTCCGGTCTTGGAACTAAGTTCCATACTTGGTTTCTTTCGAATTGCCCTAGTTTATCTTGCATTGCTAAAATCCAATCAGGATCAAGCAAAACTTCTTCTACTACTTTGGGTTCAATTTCTGAGATTAGTGCAACTTCAACCCCTTCATTCCTAAAGGATGATCTAGTCCTCACCCCTTCTTGAAGTTCCCCAATAATCTGATAATGGGGATGACTGATGCTTCTCCTATTGGATCTTGGTGCTTGAGATGTTTCAAGTATTTGGTCATTTGATACATCTTCAAGTAATGACCCTTGTGACTTAGACCTTTCATCATCAGATTCACTTTTGACTCCCCCTACTTCGGTGTTCTCTTATAATTTGATCTTCTCCATTCCAAATTTAATTTCTTCATTAATTCTTTTGGTATCATCAGATTTTTCACCCACTTCAAAAATGACATCTGATGACTCTTCAATTAATTTTGATTTTTTATTATAGACTCTATATGCTTTGCTATTAGAACATTATCCAACAAGAATACCTTCATCAGCTTTAGCCATGAATTTTCGTAGATGATCTCTTGTATTTAGAATAAACACCTTGCAGCCAAACACCCTAAGATGCTTAACTATAGGTGGTTTTCCAAACCAGAGTTCATGCGAGGTTTTTCCTAGAAACCTATGTATTAGCACCCTGTTCTGAACATAACAGGTTGTGCTGACAGCTTCGGCCCATAAGTAGCTTGGAAGAGCATACTCATTGAGCATGCTTCTAGCAGCTTCTTGTAAGGCTCGAGATTTTTCCTTTTCACAACACCATTTTGTTGGGGTGTTCTTGGAACAAAAAATTTGTGTCTATACCCCTTTTCTAAACAATAGTTTTTAAATCGAGTGTTTTCAAATTCCCCTCCATGATCACTCCTAAGAGTTTTAATGGTTGTGTTTTTCTCATTTTCAATTCTTTTACTAAAAGAAATAAAAATATCAAGAGTTTCATCTTTATGTTTAAAGAAAAAAGTCCAACTGTATCTAGTGTAATCATCAATAACTACCAAGCAGTATTTGCTACCATTAAGAGATTTAATATTACTACAATAAAATAGGTCTAAATGTAATAAGTCTAAAGCTATAGTAGTACTTACAACATTTTTGGGCTTGTGTGATGCCCTATTTTGCTTACCTTTTTTATAGACATCACATAACATGTCTTTTTGAAACTTTAGCATTATCAGCCCCTAACAGACTCTTTTCCAGCTTGTCTTCTTAAGTTCTTCAAATTGACGTGCGCGAGCCTTCTCTTCCGTTACCAAAATTCATCTGTTATACATACAAGACACTTGGCAAATAGATGAGTAGTATTTTCAATATACACTTGATATATGTTTTCTTTTCAAATTCCTACTAACATGGTAATATCTGAGTTGTTGTGCTTTACTAGACATTGAGTTGAATTAAACTCAACCCTATATCTAGCATCACACAACTGACTCACACTTAACAAGTTAAATGACATATTCATGACTAACAAAACATTCCTAATCATAAAAAACTCTAAAACATAAATATCACCTATTCCTACAACTTTTAATTTGCCGCTATTGCCAAATGAAACGGTACCTCTACTTTTGTTTTCCAGCGTGGAGAATAGTGATATGTTGGCGGTCATGTGTTTGGAGCATCCACTGTCTACAAACCAGATTGATGGACACTCCCTCTTAACTGATGTTTGCTAGACACGAAAGATAAAATATTTTGGAGCCCATATATTGGGTCTATTAGCTTCCAAAATATATTTCCTAGGAATCCATGCCTTAGTTGTTTTCTTCCTACAAGGAATTCTAGAAACTAAAGAAATAAAGCTATGTTTTTGCTACTTAGGTTTATAACCTATTCCAGCTTGGTTGTAAACATCTTGTTGAGATTCTAGAATCATATTTAGCGTTCGAGAGCTAGAGCTGAACTTCTCAAGACTGCACTTGAGATCATTCAGTTGTGCTTTCAAAATTCTATTTTCATCCTTAATTTTATCAAATTTGGAGGTCTCAACAATAGATTCTACAACATGCTCCTTAAGATTTTTAAAATGTTCTAATTCATATTTTAAGGTTTTGATTTTACATTTAGATTTAGCTAGCATGTCAGTTAAATACGCAATGGTTTTATAACAATCTCTATGTTCTGAATTTACCTAATCATCATCTGTCTATGATGATTCTGCCTCCGAGTTTGAATCTATTCCAGAGTCCTCCAGCACCATCAGAGCAGTGTGTCATCCAGCCTTGTCTTCTTTGTCCTATTCCGATGATCCGGATGAAGACTCATCCCATGTGGCTCTCAACGCCTTTCGTCTCCTCCTTTTTTCTTCCTTCTTCTTGAGATGAGGACTTCATTTCTGAAGTGTCTTTTCTTGCTGCATTCATGACACACTACATTTGATTTTTCAATTCCATTATCAACTTGCTTACCTTTCTTTTTGCTGAATCTCCTTCTTCTCCACATCATCTTCCTCACGAAGTTGGCCATCTTGCTGGAGGAGGATTCATCATCTCCATCTGATTCCGTGCCTGAGGATGAAGACAACTCCTTCTTCTTCTCCTTCTTTTTCTTTCCCTCCTTTCTTTGATCACCTGCAAGCAATGCCATACCCTTCTCTTTTTGACCTTTATTAGCATGTTCATGCAATTCCATTTCACAAAACAATTCATCTATTTTAAAAGTTGATAAGTCCCTTGATACCTTATAGACATCCACCATGGATGACCATAAGACATTTCTAGGAAATGATTTGAGTACATACCTGATTAAATCTCGGTTCTCAACACTCTCTCCAATAGAGTGGAGACCGTTTAGCAACTCCTTGAATCTCCCATGAAGCTCACTGACAGTCTCAGTCTCCTTCATAGTGAAATTCTAGAGTTGGCTTAGGAACATGTCTCTCTTGGCTATACGAGAGTCTCTGGTACCCTCGTGCATCTCAAGCAGCTTATTCCATAGGTCTTGCACACTGCTGAAAGGACCAACTTTATTAAGTTGTTCCTTTGCCAGGCTACACTGTAATGTCACAGTAGCTTTAGCTTTAGCCAGTGCCTTGCACTTTTGCTCAATCATCCAAAGAGTAGACCCTAAGACTTTACCATCATCATCTACAGGAGTAGTGAAGCCCTCCGTGACGGAGAACCACATTTCTATCTCAGTCATGAGATAGTACTCCATCCGACTTATCCTATATTGGAAATTTGCTCCATCGAAAAATGGAGGTCGGTTTGTACTATAACCCTCTTGCATGGTTACGACTCTTGTTGGGATGTATACTGAAAGCCTAGCTCTTTTGTATGAACATCTTTATTTTGAAATAAGAATCACATGATCATTGTTTGCATATTTTTATGGTTATGCAATATTGTCTAATACCTTACATTGTAGATAACATGGTGTGTGGTGTCACACGGGAGATCATGTTATCGGCTCCTTGTAAAGTATAAGTAAAGGCTCACAACCGAGATGACTTTGGACAAACCATCGGAATGGTTGTAGTGTGATTTGGTATTGGTTTGTCTTGACCATAGAATCACACTAGTGCACTTTGTGTGTATTGAGCAGGACCGACACAGAGGTGATTCGATTTATTGCTGACTACATAATCGAATCGGACCTCAGATATTATTTAGTACATTCTCTTAATCCCGATATAATAACGGGCACATATACTTGGTACTCATCTCTTTGATTTACCAATGGGCGAGATTTATAGATTAAATCGATAGACTCGGTAAGTTGGGAGATGATATTATTTATATGGTGTGTCATTAATTATAGGAGAAAACCGTGTCCTATATATTAGGATGATGATGTCCCCTTGAGGAGCTTATAAGGTTCATCATGTAAACCCTGCAGGTGGACTAGGTCCGGCATGATGAAAAGGTTGAGTGGTACTACTCAAGGAGTTAGATGTTGATTAATTAATGGTTAGTAAATTAATTAATCGACGGACATTCGAGATCTTAAACACGGGGAGAAAATGTACAAATAATATATGGAGCCCATATTATCATATGGGGGTTGGTGAGGTAGATCAATGATGGACCTTTAGTGGATTGGATCATCATTAGTGGATCGGACTTTATGTGGGATTGATCCATGGGTGGCCAAGACCCAACTCCTCCTCATGGTCCCTAATGTAGCCTATTAACACCTCATGATGCTTAGATCCAATGGATAGAAACAAAACTCTAGGATGCATTGGTAGAGATTAAATCTCTAAGATCCGATGGTTGAGATTAAATCTCTAGATCCGACGGTTGAGGTTAAATCCCTTGAACCAATGGTGGAGATTAAACCAAGACTTATCCCTAAACTCTATATAAGGGTGGATTAGGGATTGTTGGCGTGGAGAACACAAGGGATGAGGGGATGAGGGTTTGCTTCCTTTGGTGGCTAGAAATCCTAGTTGGTTTGGGATTGGGTTTGGTGGCTAGGGTTTTGGAGCAAGGGTGGGTGGCAACTAATGGAGGTTGTTCTTCTTCTTCCTTGGGTTGGCCGGCCACTATGCTGCTCCTATCTACCTTAGCTTGAACTTATCCTATTCTTCTTCCCCTCTTCCATGGCCGGATATAAGGTAAGTTAGGATTAGGGTTTGGGTGGCTAGGTTTTTGGGAGAAAAGGGTGGGCGGCAACTATAGGAGATGTTCTTCTTCTTCCTAAGGGTTGGCCGGCCACTATGGTTCTCCTCTTTACCTTGGCTTGAGCTCATCCTAATCTTTTTCCTCACTTCCATGGCCGGCCACAAGGTGCGCTTGGATTAGGGTTTGGAAGCTTAGGGTTTAGTGTTGGTGCAGTGGGCACCAAAGTCGAACCGGTATTTTGATTATGGCAAAAGGCTCAATAGTTAAGAGTATATTTGTTATCTTACGAGCTCAATTAAGTGTGCAGAAATGCTAAAGTTGAGCGGAAGGTCTGCGACACCCGGTGGGAACCGAGGTGGTCGGGCAACGCCAGAGGGATTTCGGAGGAAGCCGAGGTACTCGGGTGAAGACCGGAAGCGAGGCTACAAGGTAAGCTCGTGTGAAAGCGAAGCAAGGACGTTAAGCGTAGATCCGACCCAATACCTCTAATGGAAGGTCTAGGTCGAGATCAGTTGGTTAGAACCATCGTACTTTATATTTTAAGCTAACTTGTACTGCAGTCCAAAACCCTTTGACTAAGTCACTACTCCTGGTCTAGTTCCAAACACCTAGGAAAACTCGAATTTCAGGGGGTGAATTTGGACTTGACTCGTGTTTTGGTACAAAGGGTGATGTGGCATCAAGGTGGACATCAAACCATCACCAAGCTTCCTTGTGGTGGGCGCCCAAAATAAGGTGAGTTGGCACAAGATGGTTGGCAAACCACCATCAAGCTTGGGCCCAAAATGAGAGTTGGCACAAGATGGTTGGCTCCCATGATGTGGCACAAGTTGGATGGCTCCAACAAGTTGGCGTGAAGGCCTCCTTGAGGTGGCACAAGGTGGTTGGATGAGCACCTCATCCTTGAGTTGTGGCACAAGGTGGTTGGATGAAGCACCTCATCCTTGAGTTGCGCAAAGGATGTGGATGAGCAAGACTTGGGGATAAGAACCTCACCTTGGACACTACCTATGTCTAAATTCATAGATCAATGTCCATAAATAGACATGTTCACGCCAAGCAAAAGATAAGAAATCAAGAGCTCTAAACACGCCGTCGTAACGCCGCTACTACTACTCACATTTGCTACGACGAAGTGCCGCCGACAACGAAAGCTACATCTTCTACTTATAAGAGTTGTCGGTATATTTATTTAAGTTCTACTTCTTTAAATTGTCTTTGTGCTTTAATCGTAACAAGGAAAGGGGGAGTGTCCCTTTGCCTTGATTTCTTTTTTTAATCGTTGCTCCTACTTCCAACGAGGAGGAGTGGTTTTAGTGAATTGCCCTCCGTACGTGATCAAGGATCACTAGGGCCGTGGATTAGCAATCGAAAGATTGTGAACCACGTAAAAATATCTTGTCTACTTTATATTTCCGCTGTGCATTCTCTACTTGCTTTTTACTTATTGCAAAAGTTTTTTTAACGACACCGTATCGCTATTCACCCCCCCCTCTAGCGACACTTTCGATCCAACAATTGGTATCAGAGCCGGGGGCGCTAAGATTCGGTGAAACCACCAATCTAGCTTTGTTTTTCTTTTTTTCACAGATTTTTTATTTATTTATTTCTGTTTTCGTATAATTATTTCACTTGCTTATCTTCTCCTACATATAGAATTGCATTAGAGGCTTTAGGATCCGGATAAGGTTGTCCTTGGGTTAGATCGAGTAAGGTTGTCCTCGGAACTTCAAGCGACATTCGCATTTGATTGTTTATTTCTTTTGCAAGTTACATTTTATATATATTTTTTACTTCCACTACTAATCCAAGGCGAAAGTCTTGGAATATTCTTTCGTGTGTGTTTTGCAAGATTCTTTTAAATCGTTCTTCTTCTTGTTTTTAAATGGCCCATCTCGAAGGGTTTAGCACGACCCCCGTTTTACAACGGTAATGACTTTCGTTATTGGAAGGTCGGATGGAATGCTTTCTTAAACCTAATCGAGATGTGGATCGTAATCAAACCGGTTTCACACTTCCTATTAATGAAGATGGTGAATCTTTGGGTTACGATCAATGGTCAAATTCCATGAAAAACAAGTAGAAGCCGATGCCAAGGCAACTCAAATCTTGCAATGTGGGTTGTCAAGGAAGAGCTCAACCGCGTCGGCCCTTCATTAGTGCAAAGGACTTATGGACCAAGCTAGTGGAACTACACGAAGGCACCGACGACACGAAGGTATGTAAAAGAGATTTACTTTTAAATAAATTGTATAACTTGAAAATGCAGGAAAAGCGAGACCGCAACTCAACTACATGCTCGTATCCAAGACATCGTCAACCAACTCCATGCCATCGGACAAAGGTCGAGAATCGCGACCTTATCGGTATTCTCTTAACTCGTTTCCTAGGACCACCTTGTGGGCATCCATGGTCGATGCCTACAAGGTCTCCAAGGACCTTTCTAAAATTAGGTTAGGCGAATTGTTTTGAACTTGAATTACATGAGCAAACTAACGTGGTCCGGGCCGAGAAGAGTATTGCGTTAGTTGCAGTTCCAAGAAGAAGAAGCCCGCAAGCAAGCCACCCCAAGGAAGAAGATCGAAGTAGACTCGAAATAGAATCGAACTAGTCAATCTAGTTCGAAGATGATCAAGAGACGAAAAACGACCAACAACTCAAGGTAAGCCTAAACCTAATTCAAATACTTCTAATTTTAGATGCTATGAGTGCAGCGAGTTCGGTCACATCAAGTCCGAGTGCCCAAAGCTAAAGAATAGCATCAAAGACCAAGAAAGCGCTACTACTTGGGAGGAGTTGTCGGAGGAAGAAGGCGATATCCAAGCTCTAATGGCCAAGCCGACCGAGCACGACTCGAACCGAAGAAGAGTCCGAGTCCGAATCCGATGATGAGCTTCCATTCAAGACAAGCCACGGATCCGTATCCGGTTCAAAAGAATCATTAAGGGTAAGTCGGTCGTTACTTAATACTTTGTATGGGGCAATTAAATTTTTAAATAAGAAACTAGCTAAGTCCGAGTCCAAGGTCGAGACCCTAATTGAGGAGGTTAACCTCCTCAAACATGAGGTCTCCCTAACCTCTTCGACTACTCGTATTCAAGAGGAGGACTCAACTCAAGTTGAAAAGCTTGAAGTTGAGAACTCGCTTTTGAAAACACAAGTCGAAGACCTTAGGAACACGTTGGAAAGGTTCACTTTGGGATCCAAGGGACTTGACCTCTTACTTGGATCACAAAGGGCCGTGTACAACAAGGCCGGACTCGGGTTTAACTCAAATACAACCAATAAGTCATATATGTCTATAGTAAACCAACATAAGAAAAATGTCCAAGCATGGGTCCCTAAGATCACTTTGATTTCAACTTTAGGATCTAACATGTATTGGGTTCCCAAGGACCAAATTCACTATGTGAATAGACCCACTCGATTCAATGGTCAAGGGGGAGCCAATACAAAATGTATTTTTGTTAAGTCTTAGAAATTGCATGCTTAGTTTTTCCTTTATTTTTAGAATGGTTAGATAGGACTCATAATCAACTAAAATCCTCATTTAAAAGATTGAGCCTCGGGGAGCCTCTTTTCAAAAATAACTAGTTAGACCAAGATGTAGTCTCAACTAAGTCGAGTTATCAATTTCTTGAAATTAGCTTTGTCTAAGGAAGTGGTCGTTGTTCCGATCAAAGAAGGCCTCTGTGCCTCGCCACGACCTGGAAGCTAATCTCTTGAAAAGATTACTTGATGAGCTTAGACTAAATCGAATCTAACCTAATGTTGGTTAATTTAAATTCATTAAAATTAATCAAGTAAAATTGAAAGTCATCTCACAATAACACATAGGAATAACATGTTTTGATCATGTAGATATTGGTGAGATGATTTAGGTTTAAAAACTTACAAACAACCCTTTAGTAATTCCAATATCCGATCCAACTACCTTATATGTAGGATCAATGGATGTTGGACAGTGGTTGCTCCCGACACATGACCGGGGATCAACTCAGATTTTCGAAGTTACGATTCAAACGACAAGGATCGGTAGCCTTCGGAAATAACGGCAAGCTCAAAATCATCGGATCAGGTGATATTGAGCTCAACTCTAACTTTACAATTCAAAATGTCTTATTAGTAGAAAACTTTCAATATAATTTACTTAGTGTAAGCCAATTGTGTGATAACAATTATAAGGTCATATTTCTAGAAAATGAATGCGTAATCAAGATAAATGCAACATCTAAAATAATACTTAAAGGAACTAGGAATAGCAACATCTACACAATAAATTTACCCAACTCCTCAACCAAGTGTCTTATGACACAGCAAGAGGAATCTTGGTTATGGCACCGAAGACTCGGACACTCGCACCAAAGACTCGTCCACAAGATGAGTCAGAGTGGCTTGGTTATAGGTTTGCCTAAACTAAACAACTTGGATAATAAAATATGTAATGCTTGTCAACAAGGTAAACAATCTAGGACACAACATCAATTAACTAATCAAGAAGAGCAGACCAAAAGTGTTCTTGAGCTCCTACACATGGATCTATTTGATTCACATGGAGCTAAGTCACTCAATGGTAGTCAATTTTGCTTAGTCATAATTGACGACTATTCTAGATTTACTTGGGTTAGGTTTATCAAACATAAAAATGATACTCTAGACCAACTAATCAATCTTTGTAGGTTAATCGAAAATCAAAAGAACCTTAAGATTAAAAGACTTAGAAGCGATCATGGTGGTGAATTAAAACCACAGTTTACAGATTACGTAACCTAAACGGATACCACCATGAGTTTTCATGTCCTAGAACCCCACAACAAAATGGGTTAGTCGAGCGGAAAAATAGAACCCTACAAGAAGCCGCTAGGACAATGTTAAAGCGAGTATAACCTACTGATAGATTTTGGGGTAGGCGTTAGTACGGCTTGCTATGTCCAAAATAGGATCCTTATGGTAAAGAGGCACCAAAATTCCTCGTACGAGATTTATCACGATAAAATACCGAACATCAAATACTTTAGGGTATTTGGATGCAAGGTACATATCTTAAACACTAAGGATTACCTAGGGAAATTCAAATCCAAAACCTCTACTGGAACCTTTCTAGGATACTCAACCACCAGTAGAGCTTATAGGGTATACAATCACGACACTCTTAGAGTCGAAGAAACCATTAATATAGTTTTCGACGAAGGACACGAACCACATTCAATCCTTAACAAAACCAACTAGCAAATCAACTTATAGCAAACCCGACTCTGATCTTGAACTTGAATCTCGTCCTAACCCAAGTCATCCTATCGACCAAGTGATAGATGACCCTAACCCAAGTCATCCTATCAATCAAGTTATAGGTGATCCAAATTTAGGGGTTCGAACTAGAGCTTCATACCGAAACATTAGTCAAATCTCGTTAATTTCCAAAATCGAACCCAAAACTATTGAACAAGCACTTCTTGATCCCGACTGGATTATTGCTATGCAAGAAGAGCTAGCTCAATTCACTAGAAATGAAGTCTGGGAATTAGTACCACCACCTAAAGAAAAATCAATTATTGGAACAAGGTGGGTATTTCGAAATAAACTTGATGATAAAGGTGAAGTAGTTAGAAATAAAGCTAGGTTAGTCGCAAAGGGTTTAGTCAAGTCGAAGGTTTAGATTACGATGAGACCTACGCCCCGTAGCAAGACTAGAGTCCATCCGAATGTTGTTAGCATATGTGCACATCGAGGTTTTAAATTGTTTCAAATGGATGTCAAGTCAGCATTTTTGAATGGATACATTAAGGAAGAAGTTTACGTCATACCAACCTCCGGATTCAAAATCTAGATAAACGACCATGTCCTTAGACTTAAGAAAGCCCTATATGGACTCAAACAAGCCCCAAGAGCTTGGTACGAAAGGCTTTCGATCTATCTTAAGTCCAAAGGATTCAACCAAGGTTTAGTCGACCCAACCTTATTCGTAAAAACCGTAGGAAAAGAAATCTTTATAGCCCAAATCTATGTAGATGATATAATTTTTGGAACTACCAACTCGATCCTGCTAAACGAATTCATCTCACTTATGGAAAGTGAATTTGAAATGAATTTAGTAGGAGAGTTAAGTTTCTTCTTAGGTTTACAAATTAAACAAACTAAAGATGGAATATATTTACATCAACAAAAATATACTAAGGACTTAATAAATCGATTTGGAATGCAAGATGCTAAAATAATTAATACACCTATAGCAACTAATGTTAATATAAACGAAGATGTAGAAGGAAAACCCGTTGACCTAAAATACTATAGGAGCGCAATAGGAAGTCTCCTATACTTAACCGCGAGCCGACAAATTTTATTCGCGGAAAGTATGTACGCAAGGTTACAAACCTGTGCCAAGGAGTCTCACCTAACCCTAGTCAAGCGTATCCTTAGATATCTAAAGGGCACGCTAAACGTAGGTATTTGGTACCCTAGATCTACCGAGTTTAATCTAATCGGCTACTCCGACTCCGACTATGCCGGTAGTAAACTCGATAGAAAGAGCACGAGTGGTTGTTGTCAAATCCTCGGCTCGAGTCTAGTGAGTTGGTGCAGTAGGAAGCAGCATTGCGTTGCCTTATCTACCACCGAAGCCGAATACGTTGCGATGGGTGAGTGTGTCTCTCAGCTCCTGTGGATGAAGCACACTCTCCAAGACTTTAGCTTAATCTTTAACAACATTAAAACCTACATAGATAACATCAGTTCAATTAACTTAACTAAAAATCCAATATGTCATTCTAGGACAAAACATATAGAAGTTAAACACCACTTCATTATGGAACATGTAACTAATGGAACTATACAACTAGAGTATGTTGAGTCCAAATCAAACCTAGCGGACATCTTCACCAAACCACTACCCGAATTTAGTTTATTAAGACGAAAGTTAGGTATGTGCGTAATAGAGTAGGATTTAAATTTTTCTATATATGTACTCTATTTTTGCTTCTTTTTATGAAATTAGCCTAAGTCTTACCTTAGAAATCATATACCTATAGATTTAAGGAGCCAACACATCTCACAACACATAGGACTAATGTGTTTGTGTACTTAGCCAATGAGACAGGCGTGAGATGTTAGGACCTTACTCACAGTTCCGATGTAGATTCAGTGCATCGATATGAACCATGGAGTATAATTATTTAAAATTAATCAACTCCTTCAAGACTTATTGATCATTCTATATCAATCAAGTCCAACCGGAGTTGTACATTTTAGATGAACATATTTTCAAGCTTATTATTATTTTTAAAATATATATATATATATATATATATATATATATATATATATATATATATATATATATATATATATATATCGTGGGATCTTGCTTGGAGTTACAAACCCTAAAATATATTTACAATCTTTGTGTGTTGTGGCAGCAGGGGGAGAAAGTCACAAAAGTCACAAAAATTAAACAAAAATTATAGGGAAAGTAAACAAAATTATTACCTTTTATATTAAGTAATTCCGATTACTTAAGCAACTATTAAGGGGGAGTAAAAATTATTTTTCAAGAACTCACCTTCGGTCAAGGGGGAGGTTACCTCAAAGGGGAGAACTTGAAACAATAATATTTCTCATTCATATTTAATCATTATGCTAGCTCATTCATATTTAATCTTTATGCTAGCTCATTCATGCTTAATCATTATGCTAGCTTAATTTTTCCTTAACTTTTGTGTCGGTTTGCCATGAATCAAAAAGGGGGAGATTGTTGGTGCGATGGGCACCAAAGTCGATCCGGTATTTTGATTATGGCAATAGGCTCAATAGTTAAGAGTATATTTGTGATCTTACGAGCTCAATTAAGTGTGCAGAAATGCTAAAGTTGAGCGGAAGGTCTGCGACACCCGGTGGGAACCGAGGTGGTCGGGCAACGCCAGAGGGATTTCGGAGGAAGCCGAGGTACTCGGGTGAAGACCGGAAGCGAGGCTACAAGGTAAGCTCGTGTGAAAGCGAAGCAAGGGCGTTAAGCGTAGATCCAGGCCCAATACCTCCAATGGAAGGTCTAGGTCGAGATCAGCTTGGTTAGAACCATCGTACTTTATATTTTAAGCTAACTTGTATCGCAGTCAAAACCCTTTGACTACTGCTACTACACCAACTGGTCTAGTTCCAGCCTCGAGAAGAGCTCGAATTTCAAGGGGGTGAATTTGGACTTGACTCGTGTTTTGGTACAAAGGGTGATGTGGCATCAAGGTGGACATCCAAACCATCATCAAGTTGGACGCCCAAAATGAGGTGAGTTGGCACAAGATGGTTGGCAAACCACCATCAAGCTTGGACGCCCAAAATGAGGAGAGTTGGCACAAGATGGTTGGCTCCCATGATGTGGCACAAGTTGGATGGCTCCAACAAGTTGGCGTGAAGGCCTCCTTGAGGTGGCACAAGGTGGTTGGATGAGCACCTCATCCTTGAGTTGTGGCACAAGGTGGTTGGATGAAGCACCTCATCCTTGAGTTGGCGCAAAGGATGTGGATGAGCAAGTCTTGGGGGATAAGAATCTCACCTTGGACACTACCTATGTCTAAATTCATAGATCAATATCCATAAATAGACATGTTCACGCCAAGCAAAAGAGATAAGAAATCAAGAGCTCTCAACACGCCGTCGTAACGCCGCTACTACTACTCACATTTGCTACGACGAAGTGCCGCCGACAACGAAAGCTACATCTTCTACTTATAAGAGTTGTCGGTATATTTATTTAAGTTCTACTTCTTTAAATTGTCTTTGTGCTTTAATCGTAACAAGGAAAGGGGGAGTGTCCCTTTGCCTTGATTTCTTTTTGTGATCGTTGCTCCTACTTCCAACGAGGAGGAGTGATTTTAGTGAATTGCCCTCCGTACGTGATCAAGGATCACTAGGGCCGTGGATTAGCAATCGAAAGATTGTGAACCACGTAAAAATATCTTGTCTACTTTATATTTCCGCTGTGCACTCTCTACTTGCTTTTTACTTATTGCAAAAGTTTTTTTTAACGACACCGTATCGCTATTCACCCCCCCCCCCCCTCTAGCGACACTTTCGATCCAACATTTAGGAGGTTTGGGTGGCACAAAATAAGGAAAGTTTCTTCCTTTCTTCTTCATGGTTTGGTGGCCGGCGCCCATATCACCTTCTCCAACCCTTGGACAGCATCTAAAGACCCCTTCTCCCTCTCCTTGGGTGGTGGAAACAAGACTAAGGGGTTTCCCTTGATGTCTTGGTCGGTTTCCATCATTATCTCCTTCTCCTTGTTGGCCGACGGTAAGCATTTCTTTTGTTTCTTGTTGGTTGGCCATAGGAAGGAGATGAGCCTTGTTTCTATTCTTCCTCTTGCTTTGGATGAGCAAGGAAGGAAGATGTGTGATCTAGGAGCTTCGACTTTTGGTAGAGCGTCGCCCACACGACGTCCGAAAGGAGGAAGGACATACATTAGAAGATCGAGAGGTATATCGATTCTCTAATTTTATATGTTACATGTTTATATTTGTTTTTCATTTATGAGCATGATATATTTCTGTGAATGGCTAAATAATATTTGGATCCCGAGCATAAACACAAAAACCGGCGATCCGGACATCGTCTATTCCGCGGCTACTCGTAGAATAGAGAATGGTCGCTTGAACAACTAGTTTGTTCAAGTGACCTCTCTAAACGAATAGCACGACGATGACTTGGTTGCTTTGGGAATCCCTTTTGTCTAGGATTAAATTTTTAATCCGGGGACATTGAAGGGATCACCATGGTCAAGCAACCGAGGTGAAGGGGAAGCGAAGTTTCCCCTCACGGATCAACCCCAACAATTGGTATCAGAGCCAAGGTTTCCAGTTTTGTGTGTTTAGGATTCGGTTAATTTTTATGCACTTTTTCATATATTATATGTGTCGGATAATTGTAGGATATGCGTAGTTTAACTCTTTGGTTGCAGACATAAGATCCGACTATTATGGCATGTGTGTGTATGTGATTGTATGTGTGTAAATGTTTATTTTGTTGAATCCTCGGGGTTGACGAGGCTAGTATTTAGTTTTTGTAAATTAAATACGGCATTGTTTAGCCGCTCTTTATTTTATTTTACTTTCGATCTAGATTTCATGTACACTCCCTCGTGGAGTATAGGATCGATGGATGTAAATTAAAATAGGTTTTAGTCTCGGCTCGGATCTCCGGAGGGCTTGTACATGGCGTAGGAGGAGCGGACGAGATGGCGATGCGACGGGAGCCATATTGAAGACAAAGGCCATAATAGTTGGAAAATAATTTATTTTTCATATTTATTGCTTTTTGTTTGATATGCATGTCTTAGGAAAATTCCTCATTTTTAATTTACTAAGTGGGAGAGGGATATTTTAATTAATTCCCGCGGCCTCCATTACAATTTGACGTGTAATGCAACAAACTTGCGTGTTGGCTCTGAGTGCCTTCCTCCCTGCGGATGAGTTTGTTTGCGGATCACTAGGTCAAATAATGGTTATAGGAAATTATCTAGGAGCGTGTGTACTTCCACAGCGGTAAGGCACATAATCCGAAATAATTCCCTTAGTATCATGTAATGGTGCACACTTAGATGCAAATAAAAAGTATCCTCCCCATCGGAGTCACTGCTTTTATTTGTAGGGCCAAAGAGGAACCAACTATTAATTTTATTTGTCAAAAAGTAAGGTTGACAAGATAATAAAATTAATGGGTAAAACCTTCTCTTACAAATGTAGAATTCGTATACGTCCACACTGCGTGGCATGCGATATTCTCGGTGTTTTGAGGTGTTGGTTGATATCAAAATTTTATTGTTTGAGGAATCAATAATTTTTTGAAATCTAAAGTAATGATCTATGTGATTCTTAGGATTTTCAAAATGACTTTCAGTCCACTTGTTGTGATACTAAAAGAAATAAACTTACTGTACCCAAATAATATTGATTGGAAATGAATCCAAATATTGTCTTATCTGCTAGTATGCAATCTTCGAAGAGTGTCCTCAAGCCATCATTGCTCAAAAGAGTTTCTACTTCTAGGCCGAAAGGCAAGAAGAAGAAGAAACAAGGTGAAGCAAAGATGGTGCGAGGATCTCAGGGAAGAGTGAAGAAGCCGAAAGGCAAGTACTTCACTTGCAAGCAGGATGGACATTGGAAGAAGGACTGTCCCAATCCAAAATAGAACATAGGTATATCTTTTGGACTAGTCATTGAAACATGATTAGCGGTGATATCTACCGGCACCTGGTGAGTAGATACAGGAGCCACTAATCATGTCTGCAACAATTTACAGGGGTTCCAGGAAACCCGATGACTAGTTGAAGGGGAGATTACTATTTACTTAGGCAATGCCATGAAGATGGCAGCTATTGCAGTGGGAGATGTTTTATTTATCTTTTGAGAAAAATAAAGGTTTTTGGTTCTTAAGAATTTCCTTTATGTACCCTTATTTAGAAAGAATTGATTTTGGTTTCTAAATAGTTTTTGGATGGATAATCTATTTCTTTTTATGACAGATTTGTTATAAAAGGAATAGGGACATTATCTATTTAGGTACATAGATAGGAAATTTATAACTTGAACCACAAGCTCCCACGATGCAAATAGAAGTTAATAACTCATCTTCTAATTCCAATAAGAGAAAAGAACCTTCGAAGATGAACCAAACATATCTTTGGCTTCTTAGGCTTGGTTACATTAACCTAAGCAGAATTCAAAGGTTGATAGCTGATGGACCTTTGGGTTCATTAGTGGTGGAGGATCTCCCAACCTACGAATCTTGCTTGGAGGGTAAGATGACCAAGAGGCCTTTCAAAGCCAAGGGGTATAGAGCCAAAGATGTGTTAGAAATGGTTCATTCTGATTTGTGAGGTCCTATGACTATCTAGGCAAGAGGTAATCTTGAATATTTCGTCTCTTTTATAGACGATTATTCAAGATATGGATGACACTACGATCTGATCGTGGTGGTGACAACCTCTTGGGAGAGTTTAGGAACTACTTATCAGAGGTTGGGATTCAATCCCAATTGACTGCACCTTGCACACCCCAGCAGAATGGTGTAGCAGTACGAAGGAATAGGACTCTTATGAAGATGGTTAGATCGATGATGAGTTATTCTGACTTGTTTAATAGTCCTAGAGATCAGAGGGTGATCGTTAACACGAATGCCAGATTTCTAGAGGAAGACTATGTGATAAGCCACAAGCCCAAAGGTAAAATTATTCTGAAGGAGTTAAAAAGGGAAGTCACTTCTTTAGTACCACCGGTACAAGAGGACATACCACATGTCACTGCACCGCGTGTCATAGAGGATACACAGAAGATACCTCGTCGTAGTGGGAGGGTTGTTAGACAACCTCTTAGATTCATGTTTTTGGACAAATCTTCTGATTTGGTCCATAGCAAACATGAACCTGATCCCTAGACATACGACAAGGCAGTCCAAGATATAAATATAGCATCTTTGCAAAGTGCAATGAATACTGAGATTGAATCTATGGATTCAAGACAGGTCTGGGAGCTCTTATGCATAGCAACTCATATGGATTATGAGGTGTGACAGATGGATATCAAGACAGCATTCCTTAGTGGAAGTCTTGAGGAATCCATCTACATGAAGCGACCAGAGGGATTCATTGCTAAAGGCAAAGAGCGTAATGTATGTAAGCTTAATCGGTCCGCTGATGGACTGAAGCAAGCTTTGAAGTCTTGGGACATCTGCTTTGAGGAAGTAAATCCAGTCTTATGGATTTATTCAAAGTTCGGATGGGTCTTGTGTATATCAGAGATGTGACGGAAACGTAGTGGTATTTTTGTACTATACGTAGATGACATTTTGGTGGTTGGCGACAACATCGAAATGTTATCAGACGTAAGGGTATGGTCGTCCAAACAGTATGATATGAAGGACTTGGGAGAAATGGGACACATCCCTAGGATCAAGGTTATAAGGGATCGCAAGAAAAGGATGTTGTGCTTATCCCAAGCTTCATACATAGACACGATTATGGAGCGTTTTAGCATGCAGAACTCCAAGAAGGGTTTTCTACCTTTCAGGCATGGAGTACCTCTATCTAAGGAGATGTGTCCTAGATCATCTGAGGAGATAGAGGAGATGAAGGCGGTTCCTTATGCTTCGGCAGTAGGAAGCCTCATGTATGCGATGCTCTGTAAGAGACCAGATATCTGTTTTGCCGTGGGCATGGTCGCCAGATATCGAGTAATCGAGACAAGGACATTGACCGCGGTAAAGCATATATTGAAGTACGAGAAGGACTAGGGATTATATCTTTGGTTTACCGGCGTACCAATTACTCCTGGGTTACAGATTTCGACTTCAACTGATAGGGATAACAATAAGTCTACCTCGGGTTTTGTGTTTACTTTGGGAGGTGGAGCCATTGTATGGAGGAGTGTCAGCAAAAGTGCGTGGCGGACTCCACCATGGAAGTGAGTATGTGGCGACCTATGAGGCACCAAAGAAGTCAGATGGCTCAGGGAACTTCGATGGACTTGGATGTGATTCTGGTTTGCCCGTAACTATCACAATTTATTGTGATAATAGTGGTGCGATTGCAAACTCGAAGGAACCACGAGCCCATAAGGCTAGTAAACACATAGAGCGCAAGTACCACGATCGTGAAATCGTAAAGGAGGTAGAAGTTGTTGTCGCCTAGATTGCATCGAGGATGACTGTAGACCCTTTCACTAAGGCCCTTCTAGCGAGAGCTTTGATAGGCATGTGGAGGGAAGGGAATCGGATGTATGGCAAGATAAGGACAGATAGTCTTTTAGTATAAGTGGGAGATTGTTGGGATGTATCTTTGAAAGCCTAGCTCTTTTGTATGAACATCTTTATTTTGAAATAAGAATCACATGATCATTGTTTGCATATTTTTATGGTTATGCAATATTGTCTAATACCTTACATTGTAGATAACATGGTGTGTGGTGTCACACGGGAGATCATGTTATCGGCTCCTTGTAAAGTATAAGTAAAGGCTCACCAGATGACTTTGGACAAACCATCGTAATGGTTGTAGTGTGATTTGGTATTGGTTTGTCTTGACCATAGAATCACACTAGTGCACTTTGTGTGTATTGAAGCGGGACCGACAGAGGTGATTCGATTTATTCTACTACATAATCGAATCGGACCTCAGATATTATTTAGTACATGCTCTTAATCCCGATATAATAACGGGCACATATACTTGGTACTCATCTCTTTGATTTACCAATGGGCGAGATTTATAGATTAAATCGATAGACTCGGTAAGTTGGGAGATGATATTATTTATATGGTGTGTCGTTAATTATAGGAGGAAACCGTGTCCTATATATTAGGATGATGATGTCCCCTTGAGGAGCTCTAAGGTTCATCATGTAAACCCTGCAGGTGGACTAGGTCCGGCATGATGAAAAGGTTGAGTGGTACTACTCAAGGAGTTAGATGTTGATTAATTAATGGTTAGTAAATTAATTAATCGACGGACATTCGAGATCTTAAACACGGGGAGAAAATGTACAAATAATATATGGAGCCCATATTATCATATGGGGGTTGGTGAGGTAGATCAATGATGGACCTTTAGTGGATTGGATCATCATTAGTGGATCGGACTTTATGTGGGCTTGATCCATGGGTGGCCAAGACCCAACTCCTCCTCATGGTCCCTAATGTAGCCTATTAACACCTCATGATGCTTAGATCCAATGGATAGAAACAAAACTCTAAGATCCATTGGTAGAGATTAAATCTCTATGATCCGACGGTTGAGATTAAATCTCTAGATCCGACGGTTGAGGTTAAATCCCTTGAACCAATGGTGCAGATTAAACCAAGACATATCCCTAAACTCTATATAAGGGTGGATTAGGGATTGTTGGCGTGGAGAACACAAGGGATGAGGGGATGAGGGTTTGCTTCCTTTGGTGGCTAGGAATCCTAGTTGGTTTAGGATTGGGTTTGGTAGCTAGGGTTTTGGAGCAAGGGTGGGCGGCAACTAATGGAGGTTGTTCTTCTTCTTCCTTGGGTTGGCCGGCCACTATGCTGCTCCTATCTACCTTAGCTTGAACTTATCCTATTCTTCTTCCCCTCTTCCATGGCCGGATATAAGGTAAGTTAGGATTAGGGTTTGGGTGGCTAGGTTTTTGGGAGAAAAGGGTGGGCGGCAACTATAGGAGATGTTCTTCTTCTTCCTAAGGGTTGGCCGGCCACTATGGTTCTCCTCTTTACCTTGGCTTGAGCTCATCCTAATCTTTTTCCTCACTTCCATGGCCGGCCACAAGGTGCGCTTGGATTAGGGTTTGGAAGCTTAGGGTTTAGGAGGTTTGGGTGGCACCAAATAAGGAAAGTTTCTTCCTTTCTTCTTCATGGTTTGGTGGCCGGCGCCCATATCACCTTCTCCAACCCTTGGACAGCATCTAAAGACCCCTTCTCCCTCTCCTTGGGTGGTGGAAACAAGACTAAGGGGTTTCCCTTGATGTCTTGGTCGGTTTCCATCATTATCTCCTTCTCCTTGTTGGCCGACGGTAAGCATTTCTTTTGTTGCTTGTTGGTTGGCCATAGGAAGGAGATGAGCCTTGTTTCTATTCTTCCTCTTGCTTTGGATGAGCAAGGAAGGAAGATGTGTGATCTAGGAGCTTCGACTTTTGGTAGAGCGTCGCCCACACGACGTCCGAAAGGAGGAGGGACATACATTAGAAGATCGAGAGGTATATCGATTCTCTAATTTTATATGTTACATGTTTATATTTGTTTTTCATTTATGAGCATGATATATTTCTGTGAATGGCTAAATAATATTTGGATCCTGAGCATAAACACAAAAACCGGCGATCCGGACATCGTCTATTCCGCGGCTACTCGTAGAATAGAGAATGGTCGTTTGAACAACTAGTTTGTTCAAGTGACCTCTCTAAACGAATAGCACGACGATGACTTGGTTGCTTTGGGAATCCCTTTTGTCTAGGATTAAATTTTTAATCCGGGGACATTGAAGGGATCACCATGGTCAAGCAACCGAGGTGAAGGGGAAGCGAAGTTTCCCCTCACGGATCAACCCCAACAACTCTAGGGTGGTTAAACCGGGTAATTTGAGCCCTAGCTCTGATACCACTTGAAAGGACCAATGTATGCAAGAAGTGGGGGGGGGGGGGAACCCAAAATTAAAATAAATGCAGCGGAATATTAGTCTTCTATAAAATATGAGTAGCGACACAAAAAATAGTACTTAACTTAATTTAGTCAAAGGAAATCTGACAAATTTGAACAGATGTATAAAATAACACCGAAAAAAAATGCATAGGAAAAAGTATAAAGCAACCAAATGACGTAGTCGATTTTCCTTGGTTCACAGCTCTCTCCTAGAGCTGCTAGTCGAAGGCCTACTACTATCCTTCTCCAATTCGAAGCTAAGCTTCGAGGGAGGAGAAACCTCTTAAAGCTTTACAGTTTACAGAAATCTTATGCAATAAGAATAAGCAATAATGAAGATGCTTTTACAGAGATAGTAAATTTTACTACCTTCGTCATCGTGATCAGATCGTCCACAGATGTAACCCCGGGAAGGCGAGGATGAGGCAAAGAATATAAATCTGGGATGATTGCAATGGATGCAGAAGCACCACTTGTTGTAATGGAGATAGAAGATGGATGCTCTGTTCATTGTGTGTTCAGGAAGCCGCCCAGATTCTTATCACGGTAGCAACACAGAAAGATAAGGTTGAGCACAGGGGTGACGGAAGCATAAGACATAGAGCAAAAAATTCCTCTCTTGTAACGAAAGCAGAAAACACAAGGATGAAGATGAGTCACAACAATATTGCAGTGTTTGAGTGCAGAGAGATTCGTACGACGAGCGCTTTAACTTGTGAGCCTTATAGGTCTCTACCCGTCCAACTCTTTCTCTCGACCGACCATGTAAGCCTGGAACCTCGTTTCCTCATCAAGAACCCTACTATATCAATGGAATTTAAATTCTTACCCTTTTAGCTAATCCACATGTCAAAATAGAGAAGATTTCTCATCGAAATCGTGACTCTGAATCCCACAAGGTGTGGCGGTAGTCGAGCATACCTTGTGTCTGAGCATTGTTTCCAAAGTTCAGTCGTGGTGATGGCTCGACTGCTCAGGTTAAGTGTTGAGACTTCCTCTTGTGCAGTCGAGGCGCCAGTCGAAGCTCCCTCGCTTCTGATCGCTACTGCCAACCACCAGTCGAGGCACTGGCTCGACTACCCCAGTCAAAGCACTAGTCAAGCATGGCTTGCTTCTGTCTGCTGTTAGGGCAATCAACCCGTGATATGGTTTTGATGTGTATGGCAAAGGGATTAAGTTAGGATGATTGGATTTGATATGTGCATTGGAGTCTTGCAGGACTTAGTAATTCGCACATGGAGCTTAGGAAAGTGTCACCACTCAAGACCTCATGCTTGAGTCGGAGAAGGAGCATTGCAGAGTCGTGCGCTTGATGCTGCCGAGGGACCGCCGGACGAGTTGACTTAAAGTGATGCCAAGGAAGCAGACTTCGAGGGCAAGAGAGGCGAAGGAGGATTGCAGAGTCGTGCACCTGATGCAGCCGAGAGACATGGCCATTAACGAAGAGAGATTCGGTGAGGGACTTCGAGTGAGATAAGAGAATGAGTGAATTGTAAGTAGCTCATTAGGTGAACTTGGCCGAATGGCTGAGTGTCGAAAGCTCAACCGCAAGGGTTGAGGTTTACCCGATCGTCGGACACTCAAACAAATGTTAAGTTTGAGGTCTACTCGGCATCAATCGACTGCCATGTTATGGTATTCGACTGCTCCAAGTCGAACGGAGTTCGACTGGTGTTTGGCCAAAAATTAAGTCGACATCAGTCGATTACTAAAGGGGTGCAGTCAACTAATCGCACTGTGTACAGGCAGAGAAGCGAGTCGTCACTCGACTGGAAAGTAACATTAGTCGACTGATGGGAAGATCAGTTGACTGATGTGGGAGCCTTTGGTTGGAATCCAACATGGAAGAAGTCATTATTGGGCAACGGCTACAGGACAAGTCGACTGATCGGGGCATCAGTCGACTGCTCCTGTGTTAACGGGAAGAAACCCTCTTCCTCTATAAAGAGAAGGGGTGAGGGCCTTTAGGAGGCTAATGTTCATGATCTAAACTTCTCCCAAGTGCCGATCATGTTTTTCCATCCTCTTACTTAAGCTTATTTACATTATATTGTAAGAGGAGTGATTCTTGTGTAAAAGAGGTTACCTCCACCTAGCTTGGTGCAAATGAGAGATCTAGTGGATAGATTGAGGCATGATTCACCTTGGACGAATTGGACCGTGGATTAGCAGCGAGGTCGTAAACCACGTTACATCCCTTGTTTGCATTGTTTGGTATCTTGCTTATCTTTATTTTTGTTTAGTTGTATTTTCTTCTTGCGTTAATGATAGTTGTAGACGATCAATGAATGACTTTCATCATACGACGAAAGAAGGCTATTCACCCCCCTCTAGCCGACCAACATCGATCTCCTACAAGTGGTATCAGAGCCAAGTTGCTTGTCGAGGACTAATCGTCTCAACAAGCACTACATCAAGAGATAGTCGGCTCAAATATTCATCTGTCGAAGTTCGAGGGGGAATTCGCTTGGTGGAAGAAGCGAATGGAGGTATTTTTCGAAACCAATTTCGAAATTCTATTAATAATGAAAAATGGCATCGAAATACCTAGGGATGAAGAAGTGGAGCCATTGGAGAAATCAAGGTGGAGTAAGAGGCAAAGGGAAGAGTACTTGGCGAACTCAAAAGTCAAACATCATCTCTACAACGTACTCCCCCAACAAGATGTGAATCGGATAGGGGAGTGTGCAAGTGCCAAGGAAATGTGGGAGAAACTCATAGAGATTCATGAAGGCACATCTAAGGCCAAACTAGCAAGGAGAGATGTCCTACGCTCCCAATTAAGCAATATCAAACTTGAAAAGGGAGAGAAGGTAAAATCTCTACATTCTAGATTTAAAGAAATTCTAACCGGTTTGACAAGTGTAGGAGAAAAACTCTCCAACCGGGATATGCTTATGAAAGCAATAGACACTTTTCCCCGGTCATCGAAATGGAGCTCAATGGTGGACTCCTTCTACATGTCGAAGAACCTAGAAGTGAGCACCTTGGAGGAGTTCTTCTCAACCATGGAGCTCCATGAAACAAGGCTTGAGGGAGTAATTGAAGAATCAAGTATCAAACCATCAAGAGGAGTAGCCCTAGTAGCAAATAAAGGGAAAAAGAAGAAGATGGAGACTCCTTCCTCCTCCGATGAAGCATCCTCCTCCTCCTCCATGTATAGCACGGAAGAAGCATACATGGTAAGGAAGGTAAGGCGTGCTTTGAAGAATTTAAATTTAATAAATCTAATGATAGGAGAAGAAGATCAAGGGGGAAGATAATTTGCTACAATTGCCAACAAGAGGGGCACATAAGGGATAATTGTCCCCTCTTGAACAAGAGCAAAGAAGAGAGGAGAAAGAAAGAAGAAAAGAAGAAGAAGGGGAGCAAGAAGAAGGAAGAGGAGAAGAAGGCCAAAGAAAAGGGGAAGGCCAAGGCACTAAAAGCAAGGACATGGGATGATCCCTTTTCATCATCATCATCGGAAGAGGAAAATACTTTTGTCACCAACCTTGCTTTGATGGCGTTTGATGATCTAGACTCCTCCTCCGAGCAAGAAGAAAGAAACACAAGTGAGGAGAGCTCTAGTGAAGGGGGAGGCTCATCATCATCATCCTCATCCGAAGAAGAAGACATGGAGACTATGGTAATGAATCTCTCACCCAATAAAATAGTTTCCATGATTTATTGTCTTACTAAGGATTTATTTAGGGATAAGAAAAAGAACAAGTGCATGTTTGATCAAATTAAGGATTTAGAAAATAAATTAGAACAAGCATGTTTAAATGTTAATAATGATGATGGATGCTCACATGACTATATGCCTTTTGATGTTAATGATGCATGCATTGAGGAAAATAGGATGTTAAGGGAAAAGGTAGATTATTTGACCAAGGCCCTAGAAAAATATACAAATGGCTCCAACACCCTTAATATGATTATAAGGAGCCAAAGGGCTAGTTTCAATAAGAAAGACCTAGGATATAAGGAAAATAAAAATGAAAAGGCCTATAAATGTTTAATTGCTGGGGGTCAAGATAAAAAGAAAACAATAGCTAGAAAATGGATCCCTAAGGAATATTTAGTGAACCCTATAAAAAAGAACTAGTATTGGGTTCCTAAATCCATCCTTAAGGTTTAGGAAAACCCTAGGATAGTCAACCATGTGGACTTTAACTATATCATATTATTTGGTTGACTTAGGATGGCGGGACTAAATTTTTGAAATAGTGTTGGGTGATGATAATGCACCCATTAATAGTTTAAATCATGCTCAACACTTGGTGTTATGTATGTTGAGACTCATTTTTAGCATAAGTATTGGGTGATGATAATGTGCCCATAAATTAATAATAATGCTTAAATCATGATAATTAATGTAATTGTTATATATGTTTTTAATCATGATTTATGATCTTGACATTTAATATATAATCATGGGAAATAAGGTTTCAAATCATGCCTTGGGTAATACTTGACTTATTATCATGTTTTTATACCTAATGCATGACTACAAATTGATGAATACATTAGTTTCATGATCATAATGTGAAATTAATTCTTATATATTTTTATGATCATGTGGTATGTTAGGATGATACTTAACCATTGGTAGAAATGCATGAAAATTATGGTTAAGTATATATAAATACCTTTAGGAACATCTCACATTCACCATAAGGATAACTTTGATTGAAAACATAGTATGGGTGAGATGTTAGGATGATACTAATGGTCCACTAATGCCTATGGCATTTAGATGGTCATTTAAAGTATCAAAAGAGTAATAATAGACCAATCATGGGGAAGACTTATGTTTAATTCATAGATATATTGCCCAAACATCATGGTTGGATATTTCAAATGTTTTGAAAACCATTTCTTGTTTCATAAACTGAATTTTCATGTTTTGAAAAGCTTCAAGGCAAAACTAGGCTTTAGAATTGATACAAACTTTAGATATTTTCCAACTTTTGAGATTCTGCCTAATTTTTGAAAATATATTGATTTTTCATGAAAAACTATTTTTCGTTGATAAATTAACTTACAGTAAATGTGTTCCCCAAATTTCATGATTTTTCGAATTTTATAGAATTTTTAATGCATTTCTTAAATTCAGCTTGAAAATCAAAAAAACCTGAAATCAGAGTGCCAGTCGACTGGTAGTCTGAACCAGTCGACTGATCGACTGAAAACATGAACAGTAACCTCTTTTATCAGATCTTTAAGGCATGTTTTGTTTCCTAGACTTGATGTCATGTTTTAATATCTTAGTTTAATCTTTTTGATGGTGTCAAAGGGGGAGAAATATGTATGTTTAAGTAAGTTATATTAAGGGGGAGTTTCATGTATTAAGAGGGAGAGTTGATAATCATGTTTATTCACATGCTTTCTTACCTTAATATTTTTATCAAATGTTTACCTAACTTAAACGGATTGCCACACATCAAAAAGGGAGAGATTGTTAGGGACAATCAACCTGTGATATGGTTTTGATGTGTGTGGCAAAGTGTTTAAGTTATGATGATTGGATTTGATATGTGCGTTGGAGTCTTGCAGGACTTAATAATTCGCACATGGAGCTTAAGCATGTGTCACCACTCATGACCGCGTGCTTGAGTCGGAGAAGGAGCATTGCAGAGTCGTGTGCTTGATGCTGCCGAGGGACCGCCGGTCAAGATGACTTGAAGCAAAGCTAAGGAAGCAGACTTCGAAGGCAAGAGACGCGAATAAGCATTGCAGAGTCATGCGCCTGATGCTGTCGAGGGACGTGGTTGCGAACGAAGAGAGCTTCAGTGAGGGACTTCGAGTGAGATGAGAGAATGAGTGAATTGTAAGTAGCTCATTAGGGGAACTTGGCCGAATGGCTGAGTGTCGAAAGCTCAACCGCAAGGGTTGAGGTTTACCCGACCGTCGGACACTCAAACGAATGTTATGTTTGAGGTCTACCCGGCAACAGTCGACTGCCATGTCATGGCAGTCGACTGCTCCAAGTTGAATGGTATTCGACTGGTGTTTGGCTAAAAATTGAGTCGATATCGCCGATCGCTAAAGGGTGCAATGATCGGTGATGCGGCAGTACGTACGAGTTAGTCGCCACTCATTTGAAGGCAACATTAGTCGACTGATGGGAAGATCAGTCGACTGATATGGGAGCCGTTGATTGGAATCCAAGGTGGAAGAAGTCGTTATTGGGCAACGACTACAGGACCAGTCGACTGATCGGGGCATCAATTGACTGCTCATGTGTTAGCGGGAAGAAACCCACTTTCTCTATAAAAAGAAGGGGTGAGGGGCCTTTGGGAGGCTAATGTTCATGCTCTAAACTTCTCCCAAGTGCCCAACACATTTTTCCATCCTCTTACATAAGCTTATTTACATTATATTGTAAGAGGAGTGATTCTTGTGTAAAAGAGGTTACCTCCACCTAGCTTGGTGCAAAGGAGAGATCTAGTGGATAGATTGAGGCATGATTCACCTTAGACGAATCGGACCAGGGATTAGCGGAGAGACCGTGAACCACATTACATCCCTTGTTAGCATTGTTTAGTATCTTGCTTATCTTTATTGTTGTTTAGTTGTATTTTCTGCTTGCGCTAACGATAGTTGTAGACGATCAATGAACTACTTTCCATCATACGACGAAAGAGGGCTATTCACCCCCTCTAGTCAACCAACACTGATCTCCTACATTTGCTTCAGCTCAGGATCAGTCGAGTTGCTGCCTCGACTGTCTCAATCGAAGAGCCAGGCGAGGTGTCGGCTCGTCTGCCACTCATCCTGTAGCAACCCCATTAGCTGCTACATGCGTTCAGTCGAGGCACTACCTCAACTGCTCCTGGCTATCGGCAAATTGTTTGACTGATGAATGCAGTAAGGGCAACAGTTAAGGTGTCAACTCATTGTTGTCCATATGACCCATTATTTCAGTCAACTCTAAAACTGAAACACACCTAGTAAAGACTCTACCCAGAGACCCTTTACTTGCAAAGACTCCGACCTCCAGCCATTCTTGGACTTTTCACCTTGTTGCTTCCGCAAGGAATTTTCACCTGTCAAGGAATTGCCCTTCTTGGACTTTTCACCAAGGTACACCCTTGGATTTCTCATCTGCCAATGAATTACCCATCTAGGACTTTTCACCAAGGTCCACCCTTGGATTTTTCCAGTCTCCAAGGAATTAACCATCTTGGACTTTTCACCAAGGTCCACCCTTGGATTTTTCCAGTCGCCAAGGAATTAACCAACTTATACTTTTCACCAAGGTCCACCCTTGGATTTCTCACTTGCCTACACACTTAAACCTTTGTTTACTTAAACATTTATCAAACACCAAAACATTGTTTAGAGCATCAACTCCAACATAAAAGAAGAAGGTGAATAGCAATCCACCTCCCTAAGAAGAAGAAGAGGTGTATGAATCGGAGGTGACCGATGAGATGAAGACCGAACTAGTGAATCTAGTTCGGAAGATGATCAAGAGTCGAAGACGCCCGATCAAGCAATCCAAGGAAAACATACCCAAGCAAAGTTCCAACTATAGATGCTACGAATGCAATAAGATGGGCCACATCAAATTAGTTTTCCCAAGACTAAAGAATGAACCATCCAAGAAGAAGGCGCTCAACCCAACATTGGAGGAGTTGTCGTCGGAGGAAGATGAGCTCAACAATCTCATGTTCATGTCCAAGCCGATCGAGCCAGAAGATGAATCCGAACCTAAAATGAGCTATGAGTCCGAGACCGAGTCTGACTCTGAATCCAAGAGTGAACTCCAATTCAAGACAACCAAGGATCCATATCCGGTTCAAAAGATTCGATGAAAGTGAGTCGGTCATTAATCGATACCCTTTATAATGCAATTAAGTATTTAACTAAGAAATTTGCTAAGTCCAAGTCCAAGGTCGAGACCTTAGTTGAGGAGGTGAAACTACTTAAACATGAGGTCTCCCAAACCTCTTCGACTAGTCATGTTCGAGAGGACAACTCAACTCGAGTTGAAAGACTCGAAGAAGAGAACTCTCTCTAGAAAGGACTGAAGGGAGGAAACTTCGCTTCCCACTTCAACTCGGTTGCTTGTTCATGGCGATCCCATCTTCGTCTCAGGATTAAAAAAATTAATCCATGACAATTAGGGATTACCCAAGCTACCGTTTCATCATCGTGCTATCCGATTAGAGTGGTCACTTGAACAAACTTGTTGTTCAAGCAACCTACCTCTATTCTTCGAATAGTCACAGAATAGACGATGTACGGATCGCCAGTTTTTGTATTTGTATTCGGGGTCCAATTAAATTAGCCACATAATAAAAACATACAACATACAAAGAAACAAAAGAAAAACAAAACATGATTTATACCTCTTGTTTACCTCAAGGTCTTCTATCGTATGTCCTATCCTCCTCTTGGATATTGTGTGGGCAACGATCCTTCAAGAGATGAAGCCTCTTAGATCATGATCTTCCTTTCCTTCCTTGATCCGAACAATAGGGAGTATAGAAATGAAACTCTTCTCCTATCTATGACCGGCCACCAAGTCAATGGACTTGATGTTGCCACCCGCTATGGAGGAGATGTGGGGCGCCGGCCAACCTTGAAGAAAGGTTGCCGCCGACAAACCAAGAGAGAGAGAGAGAATGGAAGGAGTTGTCGCCTATCTAGAGAGGGGGATGGTGGTTGTGTTGCCGCTAGCCAAGAAGATCACCAAAACCCTAATGTTGTTGCCACCGCCCACAAGGAAGAGGGAACCCTAGGGTTGCCGCCGCCCACCTCTCCTCTCAAGCCAAGATCCAAAACCCTAATCTCTCAAGTATGCTCCATGCCCAAGCCTTGGCCTCCTTTTATAGAGTTAGGCTTAAGCCTTCTTTTAATCTCCACCTTCGGATCTTGGGATTTCATCTCAACCGTCGGATCTAGAGATTTAATCTCAACAGTTGGATCTAGAGATTTAATCTCCACCGTCGGATCTAGAGTTTTATTTCCCACCGTCGGATCTAGGCTTCATGAAGGTTTTAATAGGATACAATAGGGACCATGAGGAGGAGTTGGATCTTGGCCACCCAATGGATCAAGCCCATTAATGTCCGATCCTTTAATGATAATCCATTCCACTAGAAGATTATCATTGATCTACCTCACCAACCCCTATAAGTTAATATGGGCTTCATATATTATTTGTATATTTATCTCCCCGTGTTTAAGATCTCGAATGTCCATAAATTAATTAATTTACTGACAATTAATTAATCAACATCTAACTCCATGAGTAGTACCACTCAAACTTATCATCATGCTGGACCAAGTCCACCTGCAGGATTTACATGATGAACCTTATGAGGTCCTCAAGGGGACATCATCATCCTAATATATAGGACATGGTTTCCTCCTCTAATCAACGACACACCATATAAATAATATCATTTCCCAACTTATTGAGTCTATCGATTTACTCTATAAATCTCGCCCTTTGGTAAATCAAATAAATGAATACAAAGTATATGTGCCCGTTAATATATCGGGATTAAGAGCATGTACAACATAATATCTGAAGTCTGATTTTATTATGTTGTCAGCAATAAATCGAATCACCTCTAAGTCGATCCTGCTCAATACACACAAAGTGTACTAGTGTGATTCTATGGTCAAGACAAACCAATACCAAATCATACTACAACCATAACAATGGTTTGTCGAAAACCATCTTAGTTGTGAGCCTTTACTCATACTTTACAAAGAACTAATAACATGATCTCTCGTGTGACACTACACACCATGTTCTCTACAATGTAATGTATTAGACGATATGCATAACCATAAATATGCAAACAATGATCATGTGATTCTTATTTCAAAAATAAAGATGTTAATACAAAAGATAGACTTTTCAGTATACATCCCAACAATCTCCCACTTATACTAAAAGACTATGTTGTCCTCATACTGCCATACATCTGATTCCCATTCCCTCCACATGCCTATCAAAAGCTCTCGCTGGAAGGGTCTTAGTGAAAGGATCTGCCAGGTTATCCTCTGATGCAATCTTGGCTACAACAACTTCTCCTCGCTTTACGATTTCTCGTATCAGGTGGTACTAGCGCTCTATGTGTTTACTTGCCTTATGGGCTCGTGATTCCTTCGAGTTTGAAACTGCACCACTATTATCACAATAAATTGTGATAGTTCTGGGCAAACCAGGAATCACATCCAAGTCTATCAAGAAGTTCCTGAGCCACACAACTTCTTTGGCCGTCTCAGAGGTTGTCACATACTCAGCTTCCATGGTAGAGTCTGCCACACATTTCTGCTTGACACTCCTCCATACAATGGCTCCACCTCCCAAAGTAAACACAAAACATGAGGAAGACTTACTGTTATCTCTATCTAATTGGAAGTCGGAATCTATGTAACCCACAGGGAGTAATTGGTCTGCCTGGTAAACTAGCATATAATCTTTAGTCCTTCTCAGGTACTTCAATATATGCTTTACCGTAGTCTAATGTCCCTATCCTGGATTACTCGTATATAGCATGACATACATGAGGCTTCCTACTGGCGAAGCATAAGGAACCACCATCATCTCCTCTATCTCCTTTGATGTTCTAGGACACATCTCCTTAGATAAAGGAACTCCATGCCTGAAAGGTAGAAAACCTTTCTTGGAGTTTTGCATGCTAAAACGATCCATAATGGTGTCTATGTATGAAGCTTGAGATAAGCACAACATCCTTTTCTTGTGATCCCTTATAACCTTGATCCCAAAGATGTGTCCCACTTCTCCCAAGTCCTTTATATTAAACTATTTGGATAACCATACCCTTACGTTCGATAACCCCTTGACATTGTTGCCAATTAATAAAATGTCATCTACGTATAGTACAAGAAATACCACTACATTTCCATCACATCTCTTGTATACACAAGACTCATCCGGACTTTGAATAAATCCATAAGACTGGATTACCTCATCAAAGCAGATGTTCCAAGACCTCGAAGCTTGCTTCGATCCATAAATTGATCGATTAAGCTTTCACACAAGATGCTCTTTTCCCTTCGTAATGAATCCCCATGATTGCTTCATATAGGTGTTTTCCTTATGACTTCCATTAAGGAAAGTTGTCTTTACATCCATCTGCCACACCTCATAATCCATATTAGCAGCAATACATAAGAGAATCTGGATAGACTTAAGCATGGATACCGGCGAAAAGGTCTCCTCATAATCGATGCCCTCTTTCTGAGTATACCCCTTCGCAACAAGCCTTGCTTTTAAGGTCTCGACCTTCCCATCTATTCCTCTCTTTCTTTTCTAGATCCACTTGCATCAAATAGATTTTACACAATTGGGTGGTTCTACTAGCCCCCAGACCTGATTTGAATGCATATATTGTATCTTAGAATTCATTGCACTTTGCCAAGATACTGCATCTTTATCTTGGATCGCCTCGTCATATGTCCAGGGGTCAAGTCAGAAGATTCTCCCAAGAACATGAATCTCTCAGGTTGTCTAACAACCCTCCCACTACGTTGAGGTATTACCAATGTATCCTTTGTGACATGTGGTGTAGTGACTTGTGGTATATCCTGTTGTACCGGTGGTACTGAAGAAGTGACTTCCCCTCTCAATTCCTCCAGAACAGTTTTACTCATGGGCTTGTGGTTCATCACATAGTCTTCCTCTAAAAATCCGGCATTCGTGCTAAAGATCACCCTCTGATCTTTAGGACTATAAAATAAACCACCTTTCGTTCATCTAGGATAGCCAACGAACATGCACGCTTCTGTATGAGGTTCCAATTTTTCAGCATCTGCCTTCAGCACATGTGTTGGACTCCCCCAAATCAGAATATGTCTTAGACTAGGCTTTGCCTAGTCCACAATTCTGTGGGAGTAGAAGGCACTGATTTAGATAGTACCAGGTTCAGAATATACACTGTTGTATCTAGAGCATATCCCCAGAACGAATCTGGCAACTCAGAATAACTAATCATCGATCTAACCATCTCCATAAGAGTCCTATTCCTTCGCTCTACTACACCATTCTGCTGGGGTATGCTAGGTGCAGACAATTGGGATTGAATCCCAGCCTCTGATAAGTAATTCCTAAACTCTCCCAAGAGGTACTCACCACCACGATCAGATTGTAGTGTCTTGATACTTTTACCTTGATGTTTCTCCACATCAGCCTTGAATTCTTTGAACTTGTCAAAGCATTCAGACTTGCGACGCATCAAGTAAATGTATCCATATCTCGAATAATCGTTTATAAAGGAGACGAAATATTCAAAACCACCTCTAGCCTGGATAGACATAGGACCACACAAATCAGAATGAATCAATTCTAACACATCTTTGGCTCTATTCCCCTTAGCCTTAAAAGGCCTCTTGGTCATTTTACCCTCCGAGCAAGATTCGCAGGTTGAGAAATCTTCCACCACTAATGAACCTAGAGGTCCATCAGCTATCAACCTTTGAATTCTGCTTAGGTTAATATGACTTAGACTTAGATGCCAAAGATATGTTTGGTTCATCTTCGATGGTTCTTTTCTCTTATTGGAATTAGAAGATGAGTTATTCACTTCTATTTCCATCGTGGGAGCTTTTGGTTCAAGTGTATATAAATTTCCTATCAATGCACCAGAACAGATAATCTCCCAAATCCTTTTTATAACAACTCTGTCATTAAAAGAAATAGAATATCCATCCATAAACAATTTAGAAACTGAAATTAAATTCTTTCTAAATATGGGTACATAAAAGCAATTCTTAAGAACCAAAACTTTATTCCTCTCAAAAGATAAATAATCATTTCCCATTGTAACAACCGCTATCTTCGTAGCATCACCCATGTAGATGGTAATCTCCCCTTCAGCCAGTCGTTTTGTTTCCTGGAACCCCTGCAAAATATTGTAGACATGATAAGTGGCTCCCATATCTACACACCAGGTGCTGGTAGATAACACCGCTAAACATGTTTCAACGACTAGACCAAAAGATATACTTTTGTTCTGCTTCCGTTTGGGGCAGTCCTTCTTCCAGTGTCCAGTCTCCTTGCAAGTGAACACTTGCCTTTTGGCTTCTTCTCTCCTCCTTGAGATCCTCTTGCCACCTTTGCCTCAGTTTGTTTCTTCTTCTTCTTGCCTTTCGGCTTAGAAGTAGAAACGTTTTGGGCAACCATGGTCTGTGCCTGAGCACTCTGACAAAATAGCCCCTCTACCACCTAGAGTTCTATCAGAAGCTCCGCCAACGAATACAACCTCTTATTCATATTGTAGTTCAGGCGAAACTGCTCAAAACTCCTAGGTAGAGATTGGAGAATGATATATACCTGGGTTTCCCCATCAATCTCAACTTCGAGGACTTCCAGCTCATTCAAATGAGCCATCATCTTAAGAACATGATCCCTCACGGGTGTTCCCTCGATCATGGAGGTTGTCATCAAGTTCCTCATGGCTTCCTGCCTTGCAACCCGATTCTGGTGTCTGAAAAGCTCTTTGAGATTGAGCATCATGTCATAAGCAATGGGCATGGCTTGATGCTTATGTTACAGTACATTTGACATAGATGCCAAAATGTAACATCAACCTTAATCCACTTCTTATAACTCACCATCTCCTTTTCCCCAGAATCATCCACAGGCTTAGGAGGGCACTCTTCAAGGAGTACATATTTGTATTCCTCAGCAGTCAAGACAATGTCAAGATTCCTCTTCCAATCAATATAATTGGGTCCAGTAAGTTTATTTTATTTCAGTATCACAGCAAGCGGGTTGAAAGTCATTTTTGAAAACCTAAGAATCACATAGATCAAAACATTAGATTTTAAAAAATTATTTATTCCTCAAACAATAAAATTTTAAAATCAACCAACACCTCAAAACACTGAGAATGTTGTATGCCACGATAATGTGGACGTATACGAATTCTACATTTGTAAGAGGAGGTTTTCCCCATTAATTTTACTATCTTGTCAACCTATCTTTTTGACAAATAAAATTAATAGTTGGTTCATCTTCGGCCCTACAAATAAAAGTAGTGACTCCGATGGGGTGGATACTCCTATTTACATCTAAGTGTTCACCATTACTCAGTACCAAGGAAATTATCTCGGATTATGTGCCTTCCGATGGGAAAGTACACACGCTCCTTAATAATTTCCTATAACCATATTCGACCCTGTGATCCGCAAACAAACTCATCCGATGGGGAGGAAGGCACTCAGAGCCGATGCACAAGTTTGTTTGCATCACATGTCAAATTGTAATGGAGGCCATGGGAATTTATAAAAATATCCCTCTCCTACTTAGTAATTTAAAATCGAGGAATTTTTCTAGCCTATGACATGCATATCAAACAAGAAGCAATAAATATGAAAAAATATTTTCCAACTATTATGGCTTTTGTCTCCAATATGCGTCATGTCGTATTACCATCTCGTCCGCTCCTCCCTATGCCATGTACAAGCCATCCGAAGATCCGAGCCGAGAATAACTATTTTAATTTACATTCATCGATCCTATACTCCACGAAGGAGTGTACATGAAATCTAGATCAAAAGTAAACTAAAATAAAAAGAGTGGCTAAACAATGTCGTATTTAATTACAAAAATTAAATACTAGCCTCGTCAACCCCGAGGATACAAATAATATACAATTAAACACATACAATCACATACACACATATGACCATAATAGTTGGATCCTATGCCTGCAACCAAAAAGATAACCTACGCACATCCTACTATTATCCGACACAAAAAATATATGAAAAGTGCATAAAAGTAACCGAATCCTAAACACACAAAATTGGAGACCGTGGCTCTGATACTACTTGAAGGGAAGAAACTTTGCTTCCCACTTCAACTCGGTTTCTTGTTCATGGCGATCCCGTCTTCATCCCTGGATTAAAAAAATTAATCCATGACAATTAGGGATTTCCCAAGCTACCATTTCATCGTCATGCTATCCGATTAGAGTGGTCACCTGAACAAACCTTTTGTTCAAGTAACCTACCTCTATTCTTCAAATAGCCGTGGAATAGACGATGTACGGATGGGAAGTTTTTGTGTTTGTATTCAGGGTCCAAGGAAATTAGCCACATAATAAAAACATACAACATACAAAGAAACAAAAGGAAAGCAAAACAAGATTTATACCTCTTGTTTACCTCAAGGTCTTCTATCGTATGTCCTATCCTCTTCTTAGACGTTGTGTGGGCAACGATCCTCCAAGAGATGAAGCCTCCTAGATCACGATCTTCCTTTCCTTGCTCACTCCGAACAATAGGAAGTATAGAAACAAAACTCTTCTCCTATCTAGGACCGGCCACCAAGTCAATAGACTTGATGTTGCCGTCGGCCAAGGAGGAGATGTGGGGCACCGGCCAACCTTGAAGAAAGGTTGCCTCCAGCCAACCTTGAGAGAGAGAGAGAATGGGAGGAGTTGCCACCTATCTAGAAAGGGAGATGGTGGTTGTGTTGCCGCTGGCCAAGAGGATCACCAAAACCCTAATGTTGTTGCCGCCGCCCACAAGGAAGAGGGAACCCTAGGGTTGCCGCCGCCCACCTCTCCTCTCAAGCAAAGCTCCAAAACACTAATCTCTCAAGTATGCTCCATGCCCAAGCCTTGGCCTCCTTTTATAGAGTTAGGCTTAAGCCTCCTTTTAATCTCCACCGTCGGATCTAGGGATTTCATCTCAACCGTCAGATCTAGAGATTTAATCTCAACCGTCGGATCTAGAGATTTAATCTCCACCGTCGGATCTAGAGTTTTATTTTCCACCATCAGATCTTGGCTTCATGAGGGTTTTAATAGGCTACAATAGGGAACATGAGGAGGAGTTGGATCTGGGCCACCCAATGGATCAAGCCCACATAAAGTCCGATCCATTAATGATAATCCATTCCACTAGAGGATTATCATTGATCAACCTCACCAACCCCCATAAGTTAATATGATCTCCATATATTATTTGTACATTTATCTCCTCGTGTTTAAGATCTCGAATGTCCGTCAATTAATTAATTTACTAACAATTAATTAATCAACATTTAACTGCATGAGTAGTACCACTCAATCTTATCATCATGCCGGACCAAGTCCACCTGCAGGGTTTACATGATGAACCTTATGAGCTTCTCAAGGGGACAACATCATCCTAATATATAGGACATTGTTTTCTCCTATAATCAACGACATACCATATAAATAATATCATTTCCTTATTTACCGAGCCTATCAATTTACTCTATAAATCTCGCTCATTAGTAAATAAAAGAACTAAATACTTAGTATATGTGCCCGTTATTATATTGTGATTAAGAGCATGTACAACATAATATCTGTGGTCTGATTCGATTATGTAGTTAGCAATAAATCGAATCACCTCTAAGTCGGTCTTGCTCAATACACACAAAGTGTACTAGTGTAATTCTATGGTCAAGACAAACCAATACGAAATCACACTACAACCATACCAATGTTTTGTCCAAAACCATCTTGGTTGTGAGCCTTTACTCATACTTTACAAGGAACTAATAACATGATCTCCCATGTGACACTACACACCATGTTATCTACAATGTAATGTATTAGACAATATGCATAACCGTAAATATGCAAACAATGATCATGTGATTCTTATTTCAAAAATAAAGATCTTCATAGAAAAGATAAACTTTTTAGTATACATCCCAACAAGGACAAGTCAAAGATCTTAGGCAAACATTGGAAAGGTTTAGTTTGGGGTCCAAGGGGCTTGACCTACTACTTGGATCACAAAGGGTCGTGTACAATAAGGTCGGACTCGGGTTTAGATCGAACACAAAGAATAAATTGTATATGTCAATTGTCAATCAAAATAGACAAATAGTCAAAGCATGAGTCCCTAAGACCGTTTTGAATTCTCAATTAGGTTTCACTAAGTATTGGGTTCCCAAGTGTTGGGAGTATGGGGAATACAATCAAAGTCCCACATTGGTAAGACATGGAAAAGATCATGTGCTTATAAGAAAAAAGATATCTCCATTGGTATGAGACCTTTTGGGTAAAGCCCAAAAATAAAACCATGAGGGCTTAGACCCAAAGTGGACAATATCATGCCATTGTGGAGATATGTGGAGCTTATAAGCACTAACAATTGGTATCAGAGCCATGGTCCATGTCAAGCCATGAACCTCGAACGAAGGAAGTTGAGCTCCCACGTCCGGATCAAGAGAACCAGACATCAGGAAGGAAGTCTAGTTGGGTCGGGGGGACCGAACAACTGACAGGAAGTCCTGGTGGGTTGAAGATCGGACATCAAGCAGAGAAAATCCTTCGAGAAGGGATAGGCTTGAGGGGGGGCCCAATGTGGTCCTTCGTTTGAGGGGGGGATTGTTGGGAGTATGGGGAATACAATCAAAGTCCCACATTGGTAAGACATGGAAAAGATCATGTGCTTATAAGAAAAAAGATATCTCCATTGGTATGAGGCCTTTTGGGTAAAGCCCAAAAATAAAACCATGAGGGCTTAGACCCAAAGTGGACAATATCATGCCATTGTGGAGATATGTGGAGCTTATAAGCACTAACACCAAGGACCAAATCCACTACGTGGAAGGACCAAATCAGTTCAATGGTCCAGGGCAAGCTAGTACTAAACTTGTTTGCTTACTTCTTGATTTAATTGTTGCATGCTTAGTTAAATTTTTATTTTAATTTTTAGAACGGCTAGATAGGGTTAATAGTTAGTCAACCTTGACAACATAGTATCAGGACGCGATGAGATAATAGTAGGTTAGGGAAACGATGTCTTGTGCATCCGAGCTAGATAAGGCATATCTAGCTTGGTGCACTTGGCTAAGTTGATCTAGCTGAAGCTATCTCACCACATCCTAATTAGTTAGACTAGGAAGTGACTCTAAGTGACTTAAGTGAACATTTTCTTGAAATTAGCTTTGTCTAAGGAAGTGATCGTTGTTCTGATCAAAGAAGGCCTCTGTGTCTCGCCATGACCTGGAGGCTAGTCTCCTTAAAAGTTTACTTAACGATCTAAGGGTTAAATCCAAATCTAACCCAAGGTTGACTATCTTCAATTCACTAAACTTAATCAAGTAAAATTGAAGCCATCTCACAAAACATATAAGGTCAACATGTTTGATCATGTAGAAAGGGTGAGATGACTACTAGGCTAAAATATTCAACCAACTCTTAAAATTCCAATGTCCGATCTAACTACTCTATGTTTAGGATCAATGGATGATGGACAGTGGGTGCTCCTAACATATGACCGGAGACTGAAATAAAATTTCGAAGCTCATATTCAAAAGCCAAGAATCGGTAGCATTCGGAAACAATGGGAAGCTCAAAATCATCGGTTCAGGTGATATTGAGATGAATTCTAACTTTATAATTCGTAATGTCCTTTTAGTTGAGAATTTTGATTTTAATTTATGTAGTGTTAGTCAATTGTGTGATAATAACTATAACTTCACCTTCTTACAAAATGAATGCCTAATAAAAAATAATGATACTTCAAAAATTATACTTAAGGGATCTTGGAATAGAAACATTTACACAATTAACTTATCCAACTCCTCAACCAAGTGTCTAATGACACAACAAGAGGAATTCTGGTTGTGGCACCGACAACTCGACCACTCTCACCCAAGACTCGTACACAAAATGAGTCAGAGTGGTTTTGTCAGAGATCTACCCAACCTTAATAACTTAGAATATAAACAAACTAGGTCCTCACATCAACTAACCAACCGAGAAAGAACCAAAAGTGTACTTGAGCTCCTACACTTAGGCCTAATTGATTTTCATGGAGCCAAGTCACTAAATGGAAGTCAATATTGTTTAGTTATAGTCGATGACTTCTCTAGGTTCACTTGGGTTAGGTTTCTAAAACATAAAAGTGAAACTTTAGAACAATTCACCAACTTATGTAAATTAATAAAATGGAAAGAATCTTAGAATAAAATGACTTAGAAGTGATCATGGTGGTGAATTCGAAAACCATAGGTTTACCGATTTTTGTAATCAGAACGGATACCACCAAGAGTTTTCCTACCCTAGGACTCCTCAATAAAATGGTCTAGTCGAACGTAAAAATCAAACATTACAAGAAGATGCTAGAACCATGTTGAGTGAGTATAACTTACCTAAGAGGTTTTTGGTAGAAGCGATCAATATGGCGTGCTATGTTCAAAATAGGATCCTTCTAGTTAAGAGACATCTTAAAACCTCATATGAAATTTGTTATGAAAAACTACCCAACATTAAATACTTTAGGGTCTTTCGGTGTAAGGTACATATATTAAATACTAAAGACTACCTAGGGAAATTCACCCCTAAAACAACTATCGGGATATTGCTAGGATACTCAACCACTAGTAAAGCCTATAGGGTTGTGTAACAATGAAACCCTAAAAATCGAAGAAACAATTAACATAGTATTTGATGAAGAAAACAAAACTACATAACCCAGATTTGAAGTGATTAATGAACATAACTCTAGATCTAGACCTGAACCTAAATCTAGATATGGACCTAAACCTGAACCTAATTCTAGACCCGAATCTAACTCACAAAATGAATCTAATATAGATCCTAACCCAAATCAGTCTAGGTTACAAGCAAATCATCCTATTGATCAAGTAATAGGTGATCCCAATTTAGGAGTTTGAACTAGAGCATCCTATAGGAACCTAAGCTAAATTTTACTTATTTCAAATATCGAACCCAAAAAAATTAAACAAGCTCTTCTTGATCCCGATTGGATTATAGTTATGCAAGAAGAGTTAGCTCAATTTACTAGGAGTCAAGTTTGGGAATTAGTAGGTACACTTACAAAACACCCAACACCCTCAAAAAAATAGCACAACACCGACAACTCCTCACACAACAACCTCCAAGCTTACCTCAACGAAACAACCCCTTCACAACCTCACATAATCACACGACAGCCAACCAAGATTAACAATAGCAATCCACAGAATCGAACTGGACTGAAAAGAAAGAGAGAAATCAAGACATATACCAGCAATTGGAGCTTCGTCGGCATTACTTCCCTTATCCCCTGTTCATCGGCTCAAGGTCACTGCCCAAAATAGCAAAATTCCATTTAGTTGGTATGGGTTTCAAAGGAAAAGGGGATCACACCCAAGATCGAGGATTGGACCATCGGTTCACTTAACTTCGGTGGAAATCGCAGCCCTAGGTTAGAACAAGGAGCAATGTCTGCTGATGCCACCTCCCAGCCGCGCGCACTCGCCGTCGGCTCATCTGTGGCCTCTGTCAAGGTTGGTCACCACCGTTTGCCGCGATGAAGAAGGAACGAGAGGGAGAGAAGGTTGGGCACGACGAAGAGAAGATCGCGAGAAGAGGAGTTGCGGTGAAGAAGAACCGCAATGGGGGGTAACACTTGGGAATTAATCGATGATGAGAAACCGAAGAAAACGGAGAAATGGAAGAAGTTGTTCGCGTTAAAGAAAAGAAGATGGATCGAGTTTAAAGAAAATGGATCGGGTTTAACCTATAAGCATTAAACCCAGATTCATTTAAACCTAGATTCAATTAAACCATGATCCCTTCAATTAAACCCATAAACTTTTAAGTTAGGTTAGGTTTAATTAAGTCCCTAACCATGTGTTTTAATTTAATTTATCCAAATAATAATTTTACCTTTTCACCATTTATTTGTGGTATTTTACATTCTCCCCCACATAAAAAAATTTGGTCTCCAAATTCCGACTCATGTACGAGTACAAGATATCACAATAACCTTCTCAAGCATCTGGAAAAAAATCATACACCTTAAGGGACTAAATGGGGTACTGAGCTTGATTATTATTTTTCAGCTCTGATATATATATACTCTCAACAGACCTTTTAAAGTCTGAATAACACCTTCATATTGACCACCCATAAAAATGTAAATAACCATACTAGAGTGGAGCTCTATATCCTTGACTTGTTGGAAACTTTGCCAGAATCGTAAGATAAATCTCAAATCACTACTAGATATGATACTCAAGATACTCCATGAAACTGGAAATCTCCTCACAGTATAAATCTATTAAGCGATTCAACATATTCATCTTATGACTCAGTAGAAAATGAACGGACTCAGTTAATTGACTACTAATTATCCAAATCGCATCAAGTCCTTTCCGAATTCTAGATAATCTTCTAACACCGTCCATCATACTAGGCTCCCCTTCCATCTCGTTACATAACCCTACTGGTCACTAGTATTCCACTTTCACTAGTTGAGCCACCAACACCAAACTATGGAATCAACTATGTCACATATATTGTTCCACCAATAAGAATGTTTCAACACTCACTATTTTTCAGATACAATGTGAATAAATCACCAATCTCGAATGACGAGTCTCCTGGAACAACTCTTCCTGAAACTAATGCAATTTCGAAACCCATTATCCTTATCAGAGATAGGGAATTATCTTCTCACAAGAGAAGTCCATCTACCATCAAAAATCCACTCCAGCACACACTCTGTAAGTGCATGGGAGATTATAGAGATCAATCTCCCTTGTTGTAACTGTCCATGTTCCAACAAAACTATTGTAGCTACCTAGTAGCTAGTCAAAACTCCATGAGCACCTATGCTCTATACAACTACTACACAAGATCATATCTACTAACACCACGTCACGTACATAACAACTTATCTCATAATTTTTTAATTGACATAAGCATAAGATATGCCTCATGCAACTGCATCAGAACCACTCCAATCCTTGAAATGATGTATCTGCGTACAATACCCTTCCATCCACACTGGAAGGATTAACTAACACTGATGTAAAATTCAGCCACCGTCTAGGTTCTGAAACCAAGTTTCACCAGGTTCTAATCGAGTGAATTCCATCACCCTTTTGGTCAAACAAATATGTGGTATAGTAACGCTAGAAGCATCCTATCCACATCTGCGGGAATAATCAAATCAATAAAAGGAACCCACCATCAACAGTAATAACCAAATCAATCCAGGGAAACCATCAACTATGGTGGCCGAGTGTGCAACTCCAACTACCACCATCAACAGTGGCCAAGTTAAGCAACTCCAACAACTACAAACTGATCCAATCGTGTTTAGAATACACGATTTCTCAAATCCATGGACTAGTAAATCATTAAATACATCTAACAACATTATCAGCAGCTCATAAAATTTCATACTAAGTATGAAATGTCATCTCTACACACCTGCATCTTTTTTACTCTATGCTGATGATATATCAATCATCATAACGACAATGATAATTGTATGGCACCATGTCACTACAATATCAACACACCAATCATAAATCAATCCTAGAGTATACACAAGTGTCCTTTAACTAATCTAAACAGATCATCTATCCAATGAAGGATATTTATTCTCAACAACTAATGCATTCCATCATCGATAAATCATGCGTAACCTCAAAGGCCCATCTCTCTTTTAACAAAGAGTTCTGGATCCTCTCAAGAAAAATACTGGGACGGATAAATATTCCATCCAATACTTTCTATAATTGCAACTTACATTCTTCCAATTTCCTTAGTGTTAAATAACACTGGTACAAATAAAATTATCTCCTGGTAAAATCATAGTTCTAACAAGTACCTCCTATGCATCATCATCCTTGCCAACTTTGCAAAACTGATAAATGAGGGTATCAAACAACCTCATTGGCTCACAACCAAATGAATGAAATTGTATTGAGTAAATCACGAGCTTCAACTACTTTGTGTGCTATACACCATCCCTCAACCAATGCACCATAAGTAAAAACTTTGCCTTTAAAATATCATTACGTCAATCGATAAAGTAATCATCAGAAATTTTCTCCCGATATGAGGTCATTAGTATCAAAACTATTCCCAAAATCACTCCGATCGTATACTCCACTTGCCAATGCAATGGCAAGCCTAGGAGTTCATCCGAACTACATCCGAATACTCTCAAATTATATGCACATCTGAGAGACATATCATACAATAATTTCAATAATTTAACCATCCATAAGGATATGTCTACTGTAAAGGTTTGTCTATCAAGGTCTAAGGGCATCCCTTGACTTCTTGGTTGTTGGTCAACATCTCACCTGACGATAGAGATACCACCGACCCACAAGTCAATGTATAGAAACCCTTCTAATCCGAACTAAGAATGTTCTAAACATAGATACCTGTAAACTATCAATATCTCTCAATATATGAACCAAGAGGGTAAATTAAAGTAATACCCTGAATGACCATGGGAGAATAACTTCTGAGCCTGTAATACATATATAATGGATAGCCCATCATCTCTAGTGCCAACAAATTCTCAGGTTGGTTGATCCGGTGGTCAAAAAGTCACCACCCTTACTCTACAATCCACTGTATCATAATAAGTGGCCAACCAGTCCATACCGAGAATAATATCAAACTCTACCATTTCCAACACCTTAAGGTCCACTGTAAGGATATGTCAATCAAAATCTAATGGGCATTTACAAAATCTCATTCATTTTTTGAAATAAAACCCTCAAAATTTATTTGGGAGATCGTAGGTCCATCTCTGAATGGGTGGATATCCAACATAGATAAGAACAACCTTGGAGTGAGTCCAACAAGCCATTCTTAGCTATGATGGAAGGTATCAAGTATACCGATTACATATCATGTATATGTAACTATCACAATGTGCTATCAACTAATTGAATGTTAACACATACATTGGGTTATTAACACATTAACAAGTATGCATCATATTCATAGCACCCAACTTCACCTCTCTTCACATCGACCTTGGAGTGAGTCCAACAAATCGATGCTCCATGTTAGAGCCAACCCATTAATCGCAAAATACTTTTAATATGGTTAGAGCGCACTCAACCAATTAGTCAGGCTTGGAGTGAGTCCAACAACCCAAACTAAGTATTGACCTCTGACTCTTACCATATTTGTGTTAAACTATTCTAATGATTTGAACATGTTCAGGTTCGAGCTGGCCTTGGAGTGAGTCCAATAACCCAAACAAGAAATAGAACTCTGGTTCTAATCATATTAATGGAAGGTGTAGGCTTTAATATTGTGTAAGGTTTTTAATGTCTCATCCTCTTTGCATGCAAATAACTATTATCTACATGGCATGACACACATGGCATAAATCTACATGTCACAACACGCATGACATAATGATATGCATCTAATGCAATTACATGGCATACAATTATGACATGTACAAATAGTTACCTTATTTGTCATAACTATTTTGAAAATAAAATATGTTTTAGATTTGATTCCCAAATCAAATCATGATTAAATTAGGAAATAAATTTTCAAATCTAATCATATATTTTATTTATGGAAAGTGTTAATTAAGGAATGTCATATCTAATTTAGGAAACAAATTTCCTAAATTGTAATTTCTTAATCATATTACGAAATTTCCAATTTGAATTTCCTTATTTGTCATAACTATTTATGAAAATAAAATATGTTTGAGATTTGATTTCCCAAATCAAATCATGATTAAATTAGGAAATAAATTTCCAAATCTAATCACATATTTTTTTATGGAAAGTGTTAATTTCAATAAATACTTCTAAATTTTTCGAAAGTAGAAAATTTCCATAAATACTTCTAAACATTCCAAAAGTAGAAAATATTCATAAATACAATTATGACTATTGCAAAATAATTTTATGATTATGTCAGAACACAGCGTGGCTCTGATACTACTGTTGGGTTTCCCCGACACTGTAGTGAGTGTGTGTTCGAACATGTTTTGTAAACATGCACACAGCGGAAGCAATAAAAACAATAAATCTAATTTATTACAACACACACATCGCACACATGCAAGATACAACATGTGTAGACATAATCGCTATTTAAAATTTTGCAATAAAAAGAAATTACTCTAGTTATACCTGACGTATCATGTGTAGTGGGAATGACACCAACCGAAGCAACTCTCGATAGAAATGCCTCTATCCATATCCACGTCGAGTATCGTCGGGATAGCTTCACCAAGCTACGAGCCTTGTCTTCGTAGGAGTTACTAGCCTCGTGTCGAAGATGATGTAATCTGAGAGAAGATCACAATCCGAATAAAATTCGAAACCAAAAATCGAGTTTCGCAAACTCGCTTCTCGGAAGCGGTTGTTGTCAACCGATTGACGAAAACTCAACCTTCCACTATGACGATTTTCGGAGAATAAATCCCTGGCAAATAGGTCATTGTCGAAGCACAAAATGTCGACCAAACGACCTCTCCACAAAGAGGAGAACAAGCTGTCAAGAATCTGGATAGCATATTTGGTGGAAGATATGATCGACCAATCAATGGTCATATGCTCCTTCGTCACCGGCGGCTAAGGGAGGATGGCCGGAGGAGTCGCCGACGGTTGGTGGTGTTGGGATGCATTGACAAAAGTTTATATTTTGTATGAACATCTTTATTTTTGAAATAAGAATCACATGATTATTGTTTGCATATTTCTGGTTACACATATTGTCTGATATTGTACATTGTATATAACATGATGTGTGGTGTCACACGGAAGATCATGTTATATGTTCCTTGTAAAGTATAAGTAGAGGCTCACAACCGAGATGGTTTTGGACAAATCATTGGTATGGTTGTAGTGTAATTTGGTATTGGTTTGTCTTGACCATAGAATTAGACTAGTACACTTTGTGTGTATTTAGCAGGACCAACTTAGAGGTGATTCAATTCATTGCTGACTACATAATTGAATCGGACCTCGGATATTATGGTGTAGATGCTCTTAATCCCAATATAATAATGGGTACATGTACTTAGAATTTATTTCTTCGATTTACCAATGGACAAGATTTATAGATTAAATCGATAGACTCGGTAAGTTGGGAAATGATATAATTTACATGGTGTGTCGTTGATTATATGAGGAAATAGTGTCCTATGTATTAGGATGATGATGTCCCTTTGAGGAGCTCATAAGGATCATCATGTAAACCCTGCAGGTGGACTTGGTCTGGCATGATGATGAGGTTGAGTGGTACTACTCATGGAGTTAGATGTATGCAGACCAATGTCAACTCATGCCATAGGAGGTTATAGCTACTTCGTTACCTTTATTGATGATTATTCATGATATGGGTATTTGTATCTATTAAGATACAAATCTGTAGTCTTTGAAAGGTTTAAATATTTTAGAAAGGAAGTATAGAAACAACATGGGAAAAATATTACAGTACATCTATCGGATCGAGGTGGTAAATACTTAAGCCAAGAGTTTCAAGATTATCTAAGAGACAATGGCATCTTGTCCCAAAGGACTCCACCTTACACGCCACAACATAATGGCGTGGATGAAAGGTGAAATCAGACCTTGTTGGACATGGTTAGGTCAATGATGCAACATGCAAGTCTTCTAAAAACCTTTTGGAGTTACACACTCGAGACCGTTGTTTACTTGTTAAATAGAGTCCCGACTAAGTTAATCTCTACTACTCCATATGAGATGTGGAATAGTAGAAAACCTCATTTATCTTATTTGAAGATATGGGGTTGTCCTGTTTATGGAGAATATGATTCATTCAATACATGTGAATCATGCTTAAAAGGCAAGATGACTAAGTTACCTTTTACTAGAAAAGGTGAACTAGTGGGAGAGTTGCTTGGTCTAATACATACTGATGTATGCGGACCTATGTCAACTCAAGCTCTAGGAGACTATAGCTACTTCATTACCTTCACCGATGATCACTCACAATTTGAGTATGTGTTCTTGATGAAACACAAGTCTGAAGCCTTTGAAAGGTTCAAAGAATTCAGAAATGAAGTAGAGAAACAACTTGGCAAGAGTATTAAAATACTTTGATAGGATCGAGGTGGTGAATACTTGAGTCAAGAGTTTCTAGATTATCTAAGGGACAATGGTATATTGTTTCAATGGACTCCGTCGTATACACCTGATAACTGCCATTTTCTTGTATTATTTCAGTCCTTAATATCACTGTTTTTATCCTCTCAAGTGATTTATTATTGATTATTATCATGTTTTATGAGTTGGATATATTTTTGGACCTTATTGTAAATTCTCCTAATTTTTTGACTTATATGCAAATTTTATCATTGTTTGTAGGAGATCGAGATGAGCCACCGGATTAGACTCACAGTGGATCAAATATTGCTTCATCTAGGGTCATAAAGGACATTTCAAGCTGGCTTAATCTGAGTTCTTTATCGGGATCGGAAGCAATTTAAGCAAGGGACCAGATCTGATCAATCTGGACTGTCCATGAAAGTGGCTTGATTATGAGCTATCTATTCAGATCTGGAGAGATCCAGTCCATACATTTCGATCTGAACATCTGAGCCCTTCCTCCAGATTTGACCGATCGTAATTATCCTTTCAGATGGATCAGATCCATCCATTTAAAATAGAAGGAATCACAGCCGTTGGATCATAGCCTTCTTAATGGATTAATTGCTTAATCAAGCCCTAGCTTCAAATGGATGGCTGAGATCGTGGGCGAAATGATTGGATGGCTCACAAAATTCCTTTAATCAACCTATTTTACATCAATCGCGAAGACGACAGAAGGCTGAAACACTAGCCGCAGCAGCAGTTCTTTCTTCCCAAATCGTGACAGCACAGCATCTTCCCAAATTGACTTTGCCGGCGATTTTTTGTCTCCATGCCACCGCCCAAAGCACCGCTGGCCGTTCCCTTCCTCCACCAATGCCGACGGTGGCATTCCCTCCTCCCTCATCTTCTCCACGCAGCGCAGCTCGCCTTCTTCCCTTCACGTGTGGCGGCGACGGCTTCGTCCACAGCAGAAAATTGGCGACGGTTTTGGCAGTCTCATCGGCGCTCCTTCCACTTTCCATCCACTCCGAAGCAAGCTTGATCGGCGGTGCACGAGTTATGCACTTGGGCAGACGCAGCTTCGCTGAGCATTGCATTCCTTTGTCTGTCTTCACCGGCGATCTTCAGAGCCCTTACCGGCGGAGTTGAGCTACCCTAGTGGGACGTGGTCACGCGAAGCTAGGGGTGACTTGCACCTATCCAGATCCCACAAAATCAGTTTCCATCTCCGACGGCAACGTTACTTTCCATCCAGGGTAGTCTTCAACAACAACCGGTGACGACGATTATCAGTTCCCAGATCCGATTCCATCCACATTGACTGCTCATGGTCATGGCAGTCCCGCATCCATCATCGGAGCTGTGAACTACCACATCGATCCAACTCTCGTCGGAATCCGATGAGAGATCTGTAACCTGAGACCCATGGAGCTGTTCGGTATTGTCGTAGGTCATCGGAGAGGGTGATACCTTTCCGGTGTTTGTGGATGATTGTGTTTAATTTTTACTTAAGTGATTCAGTATTGTGTTTGTTATTGTTTTATTGTGTTACCTTATTACTTTATGTGGTTTCAGTTTGTTATTTCTCTTATGGTTCATACTGTGTTTTCATTTGTATTTGCACTTGTGTTTTCCTTCGTATTTGCACTTGTGTTTTCATTTGTGTTGTCACTGGTGTTACTACATTGTGTTTGCATTAGTGTTTTCAATTGTGTTTTCACTAGTGTTTTTAATATGTGGTTTCACCAGTGGCCTTGAATTGCGTTTTTACTAGTGTTCGTAACCTGTGTTTTCACTAGTATTTTACTTTGTATCTTAATCTGCGGTTTACCTTATATTTTATTATGTATTCTAACTTGTGTTTAATTCGAGTCGTAGTTAGAGTTTTATTTGTTTTATGCTTTAGTTGTTAGGATAGTTTCATTTACATTCGACCAATGTGCCGAATAGTGACAGTGCGGTGCTTGGTTGAATTGCTTTCGTTTACTGTAGTTTTCAGTGACTATTTGACTACTGTGTCGTATAGTGACAGTGCGGTACATGGTTGAATTGTTCACATTTGTTTGATTAGTGTACTGTATAGTGACAGTGCAGTGCTTGGTCGCTTTCTTTTCTGCCTGTTAGTTTAGTTTTTCAGTGACTATTTAATCACTGTGTCGTATAGTGACAGTGCAGTGCTTGATTGAATTGTTCACATTTGTTTGATCATTGTACTGTATAGTGACAGTGTTGGGTTTTCGGCACCGCGGCGTGTGTGTGTTCGATCACGTTTCGTAAACATGAGCACAGCGGAAGCAATAAAAATAATAAATTTACATTTATTACAACACACACATCACACGCATGCATAGTACAACAAGTGTAGATATAATTGTAAATTTAAATTTGCAATAAAAGGAAATTTAACTACGTTATACCTTTCGTATGACGTGTAGCGGGAACGGCATCAACCGGAACGATCCTTGCTAGAATCGTCTCTATCCGTATCCACTCCGAGTATCCTCGGAATGACTTCGCTAAGCTACGAGCTTCGTCTTCGTACGGGTTACTAGCCTCGTGTTGAAGATGATGTGATCGAGAGATGATCACGATCCGAATCCAAATTCGGATCCTAAGACGAGTCCTTAAAACTCGCTTCTCCGGAGAGGTATTCGTCAACCGATTGACGAATCCTTCGTCCTCCACCTCAGAGGATTACCGGAGATTGAATTCCCGGTAAGTTATCCGCTGTCGGAGCTCTAACCGTTGTCCAAACGATGCTTCAATGAGAGGAGAACAAGCTGTCCAGAAAACTGGACAGCTTTGGTGGAGGAGATAGGCGCCGGCCAACAAAGGAATCTTCGTTTCAGTTACGTATTGCTATCTAGTGGCTACCTTAAGTGAGCTTGGAGGGCATAATAGCGTATTAAAAAAATAAGTAAAGCATTCTAGATGGCGTGATAAGTTTAAGTTCACAATTCTCTTAGATGGAGATTGTTCGAATGAAGATGAGTAATCGGCAACCTAACCAGGGGATGAAGGTGGCTTAATTATCCCTTAAGCCCTCTTTTATAGAGAACTAATTCTCTTAATGGTTATTGGATCATAACCATTAGGCCCGTTAACCCGCTCCATTAAGATAAGTTAAAATAAACCAAACCATGATGGTTTATTTTAAGTTAAAAGCAAACGAACCAACTTTTGGTTCATTCGTTTAAAATAAACCAAACCCTTTGGTTTATTCTCCTCCATTGGATTAGAACCAAACCATTTTGGTTCATCCATTATGTCTTCATAAGACACGGCCCATCCACGCTTCCATTGCGACTGAAACGATTTCATGCTCGCTTTATGTTTGGTCCAACCAAACCTAGTTTCTCTCGGTCTGAGAATCCCATTCTCAAGCTCGTTTAAAATACTTTGGATTACGCTCGTTGTGCGTGTGACCAAATAGGTTCTCGGTTTATGTTGGCCATCTATAATTAACCATTAATTATAGAGCGATCATGAGTGGCACCTAGTAGTACATCATGATCCCCAATTAGCAGAAAAGATCAGCGATTGATCGAGAACTATTTACGAAACCCTTGATGGCTCGAATGATTCGTTCCCCATTCCCTTCACTCATCTTATACCCACTTGGTTCAGGACGTGCTCTATAGTGTCAGTCCCCACTAGGCTGACTACGTCACACCTAGCCCAAGTATCAATTCCTCGTCCTACGGATTCTAGTTACTGAACATGTATCGAAGAGTACTTTACTCTAAACATGTAATGCTTTGGCCAAAGACTTTAATAACAATCCGACGAGAGGCCATGGGTATACATCTCCTCGCAAGGAGTGGTGAATCCTTTATAGGCTATTCAAACACCTTCGATTACTTCGACTTATACCCAATCCTCCCGGGTCCATATCTCCTTAGAGATGTTTGCTTAAGATGTCAAAGCATAAGTCTCCATGATCAAGATGACTTGAATACCGCAAGTCAAAGGAACATCGCACTTAAGCTACAGTAAGAACTTCATTGACATATCTATATATATGCAGAGAACCATATGAAGTCTTACGGCTGGTCACTGCAATGAACTAGTTACCATAACTAGCATCCACGATTAACTCCGGACATCACAATGTCTCCAGCCAGTGAGAATCAGCTGCTTGGATACACCAAGGAGTATACCTCGTGCTAGTCTCGATAGAATTGATGGTGTCCAAATCCATCAATTCATCGACTAGGGATAATTTCGATACATCACAATTACACATGTAGAGATACTCACTAGTTGTGATCCAATCACAAATTCTCTCATGCTGTGAATCGTATCGTGGACATTCAGTAAATGAGTTTAAGATCCAATCAAATACATAAAACATGTATACTCAAATAGTGAATCTTCATTTATCATATAAATGGTTCATACATAAGGCGATTGCCTTAGGACATCTCTCATATATTACTAACAGACTCCCACTTGGCCTAATGCCAATCGCTACGGTATCCAATACCATAATCTCTAACATGACCCTTAAACTTATTTTGAGGTAATGCCTTAGTCAAAGGTGTAGGGTGAATGCTTCGTAGGCTCATTGGCTCCCATGTCCCCGGATTAAAATTTTCACTAATGAAAGGATTAATCCGGATGGGATGAGCTTCCTTAAAAACACCATTTCATCATCGTGCTAACAACTTGAGTGGTCGCTTGAACAAACTAGTTGTTCAAGCAACACAACTCTTCTAGTTGGTTAGCCGCGGAAGAGACGACGGATGGATCGCCGGTTTTTGTGTTTGTCTTCGGGGTCCATGATTATACAATATATATTCATACACACACATGCATAATCAAAACAAATAAGAACATGCACAGATCTGTACCTAAAGTTAAAATAACTTTATACCTCACGATCTTCTACCGTATGTCCTATCCTTCTCGTGGACGACGTGTGGACGAAGATCCTCCACGAGTAGAAGCCTTCTAGATCACTTTCTTCTCTACCTTGTCCGCTGCGAACAAAGAGAAGAAACCACAAATACCTTCCTATCTAGAACCGGCCACCAAATTATGGAACTTGGTGCAACCGCCGGCCAAGGAAACAATTGGATGAAGAACCGGCCAACTTGAAGAGGAGTTGCCGCCGGCCACCAAGGAGAAAGGAAGGAGGAAGACCACCGGCCACCAATGGAAGGAGAACCGCCGGCCAAGGAAAAAGGTAGAGGGCTCTAAGATGAGCGCCGGCCAAGGAAGAAGGTAGAGGATGGGCGCCGGCAATCAACTTGAAGGAAGAAGCTTGCCGCCCAAACTTTGCTCCAAAACCCTAGCCGCCCAATCAACCCTAGCCGCCCACTTGTGAATTAACCAAACCCTAACTCCAATTCCTTGATCCTTCTTGCCGCCCAACCCTAGCCATCTATTTATAGAATAGGGCTTAAGCCTCCTTTAATCTCCACCGTCGGATCTAGGGATTTAATCTCCACCGTCGGATCTAAGGTTTTATCCCAACCGTCGGATCTAGGGTTTAATCCCAACCATCGGATCTAGGATTTCATCCCAACCGTCGGATCTAAGGTTTCATCCCAACCGTCGGATCTAGGGTTTTATCCCAACCGTCGGATCTAAGGATTTAATCCCAACCGTCGATTCTAGGATTTCATCCTAACCATCGGATCTAGGGATTTAATCCCAACCGTTGGTTCTAGGGTTTCATCCAACCATCGGATCTAGGGATTTAATCCCAACCGTTGGTTATAGGTTTTGTTTTACATTCTTCGATCTAGACTTCACAAGGATTATATTAGGCTACGATAGGGACCATAAGGAGGAGTTGGGTCTTGGCCACCCGATGGATCGGAACCACACAAACTTGATCCATCAATGATGTTCCATTCCACTAGAGGATCATCATTGAACTACCTCACCAACCCCCATAAATCAATATGGGCTCCATATATTATTTGTACATTAATCTCCCCGTGTTTAAGATATCGAATGTCCGTCAATTAATTGATTCTTGACCATCGATTAATTAACATCTAATTCCTCGAGTAGTACCACTCAACCTTATCATCATGTTGACTAAGTCAACCAGCTGGGTTTACATGATGAACCTTATGAGCTCCTCAAGGGGACATCATCAACCTAATATATAGGACACGGTTTCCTTCTATAATCAACGACACACAATGTAATAATATTATTTCCCAACTTACCGGGCATATTGATTTAATCCATCTAAATCTCACCCACTGGTAAATCAAAGAAATAAATACTAAGTACATGTGCCCATTATTATATCAGGATTAAGAGCATGTACAACATAATATCCGAGGTCCGATTCAATTATGTAGTCAGTACTAAATTGAATCACCTCTATGTCGGTCCTACTCAATACACCTAAGTGTACTAGTGTAACTCTATGTTCAAGATAAAACAATACCAAGCTACACTACAACCATGCCAATGGTTTGTCCAAAACCATCTTGGTTGTGAGCCTCTACTTATACTCTTTACAAGGTGATAACATGATCTTACATACCAATTACACCATGTTATCTACAATGTAAAATATTAGACAATATGCAAACATATATAATGAATATATAAAATGCAAACAATGATCATGTGATTCTTATTTCAAAATAAAATGTTGATACAAAAAGAGCTAGGCTTTCAGTATACATTCCAACAATCTCCCACTTATACTAAAAGACTATGCCGTCATCACTCTGCCATACATCTGATCCCCATGTCCTCCACATGCCTATCAAACGCTTTCGCTGGAAGGGCCTTAGTGAATGGATCCGCCAGTTATCCTCTCGATGCAATCTTGGCGATAAAGAACTTCTCCTCGCTTACGATCTCTCGACAGGTGGTACTTGCGCCTATGTGTTTACTCGCCTTATGGGCTCGTGGTTCCTTCGAGTTTGCAATCGCACTAATCAAGTATCACAATAAATTGTGATAGTTCTGGGCAAACCAGGAATCACATCCAAGTCCATCAAGAAGTTCCTGAGCCATACAGCTTCCTTGGCTACCTAGAGGCCACATACTCAGCTTCCATGGTAGAGTCCGCCACGCATTTCTGCTTGACACTCCTCCATACTATGGCTCCACCTCCAAAAGTAAACACAAACCCCGAGGTAGACTTACTCTTGTCCCTATCCGATTGGAACCAATGTAACCCACAGTGGACTAATTGATTCGCCTTGAAACCAAAGATATAATCCCTAGTCCTTCTCGTGTACTTCAATATATGCTTTATCAGCCCAATGTCCTCGTCAGATTACTCGATATTCGCTAACCATGCCCACTGAAAGCAGATATCCTGGCCTCGCATATAGCATAGCATACATAAGGCTTCCTACACAAGCATAAGGAACCGCCTTCATGTCCTCTATCTCCTTTGATGTTTTGGGACACATCTTAGATAAAGCGAACTCCATGCCTAAAAGGTAGAAACCTTTCTTGGAGTTCTCGCATGCTAAAACGAGCAAGGATAGTGTCAATGTATGAAGCTTGAGATAAGCACAACATCCTTTTCTTGCGATCCCTTATAACTTTGATCCCAAGGATGTGTCCTACTTCTCCCAAGTCCTTCATATCAAACCTGCTTGACAACCATACCCTTACGCCTCGATAACACTTTGATATTGTTGCCAACTAACAAAATGTCATCTACGATAGTACAAGAAACACCACTACGCTTTCCTACATCTCTTGTATACACAAGGCTCATCTAGACTTCAATAAATCCATATGACCGGATTACCTCATCAAAGCGGATGTTCCAAGATCTAGAAGCTTGCTTCAATCCATAAATGGACCGATTAAGCTTACATACAAGATGCTCTTTTCCTTTAGCAATGAATCCTCTGTTGCCGTGATATAGATGTTCTCCTCAAGACTTCAAGGAAAGCCGCCTTGACATCCATCCGCCAAATCTCATAATCCATATGAGCAAATATAGATAAGAGAATCCGGATAGACTTAAGATATAGCTACGCTTAAAAGGTCTCTCATAATCGATGCCCTCTTTCCGAGTATACCCTTTCGCAACAAGCCTAGCTTTGAAGGTCTCAACCTTCCTACTCCTCTCTTTCTCTTGTAGATCCACTTGCATCCAATGGTTTTTACACCATCGGGTGGTTCTACTAGCTCCCAGACTGATTAGAATCCATAGATTCTATCTCCAATTCATCGACTTTGCCAAGATACCGTGATCTCTATCTTGGATTGCCTCATCATATGTCCAGGATCAGTTCATGTTCACTGTGACTAAGTCCAAGACTCTCCCAAAACATGAATCTATCGGGTTGTCTAACAACCCTCCCACTACGACGAGGTGCCTCTGTATGCTCGTGACACGGTGCAGTGACTTGTGGTGTCTCCTCTTGTACCGGTGGTACTGAAGTCGGGACTTCCCCTGTCAACTCCTCAAGAACAATCCTACTCTTGGGCTTGTGGTTCATTACATAATCCTCCTCTAGAAATCTGGCGTTCGTGCTAACGATCACCCTGTGATCTCTAGGTTTATAAAACAAACCACCTTTCGTTCCCTTAGGCTAGCCAACAAACATGCATACTTCTGTACGAGGTTCCAACTTACCAGCATCAGCCTTCAGCACATGTGCTAGACTCCCCCATATCCGAATATGTTTCAGACTAGGTTTTCGCCCAGTCCACAATTCTACAGGGGTAAAAGGTACTGATTTAGATGGAACCAAGTTCAGAGTGTACATTGTTGTATCCAGTGCATACCCCCAGAACGAAACAGGTAACTCAGAATAACTCATCATCGATCTGACCATCTCCATAAGAGTCCTATTCCTTCGCTCCGCCACACCATTCTGCTGGGGTGTGCCAGGTGCGGACAATTTGGATTGAATCCCAGCCTCTGATAAGTAACTCCTAAACTCTCCCAAGAGGTACTCGCCACCACGATCAGACCGTAATGTCTTGATACTTTCACCTTGACGGTTCTCCACATCAGCCTTGAATTCTTTGAACTTGTCAAAGCATTCAAACTTGCGCCGCATCAAGTAAATGTATCCATACCTTGAATAATAGTCTATAAATGAGACGAAGTATTCAAAGCCACCTCTTGCCTGGATAGACATAGGACCACACAAATCAGAATGAACCAATTCTAACACATCTTTGGCTCTATACCCCTTGGCCTTAAAAGGCCTCTTGGTCATTTTACCTTCCAAGCAAGATTCGCAGGTTGGGAGATCCTCCACCACTAATGAACCCAAAGGTCCATCAGCTATCAACCTTTGAATTCTGCTTAGGTTAATATGACCAAGCCTTAGATGCCAAAGATATGTTTGGTTCATTTGTGAAGGTTCTTTTCTCTTATTAGATTTAGAAGATGAGTTATTTACTTCTATTTGCATCATGGGAGTTTTTGGTTCAAGAGTATATAAATTGCCAACCAATGTACCAGAACAGATAATCTCCCTATTCCTTTTTATAACCACCTTGTCATTAAAAGAAACAGAATATCCATCCATAAACAATTTAGAAACTGAAATTAAATTCTTTCTAAAAGTATGTACATAAAGACAATTTCTCAAAACCAAAACTTTATTCCTATCAAAAGATAAATAAACGTCTCCCACTGCAATAGCCGCCACCTTTGAAGCATTGCCCATGAAGACGGTAATCTCTCCCTCAGCTAGTCGTCGGGTTTCCTGGAACCCCTGCAAAGTATTGCAGACATGATCAGTGGCTCTGTATCTACACACCGTAATCGTAGATAACACTGCTAAACATGTTTCAACAACTAAACAAGAAGATATACCTTTGTTCTTTCGGCGAGGACAGTCCGCCTTCCAATGTCCAGTCTGCTTGTAAGTGAAGCACTTGCCTTTCAGCTTCTTCACTCCTGCCTGAGGTCCTATTGCCACCTTCTTTGCTCCACCTTGCTTCTTCTTCTTCTTACCTTTCGGTTTAGAGGAAGAAACCTTCTGAGCGACCATGGCTTGAGCACTCTGACGAAAAAGCCCCTCTGCCGCCTGGAGTTCTGTCAGAAGCTCCGCCAACGAATACAACCTTTTGTTCTTGTTGTAGTTGAGGCGGAACTGCTCAAAACTCCTAGGCAGAGACTGGAGAATGATATCGACCTGGGTTTCCCCATCGATCTCAGCTCCCAGGACTTCCATCTCATTAAGATGAGCCATCATCTTGAGAACATGATCCCTAACGGGTGTTCCCTCGATCATGGAGGTCGTCATCAAGTTTCTCATAGCCTCCTGCCTAGCCGCCCTACTCTGATGTCCAAAAAGTTCCTTGAGATTGAACATCATGTCATAAGCAGTGGCTATGGCCTGATGCTGATGTTGCAGCACATTTGACATAGATGCCAAAATGTAACACCGCGCCATCTCATCTGCCTTAACCCATTTCTTATAACTTTCTATCTCCTTTTCATCAGAGTCATTTGAGGGCTTAGGAGGACAGACCTCGAAGAGTATAAATTTGTACTCTTCCGCAGTTAAGACAATATCCAGGTTTCTTTTCCAATCAATGTAGTTTGGACCAGTAAGTTTGTTTTCTTTTAAAATCACAGCAAGTGGGTGGAAAGCCATTTGAAAATCCTAAAAATCACAATGATCAAAATATTAGATTTCAAATATTATTGATTCCTCAAAACAATAAAATCCCGAAATCAACCAACACCTCAAATCACCGAGAATGTCGCATGCCACGCAGTGTGGACGTATACGAATTCTACATTTGTAAGAGGAGATTTTACCCATTAATTTTATTATCTTGTCAACCTTACTTTTTGACAAATAAAATTAATAGTTGGTTCCTCTTTGGCCCTACAAATAAAAGCAGTGACTCCGATGGGGAGGATACCTTTATTTGTATCTAAGTGTGCACCATTACACGATACTGAGGAATTTATTTCGGATTATGTGCCTTACCGCTGTGGAAGTACACATGCTCCTAGATAATTTCTTATAACCATTATTTGACCTAGTGATCCGCAAACAAACCCGTCCGCAGGGAGGAAGGCACTCAGAGCCAACACACAAGTTTGTTTGCATTACACGTCAAATTGTAATGGAGGCCGCGGGAATTAATTAAAATATCCCTCTCCCACTTAGTAAATTGCAATCGAGGAATTTTAAACATACACAACATGCATTTAAAACAAATAAGCAATAAATATGGAAAAACAGAATTTTTCGTACTATTATGGCATTGTCCTCTAATATGCATCCCGTCGTGTTGCCACCTCGTCCGCTCCACCTTTTCCCGTGCGCAAGTCACCAAAAATATCCGAGCCGAGATAAATCATTTTATTTACATCCATCGATCCTATACTCCACGAAGGAGTGTACAAATAGTCTAGATCGAAAGTAAACTAAAATGATCGGCTAAACAATGTCGTATTTAATTACAAAAACTAAATACTAATCTAGCCTCGTCAACCCCGAGGATTCAAATAATAAATTTTTACACACATCCATTCACATACACACACATGGCCATAATAGTCGGATCTTATGCCTGCAACCAAAGAGTTAAACTACGCATATCCTACTATTATCCGGCACATATAATATATGAAAAATGCATAAAAAATTAACCGAATCCTAAACACAAAACCGGAATCTGATGGCTTTGATACCAATTGTAGGGTGAATGCTTCGGAGGCTCATTGGCTCCCATGTCCCCGAATTAAAATTTTCACTAATGAAAGGATTAATCCGGATGGGATGAGCTTCCTTAACAACACCATTTCGTCGTCGTGCTAACAACTTGAGTGGTCGCTTGAACAAACTAGTTGTTCAAGCAACACAACTCTTCTAGTTGGTTAGCCGCGGAAGAGACGACGGATGGATTGCCGGTTTTTGTGTTTGTCTTCGGGGTCCATGATTATACAATATATATTCATACACACACATGCATAATCAAAACAAATAAGAACATGCTCAGATCTGTACATAAAGTTAAAATAACTTTATACGTCACGATCTTCTACCGTATGTCCTATCCTTCTCGTGGACGACGTGTGGACGAAGATCCTCCACGAGTAGAAGCCTTCTAGATCAATTTCTTCTCTACCTTGTCCGCTGCGAACAAAGAGAAGAAACCACAAATACCTTCCTATCTAGAACCGGCCACCAAATTATGGAACTTAGTGCAACCGCCGGCCAAGGAAACAATTGGATGAAGCACCGGCCAACTTGAAGAGGAGTTGCCGCCGGCCACCAAGGAGAAAGGAAGGAGGAAGACCACCGGCCACCAATGGAAGGAGAAACGCCGGCCAAGGAAGAAGGTAGAGGGCTCTAAGATGGGCGCCGGCCAAGGAAGAAGGTAGAGGATGGGCGCCGGCAATCAACTTGAAGGAAGAAGCTTGCCGCCCAAACTTTGCTCCAAAACCCTAACCGCCCAATCAACCCTAGCCGCCCACTTGTGAATTAACCAAACCCTAACTCCAATTCCTTTATCCTTCTTGCCGCCCAACCCTAGCCATCTATTTATAGAATAGGGCTTAAGCCTCCTTTAATCTCCACCGTCGGATCTAGGGATTTAATCTCCACCGTCGGATCTAGGGTTTTATCCCAACCGTCGGATCTAGGGTTTAATCCCAACCATCGGATCTAGGATTTCATCCCAACCGTCGGATCTAAGGTTTCATCCCAACCGTCGGATCTAGGGTTTTATCCCAACCGTCGGATCTAAGGATTTAATCCCAACCGTCGATTCTAGGATTTCATCCTAACCATCCGATCTAGGGATTTAATCCCAACCGTTGGTTCTAGGGTTTCATCCAACCATCGGATCTAGGGATTTAATTCCAACCGTTGGTTCTAGGTTTTGTTTTACATTCTTGGATCTAGACTTCACAATGATTATATTAGGCTACGATAGGGACCATAAGGAGGAGTTGGGTCTTGGCCACCCGATGGATCGGAACCACACAAACTTGATCCATCAATGATGTTCCATTCCACTAGAGGATCATCATTGAACTACCTCACCAACCCCCATAAATCAATATGGGCTCCATATATTATTTGTACATTAATCTCCCCGTGTTTAAGATATCGAATGTCCGTCAATTAATTGATTTACTGACCATCAATTAATTAACATCTAATTACTCGAGTAGTACCACTCAACCTTATCATCATATTGACTAAGTCAACCAGCTGGGTTTACATGATGAACCTTATGAGCTCCTCAAGGGGACATCATCAACCTAATATATAGGACACGGTTTCCTTCTATAATCAACGGCATACCATGTAAATAATATTATTTCCCAACTTACCGGGCATATTGATTTAATCCATCTAAATCTCACCCACTGGTAAATCAAAGAAATAAATACTAAGTACATGTGCCCGTTATTATATCAGGATTAAGAGCATGTACAACATAATATCCGAGGTCCGATTCAATTATGTAGTCAGTACTAAATTGAATCACCTCTATGTCGGTCCTACTCAATACACCTAAGTGTACTAGTGTAACTCTATGTTCAAGATAAAACAATACCAAGCTACACTACAACCATGCCAATGGTTTGTCCAAAACCATCTTGGTTGTGAGCCTTTTCTTATATTTTACAAGGTATTGATAACATGATCTTCTGTGCCACACCAAGCACCATGTTATCTACAATGTAAAATATTAGACAATATGCACACATATATAATGAATATATAAAATGCAAACAATGATCATGTGATTCTTATTTCAAAATAAAATGTTGATCCAAAAAGAGCTAGGCTTTCAGTATACATTCCAACAAAAGGATCTGCTAAGTTCCTTTCAGTGGGAATTTTCTCGATTTGTATTTCGTTCCTACTGATGATCTCTCTGATAAGATGATAGCGGCGAAGCACATGTTTGGATCATTGATGAGACCACATCAAGTTCAGAGATGAACTTCTTGATCCAAACCGCTTCCTTTGCTGCTTCCAAAGCTACAATGTATTCTGCCTTAGTGGCAGAATCCGCTATAGCGTCAAGCTTGGAACCTTTCCAACTTATTGCGCTTCCATTCTAGGTGAATACATACCCAGACTGAGACATGGAATCATCCTTGTCTCTCTGGAGCTGGCATCTGTATACCCACGTATCACCATGTACCCTTCTCCATATATTAGGAACACATCCTTAGTTCTTCTCAAGTACTTAAGGATCGTCTTAATAGCCACCCAATAATCCATTCCTGGATCAGACTGGTATCTGCTCGTGACACTCAGAGCATACGATACATCGGGCCTCGTACATAACATAGCATATATGATAGATCCTATTGCGGATGCATAGGGAATCTTACTCATGCAAATCCTCTCATCTTCTATGCGCGGACACATAGACTTTGAAAGGTGTATCCCATGCCTGATGGGTAGGAAACCTTTCTTGGATTCCGACATGCTAAACCTCTTTAGCACTCGGTCTATATATGTAGACTGCGAAAGAACAAGCAATTGTTTCGATCTATCTCTATAGATTTTAATCCCGAGGATGTAGGTTGCTTCTCCAAGGTCTTTCATGGAGAATGTCTTGGATAACCAAACCTAACTGACTGTAAGACTGAAACATCATTTCCTATAAGTAATATGTCATCGACATATAATACTAGGAACATGATTTCACTCCCACTAACCTTCTTATACACACAAGGTTCGTTTGGATTTTGTGAGAAATCAAACATTTTGATTGTCTCATCAAAACGGATATTCCAGCTCCTGGATACTTGCTTCAATCCATAAATGGATCGTAGTAATTTGCATACCTTGGTTTTATCAACCGATGTGAAACCCTCAGGTTGTATCATATACACGTCCTCGAGCAGGTTTCCATTAAGGAAAGCGGTTTTCACATCCATCTGCCATATCTCATAATCATAATGAGCCGCTATGGCCAGGAGCATCCGAATGGATTTAAGCATAGCTACAGGCGAATAGGTTTCGTCATAATCAACACCTTGGTTTTGACGATATCCTTTCGCCACCAATCTAGCCTTATAGGTAATCACATTACCATCCATGTCGGTTTTCTTCTTGAAAACCCACTTGCACCCTATAGGCTTTATGCCTTCAGGTGGGTCAACCAAGTTCCAAACTTGGTTTTCATACATGGAATCCATTTCCGACTTCATGGCACCAAGCCACTTATCCCTTTCTGAACTTGTCAGCACTTCTTCATAACTGGTAGGCTCCTCATCATCAATAAGTAACACGTCGTTCGATTCACTTACGAGAAATCCATATCTCTCGGGAATATTGCGTGTTATACCAGATCTACGAAGATGTAGTGTTACAATAGGTCCAGCCGATTGCTCATCACTATGAGTTATCGGCTGTTGTTCTTAACCAGGTATCTCATTAATGTCTATTTGAGTCTCTCGAGCCTCCTCAAGCTCGACGACACTCCCACTGTTTTCTTGCAAGAGAAACTCTTTCTCTAGAAACACAGCATGCCTTGAAACAAACACCTTTTGTTCCACAGGATGATAGAATTGGTAACCCCTTGTTTCCTTAGGGTATCCAATAAATAGACATTTATCAGACTTAGCATCCAATTTGTCTGATACAGTCCGCTTCACATAAGCAGGACAACCCCATATCTTCAAGTAAGATACATGAGGTTTCATACTATTCCATATCTCATATGGAGTAGTTGAGACTACCTTGGTAGGCATTCTGTTTAACAAGTAAACAGCTGTCTGAAGTGCATTACCCCAAAAGGACTTGGGAAGAGTCACATGATTCATCATTGACCTGACCATGTCCAATAAGGTCCGGTTACGCCTCTCAGATACACCATTATGCTATGGTGTATAGGGTGGAGTCCATTGAGACAATATATCATTGTCTCTTAGGTAATCAAGAAACTCCTGACTCAAGTATTCACCACCTCGATCCGATCGAAGTATTTTAATACTCTTGTGATGTTGTTTCTCTACTTCATTTCTGAATTCTTTGAACCTTTCAAAGGCTTTAGACTTGTGTTTCATCAAGAACACATACCCAAACCGTGAGTGATTATCGGTGAAGGTAATGAAGTAGCTATAGCCTCCTAAATCTTGAGTTGACATAGGTCCACATACATCAGTATGTATTAGACCTAGTAACTCTCCCACTCGTTCACCTTTGCTAGTAAAAGGTAACTTAGTCATCTTGCCTTTTAAGCATGATACACATGTATCGTATGAATCCAATTCAAACGATTCCAGAATTCCACATCTGTGTAATTCGGACATGCGTTTCTTGCTTACATGGCCAAGACGACAATGCCACATATAGGAGTCTATTTGATTATCCTTTCGAGCACACTTGTTGCTCGCTTCGATATTGCAAATGTCACTGGATACCTCCAACGTATAAACACCATTGCTTAAAGTTCAAGTCCCATAATGAACTCCATTTAAAGTTATATAACAACAATTGTTACTAAAAGTCAAATGGTACCCATTTCTATTTAAACAAGAAATAGAAATGATGTTCTTTATCAACGAAGAAACATAAAAGCAATTGTCCAGTTCTAAGACATGTCCTACAGGGAGTTTCAACAAATACGTTCCGATGGCGAGTGCAACAACCCTTGCTCCATTCCCAACACGTAAATTTGACTCTCCCTTGACGAGTCTTCTTCTATTCCTTAGCCCATGTATGTCATTACATATATGTGAGCCACACCTAGTATCCAATACCCAAGTGTCTGAGGAAATAGAATAACAATCAATAACGAAGATATATGAAAAAGATGGAGCATCTTATGCCTTATTCTTCTTCACGGACTCAAGATAAATCTTGCAATTTCATCGCCAATGGCCCTACTTGTCATAATGATGGCAAGTGCCCTTTTGAGCTGGTTTTGCCTTTTTAGCCTTTTTCTTCATCCCTTACATTTCGTTCGGTTACGTATTGCTATTACTGCCCACGGATGACCTTTTTCCAATTTATAAATTGGGTCATCATCACACAAATTCCATGGTGTGTGATGTGTGTATCATGTGATTGAACCTTCTTGCATCTCGGAGGTGAAGGAGCTTGGAGACTTCGAACCTTTCGAATCTCACTTGCTTATCAAACAACTCATAAAGATGAAGGACTACGATATGAGCATCCATATGCTCATGCTGCTTTCGTAGCTTGGGTTCCATCGCGGCTAGCATGATGCAACATGTCAGTTCAGAATCAGTCACATGTTTCTGATAGACCAACAATTGGTCCGGAGTTGCATCGTCACTAGGATGGGCGGGAAGAGGCGCTTCGAGGACATACGCAAGCTTTTCAACCTTGAGAACAATTCTCAAGTTTCTAAGCTAGTCCAAGAAGTTCGGCCCAGTCAATTTATTCGAATCCAAAATGGAACGCAAATTCAAAGACATCATGATCAATCTTAGAAATACAAAATGAGCATATATGAGAAAGATGATTTTAAAATGCATCATTATACATTCATAAATCCCATTCATTTTTCGAATTTCAAAAACCCCAAAATCACTTCGGGAGATCGTAGGTCCATCTCCGAATGGGCTGATATCCATCATAGATATGAACAACCTTGGAGAGAGTCCAACAAGCCATTCATAACTACGACGGTAGGTATCAACTATTCCGATTGCATATCATGTATATGCAACTATCACAATGTGCTATCAACTTATTGAATGTTCACACATACATCGGGTTGTTAACACATTAACAAGTATGCATCATATGCATAGCACCCAACTTCACCTCCCTTTACATCGACCTTGGAGAGAGTCCAACAAGCCGATGCTCCAGGTTAAAGCCAACCCATTAATCAAGACATAGTTTTAATATAGTTAGAGCGTATTCAACCAATTAGCTCAGCTTGGAGAGAGTCCAACAACCAAAGCTAATGATTGACCTCTGACTCTTACCATATTAGTATTAAACTATTCCATGGTTTGAACATATTCGGGTTCGAGCCGGGCTTGGAGAGAGTCCAACAACCCAAACAAGAAACAGAACTCTGGTTCTAACCATATTAATGGAAGGTGTAGGCTTTAATATTGTTTAAAGGTTTTTATGTCTCATCCTCTTTGCATGCAAATAACTATTATCTACATGGCATACATCTACATGTCACGACACGCATGGCATAATGATATGCATCTAATGCAATTACATGACATACATTTATGTCATGTAAATAATTTCCTTATATGTCATAACTATTTATGGAAATAAAATATGTTTAAGATTTGATTCTCCAAATCAAATCATGATTAAATTAGGAAACAAATTTCCAAATCTAATTACATATTTTACTTATGGAAATAGTTGATTAAAGAAAGTCAATTTAGGAAACCAATTTCCTAAATCATCAAAACTACTCATGGAAATAAAATATTTTAAGATTTGATCTCCCAAATCAAATCATGATTAAATTAGAAAACAAATTTCCAGAATCTAATCAAATATTTTATTTATGGAAAATATCAATTTCCGTAAATACTTCCAACTTTCCAAAAGTGGAAGATTTCCATAAATACTTCTAGACTTTCCAAAATTTAAAAATTTCCATAAATACTTCTAAATTTCCAAAATTATAAAATTTCCAAAAATAACATTATGACTATCGCAAAACCATTTTACGATTATGTTGAAAAACAACCTGGCTCTGATACCACTGTTGGGTTTCCGGCACCGCGGCGTGTGTGTGTTCGATCACGTTTCGTAAACATGAGCATAGCGGAAGCAATAAAAATAATAAATCTACATTTATTACAACACACACATCACACACATGCATAGTACAACAAGTGTATACATAATCGTAAATTTAAATTTGCAATAAAAGGAAATTTAACTACATTATACCTTTCGTATGACGTGTAGCGGGAACGGCATCAACCAGAACGATCCTCGCTAGAATCGTCTCTATCTGTATCCACGCCGAGTATCCTCGGGATGACTTTGCTAAGCCATGAGCTTCATCTTCGTACAGGTTACTAGCCTCATGTTGAAGACGATGTGATCGAGAGATGATCACGATCCGAATCCAAATTCAGATCCTAAGACGAGTCCTCAAAACTCGCTTCTCCGGAGAGGTATTCGTCAACTGATTGATGAATCCTTTGTCAGTAATATATGAGAGATTTCCTAAGGCAATCGCCTTATGTATGAACCATTTATATGATAAATGAAGATTCACTATTTGAGTATACATGTTTCATGTATTTGATTGGATCATAAACTCATTTACTGAATGTCCACGATACGATTCATAGCATGAGAGAATTTGTGATTGGATCATAACTAGTGAGTATCTCTACATGTGTAATTGTGATGTATCAGAATTATCCCTAGTCAATGAATTGATGGAGTTGGACACCATCAATTCTGTCGAGACTAGCACGAGGTATACTCCTTGGTGTATCCAAGCAGCAGATTCTCACTGGCTAGAGACATTGTGATGTCCGGAGTTAATCGTGGATGCTAGTTATGGTAACTAGTTCATTGGAGTGACCAGCCGTAAGACTTCATATGTTCTCTGCATATATAGATATGTCAATGAAGGTCTTACTGTAGCTTAAGTGCGATGTTCCTTTGACTTGGGGTATTCAAGTCATCTTGATCATGGAGACTTATGCTTTGACATCTTAAGCAAACATCTCTAAGGAGATGTGGACCCGGGATGATTGGGTATAAGTCGAAGTGATCGAAGGTGTTTGAATAGCCTATAAAGGATTCACCACTCCTTGCGAGGAGATGTATACCCATGGCCTCTCGTCGGATTGTTACTAAAGTCTTTGGCCAAAGCATTACATGTTTAGAGTAAGGTACTCTTCGAAACATGTGGAGTAACTAGAATCCGTAGGACGAGGAAATGATACTTGGGATAGGTGTGACGTAGTCAGCCTAGTGGTGACTGACACAATAGACCATGTCCTGAACCAAGTTGGTATAAGATGAGTGAACGGAATGGGGCACGAATCATTCGAGCTGCTGAAGGGTTTCAGAAATAGTTCTGGATCAACCGTTGATCTTTTCGGTTAATTGGGGATCATGATGTACTACTAGGTGCCACTCATGATCGTTCTATAATTAATGGTTAATTATAGACAGCCAACATAAACCGAGAACCTATTTGGTCACACGCACAACGAGCGTAATCCGAAGGATTTAAAACGAGCTTGAGAATGAGATTCTCAGACCGAGAGAAACTAAGTTTGGTTGGACCAAACATAAAGTGAGCATGAAATCGTTTCAGTCGCAATGGAAGCGTGGATGGGCCGTGTCTTATGAAGACATAATGGATGAACCAAAATGGTTTGGTTCTAATCCAATGGAGGAGAAGAAACCAAAGGGTTTGGTTTATTTTAAACGAATGAACCAAAAGTTGGTTCGGTTCATTTTAACTTAAAATAAACCATCATGGTTTGGTTTATTTTAACTTATCTTAATGGAGCGGGTTAACGGGCCTAATGGTTATGATCCAATAACCATTAAGAGAATTGGTTCTCTATAAAAGAGGGCTTAATGGATAATTAAGCCCTAATCCAAAACCCTAGCTTGGAGTTGCCGCCCAACCTAGTTGTGCCGCCCAACCTAGTTGTGCCGCCCAACCTCCATTGTCGCCCAGCTTGTTGTGCTACCGTCTAGCTCCTTGCCAGCGTCCAAGCTTCAGCCGGTGATCCTCCGGCGACCCTCCGGTGATCTTCCTAGGCTTCGGTGAAAAGGTGAGCACTTTGTTTCCTTGTTTTGGCCGGCGCCTACTTCTCCACCAAGCTGTCCAGTTTTCTGGACAGCTTCTTCTCCTCTCACGGAGCGCCGCTTGACAACGGTTAGAGCCCGACAGCGCTAACTTACCGGGATTCGATCTCCGTAATCCTCTGAGGTGGAGGATGAAGGATTCTGGCCAATCGGTTGACGAATACCTCTCCGGAGAAGCGAGTTTTGAGAACTCGCTTAGGATCCGAATTTGGATTCGGATCGTGATCATCTCTCGATCACGCCGCCTTCAACACGAGGCTAGTAACCCGCACGTAAGACGGCTCGTGGCTTAGCGAAGTCATCCCGAGGAACTCGGCGTGGATACGGATAGAGACGATTCTAGCGAGGATCGCTCCTTGATGTCGCTCCCGCTACACGTCCATACTTAAAGGTATAACGTAGATAAATTTCCTTTTATTGCAAATTTAAATTTATGGTTATGTCTACACTTGTTGTAATATGTATGCGTGTGTTGTGTGTGTTGTAATAAATGTAGATTTATTATTTGTATTGCTTCCGCTGTGTTCATGTTTACGAAACATGATCGAACACACACACGCCGCGGTGCCGGAAACCCAACAGTGGTATCAGAGCCCAGGTTGTGTTTTGACATAATCGTAAAAATGGTTTTGCGATAGTAATAATGTATTTCTGGAAATTTTCTAATTTTGGAAATTTAGAAGTATTTATGGAAATTTTTCTATTTTGGAAAGTCTAGAAGTATTTATGGAAATCTTCCACTTTTGGAAAGTTTGAAGTATTTATGGAAATTGATATTTTCCATAAATAAAATATTTGATTAAATTCTGGAAATTTGTTTCCTAATTTAATCATGATTTGATTTGGGAAATTAAATCTTAAAATATTTTATTTCCATAAGTAGCTTTAATGATTTAGGAAATTGGTTTCCTAAATAGATTTTCCTTAATCAAATAATTCCATGAATAAAATATGTGATTAGATTTGGAAATTTGTTTCCTAATTTAATTATGATTTGATTTGGAGAATCAAATCTTAAACATATTTTATTTCCATAAATAGTTATGACATATAAGGAAACATATACATGACATAATTGTATGCCATGTAATTGCATTAGATGCATAACATAATGCCATGCGTGTCGTGACATGTAGATATATGTCATGTATGCCATGCCATGTAGATAATAGTTATTTGCATGCAAAGAGGATGAGACATAAAACCCTTAAACAATATTAAAGCCTACACCTTCCATTAATATGGTTAGAACCAGAGTTCCGTTTCTTGATTGGGTTGTTGGACTCTCTCCAAGCCCGGCTCGAACCCGAACATGTTCAAACCATGGAATAGTTTAATACTAATATGGTAAGAGTCAGAGGTCAATCGTTAGCTTTGGTTGTTGGACTCTCTCCAAGCTGGGCTAATTGGTTGAATGCGCTCTAACCATATTAAAACTATTTCCCGATTAATGGGTTGGCTTTAACCTGGAGCATCGGCTTGTTGGACTCTCTCCAAGGTCGATGTAAAGGGAGGTGAAGTTGGGTGCTATGCATATGATGCATACTTGTTAATGTGTTAACAACCCAACGTATGTGTGAACATTCAATTAGTTGATAGCACATTGTGATAGTTGCATATACGTGATAAGCAATCGGTATAGATTATACCTACCGTCGTAGTTATGAATGGCTTGTTGGACTCTCTCCAAGGTTGTTCATAACTATGATGGATATCAACCCATTCGAAGATGGACCTACGATCTCCCGAAGTGATTTTGGGGTTTTTTAAATTCGAAAAATGAATGGGATTTATAAATGTATATTGATGCATTTTTTAAAATCATTTTCTCATATATGCTCGTTTTGTATTTTTAAGATTGATCATGATATCTTTGAATTTGCGTTCCATTTTGGATTCGAATAAATTGACTGGACCAAGCTTCTTGGACTGGCTTAGAAGCTTGAGAATTGTTCTCAAGGTTGAAAAGCTTGCAAATGTCCTCGAAGCGCCTCTTCCCGCCCGTCCTAGTGACGATGCAACTCTGGACCAATTGTTGGCCTATCAGAAACATGTGAGTGATTCTGAACAAATGAGTTGCATCATGCTAGCCGCGATGGAACCCAAGCTACGAAAGCAGCATGAGCATATGGATGCTCATATCGTAGTCCTTCATCTTTGTGAGTTGGTTGATGAGCAAGTGAGATTCGAAAGGTTCGAAGTCTCAATGCTCCTCTTCACCTCTGAGATGCAAGAAGATTCATCTGTGGTACTGCTCAACATGCTGAAGACTGTGGAGCCTTCTGAGAAGCATGAGCAGGGGACGGTGTTGTTAGTTGATTCCTCGAAGAAAGGTTCTAAGAGGGAGTCAAAGGAACAACAGAAGGGGAAGAAGAAAAAGGCTAAAAAGGCAGAACTAGCTCAAAAGGACACTTGCCATCATTATGGAAAGTAGGGCCATTTGCGAAGAAAGTGCAAGATTTATCTTGAGTCCGTGAAGAAGGATAAGGCATCGGATGCCCCATCTTCTTCAGAAATCTTCTTTATTGATTGTCATTCTATTTCCTCAAACACTTGGGTATTTGATACTGGGTGTGGCTCACATATATGTAATGACATACATGGGCTAAGGAATAGAAGAAGACTCGTCAAGGGAGAGTCAAATTTATGTGTTGGGAATGGAGCAACGGTTGCTGCACTCGCCATCGGAATGTATTTGTTGGAACTCCCTGTAGGACTTGTCTTAGAAGTGGACAATTGCTTTTATGTTCCTTCGTTGATAAAGAACATCATTTCTATTTCTTGTTTAAATAGAAATGGGTACCATTTGACTTTTAGTAACAATTGTTGTTACATAACTTTGAATGGAGTTCTTTAAGGGACTGGAACTTTAAGCAATGGTGTTTATACGTTGGACGTATCCAGTGATATTTTCAATATCGAAGCGAGCAATAAGCGTGCTCGAAAGGATAATCAAATAGACTCCTACAATGGCATTGTCGTCTTGCCATATAAGCAAGAAACACATGTCCGAATTACACCGATGTGGAATTCTGGAATCGTTTGAATTGGATTCATACGATACATGCGAATCATGCTTAAAAGGCAAGATTACTAAGTTACCTTTTATAGGAAAAAGGTGAACGAGTGGGAGAGTTGCTAGGCCTAATACATAGTGATGTATGTGGACCTAAGTCAACTCAAGCTTTAGGAGGCTATAGCTACTTCATTACCTTCACCAATGATCACTCATGGTTTGGGTATGTGTTATTGATAAAACACAAGTCTGAAGCCTTTGAACGGTTCAAAGAATTCAGAAATGAAGTAGAGAAACAACACGACAAGAGTATTAAAATACTTCAATCGGATCGAGGTGGTGAATACTTAAGTCAAGAGTTTCTTGATTATCTAAGAGACAATGGTATATTGTCTCAATGGACTCCGCCATATACACCACAGCATAATGGTGTATCCGAGAGGCGTAACCGGACCCTGTTGGACATGGTCAGGTCAATGATGAATCATGCAACTCTTCCCAAGTCCTTTTGGGACTATGCACTTCAGACAGCTGTTTACTTGTTAAACAGAATGCCTACCAAGGTAGTCTCAACTACTCCATATGAGATATGGAATAGTAAGAAACCTCATGTATCTTACTTGAATATATGGGGTTGTCCTGCTTATGTGAAGCGGACTGTATCAGACAAATTGGATGCTAAGTCTGATAAATGTCTATTTATTGGATACCCTAAGGAAACAAGGGGTTACCAATTCTATCATCCTGTGGAACAAAAGGTGTTTGTTTCAAGGCATGCTGAGTATCTAGAGAAAGAGTTTCTCTTGCAAGAAAACACAGGGAGGGTCCTCGTGCAGGAGGAGGCTAGAGAGACTCAAATAGACATTAATGAGATACGGTGAAGCACACAAATGGCATAACTCATAGTGATGAGCAATCGGCTGGACCTATTGTAACACCACATCTTCGTAGATCTGGTAGAACACACAATATTCCTAAGAGATATGGATTTCTCGTAAGTGAATCGAACGACGTGTTACTCATTGATGATGAGGAGCCTACCAGTTATGAAGAAGTGCTGACAAGTTCAAAAGGGATAAGTGGCTTGGTGCCATGAAGTCGGAAATGGATTCCATGTATGAAAACCATGTTTGGAACTTGGTTGACCCACCTGAAGGGATAAAGCCTATAGGGTGCAAGTGGGTTTTCAAGAAGAAAACTGACATGGATGGTAATGTGATTACCTATAAGGCTAGATTGGTGGCGAAAGGATATCGTCAAAAACAAGGTGTTGATTATGACGAAACCTATTCGCCTGTAGCTATGCTTAAATCCATTCGGATGCTCCTGGCCATAGCGGCTCATTATGATTATGAGATATGGCAGATGAATGTGAAAACGACTTTCCTTAATGAAAACCTGCTCGAGGACGTGTATATGATACAGCCTGAGGGTTTCACATCGGTTGATAAAACCAAGGTATGCAAATTGCGACGGTCCATTTATGGATTGAAGCAAGCATCCAGGAGCTGGAATATCCGTTTTGATGAGACCATCAAAAAGTTTGATTTCTCACAAAATCCAGACGAACCTTGTGTGTACAAGAAGGTTAGTGGGAGTGCAGTCGTGTTCCTAGTATTGTATGTCGATGACATATTACTTATAGGAAACGATGTGTCAATCTTACAGTCAGTTAAGGTTTGGTTATCCAAGACATTCTCCATGAAAGACCTGGGAGAAGCAACCTACATCCTCGGGATTAAGATCTATAGAGATAGATCGAAACGGTTGCTTGGTCTTTCGCAGTCTACATATATAGACCGAGTGCTAAAGAGGTTTAGCGTGTCGGAATCCAAGAAAAGTTTCTTACCCATCAGGCATGGGGTACACCTTTCGAAGTCTATGTGTCCGCGCACAGAAGACGAGAGGATTTGCATGAGTAAGATTCCCTATGCATCCGCAATAGGATCTATCATGTATGCTATGTTATGTACGAGGCCCGATGTATCGTATGCTCTGAGTGTCACGAGCAGATACCAGTCTGATCCAGGAATGGATCATTGGGTGGCTGTTAAGACGATCCTTAAGTACTTAAGAAGAACTAAGGATGCGTTCCTAATATATGGAGAAGGGTACATGGTGATACGTGGGTATACGGATGCCAGCTCCAGACAAACAAGGATGATTCCATGTCTTAGTCTGGGTATGTATTCACCTAGAATTGAGGTGCAATAAGTTGGAAAGGTTCCAAGCTTGACACTATAGCGGATTCTGCCACTAAGGCAGAATACGTTGCAGCTTTGGAAGCAGCAAAGGAAGCGGGTTGGATCAAGAAGTTCATCTTTGAACTTGATGTGGTCTCATCAATGATCCAAACATGTGCTTCGCCGCTATCATCTTATCAGAGAGATCATCAGTAGGAACGAAATACAAATCAAGAAAATTCCCACTGAAAGGAACTTAGCGGATCCTTTGACTAAGGCATTACCTCAAAATAAGTTTGAGGGTCATGTTAGAGCTTATGGTATTGGATACCGTAGCGATTGACATTAGGCCAAGTGGGAGTCTGTTAGTAATATATGAGAGATGTCCTAAGGCAATCGCCTTATGTAAGAACCATTTCTATGATAAATGAAGATTCACTATTTGAGTATACATGTTTCATGTATTTGATTGTATCTTAAACTCATTTACTGAATGTCCACGATACGATTCACAGCATGAGAGAATTTGTGATTGGATCACAACTAGTGAGTATCTCTACATGTGTAATTGTGATGTATCGGAATTATCCCTAGTCAATGAATTGAAGGAGTTGGACACCATCAATTCTGTCGAGACTAGCACGAGGTATTCTCCTTGGTGTATCCAAGCAGCTGATTCTCACTGGCTAGAGACATTGTGATGTCTGGAGTTAATCGTGGATGCTAGTTATGGTAACTAGTTCATTGGAGTGACCAGCCGTAATACTTCATATGGTTCTCTGCATATATAGATATGTCAATGAAGTTCTTACTGTAGCTTAAGTCCGATGTTCCTTTGACTTGCGGTATTCAAGTCATCGTGATCATGGAGACTTATGCTTTGACATCTTAAGCAAACATCTCTAAGGAGATGTGGACCCGGGATGATTGGGTATAAGTCAAAGTGATCGAAGGTGTTTGAATAGCCTATAAAGGATTCACCACTCCTTGCAAGGAGATGTATACCCATGGCCTCTCGTCGGATTGTTACTAAAGTCTTTGGCCAAAGCATTACATGTTTAGAGTAAGGTACTCTTCGAAACATGTGGAGTAACTAGAATCCGTAGGACGAGGAAATGATACTTGGGCTAGGTGTGACGTAGTCAGCCTAGTGGGGACTGACACAATAGACCATGTCCTGAACCAAGTGGGTATAAGATGAGTGAAGGGAATGGGGCACGAATCATTCGAGCTACTGAAGGGTTTCAGAAATAGTTCTGGATCAACCGTTGATCTTTTCGGTTAATTGGGGATCATGATGTACTACTAGGTGCCACTCATGATCGTTCTATAATTAATGGTTAATTATAGACGGCCAACATAAACCGAGAACCTATTTTGTCACACGCACAACGAGCATAATCCGAAGGATTTAAAACGAGCTTGAGAATGGGATTCTCAGACCGAGAGAAACTAAGTTTGGTTGGACCAAACATAAAGCGAGCATGAAATCATTTCAGTCGCAATGGAAGCGTGGATGGGCCGTGTCTTATGAAGACATAATGGATGAACCAAAATGGTTTGGTTCTAATCCAATGGAGGAGAATAAACCAAATGGTTTGGTTTATTTTAAACGAATGAACCAAAAGTTGGTTCGGTTCATTTTAACTTAAAATAAACCATCATGGTTTGGTTTATTTTAACTTATCTTAATGGAGCGGGTTAACGGGCCTAATGGTTATGATCCAATAACCATTAATAGAATTAGTTCTCTATAAAAGAGGGCTTAATGGATAATTAAGCCCTAATCCAAAACCAACCTAGTTGTGCCGCCCAACCTCCATTGCCGCCCAGCTTGTTGTGCTACCGTCTAGCTCCTTGCCGGCGTCCAAGCTTCAGCCGGTGATCCTCCAGCGACCCTCCGGTGATCTTCCTAGGCTTCGGTGAAAAGGTGAGCACTTGGCTTCCTTGTTTTGGCCGGCGCTTACTCCTCCACCAAGCTGTCCAGTTTTCTGGACATCTTCTTCTCCTCTCATCGGAGCGTCGTTTGGACGACGGTTAGAGCTCCGACAGCGGCTAAACTACCGGGGATTGGATCTCCAGTAATCCTATGATGTGGAGGACGAAGGATTCGTCAATCGGTTGACGAAGACCTCTCCGGAGAAGCGAGTTTTGAGGACTCGTATAAGGATCCGAATTTGGATTCGGATCGTGATCATCTCTCGATCACGTCGTCTTCAACATGAGGCTAGTAACCCGTACGAAGACGAAGCTTGTGGCTTAGAGAAGTCATCCCGAGGAACTCGGCGTGGATACGGATAGAGACGATTCTAGCGAGGATCGTTCCGGTTGATGCCGTTCCCGCTACACGTCATACGAAAGGTATAACGTAGATAAATTTCCTTTTATTGCAAATTTAAATTTACGGATATGTCTACACTTGTTGAAATATGCATGCGTGTGTTGTGTGTGTTGTAATAAATGTAGATTTATTATTTTTATTGCTTCCGCTGTGTTCATGTTTACGAAACATGATCGAACACACACACGCCGCGGTGCCGGAAACCCAACATCCTTCGTCCTCCACCTCAGAGGATTACCGGAGATCGAATCCCCGATAAGTTAGCCGCTGTCAGAGCTCTAACCGTCGTCCAAACGACGCTCCGACAAGAGGAGAACAAGCTGTCCAAAAAACTGTATAGCTTTGGTGGAGGAGATAGGCACCGGCCAACAAAGGAAGCCAAGTGCTCACCTTTTCACCGAAGCCTAGGAAGATCACCGAAGGGTCGCCGGAGGATCACCGGCTGAAGCTTGGACGTCGGCAAGGAGTTGGACGGTGGCACAAGGGCTGGGCGGCAAGCTAGGGTTGGCGCCGAGAGTCTCCAAGGAGAGGTGGGCGACAACCTTTGCTAGGGTATTGGATTAGGGCTTAATTATCCCTTAAGCCCTCTTTTATAGAGAACTAATTCTCTTAATGGTTAATGGATCATAACCATTAGGCCCGTTAACCCGCTCCATTAAGATAAGTTAAAATAAACCAAACCATGATAGTTTATTTTAAGTTAAAACGAACCGAACCAACTTTTAGTTCATTGGTTTAAAATAAACCAAACCCTTTGGTTTATTCTCCTCCATTGGATTAGAACCAAACCATTTTGGTTCATCCATTATGTCTTCATAAGACACAGCCCATCCACGCTTCCATTGCTACTGAAACGATTTCATGCTCGCTTCATGTTTGGTCCAACCAAACCTAGTTTCTCTCGGTCTGAGAATCTCATTCTCAAGCTCGTTTTAAATCCTTCGGATTATGCTCGTTTTGCGTGTGACCAAATAGGTTCTCGGTTTATGTTGGTCATCTATAATTAACCATTAATTATAGAATGATCATGAGTGGCACCTAGTAGTACATCATGATCCCCAATTAACCGAAAAGATCAACGGTTGATCCAGAACTATTTCTGAAACCCTTCAGCAGCTCAAATGATTCGTACCCCATTCCCTTCACTCATATTAGACCCACTTGGTTCAGGACATGGTCTATAGTGTCAGTCCCCACTAGGCTGACTACGTCACACCAAGCCCAAGTATCATTTTCTCGTCCTACGGATTCTAGTTACTGCACATGTATCGAAGAGTACTTTACTCTAAACATGTAATGCTTTAGCCAAAGACTTTAGTAACAATCCGACGAGAGGCCATGGGTATACATCTCCTCGCAAGGAGTGGTGAATCCTTTATAGGCTATTCAAACACCTTCGATCACTTCGACTTATACCCAATCATCCCGGGTCTACATCTCCTTAGAGATGTTTGCTTAAGATGTCAAAGCATAAGTCTCCATGATCAAGATGACTTGAATACCGCAAGTCAAAGGAACATCGCACTTAAGCTACAGTAAGAACTTCATTGACATATCTATATATGCAGAGAAGCATATGAAGTCTTACGGCTGGTCACTCCAATGAACTAGTTTTCCATAACTAGCATCCACGATTAACTCCGAACATCACAATGTCTCCAGCCAGTGAGAATCAGCTGCTTGGATACACCAAGGAGTATACCTCGTGCTAGTCTCGACAGAATTGATGGTGTCCAAATCCATCAATTCATCGACTAGGGATAATTTCGATACATCACAATTACACATGTAGAGATACTCACTAGTTGTGATCCAATCACAAATTCTCTCATGCTATGAATCGTATCGTGGACATTCAGTAAATGAGTTTAAGATCCAATCAAATACATAAAACATGTATACTCAAATAGTGAATCTTCATTTATCATAGAAATGGTTCATACATAAGGCGATTGCCTTAGGACATCTCTCATATATTACTAACAGATAGTGCGGTGCGTGATCACTTACTTTTGCGTATTAGGATAGTTGTTTATTACTTGTTATTTGGTAGTTAGATTTACTCTTTGCATATTTAATTCTCATTTTTGCTTTTGAATTTGCATTTTAATTGTTTTGATAATTGTAAAAAACCCCCAGTGTTTACTTCTATTTAAAAATAAACGTCCAGCCATTAGGTTCGTTGGGAGATGACCCGGATCAGTCCTATACTACATTAGTGTAGTTAGGGGGTTTGGTAAATAATTTGGGAACGGTATTGCGATAGTTAAAAATCATTCGATCAAAATTTTGGCGTCGTTGCGCGGGGAACTTTAATGGGTTCATTTGTCTTTAAACTGTAGTTTGTTTGTTTCTTTTCTTTTTCTTTTGTTATTATTGTCATTCTTATTATCTATATTTGTTTCTCATTGTATTTGTTTGTCTGGATGACTAGGTCTTCAAGCGATAATCTTCTTGAGTTTTATGTAGCAGTTTTTCTCTTCCCTCAGAGGCCCAACCTAGGAAGGGGGTTGTTGAAGAAAAGGCTAGGGAATTCCAGGAGCTAACTGATTCCCAAGACCTATCTGTGGGCCCTCTTTATTGTAGACAGGGATAAGGAATGTGTAGGGACTTGCACGCTTCAGGTGACGCCCCAAGGATCACTTCCATCAGATGTTTGTAAGAAATGTCATTTCATGGTCAAGTATGGGATATCTTAGGTTATATTATCTCTGTGTATGGTATTGAAGTAGATCCTGCTAAAATTCATGTTATATCTTCTTTATCTTACCCCGCTTCTGTGTGGGAAGTTTGTGCTTTTCTAGGTCATGCAGGTTTCTACAGACATTTTATCAGAGACTTCAGTCAGATTGCCTTACCCTTGACCAACTTGTTGCTGAACGAGGTGGTATTTCAATTTGATCAGGATTGTGAGGGAGATCGAGTCCACTCCCATAGCAGACTCTTTTTCAGATGAGAAGTTTTTTCACTTGTAGGGTAAGACACCATGGTATGCATATCTTGCTATTTATTTAGTTGTCGTGTTGTACCTTCACATTTTACTCATGCACAAGTCCAGAAATTGAAAAGTGATGCAAAGTATTATGTATGGGATGATCTTTATCATTGAAAATTTTGTAGTGATCAGATCATTAGATGATGTGTACTTGATTTTGAGTTTCATTCCATACGTACTTACTTTTTGTTATTCTCTGGCTTGTGGGGGGTATTTTGGACCCCAAAAGAACTTCTAGGAAAGTTTTAGAGTCTAGTTTATATTGACTCACCCTATTTCATGATGCCTCTGAATTTTACAAGTCTTGTGACCGATGTCAACGAACAGGGAATATAGGACGTAGAAATGAAATGCCTCAACAATCCTTGTTATTCTATGAGATTTTCGATGTTTGAGGTATTGATTTTATGGATTCATTTCTTGTATCTTTTGTATTTTCATATATTATGTTGGCATATGATTATATTTCTAAATGGGTGGAGGCAAACCCCATCAGGACTGATAATTCTCTAGTTGTTGTGGATTTTGTTAGGTCTCACATATTTTGCAGATTTGGAGTACCCAGGGCGATCATTAGTGATCAAGTGTCTCACTTTCGCAATAGACTCAGGTCATTTTAAGCAGAGAGATCATGTCTATACTGGAGAATACGGTGGGGCCAGACATGATGATGCTTTTTCTCCGACATGAAAGGGGAGTGTGTTCTTTTATTTACTGTATTTATTTTATTCCTTTCATGTTCGGAATAATTTGTGTGGTTGATTGCGTGTTTGCCTGTTTACTGAAGGGTTTTGCTTATCGAGTCCGTGAGAGGAAACTTCACTTCCCACTTCACCTTGGTAGCTTGACCATTGCGATCCCTTCGATGTCCCTGCATTAAAAAAATTTAATCCTAGATAAAAGGCATTGCCCAAACCACCAAGTCATCGTCGTGCTATTCGTTTAGAGAGGTCAATTAAACAAACTAGTTGTTCAGGCGACCATCCTCTATTCTACGAGTAGTCGCGGAATAGACGATGTCTGGATCGCCAGTTTTTGTGTTTATGCTCGAGATCCAAGTATTATTTAGCCATTTACAGATTTATAACATGCTTATAATTGAAAAACAAAAACAAGCAACAAACAAAAGAAGAAAGTAGAATAGGTATACCTCTAGATCTTCTAATGTATGACCTTCCTCCTTTTGGACGTCGTGTGGGCGACAATCCACCAAAAGTCGAAGCTCCTAGATCGTAAATCTTCCTTCCTTGCTCTTCCAAAGCAAGAGGAAGAATAGAAACAAGGTTTTTCTCCTCACTAGAAACAACCAACAAGAAACTAAAACTATTCTTGCCGCCGGTCAACTAGGTGAAGGAGAAGATGGTGGAAAAAAACCAAGACACCAAGGGAAGTCCTATATCTTGTTTCCACCACCTAAGGAGAAGGAGAAGGGGGCTTTTGGGTGCTGGCCAAGGCTGGAAAAGAGGCTCGAGAGGTGCTGGACGTTGGCCAAAAGAGGAAGAAGAAGAGAAGAATACCTTCGTTATTTGGTGCCACCCTTGCCTCCAAACCCTAATCCTAATCCTATCTCAACTAGGATTCCTTCTTGCCGCCCAAACCCTAGCTCTCCTTCAATGTAGTTCACGCCAACTCCCATGCCATCCTTTTATAGAGTTAGGGATAAGTCATGAATTAATCTCATCCATTGGTTCTAGGGATTTAATATAAACCGTCAGATCTAGAGATTTAATCTCAACCGTCGGATCTTAGAGATTTAATCTCTACCAATGGATCTTAGAGTTTTGTTTCTATCCATTGGATCTAAGCATCATGAGGTGTTAATAGGCTACATTAGGGAGCATGAGGAGGAGTTGGGTCTTGGTCACCCATGGATCAAGCCCACATAAAGTCCGATCCACTAATGATGATCCAATTCACTAAAGGTTCTTCATTGATATACCTCACCAACCCCCATATGATAATATGGGCTCCATATATTATTTGTACATTTTCTCTCCGTGTTTAAGATCTCGAATGTCCGTCGATTAATTAATTTACTTACCATTAATTAATCAACATCTAACTCCTTGAGTAGTACCACTCAACCTTTTCATCATGCCGGACCAAGTCCACCTGCAGGGTTTACATGATGAACCTTATGAGCTCCTCAAGGGGACTCATCATCCTAATATATAGGACACGGTTTCCATCTATAATCAACGACACACAATATAAATAATATCATCTCACAACTTACTGAGTCTATCGATTTAATCTATAAATCTCGCCCATTGGTAAATCAAAGAGATGAGTACTAAATATATGTGCCCATTATTATATCGGGATTAAGAGCATTTACTAAATAATATCTGAGGTCTGATTCGATTATGTAGTCAGCAATAAATCGAATCACCTCTAAGTCGGTCTTGCTCAATACACACAAAGTGTACTAGTGTGATTCTATGGTCAAGACAAACCAATACCAAATCACACTACAACCATTCCAATGGTTTGTCCAAAGTCATCTCGGTTATGAGCCTTTACTTATACTTTTCAAGGGGCTGATAACATGATCTCCTGTGTGACACCACACACCATGTTATCTACAATGCAAAGTATTAGACAAGATTGCATAACCATAAAAATATGCAAACAATGATCATGTGATTCTTATTTCAAAATAAAGATGTTCATAGAAAAGATAGACTTTTCAGTATACATCTCTACAATCTCTCACTTATACTAAAAGACTATGCTGTCCTCATACTGCTATACATCTGATTCCCCTTCCCTCCACATGCCTATCAAAGCTCTCGCTAGAAGGGCCTTAGTGAAAGGGTCTACCAGGTCATCCTCTGATGCAATCTAGGCGACAACAACTTCTACCTCCTTTACGATTTCTCGTATCAGGTGGTACTTGTGCTCTATGTGTTTACTAGCCTTATGGACTCGTGGTTCCTTCGAATTTGCAACAGCACCATTATTATCACAATAAATTGTGATAGTTCTGGGCAAACTAGGAAACACATCCAAGTCCATCAGGAAGTTCCTGAGCCACAAAACTTCTTTGGCCGCCTCAGAGGCTGCCACACACTCAACTTCCATGGTGGAGTCCGCCACGCATTTCTGCTGGACACTCCTCCACACAATGGCTCCACCTCCCAAAGTAAACACAAAACCTGAGGTAGACTTACTGTTATCCCTATCAGATTGGAAGTCAGAATTCGTGTAATCCATAGGGAGTAATTGGTCTATCCGGTAAACTAGCATATAATCCCTAGTCCTTCTCAGGCACTTTAATATATGCTTTACCGCAATCCAATGTCCCTATCCTAGATTACTCTGATATCTGCTGACCATGTCCACGACATAGCAGATATCTGGTCTCGTACATAGCATTGCAGACATGAGGCTTCCTACCGCCAAAGCATAAGGAACCGCCTTCATTTCCTCTATCTCCTCAGATGTTCTAGGACACATCTCCTTAGATAAAGGAACTCCATGCCTGAAATGTAGAAAAAACTTTCTTGGAGTTCTGCATGCTAAAACGCTCCATAATCGTGTCTATGTATGAAGCTTGGGATAAGCACAACATTCTTTTTCTGCGATCCCTTATAACCTTAATCCCAAGGATGTGTCCCACCTCCCCTAAGTCCTTCATATAAAACTGTTTGGACAACCTTTACCCTTACATTCGATAACACCTTGATATTGTTGCCAATCAACAAAATGTCATCTACGTATAGTACAAGAAATACCACTATGTTTCCGTGACATCTCTTGTATACACAAGACTCATTTGGACTTTGAATAAATCCATAAGACTGGATCACCTCATCAAATCGGATGTTCCAAGACCTCGAAGTTTGTTTCAATCCATAAATGGACCAATTAAGCTTACATACAAGATGCTCTTTGCCCTTAGCAATGAATCCCTCTGGTTGTTTCATGTAGATGTTTTCCTCAAGACTTCCATTAAGGAAAGTTGTCTTGACATCTATCTGCCACACCTCATAATCCATATGAGCTGCTATGCATAAGAGAATCCGGATAGATTTAAGCATGGCTACCGGCGAAAAGGTCTCCTTATAATTGATACCCTCTTTCTGAATATACCCCTTCGCAACAAGCCTCGCTTTGAAGGTCTCAACCTTCCAATCTATTCCTTTCTTTCTCTTGTAGATCCACTTGCATCTAATGGTTTTTACACTATCGGGTGGTTCTACTAGCTCCCAGACCTGATTTGAATCCATAGATTAAATCTCAGCATTCATTGCACTTTGCCAAGATACTGCATCTTTATCTTAGATTGCCTCGTCATATGTTCAGGGATCAGGTTCATGTTCGCTAGGGACCAAATCAGAAGATTCTCCCAAGAACATGAATCTATCAGGCTGTCACACAACCCTCCCACTACGATGAGGTATCACCTGTGTATCCTCTGTGACACACGGTGCAGTGACATGTGGTATATCCTCTTGTACCGGTGGTACTAAAGAAGTGACTTCCCCTTTTAACTCCTCCAGAACAATTTTACTCTTGGGCTTGTGGCTAATCACATAGTCTTCCTCTAGAAATCTGGCGTTCGTACTAACGATCACCCTCTGATCTCTAGGACTATAAAACAATCCACCCTTCATTCCCCTGGGATAGCCAACGAACAAGCGTACTTCTGTACGAGGTTCCAACTTACCAGCATCTGCCTTTAGCACATGTGCTGGACTCTTCTATATCCGAATATGTCTTAGACTAGGCTTTCGCCCAGTCCACAACTCTGTGGGAGTAGAAGGCACTGATTTACATGGAACCAAGTTCAGAATGTACACCGTCGTATCTAGAGCATATCCCCAGAACGAATCTGGCAAGTCAGAATAACTCATCATCGATCTAATCATCTCCATAAGAGTCCAATTTCTTTGCTCTACTACACCGTTCTGCTGGGGTGTCCCAGCTGCAGTCAATTGGGATTGAATCACAAACTCTGATAAGTAGTTCCTAAACTCTCTCAAGTGGTACTCTCCACCATGATCAGATCGTAGTGTCTTGATACTTTTACCTTGACATTTCTCCACGTTAGCCTTGAATTCTTTGAACTTGTCAAAGCATTTAGACTTGCGGCACATCAGGTAAATGTATCCATATCTTGAGTAATCATCTATAAAAGAGACGAACCACATCTAGCCTGGATGGACATAGGACCACACAAATCAGAATGAACCAATTCTAACACATCTTTGGCTCTATACCCCTTGGCCTTAAAAGGCCTCTTGGTCATCTTACCCTCCAAGCAAGATTCATAGGTTGGGAGATCCTCCACTACTAATGAACCCAAAGGTCCATCAGCTATCAACCTTTGAATTCTGCTCAGGTTAATGTGACCAAGCCTAAGATGCCAAAGATATGTTTAGTTCATCTTCGAAGGTTCTTTTCTCTTATTGGAATTAGAAGATGAGTTATCAACTTCAATTTGAATCGTGGGAGGTTTTGTATACAAATTTACTTTCAATGTACCTGAACAGATATTCTCCCTATGCCTTTATATAACAACTTGTCATTAAAAGAAATAGAATATCCATCTATAAACAATTTAGAAACTGAAACTAAATTCTTTCTAAATATAGGTACATAAAGGGAATTTTCCAGAACCAAAGTTTTATTTTTTCTTAAAAGTTAAATAAAACTTCTCCCACTGCAATAGCCGCCACCATTATGGCATTGCCCAAGTAAACGGTAATCTCTCACTTAGCTCGTCGTCGGGTTTCCTGTGTTAGGACTTGTGCGCCCGCTAGAGGGGGGTGAATAGCGCGTTGACCATACGTAGATGGAATTTGATCGCGTTCGCTTGTCTATGATTGTTAGTACGCATCGGAATATAGAAATGAAATAACAATCACAATAACAAGCATACAAAAACAAGGATATAACGTGGTTCGGAACCGAAACGGTTCCTACTCCACGGATTGGGTTCGTATGAACACTAGCGATGCCACAAACACCACTAAGCAATAAACTCCTTCTCGACAACAAGTCGGAGGTGGAGAAACCTCGTAAAATGGATTACAATAAGTAATACAAAAAAATACAAGCAAAATACAAGGAAATGTAAAGAACTCTTTACAAACTAGGGTTTGAGCGCTTTGCTTGTTGGTTGCTTGGATGAGGTTGAAGGGCCCTGAAATGCACCTGCAAATCGCCTTCACATCGCCTCGAGTAAGCTCCCAAAGAACTGATGATCGAGCCTTCCACGAACAGCTGCTTTTATCCTCTATCGGGCTGGATTTCCGCCTGGCGGTCGACTGCCATAAGTCCCCAGTCGACTGCCAACACTATAGCTATGAGACAATGGCTCAATCCACGTTGGACAAGTTCCAATGGGACTCTTAGCGATTATTGCGGCGCCCGTAGTCATTGCCCGATCGGCTCTGGAGCATTTTGTGCTCGACACTTTCGGTAGCGATCGCTGCAGTCTCTTGGCGATCGGCAGTAATTCCAGCTCTTAAACGGCAGTCGAACTCAAGTCGACTCACGACAGTCGAACTGGCCATAATGTCAGTCGACTACCAACCTCAAAAATGAGGTTATACCCAAGTATGGTGCCCCCATACTTGCTAGACCACCCATAGCCTAGACCTAAGCCTTCTAGCCACCTCCATCAGCCTCACGCCTCTCGGATCCCTCCAAGTCATCCATGACTTGTTCATCCATCGCGCTAGCCTCCAGTTGCTTCCCTCGGCTATGTCATGCTAACAGTGTCTACACCGCCCAGGCACAATGGACTTATGCTGCCAAGACTCCGCTTGGACATTACGCTGCCAATATCAATCCCCTTGGACTTCTCAAATGCCAAGACTAAAGCTTGGACTTTCCCTTGCCAACCCATGTTGGACTTTCCATGCAAATACCCATGCTTGGACTTTTCCTTGTGCCAAGTACTCAAGACTTGGACATTCTCAAATGCCAAGTGTCCCACTTGGACTTTCCATGCCAAGTACCCATGACTTGGACTTTCCCTTAATCACATGGTAAACCCTAGTCAACCATCAAATTCTCCCTCGAGTAAAACTCGAGTCTAGTCAATTATAACCTGGGTTGATTGCTCCAACAATCTCCCCAACATATTAACCGACATCAATGTCCAACATCAATGTCAAACCACTTTGTCAAACATCCTATGTCAAACATCAAAACATTACTCGAGTCAAACTCGAGTATGGTCAATCGTGACCTGGGTCGATTGCACCAACAATCTCCCCCTTTTAGATGTTTGACAAAACAAACCTTGAGTTATTCCCCTAACTCAATTCCCTTGTCAATTTTTCAAATTGGTTGGTTTAATCTTCTCCCCCTTTTTGACATACATCAAAAAGGTTATCTCTCTAAGGAAGTCAATGTCTCATGTCCCAATGAGATATTACAATCTCCCCCTTGATCCAAAAATAACTAGGATGCCTACCATCTTCCTAGTGATAAGTCTCATATCACTCAAGAGAGGCAATCCTATACTTTCTCCCAATTTCCAAATTGGGTCTCTCAAAATCCCATCAATTTTCCCAATTGATGATACTCTCCCAATAACTTCTCCCCCTTCAAGAAGAGAAACACATCCATCATCCCAAGATGGATAACTCCCCCTAAAGGCTTGCTCTCCCTTGACCATTGCACCAACAATGTCCTTGGGAAGTTCCTAAGCCAATATGAACGCTAAACCATCAAAATTAAGGTTCTAAGTTCAACATAGAACTTTCACTCACCTTAAATTTGATACTTTGACCTAACATGGCTCCTAATCCATATCCAATAAATTTTCACCCTTTATAATGCTTCCCAAAGCATATCCTAGGGTTAGGAATGGTTAGGAACCTTTACCATAGCTGAACACGGGCTAAACAACCTTGTTCTCCCGAAATCAGACTGCAATGACTGATAAAGAATCACCGATCACACTATATCACGATCGCCACAGGCGGCGATCGATAACTGAAATTTCCAAATTTCAACTATTAGAATCGAATTTTGAAAATTCATAAATAATTATACGATTATCAAAAAATCAAAAATTTGATAATGATAATACTTATAGTCAATACAATGGGTGAAAAATGTTTTAAAAAAAATATTTTACTCGTAAAATAGTGAGTTTGATACAAAACTCAAAATCATTGAAATTTTCAATATTTTGGCCCTATTTTGTATCAACTTCATCAATGGTGATTGCTATCAAAAGATAGACTTCACCAAGGTTTTTCAAAATGATTTAAAAATGTTTTCAAAACCTTTATTGGATCATATTCCTTGGTCTCTATGCACATGACTTATACACAAGCTTTTCAAATGATCCACTAATCATATAAGATGAGTTTGAGTTCATCTAGATGCAAAACCTATGCACCTTGAACTTAACTCATATCCTAGCATCTCACATGTATCTAGGGTGTATAAAATACACATACATGTCAATTTAATGTGAGATGTGGGTTTTGTTCATCCTAATCTAGGGTTTCATGCATTCTCTAAGGCAACCCTACTTGATTCCCTTATAAATGGGACTTCAAGTCATGCCATAGTCCTTAAATCAATTTCAACCAAATTGTCTTAAATGCATGAATGATTATGGCATTAGAAATGATATAAATAAACATATGCTCATAATCATGATGTCATGGCATAAGATGAAATCTAAAAACACATGACATTTGAAACCTTAATCCTAAACATGAACATGACATATAAAATGATTAAAATAAACATGATGTCATGGCATGTTATATGGCAAACAAAGCATGGCATATAAAATATATAGGTATAGTAATACCTAAATTTTAATATTAATTGCCATTTGATATAATTAGATATATTTTGCCATATTATCATTAATCTCCCTAGTGTGCCAAAAATCAAAAATGGCACACTAACCTCTAAACCTAAATTGTGCCAATTTAATTGATTTTTCTTAATTTCAAAAGTGCATTGGCACATCCTAAAATCTTTTAGGATATTGATTCAAATCTATTTTCAAGGTAACCATAACCTTGAAAATATCCTAAAGTGCCACCTTTACCATGGTTGAGTTAACTACCCATCCAATCAAGGTTGGCACACCCTAAACCCATCTAGCGTGAATCAATCATGCTCTTAGGAACCCAAAACCGATTTGAGCTCCTAGGGTTAATTAGGTATTCCTTAGGGATAACCTCCCTAGATACCTTTCTAATGACCCTCCTAGGCTTGTTAGCCTTGGTCATTTGGGTCTTACCTAGGTTGACTCTAGGGGTAACTCCCCTTGCAACCTTCTTAGTGGCCACCCTAGGTTTCTTAGAAACCCTAGCCACTAGGCACAACCTTTGGTCAACCTTAGGGATGACTTCCCTATTGACCTTGGTCTTCCTAGACCTAGTTTGTGTTCCATAATCAAATGGAACACTATGATAAGCCACCTTAGGCTTAGGTTTGTGACCCAAACCTTGCTTGCCCTTGGTTGACTTTTGACTCTTAGGTCCTAAGTGTTGACTTTGAGATTTGGACCGAGACTTTTGATCATTTGACCCTTTAAATTGATTTTGTATAATTTTAAGGGTCTTCTCAAGTTTTTCAAGCCTTGACCTCAAGGCTTGATTCTCTAATTCTAATTGCCCAATTTTAGAATTTTGATTTAAACCATGGGCATGAGACTTCTTAGGCATATGCCTAGTCCATTTAGGATTGAAACCTAGGTGTTCTCCTATTTTCTTGATAGATTCCCTAGGTAAAATATTTCTAGGGACATTAGTCCCAAATTTCTTCTTATTTCCTAAGTGGACACTCTTAGCACCTAAACAAATATATTTATTATTTCTAGCATGCTTTTCATGTACAATAGCAAGACTATTAAAATTATTCCTAGCATGCTTCTTATCCCTAGAAATTGAAGGTGCATTAATAAATTTTACCTTAGGGTTTGCCTTGGAGGCTCCCCCTACTTGTGTTGCTCCTTCTTGCCCTTTCTTCTTCCCCCTTGGGCATTGACTCCAGTAATGTCCCGGTTGTCGACATTTGAAGCAAATCACTTGCTCCTTGCTCTTTTGACTTGGGGAAGCGACATCCTTTGACTTTTGTTGACTTTTGGACACCGGAGGAGCTTTTCTTACTCTCTTTGGGCATTTGCTCTTGTAATGCCCACTTTCCCTACACTCAAAACAAGTTATGTGATTTTTATTCAAACCTAAATTGCTTGAGTTACCTAGGGTATTTGTGGTGGGTGCCGGAGTGGATTCTTCATTCCTCCCAGAGATTGAGGCTTCTTCTTGAATTGGTTTCGGCTCCGGTGTGGATGGTCTCTCCCCCTCCTCACTCCTTGAGGTGGATGCTTCTTCCACCTCTTCCACCTCTTCTTTCTCCGATCCAGAAGTCGACTCCCTATCAACTTATGACTCCTCAAGCTCTTTAGATGGGGATGTGTTTGCTTGAGCTTGAGAGGGCGAGCACTCCTCTTCTTCTTCTTCTTCTTCTTCTTGGATTGATGATGGATTTTCATGAAGCTTTGTCACTTGGCTCCACAACTCCTTAGCATCCATGTAGTCCCCTACCATACACACAATCTAATTAGGGACCAAATCAAGGATAAATTTTATTACCTTCATGTTTTTCTCGAAGGCTTGGAGTTGATCTTCACAACACTTCTTCTTCTTGAGGAACCCTCGCTTTGGTCCTGTTGGATAGCTATATCCCTCCATTAAAATGGACCATTCTTCGAAGTCCCTCATCATTAAGAAATCTTCGATCCTTGCCTTCCATTGTGTAAAACCTTCTTGTCCATAGAAGGTATATGGGTTAGGTGTGTTGATATCCCATCCAAATTGTCCTTGGACTTCCATCTTTTACCCTCTAGCTTGCTCCCTTCGCTGTAAGACTTAGAAGAGCGGCCTCACTCTTATACCACTTGTTAGGACTTGTACACACGCTAGAGGGGAGGGTGAATAGCGCATTGACCGTACGTAGATGGAATTTGATTGCGTTCGCTTGCCTATGATTGTTAGTACACAGCGGAATATAGAAATGAAACAACAATCACAATAATAAGCATACAAACACAAGGATATAACGTGGTTCGGAACCGAAACGGTTCCTACTCCACGGATTGGGTTCGTATGAACCCTAGCGATGCCACAAACACCACTAAGCAATAAACTCCTTCTCGACAACAAGTCGGAGGTGGAGAAAACTCGTACAATGGATTACAACAAGTAATACACAAAAATACAAGCAAAATACAAGGAAATGTAAAGAACACTTTACAAACTAGGGATTGAGCGCTTTGTTTGTTGGTTGCTTGGATGAGGTTGAAGGGCCCTGAAATGCACTTGCAAATCGCCTTCAAATCGCCTCAAGTAAGCTCCCAAAGAACTGATGATCGAGCCTTCCACAAACAGCTGCTTTTATCCTCCATCGGGCTGGATTTTCGCCTGGCAGTCGATTGCCTTAAGTCCCCAGTCGACTGCCAACACTGTAGCTATGAGACAACATCTCAATCCACGTTGGACAAGTTCCACGGACACTGGCACCGATCGCCAACATTGGCGATCGCCGGCGCCCGTAGTCGGCCCGATCGGCTACGGAGCGTTCTTTCGACACTCTCGGTGGCGATCATTGTCGTCCCTTGGCGATCATTGCCGATCTATCGATCGGCTCCAATGAGCAGTTGACTGCCAGAGCAATTCCAGCTCTTAAACGACAGTCGAACTTAAGTCGACTCACGGCAGTCGAACTGGCCATAATGCCAGTCGACTGCCAACCTCAAAAATGAGGTTTTAACCCAAGTATGGTGGCCCCATACTTACTAGACCACCCTTAGCCTAGACCTAAGCCTTCTAGCCACCTCCATCAGCCTCACGCCTCTCGGATCCCTCCAAGTCATCCATGACTTGTTCATCCATCGCACTAGCCTCCAGTTGCTTCCCTCGGCTATGTCATGCTAATGGTGTCTACACCGCCAAGGCACATTGGACTTACGCCGCCAAGACTCCGCTTGGACTTTACGCCGCCAATATCAATCCCCTTGGACTTCTCAAATGCCAAGACTAAAGCTTGGACTTTCCCTTGCCAACCCATGTTGGACTTTCCATGCCAAGACCCATGCTTGGACTTTTCCTTGTGCCAAGTACTCAAGACTTGGACTTTCTCAAATGCCAAGTGTCCCACTTGGACTTTCCATGCCAAGGTCCCATGACTTGGACTTTCCCTTAATCACATGGTCAACCCTAGTCAACCATCAAAGTCTCCCTCGAGTCAAACTCGAGTCTAGTCAATTATAACCTGGGTTGATTGCTCCAACAATCTCCACAACATATTAATCGACATCAATGTCCAACATCAATGTCAAACCACTTTGTCAAACATCCTATGTCAAACATCAAAACATTACTCGAGTAAAACTCGAGTATGGTCAATCGTGACCTGGGTCGATTGCACCAACATCCTGGAACCCCTGCAAAGTATTGCAGACATGATTAGTGGCTCTCGTATCTACACACCAGGTGCTGGTATATAACACCGCTAATCATGTTTCAACGACTAGTTCAAAGGATACACCTTTTTTTTACTTTGGATTGGGACAGTCCTTCTTTCAATGTCCATCCTGTTTGCAAGTGAAGTACTTGCCTTTCGGCTTCTTCACTCCTCCCTGAGATCCTCCCACCACCTTTGCTCCACCTTGTTTCTCCTTCTTCTTTCCTTTCGACTTAGAAGTAGAAACCTTTTTGAGCAACCATGGCTTGAGGACACTCTTCGAAGAGTGTATACTTGTACTCCTTAGCAGATAAGACAATATCTAGATTCTTTTCCAATCTACTTTATTTGGGTACAGTAAATTTATTTCCTTTAGTATCATAGTAAGTGGACTAAAAGTCATTCTTGAAAATCCTAAGAATCACATATATCATTATTGTAGATTTCAAAAAATTATTGATTCCTCAAACAATAAAATTTCAAAATCAACCGACACCTCAAAATACCGAGAATATCGTATGCCACGATAGTATGGACGTATACGAATTCTTCATTTGTATGAGGAGGTTTTACCCATTAATTTTACTATCTTGTCAACCTAACTTTTTGACAAGTAAAATTAATAGTTGATTTCTCTTCGGCCCTACAAATAAAAGCAGTGACTCCGATGGGGAGGATACTTATATTTGTATCTAAGTGTTCACCATTACTTGGTACTAAGGCAATTATCTCGGGTTATGTGCCTTCCGATGGGGAAGTACACACGCTCCTTAATAATTTCCTATAACCATATTCAACCTTGTGATCCACAAACAAACTCATCTGATGGGGAGGAAGGCACTCAGAGCCGACGTGCAAGTTTACTTGCATCACATGTCAAATCATAATGAAGGTCGTGGGAATTTATAAAAATATCCCTCTCCCACTTAGTAATTTGAAAATGAGGAATTTTCTAGGCTACGACATGCATATCAAACAATAAGCAATAAATATGAAAAATAAATTATTTTCCAACTATTATGACTTTTGTCTTTAATATGACTCCCGTCGCATCGCCATCTCGTCCCCTCCTCCTACGCCATGTACGAGCCATCCGGAGATCCGAGCCGAGACTAAAACCTATTTTAATTTACATCCATCAATCCTATACTCCACGAGGGAGTGTACATGAAATCTAGATCGAAATTAAAAAAAAAATAAAGAGTTGCTAAACAATGCCGTATTTAATTTACAAAAAACTAAATACTAGCCTCGTCAACCCCGAGGATTCAACAAAATAAATATTTACACACATACAATCACATACACACATATGGCCATAATAGTAGGATCTTATGCCTGCAACCAAAGAGTTAAACTATGCATATCCTACTATTATCCGACACATATAATATATGAAAAAGTGCATAAAAATAACCAAATCCTAAACACACAAAATCGGAAACCTTGGCTCTGATACCAATTGAAGGGTTTTCCTTATCGAGTCCGTGAGGGGAAACTTCGCTTCCCACTTCACCTTGGTAGCTTGACCATGGCGATCCCTTCAATGTCCCGGGATTAAAAAAATTTAATCCTAGACAAAAGGGATTGCCCAAACGACCAAGTCATCGTCGTGCTATTCGTTTAGAGAGGTCACTTGAACAAACTAGTTGTTCAAGCGACCATCCTCTATTCTACGAGTAGCCGCGGAATAGATGATGTCCGGATCGCCGATTTTTATGTTTATACTCGGGATCCAAGTATTAATTATCCATTTATAGATTTATAACATGCTTATAATTGAAACACAAAATCAAGCAACAAACAAAAGAAGAATGTAGAATAGGTATACCTCTCGATCTTCTAATGTATGACCTTCCTCCTTTTGGACGTCGTGTGGGCGACGATCCACCAAGAGTCGAAGCTCCTAGATCACAAATCTTCCTTCCTTGCTCTTCCAAAGCAAGAGGAAGAATAGAAACAAGGTTTTTCTCCTCACTAGAAACAACCAACAAGGAACTAAAACTATCCTTGCCGCCGGCCAATTAGGTGAAGGAGAAAATGGTGGAAAACAACCAAGACACCAAGGGAAGTCCTATATCTTGTTTCCACCACCTAAGGAGAAGGAGAAGGGGGATTTTGGACACCAGCCAAGGCTAGAAAAGAGGCTGGAGAGGTGCTGGACATTGGCCAAAAGAGGAAGAAGAAGAGAAGAATACCTTCCTTATTTTGTGCCACCCTTGCCTCCAAACCCTAATCCTAATCCTATCTCAACTAGGATTCCTTCTTTCCGGCCAAACCCTAGCTCTCCTTCAATGTAGTTCACGCCAAATCCCATGCCATCCTTTTATAGAGTTAGGTATAAGTCATGAATTAATCTCATCCATTGGTTCTAGGGATTTAATCTCAACCGTCGGATCTAGAGATTTAATCTCAACCGTCGGATCTTAGAGATTTAAACTCTACCAATGGATCTTAGAGTTTTGTTTCTATCCATTGGATCTAAGCATCATGAGGTGTTAATAGGCTACATTAGGGACCATGAGGAGGAGTTGGGTCTTGGCCACCCATGGATCAAGCCCACATAAAGTCCGATCCACTAATGATGATCCAATTCACTAAAGGTTCTTCATTGATCTACCTCACCAACCCCCATATGATAATATGGGATCCAAATATTATTTGTATATTTTCTCCCCATATTTAAGATCTCGAATATCCATCAATTAATTAATTTATTGACCATTAATTAATCAACATCTAACTCCTTGAGTAGTACCACTCAACCTTTTTATCATGCCGGACCAAGTCCACCTGCAGGGTTTACATGATGAACCTTATGAGCTCCTCAAGGGGACATCATCATCCTAATATATAGGACACGGTTTCCTCCTATAATCAACGACACACCATATAAATAATATCATCTCCCAACTTACCGAGTCTATCAATTTAATCTTTAAATCTCGCCCATTGGTAAATCAAAGAGATGAGTACTAAGTATATGTGCCCGTTATTATATCGGGATTAAGAGCATGTACAAAATAATATCTGAGGTTCGATTCGATTATGTAGTCAGCAATAAATCGAATCACCTCTAAGTCGGTCCTGCTCAATACACACAAAGTGTACTAGTGTGATTCTATGGTCAAGACAAACCAATACCAAATCACACTACAACCATTCCGATGTTTTGTCCAAAGTCATCTCGGTTGTGAGCCTTTACTTTTACTTTTCAAGGGGCCAATAACATGATCTCCTGTGTGACATAACACACCATGATATCTACAATGCAAAGTATTAGACAAGATTGCATAACCATAAAAATATGCGAACAATGATCATGTGATTCTTATTTCAAAATAAAGATGTTCATAGAAAAGATAGACTTTTCAATGTACATCCCTACATTTACCTAGGTTTGTTTATCTGTTCTTGAGTCAAATAATATTCTCTATGCATGCCTTAGTATCATTTCAGAGGTGGTAAAAATTAGTTAAGTTTGATCATCAAATTGTGGATTTATGTGTATGATAGGAGACTTCACATGCATACAGTCACTTGTTATGATGGTGAACTTTTTATTGATAGACTAAGCTTGATTTTGATTCACCTAGTGAGGTTGCAAGCCATTCTTATCATCTACCCACTTTTGTGTGATAACACATGTGATTCTTGTTACTCTAGAACTTGCTTTGAGTCTTTTCAAAACTGCAGTATCATTTACTTGAATGAATATGATGAAGGATTTCATTCTTGACTCTTTTCCTGACATGGTTTGATTGTCTAATCCACTTGATACTTCCATCTTCTATGTCTTACTTGTCTTATCTCTTCATTTCTATCCATTGTTTTTGTATCTTTGTGGATTATCTTTTTCATATCTATTATTTTCCATATTGGAGGAATAGTTTGATGGGTTGTATTGTCCGAGACGGACAAAATTTTTAAGTGTGGGGGAGGAGTTATATTATTTTTGTTGGAAACATGATATGGAAGGCATGATTTTCAGAGGTCATTGGTCCTGAGATATATTTGTCTGTGATTAGTACTTGAGTTTCTGCACACACAAAAAAAATGGCGCCATTGATGTTTCTTTTGTTAAAAAAAAAAAAGGAGAAAATGTGCAATTGTAATGTAGGCGAATGGAATTGCAATGTATTGGATAGAGTCATTTGATCCTGAATCCAATTCTAAAGTTTCCAATTATCCTAGTCTCTTCCCATATTGCTGGTTACTGAGAATTTCACATAGCAACTTATCAGGTTTATTTCTCCAATTCTTCTATTGTTTCCTGTTCATTATACCTTTGTCTTGTACTTCTCTTTGTATGTTTTATCTGCGGTCTACTTTTTATCTCATTATGATTCTTGATAAATCCTTTTAATTCATGTATGAAATATATTGATAGCAGTAGAGAAGTAGATGATAAGCAAGCATATGGTAGTACAAAATTGCATGTTGTTATGAGGGTACCCCACTCCTACGATTATCATGTGAGCATTAGTGCAATTTCCATTTTGGGAGGTTTTGTATCAAGCTTAGTCTATTTAATTTGACTGTAAATCATCATACATGTTGATTGTTGTAGGAGTCGGATCTTTTGACTACCTAGGATCCGGATCAATTTGGTGATCCTAGGTAACTTATTTTTCCTATCTCTGAATTATTGATATGGGTATTGTTTAGGGAATGAGTGATTGAGTAAGGCTTTCTTTATTTTTATTATTGCTCAGGACGTGCAAGAATATGTGTGGGGGAGTTGATAACTGCCATTTTCTTGTATTATTTCAGTCCTTAATATCACTGTTTTTATCCTCTCGAGTGATTTATTATTGATTATTATCATGTTTTATGAGTTGGATATATTTTTGGACCTTATTGTAAATTCTCCTAATTTTTGGACTTATATGCAAATTTTATCTTTTTTTGTAGGAGATCGAGATGAGCCACAGGATTAGACTCACAGTGGATCAAATATGGCTTCATCTAGGGTAATAAAGGACATTTCAAGTTGGCTTAATATGAGTTCTTTATCGGGATCGGAAGCAATTTAAGCAAGGGACCAGATCTGATCAATCTGGACCATCCATGAAAGCAGCTTGATTCTGAGCTATCTATTCAGATTTGGAGAGATCCAGTCCGTACATTTCGATCTGAACATTTGAGCCCTTTTTCCATATTCGACCGATCGTAATTATCCTTTCAGATTGATTAGATCCATCCATTCAAAATAGGAGGAATCACAGCCGTTGGATCACAACCTTCTTAATGGATTAATTGCTTAATCAAGCCCTAGCTTCAAATGGACGACTGAGATCGTGGGTGAAATGATCGGATGGCTCACAAAATTCCTTTAATCAACCTATTTTACCTAAATTGCGAAGACGACAGAAGGCAGAAACACTAGCCGCAACAGTAGTTCTTTCTTCCCAAATCGCGACAGCACAGCTTCTTCCCAAATCGACTTCGCCGGCGGTTTTTTTTCTCCACGCCACCGCCCGAAGCACCGTCGCCCGTTCCCTTCCTCCACCAAGGCTGACGGTGGCATTCCCTCCTCCCTCATCTTCTCCACGCAGCGTAGCTCGCCTTCTTCCCTTCACGCGCGACGGCGATGACTTCGTCCACAATAGAAAACCGGTGACGGTTCCGGCAGTCTCATCGGCGCTCCTTCCACTTTCCATCCACTCCGAAGCAAGCTTGATCCGTGGGGCACGAGTTATGCACTTGGGAAGATGCAGCTTCGTCGAGCATTGCATTCCTTCATCTGTCTTCACCGGCGATCTTTAGAGCCCTCACCGGCAGAGTTGAGCTACCCTAGTGGGACGTGGTCACGCGAAGCTAGGGGTGACTTGTTACAGTCGGGATCCTGCAGAATCATTTTCCAGCTCCGGCGGCAGCGTTACTTCCCATCCAGGGTGGTCTTTAACAACAACCGATGATGACGATTATCAGTTCCCTAATCTGATTTGATCCACATTGACTGCTCATGGTCACGGCAGTCCCGCATCCATCATTGGAGTTGTGAACTACCGCATCGATCCAACTCTCGTCGGAATCTTACGAGAGATCCGTAACCTGAGACCCTTGGAGCTATTCGGTATTGTCGTACGTCATCGAAGAGGGTGATACCTTTCTGGTGTTTGTGGATGACTGTGTTTAATTTTTACTTCAGTGATTCAGTATTGTGTTTGTTATTGTTTTATTGTGTTACCTTGTTACTTTGTGTGGTTTCAGTTTGTGATTTCAGTTATGGTTCATACTGTGTTTTCATTTGTATTTGCACTTGTGTTTTCCTTCGTATTTGCACTTGTGTTTTCATTTGTGTTGTCACTGGTGTTACTACATTGTGTTTGCATTAGTGTTTTCAATTGTGTTTTCGCTGGTGTTTTTAATATGTGGTTTCACCAGTGGCCTTGAATTGTGTTTTTACTAGTGTTCGTAACCTGTGTTTTCACTAGTATTTTACTTTGTATCTTAATCTGCAGTTTACCTTGTATTTTTTATGTATTCTAACTTGTGTTTAATTCGAGTCGTAGTTAGAGTTTTATTTGTGTTATGCTTTAGTTGTTAGGATAGTTTCATTTACATTCGACCAATGTGCCATATAGTGACAGTGCGGTGTTCGGTTGAATTACTTTCGTTTATTGCATTTCATTTACTGCAGTTTTTATTGACTGTTTGACTACTGTGTCGTATAGTGACAATGCGGTGCATGATTGAATTGTTCACATTTATTTGATCAGTGTACCGTATAGTGACAGTGCGGTGCGGTGCTTGGTCGCTTTCTTTTCTATCTATTAGTTTAGTTTTTCAGTGACTGTTTGATCACTGTGCCGTATAGTGACAGTGCGGTGCTTGGTTGAATTGTTCACATTTGTTTGATCATTGTACCATATAGTGACAGTGCGGTGCGTGATCACTTACTTTTGCGCATTAGGATAGTTGTTTGTTACTTGTTATTTGGTAGTTAGATTTACTCTTTGCATATTTAATTCTCATGTTTGCTTTTGATTTTGCATTTTAATTGTTTTGATAATTGTAAAAAACCCCCCAGTGTTTACTTCTATTTAAAAACAAACGTCCAGCCATTAGGTTTGTTGGGAGATGACCCAAGTCAGTCCTATACTGCATTAGTGTAGATAGAGGTTCGGTAAATAATTTGGGAATGGTATTGCGACAGTTAAAAATCGTTCGATTAACACCACAGTTGAATAGTGTATTTGGGAGGGAAAACTGAACCTTGTTGGACATAGTTAGGTCGATGATGAATCATGCAAATCTTCTCAAGTCCTTTTGGAGCAATGCACTTCAGGCAGCTATTTACTTGCTAAAAAGAGTGATGCAAGCAAACGCGACCTTAAATCTCGCAACGGAGACCGTCAAGGACTCGAAGTGTGCGCTCACGCTCAATGCTCGCAAGTGCACGAATGTCATCAAGTAATAAAGAATATCGATCCCACAGGGACTGATATTTTGAGTATCGGTTTATCTAGTGGATGTGTTATTGTTCGGATTAGTAATCTTAGGGTTCACGAATGAGAGGTCATCGATGCTTCAAAATCAGTACGGTGTCACACGGAAAAAGAGAAAGGTTGCTACGAGGATTTGGGTAGGATTCTAGGACTTCGGATTCGTTTGTGTGTCATAGAACATGCTATCAATTGAATGAATCTAGATTTTCTAGTTAGGGTTTTGTGGAAAGGACATCATACACTATGGTACGAGGATGCCGAATCGATCCCTACGACAAGCCGGAAATGAGACACATTACCGACTCTATCGCATCCTTCTATCCACAATTGTAGGCAATGAGGCCAACCTCAAGGTTCCTCCTAATATCCCTTAAATCTTAGATACGAGGACTGTCACTTCTCGTATCATCTATGCACAGAAGATAGAAAACCAAAACACAAAGCTATACATCTAAACAATCATTCAACTGCAAATATGATTTCAAGAACGGAAACATATTTGAAATAGCAATGATCTACTCAACACAAAGTACTCCCTAATCCTAGAATTAGAAAATCTACTCCATGAATTCGAGAAGAGAGTCACAATACATTATGAAATTCATGAATATAATGATAAATGTGTAAGAAATATGAATTACAATGTAAATGCATCTCTTCCCTCTGGCATTGATCTTAATCCTCGAGTGGCTCTCTCCTTCTCCAATGCGAGTTCCCGAAGCTTTTTAGGGCTTCGGAGTGTCGTCTCAGTCGGCGTGCCTCTCCTAGGGTTTGGGGGCATAGCTTTCCTTATATGACATCACGTCGAATCGCTGTAAAATCTGGAAAAAACCTTGGTTGCGTCAAATCGCTTAGCCGCCACACGACCGTGTGAAAACACACAACCTAGCCGTGTGTCAGGCTGTGGTAGGCATTTTTGCCCCCTGACCACAATCGTGGGTAGGAAGATGCCCTGGTCGTGTTCCCTTCTATGTCCAACTGCCAAATGTCTTCTTATTGCTTTGAAAGTGCACCGTTATCCCCACAAAATGCTATCCTGCACACAAAAGTATACAGAGCAGATCTCCGAACCAGAAAATAGGAAATGCAAGGAAAACAAAGTAAAATATGCATGAAACAAACATAAAATTAGATGAGATGTGAGCGAAAACTACTCCTAAAACTCTATATGTTTTGCTCACATTAATTCCCCCAGACTTAGATCTTTTCTTGTCCTCAAGGAAACCTCAGTGCCATGAAATTTTAAAAATGTATTGTTCCATACATAGCATGTTAACTAGATTTATCAAGTGGTATTTGCAATCAAAGCAAAATTGATATATTCTAAAAATTCACTAAGTTAGCTCCTCGTGTGATATGAGCAAAATATATAGGGTTTTAGGAGTAGTTTTCGCTCACATCGCATTGCATTTTGTGTTAGTTTCATGCATATGTTACTCTATTTTTCCACGCATTTCCTATTTTCTGGCTCGGAGGTCTGCTTGTTGTACTTGTGTGTGTTGGATAGCTTTTCGGGTGGAAAAGATGCATTTTCGGAGCAAAAGAAGAATATTTTGTAGCTAGACGCGAAGTGGGACACGACCAGGGCATGTGGATTCACACGGTCGTGTCCAATGGGCGAGATCAGCACCCTAGGCCCGCACATGGCCTGGTCGTGTGGAAACACACAGTCGTGAGGCAGCCCGACAGATTTGCGTGACTAGGGTTTTTTTCCAGATTTTGAGGTGGTCCGAGGCGATGTCTATATAAGGATGGCTCCGCCCAAACCCTAGGGGGGAGGAACGATGGCTAGGACGACACGTCGACTCCCTAAAAAGCTTTGGTAACTCGCAATGGGGAGGAGGAACGTCGTCGGAGGTCCACAACTTGCAATTCAACGCCGGAGAGAAGATCACAGAAGCATTGTATATCTCTATTTCTTCATTTCATTGCTTATGTATTCAATCTTAGACATGCTTTGTGATTCTTCCTTTGTATACATGGACTAGTACTTTCGGTTCTAGAATTAGGGAGTAGCTTGTGTATATAAACAATGTTAAATTCTGCCCATGAGTTTGATTTGACAATTGTTAGTTGCTCTTTACTATATCTATGTGTTTTTGGCTTTCTTTTCGCTGTGATTAGGAGATACAAGGGGTCACAGCCCTCACAATCTAAAATTTAGGAGATTTGATTAATGAACCTAGGGATAAGCCTGATCTCCTGCAACTGCAGGGAGAAGGGTGCGGTGGAATCGGAAACGGTTCACCGTAGGGATTGATTTGGCATCCTCATACCCTCTATCCCGCCCATTTAGGTCGAGATAGCTCCCGGTAGATGCAGTGGCTCTGTGGGAGAGTGTATGATGTCCCTTCCACAAAACCCTAGGTAAACGTCTAGACAACGCCAATTAACAACATTGTTCTATGATACGCAAGCGAAACAAAAGACCTAGAATCACCTTTGAAGACCTCAACACACTCTTTTTTCTCCTCCGTATGACACCGTACAAAGTAGAGTCGACCGACAACCCCCACCAACCGAAACCTCTTAGAGTCACATCCGAACAATTACAACCACTGAGTACATTGATACTCGAATCCCAGTTCCATTGGGATCGATAATCATTATTACTTGATGATATCGGTGGACTTGCGGACATTGAGCGTGAGCACGGGCTTTGAGTCCTCGACAGTCTCCGTCGCGAGATTTGAGGTCGCGTTCGTGTGCTTCAAGTTTTTGGCATCGTGGCCGGGGATTGATCGATTCAATATCAAATCAAATGGTGGTAAATTGGATTGGACTTAGGATTAGATTTATTTACTTGCTTTATTTTCTTTTAGTTTACTTTATTTGCTTTAGTTCTATATTTTCCATATTTAGATTTAGTTTTTATTTTTAGCAGTAGTTTCCTATTTACTTATTGCAACTTAGATTTTTATTTTCTAGATTGATTTATTTTCTGCTTTTAGAATTAAATTATCACTCTTAACTTCATGGTTTGGTTCGTCATATACATAAACGTTTAGGATCGAAAGGTTTAATTCCGATCGACTTAGAAATTGAGCGAACCTTTCACCGTCGAAGAGCAGAAAAACAAAAGATGGAGGATCAAGCTGCATCCGAGGTGAACATAGGTAGTCGACCTCTGCGGGACTACACATCACCTAGCACTAGAGGATTCAGGCCAAGTATAGCTGGACCATCTATTTCGGCAAATAACTTTGAGCTGAAGCCGACACTTATACATATAGTCCAACAGAGCCAATTCGGGGGAGCTACGACTAAAGACCCGAACCGGCACCTCGAGGAATTTCTTGAAATCTGTTCGATGATGAAAATGAATGGAGTCCCTTCTGACGCAATGTGAGCTTGTTCCCATTTTCATTGCGGGATAAGGTTAAGGTATGGCTTCACTCCTTACCTTATGGAAGCATCACTATATGGGAGCAATGTGAGCAGCAATTTTTGAATAAATACTTCCCACCAAGTAAGACTTCTCACATGTTCCATCTTATCATGAGCTTTCGCCAGGAGGAGGGGGAGTCCCTATTCAAGGCTTGGGATCGCTACAAGAGGCTACTCTACCAATGCCCCCACCACATACTGGAGAGGTGGCTGGTGATCCACATTTTCTATAATGGGATCGCTTATGCCACGAAGATGTCCCTAGATTCGGCTGCAAAAGGAGCATTGATGAATATGACCATAGAGGAAGCGGAAGAGCTTACCGAAGAGGTGGCCCAGAACCACCATCAATGGGGTTTCGAACGTGGTAAACATACACCTACAGCGGGACGGTACACTGTCAACTCCATGGACCACCTTTCAGCAAGGATGGACGCGCTCAGCTGACGGTTTGAATCTATGAATTCTTAATCTACATGCGCAGCCATTGATTTTGGAGAGGGAGCGCCAACATATCGAGAGGACCACTATGGAGGGCCAGGGACCTTAGACGAGCAGATTGAGCATTGTGACGTGGTCGGGGACTATGACCAAAGGCCCCACAAACTGTACTCCAATACTTATAATCCCAGATGGAGAAATCACTCAAATTTCTCTTATAAGAATAACTCGGGAAATGCACAACCATCAGGGGGTACGGGCAGCAGCAGGGCAATGGGCAGCAACCACAGAAGTCCAGACTGAAACTGATGATGGAGGACTTCATCGCTACCCAAACTAAGGCCAATGAGGAATTTCATCGCCAAAATCAGAAGTCTGAAGAATCACTCAGAGACTTGAAGGCCACCGTTGATGGCCTTGCAAGTCATACTAGGATGTTGGAGATGTAAGTGGCCCAAATAGCCCAATCTGTGTCGCAACCCGTGAAGAGCTCTCCGGTGAGTCAAGGAAAAGAGGAAGGAGTGGGGCAAAGTAGCCAATTCGCCAAGGGGTGTGTAGCCATGATTACCACCCTACCTGACCAAGCTGAGTTTGAAGAGAAGATTCCATTACAGCTTGAGGACCCTGGTGAATTTGTTCTTCCTTGCTCAATTTATGGAGAAAGATTCATTAACGCATTGTGTGACTTGGGGTCGTCAGTGAGTGTGATGCCCTATGCATTTTACTTAGAGATGAGATTGGGTAATATACAACCAATGGGTATAGGTATATGTATAGCGGACGCCACGATCAAGAAGTCCGTTGGCCTGCTACCACACGTGCCTTTGATGATTGATGATTTCGTGATACCCACTGACTTCATCATACAGGACACAAGACCAAATCCTCAGAATCCCATCATTCTGAGAAGGCCTTTTCTAGCGACTGCAGGGGCGTGCATAGATGTGAAGGCACACCAGATCTCCTTGGAGGTAGACGGGGAGATCAGCCTTTTTAGCCTTTCGGAGCACAGAGCTCCCTACCTCGACGTCTTCACATTTAGCATAATGAAGCCGGAACCTCCAGATGAAGATCCCGAGATGGATGAATAGAGGTTCACTGAACCACCAGAGCCAAGTTGATAGTAGAGTGTGGTCAAGCTAAACGGCCTTAAACTAAGCACTTCTTGGGAAGCAACCCAAGTTTAGTTTTAGATTTTCCTTTTTGATTGCATTGCATGAATTTGTGTTATTTTTAGCTTTGATCTCCATCACATTTAGAGTTAGGACTAGAAAAGAACTTTGCTAGGCAAAAATAAAATCCATATTAGTCAACACGGCGAAGTGTATGAGAAAATTTGGACCGTGGTGCATAAATGGGTGAAAAATGGGGGCACACGGTTTGGCTGTGTGTTTTCCCACGACCGTACCCGACTGACCCGAGGCGCACACGGCCTGGCCGTGTGTTTTCACATAACCGTGGCGCGCGAGGTTAAAAGGGGCGAGCTGTGTGTTTTCACCCTATTTGCACCGTGTGCTTGTAGGTTTTGCCCGGAAGCTCTGATACCAATTGAAGGGATTTCCCTTGTCGAGTCCGTGAGAGGAAACTTCGCTTCCCCTTCGCCTCGGTTGATTGACCATGGTGATCCCTGTAGGGAATTCTTTATGCCAAATGGCATATGCGCAACGGAAAAATTAGGATCCCTTCCAAGTGATCCATGCGAAAGCAAACTCGTATAAAATAAATTTCTCTAAACCAAGCCTATCTTATAGGAGAGGATTACCTTTGTTGCGTGCCCTTGTTAATCCCGCTTCTTCCTTTTGTTTGTTGGATGTTTAGCACGTTCAAGTGTCCGAGCCTCTATATGTATCCACACGAGCAAGCTCTTGTCTCACAAAAGAAAACTAGAGGAGCTCTCCTTTACTTCTTGCTAGAGAAGTCCCTAAAGGAGAGGAAGCTAGGGAAAAAGAGAAGGGAAGAAGAAGACTACTCTTCTTGCTACACTCACAAAAGCCACACAACAATAAGCTCTCAAGCTCTCTCCAAGCCTCAAGCTCCCAACAACCACACCTACAATTGCTTTGGCCGGCCACTCCATGGGGTCTTTTATAGGGTTGGAAAAAACCTTTCACCTCCACACATTCAATGCAATCCATTGCATTGGGACATTTGTTTGGCCGGCCACTTAAGGAGACAAAACCATTTTGTTTCCTTCCACCTTATCTAGCTTAGGTGGATGCTTAGGTGGCATGCTTATGTGGCATGCTTATGTGGCATTCTTATGTGGCATTCATGCATGTTGAATTAATCTTATTAATTCAATTAAGCTTATGTTATCATATTGAATTAATCTTATTAATTCAATTAAGCTTATGTTATCATATTGAATTAATCTTATTAAATCAATGAGGTAACATATTGAATTAATCTCATTAAATCAATTAGTTAAAATTCTCATTAAGCTTAAAGTCCAAAAACCATTTTGTACTTAAGCTTATTCCCAAATTATTCTAGTCAAACTAGAATACTCTAATTCCTCTAATCATCATGCTCTTTGTGTGTGACCCTATAGGCTCTCATAACGTTGGCAGTGGACCTAAACTCTTTTAGATACACAAGCAATGAGCGGCATCTAGCAATACAACATTGCTACCCAAGTTATGAGATAAGTCAAGATCCGACTAACCTTTCCGTGACTACTATAATATATGACCGTGTCCTTCTATCCTTGATATCAGATTGATCAATGAGGCATAGACCGTGTCATCCTCGATCAATCTATGTGTTTCTTGATCCTTGAGTAAACTAACTCAAACAAATGAGCTCAATATCTCATATTGACTCATTCGAGCATGGCCATGCGTTTTAGTAGTTCTACTCAATCAAGGGGCCCACCGATATCACTATCGTCATATGAGAGGGATAGATCCCATTTACATCACTCACATCCCTCTGCATAATTTGTTATATACCCAGTAATTGCCTTTATGGTCCACCCTGTTACGGGTGACGTTTGACGATACCAAAGTACATAACTCCTTATGTAGGGAACCGTAGTGACTTCAGGTCTGAGGACTATTCATACCAATAGTTACATGAGAAAGTTTATGACACTCATATAACGATCCATGAAACTTTCTCATGGCGGGTCAGTTCAGTATATATTCTCTAATATATACCCATGTGTCAACTTGATATCATATATCCATGACTTGTGAGATCAAGTCATCAATTGACCTACATGCTAGTCTTTATGTATTAATATTGCCCTTGCATATTAATACTTGACTAGGAACATTTAGAAAGTGTTCTCTGACCTCTCATAATCAATTCCGCCAATTGATGTCGTAGATAAGAACCTACTTTTCTAGGGCATTACTATATTTAATTTATGCACAAGCAAGACTTAAATATAATAACCAATCCTTTGCCTTTATAGAATATGATACAAAATGTTCCCTATTCAACCATCACATGATTGGTTCTTAGGGCTATAACTAACAATCTCCCACTAGCACTAGTACCAATCACTATGATATCTAATACCTAGTGACCTAGTGTGACCATCATGCTTCCTCATGCAAAGCCTTGGTCAATGGATCTGCAATGTTAGCTTACAGCCGGTACTCTGCATATCCTCACATCTCCTCTATCGATGATCTCTCGAATGAGATGGAAGCGCCGCATTGATATGTGTTTGGTCCTGATGTGATCGAGGTTCCTTAGCTCGCAATAGCCCCATTGTTGTCACAATAGAGGTCTATTGGATCTGCAATGCTAGGAACTACCCCAAGTTCAGCGATGAACTTATGGAGCCAAATAGCCTCCTTTCTTTGCATCGGATGCAAAGCAATATACTCGCTTCGCTGTAGAATCAAGAATCGTGTCTGCTTTGAACTCTTCCACTCACACTCCACCATTCAGCAAAACACGTACTCGATTGCGATCTATAGTCATCCTTATGTTTGGAAGCTTGCATCACTGTAACCCTTTACAGCTAGCTCCTCATTGCCTCCAAATATCAGGAAATATTCTTTCATTCTTCGTAAGTATTTAAGAATATTTTTGACTGCTATCCAGTGACTTTCACCTGGATCCGACTGGTATCTACTCGTCATGCTCAAAGCATACGAGACGTCAGGACGAGTACAAAGCATGGCGTACATGATAGACCCTATGGCAGACGCATAAGGGATCTTATCCATGCGATCTCTCTCCTCCTTAGAAGAGGACATTGAGTCTTCGAAAGACTCACACCATGTGATAAAGGCAGAAATCCTTTCTTGGAATTTTGCATAGCAAAACGATCTAGCACTTTATCAATGTATGTACTCTGACTTAGGCCAAGTAATCTTTTAGATCTATCTCTATAGATCTTGATGCCTAGAATATAGGCAACTTCACCTAAGTCTTTCATCGAGAAACAATTCCCTAACCACATCTTCACAGACTAGAGTGAGGGAATATCATTTCCGATGAGAAGTATGTCATCTACATACAAGACAAGAAATACAACTGTGCTCCCACTATTTCTCTTGTAGACACAAGGTTCATCTTCATTCTTGATGAAACCAAACTCTTTGATTGCATCATCAATCGAAGATTCGACCGAGAGGCTTGCTTTAGTCCATAAATGGACCTTTGCAGTTTGCATACCTTTCCAGGATGCTTTGGATCTTCAAAACCCTCAGGTTGTGTCATGTACACATCCTCGAGTAGCTTTCCATTCAGAAAAGCGGTTTTGACATCCATCTGCCAGATCTCATAATCGTGGTAGGCTGCAATAGCAAGTATGATCCGAATGGATTTAAGCATCATCGTGAAAAGGTTTCATCATAGTCAATACCATGAATTTGTTTGAATCCTTTGCACCAATCTACCTTTATAGGTATGCTTATTACCATCCATGTCGTCTTTACTTTAAAGACCCACTTACACCCAATGGGTTTTACCCTTCGTGGATCAACCAAGGTCCATACTTGTTTAGTGTACATTGATTCCATTTCGTATCTCATGTCCTCTAGCCATTTCTTGGAATCTGGGCTCATCATAGCTTCTTGATAGGATGTAGGCTCGTCAAGATCGACTAGCAATACATCACCATTGTCGATCAAGAGAAAAGAATATCTCTCGGGTTGACGACGGATCTGTCGGATCTACGAAGAGGTTGGTCTACTTGAGCAGTGTTTGTTCCACAACTCTTTGGGCAACAATTTCCTCATCCACAACACTTTGTGGTTCTGTTCATTTTCCATCGAAGCCTTAGTGTTATCGTCATCTTGAACTTCTTCAAGATGAATTTTACTCCCACTAGTTTTCTAGAAATAAATTCTCTTTCTAGAAAGACAAAGATTTCGCAACAAACACCTTGCCAAGTGTGGGATTGTAAAGTAATATCCCTTAGTTTCCTTGGGATATCCGACAAAATAACACTTATCTGATTTGGGTCCTAGTTTATCTGAGACTTGACGTCTTACATAAGCTTCACAACCCCAAATCTTTATAAAAGACATTTTGGGACTCTTCCCAGTCCATATCGTATATGGTGTCTTTTCTACGGCTTTTGATGGGACGCGATTAAGTGTGAAAGCGGCTGTCTCTAGAGCTAGTCCCCAAAAGGAAGTAGGTAGATCAGTCTGGCTCATCATTGATCGTACCATATCTAATAGAGTACGATTTCTCCTCTCAGATACACCATTCCATTGTGGTGTTCGAGGGGGAGTGAGTTGGGATATTATCCCACACTCAGCCAGGTGATCACGAAACTCTTGACTAAGGTATTCACCACCTCGATCTGATCGAAGTAGCTTGATACGCTTACCAAGTTGGTTTTGTACTTCATTCTTGAATGCTTTGAACTTTTCAAAGGATTCTGACTTATGTCTCATCAAATATAAGTAGCCAAATCTACTCATATCATCAGTGAAAGTAATAAAGTACTTATAGCCTCCTCTGGCTTCGACATTGAAAGGCCCACATACATCAGTATGTATGAGTCCTAACAAGTCTGTCGCTCTCTCTCCATGTCCACTAAATGGAGTTTTAGTCATCTTTCCTAAAAGGCAAGATTCGCATACCTCATATGATTCAAAATCAAATGAGTCCAATAATCCATCTTTATGGAGTTGGGATATGCGTTTTTCATTTATGTGACCTAGGCGACAGTGCCAGAGATATTTTTGGTTCGAATCATTCGATTTGAACCTCTTGGTATTTACGTTATAAATTGGGTTTTCTAAATCTAGAACATAGAGACCATTCATAAGTGGTATTTACGTTACAATAGAACATTTCATTCAAATAAATGGAACAACATTTGTCCTTTATTATAAAAGAAAAATTTTTCTTGTCTAAACAAGATACAGAAATTATGTTCTTTGTCAATGCAGGTACATATAAGCACTCCTCTAGTTCTAAGATAAGCCCAGTGGGCAAAGACAAAGAATATGTTCCTACAGCTACAGCAGCAACTTTTGCACCATTGCCTACTCGTAGGTCTACTTCGCCTTTTGCCATTTGTCTACTATTTCTCAGTCCCTGCACATTATTACAAATGTGAGATGCACATCCGGTATCTAATACCCATGTAGAAGAAATAGATAGATTAACTTCTATAACGTGTATACCTGAGGCAGAAGTCCCACTTCTTTTATTCTTTACTTCCTCAAGGTAGACTTCATAGCCGCTTCAAAGGTCCATCTACCGCAATGGAAGCAGTCCCCTTCCTTAGGTACTTTACCTTTACCCTTTGAAGTGGATGAATTGGCCTTGCCTTTGGCTTGGGTCTTACCCTTGCCTTTGCGCTTACCTTTGCCCTTCTTGACCATTAGTACGTTGCTAACTTTCTTTTTGAGATTCGGTTCAGCAGTTCTTAACATGCTGAGAATCTCAGGCAAAGGTTTATCAATTTCATTCATGTTATAATTCATGACGAATTGATTATATGCTTCCGGCAACGATTGCAGGATAACATCGGTTGCCAATTCTTGGCTCAGTGGAAAACCTAGTCTTTCAAGGTTCTCAACGTACCCAATCATTTTGAGTACGTGAGTTCCTACAGGTGTTCCTTCTTGCATCTTGCATGCAAAAAGAGCCTTAGACACTTCAAAACGCTCGTGCCTAGCTTGTCCTTGATATAGTTGTTTCAAATGCTCAACCATATCATAGGCATCCATGTTCTCATGTTGCTTCTGAAGCTCAGAGTTCATGGTGGCAAGCATAAGACATGACACATCTAATGCGTCATCTTGATGCTTCTTATAAGCATCCTTTTCAGCACGAGTGGCCGCATGGGCGGGTGTTCCAGGGGTAGACTGCTCTAGGACATACAGTTTGCGTTCTTGTTTGAGGATAATCCTCAAGTTCCTATACCAGTCAAGAAAGTTCGCTCCATTAAGCTTGTCCTTCTCAAGCTTGGTTAAAAGGGGCGAGCTGTGTGTTTTCACCCTATTTGCACCGTGTGCTTGTAGGTTTTGCCCGGAAGCTCTGATACCAATTGAAGGGATTTCCCTTGTCGAGTCCGTGAGAGGAAACTTCGCTTCCCCTTCGCCTCGGTTGATTGACCATGGTGATCCCTGTAGGGAATTCTTTATGCCAAATGGCATATGCGCAACGGAAAAATTAGGATCCCTTCCAAGTGATCCATGCGAAAGCAAACTCGTATAAAATAAATTTCTCTAAACCAAGCCTATCTTATAGGAGAGGATTACCTTTGTTGCGTGCCCTTGTTAATCCCGCTTCTTCCTTTTGTTTGTTGGATCTTTAGCACGTTCAAGTGTCCGTGCCTCTATATGTATCCACACGAGCAAGCTCTTGTCTCACAAAAGAAAACTAGAGGAGCTCTCCTTTACTTCTTGCTAGAGAAGTCCCTAAAGGAGAGGAAGCTAGGGAAAAAGAGAAGGGAAGAAGAAGACTACTCTTCTTGCTACACTCACAAAAGCCACACAACAATAAGCTCTCAAGCTCTCTCCAAGCCTCAAGCTCCCAACAACCACACCTACAATTGCTTTGGCCGGCCACTCCATGGGGTCTTTTATAGGGTTGGAAAAACCCTTTCACCTCCACACATTCAATGCAATCCATTGCATTGGGACATTTGTTTGGCCGGCCACTTAAGGAGACAAAACCATTTTGTTTCCTTCCACCTTATCTAGCTTAGGTGGATGCTTAGGTGGCATGCTTATGTGGCATGCTTATGTGGCATTCTTATGTGGCATTCATGCATGTTGAATTAATCTTATTAATTCAATTAAGCTTATGTTATCATATTGAATTAATCTTATTAATTCAATTAAGCTTATGTTATCATATTGAATTAATCTTATTAAATCAATGAGGTAACATATTGAATTAATCTCATTAAATCAATTAGTTAAAATTCTCATTAAGCTTAAAGTCCAAAAACCATTTTGTACTTAAGCTTATTCCCAAATTATTCTAGTCAAACTAGAATACTCTAATTCCTCTAATCATCATGCTCTTTGTGTGTGACCCTATAGGCTCTCATAACGTTGGCAGTGGACCTAAACTCTTTTAGATACACAAGCAATGAGCGGCATCTAGCAATACATCATTGCTACCCAAGTTATGAGATAAGTCAAGATCCGACTAACCTTTCCGTGACTACTATAATATATGACCGTGTCCTTCTATCCTTGATATCAGATTGATCAATGAGGCATAGACCGTGTCATCCTCGATCAATCTATGTGTTTCTTGATCCCTGAGTAAACTAACTCAAACAAATGAGCTCAATATCTCATATTGACTCATTCGAGCATGGCCATGCGTTTTAGTAGTTCTACTCAATCAAGGGGCCCACCGATATCACTCTCGTCATATGAGAGGGATAGATCCCATCTACATCACTCACATCCCTCCGCATAATTTGTTATATACCCAGTAATCGCCTTTATGGTCCACCCTGTTACGGGTGACGTTTGACGATACCAAAGTACATAACTCCTTATGTAGGGAACCGTAGTGACTTGTGTCTGAGGACTATTCATACCAATAGTCACATGAGAAAGTTTATGACACTCATATAACGATCCATGAAACTTTCTCATGGCGGGTCAGTTCAGTATATATTCTCTAATATATACCCATGTGTCAACTTGATATCATATATCCATGACTTGTGAGATCAAGTCATCAATTGACCTACATGCTAGTCTTTATGTATTAATATTGCCCTTGCATATTAATACTTAACTAGGAACATTTAGAAAGTGTTCTCTACAGCCTCTCATAATCAATTCTGCCAATTGATGTGCTGTAGATAAGAACCTACTTTTCTAGGGCATTACTATATTTAATTTAGCTGGCACAAGCAAGACTTAAATATAATAACCAATCCTTTGCCTTTATAGAATATGATACAAAATGTTCCCTATTCAACCATCACATGATTGGTTCTTAGGGCTATAACTAACAATCCCTTCGATGTCCCCGAATTAAAAATTTAATCCTAGACAAAAGGGATTCCCAAAGCAACTAAGACATCGTCGTGCTATTCGTTTAGAGAGGTCACCTGAACAAACTAGTTGTTCAAGCGACCATCCTCTATTCTACGAGTAGCCGCGGAATAGACGATGTCCGGATCGCCGGTTTTTGTGTTTATACTCGGGATCCAAGTATTATTTAGCCTATTTACAGAAATATAACATGCTTATATTTTGAAAAACAAACAGAAGCAATGAATAAAAAAGATAGAAGAATAGTTATACCTCTTGGTCTTCCAATGTATGACCCTCCTCCTTTTGGACGTCGTGTGGGCGACGATCCACCAAAAGTCGAAGCTCCTAGATCGCAAAACTTCCTTCCTTGCTTTTCCCAAGCAAGAGGACGAAGAGAAACAATGTTTTTCTCCTTCAAAAACTCAACCAACAAAGAACTATAGAAGTTCTTGCTGCCGGCCAACTAGAAGGAGAAGAAGATGATGGAAAACTACCAAGACACCAAGGGAAACCCTATATCTTGTTTCCACCACCTAAGGAGAAGAGAGGGGAGTGTTTTGGGCACCGGACAAGGGCTGGGAAGGGCTGGAATAGCTGCTGGACATTGGCCACAAGGCAAGGAAGAAGAAGGAAAACTTGCCTTATTTGGTGCCACCCTTGCTTCCAAACCCTAACCCTAATTCCAATCCTATCTCAACTAGGATTGCCCTATTCTTGCCGCCCAAGCCTTGCTCCCTCTCAATCATCATCTTCACGCCAACCCCATGCCACCTTTTATAGAGTTTGGGGATAAGCCATGAATTAATCTCCTCCATTGGTTCTAGGGATTTAATCTCAACCGTCGGATCTAGAGATTTAATCTCAACCGTTGGATCTTAGAGATTTAATCTCTACCAATGGATCATAGTGTTTTGTTTCTATCCATTGGATCTAAGCATCTTGAGGTGTTAATGGGCTACATTAGGGACCAAGAGGAGGAGTTGGGTCTTGGCCACCCATGGATCAAGCCCACATAAAGTCCGATCCACTAATGATGGTCCAATCCACTAAAGGTCCATCATTGATCTACCTCACCAACCCCCATATGATAATATGGGCTCCATATATTATTTGTACATTTTCTCCCCGTGTTTAAGATCTCGAATGTCCGTCGATTAATTAATTTACTGACCATTAATTAATCAACATCTAACTCCTTGAGTAGTACCACTCAACCTTTTCATCATGCCGGACCTAGTCCACCTGCAGGGTTTACATGATGAACCTTATGAGCTCCTCAATGGGACATCATCATCCTAATATATAGGACACGATTTCCTCCTATAATCAACGACACACCATATAAATAATATCATCTCCCAACTTACCGAGTCTATCGATTTAATCTATAAATCTCGCCCATTGGTAAATCAAAGAGATGAGTACCAAGTATATGTGCCCGTTATTATATCGAGATTAAGAGCATTTACTAAATAATATCTGAGGTCCGATTCAATTATGTAGTCAGCAATACATCGAATCACCTATGTGTCGGTCATGCTCAATACACACAAAGTGTACTAGTGTGATTCTAAGGTCAAGACAAACCAATACCAAATCACACTACAACCATTCCGATGGTTTGTCCAAGGCCATCTCGGTTGTGAACCTTTACTTATACTTTACAAGGAGCCGATAACATGATCTCCCGTGTTACACCACACACCATGTTATCTACAATGTAATGTATTAGACAATATGCATAAATATATGCAAACAATGATCATGTGATTCTTATTTCAAAAATAAAGATGTTTATAGAAAAGATAGACTTTTCAGTATACATCCCTACACTGCTTCGAAAGTTCTTGCCCTAGCCGTGTGATTTCGTCTTCCCTACCATCTAGAAGCATTTTTTACCTCTAAAGAAACAAAAATAAAGAAAGATTAGGAGGACCAAGACCGTAGCACCCCGATCCAGCACCTCAGAGCGACGAACAAGGAGAGTCGATGCCCCTCAAGCTCCGGAAGAGGGTAATGCCCTTCCCACTCTACTTTTTCGCAATAATGAACAAAGAGATAGATACAATATGCTCTCTACTCGTAAACTTACTGTTACTAGGTACTTAGATGAAGATTTGCTAGAATCTTTAGGGTTGTTGGGTGATATGCAAACCCTATTTGCAAAAATGGGGTGGGAAGAGATTATGGGAATAAAACACCTAACCTACCCTAGGATAGTTTTGGAATTTTTGAGTTCCTTAGAGGCGGAAGTTTTAACGGGTAGAGAGAACGAGGGGGGTAGGATAACTTTTAGGCTTTTTAACATTGAGCATGAGTGGACCCTTCAACAATGAAACTCATGCTTTGGCTTACCAAGTGGGGGAGAAAGAAGGACCCCTAATGGGTACAACTCTCGATTAGTTTGGACTGAGTTGACAGGGGAGCACGCTTATGACCCATCTAGGGCCAAAGCGTTGCGCCTCCAAAATCCTGTCTTTCGATACCTCCACCGCATCATTGCCAGTACTATATTTGGTCGTGGGGAGAGTGATGGTGTAGTTAGAGCTAGCGAGCTGCTTTGCCTATGAGTTATGCTACAAGAAAGGAGTAGAATCGATGTAGGGTCCCATTTCATCAGACACTTAATGAAGATGGGCAAAGCAGCACGAGGAGAGATCAATGTGGGAGGCCTACTTACCCACATTTGTCATAGGATGGGGTACGATTACATAGCATTAGAGAGTATAGAGGGGAGCCCTAGGATCGACCTAGGAGTATGCATGGCCTTGAAGATGATTGTGAGAGAAGGAGACTCCTTATGCTATGTAAGGAAAAATCTTATGGCCCTTAGGCTCCCTGACCCGGATCGTACCACTATCACTATACGCGCCAACTTGTGCTTGGACCTGATAGTGGAGTCCCCTCCACATGAGGGACCATCCACATTAGCGCCCATCTCTCCACCTTTATATCACTCTCCCTCCAGTCCACACATGCATAAGAGCCCACCTAGTCCACGCCGACATGAGCCTACACCTACACCACTGCCTTTTTCTACTTTTGAGCAGGTTGCAGGTACGTCGACCTATGATTTCTCAGAGTTTGGATTGTACCTCGACGACATTTACACTGAGCAGCAGACGCAGAGTCAGCGATGGGAGGAGTAGAGCACCTAACAACAGGCGGAGTTCCAGGGATTCCGAGAGCATTTCCAGTGGGCTGAGGAGTTCTATGATAAGGCCCGCATATACTTCCAAGAGGAGGTAGTTCGCCGCCAGAATGAAGCCGCCTACCATAGGAAGATGCGACATCACATGCATGTCGACAAGCATAGTGGGCTAGGGTGGAGGACCATTGAGCAGCCGCTCCATCCACCAGCTCTCAGATTGACCACATGTACATGTGGCATTAGCGGCTAAGCAGCAGGTTCTCCCATGATTCAGAGATGCCCAGGCTCCCAGACTTTCCACCTCGTCCACCATATTAGAGGTATATTTTCATTTAAGTATGGGGTGGAGACCCCAAGATTTATTTTGTTTTGTTTCCTAGCAGTAGTTTCTTTTCTGGTATTTTCATTTATTCATGCCTAAGTTGTTTAGTTTCTTTCAGTACTTGATTTTTGTTGTTTGTAAAGCTACCTCAGTAGTATTTTTGAAAGTCCCTTGCATGAGTTGTTCTCATATGTAGCTTAACTCCATTTATCTTGTGGTATTTTATTTTATTTCGCTCTATTAAATGTTCTAGACTTACACTGGTTAGATTTGTTTTTGCACTTACACATGTCGAACATTCTGAAAGGGAGAATCTAGTACATACCTAGTTACTGGAGATGCTCGGATTGTGTAAGCCCATTCGGAAAAATCAAAATCCCAGTGAGCCGAAAAATAAAAGATAGAAAAGAAAAAGAGAAATAAAAGAAAAAGAGAAAAAGAAATGGAAAAAAAAGAAAAAAAAGGAGAGAGATTATATGGGATAAACAAACATTTATAGTGGGTGGAAATGGCTAAGTGCCCTTTTGAGACCGAGTTAGGTTACTGGGGAAACACCTACCAATTTCTCTAAATACCGAGCATGCCTTTGAGACTTTGTGCTAGATCTAGGGAATGACCCTCGCTTTTGGCAGGTAAGTGCCTAAGAGTCGGAAACCTTAGGAAAGATATGGAGTGATGACTTAACTCACCATGGAACGGGCATCCCCTAACGATGGTTAGCTTAACACGAGCACGAGGAGCTAACTTAGTTAACTTCTAGAATATATTTCTTTTGCTTTCATCGCAAATACCACCTGATAAATTTAATTAACATGCTAATTAAGGAAAGATATCTTTTTAAAATTTCATGGCACTGAGGTTTGCTTGAGGACAAGCAATGATTTAAGTTTTGGGGAAGTGATGTGAGGAAAATATATAGGGTTTTAGGAGTAGTTTTCGCTCACATCTCATTGCATTTTGTGTTAGTTTCATGAATATGTTACTCTATTTTTCCACACATTTCCTATTTTCTGGTTTGGAGGTTTGCTCGTTGTACTTTTGTTTGTAGGATAGCTTTTTGGGTGGAAAAGATGCATTTTCGGATCAAAAGAAGGACATTTCGCAGCTAGATGAAGAGTGGGACATGGCTAGGGCGTGTGGATTCACATGACTGTGTCCAATGGGCGAGATCAGCACCCTAGTGCCACACATGGCCTGGCCATGTAGAAACACATGGCCGTGTGGCGGCCCGATAGAGATAGATTACATGACTAGGGGTTTTTTACTGCGTGGTCAGAGCGATGTCTATATAAGGATAGCTCGCCCAAACCTAGAGGCGAGGCATGATGGCTGGGGCGGCCGCATTCGAAACCCTAAAAAGCTTTAGTGGCAGCAGCGGGAGGAGGAGGCGTGGCAGTAGGAGGTCACAACACAGATTCAATCTGGGAGAGAAGATCACGTAAGCATTGTATATCTCTATTTCTGTGTTTCATCCCTTATGTTTCAATCTTAGACATGCTTTGTGATTCTTCCTTCGAATACATGGAGTAGTACTTTTGGTTCTAGGATTAGGGAGTAGCTTGTGTACATAAATAATGTTGGTTCATGTTAAATTCTGTCCATGAGTTTGATTTGACAATTGGTAGTTTATTTTTACTATATCTATGTGTGTTTGACTTTCTTTCCACTGTGGTTAGGCGATACAAGGGGTGACATCCCACACAATCTAAAATTTAGGAGATTTGATTAAGAAACCTGGGGGTAAACCTGATCTCCTGTAATTGCGGGGAAAAGGGTGCAGTGGAATCGGAAACAATTCACCGTAGGGATTGATTTGGCATCCTCGTACTCTCTATCCCGACCTTTTGAGCGGAGATAGCTCCCGGTAGATGCAGCGGCTCTGCGGGAGATTGTATGATGTCTCTTCCACAAAATCATAGGTAAACGTCTAGACAATGCCAATTGACAACATTATTCTATGATACGCAAGTGAAACCGAAGTCCTAGAATCACCTTTGAAGACCTCGGCACACTCTTTTTTCTCCTCCGTGTGACACTGTACAGAGTAGAGTCCACCGACAATCCTCACCAACCGAAACCTCTTAGCATCACATCCGAACAATTACAACCACTGAGTATATTGGTACTCGAATCTCAGTCCCTGTGGAATCGATAATATTTATTACTTGACGACATCCGTGCACTTGCGGGCATTGAGTGCGAGCGTACGCTTTGTGTCCTCGACGGTCTCCATCACGAGATTTGAGGTCGCATTCGTGTGCATCATCGTGCTTGTGCTAAGCAAATCTTCTTTGGGGATACTCGTTCCTTGGTAAGTTATGTCGTTATCCTATAGCTTTCCTAAGGTCTCCGACTCTTAGGCACTTACTTGCCCAAAGCGAGGGTCGTTCCCTAGATCTAGCACAAAGTCTCGAAGGTGTGCTCGGTATTTAGAGAAATTGATAGGTATTTCCCCAGTAACCTAACTCGGTCTCAAAGGGGCACCTAACAATTTCCACCATGAAAACTATTTTTTTTATCCCTCATAATCTCTTTTTCCTCTTTCTTTTCTTTTTCATTTCCTTTTCTCTCTTTTTTTTCTTTTTCTTTTCTCTCTTTTATTATCTCGGCTCACTAGGATTTTGATTTTTCCCAATAGGCTTACACAATTCGAGCATCTCCAGTAACTAAAATGCTAACCTTAGGATCACCTGTGGATTCCAAAGTACTAGAATACTGAGATGAATCATAACTAGGTATGTACTAGACCCTCCCTTTCAGAAAGTTCATCATGTGTATGTGTAGAATAGAAGCTAACCAGTGTAAGTCTAGAAGAATGATTCAGAGCCAATAAAATAAAATACCACGAGGAAAATGAAGTTACACTACTCATGGAAACAACTCATAAAGAAATTTTTTAAAAATACTACTGAGGCAGTTTATAGGTAGCAAAAACAAAGTGCTGAAAGAAACTAAAATGACTAATGCATGAATAAATGAATGCTAACAAAAATGTAAACATTAGGAAAGAAACTACTGCTAGAAACAAAACAAAACTCGGGATCCCCCCAGACTTAAGTGAAGCATACCTCTAGTATGGTGGACAAGGTGGAAAGTCTAGTAGCCTCGGTATCTCGGGATCCTGGGATAACCTACTATTGAGCCGCTGATGCCACATGTACATGTGGTTGATCTAGGAGCTTGTGGATGCAGCGACTGCTCGGTGCTCCTCCTCCCTAGCCCACTGTGCCTACTGGCCTCGCATATGATGCCGCATCTCTTGGTGGTAGGAAGCCTCCGCCTGGTGATGGATAGCCTCCTCCTGGAAGTAGACGTGGGCCCCGCCGAAGAACTCCTCGCCCCACTGGAAGTGCTCTCGGAAACCCTGAAACACTGCTTGCGTGTAGGCGCTCTGCTCCTCCCATCGCTGCCTCTGCGTCTGCTGCTTGGCATATATGTCGTCGAGGCACGATCGGAACTCCAAAAAATTGTAGGCAGATGTACCTGCATCCTGCTCAAAAGTAGAAAAAGGTGGTGGTGCTGGTGCAGGCTCATGTCGACATGGACTAGGTAAGCTCCTACGCATGTGTGGACTAGAGGGACCGTGATGCAAAGGGGAAAAACACACGGTGCAGTGCCCTTTACCCTTTTTGCAACATGGTCGTGTGAAAACACACGGCCAGGTCGTGTGCGCTGTTGGAATATGGGGCACAACCGTGTGAAAACACACGGCTAGGTCATGTAAAAACACACCGGCACACGGATTGGTCGTGTCAAAACACACAGCTAGGCCGTGTGCCCCCTGTTTCTCTCTCATAATGCATAACAGTCCGAATTCTCCTTACACACTCTGCCATGTAAGCTAAAAATTGATTTTACTTTTACTTAGCAAGTTCTTTCTATTCCTAATGCTAAACAAAATGGAAATCAAAGTTCAAATTAACCAAATGAATGCAATACAATCAAAAGAAAACTTAAAAAAAACTAAACTTGGGTTGCCTCCCAACAAGCGCTTTGTTTAAGGTCGTTTAGCTTTACCACACTCCATTATCAACTTGGCTCCGGAGGTTCTGTCAACTTCCAATCATCCGTCTCGGTATCTACATCCGATGGGCTCAACTTTATCCAACTGAAAGTAAAACCATCTAGGTAGGGAGTTCTACACTCTGATAGGCTGAAGAGGATGATCTCCCTATATACCTCTAAGGAGATCTAGTGTGCCTTTATGTAGGGGATAGATGTGTATGTGTTGGCCGGCTAGAGGGGGGTGAATAGCCCTGAATCATTCGATGGTGGAATTCGTTTGTTCTCATTACGTTGCTTTCCTACGATTGTCGTTAGCGCAACAAAAATAATAGAAACAATATTAATACTAACAACAATACAAGCATACGCAAACACACACGATATACGTGGTTCGGAACCGAATGGTTCCTACTCCACGGGCGAGCTCACCGAGCTCTAGTTATGCGTACGACACTAACTAAACAACTCCTTCTCGACAACACGTCGGAGGTGGAGAAACCTCTCACAAGCAATTACACTAAGTAATGAAATACAAGCAATACAAAGATAAATACAAAATACACGTAAAGAACACTTTACAATGCTTGCTTTGAACCCTTTGCTTGTAGCTTGCTTTGGATGGCTCTTGAAGGACTGGAATGCAGTAGAAATTCCCCTCCAATAGCTTCCTTAAAGTCTTATTCAAAATCCTCCCACTTGAGCTCGATTTATAACCTGCATCAAGCTGTTTTCGTGCCCAGCAGTCGACTGCCAAAAGGCCCCAGTCGATTGCCCCTGTAGCCGTTGTCTCACAATGGCCAGATCCACGTTGGATAAGTTCTAACGGATCACCTACCAGTCGACTGCCAGTCCATGGGAGTCGAATGGTGACCTAGTAGTCGACTGCCCAGTTGACTATGGAGCGTTCTGTGCTCACGACATTCCCATCAATCGACTGCCATCTCTCGGCAGTCGAATGCTGTTGACATCAATCGACTGCCAATCCATGGCAGTCGAATACCAAGAACAAAACTGCAGTCTAACACCAGTCGGACCCTAGTCAACTTGGATTAGTCGAACTGACACCTATGAAAATCGACTGTTGTTGGGAAAAACCTCAAGCACTATGTTGTTTGAGCATCCGACCGTCGAGTAAACCCTCAAACATCAAGTTTGAGCCTCCGAGACTCAGTCTTAGCCACTTGGCTAAGTCCACCTTATCCCTCATGGAGTTCCCCACCGTAGCTCTCTTCCCTCGTCTTACATCCCTCGGATGTGCCAAGCGCAGGGCTTTGCAATGCCATCCTTTGCGTCTCTTGCCCTCGAAGTATGCTTCCCTTTGGTCTCACTCCATTCTCTCCCCGTCCGACGGTCCCTCGGATGCACCAAGCGCACGGCTTCACAATGCCATCCTTCACCGACTCAAGGACCTCGAGCCTAGTGAACTTATTAAGATCTCAAGACTTCCCACATGCACCAAGCACACGGCTTTGCAATGAATTTCTCACCAAACACCAAACGCACGGCTTCGCAATGCTTTGGATTTTCGCACACCAAGCCCCATGCTTGGATTTTCCATGCCAACTCCATGTTCGACTTTCCCACACCAACCTCCATGCTTGGATTTTCTATGCCAACTCCATGTTGGACATTCCCATGACAATCCCATGTCATGAGTTTTGTCTATCATCAAAATACTATCAAAGTACTGCTCGAGTCAAACATGAGTCAACCTGGGTCGATTGCACCAACAATCTCCCCCTTTTTGATGATTGACAAAACTACCATCTCAAGTCTACCAATTCTCCCATATTGGTAATTCTCATATCCCAATGAGAATTCCAACGAACCATAATTGGTAACTTGGTAACTTCTCCCCCTTTTTGACATTACATCAAAAAGGTCCTCCCCAAGGGTATGAATGTCTCATATCCCAATGAGATCTTACAATCTCTCCCTTGAAGGAACACATCCCTACAATCTTTCTAGTGATCCCATATCACTTAAAGAGAGGTAACCCAATTTTCTTCCCATGAGGAAATACACATCCATCTTATTGGGATGTATACTGAAAAGTCTATCTTTTGTATGAACATCTTTATTTTGAAATAAGAATCACATGATCATTGTTTGCATTTTTATGGTTATGCAATATTGTCTAATACATTACATTGTAGATAACATGGTGGGTGGTGTCACACGGAAGATCATGTTATCGGCTCTTTGTAAAGTATAAGTAAAGGCTCACAACCGAGATGGCTTTGGACAAACCATCGGAATGGTTGTAGTGTGATTTGGTATTGGTTTGTCTTGACCATAGAATCACACTAGTGCACATTGTGTGTATTGAGTAGGACCGACTTAGAGGTGATTCGATTTATTGCTGACTATATAATCAAATCAGACCTCAGATATTATATTGTACATACTCTTAATCCTGATATAATAATGGACACATATACTTAGTATTCATTTCTTTTATTTACCAATGGGCAATATTTATAAATTAAATCGATAGTCTCGATAAGTTGGGAAATGATATTATTTATATGGTGTGTAGTTGATTATAGGAGGAAATCGTGTCCTATATATTAGGATGATGATGTCCCCTTGAGGAGCTCATAAGGTTCATCATGTAAACCCTGGATGTGGACTTGGTCCGACATGATGAAAAGGTTTAGTGGTACTACTCATGGAGTTAGATGTTGATTAATTAATGGTCAGTAAATTAATTAATCGACGGATATTCGAGATCTTAAACACGGGGAGAAAATGTACAAATAATATATGGAACCCATATTAACTTATGGGGGTTGGTGAGGTAGATCAATGATAATCCTTTAGTGGATTGGATTATCATTAATGGATCGGACTTTATGTGGGCTTGATCCATGGGTGGCCAAGATCCAACTCCTCCTCATGGTCCCTATTATAGCCTATTAACACCTCATGAAGCTTAGATCCAATGGATAGAAACAAAACTCTAGATCCAAGGGTAGAGATTAAATCTCTAAGATCCGACGGTTGAGATTAAATCTCTAGATCCGACGGTTGAGATTAATTCCCTAGAACCAATGGTGGAGATTAAACCAAGTCTTATCCCTAAACTCTATAAAAGGAGGCTTAGAGTTGGCGTGGAGGACAATTAAGAGGAGCTAGGGTTTTGGAGTTGGCGTCAAGTAGCAAGAGTTAGGGTTTGGTGCATTGCCGACACCAAATAAGGAAACAACTTCCTTATCTTCTTCTTCCTCAAGCTGTCGGCGCCCATTGAAGCCCTTCCAACCCTTGGCCGACATCCAAACTTCCTCTTCTCCTTCTCCTTGGTTGGTTGAAACAAGATTTAGGGCTTTCCCTAGGTGTCTTGGTCGGTTTCCACCTTAATCTCTTCTTCCTTCTTGGCCGGCGGCAAGCTCCAACATTGGATGTTGGTGGTTAGTTGAAAGAAGGAAAGGAGCTTTGTTTCTATTCTTTCTCTTGCTCGGAATGAGCAAGGAAGGAAGATTGGTGATCTAGGAGCTTTAAATTTTGGTAGATTGTCGCCCACACGACGTCCGAAAGAAGGAAGGTCATACATTAGAAGATCGAGAGGTATATCGATTCTTTATTCTCTTTTGTAACATGTTTGTTTTTGTTTTTCAATTATGAGCATGATATATTCTGTTTGTGGCTAAATAATACTTGGATCCCGAACATAAACATGAAAGTCGGCGATCCGGACATCGTCTATTCCGCGGCTACTCGTAGAATAGAGGTTGGTCGCTTGAACAACAAGTTTGTTCAAGTGACCTCTCTAAACGAATAGCACGACGACGACTTGGTTGTTTGGGCAATCCCTTTTGTCTAGGATTAATTTTTTTTTTAATCCGGGGACATCGATGGGATCGCCATGAACAATCGACAAAGGTGAAGTGGGAAACGATGTTTCCCCTCACGGATCACTCAAATCAAACCCTTCAATTGGTATCAGAGCTAAGGTTTCCAGTTTTCTGTGTTTAGGATTCAGTTACTCTTATGCATTTTTTCCATATATTATATGTGTCGGATAATAGTAGGATATGCGTAGGTTAACTCTTTGGTTGCAGGCATAAGATCCGACTATTATGGCCATATGTGTGTATGTGATTGTATGTGTGTATTTTGTTGAATCCTCGTGGTTGACGAGGCTAGTATTTAATTTTTTATAAATTAGATACGGCATTGTTTAGCCACTCTTTTATTTTAGTTTACTTTCGATATATATTTCATGTACACTCCCTCGTGGAGTATAGGATCGATGGATGTAAATTAAAATAGATTTTAGTCTCGGCTCAGATCTCCGGATGGCTCGTACATGGCGTAGGAGGAGCGGACGAGAAGGCGATACGACGGGAGATATATTGAAGACAAAAGCCATAATAGTTGGAAAATAATTTATTTTTCATATTTATTGCTTATTGTTTGATATACATGTCGTAGGTTAGAAAATTCCTCAATTTCAAATTACTAAGTGGGAGAGGGAAATTTTTATAAATTCCCATGGCCTCCATTACAATTTGACAAGTGATGCAAACTAACTTGCACGTTGACTCTGAGTGCCTACCTCCACATCGGATGAGTTTGTTTGTGGATCACAAGGTCAAATATGGTTATAGAGAATTATTAAGGAGCGTGTGCACTTCCCCATCGGAAGCCACATAACCCAAGAAAATTACCTTGGTACCGAGTAATGGTGAACACTTAGATACAAATATAAGTATCCTCCCCATCGGAGTCACTGCTTTTATTTTTAGGGCCAAAGAGGAACAAACTATTAATTTTACTTGTCAAAAAGTTAGGTTGACAAGATAGTAAAAATAATGGGTAAACCTCCTCTTACAAATGTAGAATTTGTATACGTCCACACTATCGTGGCATACGATATTCTCGGTGTTTTGAGGTGTTGGTTGATTTTAAAATTTTATTGTTTGAAGAATCAATAATTTTTTGAAATCTAATATTTTGATTTATGTGATTATTAGGTTTTCTTTCAAAATGACTTTCAACCGACTTGCTGTGATACTGAAAGAGAACAAACTTACTGAACCCAACTATGTTGATTGGAAGAGGAATCTTGACATTGTCTTGACTGCTGAGGAATACAAATATGTACTCCTCGAAGAGTGCCCTCCTAAGTCTGCAAATGATTCTATGGAAAATGAGATAAGAGTTATAAGAAGTGGATAAAGGTCGCTGAGATGGTGCGGTGTTATATTTTGGCATCTATGTCAAATGTACTGCAACATCAACATCAAGTCATGCCCACTGCTTATGACATGATGCTCAATCTCAAAGAGCTTTTCGGACACCATAATCGGGCTGCGAGGTAAGAATCCATGAGAAACTTGATGACGACCACCATGATGGAGGGAACACCCGTGAGGGATCATGTTCTCAAGATGATGGCTCATTTGAATCAGCTGGAAGTCCTTGGAGCTAAGATCGATGGGGAAACCCAGGTCGATATCATACTCCAGTCTCTACCTAGGAGTTTTGAGCAGTTTTGCCTGAACTACAACATGAACAAGTGGTTGTATTCATTGCCAGAACTTTTGACAAAACTTCAGGCAGCAGAGGGGCTATTTCATCAGAGTGCTCAGGCACATGCCATGGTGACCCAAAAGGTTTCTACTTCTAAGTCGAAAGGCAAGAAGAAGAAGAAACAAACTGGGGCGAAGGTGATGGGAGGAACTCAGGGAGGAGTGAAGAAGCTGAAAGGCAAGTGCTTCACTTGTAAGCAGACTAGACACTGGAAGAAGGACTGCCCCAACCGCAAGCTGAACAAAGGTATATCTTTTGGTCAAGTCATTGAAACATGTTTAGGGTGTTATCTATCGTCACCTGGTGTGTAGATACGAAAGCCACTAATCATGTCTGCAATACTTTGCAGGGGTTCCAGGAAACCAAACGACTGGCTGAGGGGGAGATTACCGTGTAATTGGGTGATGCCACGAAGGTGGCGCCAATTGCAGTGGGAGACATTCATTTATCTTTTGAGAAGAATAAAGTGTTGGTTCTTAAGAATTTCCTTTATGTACCCTTATTTAGAAAGAATTTAATTTCGGTTTCTAAATTGTTAATGGATGAATATTCTATTTCTTTTAATGACAGAGTTGTTATATGAAGGAATAGGGACAATATCTGTTCGGGTGCATTGATAGGAAATTTGTACACACTTGAACCAAAAGCTCTCACGATGTAAATTGAAATTAATAACTCATCTTTTAATTCCAATAAGAGAAAAGAACCTTCGAAGATGAACCAAACATATCTTTGGCATCTTAGGCTTTGTCTTATTAACCTAAGCAGAATTCAAAGGTTGATAGCTGATGGACCTTTGGGTTCATTAGTGGTGGAGGATTTCCTAACCTGCGAATCTTGCTTGGATGCAAGTGGATCTACAAGAGAAAGAGAGGAATAGATTGGAAGGTTGAGACATTCAAAGCGAGGCTTATTGCGAAGGGGTATACTCAGAAAGAGGGTATCGATTATGAGGAGACCTTTTCACCGGTAGCCATGCTTAAGTCTTTCCGGATTCTCTTATGCATAGCAGCTCATATGAATTATGAGGTGTGACAGATGGATGTCAAGACAGCTTTCCTTAATTGAAGTCTTGAGGAAAACATCTATATGAAGCAACTAGAGGGATTCATTGCTAAAGGAAAAGAGCATCTTGTGTGTAAGCTTAATCGGTCCATTTATGGATTGAAGCAAGCTTCGAGGTCTTGGAACATCCGCTTTGATGAGGTAATCAAGTCTTATGGATTTATTCAAAGTCCGGATGAGTCTTGTGTATACAAGAGATGTGACAGAAATGTAGTGGTATTTCTTGTACTATATGTAGATGACATTTTGTTAATTGGCAACAATATCAAGGTGTTATCGGACGTAAGGGTATGGTTGTCCAAACAGTTTGATATGAAGGACTTGAGAGAGGTGGGACACATCCTTGGGATCAAGGTTATAAGGGATCGCAGGAAAAGGATGTTGTGCTTATCCCAAGCTTCATACATAGACACGATTATGGATCGTTTTAGCATGCAAAACTCCAAGAAGGGTTTTCTACCTTTCAGGCATGGAGTTCCTTTATCTAAGGAGATGTGTCGTAGAACATCTGAGGAGATAGAGGAGATGAAGGCGGTTCCGTATGCTTCGGTGGTAGGAAGCCTCATGTATGCGATGCTATGTACAAGACCAGATATCTGCTATACCATGGGCATAGTCAGTAGATATCAGAGTAATCCAGGACAGGGACATTGGACTGGGCTAAAGCATATATTGAAGTTCCTGAGAAGGACTAGGGATTATATGCTAGTTTACTAGGCAGTCCAATTACTCCCTGTAGATTACACGGATTCCGACATCCAATCAGACAGGGCTAACAGTAAGTCTACCTCCAGTTTTGTGTTTACTTTGGGAGGTGGAGTCATTGTATGGGGGAGTGTCAAGCAAAATTGCGTGGCGGACTCTACCATGGAAGCTGAGTATGTGGCAGCCTCTGAGGCAGCCAAAGAAGCTGTATGGCTCAGAAACTTCCTGATGGACTTGGATGTGATTCCTGGTTTGCCCAGAACTATCACAATTTATTGTGATAATAGTGGTGCAGTTGCAAACTCGAAGGAACCACGAGCCCATAAGGCAAGTAAGCACATAAAGCACAAGTACCACCTCATAAAAGAAATCGTAAAGAGAGGAGAAGTTGCTATGGCCAAGATTGCATCGGAGGATAACCTAGCAGATCCTTTCACTAAGGCCCTTCCAGCGAGAGCTTTTGATAGGCATGTGGAGGGAATGGGGATCAGATGTATGGCAGTTTGAGGACAGCATAGTCTTTTAGTATAAGTGGGAGATTGTTGGGATGTATACTGAAAAGTCTATCTTTTGTATGAACATCTTTATTTTGAAATAAGAATTACATGATCATTGTTTGCATTTTTATGGTTATGCAATATTGTCTAATACATTACATTGTAGATAACATGGTGTGTGGTGTCACACGGGAGATCATGTTATCGGCTCCTTGTAAAGTATAAGTAAAGGCTCACAATCGAGATGACTTTGGACAAACCATCAGAATGGTTGTAGTGTGATTTGGTATTGGTTTGTCTTGACCATAGAATCACACTAGTGCACTTTGTGTGTATTGAGCAGGACCGACTTAGAGGTGATTCGATTTATTGCTGACTACAAAATCGAATCAGACCTCAAATATTATATTGCATATACTCTTAATCCCGATATAATAACGAGCACATATACTTAGTATTCATTTCTTTGATTTACCAATGGGCGAGATTTATAGATTAAATCAATAGGCTCAGTAGGTTGGGAAATGATGTTATTTATATGGTGTGCTGTTGATTATAGGAGGAAACCATGTCCTATATATTAGGATGATGATGTCCCCTTGAGGAGCTCATAAGGTTCATCATATAAACCCTGCAGGTGGACTTGGTTTGGCATGATGAAAAGGTTGAGTGGTACTACTCATTGAGTTAGATGTTGATTAATTAATGGTAAGTAAATTAATTAATCGACGGACATTCGAGATCTTAAACATGGGGAGAAAATGTACAAATAATATATGGAGGCCATATTAACTTATGGGGGTTGGTGAGGTAGATCAATGATAATCCTTTTGTGGATTGGATTATCATTAATAGATCGGACTTTTTGTGGGCTTGATCCATGGGTGGCCAAGATCCAACTCCTCCTCATGGTTTATATTGTAGCATATTAACACCTCATGAAGCTTAGATCCAATGGATAGAAACAAGACTCTAGATCCAAGGGTAGAGATTAAATCTCTAAGATTCGACGGTTGAGATTAAATATCTTGATCCGACGATTGAGATTAAATCCCTAGAACCAATGGTGGAGATTAAACCAAGGCTTATCCTTAAACTCTATAAAAGGAGGCTTAGATTTGGCGTGGATGACAATTAAGAGGAGCTAGGGTTTTGGAGTTGGCGGCAAGAAGCAAGGGTTAGGGTTTGGAGCATTGGCGGCACCAAATAAGGAAACAACTTTCTTATCTTCTTCTTCCTCAAGCTGTCAGCGGCCATTGAAGCCCTTCCAACCCTTGGCCGGCATCCAAACTTCCTCTTCTCCTTCTCCTTGGCTGGTGGAAACAAGATTTAGGGCTTTCCCTTGGTGTCTTGGTCGGTTTCCACCTTAATCTCTTCTTCCTTCTTGGCCGGCGGCAAGCTCCAACATTGGATGTTGGTGATTGGTTGAAAGAAGGAAAGGAGCTTTGTTTCTATTCTTCCTCTTGCTTGGAACGAGCAAGGAAGGATGATTGGTGATCTAGGAGCTTCAACTTTTGGTAGATCGTCGCCCACATGACGTCCGAAATGAGAAAGGTCATACATTAGAAGATCGAGAGGTATATCGATTCTCTATTCTCTTTTGTAACATGTTTGTTTTTGTTTTTCAATTATGAGCATGATATATTCTGTTTGTGGCTAAATAAAAATTGGATCCCGAACATAAACATGAAAGTCGGCGATTCGGACATAGTTTATTCCGCGGCTACTCGTAGAATAGAGGTTGGTCGCTTGAACAACAAGTTTGTTCAAGTGACCTCTCTAAACGAATAGCACGATGATGACTTGGTTGTTTGGGCAATCCCTTTTGTCTATGATTATTATTTTTTAATCCAAGGAGATCGATGGGATCGCCATGAACAAGCGACCAAGGTGAAGTGGGAAGCGAATTTTCCCCTCACGGATCACTCAAATCAAACCCTTCATATCTTATGATGATGGATACCTCCCCCTAGAGGCTTTCTCCCCATTGACCATTGCACCAACAATGTCCTTGGAGAGTCCCTAAGCCAATAGGAACATTTAACTAATCAAAATTAAGGCAAAGTTTAACAATGAACTCTCATCCACCTTAAAATTGATACTCTCCCTAAACCCTTCTCCTAATCCATGTCCAATGGATTTCCACCCTTTCTAATGTTCTCCCAAGCATCTCCTAGGGTTAGGAGTGGTTAGGGGACCTTAACCTCGCTGAACATGGGCCTAACCAACAATTAATCGAATCACTGCATTTCATCAATGATCGCCACAATGGCAATGATATCACATTTGTAGTTTTTTAAATTTCAGAAATGACTTTCCAAAATTAATAAGTAAATATACATAAGTTGATAAATCTTGAAATATGATATGTATATTACTTATCACAATCATTATGGGTGAAAAATATTTGAAAATTATTTTACCAACTAAATTAATAGATTGATACAAAGTCCAAAGTTAAGAAAAGCTTCAATTAAGAGCCCTCTTTGTATGATCCCATTCAATGGTGATAGCTATCAAAAGATAGGCTTCACCAAGTTTTTTCAAAATGTTTTTGAAACCTTTAATTCATTTTCCCTAAACATCTCACTTGTATCTAGATGTGTAAAACTCATACAAGTCAATTAATCTAGTGAGATGTGGGTTTTTGTTTTTCAATGGTCTCATGCATATTTCTAGGCAATATTCTTTGATTCCCATCAAATTATGCCATGGTCCTTAATTCCATTTTATTTTATGCCTGATGATGATAATGGTATAATTATGATATAGATAAAAGCATATGCCAAAATCATGATGTCATGGCATGTGAAAGAAATCTAAGCATACATGACATCTAAAAATAATCCTAAATATGATCATGACATTTTTATAGATAAAAATGAAAATGATATCATGGCATGGCAAGGAAAATAAATCATGGCAAGTAAAATATGCTAAGGTATAGAATACCTAAGTGTTGAATCCAAATTGCCATTTCTAGGGTTAAGTCAATTTTTTCCTTAAAGCCATTTTTCCCCTTAGTGTGCCAAAAACTCAAAATGGCACACCAATACTTCTAGGACCTAATTGTGTCAATTTAATCATTTTTCAACTTCTCAAGCACATTGGCACATCCTAATGTGTCAACTCTACTATGGTTAGGTTAACTACACATCCACTTACGGTTGACACACCCTAACCCGTTTAGCGTGAATCGATCATGCTTCTAGGAACCCAATACCTATTGGAGCTCCTTGGGTTAACAAGGTATTCACTAGGGATAACTTCCCTAGATACCTTCCTAATGACCCTTTTTGGCTTTGAAGCCATAGTCTTTTGGGTCTTTCCTAGGTCAACTCTAGAGGTAACTCCCCCAATGACCTTCTTAGTGGCTTTCTTAGATTTTCTTAAGTCCTTAGCCACTAAACAAACACCATGGATAGACTTAAGGATAACTTCCCTATTAGCCTTGGTTTTTCTAGACCAAGAAATTATTCCATAATCAAATGGAACATTATGATAAGTCTTCTTGGGCTTAGGTTTGTGACCCAAACATTCCTTGCCCTTAGACCGTTCTTGCTTTCTAGGTTTTGACTTTTGGGCATTTGACCCTAGAATTGAATTTTCTATAATTCTAAGGGTTTTCTCCATTCTCTCAAGTCTTGACCTCAAGACTTGGTTCTCTAGCTCTAATTTTCCCATTTTTTAATTTTCATTAGGTTTTTGGGAAGGCCTCTTCTTCTTAGGCATGTGCCTAGACTTTTTGGGATTAATACCAAATTTTCTTCTACTCTCCTAATTGATTCCCTAGGCAAAATATTTCTAGAATTATGAGTCCTAGGTTTATCCTTAGTTATATGAACATGCTTGGCACCTAAGCAATAAACCTTATTATTTCTCTTAGCATGCTTTTCATTAACAATTGCAAGAGAGCTAAAAAAATTCTTAGCATGCTTTTTAGCTTTAAGAAATAAAGGTGCATAATTTAAATTTACCTTAGGGTTAGCTTTAGGAGCTGCCCCTACATGAGATACAACTTCTTGCCCTTTCTTCCTCCCCCTAGGGCATTGGGTTCGGTAGTGCCCCTTTTATTGCATTTAAAGCACACAATGTGCTCTTTGCTTCTAGTTGTGAGGACTTCGGCATCCTTTGACTTTGGGTTGACTTTTGGTGTCGATGCCATTTCCTTAGCCAATTTAGGGCATTTACTTTTGTAATGCCCTTTCTCCCTACACTCAAAGCATATTATGTGATCTTTATTTAAAATTATAATACTTGAGTTATCTAGGGAGGTGGTGGAGGCCTCTTCACTTCTTCCGGAGGTAGAAGCTTTATTTTGATCTGGCTCCGGAATGGAAATCTTTTCCTCCCCCTCAATGCTAGAGGTGGAGGTCTCCACCAAATCATCAACATCTTCAAATGTTGTGGGTGCTTCTTCCTCGGCATTCTCCTCTACTTGTGCCGGTTGGGAGTTTTCTTGGAATTTTATTATCTTATTCCATCGCTCCCTTGCATCCCTATAGTCACCCAATCTAGACCAAATATGATTAGGTAACAAATCACTAAATAATTTTATTACCTCGAGATTTGTCTTGAAGTCCTTAATTTGGTCTTGGGTCCACCTTGACTTCTCAATTGGCTTGTTGTCTTTGTCCCTAGGCATCTCAAAACCATTTTCTACAATAATCATAAAATCAAAGTCGGTTTCGAGATATACCTCCATCTGTTTCTTCCACCAAGCAAAATCTCCATCGAATTTCGGTGGATGGATGTTATAGCTAGCCATCTTATAGTGCTTGTTTCAGCGGTTAGTCCTCAAACAACTCCTTGGCTCTGATACCACTTGTAGGGGATCGATGTTTATGTGTTGGCCGGGTAGAGGGGGGTGAATAGCCCTCAATCGTTCGATGGTGGAATTCGTTCGTTCTCGTTGCATTGCTTTCCTACGATTGTCGTTAGCGCAGCGGAAACAAAAGAAACAATAATAATACTAACAACAATACAAGCATATGCAAACACACACGATATACGTGATACGAAACCAAATGGTTCCTACTCCACGGGCGAGCTCACCGAGCTCTAGTTATACGCACGACACTAACTAAACCACTCCTTCTCGACAACACGTCGGAGGTGGAGAAACATCTCACAAGCAATTACACTAAGTAATGAAATACAAGCTATACAAAGACAAATACGAAATACACATAAAGAACACTGTACAACGCTTTCTTTGAACCCTTTGCTTGTAGCTTGCTTATGATGGCTCTTGAAGGACTAGAATGCAGCAGCAATTCCCCTCCAATAGCTTCCTTAAAGTCTTTTTCGAAATTCTCCCACATGAGCTCCATTTATAACCTCCATCAAGCTGTTTTCGCGCCCAGCAGTCGACTGCCAAAAGGCCCCAATCGACTGCCCCTGTAGTCATTGTCTCACAACGGCCAAATCCACATTGGATAAGTTCAAACAGATCACCTACCAGTCGATTACCAGTCCATGGTAGTCGACTGGTGACCTAGTAGTCGACTGCCCATTCGGCTACAGAGCAATTTGTGCTCATGACATTACCATAAGTCGACTGCCATCCCTCGGCAGTCGACTACTGTCGACATCAGTCGACTGCCAATCCATGGCAGTCGACTGCAAAGCATAAAACTGCAGTCTAACACCAGTCAAACCCTAGTCAACTTGGATCAGTCGAATCGACACCTATGCCAATCGACTGCTGTCGGGCAAAACCTTAAACACCAACTTGTTTGAGCATCCAACCATCGAGTAAACCCTCAAACATCAAGTTTGTGCCTCCGACACTAAGTCTTAGCCACTTGGCCAAGTCCACCTTATCCCTCATGGAGTTCCCCACCGAAGCTCTCTTCCCTCGGCCTGTCCTTCGGATGCGCCTAGCGCACGACTTCGTAACGCCATCCTTCTCACTCCATTCGCTCCCCGTCCGGCAGTCCCTCGGATGCACCAAGCGCACGACTTCGCAATGCCATCCTTCACCGACTCAAGGACCCCGAGCCTAGTGAACATACCAAGTCCTCAAGACTTCCCACATGCACAAAGTGCATGGCTTCACAATGCATTTCTCACCAAGCACCAAGCGCACGGCTTCGCAATGCTTTGGATTTTCCCACACCAAGCCCCATGCTTGGATTTTCCATGCCAACTCCATGTTGGACTTTCCCACACCAAGCTCCATGCTTGGATTTTCCATTCCAACTCCATGTTGGACTTTCTCATGACAATCCCATGTCATGAGTTTTGTCTATGATCAAAATACTATCAAAGTACTCCTCGAGTCAAACTCGAGTCAACCTGGGCCGATTGCACCAACACTTTATAACTATGCACGCCCCCGCAGTTGGCAGAAAGGGCCTTCCCAAGATGATGGGATTTTGGGGATCTAGCCCTGCGTCGAGTCTAACAAAATCTGTATGTATCACGAAGTTCTTGATGACCACAGGCACATGTGTTAGCATGCCGACGGGTCCCTTGACTGAGTCATGCCCTATACGAATACCAAGGTTCGTTTGTTGGAGCCTATTCAGTCCCATCTTCAAATAGTATGCGTAGGGCATCACACTTACTGATGACCCCAAGCCGCATAACGCAACATCGAAGCTTTTCCCATAAATCGAGCAGGGGATAACAAATTCACTAGGGTCCTGAAGCTGGGGTAGAATTTTATCTTCAATTTCAGCTTGGTCTGGTAGGGTGGAAATCATGGCTACACACCCCTTGGCGAATCTGTTTCACTATGCTACTGTGTCGCTGCACACTCCTTCCTCCTTGGCTTGAGTCAGCTCGGGTAATGACAAAGAATTAACCATAGGTTGCAACACAATTTGGGCTTTCTGGGCCACTTATGTCTCCAACATCCTTGTGTGACTTGCAAGACCATCAACAGTGCCCTTCAAGTCTCTGAGTGACTCCTCTGTTTTCTGATGTTGGCGACGGAACTCTTCATTGTCCTTCGTTTAGGTAGCAATGAAGTCTTCCATCATCATTTCTAACCTAGACTTCTATGGTTGCTACTGCGCATTGCCCAACTACTGCCCATAGCCTCATGATGGTTGGAAGTTCCCCGAGTTATTCCGATAGGAAAAGTTCGGGTGATTCTTCCATCCGGGGTTGTAAGTACTGGAGTATGGGTTGTTAGGCCTTTGATTATAGTCCCCAACCGCATCGACATGCTCAATCTACTCTTCTAAGCCACCCTGCCCTCCACAGTAGTCCTCTCGATACGCTGCTAGGTGGTCCACAAAGTTGATAGCATATCGTCTCGCTATAGGAGTTGGGTGACTATGTTCAGATGCCCATTGATGGTGGTTTTGGGCCACCTCTTCTATCAGCTCCTCTGCTTCCTCGATAGTCTTGTTCATAAGTGCTCCTCCTACGGAGGAATTGAGGGACATCTTTGTGGTGTACGTGATCCCATTGTAGAAGATGTAGATCACCAGCCACCTTTCCAGTCCATGGTGGGGGCATTGGTAAAGTAGCCCCTTGTAGCGATCCCAAGCTTCAAATAGGGACTCCTCTTCCTTCTGACAGAAGCTTGTGATTAGATGGCGCATGTAAGCAGTTTTGCTTGGTGGGAAGTATTTGTTCATGAACGGCTGCTCACATTGCTCCCATGTACTAATACTTCTCGAAGACAGGGAGTGAAGCCATGCCTTAGCCTTATCCCCGCAATGAGAATGGGAATAGGCTCAGGCGGATCGTGCCCATAGGGGCTCCATTTATCTTCATCGTCGAGTAGATTTCCAAAAATGTCTCCAGGTGTCGGTTCGGGTCTTCAGTCGCAGCTCCCCCGAATTGACTCTATTGGACCATATGTATGAGTGATGGCTTCAGTTCAAAGTTGTTTGCTGAAATGGATGGTCCAGCTATACTCATCCTAAATCCTCTAGCACTATGAGCTGCGTAATCCCGCAAGGGTCTGCTACCTATATTCACTTCGGATGCAATTTGATCCTCCATCTTCTTTTGTTCGACTCTCCGACGATGATAGGTTCGTTTGATTTCTAAATCAATCAGAATCAAGCCTTTCGATCCTTGGCATCTAAGCATATGAAGAACCGAGCCACAAAATTAGGATTATTACCTAACACTAAAAAAACAAGAAATAGACTAATCTAACTAACTAATCAAGAGAAAAAAATAAATAGAGAATCACTGCTAAAATAAAATAAAAACTAAATCTAGAAATGGAAAATATAAAAATTCAAATAAAATAAAAATAAGCAAGTAAATAAATCTAACCTAAGTCCGATCCAACTATCCACTTCTTGAGTCAATATCAAATCAATCAGTCCCCGACAACGGCGCTAAAAACTTGATGCACGCAAACGCGATCTCAAATCTCGCAACGGAGACCATTGAGGACTCGAAGTGCATGCTCATGCTCAATGCCCGCAAGTGCACGGATGTCGTCAAGTAATAAAGAATATCGATCCCACAAGGATTGAGATTTTGATTATCGGTTTATCCAGTGGATGTGTTGTTGTTTGGATTGGTAATCCTAGGGTTCACGAATGAGAGGTCCTCGGTGGTGCGAACTCAGTACGGTGTCACACAGAAGAAGAGAAAGGTTGCTACAACGATTTGGATGGGATTCTAGGACTTCGGTTTCATTTGTGTGTCACAGAACATGCTATCAATTGAATGTATCAAGATTTTCTAGCTAGGGTTTTGTGAAAATGACATCATACACTATGGTACGAGGATGGCGAATCGATCTCTGCGATGAGCCGAAACCGAGACACATTACCGACTCTATCATATCCTTCTCTCCATAGTTGCAGGCAATGAGGCCAGCCTCTAGGTTCCTCCTAATATCCCCTAAATCTTAGATACGAGGATTGTCACTCCTCATATCGTCAACACATAGAAGATAGAAAACCAAAATACAAAGCTATAGATCTAAACAATCATTCAATTGCAAATACGGTTTCAAGAACCGAAACATATTTGAAATAGCAATGTTCTACTCAACACAAACTACTCCCTAATCCTAGAATTGGAGAATCTACTCCATGAATACGAGAAGAGAGTCACAATACAATATAGAATTCATGAATATAATGATAAACGTGTAAGAAATATGAATTACAATGTAATACAACTCTTCCCTCTGGCGTTGTGGTGCAGATCTTAATCCGCGAGTGGCTCTCTCCTTCCCCGATGCGAGTTCCCGAAGCTTTTTAGGACTTCGGAGTGTCGTACCGGTCGGTGTGCCTCTCCTAGGGTTTGGGGCGTAGCTTTCCTTATATAGATGTCATGCCAGATCGTTGCAAAGTCTGAAATAAAACCCTGATTCTTCAAATCGCTTGGCCACCACACGACCGTGTGAAAACACACAGTCTTGCCATGTGTCAGGTTGTGGCGACTATTTTTGCCCCTGAACACGGCCGTGTGTAGGCACACACCCTGGGCGTGTTCCCTTCTGCGTCCAGCTGCCAAATGTCTTCTTTTTGCTCCGAAAGTGCGACATTATCCCCATGAAATGCTATCCTACACACAAAAGTATACAGAGTAGATTTCCAAACCAGAAAATAGGAAATCCATGGAAAACAAAGTAAAATATGCATGAAACAAACATAAAATGAGATAAGGTGTGAGCGAAAACTACTCCTAAAATCCTATATGTTTGGCTCACATCATAGAGTTCTGACCAAGGTAGTCTGTACTACACCATATGAGATATGGAATAGTAAAAAATCTCATCTATCTTACTTGAAGATATGGGGTTGTCCTGCTTACGTGTATCAGACAAACTGGATGCTAAGTCTGATAAATATCTATTTATTAGATACCCTAAGGAAACGAGGTGTTACAAATTCTATCATCCTGTTGAACAAAAGGTGTTCGTTTCAAGGCATGCTGTGTTTCTAGAGCAAGAGTTTCTCTTGAAAGAAAAAAGTGGGAGCGTCGTTGAACTTGAGGAGGTTCAAGAGACTCCAGTAGACATTGAGGAGATACCTAGTCAAGCATCTCAATCGGTAACTCATAGTGATGAGTCATCAGCTGGACCTATTGTGACACCACATCTTCGTAGATCTGGTAGAACACCCAACATTCCCAAGAGATTTGGATTTCTTGTAAGTGAATCGAACGACGTGTTACTTATTGACGATGAGGAGTCTACTAGTTATGAAGAAGTTCTGAAAAGTTCAGAAAGGGACAAATGACTTAATGCCATGAAGTCGGAAATGGATTCCATGTATGAAAATCAAGTTTGGAACTTGGTGGACCCACCTGAAGACATAAAGCCTATAGGGTGCAAGTGGGTTTTCAAGAAGAAAACCTACATGCATGGTAATGTGATTACCAATAAGGCTAGATTAGTGGCTAAAGGCTATCATCAAAAGCATGGTGTTGATTATGATGAGGCCTATTCACCAGTAGATATGCTTAAATCCATTTGGATGCTCCTGACCATTGTGGCTCATTATGATTATGAGATATGACAAATGGATGTGAAAATATCTTTCCTTAATGGAAACCTACTCGAGGACGTGTATATGATTCAACCCAAGGGTTTCACATCGGTTGATAAAACCAAGGTATGCAAGCTTCAATGGTCCATATATGGACTAAAGCAAGCATCCAAAAGTTGAAATATCCATTTTGATGAGAAAATCAAAAGGTTTGATTTCTCACAAAATCCAGACGAACCTTGTGTGTACAAGAAGCTTAGTGGGAGTGTAGTCGTGTTCCAAGAGTTGTATGTCGATGACATATTACTTATAGGAAATGATATATCTAACTTACAGTCAGTTAAAATTTGGTTATCCAAAACATTCTCCATGAAAGACCTGGGAGAAGCGACCCACATCCTCTGGATTAAGATCGATAGAGATAGATCGAAACGGTTGCTTGGTCTTTTGCTGTCTACTTATATAGACCGAGTGCTAAAGAGGTTTAGCATGTCGAAATCCAAGAAAGGTTTCCTTCCCATCAGGCATGGGATACACCTTTCGAAGTCTATGTGTCCGTACACAGAAGACGAGAGGATTTTCATGAGTAAAATTCCCTATGCATCCGCAATAGGATCTATCATGTATGCTATGTTATGTACGAGGCTCGATGTATCATATCCTCTGAGTGTCACGAGAAGATACCAATCTGATATAGGAATGGATCATTGGGTAGATGTTAAGACAATCCTTATGTACTTAAGATGACCGAAGGATGTGTTCCTAATATATGGAGAGGGTGATACGATAATACGTGGGTATAGAGATGTCAACTTCTAGATAGACAGGGATGATTCCAGGTCTCAGTCAGGGTACATATTCACCTTGAATGGAGGCACAATAAGTTTGAAAAATTCCAAGCAAGAAACTGTAGCAGATTCTACCACTGAGGCAGAATACATTGCAGCTTCATAAGCAACAAAGGAAGCAGTTTGGATCAAGAAGTTCATCTCTGAACTTGGTGTGGCTCCAACCATTGTTGAAGCAATACCAGTTTACTATGACAACAATGGAGCGATTGCATAGGCAAAAGATCCAAGGTCTCATCAATGATCCAAACATGTGCTTCGGCGCTATCATTTGATCAGAGAGATCATAAGTAGGAAGGAAATACAAATCGAGAAGATTCCTACTGAAAGGAACTTAGCGGACCCTTTGACTAAGGCCTTACCTCAAAGTAAGTTTGAGGGTCATATTATAGCTTATGGTATTGGATACCATGGCTATTGGCATTAAGCCAAGTCGGAGTTTGTTAGTTATTTATGAGAGATCTCCTAAGGCAATCGCCTTATGGTTGTACCATTTATTTGATAAATGAAGATTCACTATTTGAGTAGACATGTTTTCATGTATTTGATTGGATCTTAAACTCATTTGCTAAATGTCCGCAATACGATTCACAACATGAGAGAATTTGTGATTGGATTACAACTAGTGAGTATCTCTACATATGTAATTGTGATGTATTGTAATTATCCCTAGTCAATGAATTGATGTATTCGGATTCCATCAATTTTGTTGAGACTAGCTCGAGTTATACTCTTTAGTTTATCCAAGCAGTTGTTACTCTCTGGCTGGAGACATTGGGATGTCCAGAGTTAATCGTGGATGCTAGTTATGGTAAAAAGTTCATTGGAGTGACCAGCTGTAAGACTTCATAAGGTTCTCTACATATATGGATATGTCAATGAAGTTCTTAAGCAGCTTAGATGTGATTTTCCTTCGACTTACGGTATTCAAGTCATCTTGGTCATGAAGACTTATGTTTTGACATCTTAAGCAAGCATCTCTGAGGAGATGTACACCTAGGTTGATTCGGTATAAGTCAAAGTGGCTGAAGGTGTTTGAACAACCTACAGAGGATTCACCACTTCTTCCGAGGAGATGTATAGCCTATGGCCTCTCGTCGGATTGTCACTAAAGTCTTTGGCCAAAGCATTACATGTTAAAAGTATGGTACTCTTGTATACATGTGCAATAACTTGAATCCGGAGGACGAGGAAATAATACTAGGGCTAGGTGTGATGTAGTCAGCCTAGAGGGGTCTGAGACAATAGACCATGTCTTGAACTAAGTGTGTATAAGATGAGTGAAACGAATGAGGAATGATTCATTGTAGCTATTGAAGGGTTTCAGAAAAGGTTCTTAGATCAACCGTTGATTTTTCGATTAATTGGGGATCATGATGTAGTACTAGGTGTCACTCATGATCATTCTATAATTAATGATTAATTATAGATGACCAACATAAACTGGGAAACTATTTGGTCACACGCACAATGGGCATAATCCGAAGGATTTAAAACAAACTTGAGAATAGGATTCTCAGATCGAGAGAGAGATGGTTTGGTTGGACCAAACAAAGAGCGAGCATGAAATTGTTTTAGTCACAATGGAAGCGTGGATGGGCCGAGTTGTAGGGTTTGTTTCATTGATCCGTGAGGGGAAACTTCGCTTCCCACTTTACCTCGGTCGCTTGTTCATGGCAATCCCATCGATGTCCCCGGATTAAAAAATTTAATCCTAGACAAAAGGGATTGCCCAAAAAACCAAGTTATCGTCTTGCTATTCATTTAGAGAGATCACTTGAACAAACTTGTTGTTCAAGCGACCAACCTCTATCCTACGAGTAGCCGCAGAATAGACAATGTCCGGATCGCCGGCTTTCGTGTTTATGTTCGGGATCCAAGTATTATTTAGCCACATACATAAAGTAAACATCAACATAAAACATGCATATAATTGAAAGGCAATTATAAACATAATACAAAGGAAGACTAATCAAAATAAACAAGATTATACCTCTTTTATACCTCTTGATCTTCTATTGTATGTCCTTCCTCCTTTTGGATGTCGTATGAGCGACGATCTTCCAAAAGTCGAAGCTCCTAGATCGCCAATCTTCCTTCCTTGTTCACTCCGAACAAAGGAAGACCATCAAACAAAACTCTTCTTCCTATCTAGAACCGGCCACCAAGTCAATGGACTCAATGTTACCGCCGGCCAAGGAAGAGAACATGGAGTATAGGAACCGGCCAAAAGGAGAATCAAAGAGGGCATGGATGCCGGCCAACACTTGGAGAAGAGAAAGGAAAGCAATCCTTCTCCTTGTTGCCGCCCAAACCCTAAACTAAGCTCTCATAATTTTTAGCCAAGGATGAAGGGAAGAAGAATAGGTTGAGCTCCGGCCAAGGTAGAGGGAAGAAGAAGAGGGGCCGGCCAACCTTAGGAAGAAGAAGAAGAATCCCTCCTCCACTTGTTGCCACCCACCACAACCCCAAAACCCTAATACTAGCAGCCCACTCCAAATCCTATCCCAACTAGGATTGTTGCCGCCCAAGGGAAGGAAACCCTAACCTCATCCATCATGTTGCCGCCCACCCCTATCACCTCCTTTTATAGAGTTAGGGATAAGCCATGATTAAATCTCCTCCATTGGTTCTAGGGATTTAATCTCAACCGTCGGATCTAGAGATTTAATCTCAACCGTCAGATCTAGAGATTTAATCTCTACCTTTGGATCTAGAGTTTTGTTTTCATCCATTGGATCTAAGCTTCATGAGGTGTTAATAGGCTACAATAGGGACCATTAGGAGGAGTTGGATCTTGGCCACCCATGGATCAAGCCCACATAAAGTCTGATCCATAAATGATAATCCAATCCACTAAAGGATTATCATTGATCTACCTCACCAACCCCCATAAGTTAATATGAGCTCCATATATTATTTGTACAATTTCCCCCCGTGATTAAGATCTCGAATGTCCATCGATTAATTAATTTACTGACCATTAATTAATCAACATCTAACTCCATGAGTAGTACCACTCAACCTTTTCATCATGCCAGACCAAGTCCACCTGCAGGGTTTACATGATGAACCTTTTGAGCTCCTCAAGGGGACATCATCATCCTAATATATAGGACACGGTTTCCTCCTATAATCAACATCACACCATATAAATAATACCATTTCCCAACTTACCGAGCCTATCGATTTAATCTATAAATCTCGCCCATTGGTAAATCAAAGAAATGAATACTAAGTATATGTGCCCGTTATTATATCGGGATTAAGAGCATGTACAAAATAATATCTGAGGTCCGATTCTATTATGTAGTCAGCAATAAATCAAATCACCTCTAAGTCGGTCCTTCTCAATACACACAAAGTGCACTAGTGTGATTCTATGGTCAAGACAAACCAATACCAAATCACACTACAACCATACCAATGGTTTGTCCAAAGCCATCTCGGTTGTGAGCCTTTACTTACTTTACAAGGAACTGATAATATGATCTCCCGTGTGACACCGCACACCATGTTATTTACAATGTAATGTATTAGACAATATGCATAGCCATAAAAATATGCAAATAATGATCATGTGATTCTTATTTCAAAAATAAAGATGTTCATACAAAAGATAGACTTTTCAGTATACATTCCAACACGAGTCTTATGAAGACATGAAGGATGAACCAAATCGGTTTGGTTCTAATCCAATGGTGGAAATAAACAAAAGGGGTTTGGTTTGTTTTAAACGAATGAATCGAAATTGGTTTAGTTCGTTTTAACTTAAAATAGACCAACGCGGTTTGTTTTATTTTAACTTAAGTTATTGGAGTGAGTTAACGGATTTTGGTTATGAACCAATAACCATTAGAAGAATATGTTCTCTATAAAAAACATGACTTAAGGGTTTTTGTGAGAGGGAGAACAATTGAATCGTTTCAAGGTTTTAGAAAACCCTAGCCTCCTCTCCTCTTCCTCCTTTTCAGTTGCCGCCCAACAAAGTTGCCGCCCAACCTTACTATCGCCGCCCTCCTTGGCCGAACCACCCTAGCTGCCGTTAGCCTCCACCTACCGCCGGCCATGTTGGGATGTATACTGAAAAATCTATCTTTTGTATGAACATCTTTATTTTGAAATAAGAATCACCTAATCATTTTTTTCATATATATGGTTATGCATATTGTCTCTTACATTACATTGTAGATAACATGGTGTGTAGTGTCACACGGTAGATCATGTTATCCGCTCCTTGTAGAGTATAAGTAAAGGCTCCCAACCGAGATGGCTTTGGACAAACAATTGGTATGGTTGTAGTGTGATTTGGTATTGGTTTGTCTTGACCATAGAATCGCACTAGTACACTTTGTGTGTATTGAGCAGGACCGACATAGAGGTGATTTGATTTATTGCTAACTACATAATCGAATCAGACCTTAGATATTATATTGTACATGCTCTTAATCCCGATATAAAAACCGGAACATATATTTAGTATTCATTTCTTTGATTTACCAATGGGCAAGGTTTATAGAGTAAATCGATAGGCTTGGTAAGTTAGGAAATGATATTAATTATATGGTGTGTCGTTGATTATAGGAGTAAACAGTGTCCTATATATTAGGATGATGATGTCCCCTTGAGGAGCTCATAAGGTTCATCATGTAAACACTACAGGTGGACTTGGTTCGGCATGATGATAAGGTTGAGTGGTACTACTCATGGAGTTAGATGTTGATTAAGTAATTGTCAGTAAATTAATTAATCGACGGACATTCGAGATCTTAAACACAGGGAGATAAATGTACAAATAATATATTGAGCCCATATTAACTTATGGGGGTTGGTGTGGTAGATCAATGATTATCCTCTAGTGGAATGGATTATCATTAATGGATCGGACTTTATGTGGGCTTGATCCATTGCGTGGCCAAGATCCAACTCCTCCTCATGGTCCCTATTGTAGCCTATTAAAACCTCATGGAGCCTAGATCCGATGGTGGAAGATGAAACTCTAGATCCGACGGTGGAGATTAAATCTTTAGATCCGACGATTGAGATTAATTCTCTAGATCCGATGGTTGAGATTAAATCCCTAGAACCGACGGTGGAGATTAAAGGGAGGCTTGAGCCCAACTCAATAAATGGAAGCTAGGGGTGGGCGGCAAGAGATATAGAAGAAGGGATTAAGGTTTGGGCGGCTAGGGCTTGGAGGCTTGGGCGGCCACAATTTTGGAAAGTTTTTCTTTTCTCTTCTTCTTCTAGGCCGACGCCCAAAGTTGCTTCTCCTCTCCTTGGTCGGCGTCCAACCTCTTCTTCTTCTTCTCCTTGGGCGGTGGAAACAAGGGTAAGGGTGGTTCCTTGGAGCTCTTGGCTGACGCCCACCTTCCCCTCTCTTTGGGCCGGCGGCAAGCTTCAAGTTTGGAGCTTGTTGGTTGGTCCTAGATAGAGGAGAGTTTTGATTATATACTTCCTCTTGTTCTGAACGAGCAACGAAAGGAAGATCGTTATCTAGGAGGCTTCGACTTTTGGAAGATCGTTGCCCACACGATGTCCAAAATGAGGAAGGACATACAATAGAAGATCGAGAGGTATAATGCTTGTTTATATTATTTTGTATTATGTCTATAATTGATTTTCAATTATATGCATGTTGTATGTTTTGTTATATGGCTAATTTACTTGGACCCCGAATACAAATGCAAAAGCCGGCAATCCGTACATCATCTATTCCACGGCTAATCATTGAATAGAGGTTGGTTGCTTGAACAACAAGTTTCTTCAAGTGACTACTCTAATCGAATAGCATGACCATGAAACGGTAGCTTGGGTAATCCCTACTTGTCAAGGATAAATTATTTTATCCGGGGACATAGAAGGGATCGCCATGAACAAGCGACCGAGTTGAAGTGGGAAGCAATGTTTCCTACCTTCAAGTGGTATCAGAGCCACAGTTTCCGGTTTTATGTGTTTAGGATTCAGTTTCTTTTATACACTTTTCATATATTATATGTGCCGGATAATAGTAGGATGTGCTTAGGTTAACTTCTTGGTTTCAGGCATAGGATCCAACTATTATGGCCATATGTGTGTATGTGATTGTATTTGTGTAATTGTATATTTTTTTGAATCCTCGGGGTTGACGAGGCTAGTATTTAATTTTATAATTAGGTACGACATTGTTTAGCCACTCATTTTATTTTAGTTTACTTTCGATCTAGATTTCATGTACACTCCTTCGTGGAGTATAGGATCGATGGATGTAAATTAAAATAGTTTTTCTCGGCTCGGATCTCCGGATGGCTTGTACATGGCGTAGGGAGGAGCGGACGAGATGGCGATACGACGGGAGGCATATTGGAGACAAAAGCCATAATAGTTGGAAAATATTTCTTTTTCATAGTTATTGCTTATTGTTTGATATGCATGTCGTAGGCTAGAAAATTCCTCAATTTTAAATTACTAAGTGGGAGAGGGATATTTTTATAAATTCCCACCGCCTCCATTACGATTTGACATGTGAAGCAAACAAACTTGCGCGTCGGCTCTAAGTGCCTTCCTCCCCATCGAATGAGTTTGTTTGCGGATCACAAGGTCGAATATGGTTATAGGAAATTATTAAGGAGCGTGTGTACTTCCCCATTGGAAGGCACATAACCCAAGATAATTGCCTTGGTACCGAGTAATGGTGAACACTTAGATGCAAATAAGAGTATCCTCCCCATCGGAGTCACTGCTTTTATTTGTAGGGAGAAAGAGGAACCAACTATTAATTTTATTTGTCAAAAAGTTAGGTTGACAAGAAAGTAAAATTAATGGGTAAAACCTCCTCTTACAAATGTAGAATTCGTATACATCCACACTATCGTGGCATACGATATTCTCGGTGTTTTGAGGTGTTGGTTGATATTAAAATTTTATTGTTTGAGGAATGAATAATTTTTTAAAATCTAATGTTTTGATCTATGTGATTCTTAGGTTTTTTCAAAATGACTTTCAACCAGCTTGCTGTGATACTGAAAGAAAATAAACTTACTGGACCCAATTATATTGATTGGAAGAGGAATCTTGACATTGTCTTGACTGCTGAGGAATACAAATATGTACTCTTCGAAGAGTGCCCTCCTAAGCCTACGGATGATTTTGGGGAAAAGGAGAAGGAGAGTTATAAGAAGTTGATTAAGGCCGATGAGATGGCGCGGTGTTACATTTTGACATCTATGTCAAATGTACTTCAACATCAGCATTAAGCCATGCTCACTACTTATGACATGATGCTCAATCTCAAAAAACTTTTCGGACACCAGAATCGGGCTGCTAGGTAGGAAGCCATGATGAACTTGATGACGACCACCATGATCGAGGGAACACCCGTGAGGGATCTTGTTCTCAAGATGATGGATCATTTGAATGAGCTGGAAGTCCTCAGAGCTGAGATTGATGGGGAAACCCAGGTCGATATCATTCTCCAGCCTCTACCTAGGAGTTTTGAGTAGTTTCGCCTGAACTACAACATGAACAAGAGGTTGTATTCATTGGCGGAGCTTCTGTTAGAACTCCAGGCGGCAAAGGGGTTATTTCGTCAGAGTGCTCAGCCGCAAGCCATGGTTGCCCAAAAGGTTTCTACTTCTAAGTCGAAAGGCAAGAAGAAGAAGAAACAAGCTAGGGCAAAGGTTGCAGGAGGAACTCAGGGAGGAGTGAAGAAGCTGAAAGGCAAGTGCTTCACTTGTAAGCAGACGGGACACTAGAAGAAGGACTGCTCCAATCGCTAGCATAACAAAGGTATATCTTTTGGTCTAGTCGTTGAAAAATGTTCAGCAGTGTTATCTACCAGCACCTGGTGTGTAGATATGGGAGCCACTGATCTTGTTCCAGGAAACCAGACAACTTTTTGAGGGGGAGATTACCGTATACTTGAGTGATACCACGAAGGTGGCGCCTGTTGCATTGGGAGATGTTTATTTGTCTTTTGAGAGGAATAAAGTTTTGGTTCTTAAAAATTGCCTTTATGTACCTTTATTTAGAAAGAATTTGATTTCAGTTTCTAAATTGTTTATGGATGGATATTCTATTTCTTTTAATGACAGAGTTGTTATAAAAAGGAATAGGGAGATTATCTATTCTGGTGCATTGATAGGAAATTTATATACACTCGAACCAAAAGCTCTCACGATGCAAATAGAAGTGAATAACTCATCTTCAAATTCCAATAAGAGAAAAGAACCTTCGAAGATGAACCAAACATATCTTTGGCATCTAAGGCTTGGTCATATTAACCTAAGAAGAATTCAAAGGTTGATAGCTGATGGACCCCTGAGTTCATTAGTGGTGGAAGACTTCCCAACCTGCGAGTCCTGCTTGGAAGGTAAAATGACTAAGAGCCCTTTCAAGGCCAAGGGGTATAGAGCCAAAGATGTGTTGGAAGGGTTCATTCTGATTTGTGTGGTCCTATGTCTATCCAGGTAAGAGGTGGATTTGAATATTTCATCTCTTTTATAGATGATTATTCAAGATATGGATACATTTACTTGATGCGCCGCAAGTCTGAATGCTTTGACAAGTTCAAAGAATTCAAGGCTGATGTGGAGAAACGTCAAGGTAAAAGTATCAAGACACTACGATCAGATCGTGGTGGTGAGTACCTCTTGGGAGAGTTTAGGAATTACTTATCAGAGGCTGGGATTCAATCCCAATTGTCTGCACCTGGCACACCCCAGCAGAATGGTGTAGCAGAGCAAAGGAATAGGACTCTTATGGAGATGGTTAGATCGATGATGAGTTATTCTGAGTTTCCTGATTCGTTCTGGGGATATACTTTAGATATGAAAGTGTATATTCTAAACTTGATTCCATATAAATCAGTGTCTTCTACTCCCACAGAATTGTGGATTGGGTGAAATCCTAGTCTAAGACATATTCAAATTTTGGGGAGTCCAGCACATGTGGTGAAGGCAGATACTGGTAAGTTGGAACCTCGTGTAGAAGTGTGCATGTTCGTTGGCTATCCTAGAGGAACGAAAGGTGATTTGATTTATAGTCCTAGAGACCAGAGGGTGATCATCAGCACGAACGCCAGATTTCTAGAGGAAGACTATGTGATGAACCACATGCCCATGAGTAAGATTGTTCTGAAGGAATTGAAAGGGGAAGTCACTACTTCAGTACCACCGGTACAAGAGGATATACCATAAGTCACTGCACCGCGTGTCACAGAGGATACACAGATGATACCTCATCGTAGTGGGAGAGTTGTGAGAAAGCCTGATAGATTCATGTTCTTGGAAGAATCTTCTGATTTGGTCCCTGGTGAACATGAACCTGATCACTGGATATATGAAGAGGCAATCCAAGATAAAGATGTGGTTCTTGGCAAAGTGCAATGAATGCTGAGATTGAATCTATGGATTCAAATCTGGTCTGGGAGCTAGTAGAACCACCCAATGGTGTAAAAGCCATTGGATACAAGTGGATCTACAAAAGAAAGAGAGGAATAGATGGGAAGGTAGAGACGTTCAAAGCGAGGTTTGTTGTGAAGGGGTATACTCAGAAAGAGGGTATCGATTATGAGGGGACCTTTTCATTGGTAGCCATGCTTAAGTCTATCCGAATTCTCTTGTGTATTGTTGCTCATATGGATTATGAGGTATGGCAGATGGATGTCAAGATAGCTTTCCTTAATGGAAGTCTTGCGGAGAACATCTACATGAAGCAACCAGAGGGATTCATTGCAAAGGGCAAAGAGCTTCTTTTGTGTAAGCTTAATCAATCCATTTATGGATTGAAGCAAGCTTCGAGATCTTGGAACATCTACTTTGATGAGGTAATCCAGTCTTATGGATTCATTCAAAGTCCGGATGAGTCTTGTGTATACAAGAGATGTGATGGAAATGTAGTGGTATTTCTTATACTATACGTAGATGACATTTTGTTAATTGGCAACAATGTCAAGGTGTTGTCGGACGTAAGGGTATGGTTGTCCAAACAGTTTGATATGAAGGACTTGGGAGAAGTGGGACACATCCTTGGGATCAAGGTTATAAGGATCGCAGGAAAATGATGTTGTGCTTATCTTAAGCTTCATACATAGACACCATTATGGATCATTTTAGGGTGCAAAACTCCAAGAAAGGCTTTTTACCTTTTAGGTATAGAGTTCCTTTATCTAAGGAGATGTGTCCTAGAACATCAAAGGATATAGAGGAGATGAAGGTGGTTCCTTATGCTTCTGCAGTAGGAAGCCTCTTGTATGTGATGATATGTATGAGACCAGATATCTACTTTGTTGTGGGCATGGTCAGCAGATATCATAGTAATCCAGGACAAGGACATTGGACTGCCGTAAAACATATATTGAAGTACGTGAGAAGGACTAGAGATTATATGCTAGTTTACTAGGCATACCAATTACTCCCTGTGGGTTACACAGATTTTGACTTCCAATCAGATAGGGATAACGGTAAGTCTACCTCTGGTTTTGTGTTTACTTTAGGAGGTGGAGTCAGTGTATGGAGGAGTGTCAAGCAGAAATGCATGGCGGACTCTACCATGGAAGCTGAGTATGTGGCAACCTCTTAGGCGGCCAAAGAAGTTGTGTGGCTCAGGAACATATTGATGGACTTTGATGTGATTTCTGGTTTGCCCAGAACTATCACAATTTATTGTGATAACAGTGGTGCAGTTGCAAACTCAAAGGAACCATGAGCCTATAAGGCAAGTAAACACATAGAGCGCAAGTACCACCAGATACGAGCAATCATAAAGTGAGGAGAAGTTGTTGTGGCCAAGATTGCATCGGAGGATAACCTGACATATCCTTTCAATAAGGCCCATCCAGCGAGAGCTTTTGATAAGCATGTAGAGGGAATGAGAATCAGATGTATGGCAGTTTAAGGATAGCATAGTCTTTTAGTATAAGTGGGAGATTGTTGGGGTGTGTAATGAAAAGTCTACCTTTTGTATGAACATCATTATTTTGAAATAAGAATCACATGATCATTGTTTGCATATTTATGGTTATGCATATTGTCTCATACATTACATTGTAGATAACATGGTGTGTAGTGTCATACGGTAGATCATGTTATTAGCTCCTTGTAGAGTATAAGTAGCTCACAACCGATATGGCTTTGGACAAACCTTCGGTATGGTTGTAGTGTGATTTGGTATTGGTTTGTTTTGACCATAGAATCACACTAGTACATTTTGTGTGTATTGAGCAGGACCAACTTAGAGGTGATTCGATTTATTGCTGACTACATAATCGAATCAGACCTCAAATATTATATTATACATGCTCTTAATCCCGAAATAATAACAGGCACATATACTTAGTATTCATTGTTGGAACGATCGGATCGCTAGAGGGGGGGGTGAATAGCGATAGAATTTTTTTTTTCGAATTCATTTCAAGACAAATATACGCAGCGGAAAAATAAACAAAAATAAAAGACAATAGACACAAAGGATTTACTTTGTTCGTAGCCGAAGGCTACTACTCCAAGGCCCTAGTGGTCCTTGACCACGTACGGAGGGCAATCTACTAAAAACTCCTCCTCGTTGGAGGTAGGAGTTAGACGGATACACAAAATGGAAAAAGCTCAAGGTAGAGGGACACTTCCCCTCTCCTTGATATGATTTAAAGCTTGAAAAGAAGAACAACTTATAAACTGAATTATAATTCAAACTTTTTGTTACCGACGACTTCAAAGGTTGGAGGTTGAAGCTCTAGTCGTCGTCTCGGCAGCGCTTCGTTGTAGGGATGTCGGAGAGTCGGAGCGTATCGGAAGCACTTGGAAGCTTTTTAATTGATGAAAAACCCTAAGACAAGCCCTCCTTTTATAGCCTTTGAGCCCCTTTTCCAAAGGAACCCTAGCCAATCGAAATTGAGCACCAATCTCCTTGAAATAGGGTGATAAGCCTTGACTCTTGAATCGATCTGATGGCCATCATCGATGGATCGATGGCGATCAAGTCGACCTTTGGCGATCTTGTTTGACGGCAGTCAAGTCCTCCAAGCTGGCAGTTGACTGATGCTAGCTGCAGGGCAAAGTTAGCTCAACAAAAACATAATTTCGACGGTCGTCGACCATCCGATCTCGACCTAGACCATCTATAGGATGTCTTTGGTTGGATCTACGCTTAAGATCATCCCCATAAAGAGAATACGACCTCACTTACGCTCGCACACACGAGCTTACCTCGACACTTACATGATGCTTTTGCTTCCGGCCTTCCACTCGATTCCTTCGGCTCCCTCCGAAGTCACTCGAGTGTCGCCCGACCACCGCAGCTTCCTCCGGGTGTCACTAGCCTTCAGCTCCAGCTATATCAATCTTCTGCATACTCGATTCAGCTCGTGAGAAAATGACATGAGCTTAACTTTGTATCGTTTGCTATAATCAAAACTCAGGTTTGACTTAGGTGCCTACTGCACCAACAATCTCCCCCTTTTTGATTTATGGCAAACCCACATACAAAGTTAAGAAAAAACAAATTAAGTGCATTAAGTAAAATGAGCAAGAGATATGAATGAATGTGTAGGAGTAAAAACTCTTTTTCAAGTGCTCCCCCTTGAGGAATCCTCCCCCTTGACCGAGGGTGAGTACTTGAGAAAGGGTTTTAACTCTCCCCCTTGATATTTGCTACTAAAAAAGAATTATGTGACCGAAATTACTTAATATTGGCCATAGTGTTTAAAATAAGTTTTAAGCTAAGAAAAAAAAATTGATTTCTTAACCCTGGCCTTTACTTCTATTTTGTTAACAAGTTAAGTAAATTATTGTATTGTTAACGAAAACAAGTTAACTAAATGTGTTTAAGTTAAGAGTTCCCTTAACTTGTTTTGTTAACTTAAAGTTAAGTAAGCCTTGGCCATAAAAAAAATTGATCCCTTAACTTTAGCCTGATCCCTTAACTTTGGCCTTTTTCTCCCCCTTTTGCCATATATCGAAAAGAGTGAGGATGTGTGTGGAATAAAAAATAAGTTTTAATTTTAAAGTCCAAGCATGTTCAACATTATTTTGAAAATAATATACTGAAAATAGGTTCATCTATAAAATGTTTGACTCATATTTGGCTTGATTGATATGAAGGATCAACCAGTCTGGTCCGTAGCCTGCTTAGTATGTATGATTATACTCGTGGTTCATAGCGATGCACTAGCTCTACATCCGGAACGAGTAAGGTCCTAACATCTCACGCCCATCTACGTGGCTAAGACAATAAACACATTAGTCCTATGTGTTGTGAGACGATCGCTCCTTAAATCTATAGGTGCATGATATCTAAGGTATGTCCTATGCTAGTTCCATGAAATTAAAGAAATAGTAGTAAGAACATATAATTTGTACCTATTCTATTATTACATGCCCAATTTTGTCTTAATAGACTAAATTCGGGTTCGTAGGGGTTTAGTAAATAGGTCTACCATGTTAGACTTGATTCGACGATTCGAGTTGTATGGTCTGCTGGCCACATGTTCTCGAATGAAATGGTGTTTTACCTCTATATGTTTGGTCCTAGAGTGACATATCGGAGTCTTTGTAAGATTAATTGAACTAATGTTATCTACGTGAAGTTTAGTATTCGTAAAGTCTAACTTAAAGTCGCGGAGAGTGTGCTTCATCCAAAGAAGCTGCGTGACACACTCACCCATCGCGATGTATTCGGCTTCGGTGGTAGATAAAGCAACACAATGTTGCTTCCTACTGCACCAACTCACTAGACTCGAGCCGAGTAGTTGACAACAACCACTCGTGCTCTTTCTATCGAGTTTACTACCGGCATAATCCGAATCGGAGTAGCCGATTAGTTCGAACTCGGTAGATCTAGGATACCAAATACCGACATTAAGTGTACCCTTTAGATATCTAAGGATACGCTTAACTAGGATTAGGTGAGACTCATTGGCACAGGTTTGAAACCTGATGCACATACTTACTGCGAATAGGATGTCGGGTCGACTCGCAGTTAAGTATAGGAGACTTCCTATCGCGCTCCTATAGTACTTTAAGTCAATGGACTTACTTTCTAGGTCTTCTCCTATGTTAACATTAATCTCTATTGGGGTGTTTATTATCTTAGCGTCTTGCATTCCAAATCTTTTAATTAACTCCTTAGTGTATTTTTGTTGATATAGGTATATACCATCCTTAGTTTGTTTAATTTGTAGACCTAAAAAGAAACTTAACTCGCCTACCAAGTTCATTTCGAACTCACTTTCCATGAGTGAAACGAACTCGTTTAGTAAGGCTGAGTTAGAGGTTCCAAAAATTATATCGTCTACGTAAATTTGAGCTATGAATATTTCTTTACCTAAGGTTTTTACGAAGAGAGTTGGGTCAACTAAGCCTTGGTTAAACCCTTTTGACTTAAGATGGATTGAAAGTCTCTACTCAAGCTCGAGGAGCTTGTTTAAGTCCATAGAGAGCTTTCTTAAGTTTTAGAACATGGTCGTTTATCTAGATTTTCAATCCGGGGTTGGCTAACATAAACTTCTTCTTTAATGTATCCATTTAGGAATTCCGACTTAACATCCATTTGAAAACATAAATCCTCGATGTGTATAAGCTAGCAACATTCGAATGGATTCGAGTCTAGCTATCTGGGCATAGGTTTCATTGTAATCTAAGCCTTCGACTTGACTAAACCCTTTGGCGACTAACCTAGCCTTGTTTCTAACTACTTCACCTTTATCATCAAGCTTTATTTCAAACACCCACCTTGTTCCAATTATCGCTTTGTCTTTAGGTGGTGGTACTAATTCCCACACTTCATTCCTAGTAAATTGAGCTAGCTCTTCTTGCATTGCAATAATCCAATCGGGATCAAGAAGAGCTTGTTCAATTGATTTGGGTTCTATCTTTGAAATTAAGGAAATTTGACTAAGGTTCCTATAGGATGCTCTAGTTCGAACTCCTAGATTAGGATCTCCTATCACTTGATCGATAGGGTGGTTAGTCCAATCCTAGATTGGGTTTGTGTCACCTAATGCTTGATCAATGGGATGACTTGGTTGAACACTAGTTTGACTCGGATCACTTGTCACTTGGTCGACAAGAGAAGTTGGTTGATGTGGATTAGACTCGATCTCAGGGTCTGAGATGAGTTTGGTATCAGTGGGCTCAACACTTGGGGTCATTAAGGGTTTTGTAGGTTCGGGTACTTCATCGAACACTACATTAATAGTCTCTTCGACTTTAAGGGTATCGTGGTTATATACCCTATAGGCCCTACTCGTGGTTGAGTATCCTAAGAAGATTCCGGTGGAGGTTTTGGATTCGAATTTCCCTAGGTGGTTCTTAGTGTTTAAGATATGTACTTTACATCCAAATACCCTAAAGTACTTGATGTTGGGTACTTTATTGTGATAAATCTCGTACGAGGTCTTAAGGTGCCTCTTTACCATAAGGATCCTATTCTGGACATAGCAAGCCGTGCTAACGGCTTCTGCCCAAAACCTATCAGGTAGGTCGTATTCGTTCAACATGGTCCTAGCGGCTTCTTGTAGAGTTTGGTTTTTCCGCTCCACTAGGCCATTTTGTTGAGGGGTCCTAGGGCAAGAGAATTTATGGTGGTATCCATTTAGGTTACAGAAGTCAGTGAACCTTTGATTTTTGAATTCACCACCATGATCGCTTCTAAGTCTTTTAACCTTAAGTTTTTTTTTATTCTCGATTAATTTGACTAGAATGATTAATTGATCTAGGGTATCATTTTTATATTTGATGAACCTAACCCAGGTAAACCTGGAGTAGTCGTCAATTATGACTAAGCAATATTGACTTCTATTGAGTGACTTGGCTCCATGTGAATCGAATAGATCCATATGCAGGAGCTCAAGTACACTAGAGGTTCGTTCTTGGTTAGTTAACTTGTGTTGTGTCCTAGGTTGTTTTCCTTGTTGACAAGCATTATAGATTTTATTAACCAAATTGTTGAGGTTGGGTAAGCCTCTGACTAAGCCACTCTGACTCATCTTGTGGACGAGTCTTAGTGAGTGGTGAGTCGTCAGTGCCATTAAACCATGATTCCTCTTCCGTGTCATAAGACATTTGGTGAGGATTTGATTAAGTTAATTGTATAAATGTTATTTGTCCTAGTTCCTTTGAGTATTGTTTTAGCTTTTATTTGTTTTAATTACACATTCATTTTCTAAAAATACGACCTTATAGTTATTGTCACATAATTGGCTTTACGCTAAGCAAAGTTATATTCAAAATTCTCTACAAGTAATACATTTTTAATAACAAAATTCGAGTTAAGCTCGATATCACCCGATCCGATGATTTTGAGCTTGCCGCTATTCCCAAAGGCTACCGATCCTTGTCGCTTGAATCGCTTGTGAATTTGAGTTGATCCCCGGTCATGTGTCGGGAGCAACCGTTGTCCAACATCCATTGATCCTACACACAAGGTGGTTGGATTGGATGTTAGATTTTTTTTTTTAAAAAAAAACAAATTGGTTGTAAGTTGTTAAACCTAGGTCATCTCACCTGTGTCTATATGATCAAGCATGTTATACTTATGTGTTTTTTGTAAGATGATTTCCAATTAAGTTCATTAAGTGCATTTAGGTTCAAGTAATTTTATGTTAGATTTGGATTTGATCCTAGGCTTGTCAAGTTTACCTTTTCAAGATCATGGCATCCAGGTCGTGGCGAGGCATAGGGGCCTTCTTTTATTGGATCATCGACCACTTCCTTAGACAAAGCCATTTTCAAGAAAATGATGACTTGACTCACCTAAGACTATTTCCTAGTCTAACTGGTTATTTTTGAAAAGATGCTCCCCGAGGCTCAATCTTTTCGAAAGATTTTAGTTGGTTATGTAGTGTTCTAAGTGAGTTCACAAAAACAAAACAAAAAAAATTCTAAGCATGCAATTTCTAAGTTAAAGCACAAACATGTTTTGTACTGGCTCCCCCTAGACAGTTGAATCGGTTCGGTCTATCCACATAGTGGATTTGGTCCTTGGGAACCCAGTACGGGTTGGATCATAGAGTTGAAATCAAAAAGTTCTTAGGGACCCATGCTTGGACATGTTTCCTATGTCGACTTACAATCGACATATACGACCTATTAGTCGTGTTTGAGTTAAACCCTAGTCCAGCCTTGTTGTACACGGCCCTTTGAGATCCAAGTAGGAGGTCAAGTCCTTTGGATCCCGAAGTGAACCTTTCCAACGTGTTCCTAAGATCTTCAACTTGACTTTACAAGAGAGAGTTCTCAACTTTGAGCTTTTCAACTCGAGTTGAGTCCTTATCTTGAACTCGACTAGTCGAAGAGGTTAGGGAGACCTCGTGTTTGAGGAGTTTAACCTCCTCAACAAGGGTCTCGACCTTGGACTCGGACTTAGCTAATTTCCTAGACAAAAACCTAACCGTATTATATAAAGTATTAAATAAAGTTCGACTCACTTTAAGGGTATCTTTTGAACCGGATGAGTATCCGTGGCTTGACTTGAAGGTAGCTTCGTAGTCCGAGTCATCCTCAGGTTCTGACTCAAGTTCAGGTTCGATCTCCGTGTCTGACTCAATCGATTTCGCCATGAAGACGTGGTCTTCGTCTTCTTCAGATGACGCTTCTTTCCATGTCGCGTTGAGGGCCTTCTTGTGCTTAGGTGCTTGGTGGTTGAGCTTGGGGCACTCGGACTTGATATGTCCAAACCTGTTACACTCATAACACCTAATATTAGAACTTTTAGGCTTACCTTGGTTGGGTCGAGTCATGGTTCGCTTTCGTCCCTTGGCTATCCTTCGAGCTAGGTTCATTAGTTCGGCAGTCAACTTCGGGTCAACTTCTTCTTCGGACTCGTCTTCCTCCTCGGTTGGTGGTGGCTTGCTTGCGATTTTCTTCTTCTTTGAACCTGCAAACAAGGCTATACCCCTCTCGGTTTCCGAGTTGGACTGCTCATGTAATTCAAAATCTGAGAATAATTCATCTATTCTAACTTTAGAAAGGTCCTTGGAGACCTTGTGGGCATCGACCATGGATGCCCACAAGGTAGTCCTCGAAAAAGAGTTTAGAACATACCTTATAAGGTCGTGGTTTTCGACCTTTTGCCCAATTGCGTGTAGGTTGTTGATTTATGTCTGACAACGCGCGTGAGTTGTGATTGCTGCCTCGTTCCTCGCATTTTTAGTGTGTACAATTTATTGAACAACAAATCACGCTTGCAAACCTTAGCTTGATCCGATCCTTCGTGGTAACTCGATCAACCTCGCCCGCAGATCTCGATGAAGGGTCCGACTGGCTCACTCCTCCTTGATAGCCCGTGACCGCAGATTTGAGTCGCTTTGCATCGCGCCGACTTGTCGTTTAGTGGCAATGGACCACTGATTGTAATCCAAGGATTCACCTTCTTCATTAGTAGGAAGGGTGAACCCGGTTTGGATCACAATCCACATCTCTATTTGGGTTTTTAGGAAGCACTCCATCCGACCTTTCCAGTAACGGAAATCATCACCGTTGTAAAACGGTGGTCGGACGGTGCTAAAACCCTCGAGATGGGCCATTAACACGAAAGACACGAAGAAACTAGCAACGACAAAAACACAAAAACAAGTACCAAGACTCGCGTATTGGATTAGTAGTGCGGGAGAAAAACTTAACAAAGAGAAATAAATAATAAAAAAAAATTAAAAGAAAAATAAATCTGTAAAAATGGCTAGATTGGTGGTTTCACCAAATCTTAGCAACCCCCAGCTCTGATACCAATTGTTGGATCGATCGGATCGCTAGAGGGGGGGGGGTGAATAGCGATAGAAATTTTTCTTTCGAATTCGTTTCAAGACAAATATACGCAGCGGAAAAATAAACAAAAATAAAAGACAATAGACACAAAGGTTTTACTTGGTTCGTAGCCGAAGGCTAATACTCCAAGGCCCTAGTGGTCCTTGACCACGTACGGAGGGCAATCTACTAAAAAACTCCTCCTCCTTGGAGGTAAGAGTTAGACGGATACACAAAATGGAAAAAGCTCAAGGTAGAGGGACACTTCCCCTCTCCTTGATATGATTTAAAGCTTGAAAAGAAGAACAACTTATAAACTGAATTATAATTCAAACTTTTCGTTACCGATGACTTCAAATGTTGGAGGTTGAAGCTCTAGTCGTCGTCTCGGCAGTGCTTCGTCGTAGGGATGTCAGAGAGTCGGAGCGTATCGGAAGCACTTGGAAGCTTTTTAATTGATGAAAAACCCTAAGACAAGCCCTCCTTTTATATCCTTTGATCCCCTTTTCGAGAGGAACCCTAGCCAATCGAAATTGAGCACCAATCTCCTTGAAATGGGGTGATAAGATCATTGACCATCTCGGTGATGGCCATCATCGATCGATGGCGCGACATCGATCGAGTCGATCTTTGCGGGCGATCATTGTTTGTGGCAATGAGTCCTCCAAGCCGACAATGACCGTGATGCTAGCTGCAGGGCAAAGTTAGCTCAACAAAAACATAATTTCGACGGTCGTCGACCGTCCGATCTCGACCTAGACCATCTATAGGATGTCTTTGGTCGGATCTACGCTTAAGATCATCCCCATAAAGAGAATATGACCTCACTTACACTCGCACACACGAGCTTACCTCGACACTTACATGATGCTTTTGCTTCCGGCCTTCCACTCGATTCCTTTGGCTCCCTCCGAAGTCACTCGAGTGTCGCCCGACCACCGCGGCTTCCTCCGGGTGTCGCTAGCCTTCAGCTCCAGCTATAACAATCTTCTGCATACTCGATTAAGCTCGTGAGATAACGACATGAGCTTAACTTTGTATCGTTTGCTATAATCAAAACTCCGGTTTGACTTAGGTGCCTACTACACCAACATTCATTTCTTTGATTTACCAATGGGCGAGATTTAAAAAGTAAATCGATAGGCTCGATAAGTGGGAAAATGATATTATTTTTATGGTGTATCATTGATTATAGGAGGAAATCATGTCCTATATATTAGGATGATGATGTCTCCTTGAGGAGCTTATAAGTTTCATCATGTAAACCCTGCAGGTGGACTTGGTCTGGCATGATGATAAGGTTGAGTGGTACTACTCATGGAGTTAGATGTTGATTAATTAATTGTTAGTAAATTAATTAATCGACGAATATTCGAGATCTTAAACACGGGGAGATAAATGTAAAAATAATATATGGAGCCCATATTAACTTATGGGGGTTGGTGAGGTAGATCAATGATAATCCCCTAGTGGAAAGGATTATCATTAATGGATCGGACTTTATGTGGGCATGATCCATTGGGTGGCCAAGATCCAACTGCTCCTCATGGTCTCTATTGTAGCCTATTTAAACCTCATGGAGCCTAGATCCGATGGTGGAAGATGAAGCTCTAGATCCGACGGTGGAGATTAAATCTTTAGATCCGACGGTTGAGATTAATTCTCTAGATCCGACGGTTGAGATTAAATCCCTAGAACCGACGGTGGAGATTAAAGGGAGGCTTGAGGCCAACTCTTTAAAAGGAGGCTAGGGGTGGGCGGCAAGATATATAGAAGAGGGCATTAGGGTTTGGGCGGCTAGGGCTTGGAGGTTTGGGCGGCCACAATTTTGAAAAGTTTTTCTTTTCTTTTCTTCTTCTTGCTCGGTGCCCAAAGTTGCTTCTCGTCTCCTTGGCCGACATCCAACCTCTTTTTCTTCTTCTCCTTGGCCAGTGGAAACAAGGGTAAGGGTGGTTCCTTGGAGCTCTTGGCTGGCGGCCACCTTCCCCTCTCTTTGGGCCGGTGGCAAGCTTCAAGTTTGGAGCTTGTTGGATGGTCCTAGATAGAGGAGTGTTTTAATTATATACTTCCTCTTGTTCGGAGCGAGCAAGGAAAGGAAGATCATGATATAGGAGGCTTCGACTTTTGGAAGATCGTCGCTCACACGAAGTCTAAAAGGAGGAAGGACATACAATAAAAGATCGAGAGGTATAATGCTTGTTTATATTCTTTTTTATTATGTTTATAATTGTTTTTCAATTATATGCATGTTGTATGTTTTGTTATGTGGCTAATTTACTTGGACCCGGAATACAAACGCAAAGGCCGGTGATCCGTACATCGTCTATACCACGGCTAATCGTAGAATAGAGGTTGGTTGCTTGAACAACAAGTTTGTTCAAGTGACTACTCTAATCGAATAGCACAATGATGAAACGATAGCTTGGGTAATCCCTCCTTGTCAAGGATAAATTTTTTTATCCGGGGTTGTAGAAGGGATCGCCATGAATAAGCCACCGAGTTGAAGTGGGAAGCGAAGTTTCCTACCTTCTAGCCATCCTTCGGCCATCCTCCCTTGGCTCCGGTGACCTAGGGCCAGCCAGCCACCTCCTTTGGCTAGCACCAACTCCTCCACCACAAGCTGTTGAGTTTTGTACAGCTTGTTGTCCCTTGCGTGGAGAGGTCGTTTGTCCATTCAATTGGTTGATGATAACCGCTTCCGAGAAGCGAGTTCGTGGAACTCGGTTTTGGATCTGAATTTGATTCGGATTGTGATCCTCTCTCGATCACTATGTCTTTGATTTAAGACCAGTATCTCATGAGAAGATGGGGCTAGTGGCTTTGTGAAGCTATCCAGACGATACTCGGCATGGATACGGATAGAGACGAGAATTGCAAGTATCACTCGTTTAATGCCATTCCCACTTCATTTAATTCATCATGTATACCTAGATTAGTTTTCCTTTATTGTAAAATTTGAAATGTCGATTATGTCTACACATGTTGTATCCTTGCATGCGTGTGGTGTGTGTGTTGTAATAAATAGTTTATTACATATTTTTACTTCCGTTATGTGCATGTTTACGAAACGTGTTCGAACACAACACCCACGTCAGTTCCATGGGAGCCCAACAATGGGTACCTTGGAAATAAGTTTGATCAAAATCCTAAAGGTTTTTAGCATGTACCAATATTATTTAAGAAGCTTGATAAATTGATAAAATTGGCACAAATTAGGTCTCGAAGTCTTAGTGTGCTATTTTTGGTTTTTGGCACACTTGTGGAATAAGTGATTATATGGAAAAATGAACTTAATAATAACAAATGACATCGATATTAAAATTTAGGTATTGTTATAGCTATACCTTTTATTTGACATGCTTTATTTGTCATATAAAATGTCATGACATCATATTTCATTTTAATTATAAATGTCATGATCTTGCTTAGGTTTCTATTTATGCCATGACATCATGTTTATTGGCACATGCTTAATTATGCTACATTTATGCCATGATCATTCATGCATTAATTAAAATTGATTTAAGGACTATGGCATGACTTGAAGTCCCATGTATAAGGGAATCAAGTAGTGTTGCCTATAAAATGCATGAGACCTTAGTATAGGTATAACCAAAACTCACATCTCAAATTACATTGACATGTGTGTGTATTGATACACCCTATACACATGTGAGATGCTAGGAAATGAGTTAAGTTTAAGGTGCATAGTTTTTGCATCTAGATGAACTCAAACTCACATTATACCATGAGTGGATCATGGGGAAACCTAAAGTGCAAGTCATGTGCATTGAGCCCATTGATCATGATCCAATAGTTTTCAAAAACATTTTTAAATCATTTTAGAAAACCATGGTGAAGTCTATCTTTTGATAGCTATGATCATTGATAGAGTTGGTACAAAGTAGGGCCAAAATATTAAACTTTTCAATGGTTTTGAACTTTGTGTCAAACTCACTATTTAATGCGTAATTTAATTTTCAAATATTTTTCACCCATTGTATTTGGTATAAGTAATGTACGTATGAATTTTCAAGATTTTTCAAAATACATATTTTTACTTATGTATTTTTAAATTTCAGTTTCTAAAATTGAATTTCTACATTTGCAGAAATCAGTCGACTACCGATTATGGCAATCGACTGGCGTCAAGGCTAGTTGACTAGTGACTGTAAGATCGACTACCAACATTGATTTCAGGTAAACAAGAATGTTTAGCCAATGTTTCAGCTATGTTAGGCTACCCTAACTGCTCCTAATCCTAGGATATACTTTGGAAAGCATTGGAAAGGGTGAAAATCTATTGGATATGGATTAGGAGAGTTGTTTGGGTGTGTATCAATTTTAAGGTGTGTGAAAGTTCAAGGTTGAATTTTTAACCATAATTTTGATGGTATAGTGTTCCTATAGAGGTGTGTGAAAGTTCAAAATTGAACTTTTAACATTAATTTTGATGGTTTAGTGTTCTTATTGGCTTAGGGACTCTCCAAGGACATTGTTGGCGTAATGGCCAAGGGGGAGTAAGCCTTTAGGGGGAGGTTATCCATCATGGGATGATGGTTATCTTCTTCCTCATGAGGGGAAGAATTTTGCAGAAATGGGAATGTGAGATGCCCAATTGGGAAAATTGGGAGAGTGTGAGGATTGCCTCTCTTTAGTGATATGGGACTTATCACTAGGAAGAGTGAAGGCATCCTAGATGTTTTGGAACAAGGGGGGATTGTAAGATCTCATTGGGATATGAGACATTGACACGCTTGGGGAGAGTACCTTTTTAATGTATGTCAAAAACGGGGATAATTGATGGGAAAATAAATGGGAGAATTTGAGATTACAAATTTGGGAGAATTGGTAAGGAGATTTGTTCGTGTTCTAACTCAAAGGTGTTTGTGGTTTTTGTCAAACATCAAAAAGGGAGAGATTGTTGGAGCAATCAGCCTAGGTCACGATTGACTAGACTCGAGTTTGTCTCTAGCAGTATTTTGATATTCGATCAAATGTATAACAATGTGACTGTCATGGGAAAGTCCAAGTCATGGGTCTTGTCAATGGGAAAGTCCAAGTCTTGAGTACTTGGCATGGAAACTCCAAGCATGGGTCTTGGCAAGGGAAAGACCAAGCTTGAGTCTTGGCAATTGGAAAGTCCAACATGGGTTGGCATGGAAAGTCCAAGCATGGGTTTTGGCAAGGGAAAGTCCAAGCTTGAGTTGTTAGTGAAAGCCCTAGAGTCAATCATGTGATGATTGTTGTATGGACTTTATTGTATCATATTCCTATTTATAAAGGCATGGTTATTATATTTACTTGTATTGGTGCCAAATAACTAAATATAATAATGTCCTTGAGAAGTAGGTTATTATCTATATCAATCGATTGGTTGAATCTATAATGAGATGATATAGAGAACACTACTCTTAATCATTCCTAGTCGAGTATTAACATTCAGGGACAATGTTAATGCGTAGAGACTAGCATGTAGGTCAACATGATGACTTGATCTCACAAGTCATGGATATGAGATATCATGTTAAATACCGAAAATTTAAATATTAAATCAAATGGCGAGAAATTAAGAAAAATAATCTTGGAAATTTTTCGGGATTTTTAGGAATTTTTTTCAGAATTTTTCTAGATTTAAACGGAGTCCGTACGAGATTATTACGGTGATAAGAAAAATAGGCTTTTAAAAGGGTCTGATTAGGTTATTTATAGGTTTAATTAATCTAAATTATAAACCTAGGTTTATAATCTCCGACCCCTTTTTCTCCGTCTGACTCGACTTCTCCGTCTCCCGATCGAGCGACAGTTTTCTCTGCCGCCGCAAACTTTCTCTCGCGCAACCCTTTCTTCCTTCGACAGTTCTCCGCGCGCACCCCCTCTCCGCTGCTTCTCGTCGAGTCACAAGTACCGATGACCAGGTCATCGCCCTACCCCGCAGCGCCCCTTTTTCCCGAGTCCCTTCTTCATCACGTCGCCACCCACCGCACCGGCCGCGCCTCGCCCTCATTCTGTTTCCCCTCTCTGTCATCACCGACGTGTTGGGATGTATACATAAAGTCTAGCTCTTTTTGTATGAACATTTTTATTTGGAAATAAGAATCACAAGATCATTGTTTGCACTTTATATATTTATTATATGTGTGCATATTGTCTAATATTTTACATTGTAGATAACATGGTGCTTGGTGTGGCACAGAAGATCATGTTATCAGTCCCTTGTAGAATATAAGTAGAGGCTCACAACCAAGATGGTTTTGGACAAACCATTGGCATGGTTGTAGTGTAGCTTGGTATTGTTTTGTCTTGAACATAGAGTTACACTAGTACACTTAGGTGTATTGAGCGGGACCGACATAGAAGTGATTCAATTTATTGCTGACTACATAATTGAATCGGACCTTGGATATTATGCTGTACATGCTCTTAATCCCGATATAATAACGGGCACATGTACTTAGTATTTATTTCTTTGATTTACCAAAGGGTGAGATTTAGATGAATTAAATCAATATGCCCGGTAAGTTGGGAAATGATATTATTTACATAGTGTGCCGTTGATTATAGGAGGAAACCGTGTCCTATATATTGGGTTGATGATGTCCCCTTGAGGAGCTCATAAGGTTCAACATGTAAACCCAGCTGGTTGACTTAGTCAACATGATGATAAGGTTGAGTGGTACTACTTGAGGAGTTAGATGTTAATTGATTGATGGTCAGTAAATCAATTAATTAATGGACATTTGATATCTTAAATATGGGGAGATGGATGTACAAATAATATATGGAGCCCATATTAATTTATGGGGGTTGGTGAGGTAATTCAATGATGATCCTCTAGTGGAATGGAACATCATTGATGGATCAAGTTTGTGTGGTTCCGATCCATCGGGTGGCCAAGATCCAACTCCTCCTCATGGTCCCTATCGTAGCCTAATATAATCCTCATGAAGCCTAGATCCAACGATGGAAAACAAAACTCTAGAACCGACGGTTGAGATTAAATCTCTAGATCCGACGGTGGAGATTAAATCTCTAGAACCGACGGTTGAGATTAAATCCCTAGAACTGACAGTTTAGATTAAATCTCTAGAACCGACGGTTGGGATGAATCCCTAGATCCGACGGTTGGGATGAAACCCTAGATCCGACGGTTGGGATAAATCCCTAGATCCGACGGTTGGGATGAAACCCTAGATCCGACGGTTGGGATGAAACCCTAGAACCAACGGTTGAGATTAAATCAAGGCTTAAGCCTAACTCTATAAAAGGGAGACTTAAGTGGGTGGAAAAAGAGGTTGTTCTTTGAGAGATTAGGGTTTGGTCTACCTAAGCTTGGGCGGCAAGAAACCCTAAGGGAGTTCTTGGTTGGGCGGCTAGGGTTTGGACTTAGGAGTAGGCGGCAACAAGAGGAGAAGATCCCTTCTTCTTCCTAAGGTATTGCCGGCGCCTATCCCTCTTCCTCCTTTCCACCTTGGTCGGCGCTTTTCCCTTCTTCCTCTTCTCCTTGGCCGGTGGAAACAAGGGCTAGGGTTTATCCTTGGATCTCTTGACCGGCGCCCTCTTCTTTTCTCCTCGGTGGCCGGCGGCAACTTTGTTTCAAGGTTGGCCGGCGCTCAAGAAGCTACTCCTTGGCCGGCGGTTATATCAAGCTCCTTGGCTTGGTGGCCGGTTCTAGATAGGAGAAGGAGTTTGTTTGGTTCTTCTCTTTGTTCGGAGCGAGCAAGGAAGGGAAGAACGTGATCTAGGAAGCTTCAACTCGTGGAGGATCTTCACCCACAGGACGTCCACGAGGAGGATTGGACATACGATAGAAGATCGAGAGGTATAAAAGTTTTACAACTTTTATTATTGATCTTTGCATGTTCTTATCTTTTATGTTAGTATGTGTTGATTATACTAGTATGCATTTGTATAATCATGGACCCCGAAGATAAACGCAAAAACCGGCGATCCGTCCGTTGTCTCTTCCGCGGCTAACCAACTAGAAGAGTTGTGTTGCTTGAACAACTAGTTTGTTAAAGTGATCGCTCAAGTTGTTAGCACGACAACGAATTGGTTGTGCTTAGGAAACTCATCCCATCCGGATTAGTTTTCATTAGTGAAAATTTTAATCCGGGGACATGGGAGCCAATGAGCCTCCAAAGCAACGCCCTACAAGTGGTATCAGAGCCACGGTTTCCGATTTTGTGTGTTTTGGATTCGGTTACTTTCATGCACATATCATATATTGAGTATACCGGATAATAGTAGGATGTGCGTAGACTAACTTTTTGGTTGCAGGCATAAGATCCGACTATTATGGCTATATGTGTGTATGTGATTGGTTGTGTGTGATTGTATATTATTTGAATCCTCGAGGTTGACGAGGCTAAATTAGTATTTAATTTTTGTAATTAAATACAGCATTGTTTAGCCACTCATTTTAGTTTACTTTTGATCTAGATTATTTGTACACTCCTTCGTGGAGTATAGGATCGATGGATGTAAATTAAAATAGTTTATCTCGGCTCGGATCTCTTTGGTGACTTGCGCACGGGAAAAGATGGAGCGGACGAGGTGGCGACACGATGGGACGCATATTGGAGAACAATGCCATAATAGTTGGAAAAATTCTGATTTTTTCCATATTTATTGCTGATTTGTTTTATATGCATGTTGTGTGTGCTTGAAAATTCCTCACTGTCAATTTACTAAGTGGGAGAGAGACATTTTAATTAATTCCCGCGGCCTCCATTACAATTTGATGTGTGATGCAACAAACTTGCGTGTCAGCTCTGAATGCCTTCCTCCCCAACGGATGGGTTTGTATGCGGATCACTAGGTCAAATAATGGTTATAGGAAATTATGTAGGAGTGTGTGTACTTCCCCATCGGTAAGGCACATAATCCGAAATAATTCACTTAGTATCGTGTAATGGTGCACACTTAGATGAAAATTAAAAGTATCCTCCCCATCGGAGTCACTGCTTTTATTTGTAGGGCCAAAGAGGAACCAACTATTAATTTTATTTGTCAAAAAGTAAGGTTGACAAGATAATAAAATTAATGGGTAAAACCTCCTCTTGCAAATGTAGAATTCGTATACGTCCACACTAACGTGGCATGCGATATTCTCGGTGTTTTGAGGTGTTGGTTGATTTCGGAATTTTATTGTTTGAGGAATCAATGATATTTGAAATCTAATATTTTGATCATTGTGATTCTTAGGATTTTCAAATGGATTTCAATCCACTTACTATGGTACTAAATGAAACAAACTTACTGTCCCCAAACAATATTGATTGGAAAAGAAACCCGATAGTCTTCTCTGCTAAGGAGTACATGCATTCACTCTTCAAAGAGTGTCCTCAGGCTATCGTTGCTCAAAAGGTTTCTACTTCTAAGCCAAAAGGCAAGAAGAAGAAGAAACAAGGTGAAGCAAAGATGGTGGGAGGATCTCAGGGAGGAGTGAAGAAGCCGAAAGGCAAGTACTTCACTAACAAGCAGAATGGACATTGGAAGAAGGACTGTCCCAATCCAAAACAGAACAAAGGTATATCCTTTGGTCTAGTCGTTGAAACATGTTTCGCGGTGTTATCTACCAGTACCTGGTGTGTAGATACAGGAGCCACTGATCATGTCTGCAATACTTTGCAGTGGTTCCAGGAAACCCGACGACTAGCTAAAGGAGAGATTACCGTCTACATGGGCAATGCTACAAAGGTGGCGGCTATTGCAGTGGTAGACGTTCATTTATCGTTTGATAGAAATAAAGTTTTGGTTTTGAGAAATTGTCTTTATGTACCTACATTTAGAAAGAATTTGATTTCGGTTTCTAAATTATTTATGGATGGATATTCTATTTCTTTTAATGATAGAGTTGTTATAAAAAGAAATAGAGAGATTATCTGTTCAGGTACATTGGTTGGCAATTTGTATACTCTTGAACCAAAAGCTCCCACGATGCATATAGAAGTGAATAACTCATCTTCTAAGTCCAATAAGAGAAAAGAACCTTCAAAAATGAACCAGACATATCTTTGGCACCTAAGACTTGGTCATATTAACCTGAGTAGAATTCAAAGGTTGATAGCTGATGGACCTTTGGGTTCATTAGTGGTGGAGGATCTCCCAACCTGTGAATCTTGCTTGGAAGGTAAAATGACCAAGAGGCCTTTCAAGGCCAATGGGTATAGAGCCAAGGATGTGTTAGAATTGGTTCATTCTGATCTGTGCGGTCCTATGTCTATCCAGGCTAGAGGTGGATTTTAATACTTCGTCTCTTTTATAGATGATTATTCAAGGTATGGATACATTTACTTGATGTGCCGCAAGTCTGAATGCCTTGACAAGTTCAAAGAATTCAAGGCTGATGTGGAGAACCTCAAGGTAAAAGTATCAAAACACTACGATCTGATCGTGGTGGCGAGTACCTCTTGGGAGAGTTTAGGAGTTACTTATCAGAGGCTGGGATTTAATCCCAATTGTCTGCACCTAGCACAGCCCAGCAAAATGGTGTGGCGGAGCGAAGGAATAGGACTCTTATGGAGATGGTTAGATCGATGATGAGTTATTCTGGGTTGCCAGATTCGTTCTGGGGGTATGCACTGGATACGACAGTGTATATTATGAACTTGGTTCCATCTAAATCAGTGCCTTCTACCCCCATAGAATTATGGACTGGGAGAAAGCCTAGTCTGAGACATATTCGGATATGGGGGAGTCCAGCACATGTGCTGAAGGCTGATGCTGGTAAGTTGGAACCTCGTAAAGGAGTGTGCATGTTTGTTGGCTACCCTAAGGGAACGAAGGGTGGTTTATTCTATAGTCCTAGAGATCAGAAGGTGATCGTGAGTACAAATGCCAGATTTCTAGAGGAGGACTATGTGATGAACCACAAGCCCACGAGTAGGATTTTTCTTGAGGAGTTGACAGGGGAAGTCCCGACTTCAGTAACACTGGTACAAGAGGAGATACCACAAGTCACTGCACCGCGTGTCACAGAGCATACACAGGAGGCACCTCGTCGTAGTGGGAGGGTTTTTAGACAACCCGAGAGATTCATGTTCTTGGGAGAGTCTTCGGACATAGTCCCTGGTGAACATGAACCTGATCCCTAGACATATGATGAGGCACTCTAAGATAAAGATGCGGTATCTTGGCAAAGAGCGATGAATTCTGAGATAGAATCTATGGATTCTAATCAGGTCTGGGAGCTAGTAGGGCCACCCGATGGTGTAAAAGCCATTGGATGCAAGTGGATCTACAAGAGAAAGAGAGGGGTAGACGGGAAGGTTGAGACCTTCAAAGCTAGGCTTGTTGCGAAAAGGTATACTCAGAAAGAGGGTATCGATTATGAGGAGACCTTTTCTTCGGTAGCCATGCTTAAGTCTATCCGGATTCTCTTATCTATTGCTGCTCATGAGGATTATGAGGTTTGGCAGATGGATGTCAAGACATCTTTCCTTAACGGAAGTCTTGAGGAAAACATCTATTTGAAGCAACCAGAGGGATTCATTGCAAAGGGCAAAGAGCATCTTGTGTGTAAGCTTAATCGGTCCATTTATGGATTGAAGCAAGCTTCTAGATCTTGGAACATCCGCTTTGATGAGGTAATCCAGTCATATGGATTCATTCAAAGCCCGAATGAGCCTTGTGTATACAAGAGATGTGATGGAAACGTAGTGGTATTTCTTATACTATACGTAGATGACATTTTGTTAGTTGGCAACAATATCAGAGTGTTATCAGACGTAAGGGTATGGTTGTCCAAACAGTTTGATATGAAGGACTTGGGAGAGGTGGGACACATCCTTGGGATCAAGGTAATAAGGGATCGCAAGAAAAGGATGTTGTGCTTGTCTCAAGCTTCATACATTGACACTATCCTTGCTCGTTTTAGCATGCAGAACTCCAAGAAAGGTTTTTTACCTTTTAGGCATGGAGTACCTTTATCTAAAGAAATGTGTCCCAAAACATCAAAGGAGATAGAGGAGATGAAGGTGGTTCCTTATGCTTCGGCAGTAGGAAGCCTCATGTATGCTATGCTATGTACGAGACCAGATATCTGCTTTGCCGTGGGCATGGTTAGCATATATCAGAGTAATCCTGGACAGGGACATTGGACTGCGGTAAAGCATATATTGAAGTACCTAAGAAGGACTAGGGATTATATGCTGGTTTACCGGGCAGATCAATTAGTCCCTGTGGGTTACACGGATTCTGATTTCCAATCAGATAGGGACAAGAGTAACTCTACCTCGGGGTTTGTGTTTACTTTTGGAGGTAGAGCCATAGTATGGAGGAGTGTCAAGCAGAAATGCGTGGCGGACTCTACCATGGAAGCTAAGTATGTGGCAGCCTCTGAGGCAGCCAAGGAAGCAGTATGGCTCAGGAACTTCTTGATGAACTTGGATGTGATTCCTAGTTTGCCCAGAACTATCACAATTTATTGTGATAACAGTGGTGCAGTTGCAAACTCGAAGGAACCACGAGCCCATAAGGCGAGTAAACACATAGAGCGCAAGTACCACCTGATACGAGAGATCGTAAAGCGAGGAGAAGTGACTGTCGCCAAGATTGCATCAGAGGATAACCTGGCGGATCCATTCACGAAGGCCCTTCCAGCGAAAGAATTTGATAGGCCTGTAGAGGACATGGGGATCAGATGTATGATAGTGTGATGACAGCATAGTCTTTTAGTATAAGTGGTAGATTGTTGGGATGTATACTAAAAGTCTAGCTCTTTTTGTATGAACATTTTTATTTTGAAATAAGAATCACATGATCATTGTTTGCACTTTATATATTTATTATATGTGTGCATATTGTCTAATATTTTACATTGTAGATAACATGGTGCTTGGTGTGGCACAGAAGATCATGTTATCAGTCCCTTGTAGAATATAAGTAGAGGCTCACAACCAAGATGGTTTTGGACAAACCATTGGTATGGTTGTAGTGTAGCTTGGCATTGTTTTGTCTTAAACATAGAGTTACACTAGTACACTTAGGTGTATTGAGCAGGACCGACATAAAGGTGATTCAATTTATTGCTGACTACATAATTGAATCGGACCTCGGATATTATGTTGTACATGCTCTTAATCCCGATATAATAACGGGCACATGTACTTAGTATTTATTTCTTTGATTTACCAAAGGGTGAGATTTAGATGAATTAAATCAATATGGCCGGTAAGTTGGGAAATGATATTATTTACATGGTGTGCCGTTGATTATAGGAAGAAACCGTGTCCTATATATTTGGTTGATGATGTCCCCTTGAGGAGCTCATAAGGTTCATCATGTAAACCCAGCTGGTTGACTTAGTCAACATGATGATAAGGTTGAGTGGTACTACTCGAGGAGTTAGATGTTAATTGATTGATGGTCAGGAAATCAATTAATTAACTGACATTCGATATCTTAAACACGAGGAGATGGATGTACAAATAATATATGAAGCCCATATTAATTTATGGGGGTTGGTGAGGTAATTCAATGATGATTCTCTAGTGGAATGGAATATCATTGATGGATCAAGTTTGTGTGGTTCCGATCCATCGGGTGGCCATGATCCAACTCCTCCTCATGGTCCCTATCGTAGCCTAATATAATCCTCATAAAGCCTAGATACAAGGATGGAAAACAAAACTCTAGAACCGACGGTTGAGATTAAATCTCCAGATCCGATGGTGGAGATTAAATCTCTAGAACCGACGGTTGAGATTAAATCCCTAGAACCGACGGTTTAGATTAAATCTCTAGAACCGACGTTTGGGATGAAACCCTATTTCCGATGGTTGGGATGAAACCCTAGATCCGACGGTTGGGATAAATCCCTAGATCCGACGGTTGGGATGAAACCCTAAATCCGACGGTAGGGATGAAACCCTAGAACCAACGGTTGAGATTAAATCAAGGCTTAAGCCTCACTCTATAAAAGGGAGACTTAAGTGGGCGGTAAAGGAGGTTGTTCTTTCAGAGATTAGGGTTTTGTCTACCTAAGCTTGCGGCAAGAAACCCTAAGGGAGTTCTTGGTTGGGCGGCTAGGGTTTGGACTTAGGAGTAGGCGGCAACAAGAGGAGAAGATCCCTTCTTCTTCCTAAGGTATTGCCGACGCCTATCTCTCTTCCTCCTTTCAACCTTGGCCGGCGCTTTTCCCTTCTTCCTCTTCTCCTTGGCCGGTGGAAACAAGGGCTAGGGTTTATCCTTGGAGCTCTTGACCGGCGCCCTCTTCTTTTCTCCTTGGTGGCCGGCGGCAACTTTGTTTCAAGGTTGGCCGGCACTCAAGAAGCTACTCCTTGGCCGGTGGTTATATCAAGCTCCTTGGCTTGGTGCCCGGTTCTAGATAGGAGAAGGAGTTTGTTTGGTTCTTCTCTTTGTTCGGAGCGAGCAAGGAAGGGAAGAACGTGATCTACGAGGCTTCAACTCGTGGAGGATCTTCGCCCACACGACGTCCACGAGGAGGATAGGACATACGATAGAAGATCGAGAGGTATAAAAGTTTTACAACTTTTATTATTGATCTTTGCATGTTCTTATCTTTATGTTAGTATGTGTTTATTATACTAGTATGCATTTGTATAATCATGGATCCCGATGATAAACACAAAAACTGGCGATCCGTCCGTCGTCTCTTCCACGGCTAACCAACTAGAAGAGTTGTGTTGCTTGAACAACTAGTTTGTTCAAGCGATCACTCAAGTTGTTAGCACGACGAAGAATTGGTTGTGCTTAGGAAACTCATCCCATCCGGATTAGTTTTCATTAGTGAAAATTTTAATCTGGGGACATGGGAGCCAATGAGCATCCGAAGCAATTCCTACAAGTCGCACGCACATAGTCGCTATTTGGCACGTCACCGCCACCTCCTGCTCCTTTCCTAGATCACCGTCGCCCCATCCCGACTTCCTCTCGGCTTCCATTTTCGTTGCTCCTCTCTACAACGATGTTGTTTCAAGAAGTCATTCAACTCGAGCACGCATCTCCTTTGCTTGCATCGTTGCTTGACGATCGAGGGTTTTCGGGCAGATTTATGGTTCTGGATGGGGGTGAGATCGAGCATGAAACAACCCCTGGCAGGGATTCAACCTTCATTATCCTTGGGTAGGGTTTCTTCTCTCGATATTATGGAGCTGAGGATCAAATGTCTCAAAGTTCCTGTAGTTAGGGTTAACAACATCTGCCACAGAAAGAAGTATGTTCCATGTGTAGCAATGGAAGAAACTCTCGAAGCAAATTCGAGGTCAGTACTGCCACAGTCCATCCTAGGGATTTATTGTTTAAAATAATGGAGTTAATTTGATTAATCTGTTATTAGGAGTAATTGGATGAATTTGGATTTAATTAATATGTTTAATCAGATAGTATGGTTTGGATTTTTGGAGTAAACTGATATTAATCAAGTAGTAATTAAACTTGGGGTTAATAAAGTTGATTACCTAAGTTGGTTATGATGAATTATATTTTGGATACGGCAGCGAGTGATCGGTTATGTGGATAGCTTAATCCATTAGGTTTTGGACTTGATATTGAGGTTGGCAATATAATCTGAGTATATTATATTGTATGCAGGTTTCGGTCACGAGGTAGGTCCCTGATCATGACTATTTCATTCTTGCGGACATTTATTTTATCAGGCGGGTATTTTGACTTATCTTTTTGATATAGTCATGTTGATATGCTAGTTAGGATAGCTTGCAATAATTTTCATGTTTATATGCCTAGTATGTTATGTGCCTATTTGATACATGTATTTGATCGGTTATGATTATATCATCCCTGTTTTATTTGGATCATAGTTACTTGGATCTTGGATATGCACTTATTGATTGTGCATATTATTCGGATAGGTATTTTTAGTTGGATTTACATGCTTTAGTTGTTGGCATGTATACTGAAAGCCTAGCTCTTTTTGTATGAACATTTTTATTTTGAAATAAGAATCACATGATCATTGTTTGCACATTAAATTTATTATATGTGTGCATATTGTCTAATATTTTACATTGTAGATAACATAGTGTTTGGTGTGGCACAGAAGATCATGTTATCAGTCCCTTGTAAAATATAAGTAGAGGCTCACAACCAAGATGGTTTTGGACAAACCATTGGCATGGTTGTAGTGTAGCTTGGTATTGTTTTGTCTTGAACATAGAGTTACACTAGCACACTTAGGTGTATTGAGAAGGACCGACATAGAGGTGATTCAATTTATTGCTGACTACATAATTGAATCGGACCTCGGATATTATGCTGTACATGCTCTTAATCCCGATATAATGACGGGCACATGTACTTAGTTTTTATTTCTTTGATTTACCAAAGGGTGAGATTTAGATGAATTAAATCAATATGCCCGGTAAGTTGGGAAATGATATTATTTACATGGTGTGCCATTGATTATAGGAGGAAACCGTATCCTATATATTAGGTTTATGATGTCCCCTTGAGGAGCTCATAAGGTTCATCATGTAAACCCAGCTGGTTGACTTAGTCAACATGATGATAAGGTTGAGTTGTACTACTCGAGGAGTTAGATGTTAATTGATTGATGGTCAGTAAATCAATTAATTAACTGACATTCGATATCTTAAACACAGGGAGATGGATGTACAAATAATATATGGAGCCCATATTAATTTATGGGGGTTGGTGAGGTAATTCAATGATGATCCTCTAGTGGAATGGAATATCATTGATGGATCAAGTTTGTGTGGTTCCGATCCATCGGGTGGCCAAGATCCAACTCCTCCTTATGGTCCCTATCGTAGCCTAATATAATCCTCATGAAGCCTAGATCCTAGGATGGAAAACAAAACTCTAGAACCGACTGTTGAGATTAAATCTCTATATCCGATGGTGGAGATTAAATCTCTAGAACCGACGGTTGGGATGAAACCCTAGATCCGACGGTTGGGATGAAACCCTAGATCCGACAATTGGGATAAATCCCTAGATCCGACGGTTGGGATGAAACCCTAGATCCGACGGTTGGGATGAAACCCTACAACAAACGGTTGAGATTAAATCAAGGCTTAAGCCTAACTCTATAAAAGGGAGACTTAAGTGGGCGGCAAAGGAGGTTGTTCTTTCAGAGATTAGGGTTTTGTCTTCCTAAGCTTGGGCGGCAAGAAACCCTAAGAGAGTTCTTGGTTGGGCGGCTAGGGTTTGGACTTAGGAGTAGGCGGCAACAAGAGGAGAAGATCCCTTCTTCTTCCTAAGGTATTTCCGGTGCCTATTCCTCTTCCTCCTTTCAACCTTGGCCGGCACTTTTCCCTTCTTCCTCTTCTCCTTGGCCGGTTGAAACAAGGGCTAGGGTTTATCCTTGGAGCTCTTGACAGGCGCCCTCTTCTTTTCTCCTTGGTGGCCGGCAGCAACTTTGTTTCAAGGTTGGCTGGCGCTCAAGAAGCTACTCCTTGGCCGGCGGTTATATCAAGCTCCTTGGCTTGGTGGCCGGTTCTAGATAGGAGAAGGATTTGGTTTGGTTCTTCTCTTTGTTCGGAGAGAGCAAGGAAGCGAAGAACGTGATCTAGGAAGCTTCAACTCGTGGAGGATCTTCGCCCACACGACGTCCACGAGGAGGATTGGACATACGATAGAAGATCGAGAGGTATACAAATTTTACAACTTTTATTATTGATCTTTGCATGTTCTTATCTTTATGTTAGTATGTGTTGATTATACTAGTATGCATTTGTATAATCATGGACCCCGAAGATAAACGCAAAAACCGGCGATCTGTCCATCGTCTCTTCCGCGACTAACCAACTAGAAGAGTTGTGTTGCTTTAACAACTAGTTTGTTCAAACGATCGCTCAAGTTGTTAGCACGAAGATGAATTGGTTGTGCTTAGGAAACTCATCCCATCCGGATTAGTTTTCATTAGTGAAAATTTTAATCTGGGGACATGGGAGCCAATGAGCCTCCGAAGCAATTCCTACAAGTCGCACGCACGTAGTCGTTGTTTGGCACGTCACCTTCGCCTCCTGCTCCTTTCCTAGATCACCGTCGCCCCATCCCGACTTCCTCTCTGCTTCCATTTTTGTCGCTCCTCTCCGCAACTATGCTGTTTCAAGAAGTCATTCAACTCGAGCACGCATCTCCTTTGCTTGCATTGTTTCTTGACGATCGAGGGTTTTCGGGCAGATTTATGGTTCTGGATGGGGGTGAGATCGAGCATGAAACAACCCCTGGCAGGGATTCAACCTTCATTATTCTTGGGTAGGGTTTCTTTTCTCGATACTTTGGAGCTGAGGATCAAATGTCTCAAAGTTTCTGCAGTTAGGGTTAACAGCATCAGCCGCAGAAAGAAGTATCTTCCATGTGTAGCAATGGAAGAAACTCTCGAAGAAAATTCGAGGTCAGTACTGCCACAGTCCATCCTAGGGATTTATTGTTTAAAATAATGGAGTTAATCTGATTAATCTGTTATTAGGAGTAATTGGATGAATTTTGATTTAATTAATATGTTTAATCTGATAGTATGGTTCGGATTTTTGGAGTAAACTGATATTAATCAAGTAGTAATTAAACTTGGGGTTAATAAAGTTGATTACCTAAGTTGGTTATGATGAATTATATTTTGGATACGGCAGCGAGTGATCGGTTATGTGGATAGCTTAATCCATTAGGTTTTGGACTTGATATTGAGGTTGGCAATATAATCTGAGTATATTATATTGTATGCAGGTTTCGGTCACGAGGTAGGTCCCTGATCGTGACGATTTCATTCTTGCGGACATTTATTTTATCAGGCGGGTATATTGACTTATCTTTTTGATATAGTCATGTTGATATGCTAGTTAGGATAGCTTGCAATAATTTTCATGTTTATATGCCTAGTATGTTATGAGCCTATTTGATACATGCATTTGATCGGTTATGATTATATCATCCCTGTTTTATTTGGATCATAGTTACTTGGATCTTGGATATGCACTTATTGATTGCGCATATTATTCGGATAGGTATTTTTAGTTGGATTTACATGCTTTAGTTGTCGGAATGTATACTGAAAGCCTAGCTTTTTTTGTATGAACATTTTTATTTTGAAATAAGAATCATATGATCATTGTTTGCACTTTATATATATTATATGTGTGCATATTGTCTAATATTTTACATTGTAGATAACATGGTGTTTGGTGTGGCAAAAAAGATCATGTTATCAGTCCCTTGTAGAATATAAGAAGAGGATCACAACCAAGATGGTTTTGGACAAACCATTGGCATGGTTGTAGTGTAGCTTGGTATTGTTTTGCCTTGAACATAGAGTTACACATGTACACTTAGGTGTATTGAGCAGGACCGACATAGAGGTGATTCAATTTATTGCTGACTACATAATTGAATCGGACCTCGGATATTATGTTGTACATGCTCTTAATCCCGATAGAATAACGGGCACATGTACATAGTATTTATTTCTTTGATTTACCAAAGGGTGAGATTTAGATGGATTAAATCAATATGCCCGGTAAGTTGGGAAATGATATTATTTACATGGTGTGCCGTTGATTATAGGAGGAAACCTTATCCTATATATAGTGATGATGTCCCCTTGAGGAGCTCATAAGGTTCATCATGTAAACCCTGCAGGTTGACTTAGTTAACATGATGTTAAGGTTGAGTGGTACTACTCGAGGAGTTAGATGTTAATTAATTGATGATCAGTAAATCAATTAATTGACGGACATTCGATATCTTAAATATGGGGAGATGGATTTACAAATAATATATGGAGCCCATATTAATTTATGGGGGTTGGTGAGGTAGTTCAATGATGATCCTCTAGTGGAATGGAACATCATTGATGGATGAAGTTTGTGTGGTTCCGATCCATCGGGTGGCCAAGATCCTACTCCTCCTCATGGTCCCTATTGTAGCCTATTAACACCTCATGAAGTCTAGATCCAATGATAGAAAACAAAACTCTAGATGCGACGGTGGAGATTAAATCCCTAGATCTGACGGTGGAGATTAAATCCCTAGATCCAACGGTTGGGATGAAACCCTAGATCCGACGGTTGGGATGAAACCCTAGATCTGACGGTTGGGATGAAACCCTAGATCCAACAGTTGAGATTAAATCCCTAGAACCAATGGAGGAGATTAAACCAAGGCCTAAACCTATCTCTATATATATGTGCTTAGGCTTGGGCGGCAAGAAGGATGAAAAAAAAGAAGAGAAAAACCTAATTGAGATAAGGTGGCTTCGGCGGCAAGAAATAGGAGGAGGCTAGGGTTTGGGTTTGGTTCATGGTGTTGGGCGGCAACAAGGAGAAGGGAGCTTCTTCTTCTTGTTCCCAATGGTGGCCGGCACCCTTCTTCCTCCTTCCTCTTTGGTTTGGCCGGCGCCCAAGCTTCTCCCCTAGATCTATGGCTTGTGGTGGATGAGATGAGTGTTGCTTCCCATGGGCAGTAAGAAATAGGAGGAGGCTAGGGTTAGGGTTTGGTTGTTGGTGTTGGGCGGCAACAAGGAGAGGGAGATTCTTCTTCATTTTCCTTTGATGGCCGGCCCCTCTACCTTCTTCCCTCTACCTTGGCCAAAGCTCAATCTATTCTACTTCCCTTCATCCTTAGCCGGAAATTAAGGGGAGCCTAGTTTAAGGTTTGGGCGGCAACAAGGAGAAGGGGTGTTTTCTTTCTTCTTCTCCAAGTGTTGGCCGGCGCCCATGCCCTTGTTGTTTCTCCTTTGGTTGGTTTCCATACTCCATTTTATCTTCCTTGTTCAGCGGCAACATCGAGTTTATTGACTTGGTGGGAGGTTCTAGAAAGGAAGATGAGTTTTGCTTTAGGATCTTCCTTTGTTCCTAGTGAGCAAGGAAAGGAAGATTGGTGATCTAGAAGGCTTCAACTTTTGGTAGATCGTCGCCCACACGACATCCAAAAGGAGGGAGGACATACAATAGAAGATCAAGAGGTATAACAAGAGGTATAATCTTGTTTATTTTGATTAATGTTCTTTTGTATTATGTTTATAATTGCTTTTCAATTATATGCATGTTTTGTGTGGATGGTTACTTGCTTGTATTTGTTATGAGCATGTTTACTTTATGTATGAGTTGATTATACATGTCTACATTCAAATATATTTGTATAATCATGGACCCTGAAGATAAACACAAAAACCGGCGATCCGTCCGTCTTCTCTTCCGCAGCTAACCGACTAGAAGAGCTTGGTTGCTTGAACAACTAGTTTGTTCAAGCGATCGCTCGAGTCATTAGCACGACGATGAATTGGTTGAGATAAGGAAACTCATCCCATCCGGATTAGTTTTCATTTGTTGAATATTTTAATCCTGGGACATGGGAGCCGACGAGCCTCCGAAGTGATTCCTACAAATGGTATCAGAGCCACGGTTTTCGGTTTTGTGTGTTTTTGATTCGGTTACTTTCACGCACTTATCATATATTGAGTATGCCGGATAATTGTAGGATGTGCGTAGGCTAACTTTTTGGTTGCAGGCATAAGATCCGACTATTATAGCTATATGTGTGTATGTGATTGTTTGTGTGTGATTGTATGTATATCATTTGAATCCTTGGGGTTGACGAGGCTAGATTAGTATTTAATTTTTGTAATTAAATACGACATTGTTTAGCCGATCATTTTAGTTTACTTTCGATCTAGATAGTTTGTACACTCCTTCGTGGAGTATAGGATCGATGGATGTAAATTAAAATGATATATCTCGGCTCGGATCTCTTTGGTGACTTACGTGCGGGAAAAGATGGAGCTGATGAGGTGGCGACACGACGGGACGCATATTGGAGAACAAAGCCATAATAGTTGGAAAAATTCTATTTTTTTTCCAAATTTATTGCTGATTTGTTTTATATGCATGTTGTGTGTGCTTGAAAATTCCTCATTTTCAATTTACTAAGTGGAAGAGGGATATTTTAATTAATTCCCGTGGCCTCCATTACAATTTGACGTGTGATGCAACAAACTTGTGTGTCGGCTCTGAGTGCCTTCCTCCCCATCGGATGAGTTTGTTTGCGGATCACTAGGTCAAATAATGGTTATAGAAAATTATTTAGGAGCGTGTGTACTTCCACATCGGTAAGGCACATAATCCGAGATAATTCCCTTAGTATCGTGTAATGGTGCACACTTGATGCAAATAAAAAGTATCCTCCCCATCGGAGTCACTGCTTTTATTTGTAGGGCCAAAGAGGAACCAACTATTAATTTTATTTGTCAAAAAGTAAGGTTGACAAGATAGTAAAATTAATGGGTAAAACCTCCTCTTACAAATGTAGAATTCGTATACGTCCACACTATCGTGGCATGCGATATTCTCGGTGTTTTGAGGTGTTGGTTGATTTCGGAATTTTATTATTTTGAGGGATCAATAATATTTGAAATCTAATATTTTGATCAATGTGATTATTAGGATTTTCAAAAATGACTTTCAGTCCACTTACTATGATACTAAAGGAAATAAACTTACTGTACCCAAATAATGTTGATTGGAAAAGAATCTGGATATTGTCTTATCTGCTAAGAAGTACAAGTATGCACTCTTCAAAGAGTGTCCTCAAGTCATGGTTGCTCAAAAAGGTTTCTACTTCTAAGACGAAAGGCAACAGGAAGGAGAAACAAGGTGGAGCAAAGGTGGCGGGAGGATCTCAGGGAGGAGTGAAGAAGCTGAAAGGCGAGTACTTCACTTACAAGCAGACTGGACATAAGAAAAAGGATTATCCCAAACCAAAGCAAGAACAAATGTATATCCTTTGGTCTAGTCGTTGAAACATGGTTAGAGGCATTATCTACCGACACCTAGTGTGTAGATACGAGAGCCACTAATCATGTCTGCAACACATTGTAGGGGTTCCAGGAAACCCGACGACTAGCTAAAGGGGAGATTACCACTTACTTGGGCAATGCCATGAAGGTGGCGGCTATTACAATGGGAGAAGTTTTATTTATCTCTTAAGAAAAATAAAATTTTAGTTCTAGAAAATTCCCTTCATGTACCTTTATTTAGAAACAATTTAATTTCGGTTTCTAAATTATTTATGGATGGATATTCTATTTCTTTTAATGACAGAGTTGTTATAAAAAGGAATAGGGAAAATATCTGTTCAGGTACATTGATAGGAAATTTGAAAACACTTTAACCAAAAACCTCCCGCGATGCAAATTGAAGTTTATAACTCATCTTCTAATTCTAATAAGAGAAAAGAACCTTCGAAGATGAACCAAACATATCTTTGGCATCTAAGGTGTTAGGGATCGTTTGGAAGCTAGAGGGGGGGTGAATAGCGTTTTTCGGTTTCTACAAGAAGATTAGCGGAAGCAAACACAATAATGTATGTAAAAACAATAACAAACGCAAACAAGGCCTTTTACGTGGTTCGGAGATAGCGCTCCTACTCCACGGCGATCCTTGAGGTGGATCAATCCAAGCAAGTCCACTAATAAGCTTTCTTTACAAGACAACTCCTCTTCTTTACAAAGAATGAAGATCTAAGCTTAGAGAGAAGAGGAGGAGATTTAAATCACTTAGAAAGCTAGAAAATTCGTGGAGGCTGTTGAGAAAGATTGGAGAATAAGCATTAACCCCAAAAACCTCCACCAGCCCTCTTTTTATAGAGAAGAATGACTTACATCATCACGCTAATTCTAACGAGCCCGGATTCATGAGATTTGCCCCATCGCCGTAACGGAAACTTCATCGATCGGCCGACAATGTCGATCGGCGACGATCGGCCGATCGATATGGCTCAGATCCGACCGCCACGGCCACGCCATTCTATTTGTGGCAGTCGACTGCCATCTCTCTTGTCCAATCCTTTGTCGGTAGTGGTGCTCCGAATTCGTCGACCGGCTTCTCAAAACCATCTACAATACTAAACCAATTTTCAATATCGTTCATTAAATAGTACTCCATCCTACCTTTCCAATATCCAAAATCGTTGCCGTCGAAGAACGGAGGCCTCGCCGTGCTATACCCCTCTTGAAATGCCATCTTTGCTCCGGTTGATTGCTAGATCTTCCGATGCGATCCGGGCTCTGATACCACTAGACAAAATGCCCTAATTTCTCAAATTGAGCCCAAAAGCATTAAAGATGCATTACTTGATCCGGATTGGATCTTAGCAATGCAAGATGAATTGGCTCAATTTGATAGGAGTCAAGTGTGGGAGTTAGTTCCTAGACCAAGTAAAAACACTATTATTACTACAAGATGGGTCTTTAGGAACAAACTAGATGACCAAGGGAATATCACTAGAAATAAAGCACGATTAGTTGCAAGGGGTTTTAATCAAGTTGAAGGACTTGATTATGATGAAACATATGCCCCAGTTGCTAGGTTAGAGTCCATTAGAATACTTTTAGCATATGCCTCCTATATGGGTTTCAAACTCCATCAAATGGATGTCAAATCGGCATTTCTAAATGGGTTTATTAAGGAAGAGGTGTATGTAGAACAACCTCCCGGCTTTGAAAGTATGGACTACCCAAATCATGTATACAAGCTTAGGAAAGCCTTATATGGTTTGAAACAAGCTCCCCGGGCTTGGTATGAAAGATTGTCATCTTTCCTAATCTCTAAGGATTTCAAAAGGGCGATAGATCAAACTCTCTTTATAAAGTCAACGCCTAAGGACATCTTTGTAGCTCAAGTGTATGTTGATGACATTATCTTTGGGTCAACAAATGATGAGCTTCTTCAAGACTTTATTCAAAATATGGAAAAAGAGTTTGAGATGAGTCTAGTTGAGAATTAAATTTCTTCCTAGGTTTGCAAGTTAAACAAACTAGTGAAGGAATTTACATTTATCAAACAAAATATGCTAAGGAAATGATTAAGAAATTTGGCTTAGAAAATGCTAAGGTAGTGTCAACTCCAATGGCAACCAATACCAAAATAGATAGTGATAGTGAAGGAAAACAAATAGATCTTACCCTTTATAGGAGCATGATTGGTAGCCTCTTGTATTTAACCGCTAGTAGACCCGACATATATTATTTGCGGTTGGTATGTGTGCTAGGTATCAATCATGTGCTAAGGAATCTCATTTAGTTGCCGTTAAGAGAATTTTAAGATATGTTAAAGGCACATTAAATGTAGGTCTATGGTACCCTAGGACTAGGTCTTTTGATTTATTTGGGTACACCGATTCCGATTATGCCGGTTGCAAATTGGATCGGAAGAGTACTAGTGGTGGATGCCAATTTCTTGGGTCCTCCTAGTAAGTTGGAGTAGTAGGAAGCAACCTTGTGTTGCTCTATCCACCACCGAGGCCAATATGTGGCTATGGGTGGTTGTGTAGCTCAACTCTTATGGATGAAACATACCCTAGAAGATTATGAGCTATCTTACTCCAACATGAAAGTATTTTGTGATAATGTGAGGACCATTAACTTGACCAAAAATCCGGTGCATCACTCTAGGACCAAGCACATTGAAGTGAAACATCATTTCATTAGAGACCATGTGGCTAAGGGGACATTGAGCTTAATTATATTGAATCCAAGTCCAACCTAGCCGATATATTTACCAAGGCTCTACCCGAAGTAGAATTCTCATCACTTAGGAGAGAACTTGGAATGTGCTTGGTTGAGTAAAGGTGTAGGTTTTCATGATCCTATAGAAATACTAGGATTTATACCTTTAACCATCTCACAAAATACCTAAGAAACCATGATTTTTGTATTGAGCCATCTAGAAAACATGTGAGATGTTAGGAAGATGCACTTGGTTCATCATGCTTGTTATGATGCATTACTATGGGCCAAAGTGTCATCTAGAGACATTAATCCTTAATTGGACCAATCATTGGGAAGGCTTATACACAATTGATGTGCATATAGCTCCAAGAATATGATTGGAAATGTCAAATAAAATAAAATTTAGTCTATGTCTATCAAACCTTGAGAAACAATTTCCTATTGATAAGCCAAAGTGATACAAAGTGTTGCAAAAATATTATAACTTTTGCAAAATCTCAAGATTGTGTCAATATCTAAATCTAGAGGTGATATAATTTTAAAATAATTTTTCCTTGATAGGAAATGATCTAACAATATTACCCACAAAATTTCGTGATTTTTTGAATTAATAATGAATTTATGGCGATCATATCACCTACGTATAACGCTTCGTATCACGATCGATTCGGCCGATCTTTATCGCCGATCGCCATTTATAGCGGCGCTACCGCCGCATAAACGCTTCGTATCAGATCGATTCGGCCCGATCTATATCGATTCGGCCCGCCATTTATGCGCATTGCCGGCATCTGAAGAATCGCTTCGTATCATTGCCGGTTATCGCGCTCTCTCCATCGATTCGGCCCGACCGACGACTAATGTCGATCGATGTCGGGTTTTTAGGGTTTTCCGCCGGTTCGACTCGCCATAGTTTCCCGATTATCTCTCCTCTTCCTCATCCGACGAACCTCTACACCACCATTTAGCCGCGCGCCTTCGTCAATCCGGCGACTCCACCGACCGCAGCTCCCAGTTGGAGTGCTCTCGGACTCAAGGACCTCCTCTTGACACCTCATTCACGCCTAGTTTCCACTCTCTCGGCTAGGGTTCGGTGGACACTACTTGATTTTTCACCATGCCGCCTAGGTAAAATCGCATCTCTGATCTATGTTTGTTTGATTCTATAATCTTATTTCACTAACTCATGTTTATCTTTTGTCCATGCATCATCTACCCACATTATGCATATTTTGTGTGTGTGTCTTTTTATCCATTTAGAATTAAGCATTTTGCTACTAAACGCACCCGGGCACTCCGACTGATGAGGGCCCACAAACCCTAGACTCATCACTGCTGATCCTCGATTTCCAAATTCTGTCCTTGAAACTGCTTTCAATAAAAACAAATTCCAACTTATTCCCCCTAGATCAATAGATCCTAATTTTCTTAAAGATTACTGTTTTGACATCGTTCAAATCATTCAACATTACCAACTTGAGTCCTTAGTCTTTTGTGAACATCACGTTAATATCACTCTCCTCTCCGAATTCTTCAACAACCTACGACCGGCTGGGGATGGGAGATACCGGACTCGCGTTGCTCAGCGCGATCTGGATTTCAGTCCCCAGATCTGGACTGATTTTCTCGGTTGCCTCTCCTCCGAGGATGATCTCGTCTTATATCCATCTTGGAGTGACCCTCTTCCATCTCCCTTTGAGGGGATTTCTTTAGATTCCCTTCACGATACCTTCTATCACTATCCTCGACCCTTGAACACCAACTTATTTCAATCACAAGAACTGTCTGCCTCTGACAACGTCCTTTATAAGGTCGTTGCTCACTGTCTTCTCCCTATTGTTACTCGTGGTTTAGCTTTGGTGCGCCCTCCACACTTACTTCTCATGCATCTCCTTCGTTCATACTCAGACATCAACATTGGCCTCAATACCTTCCATTGCATCACTCATTTCATAAGGCCAAATAATGGAAAGGTGCATATTCCTTATGGAAATGTCCTTACTCAATGGCTAAGCTCCATAGGCATTGATGTAAATATAGGAGTCATTAAGGTCATGAATAGGAAATATGATCAGATGACTCGGAGTTTCTCATTAGCGGGCATGAAGGCGACAAAGGATCCGTCTGGGACCCAAAGACGGCGAGTAGCGGGTGCCGCTCCGGCACCAGAGGATGCCGCTGCGGAAGGAGCTGCTGAGGGTGGTGCTGCAGATGTTGCTGAGGGGCCTGATGAGGGGGAGACTGCTGCTGGCGATACCGGTCTACCAGACACATCCCTCCGTGCCCGCTTCGATGCGTTTGCGGAGCGAGTAGACACGCGTTTTGCGGAGCTGCACCTCGAGCATCAGGAGCTTCTCTCTCTCGTGAGAGAGGTACATCGACAGCAGCAGGACATCCTGGCGATTCTCCGCCCTGCTGCGCCTGGACACCCTCCTCACGATGGTTCGCCACCGCCCGATGGATGCTGAGGACGATGATCGTTAGCTTGCTCGTTTTTCTTTGTTATTCTCTTTTTGGCTGTTTGTACGGCATAGACTCTTTTTGTGTAATGACTTTTAATCAATGAAATGAAATATTTTTGTTGATCATTTCTATTAGTGCCTAAAATTTGGTATTTGTCAAGTTTAGGAGTTGATCATATAGTCAGAAGTTATGAATAGTGATATGATACACTTACACCTTTTGGGTCATAATTCTGTTATTTTGGATATCGTATCAATCCATTAATCTGATGAACATATTTTTCGTCTAATATTTTTCATATGTTATATTAGTCGAATAAAATGTGTATGCCAAGTTTCGTGATTTTTGGACACCCATAGAATTTTCTACGCATTGTCAAACCTTATTTGAAAAATTCGATTTCGCTTTAGCGATATCCGATCGCTCGTTATTAGCGGTCGATCGACAAGATCGGCGATTGATCGCGCTATTCGATCGAACCGATGACTGCTTTTGGATTAGAAAATGGCTTTTTCATCGGTTAAGAGGTTTTATATAATTGCCACAGTATATACATAATAATTTGTATGGAACGAAGAGTCTTCTTGCTGCACTGGTTCAGGGGGAGTTACATCCCTTATTTCTAAAATTGTTGGTGCGAAGCTAGGATATATTTGCCTATTCTTTAATTGTTTATGCTTTGCGTCATGAATCATGTCGTGAATTAAGGGGGAGTTTCATTTCAATTTTATACCTTAGTTCAAGATATAATTCTTTCCGGCACTTATTGGATAATCTCTTCTCTTTTTGATTGTATGTCAAAGGGGAGAAGGGATATTTAAGTTAGAATTCATATTGAGATATGTTTATGTATGATAAAGACCTAACTTAAATGATTGCCAAACAGGGGGAGATTGTTGGTGCAACAATGCCCCAAGCATTTATATATTTTGATGTTTGGATAATCATCTAAGTTAGGCAATGGTTTGTGATCTAATTGTGAACGTGTTTAAGTGACAGGAAAATCCAAGTATGAAGACTTGGTAAAAGATAAGTCCAAGTGTGACCTTGGCAAAGAGAAGACCAAAGGCAAGTCTTGGCAGCATAAGTCCAAGCATGTAGTCTTGGCGGCGTAAAGTCCAAGCGTACTTTGGCAAAGAAGAAACCCAAAAGCATGACGAAACCAAGAAAGCTTTTTGAAGGCAAGCGCATGGATGGAGTTGCGGACTCAGAGAAATCCTAGAGGCGCAAGGTGATGGAGAAGCTAGAAGGTTAAGTCTAGGCTTAGGGTGTGTTTCAAGTAGAATTAGTCATACTTGGTATGTGCCGATCGACCGAACATGGTATCGCCGAATCGCCCTTAAAATATAGCATTAGAAGTCGAAGATCATATCGCCGATCGGGTTATCCTGTCGACCGGTGACAATGACTTAGCTCGACCGTCAGATACAAGGCCGCCACGATCGCTATTATTGGCGCCGATCGCTAATATGGTCGTAGCCGATCGCGCCGGCGATGATATATCACCGAATCGACATCGTTGTCCCGATCGATAGTTTTCCGCTGACGATGGCGACGACAAAGAAATCTCGCAATCCGGCTGCTCGTGGCGTTAGAATTGGCGGCGATCGATGTAAGTCATCACCGAATCGATCGGCTCCAACGGGAAAAACAGCCTCTTCTCTATAAAAAGAGGGCTGGTGGAGGTTTTTGGGGTTAATGCTTATTCTCCAATCTTTCTCAACAGCCTCCACGAATTTTCTAGCTTTCTAAGTGATTTAAATCTCCTCCTCTTCTCTCTAAGCTTAGATCTTCATTCTTTGTAAAGAAGAGGAGTTGTCTTGTAAAGAAAGCTTATTAGTGGACTTGCTTGGATTGATCCACCTCAAGGATCGCCGTGGAGTAGGAGCGCTATCTCCGAACCACGTAAAAGGCCTTGTTTGCGTTTGTTATTGTTTTTACATACATTATTGTGTTTGCTTCCGCTAATCTTCTTGTAGAAACCGAAAAACGCTATTCACCCCCCCTCTAGCTTCTCCATCAGCCTTGCGCCTCTAGGATTTCTCTGAGTCCGCAACTCCATCCATGCGCTTGCCTTCAAAAGCTTCCTTCGGTTTCGTCATGCTTTTGGGTTTCTTCTTTGCCAAAGTACGCTTGGACTTTACGCCGCCAAGACTACATGCTTGGACTTATGCTGCCAAGACTTGCCTTTGGTCTTCTCTTTGCCAAGGTCACACTTGGACTTATCTTTTACCAAGTCTTCATACTTGGATTTTCCTGTCACTTAAACACGTTCACAATTAGATCACAAACCATTGCCTAACTTAGATGATTATCCAAACATCAAAATATATAAATGCTTGGGGCATTGTTGCACCAACATAAGGCTTGGTCATATTAACCTGAGTAGAATTCAAAGGTTGATAGCTGATGGACCTTTGGGTTCATTAGTGGTGGAGGATCTCCCAACTTGCGAATCTTGCTTGGAAGGTAAAATGACTGAAAGGCCTTTTTAGGCCAAGGGGTATAGAGCCAAAGCTGTGTTAGGAATGGTTCATTCTGATTTGTGTGATCCTATGACTATCTAGGCAAGAGGTAGTCTCGAATATTTAGTCTCTTTCATAGATGATTATTCAAGATATGGATGACATCACAATCTGATCATGGTGGTAGGTACCTCTTGGGAGAGTTTAGGAACTACTTATCAGAGGTTGGGATTCAATCCCAATTGTCTGCACCTGGCACACCCCAGCAGAACGGTGTATCAGAGCGAAGGAATAGGACTCTTATGTAGATGGTTAGATCGATGATGAGTTATTCTGATTTGCCAGATTCATTACGGGGATATGCTCTAGATACAGCAGTGTACATTATGAACTTGGTTTCATCTAAATCAGTGCCTTCTACTCCCACAGAGTTGTGGACTGAACGAAAGCCTAGTCTAAGACATATTCGGATATGGGAGAGTCTAACACATGTGCTGAAGGCTGATGCTGGTAAGTTGGAACCTCGTACAGAAGTGTGCTTGTTTGTTGGCTATCCTAGGGAAATGAAGGGTGGTTTGTTTTATAGTCCTAGAGATTAGAGGGTGATCGTTAGTAGGAATGCCAGATTTCTAGAGGAGGACTATGTGATGAACCACAAGCCCAAGTGTAGGATTGTTCTTGAGGAGTTGACAGGGGAAGTCCCGACTTCAGTACCACCGGTACAAGAGGATATACCACATGTCACTGCACCGCGTGTCACAGAGGATACACAGGTGATACCTCGTCGTAGTGGGAGGGTTGTGAGACAGCCTGATATATTCATGTTCTTGGGAGAATCTTCCGATTTGGTCCCTGGCGAACATGAACTTGATCCCTGGACATATCACGAGGCAATCCAAGATAAAGATGCAGCATCTTTGCAAAGTGCAATGAATACTGAGATTGAATCTATGGATTCAAATCAGGTCTGGGAGCTCTTATGCATAGAAGCTCATATGGATTATGAGGTGTGGCAGATGGATGTCAAGACAGCTTTCCTTAATGGAAGTCTTGAGGAGAACATCTATATGAAGCAACCAGATGGATTCATTGCTAAGGGCAAAGAACATCTTCTATGTAAGCTTAATCGGCACATTTATGGATTGAAACAAGCTTCGAGGTCTTGGAACATCCGCTTTGATGAGGTAAATCCAGACATATAGATTTATTCAAAGTCCGGATGAGTCTTGTGTATACAAGAGATGTGACGAAAACGTAGTGGTATTTCTTGTACTATACGTAGATAATATTTTGGTAGTTGGCAACAATATCAGAGTGTTATCAGACGTAAGGGTATGGTTGTCTAAACAGTTTTGAAGGACTTGGGAGAAGTGGGACACATCCTTAGGTTCAAGGTTAGTGTGCTAATCCCAAGCTTCATACATAGACACGATTATGGATCATTTTAGCAAGCAAAACTCCAAGAAAGTTTTTCTACCTTTCAGGCATGGAGTTCCTTTATCTAAGGAGATGTGTCTTAGATCATCTGAGTAGATAGAGGAGATGAAGGCGGTTCTTTATGCTTCGGCAGTAGGAAGCCTCATGTATACGATGTTATGTACGAGACCCGATATCTACTATGCCGTGGGCATGGTCAGCAGATATCAGAGTAATCCAGGACAGGGACATTGGACTGCGGTAAAGCATATATTGTAGTGCCTGAGAAAAACTAGGGATTATATGCTAGTTTACCAGGCAGACCAATTATTCCCTATGGGTTACATAGATTCTGATTTCCAATCTGATAGGGATAACAGTAAGTCTACCTCAGGTTTTGTATTTACTTTGGGAGGTGGAGCCATTGTATGGAGGAGTGTCCATCAGAAATGCGTGGCGGACTCCACCGTTGAAGCTGAGTATGTGACAACCTCTAAGGCGGCCAAAGTAGATGGGTGGCTCAGGAACTTCCTGATGGACTTGGATGTGATTTCTGGTTTGCCCAGAAATATCATAATTTATTGTGATAATAACGGTGCAGTTGCAAACTCGAAGGAACCACGAGCCCATAAGGTAAGTAAATTCATAGAGCGCAAGTACCACCTGATACGAGAAATCGTAAATGAGGTAGAAGTTGCTATCGCCAAGATTACATCAGAGGATGACCTGGTAGACCCTTTCACTAAGGCCCTTCTAGCGAGAGCTTTGATAGGCATGTGGAGGGAAGGGGAATCAGATGTATGGCAGTGTGATGACAACATAGTCTTTTAGTATATGTGGGAGATTGTTGGAATGTATACTGAAAGCCTAGCTCTTTTTGTATGAACATTTTTATTTTGAAATAAGAATCATATGATCATTGTTTGCACTTTATATTTATTATATGTGTGCATATTGTCTAATATTTTACATTGTAGATAACATGGTGCTTGGTGTGGCACAGAAGATCATGTTATCAGTCCCTTGTAGAATATAAGTAGAGGCTCACAACCAATATGGTTTTGGATAAACCATTGGCATGGTTGTAATGTAGCTTGGTATTGTTTTGTCTTGAACATAGAGTTACACATGTACACTTAGGTGTATTGAGCAGGACCGACATAGAGGTGATTCAATTTATTGCTGACTACATAATTGAATCGGACCTCGGATATTATGTTGTACATGCTCTTAATCCCGATATAATAACGGGCACATGTACTTAGTATTTATTTCTTTGATTTACCAAAGGGTGAGATTTAGATGGATTAAATCAATATGCCCGGTAAGTTGGGAAATGATATTATTTACATGGTGTCCCGTTGATTATAGGAGGAAACCGTGTCCTATATTTAGATTGATGATGTTGTTGGTGCAATCGGCCTAGCAGTACCTTGATGGTATCTTGATAATAGACAAAACTCATGACATGGGATTGTCATGGGAAAGTCCAACATGGTGTTGGCATGGAAAATCCAAGCATGGAGCTTGGTGTGGGAAAGTCCAACATGGGGTTGGCATGGGATATCAAAAGCATTGCGAAGCCGTGCGCTTGGTGCTTGGTGAGAAATGCATTGCGAAGTCGTGCGCTTGGTGCATATGGGAAGTCTTAAGGACTTGGTAAGTTCACTAGGCTCGGGGTCCTTGAGTCAGTGAAGGATGGCATTGCGAAGCCGTGTGCTTGGTGCATCCGAGGGACCGCCGGACGGGGAGCGAATGGAGTGAGCCCAAAGGGAAGCATACTTCTAGGGTATGAGACGCGAAGGATGGCGTTGCGAAGCCGTGCGCTTGGCGCATCCGAGGGACGTAGGCCGAGGGAAGAGAGCTTCGGTGGGGAATCCATGAGGGATAAGGTGGACTTGGCCAAGTGGCTAAGACTAAGTGTCGGAGGCTCAAACTTGATGTTTGAGGGTTTACCCGACGATCGGATGCTCAAACAACTTGGTGTTTGAGGTTTTGCCCGATGTCAGTCGACTGACATAGGTGCCAGTTCGACTGGTCCAAGTCGACTAGGGTTCGACTGGTGTAAGACTAGGGTTTTGTGCTTGGCGATCATTGCCATGGTAGCGATCGTGATGTCGACAAGTCGATCGAGGGATGAATGATCGGTGATGGGATTGTCGCGAGCACGTAACGCTCCATGCGGGCATGCGATCGATTACTAGGTCACCAGTCAACTGATGGGCATCATTAGTCGACTGGTAGGTGATCTGTTGGAACTTGTCTGACGTGGATCTGGTCGTTGTGAGACAACGACTACAGAGGCAGTCGACTGGGGCCTTTTGGCAGTCGACTGCTAGGCGTGAAAATAGCTCGATGCAGGTTATAAAAGGAGCTCGAGATGGAGGTTTTTGCGATGGTTTTTGTGGAGCTATTGGAGGGGAATTGCTGCTGCATTCCTGTCCTTCAAGAGCCAATCAAAGCAAGCAACAAGCAAAGCGATCAAAGCAATCGGTGAAAGTTTTCTTGTGTATTGTATTTGTGTATTTGCTTGTATTTCTATATTACATTTGTAATTGCTTGTGAGAGGTTTCTCCACCTTCGACGTGTTGTTGAGAAGGAGTGTTATAGTTAGTGTCGTGCGCATAACTAGAGCTCGGTGTGCTCGCCCGTGGAGTAGGAACCATTCGGTTCCGAACCACGTATATCTTGTGTTGTGTGATTGTGTATTGTTGTTAGTTTCATTATTATTGTTATTCCACTGCGCTAACGACAATCGTAGACAAGCAACGCAAGAAGAACGAGTAAATTCCGACATCCATCGTAAGAGGGCTATTCACCCCCCTCTAGCCAGTCGTACCGATCCCCTACAGATGTCCCCTTGAAGAGCTCATAAGGTTCATCATGTAAACCTTGTAGGTTGACTTAGTCAACATGATGATAAGGTTGAGTGGTACTACTCGAGGAGTTAGATGTTAATTAACTGATGGTCAGTAAATCAATTAATTGACAGACATTCGATATCTTAAACACAAGGAGATAGATGTACAAATAATATGTGGAGCCCATATTAATTTATGGGGGTTGGTGAGGTAGTTCAATGATGATCCTCTAGTGGAATGGAACATCATTGATGGATCAAGTTTGTGTGGTTCCGATCCAATGGGTGGCCAAGATCCAACTCCTCCTCATGGTCCCTATTGTAACCTATTAACACCTCATGAAGTCTAGATCCAATGATGGAAAACAAAACTCTAGATCCGACGGTGGAGATTAAATCCCTAGATCCGACGGTTAGGATGAAACCCTAGATCCGATGGTTGGGATGAAACCCTAGATCCGACAGTTGGGATGAAACCCTAGATCCGACGGTTGGGATGAAACCCTAGATCCGACGGTTGGGATGAAACCCTAGATCCCACGGTTGAGAATTAAATCCCTAGAACCAATGGAGGAGATTAAACCAAGGCCTAAACCTAACTCTATATATATGGGCTTAGGCTTGGGCGACAAGAAGGATGAAAAAAAAGATAGAAAAACCTAATTGAGATAAGGTGGCTTGGGCGGCAAGAAATAGGAGGAGGCTAGGGTTAGGGTTTGGTTCATGGTGTTGGGCGGCAACAAGGAGAAGGGAGCTTCGTCTTCTTGTTCCCAATGGTGGCCGACACCCTTCTTCCTCCTTCCTCTTTGGTTTGGCTGGTGCCCAAGCCCTTGTTGTTTCTCCTTTGGTTGGTTTCCATACTCCATTTTATCTTCCTTGTTCGGCGGCAACATCGAGTTTATTGACTTGGTGGACGGTTCTAGAAAAGAAGATGAGTTTTGCTTTAGGATCTTCCTTTGTTCCTAGCGAACAAGGAAAGGAAGATTGGTGATCTAGAAGGCTTCAACTTTTGGTAGATCGTCGCCCACACGACGTCCAAAAGGAGGGAGGACATACAATAGAAGATCAAGAGGTATAATCTTGTTTATTTTGATTAATGTTCTTTTGTATTATGTTTATAATTGCTTTTCAATTATATGCATGTTTTGTGTGGATTGTTACTTGCTTGTATTTGTTATGAGCATGTTTACTTTATGTATGTGTTGATTATACATGTCTACATTCAAATGTATTTGTATAATCATGGACCCCGAAGATAAACACAAAATCCGGCGATCCGTCCGTCGTCTCTTCCGTGGCTAACCGACTAGAAGAGCTTGGTTGCTTGAACAACTAGTTTGTTCAAGCGATCGCTCGAGTCGTTAGCACGATGACGAATTGGTTGAGCATAGGAAACTCATCCCATCCGGATTAGTTTTCATTTGTTGAAAATTTTAATCCGGAGACATGGGAGCCGACGAGCCTCCGAAGCGATTCCTACATTAGTATCATGCACCATCTTGCATGATTGCATGCTGGCTGGACGGGGTTCCTTTATAGTTGAGCCCGCAGCCAATTACATGGCCTGCACACACTGTCACTCATGGGTTAGTGGTACATCAGGAAGGTGTGTGCAGTTGCTCTGTCAGGCTCCATTGGTCCGCTCATGGGTAGCGATGAGGCAGCGTGGTAGCGGGTAGGGATCCCTCCTCTAGTCTATGACACCGGGTGATGAGAGCTTAGCTCCCCCACTCTATTTGGGGCAAGAGGATAGGTGTACTCCGACAACATCCTGTCCACTCGGTCACTCAGGAGCAGTGATGGCAGAGTGCACAGTTGTCATAGCCCTATCCACTCGGCTTCACCATCGCATGTGAGGCGGCTGACTTGCGTCAGGGGTGACAATGTCATTATGCACGGCATGCACTTTGAATGATAGCATTTGTATTGTGTTTGTTGCATTATTGTATTGATGCCTTGGATGTTGCTTATCATTGTCATGCATACAGGATTCATATTCGTATATGGTGATGACTTTATCTCTTATAGTAGGGCACATGCTCCTATATCAAGGTAGGAGATTCAGGTGAGTATAGTCGTTTTGCATTAATTTCTTGCTTACCCTATATGTGAGACTGTACTGGCATGATTTTTTATTGTTAGCTATATCTTACTTTGCATATCGACTATACCAGCTGAGTTCTTTGAACTTACCCCATTGCTTTACTTCTGTTTCAGGTTGAAGCTGTCAGGAGAGTCCAGCTGTCAATCCCCCTCGTCGAAATGGATAGGTTTTATAGGTCTTATGGTTTTGGTTTTTAACTAGATGAAGTGTGTAGGACTTGTGTTTGTTTTGGTTATGTATTTGTGGAGGTTTGGAGATTTTTGTTATGGTCTTTATGGACCTTGGTTCGGGGATTTATTTTCGATTGGTTTGGGTTGTATATTCCTGCTCAGATTGTAGAAGGGGTAAGTCTAGATATAGTAGACTGTTACTATTTACTTTGATAGATGGCCTGAGGCCTATGTATTATCTACGTGTGTTGTTTGGATTCCGGTCGTGTTGACCAAGGTATTGTGGTCGTGTAGGCCTTGTATAAAATTGGTATTGTCACCCGTACAGGGGAGATGCTGCTGGATTTTCGTCTGGTGGGGACTCCCTCGCGGTGTGACAATTTATTTGGTATCAGAGCGTAGGTTTCCGAGTTCCTTAGGGTGTTTGGGTTTTCAGAGTTTTCCACATTTGGTAGGTTAACTGGGCTATTTCGGAGTTGTACGGATTTCCGACGATTTTTATGTTTCAGAAATTCGAGGTATTATTGACGAGGTCAATTTGGGGGATTTGGCGGCGATAGGACATCTCCAGACGGCTAACAGGTAAATAAATTCTAGAAAATTTTCTAGATTAAGTACATATTTGTATTGGTTATTTTCATTATTCGGATTACTTAGGTGGTATCATGTTTTGTCTAGTATTGTTCTAACATTATATCTGTTAGACTGTTAGATTTTTAGGTTGCTGGTTTATCGTTAGCATATGGTTATTAACTGCTATTACTGCTATACGTAACTAGTTATCATTGTGATATAAATGATTAGATATCATTGGTAGATGTTTACCTCTTAATTTTTGGACTAGTATTAGGATGAGACTAGTTGAATATGACTGAGGTGGATAAATTCGTTCAAGGTATATATTGAGGTTCTTTGACTCTCTAGATCCTAGTGCATGATGACATGATTACATTGCTTAAGTAGTTTAGGGTATATATAGGCATCTGATGTTTTATTTAGTATTGCCTTGACTTTGATCTGGCATGACCCTTTGGTTATACCTTAATTAATTTCAGCCATTGATTCCCATTAGTATGACTATGCTATCGTTTATTAGACATTGTGTTACATGTTTATATGGTTTTGTGTTTTTGCGGTGGATACCATGATTAAGACTAGTAGAGATAGAATAACTTAGATGAGGTTATTCTGTAGGATCGGATCTCAGGAATGAAACAACATTAGTAGAACCCTAGGTGTGGGAACCCTAGGTGTAATAACCCGGATGGGCTAAATGAAATATGTTTATCCATTTACTGTTTCAGTGATATAGCGATCGGACTAGTAGAGTTCGTATGGTTAGGATACGATTAATCCTTACAATATCTCCCATTCTTGGTTGAGAGAGAGAGTCTGCAGTAGAGTCTCTCTATAGGTAGGTGCTTTGTATACTGTGGTCAATCAAGCCTCTCAATCATGGTTGAGATGACCTACTGTAAGGTTATATTCTTGCGTTATTCATTCGGAGTTGGTAATAATCGGATTTGTATGACGCCGATAGCTAGATAGCTACTTTACGTCTTAAGTACCCATGAGATATGTTCGTGGTAGCAAGTTTGAGCATGCATGATTGAACTGGTAGATTGAAAAAAAAAATGTAGGCTTAATCCTCTTGCCGGGCTCGTTAGTAGATTTGTTGGCCTTATTGGCCTTGATAGGCATTTCCTATTAGCTGGGACGAAACCCTAGTAGCAATCGTCTCGACGTGTTTATTAGTGGACTTGTGATTTTTATCGACCTTGATAACTGATCATTTTAGAAGGGTTGGAACCCTAGACTTAACCATCTGGATGTATTTATTTATAAGTCGATGATCTTTACCGACTTTGGTAAACATTTCATATTAGAGGTGTTGAAACCCTCGCTTGACCGCCTCAATGAGCTTAATTATAGATTGATGATCTTTGTGGACATTGATAGACGTTCTATGCTAGATGTAATGGATAACCCTAGGCTTAACAACCTAGAATAATCGACTGCCCTCACAACCCATTAGAGGTATCATGTGGTTGTGAGCAGTTAATAACTAGATATCTATATACGCGGTCTACCCATGAGACCCATTCGTGGTAGCATGTCGTTGCCACAAACACTGAGTCTTTCTACTACCTGTCTATCCACGAGTCTCATTCGTAGTAGCATATAGTTGCACGTAGACCATGCTATTGATTGACGTCCCTTGGGTTACGTTCGTAGTAGCTCATAGATAGTTCCCTTTTTGTTCGAGAGCCATGAGGCTTTGACGTGGTATCCGTGTCACGCCCGCCCTTTTCGGACCTAGAATCTGGAAGGGGCGGCGCGTGACGCGACCGTACATACATACATTACATACAGCGGAAGACTTTATACATACTTCTTAATTCATACAGTGGAAGACTTTAGACCTATTTTTTTTTTCTTTTAAAACGTAAACATGCATTGACATATATATATATACATATATATATATATACTTCTTCTTTTTAACATAGAGTACGCTTCATAACATGTATAGATACTTCTTCTTACTTCTTCTTATCAACATAGACCATGCATCATATATATAGATACTTAGTGCTTAGTTCAGGTTCATAAACATCATCGTCATAAGGAGACATAAGTAAGGACATCCATAGACATCATCATCATAGGTAAACATATATATATAGACCTAACGGATCTTCTCCACCATGCCGCTGCCACACACATTTGGCCCCTCCTGCTGCTCCCTTTAGTTTATCCATCCCTTACCCTTATCTGCAGTACGAGGGAAAGATAAACTATAAGCACATAGGCATAGAAAGATTCAGTCCTACTCACAAAAACCATATATCGACATTAATCATGGCATGTAACATTCATAACATATAAGCAATATAACATGTAACATACATGGCGTAATCAACTTAACATGTAGCATAAGTAACGTGAGTAAACATAACATGTATCATCCATAACATGGCAGCATAACATGTATCATCAATAACATAGCATCATATCATGTAAATATATGACTTAATTAAACATAACATATAACATACGTAACATAGCAAATCAACATAACATACAACATATATGTATGACATATCAAACATATCATACATCATATGTAACATAGGGGCATAAACATGGCATATCAAACATAACATACTTCATATGTAACATAGGGGCATAAACATGGCATATCAAACATAACATACATTATATGTAACATAGGGGCATAAACATGCCATATCAAACATAACATACTTCATATGTAACATATCAACATGGCATGTGAACATAACAATCTAATCATGTAACATATGCAAGATGCTTTTGAAAACATATATTATAGGTACGTAAACATAATTCTCAACATATTTGGGCCCGGCATTGTACCACTTCTTCATTATCATAGCGCACATCCCTAAATAGGCCCGAGGTAGCAAGTCTCGAACCTAATAGGTTACTAGGCCTGATCTTAGTCTGTCAACCTAGGGCAATCGTCATAGCGTAGAAGCTCATCCTAGGCCCGAGTCTTACTCCATCGACCTAAGGCATCTTGGAGCCCATCCCGTACTAGGCCCGAGTCTTATTCCATCGAACTAGGGGCAATCATACATGGAAGCCCATCCTAGGCCCGAGTCTTATTCCATCGACCTAGGGCATCTTAGGAGCCCATCCCTTCTTGGACCCTGTTAGGGTCTTGGTACAAGCCATGCAGAAGGTAAAATACTTATATGCTTATTTTATAAAATAGCTTATTTCATTTTGCAACATAGCATACTTCATTTCATAACACATAATGCTTCCCTTCATGAACATATCATCTTTCATTTCATAAACATACCATTCTTCATTTCATAACATATCATTCTTCATTTCATCATCATGTCATATTCATGTCGTGAACATATCGTTTTGTTTCATTTCATAATCTTATCTTCTTCCATTTCATAACATATTTTAAATATCGCATACACATAAACATGGCAAAAAGCATGGCATCAAAAGTAAGTAAACACTAACCTAAGGCAGGTTGTCTTCATCTAGCATTATTTAATATCACAAGTCAACATGAATTCACCCAACATAAAACACATGTTAACCTATTAATTTAACTTAACAACAACTTCATATGCACATAAGACTTGAATTAAAACTTCATCTAATCCCCAAAAATACATGATGGCCGAATGGTCCATAGGGGTTTCTAGGGTTATCCTTCATCCTAATTCATTTAACACAACCACAACTTCATTTGCACATAGAACATGAACTAGACTTCATTTAATCACCCAAAATTCATGGTTGCCGAATGATCCATAGGGTTTTCTAGGGTTATCTTTTAACCTAATTCATTTAACCTAACAACAACTTCATTTGCATATAAAACAAGAATTAGACTTCATTTAATCACCCAAAATTCATGGTGGCCGAATGATCCATAGGGTTTTCTAGGGTTATCTTTTAACCTAATTCATTTAACCTAACAACAACTTCATTTGCATATAAAACAAGAATTAGACTTCATTTAATCACCCAAAAATCATGGTGGCCGAATGATCCATAGGGTTTTCTAGGGTTATCTTTTAACCTAATTCATTTAACATAACAACAACTTCATTTGCATATAGAACATGGATTAAAACTTCATTTAGTCACCCAAAACATAGGTTGGCCGAATGGTCCATGAAGGGTTTTTAGGGTTAACCTTTAACCTAATTCATTTAACATAATAACAACATCATAATCCTACAAAAACATGGATTAAACTTCATTGAATCATCAAGATCTAGAGGTGGCCGAATGGTCCATGTAAGTCTTTAGGGTTAACCTTTAACCTAATCCATTTTAAATCCTAGCATCATCATATAGTTACAAAAAAACATAGCATGGAACTTCATTGAAACCTAAAATCATGGCTTGGCCAAATAGGCTTTAATGGCTATTAGGATTAGCTTTTAACCTAATCCCTTTTTCCATCTTAACATCATCATCTACTTCCTAAACATAGCATACAACTTCATTGATAAACCACAACATATCTTGGCCGGATATAACATATATATTTCTTTTACAAACATCAATCGAAGCTACTCGTATGCAGGTGAGGGATACTTACATCCTTCGCTTTGCTTGTAGTGTGAAGATAACCTAAGGAACACAAAACCTAGCCCTTGCTTCTTGCTTGGATGAGTAGAGCTTTAGGATTTCGGTGAGAAGAAGAAGAGAAAAGGAGAAAGTGAAGTTGCTCACTCATGCCTCCTCATCCCCCCCCCCTATTTATTCACCTAAAGAGCTTAATCTCCCTTACACTTAACCATAATTTCCCTTATTCCTCTAATGATATAATCCTATTGGGCTTCTGGTTAGTGGGTGCATCTATAGGGCTTGGCTATCTCTAGAGGTTTGGGGTTCAATTCCTAGGCCTTGCACCCCTTTTTGGCTTATTTTCTTTTATTTTTGAAAAGGCCCACATAAAACCCATGATCATCAAGCCAAAAATTCTTGTTAAATTGCTAGGAATTTTACGGGCGTTACAATCCTTCATACCTTTTAAAAGTTTCGTCTTCGAAACTTAGAACAATTGTGGGTACTTCTGCTTCATGTCCTCCTCGCGTTCCCAGGTAGCTTCCTCATACCGTTGATTCTGCCACAGGACCTTTACTAAGGGCACCTCTTTGTTCCTTAGCCTCTTGATTTCTCGGTCTAGTATCTGGATAGGCCGACTTTCAATACTCAAGTCCTCTTGAACTTGTACTGTTTGTGGTTCGATCACTTGGTCCGTACTGGAAATGCATTTCTTGAGCACAGAGACATGGAACACGTTGTGAATAGCCGACATCTCTTGAGGCAACTCTAGCTTGTAAGCTACCTTGCCAATCCTCTGCAATATCGGATACGGTCCCACATAGCGTGGACTCAATTTACCCTTCCTTCCGAATCTCATCACTCCCTTCATAGGAGCCACTTTGAGGAATACTAGGTCCCCAACTTCGAATTCTAACGGTCTACGTCGCATATCCGCATAGCTCTTTGTCGGCCTCCAGCTTTCTCCGACGGATGTTCCGTATAGCTCGGGTGGTGTCGTCGATGAAATCCGTCTGGAGTCCCATCCTCTTCTTTTCACCACCCTCGTACCAGCATATGGGAGATCTACATTTCCTCCCATATAGAGCCTCGTAGGGTGCCATTCCAATAATAGCCTGGTAGCTATTATTGTAGGCGAATTCTGCCAAACATAAGTATCGGCACCAGCTACCTTTGAAATCCAGGGCGCAGGCTCGTAACATATCCTCCAGTACTTGATTTACTCTTTCGGTCTGTCCGTCCGTCTAGGGATGGAAGGCAGTACTGAACAATAGCTTCGTGCCTAGGGCCTTATGAACAAATTCCCATAAATGGAAATAAAGCGACCATCTCGCGTAAATGATGGTCTTAGGAATTCCATGTAGTCCGATAATTTCTAGCATATAATCAAGCCGCTTGCTTCGTAATAGGTCATCTTGATTGCTAAGAAATGGGCGATTTCCGTAATCATCCACAATTACCCATATAGCATCATAACCGCTTGTCGCCTTGGGCAACTGAGATGAAATCCATAGAAATGTCCTCCCATTTCCATTCGAATCTGGATCGGCCTGCAGTGTTCCTCTAGGTCTCGTGTTCTCGCCTTAACCTCCGCAGTGCAGGCATCGATATATCGAGCCACATCTCTTTTCATTCCAACCACCGTAACTTTCGCTTCGTGTCTTGGTACATCTTGGTGGTTCCAGGATGCATCGCATAAGGAGTTCTCGTGAGCTTCCTCAAATATCTCCTTCCTCGATCGTCGGGAATACATAAGTGATCCCCGAGGTAGAGTACTCCACTATCGAGAGATCCGAAACCCGCCGCCCTTTCCTTCTAAGACCTCTTGCTTGATCCTCAAGGCTTGGGTCACGGGCTTGCTTTTCCAAAGATATCATCGAACAAATACGGCTATCGCCATGGTCGAGAGCTGCCGAAAAATGATTTCAACCCGTAATGCATAATCTCTTTCTAAGGGCCGAGATAACACCGATAGAGACATCAAGGTGGCGCAGACTTCACGAGTGCATCACCACCTTGTTAGCTTTCCCGGATGGTAGAGAATCTCGCAGCCATAATCCTTGACGAGCTCGAGCCATTTCATACTGCCTCACGCCTGTAATGCTCGAATCGTGGCACCATCAACACCTCCTCTGCGTCTGCGGCCTATGAGCTCACGCCACATTCGAAGTTATTTCGGTCGAGCATCTTCAGCATGAGTCCGCCTTTCTCTTCCGCGCGACCAACTCGGGTATAGGCATGTGAGTCAGAATCTCTTCACGGCCACGACCGAGATAGGTCACATGCGCTCTGATTGACTCAATGTCAAATTGAATTGGGTTACAACATCAAGCGGCAACTTCGTTTCCACTCATCATTCGTATGTCCCCAATCTAATCAACTATACCACATACATCCCATGCAATAAACTAATCACTTATTTCAAAGGAAACGAGCTCATAGGAAACGAGCTCATCATTTCTTATTCATACGTTCAGAAAAGAAAAATGTTAATATATAACATTCCTTATTTCTAATTGGAACAAAACTACTTGAGAAGATAGTTTATTACTTAATTCACTAGGACAAACCCTAGTGCAGTTATAATTATTTTTATTCCTATCTTCCTTGGCCTCATTAGGGTAGTCTCAGGCTGGCCAATAAGTTGATTGTTTGTAGAACTCTCTTCATTCTTTTCGAGGCTAGCTACCACAGGATTCCCTTGAACCTTGTGCTCCAGTAGTTCCCAAAGACAACTCAAAGATATGTTATCCGCCCTTCATAGCGGCCCCATACGTGATGCGCAACTACCATGAAATCATTTGGCAGAGAGCGTACCAAGGCCCATATCCGATAATTGTCCAGTAACGGAAACTCCTGCTGCTCGAGTCTCCTAAAAAGACCATCGAGCCTTCTCATGTGTCCGATGACCCCACCATCAGGTTTATAAACTATTTCTTCAATAGCTTCCCTCAATTGGTTTCGTAACACATCACGACGGGTCATCGTAGTGATTGTCCGTGCCATCTAAAATTGAAATAAATTAAGTCAGTACAAAACTGACTAACCAGTACGAAACCGGCTTAATTCAATTTATATGAGCATAGACCATACACAATTAATTACGAAAATCAATTCTTCATAATTTTAGGAGTTTTTTTTTTTTTTGGTTGATGAGTTCAACTGAACAATCGACTCCCCTAGTTTTTTTTATTCCGAATTCAAGTTGTACTAACAACTATTCGACACATGGGTTATTATTTAAATTGACCATCGTCAAATTTCTTCGCTGATCAATTTTGATTTACCTAATTTGTCTACCTTTGACCACAAGTATTTCTTGTGAAGCTAGTTTTTTTTTTTTTTTTTACCTAACTCGTCTACCTTTGACCAATCACAAGTATTTCTTGTGAAGCTAGTATTTTTTTCGTTCATTTACCTATGCATAATTAGACAAAAGCTAGCATAAAGTCATTTTAAGCTTAAGGCATCATTCATGTTCTCATGCATAATTTAAGCTTGAGGTATTTTATATCATACATGAACAAGCATATGGGTATCATATATATTTTCATGCATATTTAAGCTAGAAGCATTTCCTATCATACATGGAAAATTTTTTTTACAAAATTAGAGCAGACATAGAATTCTTACTTGGAGCGGTAGGATTTGGAGCTTGATGTGTGTGTAGTGGAAAGGCAGATCCGCTCTGATACTAACCTGTCACGCCCGCCCTTTTCGGACCCAGAATCCGGAAGGGGCGGCGCGTGACGCGACCGTACATACATACATTACATACAGCGGAAGACTTTATACATACTTTTTAATTCATAGCGCGGAAGACTTTAGACCTATTTTTTTTTCTTTTAAAACGTAAACATACATTGACATATATATATACATATATATATATATATATACTTCTTCTTTTTAACATAGTGTATGCTTCATAACATGTATTGATACTTCTTCTTACTTCTTCTTTACTTCTTCTTATCAACATAGAGCATGCATCATATATATAGATACTTAGTGCTTAGTTCAGGTTCATAAACATCATCGTCATAAGGAGAAATAAGTAAGGACATCCATAGACATCATCATCATAGGTAAACATATATATATAGACCTAACAGATCTTCTCCACCATGCCACTGCCACATACATTTGGCCCCTCCTGCTGCTCCCTTTAGTTTATCCATCCCTTACCCTTATCTGCAGTACGAGGGAAAGATAAACTATAAGAACATAGGCTTAGTAAGATCCAGTCCTACTCACAAAAACCAAATATCGACATTAATCATGGCATGTAACATTCATAACATATAAGCAATATAACATGTAACATACATGGCGTAATCAACTTAACATGTAGCATAAGTAACGTGAGTAAACATAACATGTATCATCCATAACATGGCAGCATAACATGTATCATCTATAACATAGCATCATATCATGTAAATATATGACTTAATTAAACATAACATATAACATACGTAACATAGCAAATCAACATAACATACAACATATATGTATGACATATCAAACATATCATACATCATATGTAACATAGGGGCATAAACATGGCATATCAAACATAACATACTTCATATGTAACATAGGGGCATAAACATGGCATATCAAACATAACATACATCATATGTAACATAGGGGCATAAAACATATCAACATGGCATTTGAACATAACAATCTAATCATGTAACATATGCAAGATGCTTTTGAAAACATATATTATAGGTACATAAACATAATTCTCAACATATTTGGGCCCGGCATTGTACCACTTCTTCATTATCATAGCGCGCATCCCTAAATAGGCCCGAGGTAGCAAGTCTCGAACCTAATAGGTTACTAGGCCCGATCTTAGTCCGTCGACCTAGGGCAATCGTCATAGCGTAGAAGCCCATCCTAGGCCCGAGTCTTACTCCATCGACCTAAGGCATCTTGGAGCCCATCCCGTACTAGGCCCGAGTCTTATTCCATCGACCTAGGGGCAATCATACATAGAAGTCCATCCTAGGCCCGAGTCTTATTCCATCGACCTAGGGGCAATCATACATAGAAGTCCATCCTAGGCCCGAGTCTTATTCCATCGACCTAGGGCATCTTAGGAGCCCATCCCTTCTTGGACCCTATTAGGGTCTTGGTACAAGCCATGCAGAAGGTAAAAAATTTATATGCTTATTTTATAAAATAGCTTATTTCATTTTGCAACATAGCATACTTCATTTCATAACACATCATGCTTCCCTTCATGAACATATCATCTTTCATTTCGTAAACATACCATTCTTCATTTCATAACATATCATTCTTCATTTCATCATCATGTCATATTCATGTCGTGAACATATCGTTTTGTTTCATTTCATAATCTTATCTTCTTCCATTTCATAACATATTTTAAATATCGCATACACATAGACATGGTAAAAAGCATGGCATCAAAAGTAAGTAAACACTAACCTAAGGCAGGTTATCTTCATCTAGGATTATTTAATATCACAAGTCAACATGAATTCACCCAACATAAAACACATGTTAACCTATTCATTTAACTTAACAACAACTTCATATGCACATAAGACTTGAATTAAAACTTCATCTAATCCCCAAAAATACATGATGGTCGAATGGTCCATAGGGGTTTCTAGGGTTATCCTTCATCCTAATTCATTTAACACAACCACAACTTCATTTGCACATAGAACATGAACTAGACTTCATTTAATCACCCAAAATTCATGGTGGCCGAATGATCCATAGGGTTTTCTAGGGTTATCTTTTAACCTAATTCATTTAACCTAACAACAACTTCATTTGCATATAAAACAAGAATTAGACTTCATTTAATCACCCAAAATTCATGGTGGCCGAATGATCCATAGGGTTTTCTAGGGTTATCTTTTAACCTAATTCATTTAACCTAACAACATCTTCATTTGCATATAAAACAAGAATTAGACTTCATTTAATCACCCAATATTCATGGTGGCCGAATGATCCATAGGGTTTTCTAGGGTTATCTTTTAACCTAATTCATTTAACATAACAACAACTTCATTTGCATGTAAAACAAGAATTAGACTTCATTTAATCACCCAAAATTCATGGTGGCCGAATGATCAATAGGGTTTTCTAGGGTTATCTTTTAACCTAATTCATTTAACATAACAACAATCTCTATTTGTAGTTATAGAACATGGATTAAAACTTCATTTAGTCACCCAAAACATAGGTTGGCCGAATGGTCCATGTAGGGTTTTTAGGGTTAACCTTTAACCTAATTCATTTAACATAATAACAACATCATAATCCTACAAAAACATGGATTAAACTTCATTGAATACACAAGATCTAGGGGTGGCCGAATGGTCCATGTAGGTCTTTAGGGTTAACCTTTAACCTAATCCATTTTAAATCCTAGCATCATCATATAGTTACAAAAAAACATAGCATGGAACTTCATTGAAACCTAAAATCATGGCTTGGCCAAATAGGCTTTAGTGGCTATTAGGGTTAGCTTTTAACCTAATCCCTTTTTCCATCTTAACATCATCATCTACTTCCTAAACATAGCATACAACTTCATTGATAAACCACAACATAGCTTGGCAGGATATAACATATAGATTTCTTTTACAAACATCAATCGAAGCTACTCGTATGCAGGTGAGGGATACTTACATCCTTCGCTTTGCTTGTAGTGTGAAGATAACCTAAGGAACACAAAACCTAGCCCTTGCTTCTTGCTTGGATGAGTTTCAGCCAAGGGTGGAAATGGAGAGGGAGAGCTTTAGGATTTCGGTGAGAAGAAGAGGAGAAAGTGAAGTTGCTCACTCATGCCTCCTCATCCCCCCCCCCCCCCCTATTTATTCACCTAAAGAGTCCCTTAATCTCCCTTACACTTAACCATAATTTCCCTTATTACTCTAATGATATAATCCTATTGGGCTTCTGGTTAGTGGGTGCATCTATAGGGCTTGGCTATCTCTAGAGGTTTGGGGTTCAATTCCTAGGCCTTGCACCCCTTTTTGGCTTATTTTCTTTTATTTTTGAAAAGGCCCACATAAAGCCCATGATCATCAAGCCAAAAATTCTTGTAAAATTGCTAGGAATTTTACGGGCGTTACAATCCGGATGTGCACTGCTTGTTGCAGTGGTTGGGTTTTACGGGTATATTTGTTATACTGCTGATTAGGATAGTTGCAGACTGATATTGGTACTCTGAGGGTTGGGTTACTCTAGCTTGTTCCCTGTGACTTCCATTATGTGCATTATGATTATGCACTATTGTCAATATATCCACATAGTGGTTGTACTCACCCCCTCCTCACTTATCCTCTAGGTTAGCTGATGGAGGACATGTCTTATTGACCTACCTTCGTGTCGCTCAGAGAGTTCCTTGGCGTGCTTGTCCCACTGCATCGTCGAGATGTTGTTTGATCTACTTTATCGGTATTGCATTTTATTTATGCACTTTGGATTTTTGGTCGCAATTTGATTTGGTGTTACAAAACTATTTTACTTTAAGTGATATATGTATAGTCGTGCATGCATGTAGTTAATAAAATATTTGTATATCTATTAATATTTCAAGGTTTTTACCAGATTTGGTCCTTGGATTTCTGAATATTGTCACTAAGGGGCTCCTCTGTCATTTGGATGACGGATATGCCCCCAGGACATGACAATTTTATTGGTTTGCAGTTTTGGTTTGTGGGTTTTGTGTTTCAAGGATTTTCTTTTCCTTGGATTTTTGGGAGTTCTCGGGTTTTGGGACCAGGCGAGCTGAAGGATATCTCTGAGCTATAGGAAAAGTATTGTCTTTAGTAGTTACGGTACTTTAGTGGTTAGGAAAAGTATAGACATAGTGAAATTGCACCTACTCATGGTCGGGGATGAGGTCGATGACGTATTGACCTTGCATAACCTAACGATGATTTCAGAAGTACAGACTCTATAGAGGTGTCGACTGATGTCGAATTAGGAAGCTAGGGATTTTGCCTATAGGCCACCAATTTGAAGGAAAAGGAGTAAACCCTCAGAAAATATCAGTCCCTACTAATAGTGATTTGGTTATGTATAAGGCGTGTTTGCCTATACTGGTCAAGACGATGAAAGATCATTTTACCTTATTATAGGAGGTGTTGGATGGGATATTTATCTCTCCCAGTATTTTTCTAGAGAAGATCCGAAACTCTTTGTTAAAAGAGAGATAGACTTTTGAGATTATGCATCGATTATCGATGATAGAATATGGTAGTTGTAGAAGGAAATGAATATCCTTCATTGTGGATAGAGGATCTGTTTAGATCAGCTTAGGATACCTGTGTGTACTTTAGGATTGATTTATGACTGGCTTGTTGATATTATAATGACATAGTGTCATACAATTATCATTGTCATTGTGATGATTGTTATATCATCAGCCTAGAGTAAAGAGAATGCAGTTGTATAGCGACGACAATTTCATACTTGGTATGAATTGTAGGAGCTTATGGTTATCTTATTAGACTTATTGATGACTTAGTCGTCCAGGGATTTGGGAAGTCGTGTATTCTGGACATGATTGGCTCAGTTGTGGTCGTTGGATTGCGTAACTTGGCCACTGTTGAGGGTGGTAGTTGGAGTTGTGCACTCGATCACTGTTGATGGTAGTTTTCTTGGTATTGTTTTGATTATTATCATATATATGGATAGGATGCTCTAGCGGTACTACATCGTTGACTGGTTGGATCAGGAAGGTGATGAAATTTACTTGGTCTGCAGCTTGTGAAACTAGTTCAGGACTCAGACGATGGTTGACTTTTACGCCAGTGTTGAGTAATTATTCTGGTGTGGATGGAAGGGTAATGTATATGGATGCATCATTTTGGAGATCGGAGCGATTCCGATGCTATTGAATGAGACGTATCCTAAGCTTACGACAATTAAAGGACTGCGAGATAAGCCATCATATATATGACGTGGACTTCACAGTAATTATGTTGTTTTGAATAGGCGAGGAGAAAAAATGCTCATGGAGTTTTGGCTAGCTACTGGATAACTACTATAGAGTAGCTGGAACATGAACTGTTGTAACAAGGAAGTTTGGTCGCAATAGCCTCCCATGCACTTACAGAGTGTGTCGTGGAGTGGATTTAGGATGGTAGATGGACTACCGTCTCTGACTCCGAGGAGGATAATGGTTTTCGGAGTTGCATTAGTTTAAGGAATAGATGCTTCAGGAAATTCCGATTCCGAAATGGAAGTTGAAGCATTTCATTATGGATTTTGTGGTGGGTTTGCCTAGGAGACATCGAGGCCATGACGTGATTTGGGTAGTCGTTGATCGACTAACCAAATCCATGCATTTCTTAGTGATTCGGAAGACCGACTCTCTGGATCATTTGGCAGAGCTATATTGTCGGGAGATCATCAGATTGCATGGTGTTCCTTTAAGCATTATATCAGATAGAGATCCCCGGTTCACGTCTAGGTTCTGGCAGAGTCTCCATCAGGCTTTAGGCACACAACTTCGATTTAGTACTACATTCCATCCGCAGACAGATGGACAGTCTAAGCGGACCATACAGACACTAGAGGATTTGCTAAGATCCTGTGTTATAGATTTTGGGGGCAACTGGGAGGACCACTTGCAGTTAGTGGAATTCCCCTACAATAACAGTTATCATGCGACTATCCAAATGGCCCGTATGAGGCATTGTATGGTAGACAGTGTCGTACACCCACCCTCTGGGAGGAGGTTGGTGAGGCCCAATTTCTAGGACCCCAGAGAGCTCAGCATGAGGCAGAGCTGGTCCGTACTATTAGACGTAGGATGACAGAGGCGCAGGATTGCCAGAAGAGTTATGCAAATCGGAGACGGAGACCTCTAGAGTTCTCTATTGGTGATCATGTATTCCTGCGAGTCTCACTTACGAAAGGGGTGAAGAGATTTGGCTTCCGAGGTAAGCTAGCTCCTAGATACATTGGTCCGTCTGAGATTTTGGAGAGGATCGGAGCGGTTGCTTACCGCCTAGTGCTACCTCTGTCCTTGGCTGGTATTCATGATGGTTTTCATATGTCCAGGCTGAGGAAGTATGTGCCAAACCCTACCCATATTCTATCAGATGTGTCAGGTTCCATTCAACCTGATGCTACTTACGAAGAGGTTCCGATACAGATTCTGGATCACAAGGAATGACAGTTGCGAATCAAGATAGTGCGGCTTGTCAAGGTCAGGTGGAGTCACCTCACAGATGAGGAGGCTACTTGGGAGTTTGAGGAAAAGATTCAAGCTCAGTACCCCACTTAGTTACTTGATGTGTGGTTTTCCCCAAGTACTTGAGTTGAGCAGTGTGACATTGCTTGGTAGTACTTGAGTAGGAACCAAATATCTATAAGTGGGGGAGAATGTTAAATACCAAAAATTTAAATATTTAAATCAAATGTCCAGAAATTAAGAAAAATAATCTTGGAAATTTTTCGGGATTTTTAAGAATTTTTTTCGGAATTTTTCTTGATTTAAACGGAGTTCGTACGAGATTATTACGGGGATAAGAAAAATAGGCTTTTAAAAGGGTCTGATTAGGTTATTTATAGGTTTAATTAATCTAAATTATAAACCTATGTTTATAATCTCCGACCCCTTTTTCTCCGTCTGACTCGACTTCTCCGTCTCCCGATCGAGCGACGATTTTCTCTGCCGCCGCAACCTTTCTCTCGCGCAACCCTTTCTTCCTCCGACATTTGTCCACGCGCACCCCCTCTCTGCTGCTTCTCATCAAGTCGCAAGTGTCGATGACTAGGTCGTCGCCCTAACCCGCAGTGCCCCTTTTTCCTGAGTCCCTTCTTCCTCAGGTCGCCACCCACCGCACCGGCCGCGCCTCACCCTCATTCTGTTTCCCCTCTTTGTCATCGTCGTCGCACGCACGCAGTCATCATTCGGCCAGTCACCGCCACCTCCTGCTCCTTTCCTAGATCACCATCGCCCAATCCTGACTTCCTCTCGGCTTCCATTTTCGTCGCTCCTCTCCGCAATGATGTTGTTTCAAGAAGTCATTCAACTCGAGCACACATCTCCTTTGCTTGCATCGTTGCTTGACAATCGAGGGTTTTCGGGCAGATTTATGGTTCTGGATGGAAGTGAGATCGAGCATGAAACAACCCCTGGCAGGGATTCAGCCTTCATTATGTTAGTAATATATGAGAGATGTCCTAAGGCAATCGCCTTATGTATGAACCATTTATATGATAAATGAAGATTCACTATTTGAGTATACATGTTTAATGTATTTGATTGGATCTTAAACTCATTTATTTGAATGTCCACGATACGATTCACGATGAGAGAATTTGTGATTGGATCACAACTAGTGAGTATCTCTACATGTGTAATTGTGATGTATCGGAATTATCCTAGTCGATGAATTGATGGATTTGGACACCATCAATTCGAGACTAGCACGAGGTATACTCCTTGGTGTATCCAAGCAGCTGATTCTCACTGGTTGGAGACATTGTGATGTCCGGAGTTAATCGTGGATGCTAGTTATGGTAACTAGTTCATTGGAGTGACCAGCTGTAAGACTTCATATGGTTCTCTGCATATATAGATATGTCAATGAAGTTCTTACTGTGGCTTAAGTGCGATGTTCCTTTGACTTGCGGTATTCAAGTCATCTTGATCATGGAGACTTATGCTTTGACATCTTAAGCAAACATCTCCGAGGAGATGTGGACCCGGGATGATTGGGTATAAGTCGAAGTGATCGAAGGTGTTTGAATAGCCTATAAAGGATTCACCACTCCTTGCGAGGAGATGTATACTCATGGCCTCTCGTCGGATTGTTACTAAAGTCTTTGGCCAAAGCATTACATGTTTAGAGTAAAGTACTCTTCGATACATGTGGAGTAACTAGAATCCGTAGGACGAGGAAATGATACTTGGGCTAGGTGTGACGTAGTCAGCCTAGTGGGGACTGACACAATAGACCATGTCCTGAACCAAGTGGGTATAAGATGAGTTAAGGGAATGGGGCACGAATCATTCGAGCTGCTGAAGGGTTTCAGAAATAGTTCTGGATCAACCGTTGATCTTTTCAGTTAATTGGGGATCATGATGTACTACTAGGTGCCACTCATGATCGTTCTATAATTAATGGTTAATTATAGACGGCCAACATAAACCGAGAACCTATTTGGTCACACGCACAACGAGCGTAATCCAAAGGATTTAAAACGAGCTTGAGAATGGGATTCTCAGACCGAGAGAAACTATGTTTGGTTGGACCAAACATAAGCGAGCATGAAATTGTTTGATCGCAATGGGCGTGGATGGGCGTGTCTTATGAAGACATAATGGATGGACCAAAATGGTTTGGTTCTAATCCAATGGATGAGAATAAACCAAAGGGTTTGGTTTATATTAAACGAATGAACCAAAGGTTGGTTCGGTTCGTTTTAACTTAAAATAAACCATCATGGTTTGGTTTATTTTAACTTATCTTAATGGAGCGGGTTAACGGGCTTTATTGATATGATCCATTAACCATTAAGAGAATTAGTTCTCTATAAAAGAGGGCATTAGGGTTTGTTAAGCAAGAATGAAGAGGCAAACCTAATTTAGCCGCCCACCCTCCTCCTCTTGTTGGCGCCAACTCTATTGCCGCCAACCATCTCTTCCAACCGGAGACCAGCTGCTGCCGTTTCCTCCTCTTGCCAGCGACGAGCTTCTGTCGGAGGAGCTCCGGTGATCTTCCTTGGCTCCGGCGACAAGGTGAGCAAGTCGCTTTCCTTATTTGGCCGGCGCAAGGTCTCCACCAAAGCTGTCCAGTTTTCTGGACAGCTTGTTCTCCTCTCGTCGGAGCGTCGTTTGGACGACGGTTAGTGCTCCGACAGCGGCTAACTTACCGGGGATTTGATCTCCGGTAATCCTCTGAGGTGGAGGACGAAGGATTCGTCAAACGGTTGATGAATACCTCTCCGGAGAAGCGAGTTTTGAGAACTCGTTTTAGGATCCGAATTTGGATTCGGATCGTGATCTTCTCTCGATCACGTCGTCTTCAACACGAGGCTAGTAACCCGTACGAAGACGAAGCTCGTGACTTAGCGAAGTCATCCCGAGGAGCTCGGCGTGGATACGGATAGAGACGATTCTTACAAGGATCGTTCCGGTTGATGCCGTTCCCGCTACACGTCATACGGAAGGTATAACGTAGTTTAATTTCCTTTTATTGCAAATTTTAATTTACGGTTATGTCTACACTTGTTGTAATAGCATGCGTGTGTTGTGTGTGTTGTAATAAATATAGATTTATTATTTTTAATTGCTTCCATTTGTGCTCATTTCTGAAACATGATCGAACACACACACGCCGCGGTGCCGGAAACCCAACAGTGGTATCAGAGCCCAGGTTGTGTTTCGACATAATCGTAAAAATGGTTTTGCGATAGTCATAATGTATTTCTGGAAGTTTTCTAAATTTTGGAAATTTAGAAGTATTTATGGAAATTTTTCAATTTTGGAAAGTCTAGAATTTTTTATGTAAATCTTCCACTTTTGGAAAGTTGGAAGTATTTATGGAAATTTATATTTTCCATAAATAAAATATTTGATTAGATTCTGGAAATTTGTTTCCTAATTTAATCATGATTTGATTTGGGAAATCAAATCTTAAAATATTTATTTTCCATAAGTAGTTTTAAAGATTTAGGAAATTTGTTTCCTAAATTGATTTTCCTTAATCAAATAATTCCATGAATAAAATATGTGATTAGATTTGGAAATTTGTTTCCTAATTTAATTATGATTTGATTTGGAGAATCAAATCTTAAACATATTTTATTTCCATAAATAGTTATGACATATAAGGAAATTACATACATGACATAATTGTATGCCATGTAATTGCATTAGATGCATAACATTATGCCATGCGTGTCGTGACATGTAGATGTATGCCATGTATGCCATGCCATGTAGATAATAGTTATTTGCATGCAAAGAGGATGAGACATAAAACCCTTAATCAATATTAAAGCCTACACCTTCCATTAATATGGTTAGAACCCGAGTTACATTTCTTGTTTGGGTTGTTGGACTCTCTCAAGCCCGGCTCGAACTTTGAATATGTTCAAACCATGGAATAGTTTAATACTAATATGGTAAGAGTCGAGGTCAATCGTTAGCTTTGGTTGTTGGACTCTCTCCAAGCTGGGCTAATTGGTTGAATGCGCTCTAACCATATTAAAACTATGTCTGATTAATGGGTTGGCTTTAACACAGCATCGATTTGTTGGACTCTCTCAAGGTCGATGTAAAGGGAGGTGAAGTTGGGTGCTATGCATATGATGCATACTTGTTAATGTGTTAACAACCCGATGTATGTGTGAACATTCAATTAGTTGATAGCACATTGTGATAGTTGCATATCGTGATATGCAATCGGTATAGTTGATACCTACCGTCGTAGTTATGAATGGCTTGTTGGACTCTCTCAAGGTTGTTCATAACTATGATGGATATCAGCCCATTCGGAGATGGACCTACGATCTCGAAGTGATTTTGGGGTTTTGAAATTCGAAAAATGAATGGGATTTATAAATGTATATTGATGCATTTTAAAATCATCTTTCTCATATATGCTCGTTTTGTATTTCTAAGTTAATATATTGATCATGATGTGTTTGAATTTGCGTTCCATTTTGGATTCAAATAAATTAGTGGTAGAGCTTCATGGGTGGCTTAGAAGCTTGAGAATTGTTCTCAAGGTTGAAAAGCTTAAATGTCCTCGAGCGCCTCTTCCCGCCGTCTAGTAATGCAACTCTGGACCAATTGTTGGTCTATCGAAACATGTGAGTGATTACGAACAAATGAGTTGCATCATGCTAGCCACGATGGAACCCAAGCTACGAAAGCAGCATGAGCATATGGATGCTCATATCGTAGTCCTTCATCTTTGTGAGTTGGTTGATGAGCAAGTGAGATTCGAAAGGTTCGAAGTCTTAAAGCTCCTCTTCACCTCTGAGATGCTAGGAGGTTCATCTGTGGTACTGCTCAATATGCTGAAGACTGTGGAGTCTTCTGAGAAGCATGAGCAGGGGACGGTGCTGTTAGTTGATTCCTCGAAGAAATGTTCTAAGAGGAAGTCAAAGGAACAGCAGAAGGGAATGAAGAGAAGGGCTAAGAAGGTAGAACTAGCACAAAAGGAAACTTGCCATCATTATGGCAAGGAGAGCCATTTGCGAAGAAAAATGTAAGATTCATCTTGAGTCCGTGAAGAAGGATAAGGCATCGGATGCCCCATCTTCTTCAGAAATCTTCTTTATTGATTGTCATTCTATTTCCTTGGACACTTGGGTATTTGATACTGGGTGTGGCTAACATATATGTAATGACATACATGGGCTAAGGAATAGAAGAAGACTCGTCAAGGGGAGAGTCAAATTTACGTGTTGGGAATGGAGCAACGGTTGCTGTACTCGCCATCGGAATGTATTTGTTGGAACTCCCTGTAGGACTTGTCTTAGAACTGGACAATTGCTTTTATGTTCCTTCGTTAATAAAGAACATCATTTCTATTTCTTGTCTAAATAGAAATGGGTTCCATTTGACTTTTAGTAACAATTGTTGTTACATAACTTTGAATGGAGTTCTTTATGGGATTGGAACTTTAAGCAATGGTGTTTATATGTTGGACGTATCCAGTGACGATTTCAATATCGAAGCGAGCAACACGCGTGCTCGAAAGGATAATCAAATAGACTCCTATATGTGGCATTGTCGTCTTGGCCATATAAGCAAGAAACGCATGTCCGAATTACACCAATGTGGAATTCTGGAATCGTTTGAATTGGATTCATACGATACATGCGAATCATGCTTAAAAGGGAAGATGACTAAGTTACCTTTTACTGGAAAAGGTGAACGAGTGGGAGAGTTACTAGGTCTAATACATACTGATGTATGTGGACCTATGTCAACTCAAGCATTAGGAGCCTATAGCTACTTCATTACCTTCACCGATGATCACTCACGGTTTGGGTATGTGTTCTTGATGAAACACAAGTCTGAAGCCTTTGAAAGGTTCAAAGAATTCAGAAATAAAGTAGAGAAACAACATGACAAAAGTATTAAAATACTTCGATCGGATCGAGGTGGTGAATACTTAAGTCAAGAGTTTCTTGATTATCTAAGAGACAATGACATATTGTCTCAATGGACTCCGCCCTATACACCACAGCATAATGGTGTATCTGAGAGGCGTAACAGGACCTTGTTGGACATGGTCAGGTCAATGATGAATCATGCGACTCTTCCCAAGTCCTTTTGGGGTTATGCACTTGACAATTATTTACTTGTTAAGCGAATGCCCGACCAGGTAGTCTCTACTACTCCATATGAGATATGGGCTAGTAAGAAACCTCATGTATCTTACTTGAAGATATTGGGTTGTCCTGCTTATGTGAAGCGGACTGTATCAGACAAACTGGATGCTAAGTCTGATAAATGTCTATTTATTGGATACCCTAAGGAAACAAGGGGTTACCAATTCTATCATCCTGTGGAACAAAAGGTGTTTGTTTCAAGGCATGCTGTGTTTCTAGAGAAAGAGTTTCTCTTGCAAGAAAACAGTGGGAGTGTCGTCGAGCTTGAGGAGGCTCGAGAGACTCAAATAGTCATTGATGAGATACCTGGTGAAGCACAACAACCGACAACTCATAGTGATGAGCAATCGGCTGGACCTATTGTAACACCACATCTTCGTAGATCTGGTAGAACACGCAATATTCCTGAGAGATATGGATTTCTCGTAAGTGAATCGAACGACGTGTTACTCATTGATGATGAGGAGCCTATCAGTTATGAAGAAGTGCTGACAAGTTCATAAAGGGATAAGTGGCTTGGTTCCATGAAGTCGGAAATGGATTCCATGTACGAAAACCAAGTTTGGAACTTGGTTGACCCACCTGAAGGCATAAAGCCTATAGGGTGCAAGTGGGTTTTCAAGAAGAAAACTGACATGGATGGTAATGTGATTACCTATAAGGCTAGATTGGTGGCGAAAGGATATCGTCAAAAGCAAGGTGTTGATTATGACAAAACCTATTCGCCTGTAGCTATGCTTAAATCCATTCGGATGCTCCTGGCCATAGCGTCTCATTATGATTATGAGATATGGCAGATGGATGTGAAAACAGCTTTCCTTAATGGAAACCTGCTCGAGGACGTGTATATGATACAGCCTGAGGGTTTCACATCGGTTGATAAAACCAAGGTATGCAAATTGCGACGGTCCATTTATGGATTGAAGCAAGCATCCGAGGCTGGAATATCTGTTTTGATGAGGCGATCAAAAGTTTGATTTCTCACAAAATCCAGACGAACCTTGTGTGTACAAGAAGGTTAGTGGGAGTGCAGTCGTGTTCCTAGTATTGTATGTCGATGACATATTACTTATAGGAAACGATGTTTCAATCTTACAGTCAGTTAAGGTTTGGTTATCCAAGACATTCTCCATGAAAGACCTGGGAGAAGCAACCTACATCCTTGGGATTAAGATCTATAGAGATAGATCAAAATCGTTGCTTGGTCTTTCGCAGTCTACATATATAGACCGAGTGCTAAAGAGGTTTATCATGTCGGAATCCAAGAAAGGTTATCTGCCCATCAGGCATGGGGTACACCTTTCGAAGTCTATGTGTCCGCGCACAGAAGACGAGAGGATTTGCATGAGTAAGATTCCCTATTCATCCGCAATAGGATCTATCATGTATGCTATGTTATGTACGAGGCCCAATGTATCGTACGCTCTGAGTGTCACGAGCAGATACCAATCCGATCCAGGAATGGATCATTGGGTGGCTGTTAAGACGATCCTTAAGTACTTGAGAAGAACTAAGGATGTGTTCCTAATATATGGAGAAGGGGACATGGTGATACGTGGGTATACGGATGCCAACTCCAGACAGACAAGGATGATTCCATGTCTCAGTCTGGGTATGTATTCACCCAGAATGGAGGCGCAATAAGTTGGAAAGGTTCCAAGCTTGACACTATAGCGGATTCTGCCACTAAGGCAGAATACATTACAGCTTTGGAAGCAGCAAAGGAAGCGGTTTGGATCAAGAAGTTCATCTCTGAACTTGATGTGGTCTCATCAATGATCCAAACATGTGCTTCGCCGCTATCATCTTATCAGAGAGATCATAAGTAGGAACGAAATACAAATCGAGAAAATTCCCACTGAAAGGAACTTAGCGGATCCTTTGACTAAAGCATTACCTCAAGGTAAGTTTGAGGGTCATGTTAGAGCTTATGGTATTGGATACCGTAGCGATTGGCATTAGGCCAAGTGGGAGTCTATTAGTAATATATGAGAGATGTCCTAAGGCAATCGCCTTATGTATGAACCATTTATATGATAAATGAAGATTCACTATTTGAGTATACATGTTTAATGTATTTGATTGGATCTTAAACTCATTTACTGAATGTCCACGATACGATTCACAAGCATGAGAGAATTTGTGATTGGATCACAACTAGTGAGTATCTCTACATGTGTAATTGTGATGTATCAATTATCCCTGTCGATGAATCGATGGATCTGACACCATCAATTCGCCGAGACTAGCACGAGGTATACCCTTGGTGTATCCAAGCACCGATTCTCACCGGGCCGAGACATAGTGATGTCCGAGTTAATCGTGGATGCTAGTTATGGTAACTAGTTCATCGAGTGACCACCGTAAGACTTCATATGGTTCTCTGCATATATAGATATGTCAATGAAGTTCTTACTGTGGCTTAAGTGCGATGTTCCTTTGACTTGCGGTATTCAAGTCATCTTGATCATGGAGACTTATGCTTTGACATCTTAAGCAAACATCTCTAAGGAGATGTGGACCCGGGATGATTGGGTATAAGTCGGGCGGATCAAGGTGTTTGAATAGCCTATAAAGGATTCACCACTCCTTGCGAGGAGATGTATACCCATGGCCTCTCGTCGGATTGTTACTAAAGTCTTTGGCCAAAGCATTACATGTTTAGAGTAAGGTACTCTTCGATACATGTGGAGTAACTAGAACTGAGGACGAGGAAATGATACTGGGCTAGGTGTGACGAGTCACTTAGTGGGGATCGGCACAATAGACCATGTCCTCAACCAAGTGGGTATAAGATGAGTGAAGGGAATGGGGCACGATTCATTCGAGCATCAAGGGTTTCGTAAATAGTTCGATCAACCGCTGATCTTTCGCTAATTGGGGATCATGATGTACTACTAGGTGCCACTCATGATCGCTCTATAATTAATGGTTAATTATAGACGGCCAACATAAACCGAGAACCTATTTGGTCACACGACAACGAGTGTAATCCAAAGGATTTAAAACGAGCTTGAGAATGGGATTCTCGCATCGAGAGAAACTATGTTTGGTCGACCAAACATAAAGCGAGCATGAAATTGTTTCAAATGCAATGGAAGCGTGATGGGCCGTGTCTTATGAAGACATAATGGATGGACCAAAATGGTTTGGTTCTAATCCAATGGATGAGAATAAACCAAAGGGTTTGGTTTATATTAAACGAATGAACCAAAGGTTGGTTCGGTTCATTTTAACTTAAAATAAACCATCATGGTTTGGTTTATTTTAACTTATCTTAATGGAGCGGGTTAACGGGCTTTATGGATATGATCCATTAACCATTAAGAGAATTAGTTCTCTATAAAAGAGGGCATTAGGGTTTGTTAAGCAAGAATGAAGAGGCAAACCTAATTTGGCCGCCCACCCTCCTCCTCTTGTTGGCGCCAACTCTATTTCCGCCAACCATCTCTTCCAACCGGCGACCAGCTGCTGCCGTTTCCTCCTCTTGCCGGTGACGAGCTGCTGCCGGAGGAGCTCCAGTGATCTTCCTTGGCTCCGGCGACAAGGTGAGCAAGTCGCTTTCCTTATTTGGCCGGCGCAAGGTCTCCACCAAAGCTGTCCAGTTTTCTGGACAGCTTGTTCTCCTCTCGTCGGAGCGTCGTTTAGACGATGGTTAGTGCTCCGACAGCGGCTAACTTACCGGGGATTTGATCTCCGGTAATCCTCTGAGGTGGAGGACGAAGGATACGTCAAACGGTTGACGAATACCTCTCCGGAGAAGCGAGTTTTGAGAACTCGTTTTAGGATCCGAATTTGGATTCGGATCGTGATCATCTCTCGATCACGTCGTCTTCAACACAAGGCTAGTAACCCGTACGAAGACGAAGCTCGTGACTTAGCGAAGTCATCCCGAGGAGCTCGGCGTGGATACGGATAGAGACGATTCTTACGAGGATCGTTCCGGTTGATGCCGTTCCCGCTACACGTCATACGGAAGGTATAACGTAGTTTAATTTCCTTTTATTGCAAATTTTAATTTACGGTTATGTCTACACTTGTTGTAATAGCATGCGTGTGTTGTGTGTGTTGTAATAAATATAGATTTATTATTTTTAATTGCTTCCGCTGTGCTTATGTTTACGAAACATGATCGAACACACACACGCCGCGGTGCCGGAAACCCAACACATTATCCTTGGGTAGGGTTTCTTCTCTCGATACTATGGAGCTGAGGATCAAATGTCTCAAAGTTCCTGCCGTTAGGGTTAACAGCATCAGCCGCTGAAAGAAGTATGTTCCATGTGCATCAATGGAAGACACTCTCGAAGCAATTTCGAGGTTAGTACTGCCACAGTCCATCCTAGGGATTTATTGTTTAAAACAATGGAGTTAATCTGATTAATCTGTTATTAGGAGTAATTGGATGAATTTGGATTTAATTAATATGTTTAATCAGATAGTATGGTTCGGATTTTTGGAGTAAACTGATATTAATAAAGTAGTAATTAAACTTGGGGTTAATAAAGTTGATTACTTAAGTTGGTTATTATGAATTATATTTTGGATATGGCAGCGAGTGATCGGTTAATTGGATAGCTTAATCCATTAGGTTTTGGACTTGATATTGAGGTTGGCAATATAATCTGAGTATATTATATTGTATGCAGGTTTCGGTCACGAGGCATGTCCCCGATCGTGACGATTTACTTCTTGCGGATATTTATTTTATCAGGCGGGTATTTTAACTTATCTTTTTGATATAGTCATGTTGATATGCTAGTTAGGATAGCTTGCAATAATTTTCATGTTTATATGCCTAGTATGTTATGTGCCTATTTGATACATGCATTTGATCAGTTATGATTATATCATCCCTGTTTTATTTGGATCATAGTTACATGGATCTTGAATATGCACTTATTGATTGTGCATATTATTCGGATAAGTATTTTTAGTTGGATTTACATGCTTTAGTATCATGCACCATCTTGCATGATTGCATGCTGGCTGGACGGGGTTCCTTTATAGTTGAGCCCGACGCTTTATACACCTCGCATGCCACTCATGGGTTAGTGGTACATCAGGAGGGTGTGTGCAGTTGCTCTGTCAGGCTCCACTGGTCCGCTCATGGGTAGCGATGAGGCAGCGTGGTAGCGGGCAGGGATCCCTCCTCTGGTCTATGACACCGAGAAATGAGAGCTTAGCTCCCCCACTCTGTTTAGGGCAGGAGGATAGGTGTACTCCGACAGCATCCTGTCCACTCGGTCACTCAGGAGCAGTGATGGCAGAGTGCACAGTTGTCATAGCCCTATCCACTCGGCTTCACCATCGCGTGTGAGGCGGCTGACTGGCGTCAGGGGTGACCATGTCATTTTGCATGACATGCACTTTGCATGGATAGCATTTGTATTGTGTTTGCTGCATTATTGTATTGATGCCTTGGATGTTGCATATGATTGTCATGCATACAGGATTCATATTCGTATATGGTGATGACTTTATCTCTTATAGTAGGGCACATGCTCCTATATCAGGGTAGGAGATTCAGGTGAGTACAGTCGTTTTGCATTTATTTCTTGCTTACCCTATATGTGAGACTGTACTGGCACGATTTTTTATTGTTAGCTATATCTTACTTTGCATATCGACTATACCCGCTGAGTTCTTTGAACTTACCCCGTTGCTTTACTTCTGTTTCAGGTTGAAGCTGTCAGGAGAGTCCAGCTGCCAATCCCCCTCATCGAAATGGATAGGTTTTATAGATCTTATGGTTTTGGTTTTTATCTAGATGAAGTGTGTAGGACTTGTGTTTCTTTTGGTTATGTATTTGTGGAGGTTTGGAGATTTTTGTTATGGTCTTTATGGACCTTGGTTCGGAGATTTATTTTCGATTGGTTTGGGTTGTATATTCTTGCTTAGATGGCAGAAGGGGTAAGTCTAGATATAGTAGACTGTTACTATTTACTTTGATAGATGGCCTGAGGCCTAAGTATTATCTGCGTGAGTTGTTCGGATTCTGGTCGTGTTGACAGAGGTATTGTGGCCGTGTAGGCCTTATATAAAATTGGTATTGTCACCCGTACAGGGGAGATGTTGCTGGATTTTCGTCTGGTGGGGACTCCCTCGGAGCGTGACATATCAAGTTGAAACATGGGTATGCATTGAAGAATGTATACTGAATGACCCACCATGAGAAAGTATCATGGATCGTTATATGAGTGTCATATACTTTCTCATGTGGCTATTAGTATGACTATTAGTCCTTAGACCTGAAGTCACCATGGTTCCCTACATAAGGAGTTGCATACTTTGGCTTCATCAAACGTCACCCGTAAATGGGTGAACTATAAAGGCGATTACTGGGTATGTAACAAATTAGGCGGAGGGATGTGAGTGATGTAGATGGGATCTATCCCTCCTATATGACGGGAGTGACATCGATATTCTTGATAGAGTGAGACCACGAAGTGCATGGCCATGTCCAAATGAGTCAATATGAGATATTGAGCTCATTTGAAGAGAGAGGTTTCTACTTGGAGTTCAAGATTTAGATTGTACCGAGGATGACACAGTCTATGCCTCGATTGGTCAATCTAGATGTCAAGGATAGAGGGACATTGTCACATATTGTGAGAGTCACAATTAGTAGTCACAAAGGTGATGTTGAAGCTCAACATTCTTGTAACTTGGGTAGCAATGATGTGTTGCTAGATACCTCTCATTGCTTATGTTCCTAAATCGGTTTAGGGACATTGCCAATGTTACAAGAACCTATAGGGTTACACACATAAGAGCAATTAGATGGAGATTAGGTTCATATGATGAACCATGAGGATTAGGTTCATGGGATGAACCAAATTGGATTAAGAGTAATCCAAATTAGACTAATTGAGTTAGACTCAAGTTGATTCAAGTGTTGAATGAGTCTAATTTAGATTAGATTTATCAAGTAAATTTAAATTAATGAATAGAGATTCATTAAATTAAATTGACTTGAATCAAATGGTTAGATTTGATCAACCATGGGAGATAAGAGGTCAAGTTTTACTTGACTTGAGAGGGAAGATGAAAGGTCATGTTTGACTTGACCAAATGGAATGTCATGATGATGACTTGGCATGGCCGGCTAATGATGATGCTCCACATCATCATTGACTTTGTCATGTGTTGCCACCTCATGAGGGAGACCAAGGGTCATGGGAGTTACATGCATGCATGTAACCCCCTATCTATGAAGTGGTCGGCCACTTGATTGCCATTAGATGGTAGAATTCATGTGGTGTGAGTTACACAACTTCATCTTCTTCCTTGGATCAACTTTCCTCAAGCTCTCTCCCTCTCCCAACCTCCTTGGCCGAACCATCCATAGAGTGCTAGCACACTCAAGGGTGTGTTTTCTCCACCTATTGCTTGTGTGGATACCAATAGAGTTGTGTGCACTTGACACTCTCGAGTTCCGGCGAAACTTTTGGACGAGCGGGATTTGCGAATGGCGTCGCATCGAGGGTAACATCCTTATCATGTAGATCTAAGGTAGATCTAGGGTTTTATACAAACACATACATGTTTTAGTTTTAATACATCTTCGAACGGATCCGTGGCCGGACTTCCGAGGTTTCCGCAACGCAAAAAGCGGTTTTTACGGCTCGGAAAGTCCAACATGAGTCTTAGCAAATGGAATGTCCAACATGGGTTCACTTGTAAAGTAGCATTGGTCTTGGTAAGGAAAAGTCCATGCTTGAGTCTTAGCAAATGGAAAATACAACACGGGTTGGCAAGGGAAGTCCATGGGTTGATATTTGCACCGTAAAGTCCAAGCAGGAGTCTTGGTAGCATAAGTCCAATGGTTGGCGGCGTAAAGTCCAAGTGAGAGTCTTGTCAAAATAAGTCCAATGGTTGGGGAGTCAAGTCCAAGCGGTAGTCTTGGCAGCGTAAGCCCAATGTGCCTTGGCGGGATAGACCACGTTAGCATAACAATAGCCGATGGAAGCACTAGAAGGATAGCATATGGATGAACAAGTCATGGAAGACTTGGAGGGATCTGATAGGCATGAGGCTGATACAGGTAGCTAGAAGGCTTAGGTCTAGGCTAAGGGTGGTCTAGCAAGTATGAGGGCATCATACTTGGGGTTAAACCTCATCGTTGAGGTTATCAATTGATTGAGGCTTTGGACTAGTCAATTGGTCAAGTGTTTTGACACTTGGTAGCCGAGTTGAATCTTGCTAGTCGACAGGGATTATGACCAGTCAACTGTTGTTAGTCGACTAGGGTTCGATTATGGCAAAATGCCTTGGCAGTCGACTGCCAAAATTTTGCAATCCACTGATGGCAGTCAACTGGCATGGAGGGCAGTAGACTGCTGGTCGAGATTGTTTGAGCAAAACACTCAATAGTTGACTAGTCATTTGGCTACGACTCTGTCAGTCGACTGATGGGTAATGGCAGTCGACTGTCAGTGTATTCGTTAGCTTTGATGCTGATGTGGATTAAGTCAATTATGAGACAATGACACTGTTGGCAGTCGACTGGGGCCTTATGCCAGGGTACTACCACATGTGAATCCTGCCTAAATATAGGTTATAAAAGCAGCTCATCAAGGAGAATTTTGCAGCAATTTCTTGGGCGATTTTGGGGCGATTTACTGGTGCAAATTAGGGTCTTCAAGTTCGATTCAAGCAATCAACAAGAATGCATCCAAAGCAATAGTTGTAAAGTTTTCTTTATATTGTTTTTTGTATTTCATTTATATTTGCTTGCATATCTCGTGTATTACTTTTGTAATCCTTGTACAAGGTTTCTCCGCCTTCGACTTGTTGTCGAGAAGGAGGGTTTTTAATTATTAGTGGTGTTTGGCATCGTTATGGCTCATTCGAGCCCAACCCGTGGAGTAGGACCCCTAAGGTTCCGAACCACATTATATCGCTTGTATTTGTGATTATGTTGTGTATTTGATTTTTCATTATTATTTCCGTTGTGTACACTAATGTTTGTAGCAAACACGTGATCGATTTCCATCTAAGCAACGAGCGCGCTATTAACCCCCCCCCTCTAGCGGTCACCAACGTTCCTATAGATTTCTCTTATGGAAATTTCTTGAGTTGTTATTACCTTAATTATGGAATAATTATGGTAAGATATGTTCCGTTTAAGCATCCTAAGATAATCTAATCAAGAGATCTATAAATAGATCCCTTAATAATCTTTGGGGTTGTGGTGGTTTCAGGTTTCTCCCTTCGTAGTCGCCTTTCCTCTCTCCTCTTCTCTTGTCTCCACCAGTTGGCTAGCACAAATCAGAGACAAAGGCTTGCTGCTCTAAGAGTTGTCTCAGGTGATCATGGCGTGGATACTGATAGAGGCAAGGCCTATTGATCTTGCTTATTATTTCGACGGATTCAAAAGAATTTTGAAGGTATAACTTCTCCTTCTCCTTGTGTGTGTTTTCATGTGATTATACCAAAGCATGTTTTTATGGCCCCTAGGAGATGTCTGGGATGTAATAAAAATTGTTTATTCGCTTTATTCCATTGCGCATGATCCCAGAAACTCCAACAACCTTATAGCGCCCCATCAGTTTATAAGTTGAGGATGCTGACTTATAAGTTCATAACTTATAAGAAGAGACCTGATAATACTATAAAGCAACAATTAATGCATATGTCTAGTATGATTGCTTCTATAAAAAATATGAGGGAGCTTATGTCGAAAGAGCTTCAGGTACTAGGAGCGATTCAGTCATTGTATGACTCTTGGGATGTAGTGAAGACCTATCTCACACACATTGAAAGTATCTGTGCTTTAATGGATGTGAGAAGGCACTGTGAGCTTGAGAAGGAGTGACAGGAGGTGACCAAGTTTTCTTCGAGTCATGCTAACTTTGCAGATTTGAGTAAGGGCTCCCGGGGTACAAAGCGCAAGTAGTGCAAGAATGAGAAGAAGAATAAAGGTCCTAATAAGAAAAATCCATTCGTCAAGAAAAATGAGAAGGCACATAAAAGCAATAAGAAGGAGCTTGTAAAGAGCAAAGTCCGTTGCTACATATGTGGTAAGTTTGGGCGAGTGTAGCCAGTGAAAGGTATATCTTTCTTCTTTACATGGTTTGAGTTATGTATCATCTAGTATGATGTTCGATAACTCTTCTCCTTTATGGATTGTAGACTCAGGAGTAACATACCATGTAGCTCGTGATAAGAGTGCATACGTAGAATTTCACTGTTTAAGTCAACATGCAAGAAGGCTATATGTGGGAAATAAGGCATTTATGTAGGTGAGAGAGATTGGAACTTACAAATTGTTGTTGCAAAGTAATCAAGTCATGTATCTTCATGATGTGTTGTATGCTCTGGAGATTCAGTGAAATCTCATATCTGTCTGATGTCTAGACTGTTAGGATACTATGTTTCTATTGAAAACTCTAAAGTTTCCATCTCATATGAAAATACTCTAATATGTTCTGGTATAATCCATGAGGGGCTTTATGCACTTAATTTAATTTAATTTCATGAGTTTTATCATGCTTCTCCTATTACTTTTGCATTTGATAGTGTAGTGGATGATGTGAATTTATGACATAGTAGACTTGGCCACATAGGGAAAGAGAGAATGGGCCGGTTAGCAAAATATGGCATGTTAGGTCAGCTAACCAAGGTCGAGTTACCCTTGTGTGAGTTTTGCCTAGCAAGAAAATCTACGAGAAAACCATTTAGGAAAGCAATGAGAGTTGGTACTTCATTATAGTTTGTTCATTTCGACATTTGCGGAACCATGAATGTGAGAGCACAAAATGGAGCCACATATTTTTATTATGTTTATCGATGATTACACACATTTTGATTATTTCTACTTGATCATGCACATGTCTGAGGCACTAGAGTGCTTCAGAAGGTTTATTAGCAAGGTTGAAAATCAGAGAGACTTGATAGAGAAAGCTCTCGGAACCAATTGGGGTTATGAGTATCTGTTTGAGAAGTTTAAAGAGCTCTATTTTGAAAAAGGTATTACAAGACAACTGACTATTTTTGCTACTCCTCAGCATAACAGAGTTGCTGAGAGAAGTAATAGGACTTTATTGGAGATGGTGAGTTCTATGATGGTGCAGGCCAATATATCTATCTCTCATTGGGGGGATGCATTATTGACTATAACCTATATCCTTAATCGTGTTCCAAAGAAGTCCGTAGTTAGCACCCCATATGAGTTTTGGACAGGGAGGCAGCCTGTTCTTAGTCTTTTGAGACCATGGGGTTGTGTCACTTTATGTTAATAATTCCTCGCACAAGTATGCCAAGTTAGACCCACGAGGAAAGAAGTGTATCTTTATCATATACTCTGAACACTCCAAGGGATATGTGTGTTAGTGTAATCAACCTAGGTCACGATTGAGCGGACTCGAGTAGGGTTTTGATGTTTAACAATGGGATTGTCAATGTTTTAATCAGTATGGTTTGACCATATGACAAGTAATTGATTGGGATATTCAAGGTCAAATGGAGGAGATTGTTAGGAGGTGATTGTTGGAGCAACTGGCCTCAGGTCAAGGTTGACCTAGCTCGGGTAAGACTCGAGTGGATGTCCAAGTACGAATACTTGGCAATGGAAAGTCAAAGGTTAGATTCTTGACAATGGAAAAGTCCACGTTTGGATACTTGGCAAATGGATGGTCCAAGGGTGTAGTCTTGGCCACGTAAGTCCAAGTGTGTAGTCTTGGCGGCGAAAGTCCAAGTTTAGATACTTACCAAATGGAAAGTCTAAGGGTGTAGTCTTGCCCATGTAAGTCCAAGTGTGTAGTCTTAGTGGTGAAAGTCCAAATATAGATATTTGGAAAAGGAAAGTCCAAGTGTGTAGTCTTGGCGGTGAAAGTCCAAGCATTGAGGCTTGGCAATGGAGAAGTCCCGGAGGCGCAACCTCTTGGAAAAGGAGACCCGGTTACCATGGCATAGCCAATGGAAGCACCTGAAGGCTAATGTGATGGGTGAAGGAGTCGTGGAGGACTCATATGCATCTTGAGGTCGTGAGGCTGATGGAGGTGGCTAGAAGGCTTAGGTCTAGGCTAAGGGTACCGGAAGGTATGTCATAGCCGATGGAGGCACCTGAAGTCTAGCACGAAGGGTGATTAAGTCGTGGAGGACTTGAACGGACCCTGAGGGCATGAGACTGATAGAGGTGGCTAGAAGGCTTAGGTCTAGGCCAATAGTTGTTGATCAAGTATGAAGGGATCATACTTAGGTTAAACCTCATGGTTGAGGTTTATCAATCGATTGGGGCTTTGGATCAGTCAACTGGTAGAGTGTTCAGAACTCAGGAGGCCTAATTGACTCGATCAGTCAACTGGCAGAGTAGTCAACTGCAACTTAACTGTTGTTGTCGCTCTGGCAGGCGACTGGTATGTTATACCAGTCGACTAGTCATTGGAAGTCGACCACCATAGATGGTCAGTCGACTAGCAATAAGTGGATAGGGAATAGAAGGTCTCGTGGTTGACTAGGCAATCAACTCTTGACTTGGCAGTCGACTGCTGTTAAGGGCAGTAAACTGCTAGGGTATTCGTTGGGCGAAAGCCTACATGGATTAGTCCATTGTGAGATAATGGATAATGGAGCAGTTGACTAGTGCCTTTTGGCCATTGACTGCCAGGCACAAAATCATCCAGCAACATGCTTTAAATGGAGCTCGTTATGGAATATTTCGACAGCGGTTCTAGGGCGATTTTGAGGTGAGTTCTCTTCATTTAAGGTCTTCAAAAGCATCCCAAAGCAACCAAAGTGCAAGAAATCAAAGAATCTTTTGTAAAGTGTTCTTTACTTGTATTTTCTTTTATATTTTATTTTTGGTTGTATCTTGTTGTTTATTGTTGTAAACACTTATTATAAGAAGGTTCTCCACCTCCAGTGTCATACCAAGAAGGAGAAGTTTGTTAGTGGTGGTGTACATCACTAGAGCTCACTCTAGAGCTCGATCGTGGAGTAGAATCTAGGGTTCGAAACAACATTAAATCATGTGTGTTTGTGATTGTGTTCTTGTCTTTGTTTGTGCTATTTTTTTTTGTATATTCCTCTTCACACAAATGAGATTTGTAGACGAGAACGATTGAACACGAAATCAAGAAACTGCTATTCACCCCCCTTTTAGCGCGTCAAATCGATCCCCAACAATTGGTATTAGAGTCGGGTCACTCTGAAGACCTACAAGTGGTATAGTGAGGTCGGTCTTCAAGGACTAACCACCAAGAGAGCACAAGTGCTATAGGAGAAGAGAAGGATCAAGCCATGTGATGGACTAGGCCATGACACCTAAATCCCTCCATCATTCGATCAATAAGATTTTCTAGCATGGAGGGTGAGGATGGAGACTTTCTTGATGATGGACATAGAGAATTGGTTCATCATTGTGAATGGATTTGAACCTCTCATGGACTAGAAGGGAGGACTCCTCAAAAATAAAAAAATGGACCAAGGAGCAATGGCAAAAACATAAGACCGATTTTAAGGTGAAAAAACATTTAACTAATTTAATCCTTGATGATATTTTTTTAAAATTAGGAGAGCTTAGAGATGTCAAGGAAATATGGAAAAAATGTGTAGAATTCCATGAGAAACCTTCACCCACACTAATAGTGAAAGAGTCTAAGGAGGAGTGCTCCTCATCTCAAGCTCATGAACATTCGGAAGTTGAGAGATGCTCAACATCTGAAGAGGAAGAATGCACATTGATAACAATATTTTAGCTTGCTGTTTTGGTCTTTAATTTATATCATTTATATCCAATCATGTGATTAATTATCGATTCTTAGCTTATTTTATGAGTTGGGATTATTTAGGACCTTATTGTAAATTCTCTTAAAATTTTGAACTTATATACAAATTTTATATCTTATTTGTAGGAGATTAAGATGAACTAATGGACTAGACTCGAGTGGATCAAATATGGCTTCATCTATAGTCATAATGGTTATTTTACGCTAATTTAATCTTGACACCTCATAAAAATTCTGAAGCAACTTAATCAAGGGTATTTCAAGTTGATTTAATCTATATCGTCCAATGAGATCATCTTGGATTTTGAGCCATCTATCCATATCTGAAGCGATTCGACCCATACATTACTATCCACACATCTTGGTCATTCATATGGATCATTTGATCTCAACCACTCATTCAGATCTAATCAAATCCGCTGATTCTAAATCGGACGGATATGGACCGTAGAATGAGATCTGGGATTTGGGTTTAAATATCTAATTTTCTTCATCGTGCAGACATCTTCATCACATGAGCCGGCAAAATTTCTTCCTTTTTCCACCCTTTCTCCATTCTCTTCTTCATCAAGCACCACCGACCATCTCCCTCCTCCACCAAGGTCGGCGGTGGAACTCCATCTATCTTCTCTGCCACTAGATGCTACCATCAACACCGCACCATCAGCTTCTTCCTCCACTCCAAGCTCCACCGTCGGCCAATCAGAGAAGGGGACTTCCCCTCCGATTGGCCGAGATCCTTTCTCTTCAGCCCGACGATCACCTTCTTCGTCGACAGCAGCATCATAGCTCTAACCAGCGACCTCCACAACTCTGGCAACCCAACTTTGCCAATCGATGTCCGCAGCCACCATTTCCAGCTTCTGCAGCAATCTTCTCCTCCGAGCAACTTCTATTTCAACCTCCGATAGCCAGTATTCCAACTTTTGGATAGCAAGTTATTCCAATCTTTGATATGTTTTGATTGTTTCTTCATTTAATTTGTGTTGAATTATTGTAATTGAATACCTTCCATATTTTGAATTGCACGTATTTGGTTTAGTTTGTTTCGTGCCTGCGTAGTGTTCGATGAATTTTTTTTTTAGTAATTAGGTTGCAGTGGTTGCATTCAATTAGTTTAATGTCATGTAATTTCAATTTTGTTGAATGGTTGAGTTTAGGTTCATTAATTGGATGCAATTAGATTAGGGTGTTTAGTTTATGTTTCTTTTAATTTTATCACAATCATAGTTTAGTTAGATTAGAGTTTTGATTACGTTCATTGTCTTTTCGTTCAATAGGATTAGACTTTTAAATTCCAAACCTCCATTTTCAGTAGAAAATTCAAAGTAATAATTAGCGATCCTAAGACTATTGTTCTATCAATTACACTCATTGGGAAACAATCCGGGTCATTCACTATGCTATATTAGCATAGAGAGAGTTTGGTAATTAATTTATAAAGGTACCACGACAAATACTATTTATCAAATTTTGGCGTAGTTTTCGGAGATTGTAATGGTACTTGGTAGACTTAGGATTGTTTACCCATTTTTCTAAAAAAAAATAAAAATTCAAAACTTTTGCTTAGGATTTCATTCTTTTATTTATTATATATCCATGTACTTGGTCATGTCTATTTCCTATGCCTTTTGATTTTTTTTGTCAGTGTTTTAGGAAACGACAGGAAATTTCTTTGAATATGGATCCATATTATCAGCAGTATGGAGACTACAATTGTTTTTATTATTCAGGCACTATGCAACAAGAGTATTATTAGTGTGAACATCAATATTATCAGTACCAAACTCAATATCACTAGCCTAATCCTCAGTATCATCAGCCTTATCAATAGGATAAGTATAATTCATTTTTGGTACATGCAATTTCAATTTAGATTTCAGGTATGGGAACACACAACATTACACCCTTGAGCAGTCTTAGTGTTATCTACCCCCACTGTCTATCGATACTTACATGCCTAGCTGGGGAGATGAATCAAGTTACTGTGAAGAAAACATTGCTCCCAGTCAAGTAAATACACAAACACCAGAAAAGTTTTCGCAGCTAGCATCATTGCTAAAATAATATCAGCAGCATATGAACGATAGTCATCAGTGACAACAACAAAGGTTACAAATATTGCAGACCCAATTAAATCAAATTGCATCATTTATCAGCCAAATGCAAGCACAAGATTCCTCCCAATTTTTCTCAGAGATCATTTCTAATGGAAGTGATGTGCTTGAGGAGATGGATTACAAAGTTGAGGATACACTTGCTTCTACTTCAACGGCTCTACAGGACTCCTCTGTTAATTTATATCATGGTGATATAGTTTTTTGTAGAGGATCTTTTTAAGGATAGAGGGGGGGGGTGAATAGCCTCTTTTTGTTTCTACACAAATGGTTAGCGGAAGCAAAAACAAAAATAATAAAGAACCAAAGACAAGCACTAACAAAGACAATTTACGTGGTTCGGAGATTAAGCTCCTACTCCACGACGATCCGTAAGGTGGATCAACCCAAGCAAATCTTCACTAAGAGGTCCTTTGAGGTGGAGAAGCCTTCTTTACAAATGAACCTTTCTTCTTACAAATGATAGAAATGAAATTAGAGAAGAAGAGGTTAGAAATGACTTAGAAAGCTTTAGAACACTTGGATAGCTTCAGAGTATAAGTATAAATGTGAGCACTAGCCTCATTAAGCACCCCATGGCCTCATTTTATAGAGAAGAGGCTGATTTTCCCGTTGATCCTTGATCAGTCGACTGATGGTCTCCATCAGTCGACTGCTACTATAGCCGAAGCAATCCAATGGTTTCTGACAAGCCGGATTCACGATCATCACTACACAAGGGGAAGCCAATCAGTCAACTGATTGAGTAACCAGTCGAGTACTCCAAGCGATCACTCGACTGGAGAACCTTCTCTTGAAGCGTCCGCCCATAGAAGTCGGTGATGGGTGGATCGATCATTTATCAAACCCATGATGATGGGTGGATCGATCGTGATGTCGATCATTGTTCAACCAGAATAAGTCATCTTCAGTTGAGTGACTCATCAGTCGACTGGAACAAGTTACCAGTCGATTGGAATGTTGGTGCAGGGGCACCAGATAATCGAACCTGTGTTTTGATTATGGCAAAGACACAAAGTTAAGTTTACATCGTTATCTCACAAGCTAAATCGAGTGTGCAGAAAAGTACTAAAGCTAGAGCTGAAAGCTAGCGACACCCGGAGGAAGCCGCGGTGGTCAAGCGACACTCGAGTGACTTCGGAGGGAGCCGAAGGAATCGAGTGGAAGGCCAGAAGCGAGATCTACAAGGTAAGTATCGAGGAAAGCTCGTGTGAGTGAGAGATTGTAAGGTCATGTCCTCTTTACGAGGATGACCGTAGGCGGCGATCCGACTAAGACTTCCTGTGGAAGGTCTAGGTCGAGATCGGACGATTAGAAACCATCGCATTTATCATTTTCCAAGCTAACCTCTTACTGCAGGGAAGTGGCCAGGCTGGCAGTCGACTGCTGGACATTGGACAATCGACTGATGCTCATCAATCGACTGATGGGAGTCATCAGTCAACTGATGGCGACGAATTAGCCATTGCGCTAGGTCAAAACAGATAAGGTTTGACGTGGTCACTTCGCGATAAAAATTATACAACTTTGTGATCTTCTCCAAAAAAAAGAGGAGACATATTCAGAGGCCAAAATCTATAAAAGGAGGGGAGGATTCCAACTCCAAATTACATCAAGTTTATTCTCAAGTGCTCCTACAATGCCAACGCTCCAACGCCATCATAACGCCGACGCGACGACAAGTTCAAATCTCCTTCGTCGACAGCAGTAGCAAGTAATTGTTTTTATTGTATTCTTTGTTTTAATCGTAACGAGGTGAGGTAGGCTTGTTACCTCATCCTCGTACTTTCGGTTTTGTGATCGTTGTCTCCTACATCCAATGAGGAGGAGACGTTATAGTGTTTTGCCCTCCGTATGCGGTCTAGGACTGATAGAGCCTTGGAGTAGAAACCGCTGGGTCGTGAACCAAGTAAAAATAAACGTGTCTCTTTATTTTCCACTGCTTTTACTCATTTAATTATCTACTCGAACGAAACGTCGAAAAGATTTATGATAGCTATTCACCCCCCTCCCTCTAGTGACGCTTCTCGATCCAACATGGAACACTTCAAGTATGATAAAATCATGCTTGAATTCAACTCCCTAGACCTAGACTCAACCTTCTAGCTCTTCCTTCAGCCTTGCGCCTCTAGGATCCCTCTGAGTCTTTGACTCCTTCATCCTTGCGCTTGCTTCCAAGAGCTTCCATCGGTTTCGTCATGTCTTGGGATTCTCTTTTGCCAAAGGACCACCTAGACTTTACGCCGCTAAGACTATATACTTGGACTTACATTTCCAAGACTTTGCCTTTGGTCTTCCTTTGCCAAGGTTCGCTTGGACTTTACGCTGCCAAGACTACATGCTTGGTCTTACGCCGCCAAGACCTTCCCTTGGACTTCTTTTGCCAAGATCATACTTGGACTTTCCTTTGCCAAGTCTTTACACTTGGATTTCCTGTCACTTAACATGTTCACGGTTAGATCACAAAATATTGCCTAACTATAGATGATTATCCAAACATCAAAACATATAAATGCTTGGGGCATTGTTGCATCAACAATCTTCACATTTTTGATGTTTGACAATCATTTAAGTTAGGTCTTAATATATTTAACATATGCACATAATAAAAACATCATATTTCCAATATGAATTCTAACTTAACATCCCCTTTGACATACATCAAAAACAGAAGGATTCATACAATGATAAGTTCATGAAAGAATTGAATTGGTTATGTCTTGAACTAAGGTATAGGATAGATATGGGGCTCCCCCTTAATCCAAGACATGGTTCATGATGTGTGAATAATATGTGGAGCAAAGCATAAACAAGAGATATGAAACTATGTCCTAACTTTTGCACCAACAATATAAATTTAGGGGATGAAAAGATTTCACTATGAAGCTCCCCCTAAAACAATGCATCAATCAGTCCTATATCCTTTTAATTACTTGAATTATCATACCATAGGTTTAGGACACTTATGATTACACTTAAGTCAAGAAAGAAAGCTGATTTGCAGAAAAATAAGAGTGGTAGTCGACTGAATACTGAATCAGTCGACTGCCACACTTGAAACGCCATTTTCATGGTTTTCGTCCCATCTTCAGAAATGTGCCAAATATTCAAGAAACATCGAAAAATTACAAAATTTTATGTACACATTTCTGAAATTATTTTCTATCAAGAAAAAATAATTTGAAAAATATGTTCTTACCAAATTTCGAAAATGATACAATTTTGAAAACAAGCAAAAGCTTTAAGAATTTTGCAAACTTTGTATCACCTTTGCCTAGCAATTGAAAACTGTTTTTCAAAGTATGATAAACATAGTTTAAAATATATTTTGGTTGACATTTCCAATCATGTTCTTAGAGCTATATGCACATTATTTGTACATAAGTCTTCCCAATGATCGGTACAATGAAGGATTAATGTCTCTAGATGACATTTTGGTTCATAGTAATGCATCATAACAAGCATGATGAACCAAATGCATCTTCCTAACATCTCACATATTGTCTAAGTGGCTCAATACAAATATCATGGTTTCTTAGGTATTTTGTGAGATGCTTAGAGGTATAGTCCTAGATTTTCTATAGGATCATGCAAACCTAGACCTCTATTCTACTAAGCACATTCCAAGTTCTCTCCTAAGTGATGAATAATCCGCTTCGGGGAGAGCCTTGGTGAATATGTCGGCTAGGTTGAATTTGGATTCTATGTAATTGAGTTCAATGTCCCCCTTAGCCACATAATCTCTAATGAAGTGATGCTTCACCTCAATGTGCTTAGTCCTAGAGTGATGTATCGGATTTTTGGTCAAATTTATGGTACTCACATTATCACAATAAACCTTGACATTGAAGTAGTGTAGCTCATAGTCCTCTGGAGTGTGTTTGTCCAAAGTAATTAAGCCACACAACCACCCATAGCCACATATTCGGCTTCGGTGTTGGACAAAGCAACATAAGGTTGTTTTCTACTACTCCAACTAACTAGGGAGGATCCAAGAAATTGGCATCCACTACTAGTACTCTTCCTATCCAACTTGCAACTAGCATTGTCGGAATTGGTGTACCCAACCAAATAAAAATATTTTGTCCTAGGGTACCAAAGTCCTACATTTAATGTGACTTTGATATATCTTAAAATTCTCTTAACAACCACCAAATCAGACTCATTGGCACATGATTGGTAGCTAGCACATATACCTACCACAAATAATATATCGGGTCTACTAGCGGTTATATATAATAAGCTACCAATCATACTCCTATAAAGTTTAAGGTCAATTGATTTTCTTTTATGATCATTATCTATTTTTGTATTGGTAGCCATAGGAGTTGAAACTACCTTAGCACTTTCCAAATCAAATTTCTTAATCATTTCATTGGCTATTTGGTTTGGTATACATAAGTTCCTTCATTAGTTTGTTTGACTTGTAATACTAAGAAGAATTTTAATTCTCCAACTAGACTCATTTTAAACTCATTCTCCATATTTTTGATAAAGTCTTGTAGGAGTTCATCATTTGTTGACCCAAAAATAATGTCATCTACATATACTTGGGCCATAAAGATATCCTTAGACTTTGATTTAATAAAGAGAGTTTGATCTACTTGACCCCTTCTAAATCCCTTAGAAACTAAGAAAGATAACAATCTTTCATACCAAGCCTGGGGAGCTTGTTTTAACTCGTATAAAGCTTTTCTAAGCTTATATACATGGTTTGGATAATCTATATTTTCAAACTTGGGAGGTCGGTCTACATATATTTCTTCCTTGATGAACACATTTAGGAATGCTGATTTTACATCCATTTGATGGAGTTTAAAGCCCATGTAAGAGGCATATCATAATAGAATTCTAATGGATTCTAACCTAGCAACTGGGGCATAGGTTTTATCATAATCAAGTCCTTCAACTTAATTGAAGCCCCTTGCAACTAACCTTGCCTTATTCCTAGTTATGTTACCTTGATCATCTAATTTTTTCCTAAAGACCCATCTAGTAGTAATAATGGTGCAATCATTGGGTCAAGGAACTAGCTCCCATGCTTCACTCCGTTCAAATTGAGTCAATTCATCTTGCATTGCTAAGATCCAATCCGGATCAAGCAATGCATCATTGATTGATTTGGGCTCAATTTGAGAGATAAGAGCTATTTAACTAGAGGGAGCTCTATGGAAGGACCTAGTTCTAACACCTTGGGATAATTCTCCTACAACTTAGTCAAGAGGATGATTTTGATTAATTCTTAATGTTCTAGGAGGTGTACTAACATGATTTTGATCTTGGTTATCCTCAATTCTCCTTTGATCATCCGAATCTCCTCTTGCTCATCCTTGATTATTACTCACAAATCCTCCCCCTTGATTATTACCCCTTAAGGTCAAGTCTTGATTATTACCCCTTATTACTAACTAGCTCTCATGATTTTTGTCATTGATATCATTATTAATGGGGGATTTCCTATGGTAATTGGTAGAGGTTTCATCAATTTGAACATTTGAGAATTCCTCAACCTTTTGAGTTCTCTTATTATAAACTCTATACCCTCTACTAGTGGATTAGTATCCAACTAGGATTCCCTCTGTTGGACTCTCCGAGCCGCAAAAATTGCTTTTTGCATTGTAGAAACCTCGGAAGCCAGCCACGGATCCGTGCGAAGATAAATAAAATAAATTCATGTATATGTTTAGAAAACCTAGATCTACCTTAGATCTACACGAGAAGAGTGTTACCCTTGTAGCGACGCCCTTCGCTTATCCCGCTCGTCGAAATGGTTGCCGAATCTCGTAGAGTGTCAAGTGTACACTCTACACGTATCCACATGGACAAAAGGTGGAGAAGACCACTTAGAGTGTGCTAGCACCCTTAGGAATTCTTGGCAATGGAGGATGTGGGAGATAGCAAGACGAGGAGAAGGGAAGAAGATGAAATCAATTCACCACTAATCTCCTTAATTTGGTCGGCCACTTCATGGAGGGTTAAATACATCCATGTAATACCAAGAGCCATGGCTCTTGGTCTCCCTCATGAGGTGGCACACCATGATGTGTCCTTGATGATGTGGAACATCATCATTGGCTGGCCCCTATGCCAAGTCACCATAGAGTGGCATTTAGTCAAGTCAAACTTGACCCTTCATCTTCCCTCTCAAGTCAAGTCAAACTTGACCTCTTATCTCCCATGGTTGATCAAATTCAACCTTTGATTCATGTCAATTTAATTTAATGAATCTCTATTCATTATTTTAAATTGACTCAATGAATTAAATCTAAATTAGACTCATTCAACACTTGAATCAAATTGAGTCCAACACAATTAGTGTAATTTGGATTACTCTTAATCCAATTTGGTTCATCACATGAACCTAATCCTCTTGGTCCATCATATGAACCTAATCTCCATCTAATTGCCCTTTGTGTGTGACCCTATAGGTTCTTGTAACATTGGTAATGCTCCTAAACTGATTTAGAAACATAAGCAATGAGCGGTATCTAGCAACACATCATTACTACCCAAGTTACAAGAATGTTGAGATCCAACGTCTCCTTTGTGACTACTAATTGTGACTCTCACAATATGTGACAATGTCCCTTTATCCTTGACATCTAGATTGAACAATTGTGGCATAGACCATGTCATCCTTTGTACAATCTATATCTTGAACTCCAAGTATACTCACTCTAATCAAATGAGCTCAATATCTCATATTGACTCATTTGGGCTTGGCCATGCACTTAGTGGTCTCACTCTATCAAGAATCATGATGTCACTCCCGTCATATAGGAGGTATAGATCCCATCTACATCACTCACATCCCTCCGCATAATTTGTTACATACCAAGTAATCGCCTTTATAGTCCACCCATTTACGGGTGACATTTGACGAAGCCAAAGTATGCAACTCTTTATGTAAGGTACCATGGTGACTTCAGGTCCAAGGACTAATAGTCATACTAATAGTAACATGAGAAAGTATATGACACTTATATAACGATCCATGATACTTTCTTATGGAGGATCATTCAGTATACATTCTTCAATGCATACCCATGTGTCAACTTGATATCTCATATCCATGACTTGTGAGATCAAGTCATCTTGTTGATCTACATGCTATGTAGGGGATCCTTGGAAGCTAGAGGGGGGGGGTGAATAGCTTGTTTTCGTTTCTATAAAAATTGATTAGTGGAAGCACAACAAAAACAATAGTAAAAGAAATGAAAACACAATGCTAACACAAATCCTTTACGTGGTTCGGAGATAACGCTCCTACCCCACGGTGATTCTTAAGGTGGATCAACCCTAATCAATCTCACTAAGAAGCTTTCTTTTTACAACAACCCTCCTCTTCTTACAAAAGATGAAGATGAAGTTTAGAGACAAGGAGGGGAATGAAAACACTAGAAAGCTTGGAAAATTTGTGGAGGCTTAAGAAGATGATCAGAAAGTAAGCATTAACCATCTCAACCACCACAAGCCCTCTTTTTATAGAGAGAGGGTTGTTTTTCCCATTAAGCCACGATCAGTCGACTGATGTACAACATTAGTCGACTGCCACTGCAGTTAAGAACTTCTTAACAGTAGGATTCACAGGATTCATAATCGTCATCCTTCAACGACATGCCCATCAGTCGACTGATCCCTCCATTAGTCGACTGATGGAGTGATCAGTCGAGTGATCACGGTGCACAGTCGAGTGAGACTCCATTCTGTGCCCATGTTCTCCTTGATTAGTCGACTGCCTCTGATTGGAAGTCTACTGATGGCGACATCAGTCGACTGCCACTACAAGACAATCGACTATTCATCATCTTTTTAGCCTGACTCAGTCGAGCACCCTAACAGTAGACTGATACATCGTATCAGTCAACTAATACTCATCAAGTATGAATAATTCATACTTGTATTGACTCCCTAGACCTAGACTCAACCTTCTAGCTCTTCCTTAAGCCTTGCGCCTCCATAATCCCTCCGAGTCTGCGACTTGTTCATCCTTTGCGCCTTGCTTCCATGAGCTTTTTTCGGTTTTGTCATGTCTTGGGTTTCCCTTTGCCAAAGTGCGCTTGGACTTTACGCCGCCAAGACTACATGCTTGGACTTACGCTGCCAAGACTTGCCTTTGGACTTCCTTTGCAAAGGTCCGTTTGGACTTAACGTCGCCAAGACTACATGATTGGTCTTACGGCGCCAAACCTTTTCCTTGGACTTCTCTTGCCAAGATCATACTTGGAATTTGCCTTTACCAAGTCTTCATACTTGGATTTTCCTGTCACTTAAACACATTCACAATTAGATCACAAAGTATTGCCTAACTTAGATGATTATCCAAACATCAAAACATATAAATGCTTAGGGCATTGTTGCACCAACAATCTCTCCCTTTTTAATGTTTGACAATCTTTTAAGTTAAGTCTTTAACACATGCACATAATCATATTTCCAATATGAATTCTAACTTAAACATTTCATCTCCCCCTTTGACATACATCAAAAAGAGAAGGATTCATAAATTTAAGAAGGAATTAAATTTGTTGTAATCTTGAACTAAGGTATAATATTGAAATTAAGCTCCCCTTTAATCAAAGAAATGGTTTACGATATTTGAATAACATGTGGAGCAAAGCCTAACAAAAATTTGGAGGTTAAATCCTAACTTTGCACCAACAATATAAGGTTGGAGATGAAAAGATATATATTATGAAACTCCCCCTACAACATTGGATCAAACAGTCCTAAAAACTTGTTTATACTGAAGATTATCATACCATAGTTTTAGGACATTCAAAGATACACTTAAATCTAGGAAATAGAGCCTTTTATCAGAAAACACCGTGTATCCGTCGACTGGTTTCTGATGCAGTCGACTGCTACGCTCGAATGCCATTTTTCTGATTTTTAGCCCAACTTCAGAAATGCACCAAAAATTCTAGAAACATCGAAAAATCATGAAATTTTGTGTACACATTTCTGAAATCATTTTCTATCAAGGAAAAATAATTTGAAAAATATATGTTTTCCAGAATTTGAAAATGATACAATTTTGAAACCTAGCAAAAACTCTAAGTATTTTGCAAACATTGTATCACTTTTGTATTTCACTTGAAAACTGTTTTTCAAAGTTTGATAAACATAGTTTAAATTATATTTTATTTGACATTTACAATCATATTCTTTGAGCTATATGCACATTAATTGTGCATAAGCCTTCCCAATGATTGGTCCAATGAAGGATTAATGTCTCTAGATGGCACTTTGGTTCATAGTAATGCATCATAACAAGCATGATGAACCAAGTGCATCTTCCTAACATCTCACATGTTGTCTAAGTGGATCAATACAAAAATCATGGTTTCTTATATGTTTTGTGAGATGCTTAAAGATATAAATCCGAGGATTTCTATAGGATCATGCAAACCTACACCTTTATTCGACTAAGCACATCCCAAGTTCTCTCCTTAGTGATGAAAATTCTACTTCGGAGAGAGGCTTGGTAAAGATGTCGGCTAGGTTGGACTTAGATTCAATGTAATTAAGCTCAATGTCCCCCTTAGCCACATGATCTCTAATGAAGTGATGTTTTACTTCAATGTGCTTGGTCCCAGAGTGATGCACCAGATTTTTGGTCAAATTTATGGTGCTCACATTATCACAAAATATTTTTATGTTGGAGTAGGATAGCTCATAGTTCTCTAAGGTATGTCTCATCCATAGTAGTTGAGCTACACAACCACCCATAGCAACATACTCGTCCTCGGTGGTGGATAGAGCAACACAAGGTTGGTTCTTACTACTCCAACTAACTAGGGAGGACCCAAAAAATTGGCATCCACCACTAGTACTCTTCCGATCCAATTTGAAACCGGCATAATCAGTATCGGTGTACCCAACCAAATCAAAAGACCTAGTCCTAGGGTACCATAGTCCTACATTTAGTGTGCCTTTAATATATCTTAAGATTCTATTAACGGCAACTAAATGGGATTCTTTGGCACATGATTGGTACCTAGTACACATACCAACCGCAAATAATATATCGGGTCTACTAGCGGTTAGGTCCAAGAGACTACCAATCATACTCCTATAGAGTGTAAGGTCAATTTGTTTTCCTTCATTATCACTATCTATGTTTGTATTGGTTGCCATTGGGATTGACACTATTTTAGCATTTTCCAAACCAAATTTCTTAATCATTTCCTTAGCATATTTGGTTTGGTAAATACAAATTCCTTCACTTGTTTGTTTGACTTGTAGTCCTAGGAAGAAATTTAGTTCCCCAACTAGACTCATCTCAAACTCATTTTACATATTCTTAATAAAGTCTTGAAGAAGTTCATCATTTGTTGACCCAAAGATAATGTCATCAACATATACTTAGGCTACAAAGATGTCCTTTGATGTTGACTTTATAAATAAAGTTTGATCTACACTACCCCTCTTAAAGTCCTTAGAGATTAAGAAAGATGATAATCTTTCATACCAAGCCCGGGGAGCTTGTTTCAAACCATACAAAGTTTTCCTAAGCTTGTATACATGGTTTGGATAGTCCATATTCTCAAACCTAGGAGATTGTTCTACATATACCTCTTCCTTAATGAACCCATTTAGGAATGTCAATTTAACATCTATGTGATGGAGTTTGAAACCCATATAAGAGGCATACCCTAATAGGATCCTAATAGACTCTAACCTAGCAACCGGGGCATATGTTTCATCATAGTCAAGTCCTTAAACATGATTAAAGCCCCTTGCAACTAACCTTGCCTTATTCCTAGTAATATTTCCTTGGTCATCTAGTTTGTTTTTAAAGACCCATCTTGTAGTAATGTTGGTGTTGTCATTTGTTCTAGGAACTAATTCCCATACTTGACTCCTTTCAAATTGAGCCAATTCATCTTGCATTGCTAAGATCCAATCTGGATCAAGTAATGCATCATTTATTGATTTGGGCTCAATTTGGGAGATTAGGGCTATATGACTAGAGGGATCCCTATGAAATGACCTAGTCCTGACACCTTGGGATAATTCACCTACAATTTGATCTAGAGGGTGATTTTGATGAACTCTTATTGTTCTAGGAGGTGTATTAACTTGATTTAATTCTCCCCCTAAATCATTACCCCCTAAAGTTAAATCTTGAAATTTTTTGTTAATTTCTTGATTTTTGTCATTGATATCATCATCAATGGGGGATTTCCTAGGGTATGTATTAGAGGTTTCATCAAATTGAACATTTGAAGATTCCTCAATATTTTGAGTTCTTTTATTATAAACTATATACCCTACATTAGTGGATGAGTATCCAACTAGGATTTTCTCATCCGCTTTGGACTCAAATTTACTTAGGTTGTCTTTGGTGTTTAAAATATAGACTTTGCATCCAAAGACCTTAAAATTGTGAATTGTTGGAATTGTACCATTCCATAATTCAAATGGGGTTTTTCCTAAAGGCCTATGAATTAAAACCCTATTTTGGATATAGCAAGCGGTGTTGATCGCTTCCGCCCACAAGTAGCTAGGTAAAGAGTATGCATTAAGCATAGTCCTAGCAGCTTCTTGTAGGGCACGAATCTTCATTTCCACAATCCCATTTTGTTGGAGTGTTCTAGGACAAGAAAATTCGTGTTTGTACCCTTGTTCTAGGCAAAAGGTTGAGAAGTTAGAATTCTCAAATTCTCCACCATGATCACTACGGATCCGGTTGATTTTGAGTTTTCTTTCATTCTCTACTCTCTTGCTAAATCCTATGATTATTCCTAGGGTTTCATCCTTATTTTTCATGAAAAATACCCAAGTAAATCTATAGAAATCATCTACTATTACTAAGCAATATTTACTACCAATCATGGAAGGGGTACTATGACAATCAAATAAGTCCATATGCAATAGCTCTAAAGGTAAAGCGGTACTAAGTAAAGTTTTACCTTTGTGTGATGTTTTTGATTGTTTCCCTTCTTGGCATGCATCACACATTTTGTCCTTGAGATACTTAACTTTTGGCAACCCTTTGACTAACTTCATTTTGACTATTTTGGCAATGTTCTTCATATTTATGTGCCCTAGCCTCCTATGTCAAAGCCAACTCTCTTCTTCTTTTGCAATAAGACACTTAGTAGAAGCATTAGTAGCATAGGATAAATCAACATAGTATATATTTGATTTCCTAAAACCTACTAGCATGCAATCATTTAAAGTTTTGTGTCTTGTAAAACATTTTGAAAAGTCAAATTGAACATCAAAATTTGCATCACATAGTTGGCTTACACTAAGTAAATTAAATTTTATATTTTTAACTAATAACACTTTATGAATGGGAAGGTTGGGGGATACCTCAATTGTGCCTTTTCCTAGATTCATAAGTTTACCACTATTTCCAAAAGACGCCTTCCCCTTGCTAGTGTGGTTGATAGTGGAAAATTTTCTCTCATCACCGGTCATGTGTTTTGAGCACCCACTATCAACAATCCATAAGCTTGGTTCTTCTACCTATACAACATGAAAAATACAAGCCTTAGGTAGCCAAATTTTAGGACCACTAGCATCAATTAAAAACTTCTTAGGGACTCAAGCCTTTCTAACCTTGCTCCTAGCGGTGTATTTTCTACTAACATGAGATGTAAATGCTACCTCCTTTTCCTTAGGCCTATATCCTATTCCGGCCTTATTATAAATACCCCTTTGATCCTTAATTATCATACCTAGGTATTTACAACCATTTATAAATTTTTCTAAGCATGCTCTTAGTTCATCTATTTCTTTTCTCAATTCATCATTTTCATTTCTAAGTGTACATGTATCATCACAAAGTTGTTCTATATTTTTAAGTGATTTAGTTTCTACTTTTAAGTCCTTAATCCTAGTTTTTGATCTATTTATGGCATTTTGAAGACATGCAATGGTTTTATAAAGTAAATCAACCCTAGGGGAGTTGTTTACCTCATCATCACTTGATGATGATTCGTCGCTTGAAGAAGAGGATGAAGACTCCTCACTTGTGCTTCCAGCATCCTCCTCCAAGTCCATGAGAGCTAGGTTCCAGGTGGCATGACACACTTCTTCATCATCGGAAGAGTCCTCCAAGTTTAGTGTGTCCCATGTTTGTGCCACCATTGCCTCCTTCTTCTTCTTCTCCTTCTTTTCCTTCTTCTCCTTATGCTTCTTTTCTTTCTCCTCCTTCTTCTTTAAGTCTAGGCAATTTGGCTTGATGTCCCCCTTCTTATTGCAACCATAGCAAACAACACTAGATAAAGGAGTTGAACTACTAGAAGACTTACCTCTTGAGGATTGGAACATCCTCTTCACATCCTTCTTGGTGAGTTTCCTTGACCTCCCACCAAACTTCTTTACATAATGAGCCACCTCTTTTGCCGATAGCTCTTCTTCACTACTAGACGAATCTTCCTCGGATTCGAATGAGGAAGACACTTCTTTCTTCTCCTTCTTCTTCTTGTCCTTCTTTCCTACAAAAAGAGCTACACCTTTCTCTTTGGATGAAGTGTTAGCTTGCTCGTGCAACTCAAATTCACAAAAGAGCACATCTAATTAAACCAAAGAAAGATCCCTAGAGACCTTATAGGAATCTACCATTGAAGCCCATAAGGTTTTTCTAGGGAACACTTGGAGTACATACCTCACAAGGCCTCGGTTGTCAACCTTCTCACGTATCACATGTAGTCCGTTGACTACTTCCTTGAAGCGACCATGCATTTGGCTCACGGTTTCGTTAGTCTTCATGGTGAAGCTTTGGAGTTGGCCTATTAAGAGATCTCTCTTGCCTCTTCTTGTTTCCTTGGATCCCTCGTTGAGCTCAATTAGCTTCTCCCAAAGCTCCTTCGCCGATTCAAAAGGCCCCACCTTGCTTAGTTGCTCTTTTGACAACCCACATTGAAGTGTGGTTGTTGCTTTGACGTTGGCTTGAGTCTTCTTGGCCATGTCTCTCATCCAATCCTTGGTTGGTATGGGCGCTCCGTGTTCATCGACCGGCTTCTCGAATCCGTCTACAATGCTAAACCAATTTTCAATATTATTCATAAGGTAGCACTCCATCCTACCTTTCCAGTAGCCGAAATCGTTGTCATCGAAGAAAGGAGGCCTCGCGTGCTATAACCCTCTTGGAAATCCATCGTGCTCCGGTTGATTGTTAGATCTTCCGATGCAATCCGGACTCTGATACCACTTATAGGGGATCCTTGGAAGCTAGAGGGGGGTGAATAGCTTGTTTTCGTTTCTACAAAAATTGATTAGCGGAAGCACAACAAAAACAATAGTAAAAGAAATGAAAACACAATGCTAACACAAATCCTTTACGTGGTTCGGAGATAACGCTCCTACTCCACGATGATCCTTAAGGTGGATCAACCCTAATCAATCTCACTAAGAAGCTTTCTTTTTACAACAACCCTCCTCTTCTTACAAAAGATGAATATTAAGTTTAGAGAGGAGGAGGGGAATGAAAAAACTAGAAAGCTTGGAAAATTCACGGAGGCTTGAGAGGATGATTAGAAAGTAAGCATTAACCCTCTCAAGCACCACAAACCCTCTTTTTATAGAGAGAGGGTTATTTTTCCCGTTGGGCCACGATCAGTCGGCTGATGTACAACATCAGTTGACTGCCGCCGCGGTTAAGGGCTTCTGAATAGCTGGATTCATAGGATTCATAATCGTCATCCTCCAATGACACGCTGATTAGTCGACTGATCCCTCCATCAATCGACTGATGGAGTGATCAGTCGAGTGATCATGGTGCGCAGTCGAGTGAGACTCCAATTTGTCCTCATGTTTGCCTTGATCAGTTGACTGCCTCTGATTGGCAGTCGACTGATGGCGACAACAGTTGGCTTCCACTACAAGATAGTCGACTATTCATCATCTTTTCAGCCTGACTCAGTCGAGTACCCTAACAGTCGACTGATACATCATATCAGTCGATTGATTCTCATCAAGTATGAATAATTCATACTTGTATTGACTCCCTAGACCTAGACTCAACATTCTTGATCTTCCTTAAGCCTTGCGCCTCCAGGATCGCTCCGAGTCCGCGAATTGTTCATCCTTTGCGCTTTGCTTCCAAGAGATTCCTTCAGTTTTGTCATGTCTTGGGTTTCCCTTTGCCAAAGTGCGCTTGGACTTTACGCCGCCAAGACTACATGCTTGGACTTATGCTGCCAAGACTTGCCTTTGGACTTCCTTTACCTAGGTCCATTTGGACTTAACGCCGCCAAGACTACATGCTTGGTCTTATGCCACCAAACCTTTTCCTTGGACTTCTCTTGCCAAGATCATACTTGGACTTTGCCTTTACCAAGTCTTTATACTTGGATTTTCCTGTTACATAAACACATTCACAATTAGATTACAAAGTATTGCCTAACTTAGATGATTATCCAAACATCAAAACATATAAATGCTTGGGGCATTGTTGCACGAACATGCTAGTCTGTTCGCATTAATATTGTCCCTGAATATTAATACTTGACTAGGAATGATTAAGAGTAGTATTCTCTATATCATCTCATTATCTATTCTACCAATCTATTGATATAGATAAGAACCTTCTACTCAAGGACACTATTGTACTTAGTTATTTGGCACCAATACAAGTAAGTATAATAACCTTAAAGCAATGCCTTTATAGATATATATAGGAATATGATACAATAAGTCCATACAACAATCATCACATGATTGACTCTAGGGATTTCACTAACAATCTCCCACTAGCACTAGTGTCAATCACTCTTGTATCTAATACCCAATAACCTAGTGTGACCATCATGCTTTTTCTATGCCAAAGCCTTGGTCAAGAGATCTGTGACGTTAGCCTCTGTAGGTACTCTGCAAATCTTCACATCTCCTCTATCGATAATCACTTAAATGAGATGGAAGCGCCGTAGTATATGTTTGGTCCGCTGGTGTGAGCGAGGTTACTTAGCCTGCGCAATTGCTCCATTATTGTCACAATAAAGCTCTATGGGATCTGTTATGCTAGGAACCACCCCAAGCTCGGTAATGAACTTGCGGATCCAAACTGGATCCTTTGCTACCTTTAATGCAGCAATATACTCAGCCTCTGTTGTAGAATCAGCAACTGTGTATTGCTTCGAACTCTTCCAGCTCACAGCGCCACCATTCAAGCAAAACACGAACCCTGACTGCGATCTATAATCATCCTTGTCAGTTTGGAAGCTGGCATCACTGTAACCCTTTACAGCTAATTCCCCATCATCTCCAAATATCAAGAAATATTCTTTAGTTCTTCTTAAGTACTTAAGAATATTCTTGATCGCTATCTAGTGATGCTCACCTGGATTTGACTGGTATCTGCTCGTTATGCTCAAAGCATACGTGACATCAGGACGAGTACATAGCAGGACATACATGATAGATCCTATGGCAGATGCATAAGGGATCTTACCCATGCAGTCTCTCTCCTCTCTAGAAGAGAGACTTTGAGTCTTCGAAAGACTCACACCATGTGACATCAGCAGAAATCCCTTCTTAGAATTTTGCACGGCAAACTGTAGTAATACCATGTCAATATATGTACTCTAGCTTAGGCCAAGCAATATCTTAGATCTATCTCTATAGATCTTGATGCCTAGGATATAGGCAGCTTCACCTAAGTCCTTCATTGAGAAATAATTCCCCAGCCAAGTCTTCACAGACTATAGCGAAGGAATGTCATTCCCAATGAGTAGTATGTCATCCACACACAATACAAGGAAGATAATTGTGTTCCCATTAACCCCCTTTTAGACAGAGGGTTCATCTTCATTTTTAATGAAACCAAAATGTTTGATCGCAACATCGAATCGAAGATTCCAGCTCTAAGAAGCTTGCTTTAGCCCATAAATGGACCTTTGCAGCTTGAATACTTTTCCAGTATGCTATTGTTGGGATGTATATTGAAAAGTCTATCTTTTGTATGAACATCTTTATTTTGAAATAAGAATCACATGATCATTGTTTGCATATTTATGGTGATGCATATTGTCTAATACATTACATTGTAGATAACATGGTGTGTGGTGTCACACGAGAGATCATGTTATCAACTCCTTGTAAAGTATAAGTATAGGCTCACAACCAAGATGGTTTTGGACAAACAATTGGTATGGTTGTAGTGTGATTTGGCATTGGTTTGTCTTGACCATAGAATCACACTAGTACACTTTGTGTGTATTGAGCAGGACCGAATTAGAGGTGATTAGATTTATTGCTGACTACGTAATTGAATCGGATCTCAGATATTATATTGTACATGCTCTTAATCCCGATATAATAACGGGCACATATACTTAGTATTCATTTCTTTGATTTACCAATGAGCGAGATTTATAGATTAAATCGATAGACTCGGTAAGTTGAGAAATGATATTATTTATATGGTGTGTCGTTGATTACAGGAGGAAACCGTTTCCTATATATTAGGATGATGATGTCCCCTTGAGGAGTTCATAAGGTTCATCATGTAAACCCTGCAGGTGGACTTGGTCCGGCATGATGATAAGGATGAGTGGTACTACTTATGGAGTTAGATGTTGATTAATTAATGGCCAGTAAATTAATTAATTGACGGACATTCGAGATCTTAAACATGGGGAGAAAAATGTAGAAATAATATATGGAGCCCATATTAACTTATGGGGGTTGGTGAGGTAGATCAATGATAATCCTTTAGTGGATTGGATTATCATTAATGGATCGGACTTTATGTGGGCTTGATCCATTGGGTGGCCAAGATCCAACTCCTCCTCATGGTCCCTATTGTAGCCTATTAATACCTCATGAACCCTAGATCCAATGGATGAAAACAAAACTCTAGATCCAACGGTAGAGATTAAATCTCTAGATCCGACGGTTGAGATTAAATATCTAGATCTGACGATTGAGATTAAATCCATAGAACCAATGGTGGAGATTAAAACAAGGCTTATCCCTAACTCTATAAAAGGAGGCTTTAGAGTGGGCGGCAAGAAAAAGAATCCAATAGAGATAGGATTAGGGTAAGGGGCGGCAAGCATTGGGGATTAGGGTTTGGGTGTTGGCGGCACCAAATAAGGAAAGGTTTTCCTTTTCTTCTTCTTCTTCCTTGGTGGCCGGTGCCCATACAAGCCCTTCCCTCCCTTGGCCAGCGTCCAAACCTACTCCTTCTCTTCTGCTTGGCCAGTGGAGACAAGGCTTAGGGTCTTCCCTTGGAGCTCTTGGCCGGTAACTATCTCCATCATCTTCTCCTTGTTGGCCGGCGGCTAGCACCTAGGTTGGTGTTTGTTAGTTGGCAAAAGGAAGGAGAATGGTTTTGTTTCTTAGTCTTCCTCTTGTTAGGAGCGAGCAAGGAAGGAAGATTGGTGATCTAGGAGCTTCGACTTTTGGTAGATCGTCACCCACACGAAGTTCAAAAGGAGGAAGGACATACGATAGAAGATCGAGAGGTATAATACTTGTCTATTTTCTTATGTAACATGTTTATAATTTTTTTCAATTATATATGCATGATATATTCTATTTTGTGCCTAATATAACATGAACCCCAAACATAAACATAAAAGACGATGATCCATACATCGTCTATTCCGCGGCTATTCGTAGAATAGAGGTTGGTTGCTTGAACAATAAGTTTGTTCAAGTGACTACTCTAATCAAATAGCACGACGATGAAATGGTTGCTTGGGTAATCCCTTTCGTCTAGGATTAAATTTTTTTTATCCGGGGACGTAGAAGGGATCGCAATGAACAAGCGACCGAGTTGAAGTGGGAAATGAAGTTTCCTCCCTTAAAGTGGTATTAGAGCTTCAATTCCGAGACAAAACCTTCAAGTGGTATCAGAGCCATGGTTTCTAGTTTTGTGTGTTTAGGATTCGGTTACTTTTATGCACTTTTCACATATTATATGTGTCGGATAATAGTAGGATATGCGTAGGTTTACTCTTTGGTTGCAGGCATAGGATCCAACTATTATGGCAATATGTGTGTATATGATTGTATGTGTGTAATTGTATATTTTGTTGAATCCTCGGGGTTGACAAGGCTAGTATTTAATTTTTGTAAATTAGATACGATATTGTTTAGCCACACTTTTTATTTTAGTTTACTTTCGATCTAGATTTCATGTACACTCCCTTGTGGAGTATAGGATCGATGGATGTAAATTAAAATAATTTTTCTCGGCTCGGATCTCTGGATGGCTTGTACATGGCGTAGGGAGGAGCGGACGAGATGGCGATACGACGGGAGTCATATTGAAGACAAAAGCCATAATAGTTAGAAAAAATTTATTTTTCATATTTATTGCTTATTGTTTGATATGCATGTCGTAGGCTAGAAAATTCATCAATTTTAAATTACTAAGTGGGAGAGGGATATTTTTATAAATTCCCACGGCCTCCATTACGATTTGACATGTGATGCAAACAAACTTGCACGTCGGCTCTGAGTGCCTTCCTCCCCATTGGATGAGTTTGTATGCGGATCACAAGGTCGAATATAGTTATAGGAAATTATTAAGGAGCGTGTGTACTTCCCCATCGGAAGGCACATAACCCGAGATAATTAACTTGGTACCGAGTAATGGTGAACACTTAGATACAAATATAAGTATCCTCCCCATCGGAGTTACTACTTTTATTTGTTGGGCCAAAGAGAAACCAACTATTAATTTTATTTGTCTAAAAGTTAGGTTGACAAGATAGTAAAATTAATGGGTAAAACTCCTCTTACAAATGTAGAATTCGTATATGTCCACACGATCGTGGCATACGATATTCTCGGTGTTTTGAGGTGTTGGTTGATTTTAAAATTTTATTGTTTGAGGAATCAATAATTTTTTGAAATCTAAAGATTTGATCTATGTGATTCTTAGGTTTCTCAAAAATGACTTTCAGTCCACTTGCTATGATACTAAAGGAAAATAAACTTACTGTACATAATTATGTTGATTGGAAAAAGGAATCTTGACATTGTCTTAACTGATGAGGAGTACAAGTATGTACTCTTCGAAGAGTGTCCTCCTAAGCCTGCGAATGAGCTGGAAGTCCTTGGAGCTGAGATTGATGGAGAAACCCAGGTCGATATCATTCTCTAGTTGACAGAATGGCTTGCTCAGGCTCAGGCCATGGTTGCTCTGAAGGTTTCTACTTATAAAGTCGAAAGGCAAGAAGAAGAAGAAACAAGGTGGAGCAAAGCTGGTGGGAGGATCTTAGGGATGAGTGAAGAAGCCAAAAGGCAAGTGCTTCACTTGCAAGCAGGATGGACATTGGAAGAAGGACTGTCCCAATCCGAAGCAGAACAAAGGTATATCCTTTAGTCTAGTCGTTGAAACATGGTTAGTGGTATTATCTATTGAAACCTGGTGTGTAGATACGGGAGCCTCTGATCATGTCTGTAATACTTTGTAGGGGTTCCAGGAAACCCGATGACTAGCTGAAGGGGAGTTTACTGTTTACTTGGGCAATGCCACGAAGGAGCCGGCTATTGCAGTGGGAGATGTTTATTGTCTTTTGAGAGGAATAAAGTTTTGCTTCTTAAAAATTTTCCTTTATGTACCTTCATTTAGAAAGAATTTGATTTCAGTTTCTAAATTGTTTAAGGATGAATATTCTATTTCTTTTAATGACAGAGTTGTTATAAAAAGGAATAGGGAGATTATCTGTTCGGGTGCATTGATAGGAAATTTATACACACTTAAACCAAAAGCTCCCACGATGCAAATAGAAGTTAATAACTCCTCTTCTAATTCCAATAAGAAAAAGAACCTTGGAAGATGAACCAAACATATCTTTGGCATCTTAGGTTTGGTCAAATTAACCTAAGTAGAATTCAAAGGTTGATAGTTGATGGACCTCTGGGTTCATTAGTGGTGGAAGATTTTTCAACTTGCGAATCTTGCTTGGAGGGTAAAATGACCAAGAGGCATTTTAAGGCCAAGGGGTATAGAGCCAAAGATGTGTTAGAATTGGTTCATTCTGATTTGTGTGGTCATATGTCTATCCAGGCTAGAGGTGCTTTTTAGTATTTCATCTCTTTTATAGACGATTATTCGAGATATGAATATATTTACTTGATGCGCCGCAAGTCTGAATGCTTTGACAAGTTTAAAGAATTCAAGGCTGATGCGGAGAAACGTCAAGGTAAAATTATCAAGACACTACGATCTGATCGTGGTGGTGAGTACCTCTTGGGAGAGTTTAGGAATTACTTATCAGAGGCTAGGATTCAATCCAAATTGTCTGCACCTGGCAGACCCCAGCAGAATGGTGTAGCAAAGTGAAGGAATAGGACTCTTATGCAGATGGTTAGATCGATGATGAGTTATTATGAATTGCCAAATTCGTTCTGGGGATATGCTCTTGATACGGCGGTGTATATTCTAAACTTGGTCCCATCTAAATCAGTGCCTTCTACTCCCACAGAATTGTGGACTGGGCAAAAGCCTAGTCTAAGACATATTCGAATTTTGGGGAGTCTAGCACATGTGCTGAAGGCAGATGCTGGTAAGTTGGAACCTCATACAGAAGTGTGCATGTTCGTTGGTTATCCTAGAGGAACGAAAGGTGGTTTGTTTTATAGTCCTAGAGATCAGAGGGTGATCGTTAGCACGAACGCCAGATTTCTAGAGGAAGACTATGTGATTAACCACAATCCCATGAGTAAGATTGTTCTGGAGGAATTGAAAGGGGAACTCACTTCTTCAGTACCACCGGTACAAGAGGATATACCACAAGTCACTGCATCGCGTGTCATAGGTGATACCTCGTCATAGTGGGAGGGTTGTGAGACAGCCTGATAGATTCATATTTTTGGGAGAATCTTCTGATTTGGTCCTCGGTGAACATGAACCTGATCCCTGGACATATGACGAGGCAATCCAAGATAAAGATGCAGTATCTTGGAAAAGTGCAATGAATTCTGAGATTGAATCTATGGATTCAAATCAGGTCTGGAAGCTAGTAGAACCACCCGATGGTGTAAAAACCATTGGATGCAAGTAGATCTACAAAAGAATGAGAGGAATAGAGGGGAAGATTGAGACCTTCAAAGCGAGGCTTGTTGCGAAGGGGTATACTCAGAAAGAGGGTATCGACTATGAGGAAACCTTTTTGTCAGTGGCCATAATTAAATCTATGCGGATTCACTTATGCATTGCAACTCATATGGATTATGAGGTGTGGCAGATGGATGTAAAGACAACCTTCCTTAATGGAAGTCTTGAGGAAAACATCTATATGAAGCAACTAGAGGGATTCATTGCAAAGGGCAAAGAGCATCTTGTGTGTAAGCTTAATCGGTCTATTTATGGATTGAAGCAAGATTCGAGGTCTTGGAACATCCGCTTTGATGAGGTAATCTAGTCTTATGGATTTATTCAAAGTCCGAATGAGTCTTGTGTATACAAGAGATGTGACGGAAACATAGTGGTATTTCTTGTTTTATACGTAGATGACATTTTGTTAATTGGCAACAATGTCAAGGTGTTATCGAACGTAAGGGTATGGTTGTCCAAACAGTTTGATATGAAGGACTTGGGAGAAGTGGGACACATCCTTGGGATCAAGGTTATAAGGGATCGCAAGAAAAGGATGTAATGCTTGTCTCAAGCTTCAAACATAGACACCATTATGGATCGTTTTGGCATGCAGAACTCCAAGAAGGGTTTCTACCTTTTAGGCATGGAGTTCCTTTATCTAAGGAGATGTGTCCTAGAACATCTGAGGAGATAGAGGAGATGAAGGCGGTTCTTTATGCTTCGGCAGTAGGAAGCCTCATGTATGCGATACTGTGTACGAGACCAGATATCTGCTTTGCCATGGGCATGGTCAGCAGATATCAAAGTAATCCAGGACAGGAACATTGGACTGCGGTAAAGCATATATTGAAGTACCTGAGAAGGACTAGGGATTATATACTTGTTTACTAGGCAGACAAATTACTCCCTGTGGGTTACACAGATTTCGACTTCCAATCAGGTAGGGATAACAGTAAGTCTACCTCAGGTTTTGTGTTTACTTTGGGAGGTGGAGCCATTGTATGGAGGAGTGTCAAGCAGAAATGCGTGGCGGACTCTACCATGGAAGCTGAGTATGTGGCGGCCTCTGAGGTGGCCAAAGAAGTTGTGTGGCTCAGGAACTTCCTGATGGACTTGGATGTGATTTTTGGTTTGCCCAAAACTATCACAATTTATTGTGATAATAGTGGTGCAGTTGCAAATCGAAGGAACCACCAGCCCATATAGCAAGTAAACATATAGAGAACAAGTACCACCAGATATGAGAAATCATAAAGAGAGGAGAAGTTGTTGTGGCTAAGATTGCATTGGAGGATAACATGGCAGATCCTTTCACTAAGGCCCTTCCGGCGAGAGCTTTTGATAGGCATGTGGAGGGAATGAGAATCAGATGTATGGCAGTTTGAGGACAGCATACTCTTTTAGTATAAGTGGGAGATTGTTGGGATGTATACTGAAATGTCTATCTTTTGTATGAACATCTTTATTTTGAAATAAGAATCACATGATCATTGTTTTCATATTTATGGTGATGCATATTGTCTAATACATTACATTGTAGTTAACATGGTGTGTGGTGTCACACGGAAGATCATGTTATCGGCTCCTTGTAAACTATAAGTATAGGCTCACAACCGAGATGGTTTTGTACAAACTATTGGTATGGTTGTAGTGTGATTTGGTATTGGTTTATCTTGACCATAGAATCACACTAGTACACTTTGTGTGTATTGAGCAGGATCGACTTAGAGGTGATTCGATTTATTGCTGACTACATAATCGAATCGAACCTCAGATATTATATTGTACATGCTCTTAATCCCAATATAATAATGGGCACATATACTTAGTATTCATTTCTTTGATTTACCAATGGGCGAGATTTATAGATTAAATCGATAGGCTCGGTAAGTTGGGAAATGATATTATTTATATGGTGTGTCGTTGATTATAGGAGGAAACCGTGTCCTATATATTAGGTTGATGATGTCCCCTTGAGGAGCTCATAAGGTTCATCATGTAAACCCTGCAGGTGGACTTGGTACGACATGTTGATAAGGATGAGTGGTACTACTCATGGAGTTAGATGTTGATTAATTAATAGCTAGTAAATTAATTAATCGATGAACATTCAAGATCATAAACACGGGGAGAAAAATGTAGAAATAATATATGGAGCCCATATTAACTTATGGGGGTTGGTGAGGTAGATCAATGATAATCCTTTAGTGGATTGGATTATCATTAATGGATTGGACTTTATGTGGGCTTAATCCATTGGGTGGCCAAGATCAAACTCCTCTTCATGGTCCCTATTGTAGTCTATTAATACCTCATGAAGCCTAGATCCAATGGATGAAAACAAAACTCTTGATCCAATGGTAGAGATTAAATCTCTAGATCTGACGGTTGAGATTAAATCTCTAGATCCGACGGTTGAGATTAAATCCCTAGAACCAATGGTGGAGATTAAAACAAGGCATATCCCTAACTCTATAAAAGGAGGCTTTAGGGTGGGCGGCAAGAAAAAGAATCCAATAGAGATAGGATTAGGGTAAGGGGCGGCAAGCATTGGGGATTAGGGTTTGGGTGTTGGCGGCACCAAATAAGGAAAGGTTTTCCTTTTCTTCTTCTTCTTCCTTGGTGGCCGGAGCCCATACAAGCCCTTCCCTTCCTTGGCCAGCATCCAAACCTACTCCTCCTCTCCTTGCCTGGTGGAAACAAGGCTTAGGGTCTTCCCTCGGAGCTCTTGACCGGCAACTATCTCCATCATCTTCTCCTTGTTGACCGGCGGCAAGCACCTAGGTTGGTGTTTGTTAGTTGGATAAAGGAAGGAGAAGGGTTTTGTTTCTTAGTCTTCCTTTTGTTCGGAGCGAGCAAGGAAGGAAGATTGGTGATCTAGGAGCTTCGACTTTTGGTAGATCGTCGGACACACGACGTCCAAAAGGAGGAAGGACATACGATAGAAGATCGAGAGGTATAATACTTGTCTATTTTCTTATGTAACATGTTTATAATTGTTTTCAATTATATATGCATGATATATTCTGTTTTATGGCTAATATAACATGGACCCCGAACATAAACACAAAAGTCGGCGATCCGTACATCGTCTATTCCGCGGCTATTCGTAGAATAGAGGTTAGTTGCTTGAACAACAAGTTTGTTCAAGTGACTAGTCTAATCAAATAGCACGACGATGAAACGGTTGTTTGGGTAATCCCTTTCGTCTAGGATTAAATTTTTTTTTCCAGAGACGTAGAAGGAATCTCCATGAACAAGCGACCGAGTTGAAGTGGGAAGCGAAGTTTCCTCCCTTAAAGTGGTGTCAGAGCTTCGGTTCCGGGACAAAACCTTCGCTATGGATCTACAAAACCCTCAGGTTGTGTCATATACACATCCTCAAGCAAGTTTCCATTCAGAAACGCAGTTTTGACATCCATCTGCTGGATCTCATAATCGTGGTATGCTCAATAGCAAGCATGATCCGAATGGACTTAAACATCGTAACTGGAGAAAAAGTTTCATCATAGTCAATACCATGAATTTACTTGAAACCTTTAGCTACCAATCAACCCTTATAGGTATGAATAAGTCCATCCATGTTAGTCTTTCTCTTAAAGACCCACTTACACCCAATGGGTTTGACGCCTTTAGGTGGATCAACCAAAGTCCATAATTCCATCTCGGATATCATGGCCTCTAGCCATTTCTCAGAATCTGGACTCATCACAACTTCCTGATAGGAGGTAGGCTCATTCTCAACGAGCATAACATCATCATGGTTAGACAAGAGAAATGTGTATCTCTCAGGCCGACGACGTACCCTATCAGACCTGCGAAGAGGTAGGTCTACCTGAACAGGTTGTTGTTCTACAACTCTTTGTGCAACAATCTCATCATCCACAACACTTTATGGTTCCTGTTTAACCTCCATCAAGGCCTCAGTGCTATGGTTGATATCTTGAATTTCTTCAAGATCGAACATACTCCGACTAGTTTTTCTAGAAACTAGTATGTTGCTCTTTCGCTGTGTCCACTAAAGGGAGTCTTGGTCATCTTGCTTAGAAGGTAAGACTCGCATGTCTCATATGATTCAAAATCAAATGAGTCCAGCAACCCATCCTTATGGAGATGGGATAAGCGACTCTCATTTATGTGACCTAAGCGACAATGCCAGAGATAGGTTTAGTTCAACTCATTTGACTTGAACCTTTTGGTACTTATGTTATAGATGAAATTATCTAATTCTAGATTGTAGAGTCCATTCATTAGATGTGAACTACAATACAACATATCATTTAAATAAACGGAACAATATTTGTTCTTTATTATAAATGAAAAGCCTTTCTTGTCTAAATAAGAAACTGAAATGATGTTCTTTGTGAGAGCAGGCACATAACAACATTCATCTAATTCTAGTACAAGCCCAGAGGGTAGAGATAGAAAATAAGTTCCTACAGCAGCAACCCTTGCTCCATTGCCTACTCGTAGGTCTACCTCGTCCTTCGTCAATGCCCTGCTATTTCTCAACGCCTGTACATTAGTACATATGTGAGAAGCACATCCGGTATCAAATACCCACGATGAAGAAATAGATAGATTGACTTCTATAACATATATACATGAAGTAGAAGTCTCACTTCTCTTCTTCTTAAGATCTTCTAGGTATCCTTTGAAGTTTCACTTTCAGTGACCTGCCTGACCACAGTGGTACATTCACCATCCTTTGCAACCCCTCCTTTAGGTTTCAGTGCCTTGCCTTTTCCCTTGGCTTGGGAATTTCCCTTACCTTTAGGTTTGCCCTTGCCTTTCTTCTTATGTACCATCAAAATGGAGTTGGGCTTTGCCTTCTTAAGGTCGAGCTCAGCAGTTCTCAACATGCTAAGCATCTCAGGCAGTGGCTTATCAATTTCATTCATGTTGTAATTCATGAAAAATTGATTTTAACTTTTTGGCAAGGATTGCAAGATCAAGTCAGTGGTCAATTCTTGGCCAAGTGGGAATCCAAACCTCTGTAGGTTTTCTATGTACCCAATCATCTTGAGTATATATGGACCTACGGGAGTCCCATCTTGCGTCTTACACTGAAATAGTGCCATAGAGATCTCGGATCTCTCGTTCCTTGCTTGTCCTTGATACAGTTGATGAAGATGTTCAACCATATCAAAAGCATTCATCAACCCGTGTTTCTTCTGAAGCTTAGAGTTCATGGTCACGAGCATGAGAAATGACACATCTAATACATCATCTTGATGCTTCTTGTAAGCATCTTGGTTAGCTCGTGAGGCAGTGGCAGGAGGTGCTTCCGGAATGGGCTGCTCCAGGATGTACAATTTTCTTTCTTGTTTGAGAACAATTCTCAGATACTTGTACCAGTCCAAGAAATTAGCTCCATTGAGCTTGTTCTTCTCAAGGACAGAACGCAGGGAAAGAGTGTTCGTTTTTGACGACATGGCAATCTACAACATAAATAATGCAGAAAGTAAATATCATATTCCATTTTTCATTTAATGAGACCTTTAATTAAATGATGCTCCCACTGAATTAAAGGACTTTTGTAGAATCGAGTCATGGATGTGGTCAAAACACACTACTAGATTCATACAAAATAGCTATAATTCTCACGGGACAAGATCCACATCATACTATGCCTTGAGTTAGCTTTGGCTAAATCGCCCAAAACTTAGTATGATCGGTAGGTAACAAATTACCGATTACATCTCTATGCAACTCTTGTTTATAGGATCAAGATCAACATTTACTAAAAAAAAACTTGAGTTAGCTTTGGCAAAATCGCCCAAGATTTAGTGTAAATGTGATTGTATCCTATCTTTTGAACCATTGGAATATGCCTATAGTTTTATCCGATCCAATTGAGTTAACTAGTTTCACTCAATCTAATTGAGCTTATTCTCACCCAAGCTTTGATAGGCGGGACCAAGATTGTCCCTCCGCACCCTACCAAGATAATGTGTTGCTCTGCTTTGGCAGATTCAATAATAGCAAATGATCAAGGTAGTGATGGGTATCAAAACTTTGTAGGCATTTCGAGTTGACTTGATTGAGATCTAATCTAATTGTGAATGTGTATCATATATGCATTAAGGCATTAATTACCCTATACTAGCATGCATCACATACATACAAGCAAATATATATATATATATATATACTAATTAATTAATTTGTGATGAGGTCATGGACCTACTATGATCTTCTCAATCCAATGAGAAGATCGGACGGTCAACCTAGGGTTAGCGGCTTCTCCAAGCGCCTCCTTTGACAGGCATGTGTCATCGACACCCTCCTCGTAACTCCGTCTACAAGTGGACCTTCCGCCGCTTCATTTTATACATTACAAACATGAAACTCGAGTTACATTCAAGTCTAAAATCTATTTACAACAGAATTATAATAAGAGAGGCACGACGCGCAAGTCGCATAACATATACAACATGCACAACACAAAAATGGCGTGCAAGCCGTATTATGAATTACAACATAATTTTATCCAATCACATTGGGTTTTTGGGCCATGGCCATCACAGTATCATACATAATTATAAATTATGTATTTTACATAAATTTTTATAATTTTTCCTATTTTTTTCAATTTTATGAGTGACATCTCCGTAACGGTCCCGCTAAGCGATTTTTGGGTACGATCGCGAGAAAATGCCCCTTGCGGGGTTAGGGGCAGTGCCCCTTCTCGCAAAATGAATCTCGCGAGTGTCCCATCTTGATCTTATAGTGCCTTAAGTCGCTGTTCCAAAAGACTAAAGTGAGACTTTGCCGTTTCAGAGAGTTTTTCTCGGTGGTTGAAGCCTACAAGTGTCCAAACACTTGTTGCTTCGACTCTACGAGAAAAATAACCACAAAAATCTATAAAATTATAAAAATTACAGAAACTTACAGATCTGTAATTTTTCGTATCTAATAAAAAAATTACAAAACAAATATGTATATGCTTCGCACGTGGCTTTGATACCACTGTTGGACTCTCTGAGCTGCAAAAACCGCTTTTTGCGTTGCGGAAACCTCGGAAGCCAACCACGGATCAGTGCGAAGATAAATAAAATAAATTCATGTACATGTTTAGAAAACCTAGATCTACCTTAGATCTACACGAGAAGAGTGTTACCCTTGTAGAGACGCCCTTCGCTTATCCTGCTTGTCCAAATAGTTGTCGGATCTCGTAGAGTGTCAAGTGTACACTCCTCTACACGTATCCACATAGACAAAAGGTGGAGAAGACCACTTAGAGTGTGCTAGCACCCTTAGGAAGTCTCGTCAATGGAGGATGAGGGAGATAGCAAGAAGAGGAAAAGGGAAGAAGATGAAATCAATTCACCACTAATCTCCTAAATTTGGCCGGCCACTTCATGGAGGGTTAAATACATCCATGTAATACCAAGAGCCATTGCTCTTGGTCTCCCTCTTGAGGTGGCACACCATGATGTGTCCTAGATGATGTGGATGTTGGGATGTATAGTGAAAAGTCTATATTTTGTATGAACATCTTTATTTTTGAAATAAGAATCACATGATCATTGTTTGCATATTTTTGGATATGCATATTGTCTAATACATTACATTATAGATAACATGGTGTGTAGTGTCACATGAAAGATCATATTATCAGTTTCTTGTAACGTATAAGTAAAGGCTCACAACTGAGATGGTTATGGATAAAATATTGGCATGGTTGTAGTGTGATTTGGTATTGGTTTGTCTTGACCATAGAATCACACTAGTACACTTTGTGTGTACTGAGCAGGACAGACTTAGAGGTGATTCGATTTATAGCTGACTAAATAATTGAATCGGACCTAGGATATTATGTTGTACATGCTCTTAATCGTGATATAATAATGGGCACATATACTTAGTATTCATTTCTTTGATTTACCAATGGGCGAGATTTATAGAGTAAATCGATAGGCTCGGGTAAGTTGGGAAATTATATTATTTATATGGTGTGTCATTGATTATAGGAGAAAATCGTGTCCTATATATTAGGATGATGATGTCCCCTTGAGGAGCTCATAAGGTTCATCATGTAAACCCTGTAGGTGGACTTGGTCAGGCATGATGATAAGGTTGAGTGGTACTACTCATGGAGTTAGATGTTGATTAATTAATTGTCAGTAAATTAATTAATTAACGTACATTCGAGATCTTAAACACGGTGAGATAGATGTAGAAATAATATATGGAGCCCATATTAACTTATGGGGGTTGGTGAGGTAGATCAATGATAATCCTCTAGTGGGATGGATTATCATTAATGGATCGGACTTTATGTCGGCTTGATCCATTCGGTGGCCAAGATCCAACTCCTCCTCATGGTCCCTATTATAGCCTATTAAAAGCCTCATGAAGAATAGATCCGATGGTGGAGAATAGAACTCTAGATCTGATGGTGGAGAATAAATCTCTAGATCCGACGGTGGAGATTAAATCACTAGATCCGACGGTGGAGATTAAATCTTTAGATCCGACGGTGGAGATTAAATCTCTAAGTTCGACGGTTGAGATTAAATATCTAGATCCGATGGTTGGGATTAAATCTTTAGAATCGACGGTGGAGATTAAAAGAAGGTTTAAGCCAAGCTCTATAAAAGGAGGCATAAGGGTGGGCGGCAAGAACAATTGAAGTGAGATCAAGGCCAAGGCTTTGGCGGCTAGGGTTAGGGTTTTGGCTTGGGTGGCAACAAGGTGGGAGATTAGGGTTTGCTTCCTTTCTTCTTCCTAAGGTGTAGCCGGCGCCCACCCCTTCTTCCCCTCTACCTTGGCTGGCGCTCAACCTATTTCTCCTCTTCTTCATGGCCGGTGGAAACAAGTGCTAGGGTCTTGTTCCTTGGAGCTCATGGTCGGCGCCCACTCCTTACACCTCTGTTTGGGCCGGCGGCATGCATCAAGCTTGGAGCTTGATGGTTGGTCCTAGATAAGAGAAGAGTTTCGTTTCTATACTTCCTCTTGTTCGGAGCGAGCAAGGAAAGGAAGATCGTGTCCGAGGAGGCTTCATCTCTTGGAGGATCGTTGCCCACATAACGTCCAAGAGCAGGATAGGACATACGATAGAAGACCTTGAGGTAAACAAGAGGTATAAATCTTGTTTTGCTTTCCTTTTGTTTCTTTGTATGTTGTATGTTTTTATTATATGACAAATTTACTTGGATCTCAAATACAAATACAAAAATCGACGATCCGTACATCATCTATTCTGTGGCTATTCGAAGAATAGAGGTAGGTTGCTTGAACAACAAGTTTGTTCTAGTGACCACTCTAATCGGATAGCACGATGATGAAACGGTAGCTTGGGTAATCCATAATTGTCATGGATTAATTTTTTTTTAATCTGGGGATAAAGACGGTATCACCATTAACAAGCAACCGAGTTGAAGTGGGAAGCGAAGTTTCACCCTTCAAGTGGTATCAGAGCCACGATTTCTGGTTTTGTGTGTCTAGGATTCGGTTACTTTTATGCAATTTTCATATATTATATGTGCTGGATAATAGTAGGATGTGCGTAGGTTAACTTTTTGGTTGCAGGCATAGGATCCAACTATTATGGCCATATGTGTGTATGTGATTGTTTGTGTGTAATTGTATATTTTTTGAATCCTCTGGGTTGACGAGGCTAGTATTTAATTTTTATAATTAAGTTTAGCCACTCATTTATTTTAGTTTACTTTCGATCTAGATTTCATGTACACTCCTTTGTGGAGTATAGGATCGATGGATGTAAATTAAAATAGTTATTCTCGACCCGGATCTCCGGATGGCTCGTACATGGCGTAGGGAGGAGCGGACGAGATGACGATACGACGGGAGACATATTGGAAACAAAAGCCATAATAGTTGGAAAATATTTTTTTTCATATTTATTGCATCTTGTTTGATATGCATGTCGTAGGCTATGAAAATTCCTCAATTTTAAATTACTAAGTGGGAGAGGGATATTTTTATAAATTCCCATGGCCTACGTTATGATTTGACATGTGATGCAAACAAACTTGCGTGTCGACTCTGAGTGTCTTCCTTCCCATCGGATGAGTTTGTTTGCGGATCACAGTGTCAAATATGGTTATAGAAAATTATTAAGGAGCATGTGTACTTCCCCATCGGAAGGCACATAACTCGAGATAATTGCCTTTGTACTGAGTAATGGTGAACACTTAGATGCAAATAGGAGTATCCTCCCCATCGGAGTCACTGCTTTAATTTGTAGGGCCGAAGAGGAACCAACTATTAATTTTATTTGTCAAAAAGTTAGGTTGAGAAGATAGTAAAATTAATGGATAAACCCTCCTCTTACAAATGTAGAATTCGTATATGTCCACACGATCGTCGCATACGATATTCTCATTGTTTTGAGGTGTTGGTTGATTTTAAAATTTTATTGTTTGAGGAATCAATAATTTTTTGAAATCTAAAGATTTGATCTATGTGATTCTTAGGTTTTTTCAAAAATGACTTTCAATTCACTTGCTGTGATACTAAAAGAGAATAAACTTACTGGACCCAATTATATTGATTGGAAAAGGAATCTAGATATTGTCTTGACTGCCGAGGAGTACAAGTATGTACTCTTTGAAGTGTGTCCTTCTAAACATGCGAATGAGCTGGAATTCCTTGGAGCTGAGATCGATGGGGAAACCTAGGTTGATATCATTCTCCAATCTCTACCTAAGAGTTTTGAGCAGTTTTGCCTAAATTACAACATGAATAAGAGGTTGTATTCGTTGGTAGAGCTTCTGACATAACTCCAGGCAGCAGAAGGGCTTGCTCAGGCTCAGGCCATGGTTGGTCAGAAGGTTTCTACTTCTAAACCGAAAGACAATAAGAAGAAGAAGAAACAAAGTAGAGCAAAGGTGGTGGGGTGATCTCGGAGACGAGTGAAGAAGCGGAAAGGCAAGTGCTTCACTTGCAAGTAGACTGGACATTGGAAGAAGGATTGTCCCATCCGGAAGTAGAACAAAGGTATATCCTTTGGTCTAGTCATTGAAACATGTTTAGCGGTGTTATCTACCGACACCTGGTGTGTAGATAAGGGAGTCACTGATCATGACTGCAATACTTTGCGGGGGTTCCTGGAAACTAGACGACTAGCTGAAGAGGAGATTAACGTCTACTTGGGTGATGCTACGAAGGTAACGGCTGTTGCAATGGGAGATGTTTATTTGTCTTTTGAGATGAATAAAGTTTTGGTTCTGAAAAATTTCCTTTATGTACCTTTATTTAGAAAGAATTTTATTTCGATTTCTAAATTATTTATGGATGGATATTCTATTTCTTTTAATGACAGAGTTGTTATAAAAAGGAATAGGGAGATTATCTGTTCTGGTGGATTCATAAGAAATTCATATACACTTGAATCAAAAGCTCACACGATGCAAATAGAAGTAAATAACTCATCTTCTAATTCCAATAAGAGAAAAGAACCTTCGAAAATAAACCAAACATATCTTTGGCATCTAAGGCTAGGTCATATTAACCTAAGCAGAATTCAATGGTTGATAGCTGATGGACCTTTGGGTTCATTAGTGGTGAAAGATTTCCCAACCTGCGAATCTTGCTTGGAGGGTAAATTGACCAAGAGGCCTTTTAAGGCCAAGGGGTATAGAGCCAAAGATGTGTTAGAATTGGTTCATTCTGATTTGTATGGTCCTATGTCTATCCAGGCAAGAGGTGGTTTTGAATATTTCATCTCTTTTATAGACGATTATTCAAGATATGGATAAATTTACTTGATGTGGCGCAAGTCTAAATGCTTTGATAAGTTCAAAGAATTAAAGGTTGATGTGGAGAAATGTGAGGGTAAAAGTATCAAGACACTATGATCTGATCGTGGTGGTGAGTACCTCTTGGGAGTGTTTAGGAATTACTTATCAGAGGATGGAATTCAATCTCAATTGTCTGCACCTAGCACACCCGAGCATAATGGTGTAGCAGAGCGAAGGAATAGGACTCTTATGGAGATGGTTAGATCGATGATGAGTTATTCTGAGTTGCCAAATTTATTTTGTGGATATGCTCTAGGTATGGAAATGTATATTCTGAACTTAGTACCATCTAAATTAGTGTCTTCTACTCCCACAGAATTGTGGACTGGGCGAAAGCCTAGTCTAAGACATATTCGAATATGGGAGAGTCCAGCACATGTGCTGAAGGCAGATGCTGGTAAGTTGGATCCTCGTACAGAAGTGCACATGTTCGTTGGCTAGCCTAGAGGAACGAAAGGTGGTTTGTTTTATAGTCCTAGAGATCAGAGGGTGATTATTAGCACGAACGCCAGATTTCTAGAGGAAGACTATGTGATGAACCACAAACCCATGATTAAGATTATTCTGGAGGAATTGAGAGGGGAAGTCACTGCTTCAGTACCATCGGTACAAGAGGAATACAACAAGTCACTGCACTGCGTGTCACAGAGGATACACAGGTCATACCTCGTCATAGTGGGAGGGTTGTTAGACAACCTGATAGATTCATATTCTTGGGAGAATCTTCTGATTTGATCTCTGGCGAACATGAACCTGATCCCTGGACATATGACGAGGTGATCCAAGATAAAAATGCGGTATCTTGGCAAAGTGTGATGAATTCTGAGATAGAATCTATGGATTCAAATCAGGTATGGGGGCTAGTATGACCACCAAATGGTCTAAAAGCCATTGGATGCAAGTCGATCTACTTATGAAAGAGAGGAATAGACGGGAAGGTTGAGACCTTCAAAGCGAGGCTTGTTGCGAAGGGGTATACTCAGAAAGAGGGCATTGATTATGAGGAGAGCTTTTCGCCCGTAGCGATTCTTAAGTCTATCTAGATTCTCTTATGTATTCCTGCTCATATGGATTATGAGGTGTGGCAGATGGATGTCAAGACAACTTTCCTTAATGGAAGTCTTGAGGAGAACATCTATATGAAGCAACCAGAGGGATTCATTGCAAAGGGCAAAGAGCATCTTGTGTGCAAGCTTAATCGATCCATTTATGGATTGAAGCAAGCTTCGAGATCTTTGAACATCCGCTTTGATGAGGTAATCAAGTCTTATGGATTTATTTAAAGTCCAGATGACTCTTGTGTATAAAGAGATGTGACAGAAACGTAGTGGTATTTCTTGTACGATACATAGATGACATTTTTTTATTTGGCAACAATGTCAATGTGTTATCGGACGTAAGGGTATGGTTGTCCAAACAGTTTGATATGAAGGACTTGGGAGAAGTGGGACACATCCCTGGAATCAAGGTTATAAGGGATCACAAGAAAAGGATGTTGTGCTTATCTCAAGCTTCATACATTGACACCATTATGGATCGTTTTAGCATGCAAAACTCCAAGAAAGGTTTTCTACCTTTCAGGCATGGATTCCTTTATCTAAGGAGATGTATCCTAGAACATCTAAGGAGATAGAGGAGATGAAGGTGGTTCCTTATACTTCGGCAGTAGAAAGCCTCATGAATGACATGCTTTGTATGAGATTGGATATCTGCTTTGTCGTGGGCATGGTTAGCAGATATTAGAGTAATCTAGGATAGGGACATTGGACTGTGGTAAAACATATATTGAAGTACCTATGAAGGAGTAGGGATTATATGCTAGTTTACAAGTCAGACCAATTACTCCCTGTGGGTTATACAGATTCCAACTTCCAATCAGATAGGGATAATAGTATGTCTACCTAAGGTTTTGTGTTTACTTTGGGATGTGGAGCCATTGTATGGAGGAGTGTCAAGCAGAATTGTGTGGCGGACTCTACCATGAAATTTGAGTATGTGGCGGCCTCTAAGGCGGCCAAAGAAGTTGTGTGGCTCAAGAACTTCTTGATGGACTTGGATGTGATTTCTGGTTTGCCCAGAACTATCACAATTTATCGTGATAATAGTGGTGCAGTTGCAAACTCGAAGGAACCACGAGCTCATAAGGCAAGTAAACACATAGAGCGCAAGTACCACATGATACGAGAAATCGTAAAGGAGGTTGAAGTTGCTGTCGCCTAGATTGCATAAGAGGATGACCTGGTAGACCCTTTCACTAAGGCCCTTCTATCGAGAGCTTTGATAGGCATATGGAGGAAATGTAAATCAGATGTATGACAGTATGAGGACAGCATAGTCTTTTAGTATAAGTGGGAGATTGTTGGGATGTATACTGAAAAGTCTATCTTTTGTATGAACATCTTTATTTTTGAAATAAGAATCACATGATCATTGTTTGCATAACATGGTGTGTAGTGTCACATGGGAGATCATGTTATCAGTTCCTTGTAAAGTATAAGTAAAGGCTCACAACCGAGATGGTTTTGGACAAACTATTGGAATGGTGGTAGTGTGATTTGGTATTGGTTTGTCGTGACCATAGAATCACACTAGTACACTTTGTGTGTATTGAGCAGGTCCAACTTAGAGGAGATTCGATTTATTGCTAACTACATAATTGAATCGAACCTCGGATATTGTGTTGTACATGCTCTTAATCCCGATATAATAATGGGCACATATAATTAGTATTCATTTCTTTGATTTACCAATGAGCGAGATTTATAGAGTAAATCGATAGGCTCGGTAAGTTGGAAATGATATTATTTATATTGTGTGTCGTTGATTATAGGAGGAAATCGTGTCCTATATATTAGGATGATGATGTCCTCTTGAGGAGCTCATAAGGTTCATCATGTAGACCCTGCAGGTGAACTTGGTCCGACATGATGATAAGGTTGAGTGGTACTACTCATGGAGTTAGATGTTGATTAATTAATTGTCAGTAAATTAATTTATTAACGGATATTTGAGATCTTAAACACGGGGAGAGAGATGTACAAATAATATATGGAGACCATATTAACTTATGGGGGTTAGTGAGGTAGATCATTGATAATCCTCTAGTGGAATGAATTACCATTAATGGATCGGACTTTATGTGGGCTTGATCCATTGGGTGGCCAAGATCCAACTCCTCCTCATGGTCCCTATCGTAGGCTATTAAAACCCTCATGAAGCCTAGATACGATGGTGGAGAATGGAACTCTAGATCCGATTGTGGAGGATAAATCTCTATATTCGACGGTGGAGATTAAATCACAAGATCCGACGGTGGAGATTAAATCTTTAGATCCGACGGTGGAGATTAAATATCTAAGTCTGACGGTTGAGTTTAAATCTCTAGATATGACGGTTGACATTAAATCCCTAGAACCGACGGTGGAGATTAAAAGAAGGATTAAGCCATGCTCTATAAAAGGAGGCATAAGGGTTGACGGCAAGAACAATTGAAGGGAGATCAAGGCCAAGGCTTGGGCGGCTAGGGTTAGGGTTTTTACTTGGGCGACAACAAGGTGGGAGATTAGGGTTTGCTTTCTTTCTTCTTCCTAAGGTGTAGCCAGCGCCCACCCCTTCTTCCCCTCTACCTTGGCCGGCGCTCAACCTATTTCTCCTCTTCTTCTTGGCCGGTGGAAACAAGAGCTAGGGTCTTGTTCCTTGGAGCTCTTGGCCGACGCCCACTACTTACACCTCTCTTTGGGCCGGCGGCAAGCATCAAGCTTGGAGCTTGATGGTTGGTCCTAAATAAGAGAAGAATTTCCTTTCTATACTTCCTCTTGTTCGGAGCGAGCAACGAAAGGAAGATCGTGATCGAGGAGGCTTCTTCTCTTGGAGGATCGTTGCCCACACAACTGTTGGGGTTGATCCGTGAGGGGAAACTTCACTTCCCCTTCACCTCGGTTGCTTGACCATGGTGATCCCTTTGATGTCCCCGGATTAAAAATTTAATCTTAGACAAAAGGGATTCCCAAAGCAACCAAGTCATCGTCGTGCTATTCATTTAGAGTGGTCACTTGAACAACCTAGTTGTTCAAGCGACCATCCTCTATCCTACGAGTAGCCGCGGAATAGACGATGTCCGGATCGCCGGTTTTTGTGTTTGTACTCAGGATCCAAGTATTATTTAGCCTATTTACAGAAATATAACATGCTTATATTTTGAAAAACAAACACAAGCAATGAATAAAAGAGATAGAAGAATAGTTATACCTCTTGGTCTTCTAATGTATGACCCTCCTCCTTTTGGACGTCGTGTGGGCGACGATCCACCAAAAGTCGAAGCTCCTAGATCGCAAAACTTCCTTCCTTGCTTTTCCCAAGCAAGAGGAAGAAGAGAAACAATGTTTTTCTCCTTCAAAAACTCAACCAACAAAGAACTATAGAAGTTCTTGCCGCCGGCCAACTAGAAGGAGAAGAAGATGATGGAAAACTACCAAGACACCAAGGGAAACCCTATATCTTGTTTCCACCACCTAAGGAGAAGAGAGGGGAGTGTTTTGGGCACTGGCCAAGGGCTGGGAAGGGCTGGAATAGCTGCTGGACGTTGGCCACAAGGCAAGGAAGAAGAAGGAAAACTTGCCTTATTTGGTGCCACCCTTGCTTCCAAACCCTAACCCTAATTCCAATCCTATCTCAACTAGGATTTCCCTATTCTTGCCGCCCAAGCCTTGATCCCTCTCAATCATGTTATCCACGACCACTTCCCATGCCCTCCTTTTATAGAGTTAGGGATAAGTCATGAATTAATCTCCTCCATTGGTTGTAGGGATTTAATCTCAACCGTCGGATCTAGAGATTTAATCTCAATCGTCGGATCTTAGAGATTTAATCTCTACCAATGGATCTTAGTGTTTTGTTTCTATCCATTGGATCTAAGCATCTTGAGGTGTTAATGGGCTACATTAGGGACCATGAGGAGGAGTTGGGTCTTGGTCACCCATGGATCAAGCCCACATAAAGTCCGATCCACTAATGATGGTTCAATCCACTAAAGGTCCATCATTGATCTACCTCACCAACCCCCATATGATAATATGGGCTCCATATATTATTTGTACATTTTTTCCCCGTGTTTAAGATCTCGAATGTCCGTCAATTAATTAATTTACTGACCATTAATTAATCGACATCTAACTCCATGAGTAGTACCACTCAACCTTTTCATCATCTTTGGACCAAGTCCACTGCAGGTTTACATGATGAACCTTATGAGCTCCTCAAGGGACATCATCATCCTAATATATAGGACACGGTTTCCTCCTATAATCAACGGCACACCATATAAATAATATCATCTCCCAACTTACTGAGTCTATCGATTTAATCTATAAATCTCGCCCATTGGTAAATCAAAGAGATGAGTACCAAGTATATGTGCCCGTTATTATATCGGGATTAAGAGCATGTACTAAATAATATCTGAGGTCCGATTCGATTATGTAGTCAGCAATAAATCGAATCACCTCTGTGTCGGTCCTGCTCAATACACACAAAGTGCACTAGTGTGATTCTATGGTCAAGACAAACCAATACCAAATCACACTACAACCATTCCGATGGTTTGTCCAAAGCCATCTCAGTTGTGAGCCTTTACTTATACTTTACAAGGAGCCGATAACATGATCTCCCGTGTGACACCACACACCATGTTATCTACAATGTAAGGTATTAGACAATATTGCATAACCATAAAAATATGCAAACAATGATCATGTGATTCTTATTTCAAAATAAAGATGTTCATACAAAAAAATAGACTTTTAAGTATACATCCCTACAATCTCCCACTTATACTAAAAGACTATGATGTGCTCTTACTGCCATACATCTGATTCCCCTTCCCTCCACATGCCTATCAAAGCTCTCGCTAGAAGGGCCTTAGTGAAAGGGTCTACCAGGTCATCCTCTGATGCAATCTAGGCGACAACAACTTCTACCTCCTTTACGATTTCTCGTATCAGGTGGTACTTGCGCTCTATGTGTTTACTAGCCTTATGGGCTCGTGGTTCCTTCGAGTTTGCAACTGCACCACTATTATCACAATAAATTGTGATAGTTCTGGGCAAACCAGGAATCACATCCAAGTCCATCAGGAAGTTCCTGAGCCATACAGCTTCTTTGGGCGCCACAGGGGCTGCCAGATACTCAGCTTCCATGGTGGAGTCCGCCACGCATTTCTGCTGGGCACTCCTCCATACAATGGCTCCACCTCCTAAAGTAAACACAAAACCTGAGGTAGACTTACTGTTATCCCTATCTGATTGGAAATCGCAATCCATGCAACCCACAGGGAGTAATTGGTATGCACGGTAAACTAGCATATAATCCCTAGTCCTTCTCAGGCACTACAATATATGCTTTTACCGGAGTCCAATGTCCCTGTCCTGGATTCCTCTGATATCTGCTAACCATGCCCACGGCAAAGCAGATATCTTGTCTCGTACATAGCATACATGAGGCTTCCTACTGCCGAAGCATAAGGAATCGCCTCCAGCTCCTTTATCACCTCAGATGATCTAGGACACATCTCCTTAGATAAAGTAACTCCATACCTGAAAAGTAGAAAACCCTTCTTGGAGTTCTGCATGCTAAAACGATCCAAAATCATGTCTATGTATGAAGCTTGGGATAAGCACAACAACCTTGATCCCAAGGTTGTGACCCACTTCTCTCAAGTCCTTCAAAACTATTTGGACAACCATACCCTTACGTCTGATAACACTCTGATATTGTTGCCAACTACCAAAATGTCATCTACGTATAGTACAAGAAATACCACTACGTTTCCATCACATCTATTGTATACACAAGACTCATCCGGACTTTGAATAAATCCATAAGTCTGGATTTACCTCATCAAAGCGGATGTTCCAAGACCTCAAAGCTTGCTTCAGTCCATCAGCGGACCGATTAAGCTTACATACAATACACTCTTTGCCTTTAGCAATGAATCCCTCTGGTCGCTTCATGTAGATGGATTCCTCAAGACTTCCACTAAGGAATGCTGTCTTGATATCCATCTGTCACACCTCATAATCCATATGAGTTGCTATGCATAAGAGAATCCGGATAGATTTAAGCATGGCTACCGGCGAAAAGGTCTCCTCATAATCGATACCCTCTTTCTGAGTATACCCCTTCGCAATAAGCCTCGCTTTGAAGGTCTCAACCTTCCCATCTATTCCTCTCTTTCTTTTGTAGATCCACTTGCATCCAATGGTTTTTACACCATCGGGTGGTTCTACTAGCTCCCAGACCTGATTTGAAACCATAGATTCAATCTCAGCATTCATTGCACTCTGCCAAGATACTGCATCTTTATCTTGGATTGCCTCATCATATGTCCAGGGATCAGGTTCATGTTCGTCAGGGACCAAATCAGAAGATTCTCCCAAGAACATGAATCTATCAGGCTGTCTCACAACCCTCCCACTACGACGAGGTATCACCTGTGTATCCTCTGTGACACGTGGTGCAGTGACATGTGGTATATCCTCTTGTACCGGTGGTACTAAAGAAGTGACTTCCCCTTTTAACTCCTCCAGAACAATTTTACTCGTGGGCTTGTGGTTCATCACATAGTCCTCCTCTAGAAATCTGGCATTCGTACTCACGATCACCTTCTGATCTCTAGGACTATAGAACAAACCACCCTTCGTTCCCTTAGGGTAGCCAACAAACATGCACACTTCTGTACGAGGTTCCAACTTACCAGCATCTGCCTTCAGCACATGTGCTGGACTCCCCCATATCCGAATATGTCTCAGACTAGGCTTTCGCCCAGTCCACAATTCTACGGGAGTAGAAGGCACTGATTTAGATGGAACCAAGTTCAGAATGTATACCGCCGTATCTAGAGCATATCCCCAGAACGAATCTGGCAAGTCAGAATAACTCATCATCGATCTAACCATCTCTATAAGAGTCCTATTCCTTCGCTCTTCTACATCATTCTGCTGGGGTGTGCCAGGTGCAGACAATTGGGATTGAATCCCAACCTCTGATAGGTAATTCCTAAACTCTCCCAAGAGGTACTCGTCACCACGATCAGATCGTAGTGTCATCTTGAATAATTGTCTATGAAAAAGACGAAATATTCAAAACTACCTCTTGCCAGGATAGACATAGGACCATACGAATCAGAATGAACCATTTCTAACATATCTTTGGCTCTATACCCCTTGGCCTTGAAAGGCCTCTTGGTCATCTTACCCTCCAAGCAAGATTCGTAGGTTGGGAGATCCTCCACCACTAATGAACCCAAAGGTCCATCAGCTATCAACCTTTGAATTCTGCTTAGGTTAATGTGACCAAGACTAAGATGGCAAAGATATGTTTGGTTCATCTTCGAAGGTTCTTTTCTCTTATTAGACTTAGAAGATGAGTTAATAACTTCTATTTGCATCGTGGGAGCTAGTGGTTCAAGTTATAAATTTCCTATCTATGTACCTGAATAGATAATGTCCCTATTCCTTTTATAACAAATCTGTCATTAAAAGAAATAGATTATCCATCCATAATTTAGAAACCGAAATCAATTCTTTCTAAATAAATGTACATAAAGAAAATTCTTAAGAACCAAAAACTTTATTTTTCTCAAAAGATAAATAAAACATCTCCCACTGCAATAGCCGCCATCTTCATGGCATTGCCCAAGTAAATGGTAATATCCCCTTTAGCTAGTCGTCAGGTTTCCTGGAACCCCTGCAAAGTATTGCAGACATGATTAGTGGCTCTGTATCTACACTCCAGGTGCTGTAGATAACACCGCTAACCATGTTTCAACGACTAGTTCAAAGGATGTATCTTTGTTACGCTTTGGATTGGGGCAGTCCTTCTTCCAATGTCCATCACCTTGTAAGTGAAGTACTTGCCTTTGGCTTCTTCACTCCTCACTGAGATCCTCCCACCACCTTTGCTCTACCTTGTTTCTCCTTCTTCTTGCCTTTCGGTTTAGAAGTAGAAACCTTTTTGAGCAACCATGGCTTGAGGACATTCTTCGAAGAGTGCATACTTGTACTCCTTAGCAGATAAGACAATATCTAGATTCTTTTCCAATCAACATTATTTGGGTACAGTAAGTTTATTTCTTTTAGTATCACAACAAGTGGACTGAAAGTCATTTTGAAAGAAAACCTAAGAATCACATAAATCAAAACATTAGATTTCAAAAAATTATTGATTCCTCAAACAATAAAATTTTGATATCAACCAACACCTCAATCCACCGAGAATATCGCATGCCACGCAGTGTGGACGTATACGAATTCTACATTTGTAAGAGGAGGTTTTACCCATTAATTTTATTATCTTGTCAACCTTACTTTTCGACAAATAAAATTAATAGTTGGTTCCTCTTTGGCCCTACAAATAAAAGCAGTGACTCCGATGGGGAGGATACTTTTAATTTGCATCTAAGTGTGCACCATTACACGATACTAAGGGAATTATTTCGGATTATGTGCCTTACCGCTGTGGAAGTACACATGCTCCTAGATAATTTCCTATAACCATTATTTGACCTAGTGATCCGCAAACAAACTCATCCGCAGGGAGGAAGGCACTCAGAGCCAACACGCAAGTTTGTTGCATCACACGTCAAATTGTAATGGAGGCCGCGGGAATTAATTAAAATATCCCTCTCCCACTTAGTAAATTAAAAATGAGGAATTTTCCTACGACATGCATATCAAACAAAAAGCAATAAATATGAAAAATAAATTATTTTCCAACTATTATGGCCTTTGTCTTCAATATGGCTCCCGTCGCATCGCCATCTCGTCCGCTCCTCCTACGCCATGTACAAGCCCTCCGGAGATCCGAGCCGAGACTAAAACCTATTTTAATTTACATCCATCGATACTATACTCCACGAGGGAGTGTACATGAAATCTAGATCGAAAGTAAAATAAAATAAAGAGCGGCAAAACAATGCCGTATTTAATTTACAAAAACTAAATACTAGCCTCGTGAACCCTGAGGATTCAACAAAATAAACATTTACACACATACAATCACATACACACACATGCCATAATAGTCGGATCTTATGCCTGCAACCAAAGAGTTAAACTACGCATATCCTACTATTATCCGACACATATAATATATGAAAAAGTGCATAAAATTAACGAATCCTAAAGACACAAAAGCTGGAATCCTTGGCTCACGATGCAAATGTTGGGGTTGATCCGTGAGAAACTTCACTTCCCCTTCACCTCGGTTGCTTGACCATGGTGATCCCTTTGAAGTCCCCGGATTAAAAATTTAATCTTAGACAAAAGGGATTCCCAAAGCAACCAAGTCATCGTCGTGCTATTCATTTAGATAGGTCACTTGAACAACCTAGTTGTTCAAGCGACCATCCTCTATCCTACGAGTAGCCGCGGAATAGACGGTGTCCGGATCGCCGGTTTTTGTGTTTGTACTCGGGATCCAAGTATTATTTAGCCTATTTACAGAAATATAACATGCTTATATTTTGAAAAACAAACACAAGCAATGAATAAAAGAGATAGAAGAATAGTTATACCTCTTGGTCTTCTAATGTATGACCCTCCTCCTTTTGGACGTCGTGTGGGCGACGATCCACCAAAAGTCGAAGCTCCTAGATCGCAAAACTTCCTTCCTTGCTTTTCCCAAGCAAGAGGAAGAAGAGAAACAATGTTTTTCTCCTTCAAAAACTCAACCAACAAAGAACTATAGAAGTTCTTGCCGCCGGCCAACTAGAAGGAGAAGAAGATGATGGAAAACTACCAAGACACCAAGGGAAACCCTATATCTTGTTTCCACCACCTAAGGAGAAGAGAGGGGAGTGTTTTGGGCGCCGGCCAAGGGCTGGGAAGGGCTGGAATAGCTGCTGGACGTTGGCCACAAGGCAAGGAAGAAGAAGGAAAACTTGCCTTATTTGGTGCCACCCTTGCTTCCAAACCCTAACCCTAATTCCAATCCTATCTCAACTAGGATTGCCCTATTCTTGCCGCCCAAGCCTTGATCCCTCTCAATCATGTTATCCACGACCACTTCCCATGCCCTCCTTTTATAGAGTTAGGGATAAGTCATGAAATAATCTCCTCCATTGGTTGTAGGGATTTAATCTCAACCGTCGGATCTAGAGATTTAATCTCAACCGTCGGATCTTAGATATTTAATCTCTACCAATGGATCTTAGTGTTTTGTTTCTATCCATTGGATCTAAGCATCTTGAGGTGTTAATGGGCTACATTAGGGACCATGAGGAGGAGTTGGGTCTTGGTCACCCATGGATCAAGCCCACATAAAGTCCGATCCACTAATGATGGTTCAATCCACTAAAGGTCCATCATTGATCTACCTCACCAACCCCCATATGATAATATGGGCTCCATATATTATTTGTACATTTTCTCCCCGTGTTTAAGATCTCAAATGTCCGTCAATTAATTAATTTACTGACCATTAATTAATCGACATCTAACTCCATGAGTAGTACCACTCAACCTTTTCATCATGCCGGACCAAGTCCACCTGCAGGGTTTACATGATGAACCTTATGAGCTCCTCAAGGGGACATCATCATCCTAATATATAGGACACGGTTTCCTCCTATAATCAACTGCACACCATATAAATAATATCATCTCCCAACTTACCGAGTCTATCGATTTAATCTATAAATCTCGCCCATTGGTAAATCAAAGAGATGAGTACCAAGTTTATGTGCCCGTTATTATATCGGGATTAAGAGCATGTACTAAATAATATCTGAGGTCCGATTCGATTATGTAGTCAGCAATAAATCGAATCACCTCTGTGTCGGTCCTGCTCAATACACACAAAGTGCACTAGTGTGATTCTATGGTCAAGACAAACCAATACCAAATCACACTACAACCATTCCGATGGTTTGTCCAAAGCCATCTCAGTTGTGAGCCTTTACTTATACTTTACAAGGAGCCGATAACATGATCTCCCGTGTGACACCACACACCATGTTATCTACAATGTAAGGTATTAGACAATATTGCATAACCATAAAAATATGCAAACAATGATCATGTGATTCTTATTTCAAAATAAAGATGTTCATACAAAAAATAGACTTTTAAGTATACATCCCTACAACAACGTCCAAGAGGAGGATAGGACATACAATAGAAGACCTTGATGTAAACAAGAGGAATAAATCTTGTTTTGCTTTCCTTTTGTTTCTTTGTATGTTGTATGTTTTTATTATTTGGTTAATTTTCTTGGACCCCGAATACAAACACAAAAATCGGCGATCCGTACAATGTCTATTCCATGGCAATTCGAAGAATAGAGATAGGTTGCTTGAACAACAAGTTTGTTCAAGTGACCACTCTAATCGGATAGCACGACGATGAAACGATAGCTTGGGTAATCCTTAATTGTCATGGATTAATTTTTTTTAATACGGGGACGAAGACGGGATCGCCATGAACAAGCAATAGAGTTGAAGTGGGAAGCGAAGTTTCCTCCCGTCAGTGGAACATCATCATTGGCCGACCCCTATGCCAAGTCAAACATGACCCTTCATCTTCCATCTCAGGTCAAGTCAATCTTGACCTCTTATCTCCCATGGTTGATCAAATTCAACCTTTGATTCATTTCAATTTAATTTAATGATTCTCTATTAATTTGTTTAAATTGACTCAATGAATCAAATCTAAATTACACTCATTCAACACTTGAATCAAATTGAGTCCAACTCAATTAGTCTAATTTGAATTACTCTTAATCCAATTTGGTTCATCACATGAACCTAATCCTCTTATTCCATCATATGAACCTAATCTCCATCTAATTGCCCTTAGTGTGTGACCCTATAGGTTCTTGTAACATTGACAATACTCCTAAATTGATTTAGAAACATAAGCAATGAGCGGTATCTAGCAATACATTATTTCTACCCAAGTTACAAGAATGTTGAGATCCAACATCACCTTTGTGACTACTAATTGTGACTCTCACAATATATGACAATGTCCCTCTATCCTTGACATCTAGATTGAACAATTGAGGCATAGACCATGTCATCCTCTATACAATCTATATCTTGAACTCAAAGTAGACTTACTCTAATCAAATGTGCTCAATATCTTATATTGATTCATTTCGGCATGTCCATGCACTAAGTGGTATCACTCTATCAAGATTCATGATGTCACTCCCATCATATAGGAGGGATAGATCTCATCTACATCACTCATATCCCTCCGCATAATTTGTTAAATACTCAGTAATCGCCTTTATAGTCCACAAATTTACGAGTGACGTTTGACGAAGCCAAAGTATGCAACTCCTTATGTAGTGAACCATGGTGACTTCAGGTCCAAGGACTAATAGTCATACTAATAGTTACATGAGAAAGTATATGATACTCATATAACGATCCATGATACTTTCTCATGGCGGGTCATTCAGTATACATTCTTCAATGCATACCCATGTGTCAACTTGATATCTAATATCCATGACTTGTGAGATCAAGTCATCGAGTTGACCTACATGCTAGTCTTTTTTGCATTAATATTGTCCTTGAATATTAATACTTGACTAGGAATGATTAAGAGTAGTATTCTCTATATAATCTCATTATCGATTATACCAATCGATTGATATAGATAAAAACCTTCTACTCAAGGACGCTATTGTACTTAGTTTTTTGGCACCAATACAAGTAAGTATAATAAGCATAAAGCAATGCCTTTATAGATATATATAGGAATATGATACAATAAGTCCAAACAACAATCATCACATGATTGGCTCTAGGGCTTTCACTAACTCCCTCGTCCGCTTTGGATTCAAATTTACCTAAATTGTCTTTGGTATTTAAAATGTATACTTTGCATCCAAAGACCTTAAAATAGTGAATTGTAAGAATTGTGTCATTCCATAATTCAAAGGGTGTTTTTCCTAAAAACCTATGTATGAAAACCCTATTTTGGATATAGCAAGCGGTATTAACCACTTCCACCCACAAGTAGCTAGGAAGTGAATATGCATTAAGCATAGTCCTTGCCGCCTCTTGTAGGGCACGATTTCTCCTTTCTACCACCCCATTTTGTTGGGGTGTTCTAGGACAATAGAATTCATGCTTGTACCCTTGTTCTAAGCAAAATTTGGTAAAATTAGAATTCTTAAATTCTCCACCATGATCACTACGGATCCGGTTGATTTTGAGACTTCTTTCATTCTCTACTCTTTTACTAAAACCTATGATTATTTCTAGGGTTTCATCCTTATGTTTCATAAAATATACCCATATAAATCTAGAAAAATCATCAACTATAACTAAACAATATTTACTACCATTTAAAGAAGGAGTACTATGACAATCAAATAAGGCTAATTGCAAAAGTTCTAAAGGTAAAGATGTATTAATTAAGGTTTTACCTTTGTGTGATGACTTTGATTGTTTTCCTTCTTGACATGCATCACACATCTTGTCCTTGAGATACTTGACTTTTGGCAAACCCTTGACTAGCTCCATCTTGGCTATCTTGGCAATATTTTTTATGTTGATGTGCCCAAGCCTCCTATGCCATAACCAACTTTCTTCTTCTTTTGCCATAAGACACTTAGGGGAAAAAGTTAGAAGCATAGGATAAATCAACATAATAAATATTTGATTTCCTATATCCTACTAATATGCAATCATTTAATGTCTTATGTCTTATAAAGCATTTAGAAGAGTTAAATTGAACATCAAAGTTGTCATCACATAATTGACTTACACTAAACAAGTTGAATTTCATATTTTTAACTTACAATACCTTATGAATAGCAAGATTTGGGGATACCTCAATTGTGTCTTTTCCTAGAATTTTAAGTTTTCCACTATTTCCAAAAGACATGGTCCCCTTGCTAATGTGGTTGATTGTGGAAAATTTGCTCTCATCACCAGTCATATGTTTTGAGCAACCACTATCAACAATCCACAAGCTTGGTCCTTCTACCTATACAACATGAAAAATACAAGTCTTAGGCACCCAAATCTTTGGACCAGTAGCATTAACTATATAGCTCTTGGGAACCCATGCCTTTCTAACCTTGCTCCTAATGGTTGATTTCCTACTAACAAGGGAGGTAAAGGCTACTTCCTTCTCCTTAGGCCTATATCTTATTCCGGCCTTGTTGTAGATAGCCCTTTGATCCCTAAGTATCATATCTAGGTATTTGGAGTCATTTGTAAATTTTTCTAAGCATGCTCTTAGTTCACCTATTTCTTTTCTTAGTTCATCATTTTCATTCTTAAGTGAACATGCATCATCACAAGAAATTTCTACATCCTTAATTGATTTAATTTCTACTTTTAATCCTAGATTTTAATTTATTTAGATCATTTTGAAGACACACCATGGTTTTATAAAGTAAGTCCATCATAGGGGAGTCTTTTACCTCATCATCACTAGAGGACGATTCGTCGCTTGAGGATGATGACGACTCCTCACTTGAGCTATCTTCTAGGGCCATGAGTGCCATATTTCTTGTGATGTGTCAAAGTTCTTCGTCATCGGAGGAATCTTCTACACTTTGTGCATCCCATGTTTAGGCTACCATGGCTTCCTTCATCTTCTTCTCCTTCTTTTCCTTCTTCTTCATTTCCTTCTCCTCCTTGTTCTTTAGGTCTGGGCAATTCGGCTTGATGTGCCCTTTCTTGTTACAATTATAACAAATTACGTTAGTGTTTAAACTTGAACTACTAGAGAATTTACCTTTTAAGGATTAGAAAATGCTTCTCACATCCTTCTTGGTGAGCTTCCTTGACCTCCCACCAAACTTCTTCACATAGTGAGCCACCTCTCTTGCCGATAGCTCTTCATCACTACTAGATAACTCCTCCTCGGATTCGAACGACGAAGAGACTTCTTCCTTCTCCTTCTTCTTCTTGTCCTTCTTCCCTACAACAAGAGTTGTACCTTTTTCTTTCCAAGAAGTATTAGCTTGCTCATGCAACTCAAATTCACAAAATAGTTGTTGGTAGAGGGGCACTAGATAATCGAACCTATGTTTTGATTATGGAAAAGATCAAAAGTGAAGGTCATATTGTTATCTCATGAGCAGAATTAAGTGTGCAAGAAATGGTTAAGCTAAGTCGAAGGTCAGCGACACCCGGAGAATCCCAAGTCAGTAAACCGTGGTAGTCGGGCGACATCAAGGGAACTTCGTGGGAGTCAAAGAACCTAGGTGGAAGACCGGAAGCAAAGCGACAGGTCATAAAGGACTAGAGGTAAGCTCATGTGAGTGAGAGATGGTAAGGTCGTGTCCTCTGTACGGGGACGACCATGGGCGGCGATCCGACTAAGACTTCCTGTGGAAGGTCTAGGTCAAGATCGGACGGTAAAGAACCGTCGTAATTACCATTTTTCATGCTAATCTCTTATTGCAGAAATGTGGCCAGGCTGGCAGTCGACTGCTGGTCATTGGGTAGTCGACTGATGCACATCAGTCGACTGATGGAAGGCATCAATCGACTGATGGTGACAAATCAGACTTTTGCACTAGGTCAAAATGGATAATGTTTGACGCGACTACTTCGCGATAAAATATGGACCACCTAGTGATAAGTTCCAAAAGATGAGAACACTTATTCTAAGGCAAAACTCTATAAAAGGAGGGGAGGACTCCAACCCAAACATCAATAAAGATTATTCTTAAGTGCTCCTACAACGCCAAAGCTCCAACTCCGTCATAACGCCGATACGACACCAAGCATTCATCTTCTTCGTCGACAGTAGCAGAAAATATTTTTTATTTACTGTATTCGATCATGGTTTTAATCATAACGAGGTGAGGTAGGCTTGTTGCCTCATCCACATACTTTCGGTTTTGTGGTCGTTGTCTCCTACCTCCAACGAGGAGGAGACTTTATAGTGGATTGTCCCTTCATACGGGGTCAAGGATCGCGGGGCTTGGATTAGCAACCGGTGGGCTGTGAACCAAATAAAAATAAACTTTTCTTATTTATTTTTCTGCTGTGCTTGCTCGTATATCGAAGAAAAATAAAAGTTCTACCCTCACTATTCTCCCCCCTCTAGCGACACTTTCGATCCAACAATTGGTATCAGAGCGGGAGTGCTAAGATTTAGTGAAACCACCAATCTAGCACTTTTTGGTTTTCTTTTCGTATTTTTTGATTCGTGTTTTTTTTTGTTTTTTTTCCTCCCACACTACTAATCCAAGACGAAGTCTTGTTACTTTTCTTTTGGTTTTGTGTTTGCAAGTATTCTCTTTTGGAGTAGTTGACGGTAAAACAACCATAACTTTTTGCACAAGTGGACTCACAAAATGATCTACCTACCAAATTGAAGCTCTCTGAGAGATCTACACTTCTTACAGGGTTTACCCTTGTAACAAGCTGTCATCATCCCCAAAAACTGACATTTAGTACCCTTTTGGGGACATCGAAGGTCGTAAGTTTCTAGTTTTTGTTAGTTTCTTATTCTTCTTATTTATTTCTTATTATTTCCCGCATTACTAATCCAAGACCAAGTCTTGGAATTCCTTTTGGTTTTTATTCATGTTTTGCAAGATAATTAATGGCTCACATTGAGGGGTATTGCACCACCCAACCTCCGTTCTTTAACGGAAATGATTTCCGTTATTGGAAAGGTTGGATGGAGTGTTTCTTGAAACACAAGTCAAGACTTGGATAATAATCTAAACTAGCTTTGCTCTACCCACCAATGATCAAGGGGAACCCTTGGATTTTGACAAGTGGACCAATGCAACCAAGAGGCAAATCGAAGTCGATGCAAGAGCAACCCAAATATTGCAATGAGGCTTGTCCAAGGAGGAGCTCAACCGACTTGGACCACTCATTAGCGCCAAAGACCTCTAGAACAAATTGATTGATCTACACGAAGGGAAGTCTGATGCTAAGGTATGTAAAAGAGATTTACTTTTAAATAAACTGTATAATCTAAAGATGCAGGATCACGAGACCTCTTCACAACTTCATGCGTGGATCCAAGACATTTTGAACGACCTACATGTCATCGAAAAAAAGGTAGACAATCAAGATATAATAAGGTACGCTCTCAATGCTTTTTCTAGGACCACCTTGTAGGCATCCATGGTTGATGTCTACAAGGTATCTAAAGATTTATCTAAGATTAGGTTAGACGAATTATTTTTGGAATTTGAGTTATATGAACAAACTAATGCGGGCTCGGTCAAGAGAGGTGTAGCGCTACTTGCAGGACGAAGAAGAAACGAGAAGAGCAAGCCACCTCCCGAGCAAGAAGATGGGTCTGAACCTGAGGATGAACTCGAATTTGAATCCGAAGAGGAGGCCACAATAGTCAACATGGTGTGGAGAATAGTTCGACAAGAAAGAAGGAAATTGAAGAACAAGAACCAAGAGCAATTCAAGTCAAGGAGGCGGCCAAAGCAAAAGGGAACAAGGAAAGCCTTCCATGCAACTTGGGACAACGGAGAAGAAGGCATCGACATAGCTTATATGTCAAGATCGGAGGAGTCCAAGTCAGAATCCGAAGCCGAGTCCAACTACAACTCCGACTCGGACCCCAAAGACTACTTCGAGAAGAAACTCAAAGCCGGACCAAAAGGGAAAGGCAAGGTTAGCCGCTCTTTAATTAGTACACTTTACCTTACAATTAAAATGTTTACTAGGAAATTAACTAAATTTGAGTCTAGGTTTGAGTCGTTACTTGAGGAGGTTGAAACCCTCAAGCAAGAGGCTACTCTAACCTCTTCACCTAGCCAAGTTCAAGAGGGAAACTCAACCCAAGTTGAAAAACTTGAGGAGGAGAATTCTCTCTTGAAAGACCGAGTTCAAGAGGTCGAGGCTAGGTTGGAAAGGTTCACGTTGGGATCTAAGAACCTTAACCGACTACTTGGAACCCAAAGAGTCGTGTACAATAAAGTTGGACTCAGATTTAGGCAAACGACTACGAATAGATCTTACATGTCTATTGTGAATCGTAGTCATTAAAGAGTCGAAGCATGAGTCCCAAAGGTTTTTATTGAACTCACATATAAGGACTAATAAGTATTGGATTCTCCAAGATCAAGTTCATTATTTGAATAGACCATATTGGTTCAATGGTCTAGGGGGAGCTAACACTAAAATGGTATACCTGCTTCCTTAGCAAAACCATTGCATGATTAGTTATTTTATTTTAATTTTTAGAACGGTTAGATAGGGAAAATAGTTAGTCAACTCTTGACAACATAGTATCAGGACGCGGTGAGATGATAGTATGTTAGGGAAACAAAGTCTCGTGTATTCGAGCTAGATAAGGCGTATCTAGCTTAGTGCACTTAACCGAGTGGAACTAGTTGAAGCTATCTCGTCGTATCCTAAACTAGTTAGACCAGGAAGCAACCCTAAGTGACATAAGTGATATTTTCTTGAATTTGTCTTTGTTTAAGTAAGTGGTCATTGTTCCGATCAAAGAAGGCTCATGTGCCTCGCCACGACCTGGAAGCCAGTTTCTCAAAAAGTTACTTAACGATCTAATGGTTAAATTCGAATCTAACCCAAGGTTGACTATCTTTAATCAATTTAAAATCATCTCACAAAACATATAAGGTGAACAAATTCTGAGACACATAGAATGGGTAAGATGTTAAGGATAATTGAAATATAACCTTTTTAAATGCTACTTATTTTCACAACTATTGTACTTAACGACTATTTACAACTCTCTAGGCCAAAGTTTAGCGCCCCCTACATCTCTTATGCTTCATATATTTGAGTAAGGGGGAGAGAAAACTAACCCTAAGGGTTATATTACAAACCTTTAGATTATTGGTGCAGAGGGATACACCTCGAACCAATCTATCTAACTATTGCTAGATGCATGCTTGGACCTATAGTTGATTTATCTAGATGCATGCATATACGATATTATTTTTAAGCCCCTATTTTATATAAAAACCCCCAATTTTTTTTTGATTTATGGCAAAAGGGGGAGAAGAGTGAATGTTAAGGGGGAGTAACACAAAATTTAATTTTGACAATTAAATTATCTCTTTCAAACCTCACCTAGGGTTAAGGGGGAGTTTTTGAAAATGGCATTCATCATTTACTCTACTTGTCTTATGTCTTAATTTTTCCCTTAACTTTGTATTGGTTTGCTATAGATAAAAAAGGGGAAGATTGTTGGTACAGGGGCACTAGATAATCGAACCTATATTTTGATTATGGCAAAGATCCAAAGTTAAGGTCATATTGTTAGCTCATGAGCTGAATTAAGTGTGCAGGAAATGGTTAAGCTAAGCCAAAGGTCAGTGACACCCGGAGAATCCTGAGTCGGGAAACAGTGGTGGTCGAGCGACACTGAGGGAACTTCATGATAGTCGAAGAACCTAGGTGGAAGACTGGAAGGAAAGCCACAGGTCATAAAGGACCAAAGGTAAGCTCGTGTGAGTGAGAGATGGTAAGGTCGTGTCCTCTGTACAGAACGACGGTAGGCAGCGATCTGACTAAGACTTCCTATGGAAGGTCTAGGTCGAGATCGGACGGTAAAGAACCATCATATTTTCCATTTTCCGTGCTAACCTCTTATTGCAGGGAAGTGGCTAGGCTGGCAGTCGACTGTTGGTCATTTGGTAGTCAACTGATGCACATCAGTCGACTGATGGAAGGCATCAGTCGACTGATGGCGACGAATCATCCTTTGGTGCTAGGTTAAAACGGATAATGTTTGATGTGGCCACTTCGCGATAAAATATGGTACCACCTCGTGATCAATTCCAAAAGACGAGGAGACTTATTCCAAGGCAAAACTCTATAAAAGGAGGGGAGGACTCCAACACAAACATCAATCAAGATTATTCTTAAGTGCTCCTACAACGCCAAAGCTCCAACACCGTCATAGCTCCAACAAGTATTTTTTATTTACTGTATTCGATCGTGGTTTTAATCATAACGAGGTGAGGTAGGCTTGTTGCCTCATCCTCATACTTTCGATTTAGTGACAGTTGTCTCCTACCTCCAACGAGGAGGAGACTTTATGGTGGATTGCCCCTTCATACACGGTCAAGGATCACGAGGCCTTAGATTAGTAGTCGGTGGGCTATGAACCAAGTAAAAATAAACTTGTCTTATTTATTTTTCCATTGTGCTTGCTCGTATATCAAACAAAAAGAAAAGTTCTACGCTCGCTATTCACCCCCGCCCTCCAGCGACACTTTCGATCCAACAATAGTTCATCTATCTTAACTAAAGAAAGGTCCCTAGAGACTTTATATGCACCGATCATTGATGCCCATAAAGTTGTTCTAGGGAATGCTTGTAAGACATACCTTACAAGGTCTCAGATTTCGACCTTCTCACCTATTATATGTAGTCCGTTGACTACCTCCTTGAAGTGACCGTGCATTTGACTCAAGGTCTCATTGGTCTTCATGTTGAAACTTTGGAGTTAACCTATCAAAAGTCCCTCTTTGCTCTTATTGTCACCTTTGACCCTTCATTTAGTTCGATAAGCTTCTCCCAAAGCTCCTTTGTGGATTCGAAGGGTCCTACTTTCGATAGTTGCTCCTTTGATACACCACATTGGAGTGTAGTCGTAACTTTTGCATTTACTTGTGCCTTCTTTGACATTTCCCTTGTCCAATCCTTGGTTGTTAGTGGCACTCCAAACTCATCGACCGACTTCTCGAACCCATCTACAATACTAAACCAATTGTCAATATTGTTCATAAGGTAGTATTCCATCCTACCTTTCCCTGAAAAGGTACATATATAAAATAAAGCCGCTTCATGGGGGGAATGCCCCAATCCATGCATTACAAAAAAAAATAGGACTCCATATCACATCGTTCCTATCCTCCAAACAATAGCAACCCATCCAACCAACCCCACGCAGGAGGTTCAAAACAAAATCTAACAACATCCATCCCCTAATCTGATCACAACATCCACGTCCCTTACAATCATAATCAACCCAATTACACACATTACATATTCAAGACTATGCTTAAACAAATAAAAGCAAAGTAGATCATCCAAACCAGCATCAAGCTTTGCCGCTAGCCCCTATCCTCTTTGCTCCAATAGGTCTACAAATCTATGGACATGGATTTGCACCTTCCGAAATGCTCCTTCAATGTTATAACGTACCCCTTCATGCTTGCTTTTGTTCTGAGCTGCCCATATGTGATAAATCCCACATGAGATGCCAAGATATCTTGCTTTAGCTTTGTTTCCAGCTCCTTTGTATCTTCTCTTTGCACCGGCCAACAAGTCCTCCATCTTCTCAAACCTAAACTTGATAGCCAACCATTCTTTGATACGCTCCCATAGTCCATAGGCAAACGAGCATTCAAAGAATAGATGATCCATGGTCTCCTCCACATTCCCACATTCCGGGCACATTTTATTTGCTTCATAATCCATCCTATCCGCCGTACGAAGTTTCTAATGCGCAAGAAGCCACATAATAAAGCAATGCTTTGGCATTATTTTGTTCCTCCATACCTCCGGAACCCATGGAGGTTTTTGAGCAGCCCCTTGGAAGAACTCATAAATGGTGGGTTCGGAGATTGGAAAGCCATTGTACACGAAAAAATTGACGCGGACATGGGAAAGGCTGGTTTACGCGCATATGATGGTGGAGGTCCCGGTCTTTGGACAGCGGGTATTGGAGGTTCCAATCACATTGCCAATTGGAGCGCAGGTGAATTTACGAATTGTATATGAGGCATTGCCAGAATTTTGTGAAAAGTGTCGTCGGATTGGGCATGGAACAGAAGTTTGTCAAGGAACGACGGAAGGGGCAGAATCTGGAGGACAAAATGGTGTAGCTGCGAATGGGGGAGCTGGGAATCGACGACGGCCGCCCCAGCGTCGTTTACAATCGGTCAATAGGCAGGGGAGACAAAGGAGACAGTATAGACCAAGGCCAAGGCAGCAAACGAGGGAAGCAAATCAGTCCAATCAAGGAGGCAATGTGGAGAATGGAGGAGAGCAGAATCCATTGGCAATGGTGACGATAGCTAGTCCGATTCCGGTTGCGGTGGTGCCCCCTTCGCCCCAGGGAGATGCTACGGAGGAGGAGGAGGAAGATAGGGGAGGGGAGGATGGAGGCTCAGAGGAGGGGGAAGAGGAGAGACGTCCGGATGGGGATCAAGAGGTGGGGCAATCGGGCTTGCAGCAAGATGAGGTGGTAAGGTTGGAGGGGGTGATAAATGATGATCGGCAAGGGGTGGAGCGAGGGGGGCAGCAGGTAGCTCGGGGGAAGGAGCCAACACAACAAAGGGGAGCGGCTCCAACGGCCCCTCAAGGCCAAGGGGGGCAAGGAATAGCGGCAAGAGCAACATTAAGGCCTGCCCAAAGGATGCCGGCAGCTAGGGGATCATCTTCCTCCACTTCGGTGTCGGGGACTTCACCATCGGCAGCGTCGACATCGGGCTCCAACTCGGTGGCAAGCTCAAGTAATGACGTAGGTGGTAGGACAGGGAATGAAGGGGGAGGGCCTGATCGAAGCGGGCGCCAACTACTGACACGAGTAGTCCGAGGAGGTGGCCAATGAAGATCGTTGCATGGAATGTAAGGGGCTTTCACAAGGCCCTAAAGCAAGGGGGGGGTGCAACACCTCTTGCGAAGCAAGGATATACAAGTGTTGGCACTATTGGAGACAAAGCTTGATGAGAAAAATATTGGGCCGATCATGGGAAAAAGGTTTTCAGGTATGAAGTATATGAATAACTTTGATATGTCTAATCATGGTAGGATTCTACTTTTGTGGGATGAGCAGCGGGCTGATTTGGAGGTTCTTGATACTACGGAACTGTTCATTCATACTCAGATTAGATGCCAGGTCTCTGGGCGGAGTTTCTATGTTTCTTTCATATATGGACTTCATTCTGTGACGGCTAGAAGGGTGCTATGGGAGAAGCTAATGGAGATGGGTGAAGGGACAATTGGCCCCTGGATGATTATGGGGGACTTCAATGCAATAAGGGACACACACGAAAGGCAAGGGGGAAATCCGGTCACAAATTATGAATTGCGGGACTTGCAAAGGTTTATGCATGTATGTGGAATGGTGGACTTGAGATCTATAGGGTGTGGATTTACATGGACCAATGGTGAGGTGGCTAGCAAATTGGATAGAGCAATGGTGAACCTGGCTTAGTTGATGGAAGAGTTTGATGCATATGCGGAGTTCTTGCCCCCGGGGTGGTTATCGGATCATTCATGCGTTATGGTGTGCATTATCGACAAGGAAAGGGCAGCGAAAAAGCCATTTAAATTCTTGAATATGTGGATATTGCATCAAGACTACAAAAGAGTTGTGCAAGAATCATGGGAGGCACCGGTGCAAGGCAATGCACAATTTCGGTTGAAAAGCAAGCTAGGGAGATTAAAGGCGGTATTGAAAGATCTGAACAAGAAGGAGTTTGGGGACATATCGGAGAAGGGAAAGAGGGCAAATAGTGAGTTAGAGGAAGTGCAAAGGGGGGTATTGGCCGGCCAAGGCATTCCACCGGATTATGGGGAAAAGAGGAGGCGGGCAATTCTTCTATCGGAGGCGGAGAAGTTGTATTACCAACAAAGAGCAAAGCATACATATTTGAAAAGTGCGGACAAGTGTACAAAGTTTTTCCATGATGTGGTCAAGAGGAACAACAAGAGGCATGCGATAGTGGTGCTTACCAAAAGAAATGGGGAAAGAACGACAACCATCAAGCAAGTAGCGGAGGAGTTCTTGGATTACTTCCATGGGGTGCTTGGACAACCGGAGGAGTGTGACCCCTTAGATGGCGCTGCCCATACGGGAAGGAAGCTTAATAGTGGGCAAGCGGGGGGTCTTGTGAGGCCGGTAGGGGTGGAGGAGGTTAAGAGGGCACTACATGACATTGGGAGCGAGAAAGCACCGGGACCGGATGGCTATGGAGCTAGGTTCTTTACTTCGGTGTGGGATATCGTGGGGGAGGACTTTGTTGCTGCAATAATGGAATTCTTTGGCACAGGTAAATTATTAAAACAGTGGAACCACTCACTTATATATCTTGTGCCCAAGAGTGATCATGCGGAGGGGGTCATGGACTATCGGCCTATTGCATGTTGCAATGTTTTCTATAAGGTGATTGCAAAGATATTGGCGGCAAGGCTTTCTAAAGTAATGGACTTCTTGATAGACCCGGCTCAGGCGGCTTTCGTGCAAGGAAGGAGTATTGGGGACAACATCTTCCTCACCCAGAACCTTCTCCGGAGATATGCTCGAAAGAGGGTTTCCCCAAGGTGTATGGAAAAGGTGGATTTAAAGAAGGCATTCGATATGTTAAATTGGGATTTCTTAATGGAAGCACTTGTTGGTTTTGGGTTTCCCCAACAATATTGTTCTTGGATAAAGCAATGTGTGACTACAACGACATATTCCATATCGCTTAATGGGGGTGTCTATGGGTTTTTCGGTGGAAGAGGGGGGTTGAGGCAAGGAGACCCTTTATCGCCGCTTCTCTTTGGGCTATGTGTTGAGGTGCTGTCAAGGAGGTTAAAGGATATCTCGGCACTCCCATCGTATCATCATCATCCACGGTGCAAGGAGGTGGGCATCACCCACCTTATATATGTGGATGATCTAATGCTATTTGCAAGGGCGGATGAGACGTCGTTGAAAATGCTTGCGGGCTGCTTGGAGCGGTTTGGAAAGGTGGCGGGTTTGAGAGCCAATCCTATAAAATTGCAGCTCTATATGGCAGGGGTAGATGACCGAACAAAAGGGGATTTGTTGAGGATTCTGGGCTTCCAAGAAGGGGTGCTTCCCTTTAGATATTTGGGTATTCCTATGGCGGCGGAGAAGCTGCGAATTGCTAATTATGGGCCTCTTTTGGATGCAATAACAAGGAGAATGAGTGTATGGCCAAAGAAATCCTTGTCTTATGCGGGAAGGTTGGAGCTCGTGAAGACGGTTCTTCAAGGTATGGAATTCTTTTGGTTATCAATGCTTTCGATTCTGGTGGGTGTGATTGATAAGATAAAAGGGATATGCCGGGAGTTTGTTTGGGATTCAAAGTATCCGCCAATAGCTTGGGACACTATATGCACGACAAAAGAAAATGGAGGGTATGGGCTCCGCGGAATTTGCTTGTATGGAACAAGGCTTTGCTTGCTAAGGTATTATGGGACATTAAAGTCGGTGCGGATACGCTTTGGGTCAAATGGGTGAAGCACCACTATGAAGGGAGGGAGGAATTTTGGGATTGGAGAGCAAAAGCTTCAAATCCACCTTTGATCAAGAGATTGCTGGAAATAAAAGGAGAAATAGAGCAACAATCAAGTGGAGTGGGTGAAGCCAATATGATGTTTATGGACTGGTTTGTCCATCCTACCTTTCCAATATCCAAAGTCGTTGTCGTCGAAGAATGGAGGCCTCGCTGTGCTATACCCCTCTTGAAATGCCATCGTGCTCCGATTGATTGTTAGATCTTCCGACGTGATCTAGGCTCTGATACCACTTGTAGGAGATCTTTGGAAGGCTAGAGGGGGGTGAATAACCTCTTTTTGTTTTTACACAAATGTTTAGTGGAAGAAAAAACAAAAATACTAAATAACCAAACACAAGCACTAACAAAGACAATTTACGTGGTTTGGAGATTAAGCTCCTACTCTACGGCGATCCGTAAGGTGGATCAACCCAAGCCAATCTTCACTAAGAGCTCCTTTGAGGTGGAGAAGTCTTCTTTACAAATGAACCTCTCTTCTTACAAATGATAGAAATGAAATTAGAGAATAAGAGGTTAGAAATCACATAGAAAGCTTTAAAAAGCTTGGGAGCATGAGAGTATAAGTATGAATGTAAGCACTAGCCTCATTAAGCACCCCATGCCCTCTTTTTATAGAGAAGAGGTTAATTTTCCCATTGTTCCTCGATCAGTCAATTGATGATCTCCATCAGTCGATTGCTGTTGTAGCCGAAGCAATCCAACAACTTCAGACAAACCGGATTCGTGATCGTCACTACCCAATGGGAAGCCAATCAATCGACTGATTGAGTAACCAGTCGAGTGCTCCAAATGATCACTCGACTGGAGAACCTTCTGTTCCGACGTCCACTTATAGCAGTCGACTGCTAGGGTATAGCAATCGACTGATGGGTGGATCAGTCGACTACCAAACCCTAGCAGTCGACTGTTCAACCACAGAATCACCCATCTTCAGTTGAGTGACTGATCAGTTGACTGGAACAAGTCACCAGTCGACTGGCACACTTCAAGTATGATAAATTCATGCTTGAAGTCAACTCCTTATACCTAGACTCAAGCTTCTAGCTCTTCCTTTAGCCTTGCGCCTCTAGGATCCCTCTGAGTCCGTAACTCCTTCATCCTTGCGCTTGCTTCCAAGAGCTTCCATCGGTTTCGTCATGTCTTGGGTTTCTCTTTTGCCAAAAGACTGCTTGGACTTTATGCCACCAAGACTACATGCTTGGAATTATGTTGCCAAGACCTTGCCTTTGGTCTTCCTTTGTCAAAGTTCGCTTGGACTTTACGCCACCAAGACTACGTGCTTGGTCTTACGCCGCCAAGACCTTCCCTTGGACTTATTTTGCCAAGATCATACTTGGACTTTCCTTTACCAAGTCTTTACACTTAGATTTCCTGTCACTTAACACGTTCAGGGTTAGATCACAAAACATTGCCTAACAATAGATGATTATCCAAACATCAAAACATATAAATGAAGGTTTTGGAACCGAAGCTCTGATACCACTTGAAGGTATTGGAATCGAAGCTCTGATACCACTTGAAGGTTCAACTCGGTCGCTTGTTCATGGCGATCCCATCGATGTCTCCGGATTAAAAAATTTAATCCTAGAAAAAAAGATAACCCAAGCAACCATTTCATAGTCGTGTTATTCGATTAGAGTAGTCACTTGAACAAACTTGTTATTCAAGCAACCAACCTCTATTCTACGAATAGCCGCGGAATAGACGATGTACGGATCGTCAGCTTTTGTGTTTATGTTCGGGGTCCAAGTATATTTAGCCACAAAATAAAACATATAATGCATATATAATTAAAAACAATTATAAATATGTTACTTAAGAAAATAGACAAGTATTATACATCTCGATCTTCTATTGTATGTCCTTCCTCCTTTTGGACGTCGTGTGGGCGACGATCTAAAAAAAGTCAAAGCTCCTAGATCACCAATCTTCCTTCCTTGCTCGCTCCGAACAAGAGGAAGAATAATAAACAAAGCACTTCTCCTTCTTTCAACCAACCACCAAGTTCCAAGTTTGGTGCTTGCCGCCGGCTAAGAAGGAGAACAAGGAGATGGAGAAAAGGGTCGGCCAAAAGCTATAAGGGGAAGACTCTAAGCATCGACCAAAGATGAAGAGGAGAAGGTTGGACGCCGGCCAAGCCAAGTGGAGAAGGAGAAGGAAGGGCGCCGACCACCTAAGGAAGAAGAAGAAAAGGAAAAACTTCCTTATTTGTGGCGGCCCAAGCACAAACCCTAACTCCAAGCCTCTTGCCGCCCAACCCTAATCTCCCTTGCTTCTAATTAATTTCCATGCCAACCCTTAAGCCCCTTTTTATAGAGTTAGGGATAAGCCTTGTTTTAATCTCCACCATTGGTTCTAGGGATTTAATCTCAACCGTCGGATCTAGAGATTTAATCTAAATTGTCGGATCTAGAGATTTAATCTCTACCTTTGGATCTAGAGTTTTGTTTTCATCCATAGGATCTAGGCTTCATGAGGTATTAATAGGCTACAATAGGGACCATGAGGAGGAGTTGGATCTTGGCCACCCAATGGATCAAGCCCACATAAAGTCCGATCCATTAATGATTATCCATTCCACTAGAGGATTATTATTGATCTACCTCACCAACCCCCATAAGTTAATATGGGCTCCATATATTATTTGTACATTTTTCTCCATGTGTTTAAGATCTCGAATGTCCGTCGATTAATTAATTTACTGACAATTAATTAATCAACATCTAACTCCATGAGTAGTACCACTCAACCTTATCATCATGCCAGACCAAGTCCACCTACAGAGTTTACATGAACCTTAAGAGCTCATCAAGGGGACATCATCGTCCTAATATATAGGACACGGTTTCCTCCTATAATCAACGGCACACCATATAAATAATACCATTTCCCAACTTACCGAGCCTATCGATTTAATCTATAATTCTCGCCCATTGGTAAATCAAAGAAATGAATACTAAGTATATGTTCTGTTATTATATCGGGATTAAGAGCATGTACAATATAATATCTGAGGTCCGATTAAATTATGTAGTCAGCAATAAATCGAATCACCTCTAAGTCGATCCTTCTCAATACACACAAAGTGCATTAGTGTGATTCTATGGTCAAGACAAACCAATACCAAATCACACTACAACCATACCAATGGTTTATCCAAATCCATCTCGGTTGTGAGCCTTTACTTATACTTTACAAGGAGACGATAACATGATTTCTCGTGTGACACCACACACCATGTTATCTACAATGTAATATATTAGACAATATACATAATCATAAATATGCAAACAATGTGTAGGGGATCGATTGGCCGGCTAGAGGGGGTGAATAGCCCTCTTACGAGGATGTCGGAATTCTTTCATCTACAAAGCGTTAGCACAAGCGGAATATACAAATACAAATAAAGACAACACAAAAGATAGACAAGCAATACAAACACGAGATGTAACGTGCTTCACGGCTACGCCGCTAATCCACGGTCCGATTCGTCTAAGGTGAATCACTCCTCCAAATCTATCCACTAGATCTCTCTTTTGCACAATGCTAGGTTGAGGTAACCTCTTTTACACAAGGATCACTCTTCTACAATAGAATGGAGATTAGAACAAGTAGAAGAGTAGGGAATCATGTATGGCACTTTGGGAGAAGTTTAGAGCTCAAACATTTTTCTCCCAAAGTCCCACTCCCTCTCTTTTTATAGAGAAGAAGATTTTCATTCCGTTGGCCGCCACCAGTCGACTACTGCCCTTTGGCAGTCGACTACCGCCACGCTAATGGCCTCCGAACACGTCGGATCCTGACCGTTGTAGTCCAACGGAACACTTGGCAGTCGACTGATGGTCCTCACCCGATCATTCTTCGCCTTCGTAGTCGGTACCCGATCGGCTCACGAGCTGTCATGCGTGACATCCTCGGCGATGCCGCCATTCCATGCTGATCGGCCGGGCATAAACCCATCGATCGGATACGATCGAACACACTCGATTCGAGCGATCATTGCCATTACATGATATCGGTGTCGTGTGAAACTCAAACTTAACATAAGTTTAAGCTTCCGGCGCTTGGGTAAACCTTAACCCTTGCGGTCAAGTCTTCGACACTCAGCCATTCGGCCAAGTTCACCTAATGAGCTACTTACATTTCACTCATTCTCTCATCTCACTCGAAGTCCCTCGCCGAAGCTCTCTTCGTTCGCGGCCACGTCCCTCGGCAGCATCAGGCGCACGGCTCTACAATGCTCCTTCGCGTCTCTTGCCTCTGAAGTCTGCTTCCTTGGCTTCACTTCAAGTCATCTCGTCCGGTGGTCCCTCGGATGCTCTAAGCGCACGGCTTCCGCAAAGTCATCCTTCACCGACTCAAGGACCGAGGTTGTGAGGGTGAACCCGCCAAGGCTCCATGTGCGAATTACTAAGTCCTACAAGACTCCAACGCACATATCAAATAAAAATATCATCCTAACTTAAACCCTTTGCCACACACATCAAAACCTTATCATGGCAAGAGATTGCCCTAACAATCTCCCCCTTTTTGATGTGTGACAATCCGTTTAAGTTAGGTAAAAACATTTGATGAAAATTCTAAGGTAAGAAAGAATGTAAACATAAACATGATATAGCAACATGCAACTCCGCCTTAATCCATGAAACTCCCATACAAATTTTCTCCCCCTATCATAATTAACTTAAACATAATCAATTCTCCCCCTTTAACACCATCAAAAAGATTAACACTAAGTTATAAACCCATGGCATCAAGTCTAATAGAAGGAAAATACCAAAAACATGTTTAAAATCTGAATTCAAAAAATATTGATCATTCGCTATCGTATGTGATCATTGGCACAATGGATTCAAATTACGATTTTATGAATTTAAATGCATTAAAAAATCTAGAAAATTTGAAAAATCATGAAATTTGGAGAACATATTTCTTGTAATTATATTTATCAACAAAAAATAGTTTTTCAAGAAAAATCATTATATTTTCTTAGATTAGCCAAAATTCCAAAAGCTTTAAAAACCACTAGTTTTTGAGCATGTTAGTATCCATTTTAACACCTAGTTTTGTATCCAATTGTTTCAAAACATGAATACATAGATTTTAAAGTAAGAAATTGTTTTGAAAACTTATGAAATATCCAACCATGATCTTTGGGCAATATGTCTATGAATTAAACATAAGCCTTCCCCATGATTGGTCTATTATTGCTATTTTGATACCTTTAATGACCATCTAAATGCCATAGGCATTAGTGGACATTTGTATCATCCTAACATCTCACCCATGCTAAGTTTTCAATCAAAGTAGCCTATGGTGAGTGTGAGATGCATCCTAGGGGGTATTTGTATATACTTAACCATTATATTCATACAATTCTATCAAGGTTAAGTATCACCCTAACAATCCACATGATCATAATGACATATATGAATGAATTCTACATTATGATCATGAAACACATGTATTCATTAAATTGTTATCATGCATTAGGTATTATGTCATGATAATAAACAAATTATCACCTAAAGTATGATTTAACCCTATTTCTCATGATGACGTGCCAAATTTTAAAATCATAAATCATGATTGCAAACATACATAGCAATTACATTAATTATCATGATTTAAGCATTATTATCTATTTATGGGCACGTTATCATCACCCAACACTATTCTAAAAATGTTGTCCCGCCATCCTAAGTCAACCAAAATATGATATAGGTCAATTCCATATGGTTGACTACCCTAGGGGTTCTCTAACCCTTAAGGATGGATTTTGGAACCCAAAATAAGTTCTTGCCTATTGGGTTCACTAGATACTCCTTGGGGATCCATTTCCTAGCTATTACCTTCTTTATATCTTGTCTCCTAGAAATTAGGCATTTATAGGCCTTTTCATTTTTCTTTTCTTTATAACCTAGGCCTTTCTTATTAAAACTTGCCCGTTGGCTCCCAATTATCATATTCAATGTGTTGGAGCCAATTGTGAATTTTTCTAGGGCTTTTGTTAAATAGTCTACCTTTTCCCTTAAGGCCCTATTTTCATTTATACATGCATCACTAACATCTAATGGCACATAAAGATCATGTGAGCATGCATCATTTAAGCTAGAAGAAATATTATCATTTAAGCATGCATTTTCTAGCTTATTTCCCAATGCCTTAATTTGATTAAGCATGCTTTTATTTTTCTTTTTCATTCCAAATAAGTCCTTAGTTAAACTAGAAATTATGGAAACTATTTTCTTAGGAGAGGCATTCGTTACCATAGTTTCCATATCCTCTTCTTCTTCTTCGGATGAGGAGGATGTAGAAGCTCCTCCTTCACTTGAGCTTTCTCCTCTTGAGCTTGATCCTTCATTTTCGGAGGAAGAGCAATCCAAGTCATCAAAGGCCATCAAGGCCAAATTGGTGACAAAGACATTCTCCTCATCCGATGATAATGAGGAGGATGAGGATGGGTCATCCCAAGTCCTTGCCTTTAGAGCTTTGGTCTTCCCCTTTTCTTTTGTCTTCTTCTCCTCTTCCTTCTTTTTCTTGCTCATCTTTTTCTTCTTCTTTTCTTCTTTCGTTTTCTTCTCTTCCTTGCTCTTGTTTAGGAAGGGACAATTATCCCTTATGTGCCCCTCTCCTTGGCAATTGTAGCATATGACCTTCCCCCTTGGTCTTCTATTCCTATCATTTGATTTATGAAAATGAAAACCTTTTAAAGCACATCTTACCCTCCTTACCATATAGGCTTCTTCAGTGCTATCCATGGAGGAAGAGGAAGACGCTTCGTCATCGGAGGAGGAGGGGATTTCCATCTTCTTCTTCCCCTTGTTCGCTATCAAAGCTACTCCTCTTGAAGGTTGGATTTTTGGCTCTTCTTGTATTCCTTCAAGCCTCATTTCGTGGAGCTCCATTGTTGAGAAAAACTCCTCCAAGGTACTTACTTCCAAGTTCTTGAAGATGTAAAATGAATCCACCATGGAGCTCCATCTTGAGGACCGGGGAAAGGCATCTATGGCCTTCATTACCATATCCCAGTTGGAGAGCTTTTCTCCTACACTTGTTAGCCCAATTAATATTTCTTTAAATCTAGAATGTAAGGAAGTTACCTTTTCTCCCTTTTCAAGCTTAATATTTGATAGTTGGGAGCGGAGGAGATCTCTTCTTGCTAGCTTGGCTTCCGAAGTGCCTTCATGAAGTTCAACTAGCTTCTCCCACATCTCCTTAGCACTAGAACATTCCCCTATCCTATTGATTTCTTGTTGGGGGAGTACATTATAGAGATGGTGCTTGGCCATTGAATTTGCCAAATACTCCTCTGTTTGTCTTTTGCTCCATCTCGATTTCTCCAATGGCTCCCCATCTTCGTTCCTAGGCAACTCGAAACCGTTTTCCATAATTAACAATATTTAAAAGTCGGTTTCGAAGAATACCTCCATTCTATTTTTCCACCAAGAGAATTCGCCGTCGAACTTCGGTGGGTGGATGTTTGAGCGGGCATTTTTGATGTAGAGCTTGTTGCGGCGGTTAGTCCGGTGACAAGCAACCTTGCTCTGATACCACTTGTAGGGGATCGATTGGCCGGCTAGAGGGGGGTGAATAGCCCTCTTACGAGGATGTCGGAATTCTCTCATCTACAAAGCGTTAGCACAAGCGGAATATACAAATACAAATAAAGACAACACAAAAGATAGACAAGCAATACAAACACGAGATGTAACGTGGTTCACGGCTACGCCGCTAATCCACGGTCCGATTCGTCCAAGGTGAATCACTCCAAATCTATCCACTAGATCTCTCCTTTTCACAAAGCTAGGTGGAGGTAACCTCTCTTACACAAGGATCACTCTTCTACAATAGAATGGAGATTAGAACAAGTAGAAGAGTAGGGAATCGTGTATGGCACTTTGGGATAAGTTCAGAGCTCAAACATTTTCCTCCCAAAGTCCCACTCCCTCTCTTTTTATAGAGAAGAAGATTTTCTTCCCGTTTGCCGCCACCACGATCATTCGCCCTTTGGTAGTCATTGCGCCCTCAACGACCTCGAACACGCCGGATCCGGCAGTTGTAGTCTAACGAGAACACTTGGCGATCAACTAATGGTCCTCACCCGATCACGCCTTAGTCGGCCCGCGATCGGCTGGCGGTTCTGCCCGCGACATCCTCTGGCGATCATTGTCATTCCATAGCGATCGGCTGCATAAACCCATCGATCGGATACGATCGAACACACTCGACTTCAAGCGATCATTGCCATTACATATGATTGGTAGTGCCGTGTGAAACTCAAACTTAACATAAGTTTGAGCTTCCGACGGTCGGGTAAACCTTAACTCTTACGGTCAAGTCTCCGACACTCAGCCATTCGACAAAGTTGACCTAATGAGCTACTTACATTTCACTCATTCTCTCATCTCACTCGAAGTCCCTCGCCAAAGCTCTCTTCATTCGCGGCCACGTCCCTCGGCAGCATCAGGCGCACGGCTCTGTAATGCTCCTTCGCGTCTCTTGCCTCCGAAGTCTGCTTCCTTGGCTTCACTTCATGTCATCTTGTCCGGCGGTCCCTCGGATGCTCCAAGCGCACGGCTTCCGCAAAGTCATCCTTCACCGACTCAAGTACCGAGGTTGTGAGGGTGAACCCGCCAAGGCTCCATGTGCGAATTACTAAGTCCTGCAAGACTCCAACGCACATATCAAATAACAATATCATCCTAACTTAAACCCTTTGCCACACACATCAAAACCTTATCATGGCAAGAGATTGCCCTAACACAATGATCATCTGATTTTTATTTCAAAATAAAGATTTTCATTCAAAAGATAGACTTTTCACTATACATCCCAACAATCTCCCACTTATACTAAAAGACTATGTTGTCCTGATACTGCCATACATCTGATTCCCCTTCCCACTACATGCCTATCAAAGCTCTCGCTAGAAGGGCCTTAGTGAAAGGGTCTACCAGGTCATCCTCTGATGTAATCTAGGCGACAACAACTTCTACTCTCTTTACGATTTCTCGTATCAGGTGGTACTTGCGCTCTATGTGTTTACTTTCCTTCGAGTTTGCAACTGCACCACTATTATCACAATAAATTGTGATAGTTCTGGGCAAACCAGGAATCACATCCAAGTCCATCAGGAAGTTCTTGAGCCACACAACTTCTTTGGCCACCTTAGAGGCCGCCACATACTCAGCTTCCATGGTAGAGTCCGCCACGCATTTCTTCTTGACACTCCTCCATATAATGGCTCCACCTCCCAAAGTAAACACAAAACTTGAGGTAGACTTACTGTTATCCCTATCTGATTGGAAGTCGGAATCTGTATAACCCACAGGGAGTTATTGGTCTGCCTGGTAAACTAGCATATAATCTCTAGTCCTTCTCAGGTACTTCAATATATGTTTTACCGCAGTCAAATATCGCTGTCCTGGATTACTCTGATATCTGCTAACCATGCCCACGACAAAACAGATATCTGGTCTCGTACATAGCATTGCATACATGAGGCTTCCTACTGCCGAAGCATAAGGAACCACCTTCATCTCCTCTATCTCCTTAGATGTTCTAGGACACATTTCCTAAGATAAAGGAACTCGATGCCTGAAAGGTAGAAAACCATTCTTGGAGATTTGTATGCTAAACTGATTCATAATAGTGTTTATGTATGAAGCTTGGGATAAGCACAACATCCTTTTTCTATGATCCCTTATAAACTTGATCCCAAGGATGTGTCCCACTTCTCCCAAGTCATTCATGTCAAACTGTTTGGACAACCATACCATTACATCTGATAACACCTTGACATTATTGCCAATTAACAAAATGTCATCTACGTATAGTACAAGAAATATCACTATGTTTTCGTCACATCTCTTGTATACACAAGACTCATCCGGACTTTGAATAAATCCATAAGACTGGATTACCTCATCAAAGTGGATGTTCCAAGACCTCGAAGCTTGCTTCAATCCATAAATGGACTGATTAAGCTTACACACAAGATGCTCTTTGCCCTTTGCAATGAATCCATCTAGTTGCTTCATATAGATGTTTTCCTCAAGACTTCCATTAAGGAAAGCTGTCTTGACATCCATCTGCCACACCTCATAATCCATATGAGCTGCAATGCATAAGAGAATTCGGATAGACTTAAGCATGACTACCGGAGAAAAGGTCTCCTCATAATCGATACCCTCTTTCTGAGTATACCCTTTCGCAACAAGCCTTGCTTTGAAGGTCTCAACCTTCCCATCTTTTCCTCTCTTTCTTTTATAGATCCACTTGCAACCAATGGTTTTGCCACCATCGGGTGGTTCTACTAGCTCCCAGACCTGATTTGAATCCATAGATTCAATCTCAACATTCATTGCACTTTGCCAAGATACTGCATCTTTATCTTGGATTGCCTCGTCATATGTCCAGGGATCAGGTTCATGTTCGCCAGGGATCAAATCAGAAGATTCTCCCAAGAACATGAATCTATCAGGCTGTCTCACAACCCTCCCACTACGATGAGGTATCACCTATGTATCCTCTGTGACACGCGGTGCAATGACTTGTGGTATATGCTCTTGTACCGGTGGTACTGAAGAAGTGACTTCCCCTTTTAATTCCTCCAGAACAATCTTACTCATGGGCTTGGGGTTCATTACATAGTCTTCCTCTAGAAATCTGGCGTTCGTGCTAACGATCACCCTCTGATCTCTAGGACTATAAAACAAACCTCCTTTCGTTCCTCTAGAATAGCCAACAAACACGCGTACTACTGTACGAGGTTCCAACTTACCAACATCTGTCTTCAGCAAATGTGCTGGATTCCCCCAAATCTGAATATATCTTAGACTATGCTTTCACCCAGTCCACAATTCTGTGGGAGTAGAAGGCACTAATTTATATGGAACCAAGTTCAGAATGTACATTGTCGTATCTAGAGAATATCCCCAGAACGAATCTGTCAACTCAGAATAACAAATCATCGATCTAACCATCTCCATAAGAGTCCTATTCCTTCACTCTGCTACACCATTCTGCTGGGGTGTGTCAAGTGCAGACAATTGTGATTGAATCCCAGCCTATGATAAGTAATTCCTAAACTCACCCAAGAGGTACTCACCACCACGATTAGATCGTAGTGTCTTGATACTTTTACCTTGACATTTTTCCACATCAGCCTTAAATTCTTTGAACTTGTCAAAGCATTCAGACTTGCAGCACATCAAGTAAATGTATCCATATCTCGAATAATCATCTATAAAAGAGATGAAATACTCAAAACCACCTCTTGCTTGGATAGACATAGGACCACACAAATCAGAATGAACCAATTCTAACACATCTTTGGCTCTATACCCCTTGGCCTTAAAAGGCCTCTTGGTCATTTTACTCTCCAAGCAGGATTCGCAGGTTGGGAAATCTTCCACCACTAATGAACCCAGAGGTCCATCAGCTATCAACCTTTGAATTCTGCTTAGGTTAATATGACCAAGTCTTATATGCCAAAGTATGTTTGGTTCATCTTCGAAGGTTCTTTTCTCTTATTGGAATTAGAAGATGAGTTATTAACTTCTATTTGCATCGTGGGAGCTTTTGGTTCTAGTGTATAAAAATTTCCTATCAATGCACCCAAACAGATAATCTCCCTATTCCTTTTTATAACAACTCTATCATTAAAAGAAATAGAATATCCATCCATAAACAATTTAGAAACCGAAATTAAATTCTTTCTAAATAAAGGTACATAAAGGCAATTCTTAAGAACCAAAACTTTATTTTTCTCAAAAGATAAATGAACATCTCCCACTGCAACAACCTCCACCTTCGTGGCATCGCCCAAGTATACGGTAATCTCCCCCTCAGCTAGTCGTTGGGTTTCTTGGAACCCCTACAAAGTATTGCAGACATGATCAGCGACTCCCGTACCTACACACTAGGTGCCGGTAGATAACACCGCTTAACCATATTTTAATGACTAGACCAAAGGATATACCTTTGTTCTGCTTCCGATTGGGACAATCCTTCTTCCAATGTCCATCCTGCTTGCAAGTGAAGTACTTGCCTTTCGACTTCTTCACTCCTCCCTGAGATCCTCCCACTAGCTTTGCTCCACCTTGTTTCTTCTTCTTCTTGCCTTTCGGCTTAGAAGTAGAAACCTTCTGAGCAACCATGGCCTAAGCCTGAGCAAGCCTTTCTGTCGACTGGAGAATGATATCGACCTGGGTTTCCCCATCGATCTCAGCTCCAAGGACTTTCAGCTCATTTGCAGGCTTAGGAGGATACTCTTCGAAGAGTACATACTTGTACTCCTCAGCAGTTGAGACAATATCAAGATTCTTTTTTCCAATCAACATAATTATGTACAGTAAGTTTATTTTCCTTTAGTATCATAGCAAGTGGACTGAAAGCCATTTTGAAAACACTAAGAATCACATAGATCATTACTTTAGATTTCAAAAAATTATTGATTCCTCAAACAATAAAATTTTAAAATCAACCAACACCTCAAAACACCGAGAATATCATATGCCACGATCGTGTGGACGTATACGAATTCTACATTTGTAAGAGGAGGTTTTACCCATTAATTTTACTATCTTGTCAACCTAACTTTTTGACAAATAAAATTAATAGTTGGTTTCTCTTCAACCCTACAAATAAAAGCAGTGACTCCGATGGGAAGGATAGTCCTATTTGCATCTAAGTATTCACCATTACTCGATACAAAGGAAATTATCTCGGGTTATGTGCCTTCCGATGGGGAAGTACACATGCTCCTAAATAATTTCCTATAACCATATCCGACCCTATGATCCACAAACAAACTCATCCGATGGGGAGGAAGGCACTCAGAGCCGACGTGCAAGTTTGCTTGCATCACATGTCAAATCATAATGGAGGCCATGGGAATTTATAAAAATATCCTTCTCCCACTTAGTAATTTGAAATTGAGGAATTTTCTAGCCTACTACATGCATATCAAACAAAAAGCAATAAATATGAAAAATAAAAAAAAATTCAACTATTATGACTTTTGTCTTCAATATGTCTCCCGTCGTATTGCCATCTCGTCCGCTCCTCCCTACGCCTTGTACAAGTCATCCGGAGATCCGAGCCGAGAAAAAATATTTTAATTTACATCCATCGATCCTATACTCCACAAGGGAGTGTACATGAAATCTAGATCGAAAGTAAACTAAAATAAAAGGAGTGGCTAAACAATGTCGTATCTAATTACAAAAATTAAATACTAGCCTTGTCAACCCCGAGGATTCAACAAAATATATAATTACACACATACAATCAAATACACACATATGACCATAATAGTTGGATCCTATGCCTGCAACCAAAGAGTTAAACTACGCATATCCTACTATTATCCGACACATATAATATATGAAAAGTGCATAAAAGTAACCGAATCCTAAACACACAAAATCAGAAACCGTGGCTCTGTTACCACTTGAAAGTTTTGGAACCGAAGCTCTGATACCACTTGAAGGTATTGGAACTGAAGCTCTGATACCACTTGAAGGTAGGAAACATCGCTTCCCACTTCAACTCGGTCGCTTGTTCATGGTGATCCCATCGATGTCCCCGGATTAAAAAATTTAATCCTAGACAAAAGGGATCACCCAAGAAAACTTTTCATCGTCGTGCTATTCAATTAGAGTAGTCACTTGAACAAACTTTTTGTTCAAGCAACCAACTCTATTCTACGAATAGCCGCGAAATAGACGATGTACGGATCGCCGGCTTTTGTGTTTATGTTCGGGGTCCAAGTATATTTAGCCACAAAATAAAATATATCATGCATATATAATTGAAACCAATTATAAATATGTTACATAAGAAAATAGACAAGTATTATACCTCTCGATCTTCTATTGTATGTCCTTCCTCCTTTTGGACGTCGTGTGTGTTAGTAATATATGAGAGATGTCCTAAGACAATCGCCTTATGTATGAACCATTTATATGATAAATGAAGATTCACTATTTGAGTATACATGTTTTATGTATTTAATTGGATCTTAAACTCATTTACTGAATGTCCACGATACGATTCACAACATGAGAGAATTTGTGATTGGATCACAACTAGTGAGTATCTCTACATGTGTAGTTGTGATGTATCGGAATTATCCCTAGTCGATGAATTGATGGATTTAGACACCATCAATTCTGTCGAGACTAGCACGAGGTATACTCCTTGGTGTATCCAAGCAGCTGATTCTCACTAGCTGGAGACATAGTGATGTCCGGAGTTAATCGTGGATGCTAGTTATGGTAACTAGTTCATTGGAGTCACCAACCGTAAGACTTCATATGGTTCTCTGCATATATAGATATGTCAATGAAGTTCTTACTATAGCTTAAGTGCGATGTTCCTTTGACTTGTGGTATTCAAGTCATCTTGATCATGGAGACTTATGCTTTGACATCTTAAGCAAACATCTGAGAGATGTGGACTGAGATGATTGGGTATAAGTCGAAGTGATCGAAGGTGTTTGAATAGCCTATAAAGGATTCACCACTCCTTGCGAGGAGATGTATACCCATGGCCTCTCGTCGGATTGTTACTAAAGTCTTTGGCCAAGCATTACATGTTTAGAGTAAGGTACTCTTCGATACATGTGCAGTAACTAGAATCCGTAGGGCGAGAAATGATACTTGGGCTAGGTGTGGCGTAGTCGACCTAGTGGGGTGACACTATATAGACCATGTCACGAACCAAGTGGGTATAAGATGAGTGAAGGAATGGGGCACGATTCATTCGAAGCTCTTTGAAGGGTTTGAGAAATAGTTACGGATCAGCGTTGATCTTTTCGGTTAATTGGGGATCATGATGTACTACTAGGTGCCACTCATGATCGTTCTATAATTAATGGTTAATTATAGACGGCCAACATAAACCGAGAACCTATTTGGTCACATGCACAACGAGCGTAATCCGAAGGATTTAAAGCGAGCTTGAGAATGGGATTCTCAGACCGAGAGAAACAAGGTTTGGTTGGACCAAACATAAGCGAGCATGTAATTGTTTGATCACAATGGAAGCGTGGATGGGCGTCTTATGAAGGCGTAATGGATGAACCAAAATGGTTTGGTTCTAATCAATGGAGGAGAATAAACCAAAGGGTTTGGTTTATTTTAAGCGAATGAACCAAAAGTTGGTTCGGTTCGTTTTAACTTAAAATAAACCATCATGGTTTGGTTTATTTTAACTTATCTTAATGGAGCGGGTTAACGGGCCTAATGGTTATGATCCAATAACCATTAAGAGAATTAGTTCTCTATAAAAGAGGGCTTATGGGATAATTAAGCCCTAATCCAAAAACCCCTAGCCCTAAGGTTGCCGCCCACCTCCTCCTTGGAGCTCTCGGCGCCAACCTATTGCTGCCGCCCAAAGCTCCTCCAACCGGCGTCCAGAAGGCTACTTCCTTCCCCCTCGCCAGCATTGAGCTGCTGCCGGTTAGTGCTCTGGTGATCTCCTTCAAGTTTGGCATCAAGGTGAGCTCTATCTCCCTTGGTTGGCCGGCGCCTATCACCTCCACCAAACCTGTCCAGTTTTCTGGACAGCTTGTTCTCCTCTCGTCGGAGCATCATTTGGACGACAGTTAGAGCTCCGACAGCGGCTAACTTACCGGGGATTCGATCTCCGGTAATCCTCTGAGGTGGAGGACGAAGGATTCGTCAATTGGTTGACGAATACCTCTCCGGAGAAGCGAGTTTTGAGAACTCGTATTAGGATCTAAATTTGGATTCGGATCGTGATCATCTCTCGATCACGTCATCTTCAACACGAGGCTAGTAACCCGTACGAAGACGAAGCTCGTGGCTTAGCGAAGTCATCCTGAGGAACTCGGCGTGGATACGGATAGAGACGATTCTAACGAGGATCGTTCCGGTTGATGTCGTTCCCGCTACACGTCATACGAAAGGTATAACGTAGATAAATTTCCTTTTATTGCAAATTTAAATTTACGGTTATGTCTACACTTGTTGTAATATGCATGCGTGTGTTGTGTGTGTTGTAATAAATGTAGATTTATTATTTTTATTGCTTCCGCTGTGTTCATGTTTACGAAACGTGATCGAACACACACACGCCGCGGTGCCGAAAACCCAACAGTGGTATCAGAGCCAGGTTGTGTTTCGACATAATCGTAAAATGGTTTTGCGATAGTCATAATGTTTTTTATGGAAATTTTCTAATTTTGGAAATTTAGAAGTATTTATGGAAATTTTTCAATTTTGGAAAGTCTAGAAGTATTTATGGAAATCTTCCACTTTTGGAAAGTTGGAAGTATTTATGGAAATCTTCCACTTTTGGAAAGTTGGAAGTATTTATGGAAAGTTGGAAGATGCATAACATTAAGTAGTTTTAATGATTTAGGAAATTGGTTTCCTAAATAGATTTTCCTTAATCAAATAATTCCATAAATATAATATGTGATTAGATTTGGAAATTTGTTTCCTAATTTAATTATGATTTGATTTGGAGAATCAAATCTTAAACATATTTTATTTCCATAAATAGTTATGACATATAAGGAAATATATACATGACATAATTGTATGTCATGTAATTGCATTAGATGCATAACATTATGTCATGCGTGTCGTGACATGTAGATGTTTGCCATGTATGCCATGCCATGTAGATAATAGTTATTTGCATGCAAAGAGGATGAGACATAAAACCCTTAAACAATATTAAAGCCTACACCTTCCATTGATATGGTTAGAACCAGAGTTCCGTTTCTTGTTTGGGTTGTTGGACTCTCTCCAAGCCCGGCTCGAACCTGAACATGTTCAAACCATGGAATAGTTTAATACTAATATGGTTAGACTCAGAGGTCAATCGTTAGCTTTGGTTGTTGGACTCTCTCCAAGCTGGGCTAATTGGTTGAATGCGCTCTAACCATATTAAAACTATTTCTCGATTAATGGGTTGGCTTTAACCTGGAGCATCGGCTTGTTGGACTCTCTCCAAGGTCGATTTAAAGGGAGGTGAAGTTGGGTGCTATGCATATGATGCATACTTGTTAATGTGTTAACAACCCAATGTATGTGTGAACATTCAATTAGTTGATAGCACATTGTGATAGTTGCATATATGTGATATGCAATCGGTATAGATGATACCTACCGTCGTAGTTATGAATGGCTTGTTGGACTCTCTCCAAGGTTGTTCATAACTATGATGGATATCAGCCCATTCGGAGATGGACCTACGATCTCCCGAAGTAATTGTTTCAGTCGCAATGGAAGCGTGGATGGGTCGAGTCTTATGAAGACGTAATGGATGAACCAAAATGGTTTGGTTCTGATCCAATGGAGGAGAATAAACCAAAGGGTTTGGTTTATTTTAAACGAATGAACCAAAAGTTGGTTCGGTTCGTTTTAACTTAAAATAAACCATCATGGTTTGGTTTATTTTAACTTATCTTAATGGAGCGGGTTAACGGGCCTAATGGTTATGATCCAATAACCATTAAGAGAATTAATTCTCTATAAAAGAGGGCTTATGGGATAATTAAGCCCTAATCCAAAAACCCCTAGCCCTAAGGTTGCCGCCCACCTCCTCCTTGGAGCTCTCGGCGCCAACCTATTGCCGCCGCCCAATGCTTCTCCAACTGGCATCCAGAAGGCTGCTTCCTTCCCCCTTGCCGGCGTCGAGCTGCTGCCGGTTAGTGCTCCGGTGATCTCCTTCAAGTTTGGCATCAAGGTGAGCTCTATCTCCCTTGGTTGGCCGGTGCCTATCACCTCCACCAAAGCTGTCCAGTTTTCTGGACAGCTTGATCTCCTCTCGTCGGAGCGTCGGTTGGACGACGGTTAGAGCTCCGACAGCGGCTAACTTACCGGGGATTCAATCTCCGGTAATCCTCTGAGGTGGAGGACGAAGGATTCGTCAATTGGTTAACGAATACCTCTCCGGAGAAGCAAGTTTTGAGAACTCGTATTAGGATCCGAATTTGGATTCGGATCGTGATCATCTCTCGATCACGTCGTCTTCAACACGAGGCTAGTAACCCGTACGAAGACGAAGTTCGTGGCTTAGCGAAGTCATCCCGAGTAACTCGGCGTGGATACGGATAGAGACGATTCTAGCGAGGATCGTTCCGGTTGATGCCGTTCCCGCTACACGTCATACGAAAGGTATAACGTAGATAAATTTCCTTTTATTGCAAATTTAAATTTATGGTTATGTCTACACTTGTTGTAATATGCATGCGTGTGTTGTGTGTGTTATAATAAATGTAGATTTATTATTTTTATTGCTTTCGCTGTGTTCATGTTTACGAAACGTGATCGAACACACACACGCCGTAGTGCCGAAAACCCAACAGTGTGGGCGACGATCTACTAAAACTCGAAGCTCCTAGATGTAGGGGATCGATTGGACGCTAGTGTTAGTAATATATGAGAGATGTCCTAAGGCAATCACCTTATGTATGAACCATTTATATGATAAATGAAGATTCACTATTTGAGTATACATGTTTAATGTATTTGATTGGATCTTAAACTCATTTACTGAATGTCCACGATACGATTCACAGCATGAGAGAATTTGTGATTGGATCACAACTAGTGAGTATCTCTACATGTGTAATTGTGATGTATCGGAATTACCCCTAGTCGATGAATTGATGGATTTGGACACCATCAATTCTGTCGAGACTAGCACGAGGTATACTCCTTGGTGTATCCAAGCAGCTGATTCTCACTGGCTGGAGACATAGTGATGTCCGGAGTTGATCGTGGATGCTAGTTATGGTAACTTGTTCATTGGAGTGACCAGCCGTAAGACTTCATATGGTTCTCTGCATATATAGATATGTCAATGAAGTTCTTACTGTGTCTTAAGTGCGATGTTCCTTTGACTTGCGGTATTCAAGTCATCTTGATCATGGAGACTTATGCTTTGACATCTTAAGCAAACATCTCTAAGGAAATGTGGACCCGGGATGATTGGGTATAAGTCGAAGTGATCGAAGGTGTTTGAATAGCCTATAAAGGATTCACCACTCCTTGCGAGGAGATGTATACCCATGGCCTCTCGTCGGATTGTTACTAAAGTCTTTGGCCAAAGCATTACATGTTTAGAGTAAGGTACTCTTCGATACATGTGGAGTAACTAGAATCCATAGGACGAGGAAATGATACTTGGGCTAGGTGTGACGTAGTCAGCCTAGTGGGGACTGACACAATAGACCATGTCCTGAACCAAGTGGGTATAAGATGAGTGAAGGGAATGGGGCACGATTCATTCGAAAGCTCTTGAAGGGTTTCGTAAATAGTTCGGATCAACCGTTGATCTTTTCGGTTAATTGGGGATCATGATGTACTACTAGGTGCCACTCATGATCGTTCTATAATTAATGGTTAATTAGAGACGGCCAACATAAACCGAGAACCTATTTGGTCACACGCACAACGAGTGTAATCCAAAGGATTTAAAACGAGCTTGAGAATGGGATTCTCAGACCGAGAGAAACTATGTTTGGTTGGACCAAACGTAAAGCGAGCATGAAATTGTTTCAGTCGCAATGGAAGCGTGGATGGGCAGTGTCTTATGAAGACATAATGGATGGACCAAAATGGTTTGGTTCTAATCCAATGGATGAGAATAAACCAAAGGGTTTGGTTTATTTTAAACGAATGAACCAAAAGTTGGTTCGGTTCGTTTTAACTTAAAATAAACCATCATGGTTTGGTTTATTTTAACTTATCTTAATGGAGCGGGTTAACGGGCTTTATGGATATGATCCATTAACCATTAAGAGAATTAGTTCTCTATAAAAGTGGGCTTAAGGGATTGTTAAACCCAAATCCAAAATCAAAACCCTAGCCTCCAAGGAGTTGCCGCCCAACCTGTTTGTGCCGCCCAAGCTCCTTGCCGCCCAGCTTGATTGTGCTGCCGTCAAGACCCTTGCCGGCGTCCAAGCTCCAGCCGGTGAACCTCCGGCGACCCTCCGGTGATCCCCTAAAAGGTTCGGCATCAAGGTGAGCTTTTGTCTCCTTGTTTTGGCCGGCGCCTATCTCCTCCACCAAGCTGTCCAGTTTTCTGGACAGCGTCTTCTCCTCTCGTCGGAGCGTCCTTTGGACGACGGTTAGTGCTCCGACAGCGGCTAACATACCGGGGATTTGATCCCCGGTAATCCTCTGAGGTGGAGGACGAAGGATTCGTCAATCGGTTGACGAATACCTCTCCGGAGAAGCAAGTCTTGAGGACTTGTTTTAGGTCCAAATTTGGATTCGGATCGTGATCATCTCTCGATCACGTCGTCTTCAACACGAGGCTAGTAACCCGTACGAAGACGAAGCTCGTGGCTTGGCGAAGTCATCCCGAGGAGCTCGGCGTGGATACGGATAGAGACGATTCTTACGAGGATCGTTCCGGTTGATGCCGTTCCCGCTACACGTCATACGAAAGGTATAACGTAGTTTAAATTTCCTTTTATTGCAATTTTAATTTACGGTTATGTCTACACTTGTTGTAATAGCATGCGTGTGTTGTGTGTGTTGTAATAAATAGGAGTATTTATTATTTTTAATTGCTTCCGCTGTGCTCATGTTTACGAAACATGATCGAACACACACACGCCGCGGTGCCGGAAACCCAACAGCTAGAGGGGGGGTGAATAGTGTTGTACTATGCGTCGATGGAATTCGTTCATGATCGCCTCTACAAATATCGTTAGCACAGTGGAAACAAAGATAATAAAGCAATAACGAAAAACATAATCACAAACACAATTGTTTAACGTGGTTCGGAACCTCAAGGTTCAAACTCCACAGTTGAACTCAACGAGCTCTAGTGATGCACACACAACCACTAATCACAAATAACTCCTTCTCGGAACAATCCGGAGGTGGAGAAACCTCGTACAATGATTACAAAATCAATACACGAAAATACAAGCAAAATACAAAGAAATGTAAAGAACACTTTACAAAACTATGGTTTGAGCGCTTTGCTTGTTGGTTACTTGGATGAGGTTGATGGGCCTTAAAATCCACCTGCAAATCGCCTTCAAATAGCCCCAAGAAAGATCCCAAAGAACCAATGTAGAAATCCTCCATGAGCTCCTCTTTTTAACCTTCATCGGGCTTGATTTCCATCGATCAGTCGACTGTCATAAGTCACCAGTCGATTGATGCCACTGTTGCTATGAGACAATGGCTCAATTCATGTTGGACAAGTTCCAACGGGACTCTCACCAGTCGACTGCCAACATTGGCACTGATCATTGCCCGTCGTCAATCGCCCGATCGACTACTACGAGCATTTTGTGTCGCGATTAAACCAACGATCGCCATGATCGCCATACATGGCAATCGGCCGACCGCATCGGCGATCGATTAATGACGATAGCCGAGTCATTGCGAGCCTTTTCAGCCCCTAATCGACAGTCGAACTCAAGTCGACTCACGGCAGTCGAACCGACCATAATGTCAGTCGACTGTCAACCTCAAACATGAGGTTTTAACCCAAGTATGGTGCCCCCATACTTGCTAGACCACCCTTAGCCTAGACCTAAGCCTTCTAGCCACCTCCATCAGCCTCGCGCCCCTCCAAGTCATCCATGACTTGTTCATTCATTGCGCTAGCCTTCAGGTGCTTCCATCGGCTATGTCATGCTAACGGTGTCTACACCGCCAAGGCACATTAGACTTACGCCGCCAAGACTCCGCTTGGAATTTACGCCGCCAACCATTGGATTTATGCTGCCAAAACTCCCGCTTGGACTTTATGCCGCCAATATCAATCCTCTTGGACTTCTCAAATGCCAAGACTCAAGCTTGGACTTTCCCTTTCCAACCCATGTTGGACTTTCCATGCCAAGACCCATGCTTGGAATTTTCTTTGCCAACCCATGTTGGACTTTCCATTTACCAATACCCATGCTTGGACATTCCGAAAAACCACATGGTCAACCCTAGTCAACCATCAAAGTCTCCCTGGAGTCAAACTGGAGTCCGGTCAATCATGACTCGGGTCGATTGCTTCAACGATCTCCCCAACATTATAACCGACATTAATGTCAAACATCAATGTCCAAGCTCCATGTCAAACATACTTTGTCAGACATCAAAATATCACTCGAGTCAAACTCGAGTATGGTCAATCGTGACCAGGGATGATTGCACCAACACTAGATCACCAATCTTCCTTCCTTGTTCGCTCCGAACAAGAGGAAGAATAAGAAACAAAGCACTTCTCCTTCTTTCAACCAACCACCAAGCTCCAAGCTTGGTGCTTGCCGCCGGCTAAGAAGGAGAACAAGGAGATGAAGAAAAGGGCCGGCCAAAAGCTAAAAGGGGAAGACCCTATGCACCGACCAAGGATGAAGAGGAGAAGGTTGGACGCCGGCCAAGCCAAGGGGAGACGGAGAAGGAAGGGTGCCGGCCACCTAAGGTAGAAGAAGAAAAGGAAAAACTTCCTTATTTGTGGCTGCCCAAGAACAAACCCTAACTCCAAGCCTCTTGCCGCCCAACCCTAATCTCCCTTGCTTCTAATTAATTTCCATGCCAACCCTTAAGCCCCTTTTTATAGAGTTAGGGAGAAGCCTTGTTTTAATCTCCACCATTGGTTCTAGGGATTTAATCTCAACCGTTGGATCTAGAGATTTAATCTCAACCGTCGGATCTTGAGATTTAATCTCTACCTTTGGATCTAGAGTTTTGTTTTCATCCATTGGATCTAGGCTTCATGAGGTATTAATAGGCTACAATAGGGACCATGAGGAGGAGTTGGATCTTAGCCACCCAATGGATCAAGCCCACATAAAGTCCGATCAATTAATGGCTATCCATTCCACTATAGGATTATCATTGATCTACCACACCAACCCCCATAAGTTAATATGGGCTTCATATATTATTTGTGTAGGGATGTATACTGAAAAATCTATATTTTCTATGAACATCTTTATTTTAAAATAAGAATCACATGATCATTTTTTGCATATGATTATGGAATATTGTCTAATACTTTACATTATAGATAACATGGTGTGTGGTGTCACACAGGAGATCATGTTATCGGCCCCTTGAAAAGTATAAGTAAAGGCTCACAACTGAGATGGCTTTGGACAAACCATCGGAATGGTTGTAGTGTGATTTGGTATTGGTTTGTCTTGTCCATAGAATCACCCTAGTGCACTTTGTGTGTATTAACAGGACCGACTTAGAGGTGATTCAATTTATTGCTGACTACCTAATCGAATCGAACCACAGATATTATTTAGTACATGCTCTTATCCCGATATAATAACGGGCACATATACTTAGTACTCATCTCTTTGATTTATCAATGGGCGAGATTTATAGATTAAATTGATAGGTTCGGTAAGTTGGGAGATGAAATTATTTATATGGTGTGTCGTTGATTATAGGAGGAAACCGTGTCCTATATATTAAGATGATGATGTCCCATTGAGGAGCTCATAAGGTTCATCATGTAAACCCTGCAGGTGGACTTGGTCCGGCATGATGAAAAGGTTGAGTGGTACTACACAAGGAGTTAGATGTTGATTAATTAATGGTCATTAAATTAATTAATCGACGGACATTCGAGATCTTAAACACGGGGAGAAAATGTACAAATAATATATGGAGCCCATATTATCATATGGGGGTTGGTGAGGTAAATCAATGATGAACCTTTAGTGGATTGGATCATCATTAGTGGATCAGACTTTATGTGGGCTTGATCCATGGGTTGCCAAGACCCAACTCCTCCTCATGGTCCCTAATGTAGCCTATTAACACCTCATGATTTTTAGATCCAATGGATAGAAACAAAATTCTAAGATCCATAGGTAGAGATTAAATCTCTAAGATCCGACGGTTGAGATTAAATCTCTAGATTCGACGGTTGAGATTAAATCCCTAGAACCAATGGATGAGATTAATTCATGACTTATCCCTAACTCTATAAAAGGATGTCAAGGGAGTTGGCATGACAAGATTGATGAGAGCTAGGGTTTTTGGCCGGCAAGGAAGAGGAATCCTAGTTGAGATAGGATTAAGATTAGGGTTTGGAGGCAAGGGTGGCACCAAATAAGGAAGGTATTCTTCTCTTCTTATTCCTCTTTTGCCCAACGTCCATCACCTCTCCAGCCTTTTTTCCAGGCTTGGCCGGTGCCCAAAAGTTCCCTTCTCCTTCTCCTTAGGTGGTGGAAACAAGATATAGGGCTTCCCTTGGTGTCTTGGTTGTTTTCCACCATCTTCTCCTTCACCTAGTTGGCCGGCGGCAAGGATAGTTTTAGTTTCTTGTTGGTTGTTTCTAGAGAGGAGAAAAACCTTGTTTCTATTCTTCCTCTTTCTTTGGAAGAGCAAGGAAGGAAGATTTGCGATCTTGGAGCTTCGACTTTTGGTAGATAGTCACCCACACGACGTCCAAAAGGAGGAAGGACATACATTAGAAGATCAAGAGGTATATCTATTCTCTTTTCTCTTTTGTTTGTTGCTTGTTTTTGTTTTTCAATTATAAGCATGTTATAAATCTGTAAATGGCTAAATAATACTTGGATCCCGGCCATAAACACAAAAATCGGTGATCCGGACATTGTCTATTCCGTGGCTACTCGTAGAATAGAGGATGGTCGCTTGAAAAACTAGTTTGTTCAAGTGACCTCTCTAAACGAATAGCACGACGATGACTTGGTGGTTTGGGCAATCCCTTTTGTTTAGGATTAAATTTTTTTAATCTGGGGACATCGAAGGGATCTCCATGGACAAGCTACCGAGGTGAAGTGGGAAGCGAAGTTTCCCCTCACGGACTCGATAAGCAAAAACCTTCAATTGGTATCAGAGCTTTCGGGCAAAACCTACAATTTGTATCAGAGCCAAGGTTTCTGGTTTTGTGTGTTTAGGATTCGGTTAATTTTTATGCACTTTTTCATATATTATATATGTCGGATAATAGTAGGATATGCGTAGTTTAACTCTTTGGTTGCAGGCATACGATCCGACTATTATGGCCATATGTGTGTATGTGATTTTTTGTGTGTAAATATATATTTTATTGAATCCTCGGGGTTGACGAGGCTAGTATTTAGTTTTGGTAAATTAAATACGGAATTGTTTAGCCACTCTATATTTTATTTTACTTTCAATCTAGATTTCATGTACACTCCCTCGTGGAGTATATGATCGATGGATGTAAATTAAAATAGGTTTTAGTCTCAGCTCGGATCTCCGGATGGCTCGTACATGGCGTAGGAGGAGCGAACGAGATGGCGATGCGACGGGAGACATATTGAAGACAAAAGCCATAATAGTTGGAAAATAATTTATTTTTCATATTTATTGTTTTTTGTTTGATATGCATGTCGTAGGCTAGGAAAATTCCTCAATTTCTAATTACTAAGTGGGAGAGGGAATTTTTTTAAAATTCTCACGGCCTCCATTACGATTTGACAAGTGATGCAAACAAACTTGCACGTCGGCTCTAAGTGCCTTCCTCCCCATCGGATGAGTTTGTTTGTGGATCACAGGGTCAAATATGGTTATAGGAAATTATTAAGAAGTGTGTGTACTTGCCCATCGTAAGCACATAACCCGAGATAATTACCTTGGTACCGAGTAATGGTGAACACTTAGATACAAATATAAGTATCCTCCCCATCGGAGTCACTGCTTTTATTTGTAGAGCCGAAGAGAAACCAACTATTAATTTTACTTGTCAAAAAGTTAGGTTGACAAGATAGTAAAATTAATGGGTAAAACCTCCTCTTACAAATGTAGAATTCATATACGTCCACACTATCATGGCATACGATATTCTCGGTGTTTTGAGGTGTTGGTTGATTTTGAAATTTTATTATTTGAGGAATCAATAATTTTTTGAAATCTACAGTAATGATCTATGTGATTCTTAGGATTTTCAAAAATGACTTTCAGTCCACTTACTGTGATACTAAAGGAAATAAACTTAGTGTACCCAAATAATGTTGATTGGAAAATAATCCAGATATTGTATTATATGCTAAGGAGTATAAGTATGCACTCTTCGAAGAGTGTCCTCAAGCCATGGTTGCTCAAAAAGGTTTCTACTTCTAAGCCGAAAGGCAAGAAGAAGGAGAAACAAGGTGGAGCAAAGGTGGTGGGAGGATCTCAGGGAGGAGTGAAGAAGCCGAAAGGCAAGTACTTCACTTATAAGCAGGATGGACATTAGAAGAAGGATTGTCCCAGTCCGAAACAGAACAAAGGTATATCCTTTGGTCTAGTCGTTGAAACATGATTAGCGGTGTTATCTACTGGCACCTGGTGTATAGATACGAGAGCCACTAATCATGTCTGCAACACTTTGCAGGGGTTCTAGGAAATCCGACGACTAGCTAAAGGGGAGATTACCATTTACTTTTGCAATGTCATGAAGGTGGCGACTATTGGAGTGGGAGAAGTTTTATTTATCTCTTGAGAAAAATAAAACTTAGGTTCTGGAAAATTCCCTTTATGTACCTTTATTTAGAAAGAACTTAGTTTCAGTTTCTAAATTGTTTATGGATGGATATTCTATTTCTTTTAATGATAGAGCTGTTATAAGAAGGAATAGGGACATTATCTGTTCGAGTGCATTGATAGTAAATTTGTACACACTTGAACCAAAACCTCCCACGATGCAAATTGAAGTTATTAACTCATCTTCTAATTCCAATAAGAGAAAAGAACCTTAGAAGATGAACCAAACATATCTTTGGCATCTTAGGCTTGGTCACATTAACCTAAGCAGAATTCAAAGGTAGATAGCTGATGGACCTTTGGGTTCATTAGTGGTCGAGGATCTCCCAACCTGTGAATCTTGCTTGGAGGGTAAGATGACCAAGAGGCCTTTTAAGGCAAAGGGGTATAAAGCCAAAGATGTGTTAGAATTGATTCATTCTGATTTGTGTTGTCTTATGTCTATCCAGGATAGAGGTGGTTTTGAGTATTTTGTCTCTTTTATAGACGATTACTCAAGATATGGATACATTTACTTGACGCACCACAAGTCTGAATGCTTTGACAAGTTCAAAGAATTCAAGGCTGATGTGGAGAAACGTTAAGGTAAAAGTATCAAGACACTACAATCTGATCGTGGCAGTGAGTACCTCATGGGAGAATTTAGGAACTACTTATCATAGGCTGGGATTCAATCCCAATTGACTGCACCTGGCACACCCCAGTAAAATGGTATAGCAGAGCGAAGGAATAGGACTCTTATGGAGATGGTTAGATCGATGATGAGTTATTCTGACTTGCCAGATTCGTTCTGGGGATATGCTCTAGATATAGCAGTGTACATTTTGAACTTGGTTCCATCTAAATCTGTGCCTTCTACTCCCACAGAATTGTGGACTGGGTGAAAGCCTAGTCTAAGACATATTCGGATATGGGGGAGTCCAGCACATGTGCTAAAGGCAGATTCTGGTAAGTTGGAACCTCGTACAGAAGTACGCATGTTCGTTGGCTGTCCTAGGGGAACGAAGGGTGGATTGTTTTATAGTCCTAGAGATCAGAGGGTGATCGTTAGCATGAACGCCAGATTTCTAGAGGAAGACTATGTGATGAGCCATAAGCCCAAGAGTAAAATTGTTCTGGAGGAGTTAAAAGGGGAAGTCACTTCTTTAGTACCACCGGTACAAGAGGATATACCACATGTCACTACACCGTGTGTCACAGAAGATACACAGGTGATACCTCGTCATAGTGGGAGGGTTGTGAGACAACCTGATAGATTCATGTTCTTGGGAGAATCTTCTGATTTGGTCCCTGGCGAAAATGAACCTGATCCCTGGACATATGACGAGGCAATCCAAGATAAAGATACAGTATCTTGGCAAAGTGCAATGAATGCTGAGATTGAATCTATGGATTCAAATCAGGTCTGGGAGCTAGTGGAACCACCCGATGGTGTAAAAACCATTGGATGCAAGTGGATCTAGATGAGAAAGAGAGGAATAGATGGGAAGGTTGAGACCTTCAAAGCGAGGCTTGTTGCGAAGGGGTATACTCAGAAAGAGGGTATCGATTATGAGGAGACCTTTTCGCCGGTAGCCATGCTTAAGTCTATCCAGATTCTCTTATGCATAGTAGCTCATATGAATTATGAGGTGTGGCAGATGGATGTCAAGACAACTTTCCTTAATGGAAGTCTTGAGGAAAACATCTACATGAAGCAACCAGAGGGATTCATTGCTAAGGGCAAAGAGCATCTTGTATGTAAGCTTAATCGGTCCATTTATGGATTGAAACAAGCCTCGAGGTCTTGGAACATCCGATTTGATGAGGTGATCCAGTCTTATGGATTTATTCAAAGTCCGGATGAGTCTTGTGTATACAAGAGATGTGACGAAAACGTAGTGGTATTTCTTGTACTATACGTAGATGACATTTTGTTGATTGGCAATAATATCAAGGTGTTATCGGACGTAAGGGTATGGTTGTCTAAACAGTTTGATATGAAGGCTTGGGGGAGGTGGGACACATCCTTGGGATCAAGGTTATAAGGGATCATAGGAAAAGGATGTTGTGCTTATCCCAAGCTTCATACATAGACACGATTATGGAGTGTTTTAGCATGCAGAACTCTAAGAAGGGTTTTCTACCTTTCAGGCATGGAGTTCCTTTATCTAAGGAGATGTGTCCTAGATCATCTGAGGAGATAGAGGAGATGAAGGCGGTTCCTTATGCTTCGACAGTAGGAAGCCTCATGTATGCGATGCTATGTACGAGACCAAATATCTGATTTGTCGTGGGCATGGTCAGTAGATATCAGAGTAATCCAGGACAGGGACATTGGACTACGGTAAAGCATATATTGAAGTGCCTGAGAAAAACTAGGGATTATATGCTAGTTTACCGGGCAGTCTAATTACCCCCTGTGGGTTACACGGATTTCGACTTAAAATCAGATAGGGATAACAGTAAGTCTATCTCAGGTTTTGTGTTTACTTTGGGAGGTGGAGCCATTGTATGGAGGAGTGTTCAGCAGAAATGCGTGGCAGACTCCACCATGGAAGCTGAGTATGTGGAAGCCTCTATGGCGGCCAAAGAAGCTGTATGGCTAAGGAACTTCCTAATTGACTTTGATGTGATTCTTGGTTTGCCCAGAACTATCGCAATTTATTGTGATAATAATGGTGCAGTTGCAAACTCGAAGGAACCATGAGCCCATAAGGTGAGTAAAACCATAGAGCGCAAGTACCACCTGATACGAGAAATCGTAAAGGAGGTAGAAGTTGTTGTCGCCTAGATTGCATCAGAGGATGACCTGGTAGACCTTTTTCACTAAGGCCCTTCTAGCGAGAGCTTTGATAGGCATGTGGAGGGAAGGGGAATCAGATGTATGGCAGTATGAGGACAGCATAGTCTTTTAGTATAAGTGGGAGATTGTAGGGATGTATACTGAAAAGTCTATCTTTTCTATGAACATCTTTATTTTTGAAATAAGAATCACATGATCATTGTTTGCATATGGTTATGCAATATTGTCTAATACTTTACATTGTAGATAACATGGTGTGTGGTGTAACACAGGAGATCATGTTATCGGCCCCTTGAAAAGTATAAGTAAAGGATCACAACCGAGATGACTTTGGACAAACCATCGGAATGGTTGTAGTGTTATTTGGTATTGGTTTGTCTTGACCATAGAATCACACTAGTGCACTATGTGTGTATTGAGCAGGACCGACTTAGAGGTGATTCGATTTATTGCTGACTACATAATCGAATCGGACCTCAGATATTATTTTGTACATGCTCTTAATCCCGATATAATAACGGGCACATATACTTAGTACTCATCTCTTTGATTTACCAATGGACGAGATTTATAGATTAAATCGATAGGCTCGGTAAGTTGGGAGATGATATTATTTATATAGTGTGTCGTTGATTATAGGAGGAAATCGTGTCCTAATATTAGGATGATGATGTCCCCTTGAAGAGCTCATAAGGTTCATCATGTAAACCCTGCAGGTGGACTTGGTCCGACATGATGAAAAGGTTAAGTGGTACTACTCAAGGAGTTAGATGTTGATTAATTAGTGGTTAGTAGATTAATTAATCGATGGACATTCGAGATCTTAAACATAGGGAGAAAATGTACAAATAATATATGGAGCCAATATTATCATATGGGGGTTGGTGAGGCAGATCAATGATGAACCTTTAGTGCATTTGATCATCATTAGTGGATCGGACTTTATGTGGGCTTGATCCATGGGTGGCCAAGACCCAACTCTTCCTCATGGTCTCTAATGTAGCCTATTAACACCTCATGATGCTTAGATCCAATGGATAGAAACAAAACTCTAAGATCCATAGGTAGAGATTAAATCTCTAAGATCCGACGGTTGAGATTAAATCTCTAGATCCGACGGTTGAGATTAAATCCCTAGAACCAATGGATGAGATTAATTCATTACTTATCCCTAACTCTATAAAAGGATGTCAAGGGAGTTGGCATGACAAGATTGATGAGAGCTAGGGTTTTTGGGAGGCAAGGAAGAGGAATCCTAGTTGAGATAGGATTAGGATTAGGGTTTGGAGGCAAGGGTGGCACCAAATAAGGAAGGTATTCTTCTCTTCTTCTTCCTCTTTTGGCCAACGTCCAGCACCTCTCCAGCCTCTTTTCCAGCCTTGGCCGATGCCCAAAAGCTCTCTTCTCCTTCTCCTTAGGTGGTGGAAACAAGATATAGGGCTTCCCTTGGTGTCTTGGTTGTTTTCCACAATCTTCTCCTTAACCTAGTTGGTCGGCGGCAAGGATAATTTTAGTTCCTTGTTGGTTGTTTCAAGAGAGGAGAAAAACCTTGTTTCTATTCTTCCTCTTGCTTTGGAAGAGCAAGGAAGGAAGTTTTGCGATCTTGGAGCTTCGACTTTTGGTAGATAGTCGCCCACACGACGTCCAAAAGGAGGAAGGACATACAATAGAAGATCAAGAGGTATATTTATTCTCTTTTCTCTTTTGTTTGTTGCTTGTTTTTGTTTTTCAATTATAAGCATGTTATAAATCTATAAATGGCTAAATAATACTTGGATCCTGATCGAACAATTTTTTTACTGTCGCAATACCGTTCCAAAATTATTTACCGAACCCCCTAACTACACTAATGCAGTATAGGACTGACTCGAGTCATCTCCTAACGAACCTAATGGTTGGACGTTTATTTTTAAACAAAAGTAAAGACTGGGGGTTTTCACAATTTATCAAAACAATTAAAATGCAAAATCAAAAGAAAACATGAGAATTAAACATGCAAGAAGTAAATCTAACTACCAAATAACAAGTAACAAACAACTATCCTAATGTGCAGAAGTAAGTGATCATGCACCGCACTGTCACTATACGGTACAATGATCAAACAAATGTGAACAATTCAACCATGCACCGCATGGTCACTATATGACATAGTAGTCAAACAGTCACTAAAAACTAAACTAACAGACAGAAAAGAAAGCGACCAAGCACCGCACTGTCACTATACGGTACACTGATACAACAAATGTGAACAATTCAACCATGCACCGCACTGTCACTATACGACACAGTAGTCAAACAATCACTAAAAACTACAATAAATGAAATGCAATAAACGAAAGCAATTCAACCAAGCACCGCACTGTCACTATACAGTGCACTGGCCAAATGTAAATGAAACTATCCTAACAACTAAAGCATAACACAAATAAAACTCTAACTACGACTCGAATTAAAGACAAGTTAGAATACAGAATAAAAAACAATGTAAATAAAAGATTAAAATACAAAGTAAAATACTAGTGAAAACACAGGTTATGAACACTAGTAAAGACACAATTCAAGGCCACTGGTGAAAGCACATATTAAAAACACTAGCGAAAATACAATTGAAAACACTAATGCAAACACAATGTAATAACACCAGTGACAACACAAATGAAAACGCAAGTGCAAATACGAAGGAAAACACAAGTGCAAATACAAATGAAAACATAGTATGAACCACACAAATGAAAACACAGAAAGTAACAAGGTAACACAATAAAACAATAAAAAACACAATAGTAAATCACTGAAGTAAAAATTAAACACAATCATCCACAAACACCGGAAAGGTACCACCCTCTCCGATGACCTACGACAATACCGAACAGCTCCAAAGGTCTCAGGAAGTGGATCTCTCATCGGATTCAGACGAGAGTTGGATCGATATGGTTATTCACAGCTCCGATGATGGATACGGGACTGTCGTGACCACGAGCAGTCAATGGATGGAATAGGATCTGCGAACATAGGATCATCGCCACCAGCTGCTTGAAGACTACCCTGGATTGGAAGAAGCACTGCCTCTGGAGCTGGTAAAAGATTCTGCGGGATCCCGACAGTAGCACGTCACCCCTAGCTTCGCGTGACCACGTCCCACTAGGGTAGCTAAACTACGCCGGTGAGGGCTCTGAAGATCGCCGGTGAAGACAGACGAAGGAATGCAATGCTCGGCGAAGCTGCATCTGCCCAAGTACATAACTCATGCCCCGCCGATCAAGCTTGCTTCTGAGTGGATGGAAAGTGGATGTAGCGCCGATGAGACTGTCGGAACCGTCGCCGGTTTTCTGCTGTGGACGAAGTCATTGCCGCCGCGCATTGGAGAGGAGGAAGAAACTGCGCAGAGAAGATGAGGAAAAGGAAATAGGAAATGTCATCGCCGGCCTTGGTGGAGGAAGGGACCGGCCGGCGGTGCTTCGGGCGGTGGCATGGAGAAAAAACCGCCGACGAAGTCGATTTGGGAAGAAGCTGTGCTGTCGCGATTTTGGGAAGAAAGAACTGCTATGGCTTCTTGTTTCTACCCGTGAAGAAGCTGATTAAAGGAATTTTGTGAACCATCCGATCATTTCGCCCACGATCTCATCTGTCCAAATAGAGCTACGTTAAATGAGTCCAATTAATCTCCTAAGAAGGTTGTGATCCAACGGATGTGATCAATCAAATTTCAAATGGACGGTTCTGATCCGTCTGAAGGTATAATCACAATCCAATGATCCGGATGAATGGCCAAGACGTGTAGATCTTAATGTACGGGCCGGATCACTCCAAATCAAGATGGATGGCTCAGAATCAATCACTTTCCTCGGACGGTCCATAATGCTCAGATCTGAACCCTTGATTTCATTTGTCTTCTGATCTGGATGAAGGGCTCAGATTAAATCATCTTGAAATATCCATTATGACCCCAGATGAAGCCATATTTGATCTAACTTGAGTCTAGTCCAGTGGCTCATCTCGATCTCCTACAAACAAAGATAAAATTTGCATATAAGTCCAAAAATTAGGAGAATTTACAATAAGGTCCAAAAATATATCCAACTCATAAAACATACAAATAATCAACAATTAAACACATGAGAGGATTAAAACGATGATATTAAGGACCAAAATAATACAATAAAATGGTAGTTATCACAAAAACTGACGATCCGGATATCGTCTATTCCGCGGCTACTCGTATAATAGAGGGTGGTCGCTTGAACAACTAGTTTGTTCAAGTGACCTCTCTAAACGAATAGCACGACGATGACTTGGTGGTTTGGGCAATCCCTTTTGTCTAGGATTAAATTTTTTTAATCCGGGGACATCGAAGGGATCGCCATGGACAAGATACCGAGGTGAAGTGGGAAGCGAAGTTTCCCCTCACAGACTTGATAAGAAAAAACATTCAATTTGTACATTTTTCTCCCCGTGTTTAAGATCTCGAATGTCCGTCGATTAATTAATTTACTGACAATTAATTAATCAACATCTAACTCCATGAGTAGTACCACTCAACCTTATCATCAAGCCGGACCAAGTCCACCTGCAGGGTTTACATGATGAACCTTATGCTCCTCAAGGGGACATCATCATCCTAATATATAGGACATGGTTTCCTCCTATAATCAACGACACACCATATAAATAATACCATTTCCCAACTTTTTGAGCCTATTGATTTAATCTATAAATCTCTCCCATTGGTAAATCAAAGAAATGAATACTAAGTATATGTGCCCGTTATTATATCGGAATTAAGAGCATGTACAATATAATATCTGAGGTCCGATTCGATTATGTAGTCAGCAATAAATCGAATCACCTCTAAGTCGGTCCTGTTCAATAAAAACAAAGTGCACTAGTGTGATTCTATGGTCAAGACAAACCAATACCAAATCACACTACAACCATACCAATGATTTGTCCAAAGCCATCTCGGTTGTGAGCCTTTACTTATACTTTACAAGGAGCCGATAACATGATCTCCCATGTGACACCACACACCATGTTATCTACAATGTAATGTATTAGACAATATGCATAACCATAAATATGCAAACAATGATCATGGTATTCTTATTTCAAAATAAAGATGTTGATACAAAAGATAGAATTTTCAGTATACATCCCAACAATAAATGCTTGGGGTACTGTTGCACCAACATTGTTGATGTTCGAGATGCTGATAACAATATTGATGAATTGCCAGTTGTTTCTTTTTTTGATGCTATTGAAGAGGAAAGTGCAGAGGTTTTTGCAGATGAGATTGTACTCCTTGAGTTGCCAGCTACTAGTGACCAAACTTGCCATCCATACTAGAAGATAAGTAAGACAGTGGTAACAAGCAATTCTGATGAGCTGATTCCCATGGAAGTGGTGGTTAGTTGGAGGCCCCCAAACATGGCACTTCCATCATAGTCGAAGTCTCCAACAAATCCTCTGATGAAGGCCCTGACAAAAAATGATATAATCTAGCCCCAAGGTTGGACACTTTTTTTGAATTGCCTCCGACGACCAGAGATTACACATGATGAGGTTATTATATCGGAGGGAGCAGCATGGAACTATCCTGATTACACCATGAAGGGATTTCTTTCGAAGCACTCCACCCCTGCGTGGCTTCTTCTACTGAATCTTCTTCAATCGCCAGGACCTCAGGAGAGTTTGCTCCATCTCATCTTCTTTTCTTTTCTTTGTATAGGCATTTCTTTTACTTTATTTGTTTTTATTTTAGTTGTCAAGTTTTGTTTGTTGAGTTTTTGTTTTGTTAGTTTTTCAAATAAATACTCTATGCATTCTTTTATATCTTCTTCGAAGTCATGAAAGAAAGTTAAATTTGATTATCGAGTTTCGGGATTTATTGTCATAAATGGATTAGTTGATTGCATGTGGTTGCTACTTGGTGATGGATTCTGTGTTGATAGATTGAGATGATTTTTTCATTCCTAGTGAGGATTGTGCCTATTTTTATTGCTTGTGTGTAGTGCACTTGTGGTTATTGTAACTCTAGAACTTGTTTTGATTCTTTCGAGACCACACAACCTTAGGTTTGCATGATTATTATGAAGGCATTCTCACTTGTTTTCCTTTACTTCTTCTGTCACCACATGCTTACTGAATAATATTCTAGTTGTTGGTTATATCATTTTTATTTCCTTCTATTACTTTTTCTCCATTTCTATTTTTGAATGCAGAATATTGGATGTTACATGATGAGTATTTTTCCCGGGACGGACAAAAGTTTAAGTGTGGGGGAGAGAGTTGTTGGTGCAGTGGGCACCAAAGTCGAACCGGTATTTTGATTATGGCAAAAGGCTCAATAGTTAAGGGTATATTTGTTATCTTACGAGCTCAATTAAGTGTGCAGAAATGCTAAAGTTGAGCGGAAGGTCTGCGACACCCGGTGGGAACCGAGGTGGTCGGGCAACGCCAGAGGGACTTCGGAGGAAGCCGAGGTACTCGGGTGAAGACCGGAAGCGAGGCTACAAGGTAAGCTCGTGTGAAAGCGAAGCAAGGTCGTTAAGCGTAGATCCGACCCAATACCTCCAATGGAAGGTCTAGGTCGAGATCAAATGGTTAGAACCATCGTACTTTATATTTTAAGCTAACTTGTACTGCAGTCCAAAACCCTTTGACTACAGTCAACTGCTAGTCAAGTTCCAGCCTCGAGAAGAGCTCAAATTTCAAGGGGGTGAATTTGGACTTGACTCGTGTTTTGGTACAAAGGGTGATGTGGCATCAAGGTGGACATCCAAACCATCACCAAGCTTCCTTATGGTGGACGCCCAAGATAAGGTGAGTTGGCACAAGATGGTTGGCTCCCATGATGTGGCACAAGTTGAATGGCTCCAACAAGTTGGCGCCCAAGGAGGTTGGAGGTGGCACAAGGTGGTTGGATGAAACACCTCATCCTCAAGTTGGCGCCCAAGGAGGTTGGAGGTGGCACAAGGTGGTTGGATGAAACACCTCATCCTTGAGTTGGCGCACAAGAAGGTTGGAGGTGGCACAAGGTGGTTGGATGAAACACCTCATCCTTGAGTTGGCGCACAAGAAGGTTGGAGGTGGCACAAGGTGGTTGGATGAAACACCTCATCCTTGAGTTGGGATAAGAACCTCACCTTGGACACTACCTATGTCTAAATTCATAGATCAATATCCATAAATAGACATGTTCAAGCCAAGCAAATCACAAGAATTCAAGAGCTGTCAGAACGCCGCTTACTACTACTCACATTTGCTACGACGAAGTCACTGACAACGAAAGCTACATCTTCTACTTATAAGAGTTGTCGGTATATTTATTTAAGTTCTACTTCTTTAAATTGTCTTTGTGCTTTAATCGTAACAAGGAAAGGGGGAGTGTCCCTTTGCCTTGATTTCTTTTTGTAATCGGTGCTCCTACCTCCAACGAGGAGGAGTGGTTTTAGTGAATTGCCCTCCGTACGTGATCAAGGATCACTAGGGCCGTGGATTAGCAATCGAAAGATTGTGAACCACGTAAAAATATCTTGTCTACTTTATATTTCCGCTGTGCACTCTCTACTTGCTTTTTACTTATTGCAAAAGTTTTTAACGACATCGTATCGCTATTCACCCCCTCTAGCGACACTTTCGATCCAACAATTGGTATCGAGTGGGCGCTAAGATTCGTGAAACCACCAATCTAGCTTTGTTTTTCTTTTTTACAGATTTTTATTTATTTATTTCTGTTTTCGTATAATTATTTCACTTGCTTATCTTCTCCTACATATAGAATTGCATTAGAGGCTTTAGGATCCGGATAAGGTTGTCCTTCGGGTTAGATCCCGAGTAAGGTTGTCCTCCAGAACTTCAACGACATTCGCATTTGATTGTTTATTTCTTTTGCAAGTTACATTTTATATATCTTTTTACTTCCTCAAGACTACTAATCCAAGACGAAAGTCTTGGAATATTCTTTCCGTGTGTGTTTTGCAAGATTCTTTTCGTTCTTCTTCTTGTTTTTAAATGGCCCATCTCAAGGGTTTAGCATCCCGACCCCGCTTTACAACGGTAATGACTTTCGTTATTGGAAGGGTCGGATGGAATGCTTTCTTAAAACCCAAATCGAGATGTGGATCGAATCCAAACCGGTTTCACACTTCCTATTAATGAAGATGGTGAATCTTTGGGTTACGATCAATGGTCAAATTCCATGAAAAACAAGTAGAAGCCGATGCCAAGGCAACTCAAATCTTGCAATGTGGGTTGTCCAAGGAAGAGCTCAACCGCGTCGGCCCCTTCATTAGTGCAAAGGACTTATGGACCAAGCTAGTGGAACTACACGAAGGCACCGACACGAAGGTATGTAAAAGAGATTTACTTTTAAATAAATTGTATAACTTGAAAATGCAGGAAAACGAGACCGCAACTCAACTACATGCTCAGATCCAAGACATCGCCAACCAACTCCATGCCATCGGACAAAAGGTCGAGAATCGCGACCTTATCGTTATTCTCTTAACTCGCTTTCCTAGGACCACCTTGTGGGCATCCATGGTCGATGCCTACAAGGTCTCCAAGGACCTTTCTAAAATTAGGTTAGACGAATTGTTTTCGAACTTGAATTACATGAGCAAACTAACGTGGTCCAGCCGAGAAGAGTATTGCGTTAGTTGCGGTGTTCCAAGAAGAAGAAGCCCGCAAGCAAGCCACCCCAAGGAAGAAGACGAGTCCGAATCGGAAGTAGACTCGAAATAGAATCGAACTAGTCAATCTAGTTGAAGATGATCAAGAGGCTAAAAACGACCAACAACTCAAGGTAAGCCTAAACCTAATTCAAATACTTCTAATTTTAGATGCTATGAGTGCAGCGTGTTCGGTCACATCAAGTCCGAGTGCCCAAAGCTAAAGAATAACGCATCAAAGACCAAGAAAGCGCTAAACGCTACTTGGGAGGAGTTGTCGGAGGAAGAAGACGATATCCAAGCTCTAATGGCCAAGCCGACCGAGCACGACTCCGAAACCGAAGAAGAGTCCGAGTCCGAATCCGATGATGAGCTTCCATTCAAGACAAGCCACGGATCCGTATCCGGTTCAAAAGAATCATTAAGGGTAAGTCGGTCGTTACTTAATACTTTGTATGGTGCAATTAAATTTTTAAATAAGAAACTAGCTAAGTCCGAGTCCAATGTCGAGACCCTAATTGAGGAGGTTAACCTTCTCAAACATGAGGTCTCCCTAACCTCTTCGACTACTCGTATTCAAGAGGAGGACTCAACTCAAGTTGAAAAGCTTGAAGTTGAGAACTCGCTTTTGAAAACACAAGTCGAAGACCTTAGGAACACGTTGGAAAGGTTCACTTTGGGATCCAAGGGACTTGACCTCTTACTTGGATCACAAAGGGCCGTGTACAACAAGGCCGGACTCGGGTTTAACTCAAATACAACCAATAAGTCATATATGTCTATAGTAAACCAACATAAGAAAAATGTCCAAGCATGGGTCCCTAAGACCACTTTGATTTCAACTTTAGGATCTAACATGTATTGGGTTCCCAAGGACCAAATTCACTATGTGAATAGACCCACTCGATTCAATGGTCCAGGGGAGCCAATACAAAATGTATTTTGTTAAGTCTTAGAAATTGCATGCTTAGTTTTTCCTTTATTTTTAGAATGGTTAGATAGGACTCATAACCAACTAAAATCCTGCGAAAAGATTGAGCCTCGGGGAGCCTCTTTTCAAAAATAAACCAACTAAAATCCTATGAAAAGATTGAGCCTCGGGGAGCCTCTTTTCAAAAATAACTAGTTAGACCAAGACGTAGTCTCAAGTAAGTCGAGTTATCAATTTCTTGAAATTAGCTTTGTCTAAGGACGTGGTCGTTGTTCCGATCAAAGAAGGCCTCTGTGCCTCGCCACGACCTGGAAGCTAATCTCTTGAAAAGATTACTTGATGAGCTTAGACTAAATCCGAATCTAACCTAATGTTGGTTAATTTAAATTCATTAAAATTAATCAAGTAAAATTGATAGTCATCTCACAATAAAACATAGGAATAACATGTTTTGATCATGTAGATATTGGTGAGATGATTTAGGTTTAAAAACTTACAAACAACCCTTTAGTAATTCCAATATCCGATCCAACTACCTTATGTGTAGGATCAATGGATGTTGGACAGTGGTTGCTCCCGACACATGACCGGGGATCAACTCAAATTTTCGAAGTTACGATTCAAACGACAAGGATCGGTAGCCTTCGGAAATAACGACAAGCTCAAAATCATCGGATCAGGTGATATTGAGCTCAACTCTAACTTTGCAATTCAAAATGTCTTATTAGTAGAAAACTTTCAATATAATTTACTTAGTGTAAGCCAATTGTGTGATAACAATTATAAGGTCATATTTCTAGAAAATGAATGCGTAATCAAAATAAATGCAACATCTAAAATAATACTTAAAGGAACTAGGAGTAGCAACATCTACACAATAAATTTACCCAACTCCTCAACCAAGTGTCTTATGACACAGCACGAGGAATCTTGGTTATGGTAATCAAGACTGGACACTGCACTCCAAGACTCGGCCCACAAGATGAGTCAGTGGCTTGGTTATAGGTTTGCCTAAACTAAACAACTTGGATAATAAAATATGTAATGCTTGTCAACAAGGTAAACAATCTAGGACACAACATCAATTAACTAATCAAGAACGAACCAAAAGTGTTCTTGAGCTCCTACACATGGATCTATTTGATTCACATGGAGCTAAGTCACTCAATGGTAGTCAATTTTGCTTAGTCATAATTGACGACTATTCTAGATTTACTTGGGTTAGGTTTATCAAACATAAAAATGATACCTAGACCAACTAATCAATCTTTGTAGGTTAATCGAAAATCAAAAGAACCTTAAGATTAAAAGACTTAGAAGCGTTTATCATGGTGGTGAATTCGAAAACCACAGGTTTACAGATTTCTGTAACCTAAACGGATACCACCATGAGTTTTCATGTCCTAGAACCCCACAACAAAATGGGTTAGTCGAACGGAAAAATAGAACCCTACAAGAAGCCGCTAGGACAATGTTAAACGAGTATAACCTACCCGATAGATTTTGGGCAGAGGCCGTTAGTACGGCTTGCTATGTCCAAAATAGGATCCTTATGGTAAAGAGGCACCAAAAGACCTCGTACGAGATTTATCACGATAAAATACCTAACATCAAGTACTTTAGGTATTTGGATGCAAGGTACATATCTTAAACACTAAGGATTACCTAGGGAAATTCAAATCCAAAACCCCATCGAACCTTTCTAGATACTCAACCACCAAGAGAGCTTATAGGGTATACAATCATTTACACTCTTAGAGTCGAAGAACCAATTAATATAGTTTTCGACGAAGGACACGAACCCGTTCAATCATTAACAAAACCAACTAGCAAATCAACTTATAGCAACCCCGACTCTGATCTTGAACTTGAATCTCGTCCTAACCCAAGTCATCCTATCGACCAAGTGATAGATGACTCTAACCCAAGTCAAACTAGAACTCACCCAAGTCATCCTATCGACCAAGTGATAGATGACCCTAACCCGAGTCACACTAAGACTCAAACAAATCATCCTATCAATCAAGTTATAGGTGATCCAAATTTAGGGTTCGAACTAGAGCTTCATATCGAAACCTTAGTCAAATCTTAATTTCCAAAATCGAACCCAAAACTATTGAACAAGCACTTCTTGATCCCGATCGGATTATTGCTATGCAAGAAGAGCTAGCTCAATTCACTAGAAATGAAGTCCGGGAATTAGTACCACCACCTAAAGAAAAATCAATTATTGGAACAAGGTGGGTATTTCAAATAAACTTGATGATAAAGGTGAAGTAGTTAGAAATAAAGCTAGGTTAGTCGCAAAAGGGTTTAGTCAAGTCGAAGGTTTAGATTACGATGAGACCTACGCCTCGTGAGCTGACTAGAGTCCATCCGAATGTTGTTAGCATACGCACATCGAGGTTTTAAATTGTTTCAAATGGATGTCAAGTCAGCATTTTTGAATGGATACATTAAGGAAGAAGTTTACGCTACCAACCTCCGATTCGAAAATCTAGATAAACTGACCATGTCCTTAGACTTAAGAAAGCCCTATATGGACTCAAACAAGCCCCAAGAGCTTGGTACGAAAGGCTTTCGATCTATCTTAAGTCCAAAGGATTCAACCAAGGTTTAGTCGACCCAACCTTATTCGGTAAAACCGTAGGAAAAGAAATCTTTATAGCCCAAATCTATGTAGATGATATAATTTTTGGAACTACTAACTCGATCCTCGCTAAACGAATTCATCTCACTTATGGAAAGTGAATTTGAAATGAATTTAGTGAGAGTTAAGTTTCTTCTTAGGTTTACAAATTAAACAAACTAAAGATGGAATATATTTACATCAACAAAAATATACTAAGGACTTAATAAATCGATTTGGAATGCAAGATGCTAAAATAATCAATACACCTATGGCAACTAATGTTAATATAAACGAAGATGTAGAAGGAAAACCCGTTGACCTAAAATACTATAGGAGCGCAATAGGAAGTCTCCTATACTTAACCGCGAGCCGACCCGACATTTTATTCGCGGTAAGTATGTGCGTAAGGTTACAAACCTGTGCCAAGGAGTCTCACCTAACCCTAGTCAAGCGTATCCTTAGATATCTAAAGGGCACGCTAAACGTAGGTATTTGGTACCCTAGATCTACCGAAGTTTAATCTAATCGGCTACTCCGACTCGACTATGCCGGTAGTAAACTCGATAGAAAGAGCACGAGTGGTTGTTGTCAAATCCTGCCGAGTCTAGTAGTGTTGGTGCAGAGGAAGCAAAGATTGCGTTGCCTTATCTACCAGCCGTTTAATACGCTATGCGATGGGTGAGTGTGTCTCTCACTCTCGTGGATGAAGCACACTCTCCAAGACTTTAGCTTAATCTTTAACAACATTAAAACCTACATAGATAACATTAGTTCAATTAACTTAACTAAAAATCCAATATGTCATTCTAGGACAAAACATATAGAAGTTAAACACCACTTCATTAGGGAACATGTAACTAATGGAACTATACAACTAGAGTATGTTGAGTCCAAATCAAACCTAGCGGACATCTTCACCAAACCACTACCCGAATTTAGTTTATTAAGACGAAAGTTAGGTATGTGCGTAATAGAGTAGGATTTAAATTTTTCTATATATGTACTCTACTTTTGCTTCTTTTTATGAAATTAGCCTAAGTCTTACCTTAGAAATCATATACCTATAGATTTAAGGAGCCAACACATCTCACAACACATAAGACTAATGTGTTTGTGTACTTAGCCACGTAGGGGCGTGAGATGTTAGGACCTTACTCTGGTTCGGATGTAGATTGCATCGACACATGAACCATGGAGTATAATTATTTAAAATTAATCAACTCCTTCAAGACTTATTGATCATTCTATATCAATCAAGTCCAACCGGAGTTGTACATTTTAGATGAACATATTTTCAAGCTTATTATTATTTAAAAAAAAAAAAAAATATATATTTATATTGGGAACTTGCTTGGACTTACAAACCTTAAAATATATTTACAAACTTTTTGAGTTAAGGCAAAAGGGGGAGAAAGTCACAAAAGTAAGGAAGAAAGTAAACAAAATTATTACCTTTTATATTAAGTAATTCCGTTAAGGGGGAGTAAAAATTATTTTTCAAGAACTCACCTTCGGTCAAGGGGGAGGTTACCTCAAAGGGGAGAACTTGAAACAATAATATTTCTCATTCATACTTAATCATTATGCTAGCTCATTCATATTTAATCATTATGCTAGCTCATTCATACTTAATCATTATGCTAGCTCATTCATATTTAATCTTTATGCTAGCTCATTCATGCTTAATCATTATGCTAGCTCATTCATATTTAATCTTTATGCTAGCTCATTCATATTTAATCATTATGCTAGCTCATTCATATTTAATCTTTATGCTAGCTCAATCATATTTAATCTTTATGCTAGCTCATTCATGCTTAATCATTATGCTAGCTCATTCATATTTAATCTTTATGCTAGCTCATTCATGCTTAATCATTATGCTAGCTTACTGTTATGCTTAATTTTTCCTTAACTTTTGTGTCGGTTTGCCATGAATCAAAAAGGGGGAGATTGTTGGTGCAGTGGGCACCAAAGTCGAACCGGTATTTTGATTATGGCAAAAGGATCAATAGTTAAGGGTATATTTGTTATCTTACGAGCTCAATTAAGTGTGCAGAAATGCTAAAGTTGAGCGGAAGGTCTGCGACACCCGGTGGGAACCGAGGTGGTCGGGCAATGCCAGAGGGACTTCGGAGGAAGCCGAGGTACTCGGGTGAAGACCGGAAGCGAGGCTACAAGGTAAGCTCGTGTGAAAGCGAAGCAAGGTCGTTAAGCGTAGATCCGACCCAATACCTCCAATGGAAGGTCTAGGTCGAGATCAAATGGTTAGAACCATCGTACTTTATATTTTAAGCTAACTTGTACTGCAGTCCAAAACCCTTTGACTACAGTCAACTGCTAGTCAAGTTCCAGCCTCGAGAAGAGCTCGAATTTCAAGGGGGTGAATTTGGACTTGACTCGTGTTTTGGTACAAAGGGTGATGTGGCATCAAGGTGGACATCCAAACCATCACCAAGCTTCCTTGTGGTGGACGCCCAAGATAAGGTGAGTTGGCACAAGATGGTTGGCTCCCATGATGTGGCACAAGTTGAATGGCTCCAACAAGTTGGCGCCCAAGGAGGTTGGAGGTGGCACAAGGTGGTTGGATGAAACACCTCATCCTCAAGTTTGCGCCCAAGGAGGTTGGAGGTGGCACAAGGTGGTTGGATGAAACACCTCATCCTTGAGTTGGCGCACAAGAAGGTTGGAGGTGGCACAAGGTGGTTGGATGAAACACCTCATCCTTGAGTTGGCGCACAAGAAGGTTGGAGGTGGCACAAGGTGGTTGGATGAAACACCTCATCCTTGAGTTGGGATAAGAACCTCACCTTGGACACTACCTATGTCTAAATTCATAGATCAATATCCATAAATAGACATGTTCAAGCCAAGCAAATCACAAGAATTCAAGAGCTCTCAACACGCCGTCGTAACGCCGCTACTACTACTCACATTTGCTACGACGAAGTGCCGCCGACAACGAAAGCTACATCTTCTACTTATAAGAGTTGTCGGTATATTTATTTAAGTTCTACTTCTTTAAATTGTCTTTGTGCTTTAATCGTAACAAGGAAAGGGGGAGTGTCCCTTTGCCTTGATTTCTTTTTGTAATCGTTGCTCCTACCTCCAACGAGGAGGAGTGGTTTTAGTGAATTGCCCTCCGTACGTGATCAAGGATCACTAGGGCCGTGGATTAGCAATCGAAAGATTGTGAACCACGTAAAAATATATTGTCTACTTTATATTTCCGCTGTGCACTCTCTACTTGCTTTTTACTTATTGCAAAAGTTTTTTAACGACATCGTATCGCTATTCACCCCCCCCCCTCTAGCGACACTTTCGATCCAACAAGAGTAGTTCAGGAGAATTCAGTTTAAGCATAGGCAAGTCGTGCTTGATCACCATGAGCAGGTCATGCCCTTTATTTTTATTGCTGAGCTTGAAATATTTTTTTCTAGAGCATAGGGAAGTGCACTGCATGTCAAAAAATTAAAAAAAAAAGGAAAAAAAATTGAAAAAAAAAACATTTGAAAAAAAACATTTGGCCAAATGAATAAAGTCAATAAAAAAATTCTTTAATATATTGTGCAGTTTTTTTATTTGTGTGATAGTATTTTTGTGATAGACATCCCTTATTGCAACCATTGAAAGATTTATTGTATATCATGTGTGGATTTATATTGTGAAAGTGATAGGGGTTAATTACATGTTTAGTGAATTGTAAAAAGCTAGCTTTGATGAAAACCTTTTGGGCATTACTTTCTTGTACTCATCTATATAACATTCCAGTATTTCCATGTCTTCTTGCATTTCTTTATCTATTTGATTTCTACATTTCTTTCCTTACGCACATACAATTATTTGCTTTTATTCATGTTTCCCTTACATTTCTAATAAGCCTTCAATAATTTTTGCATTCTTATGTGTATATACTGGTGAAGGTAGAAGAAAAGCAAACATATGGTAGTGTATAAACCATGAGTAGCTTGAGTGAACTCCACTATTACATGCTTATGAGAGCGAGAGAAACCACCACTTACCTTATGAGACTTAGTCATTCTCAATTTATTTAGGTTAGATTGAAGTTATCATGTTTGTTAACCTGTGTAAGATTTGAGTCCATTATTGCTTGAGTCTTTGAAAATTGACAATCCTAGATAACTTTTTTTCATAATTTTCTATGTATACTTGGGAATTGTTAGGGAATATATCTTTAGTTTACTGTTAGTTTTCTTTACTTGCTCGGGACGTACAAGAATAAGTGTGAGAGAAATTGATAAAAATATTTTAGCATACTATTTTGGTCTTTAATTTCGATGTTTTATATCCTCTCGTGTGATTAATTATTGATTCTTAGCATATTTTATGAGTTGAGATATATTTTAGACCTTATTGTAAATTCTCCTAAAATTGTCAACTTATATACAAATTTTATACCTTATTTGTAGGAGATCAATATGAGCTAATGGACTAGACTCGAGTGGATCAAATATGGCTTTATCTAGGGTCATAACTGATATTTTAAGCTAATTTAATCTGGACCCTTCATCAAAATCTGAAGCAACTTAATCAAAGGCATTTCATGTTGATTTAATCAAGACCGTCCTATTATATAAGCTTGATTCTGAGCCATTTATCCAGATCTAGAGCGATCTGACCAATACATTACGATCCACACATCTTGACCGTTCATACGGTTCAATTGATCTTGACCACTCATTCAGATATAATCAAATCTACTCATTTTAAATCGGATGAATATGGACCGTCGAATGAGATCTGGGATTTGGGTTTAAATATCCAATTTTCTTTATCCCGTAGGGGCATCTTCTTCACGCAAGCCAACATAGTTTCTTCCTCCTTCCGCCCGATCTTCATTCTCTTCCTCATCAAGCATCGCCGACCATCTACCTCTTCCACCAAGGCCGGCGATGGCACTCCATCCATCTTCTCTGCTGCTAGATGCTACCATCAACACCGCGCCATCAGCTTCTTCCTCCGTTCCATGCTCTGCCACCGGCCAATCGGAGAAGGGGATTTCCCCTCCGATTGGCTGAGCACCCTTCTCTTCAGCCCGACAATCACCTTCTTCATCGACAGCAGCATCATAGGTTCGACCAACATCCTCCACAGCTCCGACAGCCCATCTTTTCCAGCCGACACCCGCAACCACCAATTCTAGCTTCTACAGCCATCGTCTTTTCTGGGTAACTTCTATTTCAGCCTCTAACAGCCAATATTCCAGCTTTCGAATAGCAAGTTCTTCCAATCTTTGATATGTTTTGATTCTTTCTTCATTTAGACTGTGTTGAATGATTGTAATCGAATACCTTCTATATTTAGAATTGCACAAATTTGGTTTATTTTGTTTCATGCCTGCAAAGTGTTCGATGAATTATTTCTTTGAGTAATTAGGTTGCAGTGGTTGCATTCAGTTAGTTTAATGTCATGTAATTTCAATTTTGTTGAATGGTTGAGTTTAGGTTCTTAAATTGGATGCAATTAGATTAGGGTGTTTAGTTTATGTTTCTTTTAATTTTATCGCAATCATAGTTTAGTTAGATTAGAGTTTTGATTTTTTTTATGTCATTCAGTAGGATTAGCCTTTTAAATTCCAAACCTTCATTTTCAATAGAAAATCCAAAGCAATAATTAGCGATCCTAAGACTATTATTCTATCAATTACACTCGTTGAAAAATGATCCAGATCATTCACTATGCTATATTAGCATAGAGAGGGCTTGGTAATTAATTTGTAATGGTACCATGACAAATACTGCTTAACACGCATCCTCTCAAGAGCTTGAAGAATCAAAGGTTGAGAGGTGCTCAACGTCCAAGGTAGAAGATGTCTCGGAAGCCTCCACTTCAAGGATTGAGGGGGAGGAAAGATCATCACTGGAGTCGGAGCAAGAGCAAGAGGAACCTTCCACATCTTGAAGAAATGAAGAACTAGACCACAATTCAATTACCACCGAGCTTGGGAACTCAAATGCAATTTCTAAAAATAAAAATCATATAACTTACTTTGAGTATAGGGAACAATGACATTACAAAAGTAAATGCCCAAAAAGAGTCAAGAAGGCTCAACCGACACCAAAGGCGAAGGAAAAGACCAAGGAAGTCGGAGCCCCAATTCACAAGAGCAAGGAACACATTGTGTCCATCAAGTGCCATCAAAGGTGGCATTACTGAACCCAATGTCAAAGGAGAGAGCTCAAATATTGGGGGAGCTAAGTAAATCCTAAGGCAAATTTTATTAATTCTCTTCCTTTGTGCAATAATAAATAGCATACTAGTAAAAAAAATTTGTCTTAATGCAATTGTTAATAAGAAGCATGCTAGTAGTAATCCTAAGTATTAATCTAGAAACAAATATTTTTGTTTAGGTGCTAAACATTGTAATCTTAGGGTTAAGGACAAGACCCCGCCTAAGGATCACAACAACTTAGGAAATAACCTCAAGAAATCTATGCATATGCATAGAGGAAAGGGGAATGCCCAAAGAAAGAATAAAAATTCAAAAATTGGGAAATTGGAATAAGGAAATCATGCTTTGAGGTCAAAGTTTGAGAAAATGGAAAAGACCCTAAGGAAAATAGAAAAGAGATTAATGGGCCTAGTGGGCAAACTTTAAGGTTTAGGAGGCAAGAACTACCCAAGGACAAGAAAGGTTTGGGTCACAAACCTAAGTCCAAGGAAGTTATGCTAACTTTCCATAATGTTCAATATAACTATGAAACAAAAACTAGGTCTAGGAATGCCAAGGTCATAAGGGAAGTCATCCCTAGAGTCGACAATGGTAGGAGTCTATTGGCCATGGTTTCTAAGGAACCTAGGAAATACAGTAAGAAATTCACAAGGGAAGTCATCCCTAGAGTTGACCTAGAAAAGACCTAAATAACCAAGGCTTCCAAGCCTAGGAGGGTCATTAGGAAGGTACTAAGGGAGGTTATCCCTAGTGAGTACCTTGTGAACCAAAGGAGCTCAAATAGATTTTGGGTTCCTAGGAGCGTGATTCTCTCACACTAGATGGATTAGGGTGTGTTAACCTTAAATGGATCGGTAGTTAACCTAACCATGGTAGAGTTGATACTTTAGGACATTTTCAAAGTAATGTGATATCTTGGAAATAATTATAGAAGTTAATCTTAAAAGATTTTAGGATGTGTCAATAAAAATTATAAAGGTTGAAAAATTGATCAAAATTGACACAAATAGGATTAGAGTCAAAAGTATGTCATTTTGGATTTTGGCATATTTGGGAGATTAGTTCATTATGTCAAAATTGGTATAAATTTAGAAAATGATAATTTAGTTTAAAATTTAGGTATTCTATACCTTTGTATTTTATATACTTTTCATGTTTTATTTGTCATAATATATGTCATGACATCATACTTCATATATTTATTTAAAATGTCACTATAATGATTAGGGTTCTTTAATATCATGGTTATACTTAGTTAAATTTTATATTATGTAATGACATGATGAATCGTAAACAAATATGCTTAAATTATGCAAATTATTTATGCAATGATCATATTCATTCATTAGGATACTTTAAAATTGAATTTAAGGATAATGACATTATCTAATGTCCTACATAAAGGAATAAAATTGGAATGCCTAGATAAAATCCATGAACCACCCTTAGATTAAGGAAGAACAAAAGATACATCTCACGAGACTTATAAGGATGACTTGTGTGTGTATTAATACACACTAGACACAGGAGAGATATTAGGATAATGAGTTAAGTTTAAGGTAATTAAATGGTACATCAAAATAAACTTAGAACTCATTAAATAATAATGAAAAATCATGAGGAATGCTAATGTACAAGTCATGTATATCTAGCCTATAGACCATGATTGAAATTAAGGTTTCAAAAACATTTTAAAAAATCATGGTGAAGTCTATCTTTTAATAGCAATCACCATTGAAAAGATTGACACAACTTTAGACAAAACATTGAAGGTTTCAATACTTTTGAACTTTGTATAATTCTTTGAATTTAATGGGTATTTTAACTTAAAATTATTTTTCACCAATACTATTTGACATGAGTATTATACGTATGTGATGGGGTTGGGGTTTTTCCTTATCAGGATTAAGCTTTTCCCGAGCAATATGTTATTTTCCCATACATCAGATTCTCATTCCCTCCACATGCCTATCAAAAGCTCTCTCTTGAAAGACCTTAGTGAAAGGATCTACCGGGTCATCCTCTGATGAAATCTAGGCAACAACAACTTCTACCTCCTTTATGATCTCTCATATAAGGTGGTACTTGCGCTCTATGTGTTTACTTGCCTTATAGGCTCGTGGTTCCTTCGAGTTTGCAACTGTACCACTGTTATCACAATAAATTGTGATAGTTCTGGGCAAACCAAGAATCACATCCATGTCCATCAAGAAGTTCCTGATCCATACAGCTTCTTTGGTCGGCTCAGAGGCTGCCACATACTCAACTTCCATGGTAGACTCCGCCACGCATTTCTGCTTGACACTCCTCCATACAATGGCTCCACCTCCCAAAGTAAATACAAAACCTGAGGTAGACTTACTGTTATCCCTATCTGATTGGAAGTCAGAATCTATGTAATCCACAGGGAGTAATTAATCTGCTTGGTATATCAATATATAATCCCTAGTCCTTCTCAGGTACTTCAATATATGCTTTACTGCAGTCCAATATCCCTGTCCTGTATTACTCTAATATCTGCTAACCATGCCCAAGGCAAAATAGATATCCGACCACGTACATAACATAGCATACATGAGGCTTCCTACTGCCGAAGCATAAGGATCCGCCTTCATCTCCTCTATCTCCTTTGATGTTCTAGGACACATCTCTTTAGATAAAGGTACTCCATGTCTAAAAGGTAGAAAACCTTTCTTGGAGTTCTGCATGCTAAAACGAGCCAAAATGGTATCAATGTATGAAGCTTGAGTTAAGAACAACATCTTTTTTTTGTGATCCCTTATAATTTTGATCCCAAGGATGTGTCCTACTTCTCCCAAGTCATTCATATCAAACTGTTTGGACAACCATACCCTTACGTCCGATAACACCTTGACATTATTGTCAATTAACAAAATGTCATATACGTATAGTACAAGAAATACCACTACGTTTCCGTCACATCTCTTGTATACACAAGACTCATCCGGACTTTGAATAAATCCATAAGACTGGATTACCTCATCAAAACAGATGTTCCAAGATCTCAAAGCTTGCTTCAATCCATAAATGGGCCGATTAAGTTTGCACACAAGATGCTCTTTGCCCTTTGCAATGAATCCCTCATGTTGCTCCATATAGATGTTTTCCTCAAGACTTCTATTAAGGAAAGTTGTCTTGACATCCATCTGTCACACCTCATAATCCATACGAGCAGCAATACATAAGAGAATCTGGATAGACTTAAGCATGACCACCGTGAAAAGGTCTTCTCATAATCGATACTCTCTTTCTGAGTATACCCTTTCATAACAAGCCTTACTTTGAAGGTCTCAATCTTTTCATCTATTCCTCTCTTTCTTTTGTAGATCCACTTGCATCCAATGGTTTTTACACCATTGGGTGGTTCTACTAGCTCCCAGACCTGTTATGAATCCATATATTCTATCTCAGAATTCATCGCACTTTACCAAGATACCGCATCTTTATCTTGGATTGCCTCGTCATATGTCTAGGGATCAGGTTCATGTTCGCCAAGGACCAAATCAAAAGATTCTGATGCTGCCGAGGGAAGTAGACTTCAAGGCAAGAGACGCGAAGGAGCATTGCAGAGCCGTGCGCCTGATGCTGCCGAGGGACGTGGCCGAGAACGAAGAGAACTTCGAAGGCGAGGGACTCCGAGAAATGAGTGGCGGTGTAACCCGGGAAGGGTAGCTCTTAGGTGAAACTTGGCCATTTGGCCAAGTGTCGGATGGGTTTTCGACACGCGATCATTGCCATGTCATGGCGATCGGCTCCGAATCGAGTGTAGCTCGGCCGGTATCTATGTTTGTGGCGTGATCGGCCCGCCATCGTTAGCGATCATTGCCAAGACTAAGATCATTGTGCTGGCGCGGTCGGTAGTCAATAGGGTTTTAGCCCGCAGAACCGCTCGTAGCCGATCGCGGTCGACTACGTCGTGATCGGGGTGAGGTCCGGTGATGCCAAGAGTTCCGTTGGACAACAACGGTCGGCATCCGGCGTGTTCGGAGGCCGTTGTAGTGGCGATCGGCGCCATGGCGCGATCGGTGATGGCGGACAACGGAAGAAGTTAGCCCTCTCTATAAAAGAGAGGTGTGAGCCTTTGAGAGGCTAATGCTTAAGTTCCAAACAATCTTCCTAGTGCCCCACAAGCTCTAAACTCTTCTTACTCGCTTTTACTCCATTCTATTTGTAAGAAGAGTGATCTTGGTTGTAAAGGTTACCTCCACCTAGCTTTGTGCAAAGGAGAGACCGATAGTGATTGGTTTTGGCGGAGTGATTCACCGTGGACGAATCGGACCGTGGATTAGCGGCGTAGCCGTGAACCACGTTATATCTCGGTGTTTGTATTGCTTGTTCTTATTTTGCTTGTCTTTATTTATATTTGTATATTCCGCTTGCGCTAACATTTTGTAGACGAGCAAAATACCGCCATCCAAACGAAAAGGGCTATTCACCCCCCTCTAGCCGGCCATCCGATCTCTTACAAGTGGTATCAGAGCCGAGGTTGCTTGTCACCGGACTAACACGCAACAAGCCCTACATCAAAATGGCGGCTCCAACATCCACCCACCGAAGTTCGACAGAATTCTCTTGGTGGAAAAGGAGAATGGAGGTATTCTTCGAAACCGATTTCGATATTATGCTTATAATGGAAAATGGTTTCGAGTTGCCTAGGGATGAAAGGGGTGAGCAAATAGAGAAGTCAAGGTGGAATAAGAAGCAACGAGAGGAGCACCTTGCAAACTCAAAGGCAAAACATAATCTTCTCAATGTGCTCCTCAACAAGAGATCAACCGGATCGGAGAATGCACTAGCGCCAAGAGATGTGGGAGAAGCTTGTAGAGCTTCATGAAGGCACCTCGGAGGCCAAGCTTGCAAGAAGAGACCTCCTCCGCTCCCAACTATCCAATATAAAACTAGAAAAGGGAGAAAAGGTAACCTCACTACACTCTAGGTTTAAAGAAATTTTAATTGGGCTGACAAGTGTAGGTGAGAAGCTATCGAACCGGGACATGCTCATGAAGGCTATAGATGCCTTTCCCCGGTCCTCAAAGTGGAGTTCCATGGTGGACTCCTTCTACATGTCCAAGAACCTAGAAGTGAGTACCTTGGAGGAGTTCTTCTCAACGATGGAACTCCACGAAACGAGGCTTGAAGGAATTCAAGAAGAGCCAAGAATTCAACCCTCAAGAGGAGTAGCATTGTTGGCAAACAAGGGGAAGAAGAAGATGGAAGTCCCCTCCTCCTCCGATGATGAAGCCTCCTCCTCCTCCATGGATAGCACCGAGGAAGCCTACATGGTAAGGAAGGTGAGGCGTGTATTTAAGAATTTTAGATTTGATAAATCAAATGATAGGAATAGAAGACCGAGGGGGAAGGTGATATGCTACAATTGCCAAGGAGAGGGACACATAAGGGACAATTGTCCTCTCCTAAACAAAAGCAAGGAAGAGAAGAAAAAGAAAGAAGAAAAGAAGAAGAAAAAGGGAGCAAGAAAAGAAGGAAGAAGAGAAGAAGACAAAAGAAAAGGGAAGGCCAAAGCATTCAAGGCCAAGACATGGGATGATCCTTCCTCATCCTCCTCCTCATCATCGGATGAGGAGAATGCCTTTGCCAATTTGGCCTTGATGGCCTTTGACGACTTGGATTGCTCCTCCTCCTCCGAAAATGAAGGATCAAGCTCAAGAGGAGAGAGCTCAAGTGAAGGGGGAGCCTCCTCCACGTCATCATCCTCCTCATCATCCGAAGAAGAAGAAGAGGACATGGAAACTATGGTAACCAATCTCTCACCTAGTAAAATAGTTTCTATGATTTCTAGTTTAACTAGGGATTTGTTTAGAGCAAAGAAGAAAAATAAATGCATGCTTGAACAAATTAAGGCATTAGAAAATAAGCTAGAAAATGCATGCTTAAATAATAATGATACTTCTTCTTGCCATGATGATGCATGCTCACATGATAATTATGTGCCTTTAGATGTTAGTGATGCATGCATAGAAGAAAATAGGGCATTAAGGAAAAGTTAGATTATTTAACCAAAGCCCTAGGAAAATTCACAATTGGCTCCAACACTTTGAATATGATCATAGGGAGCCAAAGGGCAAGTTTTAACAAGAAAGGCCTAGGATATAAAGAGAAGAAAAATGAGAAGGCCTATAGATGCCTAATAGCTAGGGGACAAGACAAAAACAAAGTAATAGCTAAGAAATGGATCCCCAAGGAATTTCTAGTGAACCCCATCGGTAAAAATCTATTTTGGGTTCCAAAATCCATTCTTAAGGGTTAGAAAACCCCTAGGGTAGTCAACCATATGAACCTAATCTATATCATATTTTGGTTGACTTAGGATGACGGGACAACATTTTTAGATAGTGTTGGGTGATGATAACGTGCCCATAAATAGGTAATAATGCTTAAAATCATGATGATTAATGTAATTTCTATGCATATGTGTAATCATGATCTATGATTTTGATATTGGGCACATTATCATGAAAAATAGGTTTAAATCATGCTTTAGGTGATAACTTATTTATTATCATCATATAATGTCTAATGCATGGTTATAATTTGATGAAAACATGTATTTCATGATCATAATGTGAAATTAATTGATATATGTCATTATGATCATGTAGGTTGTTAGGTTGATACTTAACCATGATAGAATTGCTTGAATATATTGGTTAAGTATATATATATACAAATACCCCCCTAGGATGCATCTCACACTCACTATAGGCTAACTTGATTGCAAACTTAGCATGGGTGAGATGTTAGGATGATACAAATGTCCACTAATGCCTATGGCATTTAGATGGTCATTTAAAGTATCAAAATATCAATAATAGACCAATCATGGGGAAGGCTTATGTTTAATTAATAGACATATTGCCCAAAGATCATGGTTGGATATTTCTAATGTTTTCAAAACAATTTCTTACCTTAAAATACATGCATTCATGTTTTGAAACAATTAGATGCAAAACTAGGTAGCTAACTTGATACTAGAATGCTCAAAAACTAGTGGTTTTTCAAGTGTTTGGATTTTTGGCAAATCTTGTAAAATATAATGATTTTTCATGAAAAACTATTTTTCCTTGATAGATATACTTAAGAGAAATATGTTCCTCGAATTTCATGATTTTTAGAATTTTCTGGAATTTTTAATGCATTTCTGAATTTCATCCAGAAAATCAGAAATTCGGCTTTCTTTTGTGCGGTCATTGCCATACGATCGATCATTGGCAAATCAGAATATTGAAGGCCGAATTCAGTTTATAAAACCTCCTACAAGTGGTAGAAATATACTTGATGCCTCCTACAGTTTTTAAATCAACTTGACATATTTTTCCTCCATTATAATTGATGCCATGAGCTTTTAACTTAGTGTTAATCTTTTTGATGGTGTCAAAGGGGGAGAAATAAGTATGTTTAAGTTAATCACATTAGGGGGAGAAATATATGTAGGGGGAGAAATATATGATAGGGGGAGAAATTGCATAGAGAATTTCATGGATTAAGGGGGAATTGCATGTTGTTATATCATGTTTATCTTTACATGCTTTTCTTAGCTTAGAAATTATATCAAATGTTTTTACCTAACTTAAACGGATTGCCACACATCAAAAAGGGGGAGATTGTTAGGGCAATCTCTTGCCGTGATATGGTTTTGATGGTGTGGCAAAGGGTTTAAGTTAGTTTGATATGTTGATTTGATATGTGCGTTGAAGTCGTGCAGGACTTAGTAATTCGCACATGGAGCCGTGGCGAGTTTCACATCTCATGACTCGTGCCTTGAGTCGGTGAAGGATAGCTTTGCGGAAGCCGTGCGCTTGGAGCATCCGAGGGACCGCCGGACGAGAAGCTTGGAGTGAAGCCGGAGGAAGTAGACTTCGAGGCAAGAGACGCGAAGGAGCATTGCAGAGCCGTGCGCCTGATGCTGCCGAGGGACGTGGCCGAGAACGAAGAGAACTTCGAAGGCGAGGGACTCCGAGAAATGAGAGTGAGCGATTGTAACCCGGGGAAGGGTAGCTCTTAGGTGAAACTTGGCCATTTGGCCAAGTGTCGGATGGGTTTCCACACCCGACCGCTGCCATGTCATGGCGGCGGCCGATCGCTTCCGAGTCGAGTGTAGCTCGACCGTATACGATCGATCGCCAGTTTGTGGGTAGCCGATCGCATACGCTAAGGGCCGATCGCAAGATTATAGCCGATCGGCAAGGCGCAGCCGATCGGTCAATAGGGTTTTGGCCACAACCGCCGAGTGCGATCGCGACTACGGGTCGTGGATCGGTGAGGTCCAAGAGTTCCGCGCCCTCTCTATAAAAAGAGGGTGTGAGCCTTTGAGAGGCTAATGCTTAAGTTCCAAACAATCTTCCTAGTGCCCCACAAGCTCTAAACTCTTCTTACTCGCTTTTACTCCATTCTATTTGTAAGAAGAGTGATCTTGGTTGTAAAGGTTACCTCCACCTAGCTTTGTGCAAAGGAGAGACCGATAGTGATTGGTTTTGGCGGAGTGATTCACCGTGGACGAATCGGACCGTGGATTAGCGGCGTAGCCGTGAACCACGTTATATCTCGGTGTTTGTATTGCTTGTTTCTATTTTGCTTGTCTTTATTTATATTTGTATATTCCGCTTGCGCTAACATTTTGTAGACGAGCAAAATACCGCCATCCAAACGAAAAGGGCTATTCACCCCCCTCTAGCCGGCCATCCGATCTCTTACATCCACAATTCTGTGGGAGTAGAAGGAACTAATTTAGATAGTACCAAGTTCAGAATATACACTGTCGTATCTAGAGGATACCCCCAGAATGAATCTAGCAACTCAGAATTGAAGGGTTTTGCTTATCGAGTCCGTGAGAGGAAACTTCGCTTCCCACTTCACCTCGGTCGTTTGTTCATGGCGATCCCATCGATGTCCCTGGATAAAAAAATTTAATCATAGACACAAGGGATTGCCCAAACAACCAAGTCATCGTCGTACTATTCATTTAGAGAGGTCACTTGAACAAACTCATTGTTTAAGCAACCATCCTCTATTCTACGAGTAGCCATGGAATAGACGATGTACGGATCGCCGGTTTTTGTGTTTATGTTCGGGGTCCAAGTTTATTTAACCATAAAACAGAATATATAAAGTAAACAACCTCATATAACATGCATATAATTGAGAAACAATTATAAACATAATTCAAAAGAACACTAATCAAAATAAACAAGATTATACCTCTTGATCTTCTATTATATGTCCTTCCTCCTTTCAGACATCGTGTGGGCGACGATCTACCAAAAGTTGAAGCCTCTTAGATCACCAATCTTCCTTTCGTTGTTCACTCCGAACAAAGGAAGATCATAAAACAAAACTCATATTCCTATCTAGAACCGGCCACCAAGTCAATAAACTCGATGTTGCCGCCGGCCAAGGAAGAGAACATGGAGTATGGAAACCGGCCAAAGGAGAATCAAAGAGGGCATGGGCGCCGACCAACACTTGGAGAAGAGAAAGAAAAACAATCCTCCTCCTTGTTGCTGCCCAAACCCTAAACTAAGCTCTCCTAATTTTCGGCCAAGGATGAAGGGAAGAAAAATAGGTTGAGCTCCAACCAAGGTAGTGGGAAGAAGGAAGAGGGGCCAACCTTAGGAAGAGGAAGAAGAATCTCTCCTCCACTTGTTGCCGCCCACCAACAACCCTCATATCCTAACCCTAGCCGCCCAATCCTATTCCTATCCCAACTAGGATTGCTTGCCACCCAAGGGAAGCAACCCTAATGCCATCCATCATAAGCCATAGATGAAAGGGAGAAGCTTGGGCGCTGGCCAAACCAAGGAGAGAAGAAGGAGGAAGGGTTTCGCCACCTTAGGAAGAAGAAGAAGGAGAAAACTCTTTCCTTAATTGTAGGCACCCAAAACCCTAAGTCTCCCTTGCCCTTGCCGCCCAAAACCCTAGCCCCTTTCCTCTAAATTGTGTCTTGCCGCCCACCCCTAGTCCACCCTTTTATAGAGTTAGGGATAAGCCTTGGTTCAATCTCCACCCTTGGTTCTAGGGATTTAATCTCAATCGTCGGATCTAGAGATTTAATCTCAACCATCGGATCTTAGAGATTTAATCACTATCTTTGGATCTAGAGTTTTATTTCTATCCATTGGATCTAAGCTTCATGAGGTGTTAATAGGCTACAATAGGGACCATGAGGAGGAGTTGGATCTTGACCACCCCATGGATCAAGCCCACATAAAGTCCGATCCATTAATGATAATCCAATCCACTAAAGGATTATCATTAATCTACCTCACCAACCCCCATATGATAATATGGGCTCCATATATTATTTGTACGTTTTCTCTCCGTGTTTAAGATCTTGAATGTCCGTCGATTAATTAATTTACTAACCATTAATTAATCAACATCTAACTCCATAAGTAGTACCACTCAACCTTTCCATCATGCCGGACCAAGTCCACCTCCAGGGTTTACATGATGAACCTTATGAGCTCCTCAAGTGGACATCATCATCCTAATATATAGGACACGATTTCCTCCTATAATCAACGACACACCATATAAATCATATCATCTCCTAACTTACCGAGCCTATCGATTTAATCTATAAATCACACCCATTGGTAAATCAAAGAGATGAATACTAAGTATATTTGCCCGTTATTATATCGGGATTAAGAGCATGTACAAAATAATATCTGAGGTCCGATTCGATTATGTAGTCAGCAATAAATCGAATCACCTCTAAGTCGGTTCTGCTCAATACACACAAAGTGCACTAGTGTGATTCTATGGTCAAGACAAACCAATACCAAATCACACTACAACCATTCCGATGGTTTGTCCAAAGACATTTCGGTTGTGAGCCTTTACTTATACTTTACAAGGAGCCGATAACATGATCTCCCGTGTGATACCACACACCATGTTATCTACAATGTAATGTATTATACAATATTGCATAACAATAAAAATGCAAACAATGATCATGTAATTCTTATTTCAAAATAAAGATGTTCATATAAAAGATAGACTTTTCAGTATACATCCCTACAATCTCCCACTTATACTAAAAGACTATGCTGTCCTCTTACTGCCATACATTTGATTCCCCTTCCCTCCACATGCCCATCAAAGCTCTCGCTAGAAGGGGCTTAGTGAAAAGGGTCTACCAGGTCATCCTCTGATGCAATCTAGGCGACAGCAACTTCTACCTCCTTTATGATTTCTCGTATCTGGTAGTACTTGCGCTCTTTGAGTTTACTTGTCTTTTGAGCTCGTGGTTCCTTCGAGTTTGCAACTGCACCATTATTATCACAATAAATTGTGATAGTTCTTGGCAAACCAGGAATCATATCCAAGTCCATCAGGAAGTTCTTGAGCCACACAACTTCTTTGGCCGCCTCAGAGGCTGCCACATACTCAGCTTCCATGGTGGAGTCCGCCATGCATTTCTTCTTGACACTCCTCCATACAATGGCTACACCTCCCAAAGTAAATACAAAACCTGAGGTAGACTTACTGTTATCCTTATCAGATTGGAAGTCGGAATCCTTGTAACCCATAGGGAGTAATTGGTCTTCAATATATACTTTACCGCAGTCCAATGTCCCTGTCCTGGATTACTCTGATATCTGCTTACCATGCCCATGACAAAGCAGATATCTGGTCTCGTACATAGCATTGCATACATGAGGCTTCCTACGGCCGAAGCATAAGGAACCACCTTCATTTCCTCTATCTCCTCAGATGTTCTAGGAAACATCTCCTTAGATAAAGGAACTCCATGCCTAAAAGGTAGAAAACCCTTCTTGGAGTTCTGCATGCTAAAACGATCCATAATCGTGTCTATGTATGAAGCTTGGGATAAGCACAACATCCTTTTCCTGCGATCCCTTATAACCTTGATCCCAAGGATGTGTCCCACCTCTCCCAAGTCCTTCATATCAAACTGTTTGGACAACCATACCCTTACGTCCGATAACACCTTGATATTGTTGTCAATCAACAAAATATCATATACATATAGTACAAGAAAAACCATTACGTTTCCGTCACATATCTTGTATACACAAGACTCATTCGGACTTTGAATAAATCCAAAAGACTGGATTACCTCATCAAAGCGGATGTTCCAAGACTTCGAAGCTTGCTTCAATCCAAAAATGGACCGATTAAGCTTACATACAAGATGCTCTTTGCCTTTAGCAATGAATTCCTCTGGTTGCTTCATATAGATGTTTTCCTCAAGACTTTCATTAAGGAAAGTTGTCTTGACATCCATTTGCCTTTAGCAATAAATCCATATGAGCTGCTATGCATAAGAGAATCCGAATAGACTTAAGCATGGCTACTGGCGAAAAGGTCTCCTCATAATCGATACCCTCTTTCTGAGTATACCCCTTCGCAATAAGCCTCGCTTTGAAGGTCTCAACCTTCCCATCTATTCCACTCTTTCTGTCACGCCCCGAGAGCATACCGGTCTGAAAATCAAACGGACAGCACCTCCCCTGTACGTGGCAACATTTCGGGTTAATATAAGGCTCGTAGGCCCACAATAACAACAATATATATATATCAAAACAAAAACTACACAAAAACACAGCGGAAACATACCACAACAATACAACAATCCCACACATGCATACCGGTATGACTAACAAACCACAACAACATGAAACCTCGACAAAATCTGAATATACAACATATACATCATGTAAATTCCGAATACATAACACGGCGGATGGAAGGCCCAAAACAAAACACGGGAGCCTCGGAGGTGAGATGAGATGATGTCAGCCGGCGGTGCTCCAAGCTGTCACGAAGTCTTCTACCTGTTACCTGGGCGACAGAAAACCCAGGGTCCGTGGGGGGTGGTGAGTAAAACTCAGCAGGTAATAGAAGAACATATATATATGTCATATCACATGTATTTTCAACAACATACTCTAGAGGTACAACAGGTATATCAGCATAGTATATAAATACAAGCATATACCGTCTAACCAAATAAACAACATAAAAATGCAGACATACCTGAAGTCTGCCACGCTACTCTGATCCAACCTGAACATATATCAAACATATATATATATATATAATAGGAAGAGTAGATCAACTCACAATATACTCTAGCTACAGGGCAAGGTATCTAATGGTCTGTCCAACCCATACTAGTATCCGACACAATCGTATAACAAATGCAAGAAACATGCATGAATATGATGTACACCCAAATGCAGCAAGCATAGTACAATCAAATGCAACATCACAATAATCATATATATATATAGACCGCATCTATATATATATACTAATCACAATCATCCATATATATATATATACATGCATATATGTATATATATGGCAATATGAAAAAATGTCATAAGTCGGCAATGCAGCATGCATGGTCATGTCGGCTCACCCTAAAGCTACCACGACCCGAGTGTGGCCTCGGTGGCTCGAGCATGACAACTGTCCCAACTCAACACCAACCACTACTCTCGAGTGGCCGAGTGGGCAGTATGATCGAGTAGCATATAAGCGTAAAGAGCAAGCTACACGATGGGGGTCCCTGCTGTTGGCCACTCCGACAGTCACTACCCATGAGTGGTCGACTGTCACACACGCAGGACTACGACACGCAAATCCAACTACCACCGTCTATAGTGGTAGAGTGCAGCACCACAATGCTCTGCCCTCATACTGGTTACTCCTCCTATGAGTAACCGTGGAGGTAGGATGACTGGCGACACTCTCAACCACAAGGGAGACCTCGTCGCCAGCGTGCATGCAAATGAAATGAATGCAATGTCTCCCATACAGACATCCACCATAGATTCTCTATTCTACAAAGAATCAGACTAACCAAATCAACGCACTTTCTATCCTGTAGAGAGTCGTACTCAACTGATCATAATACTCTCTATCCTATAGAGAGTCATACCAATCTAATCGACGCACTCTCTATCTTATAGAGAGTCGTACTCAACTGATCGACGCACTCTCTATCCTGTAGAGAGTCATACTCAAACCGATTATCAAGCTAGGACCACAGGTTCGTAGAGACACATTAAGTATCATTCACTTGACCATTTATACAATACATAGTCAGTGGTAAACATGCAACCTAGGGGTACTAGGATTAACCGTATGTTCAAGATATTATCTTCCTACGGATGACCTTTTTGTCCAATGTACAATCAGGTTGTCATCCGGACTTTACTATTTGCACTTAACTTAAACAAATTCTAAGTTACTTACATCACCTATATGTATAACTCCTAATCATGATAAAAATAAACATGATATTAGCAATGGAGTTAATAGCCAATGATAAAGGATCAAGCATACGATAATAAGAGCAGGGTCAAGGTAATATGAACACCTAACATGCTCATATCTATAACTAAATCAGAATGCAATACATCTACCCAGACCAGGTAGGAAATTACCCACCTGTTAAATAGCTCATGCTAGCTATCCACGTGTATAAACCTCTCTCACCAATCAAGGTCCTGCAAAAGAACACAGAACATAACTAAGTTATATTTTACATCGAATGATTGAATCGAATCCTACATCGATCATTATATCTAACTAATTCAACATTCTCCAACCCTAATCAAATTAAATTCACCGTATCAGCCATGAGTCGACTCTAGCATCCACTATAAAGGTAACACATCGTACTTCATAACAGTACGAAATTAAAGGTTACCTTTCAATTGTTGAAATCACCCCCAGCTTCTTGATCTACATCAAGGTATCGGATTAAAGTTCAAATAGCCCAATTGGAAGCAACCTCATAACCCGATCTGTTCACCAACAATTGATCATCACTTTAATAATTAAATCTGCTCATCCTATAGAAATCAGTTAACTTAATCAACATATACAACCTTACCTCTCACAACCAACCCAATGGTCGATTCACAGCTCCAATCCACCCCCTTTTCCTTGCCAAGAGCAGCCTTCATAGCTCTTTCACAGCGGTCACCACACTCACAGTTAATTCCACAGTCCAATTCTCATATCGCAGCCCTCAAATCACTGAAATGAAGCCACTATTCCTCGTCACAACCAATTCACGGTGGAAACTCAAAAATCTGACTGAAACTTTAGATTAATATGGGACTTACCCCCAATTTTGATCCCCACCTCATAGAATCATAGAGATCTTGATCACCACAGCCCTAGAAGACCCCACCGACAGCCCATCCACAGAACCAGCAGCCACCGTCTCCTCTCCCTTGTTCACAGCCGCATAGTAACTCCGACATAGCCCCCATCCAGCTTGCTCCACCACATGATTCACAGCAATTAGAAACTATGTCGGTGATACTACCCCAAATCAGTCTGTTCACCGGAAATCCAGTTAGCCTATAACCACATAAATCAGGAGCGATGAGGAAGACTGCATTCGGAGATGATAGACCACATCACTCACCTAACTCCGGCAGAAAATGCAGCTCCTGAATAGAACATAGTGTCGACTTCACCGGCTGAGGCTTTGGCGTGCCTTACGTGGAGATCCAACCCTAGAGACCATGACTGAAGAAATCGACAACCCTCAGCTAGCAGTACGCACTCGTAGTGGAGATCAACGGCGATGGCCAAGGGTGGTGGTCGACGGCCATGTGCGCAGGGGCGGCGATCAACGATCCTGTGCGCGCGACAAACAGGGCGGCTAGAATGCGTGATGCTCAGTCCGGGGTCGCGAGCAATCCTGGCTGGTCACACGGCGATGATGATCCGAGGAGGGCGACGCGCGAAGTGAGGGTGGCGCGCGAAGTGAGAAGGGCGGCGGCGAGGAGGCGTCGTCGGGCTGCTTCCCGATTTGGCGGTCTGATGCGCGATCCGCTAGCTGCTCCGGCGATGCAAGCGGCTGGCGATGGTGAGCTCGGAAAGGAGGAGTCGCGATCGGTGAACACCGAAGAGACGTCGGGTGGAGATTTGGGGAGAAATGCGCGATTTAGGAAACGCACGAGTGGAGAAAAACGGAAGAAACGGCGCAGCTCGTGTTAAAGAAAGAGACGAGTGGGTTTTTAACGCTAAGTGGTTGAGTTAGCCTAGATCAAATCCGAGCTAATCCAACTTGACCCAACACCCAATTAGGCTTTAACCTTCCTCCAAACGGTCATACAAATCCCTATTAATTTAAAAAAAATTCCTAAAAATTTCTGAAAAATTTCCCAAGGTAATTCTTCAATTAACAAGGGGTATTTTCTATATTTATTTATTTTATTTTATTTTATTTATTTTTTTCCCAGTATTTTACATTCTCCCCCACTTATAAAAATTTGGTCCCCAAATTTCGTACTAACATACGAGAACCAACTCAAGAGGTTTCTTGAACTACTACATGCCTCATGTGAACAAATGAGGACATCAAGCTCGGATAGTATCTTCCAGCTCCCATGTAACCTCCTCATCAGTTAGATACTGCCATCCAACCTTTACGAGTCGGATGGTTTTGTCCCACTTTCGTCGCTCCTTGGACCTCTAATAACCATCATCCGATGACGCACACCAATTCTGCATCATGTTGGATACTCTATGGCCCCCAACAGCTGTTATTCTCCGGCTTCCCCCCAGAATACAGGAGATCTATAGGGTCTACCGTATTGGGCCTTAGAAGAAGTCATCTGAATGGATGAGTGATAACAGTTCTTACAGCCAAATTCCATTAAAGGAATGTGATTCTTCCAACTACCTCCATAATTCATGACACAAGATCTTACTAGATCCTCCAATGTTTGAATTGTACGCTCAGACAGTCAATCAGTCTGCAGATGAAATGTTGTACTGAGCTGAAGCTCTGTGCCTATAGTCTGATGCAAACTCTGTCAAAATCGCAAGGTAAAATGTGGATCTCTATCAGATATAGTACTTAAAAGTACCCCACGCGATCTGATAATCTTTCGACAATACAACTCTGCTAGGTGGTATAACAAGTACGACCCACGAATAGGAAGGAAATGAGCTGATTTGGTCAGTCGATCCACAATCACCCAAATCGCATCACGACCTTTACGGGTTCTAGGCAATCCCGTAACACAATCAATAGTGACATGCTCCCACTTCCATTCCGAAATCGGAATTTTCTAGAGCAATCCAGCGAGTTTCTGATATTCAGCCTTCACCTACTGGCATAGTAAACATCGAACAGCGAAATCTGCTCTAACTCTCTTTATACCATTCCACCAGTATAAACGTTTCAACTCTCGGTACATCAGAGTACCACCAAGGTATATAGCCCATCTCGAATGATGTGCTTTCTATAGCAACTCTTCCTTAAACACTGCAACTCCGGAACCCACAATCCTTATCAGAGACGGAGAATTATTTTCTCAAAAGAGAAATCCATCAACCATTCAAGATCCCCTCTACCACACACTCTGTAAGTGCATGGAAGACTATAGCGATCAAATCTCGCAAATTACAACTATTCACGTTCCAGCAACTTTATACTAGATACCTAGTAGTTAGTTAAAATCCCATGAGCATTCCTGCTCCATATATCCATAAATCCAGACAATAACTACTAAATTCATGTCTTGTATATGACAGACTATCTCGTAGTTTCTTAACTGACGTAAGCATAAGGTACGCCTCATTCAACTACATCGGATTCGTTCCGATCCCTGAAATGACACATCTGCGTACAACATCCTTTTGATCCACTCCGGAAGGATTAACTAATACTCATGTAAAAGTTAACCGTCGTCTAGGTCTTGTAACTGGTTTCACCAGCTTTCGACTAAATGATTTCCAATATCACCTTTGTCAAACAAGTATGTGGTATAGTAATGTTAAGACATTCTATCCACATCTACAGTACTAACCAAACCATACAAGGCAAACCACCATCTACGGTGGTCGAGTGCGCAACTCCAACTACCACAACCAACAGTGGCCAAGTTACGCAACTCCAACAACTACAAAAGGATCCAATCGCGTTAAGGATACACGATTCTCAAATCCAATGACGACTAAATCGTTAATTAGTCTAACAACTTAATAAAAACTCATAAAATTCATACCAAGTATGAAATTGTCGTCCTCCATACACCTGCATCTTGCTTACTCTAAGTTGATGATATATCAATCATCACAATGACTATGATAATTGTATGATACCGTGTCACTACAATATCAACACTCCAGTCGTAACCCAATCCTAGAGTATACACAGGTGTCTTTAACTGATCTAAATAGATCATTTATCCACAATAAAGGATATTCATTTACAACAACTACTGTATTCATCATCGATAATCGATGCATAATCTCAAATGTCCATCTCTCTTTCAACAAAGAGTTATGGATCTTCACAAGGAGAGATACTGGGATAGATAAATATCCTCTCCAACATCTCCTATAGTCACAATTTACATTCTTCCAATTCCTATAGTGTTTAACAACACTGATACAAACAAAACTATCACTCAGTATGTGATCTTCGATACTGGACTATTTCCACAATCATTTCGATGGCCTACTCCACTTGCCTATGCAACGACAAGCCTTGGAGTTCATCCGAAACTACATCCGAAGGCTCTCAGATTATACGCACATCCGAGAGCCATACCATACCATAATCTTAACAAATTTACCATCCGTAAGGATATGTCTACAGTAAAGATATGTCTATCAGAGTCTAAGGGCATCCCTTGACTTCTTAATTGTTGATCTTCATCTCACCTGATGGTAGAGATACCACCGACCCACAAGTCGATGTAAAGGACCCTTCTAATCCAACTAAGAATGTTCTAGACAAAGATACCTATAAACTACAAGTATCTCTTAATATATTAACCCAGAGGGTAAAACTAGAGTAATACCCTAAACGATGAAATATCTGTCGATCCGATCCCAAAGGCTCCATGCAAGTCTCGGCCTTTCTCCGAAGAGAATAAGATCAGATCCAACAGTCCACGACAAAATGGTTGCATTTCTGCGATGAATGATCCAAGGATTTTTCCCCAGATCATCTAATCCATCCCTAAATCCTACGAGCTACAACTGTAGAATATCGAATAGATACGACCTTCGTCGTATACTCTCTCTTCTGCACTAAGCAAAACACATCTGGAGGTAACTGCTTGTTGTTGTCTGCTGAGTCTTCTACAATGTCTTCTGCCGATGCTGCTTCTGTGTTGATCTCTGCTGAAGGGGAGTATCAAGGAACTCCAACCACTCCTGAGGTAGTAGGTCGCTGCTGATGAGATAACCCAATCTTCTATGCTGATCTCTGCTATCGAGACGATGCATCTTCCTCCTGGAACACCATCGATAATCTTCAACTGAATCTTCAAGGTACACCTCCTCCACTCTACTGGTTGCTCAACAATAGCAACAGCTGCACTGATCCAATGGATAATCTGTTTTCGCGTGTCTTCGTGATCTGCACTGCACGCACACAATCCCTTCGAAGTCTTTGTTCTGATTTTGCTGATATCCACATGAACCTTCTGATGATCTGCGATTGGTCTTCTATAATCGAAAAAATAGCTCAAAGTCTATGACTCTGATCTTGCTCCTTTATCCAACAGTTGGAGACTTCTGACTCTATTAAGTTGACCTACATTATTTGCTTATCGGTCTCCAACTCTTAAACCATTGTACGGAGTCATTTCTAAACTCCTGTCTCACTCCAACGTCTTCCGACAGGATCTGATAGAAGATCCTGGCATCCTAATCCAACTATAAGTCAATAACCCTGGGTGGCTTAACTCATCCATTCATCTTCTTGAGCTATTTGGTGGTCGTAACCTCTGCAAGTCTCACGACTCTGCACAGTACAATATCACTAACTGATCACCCTTTTTTTGAAGCTCAAGAATTCCTTACAATGTGTCACTAAAAGTGACACGGGGAAATACTCTCTTTCAACATCACTAAATAATGATCAAGTGATATATTATTTCCCGAAGATTATTTTCTGCATTTATCACCAAATACCGGCTTGATCCTGATAATGGTATGCAAACAACTCTTCTTTCTCGGTATAACATGAGTTAAGTACTCAAAAGTACCCTCAAAGTTATACAACTCCGTACGAACAACTCAGGGATAAAATCCCTATAAAATACTGTAACCTAGCCTTCCGCTATCTACATCACAGTAGTCTACAAGTCTGTTCATTACCCACAAGTAATGATCTGACTAGCACAGTTAGTGGAAATCTCTAAGACTGTAGTCTCTGATTTTCATAATAAATGTGACGACTTGGCCCCTGTTTTCCGACTCGGTATCAGTCGGCTCTCAAAGGTAAATCACCTTTTTGACACAGGTTCAAGACTCACAGACTCAATAGGTCATTTTCGTGGTCAACTCATACCACGGTTACAAATAATAACCAATACACTACAGGTTATTCCCTAGTATAAGCATCTAAATGCATAACCAACATAACCGGGAGTATAAACTCTATCGACAACTCCGGTTGGTCGCCTCGGTGGATGACCCCTACTACAAGTCTACATAGTGTTGGATCGAAAGTGTCGCTAGAGGGGGGGGGGTGAATAGCGATACGATGTCGTTAAAAAACTTTTGCAATAAGTAAAAAGCAAGTAGAGAGTGCACAGCGGAAATATAAAGTAGACAAGATATTTTTACGTGGTTCACAATCTTTCGATTGCTAATCCACGGCCCTAGTGATCCTTGATCACGTACGGAGGGCAATTCACTAAAACCACTCCTCCTCGTTGGAGGTAGGAGCAACGATTACAAAAAGAAATCAAGGCAAAGGGACACTCCCCCTTTCCTTGTTACGATTAAAGCACAAAGACAATTTAAAGAAGTAGAACTTAAATAAATATACCGACAACTCTTATAAGTAGAAGATGTAGCTTTCGTTGTCGGCGGCACTTCGTCGTAGCAAATGTGAGTAGTAGTAGCGGCGTTACGACGGCGTGTTGAGAGCTCTTGAATTCTTGTGTTTTTTGCTTGGCGTGAACATGTCTATTTATGGATATTGATCTATGAATTTAGACATAGGTAGTGTCCAAGGTGAGGTTCTTATCCCCCAAGTCTTGTTCATCCACATCCTTTGCGCCAACTCAAGGATGAGGTGTTTCATCCAACCACCTTGTGCCACCTCCAACCTCCTTGTGCGCCAACTCAAGGATGAGGTGTTTCATCCAACCACCTTGTGCCACCTCCAACCTCCTTGGGCGCCAACTTGAGGATGAGGTGTTTCATCCAACCACCTTGTGCCACCTCCAACCTCCTTGGGCGCCAACTTGAGGGAGCCATTCAACTTGTGCCACATCATGGGAGCCAACCATCTTGTGCCAACTCACCTTATTTTGGGCGTCCACCACAAGGAAGCTTGGTGATGGTTTGGATGTCCACCTTGATGCCACATCACCCTTTGTACCAAAACACGAGTCAAGTCCAAATTCACCCCCTTGAAATTCGAGCTCTTCTCGAAATTTGGAACTTGACTAGCATTGGTATGAGTCAAAGGGTTTTTGACTGCAGTACAAGTTAGCTTAAAATATAAAGTACGATGGTTCTAACCATCTGATCTCGACCTAGACCTTCCATTGGAGGTATTGGGTCGGATCTACGCTTAACGACCTTGCTTCGCTTTCACACGAGCTTACCTTGTAGCCTCGCTTCCGGTCTTCACCCGAGTACCTCGGCTTCCTCCAAGTCCTCTCTGGCGTTGCCCGACCACCTCGGTTCCCACCGGGTGTCGCGGACCTTCCGCTCAACTTTAGCATTTCTGCACACTTAATTGAGCTCGTAAGATAACAAATATACCCTTAACTATTGAGCCTTTTGCCATAATCAAAATACCGGTTCGACTTTGGTGCCCACGCACCAACAATCTCCCCTTTTGATTCATGGCAAACCGACACAAAAGTTAAGGAAAAATTAAGCATAACAAAGAAGCTAGCATAATGATTAAGCATGAATGAGCTAGCATAAAGATTAAATATGAATGAGCTAGCATAATGATTAAGCATGAATGAGCTAGCATAAAGATTAAATATGAATGAGCTAGCATAAAGATTAAATATGAATGAGCTAGCATAATGATTAAATATGAATGAGCTAGCATAATGATTAAGTATGAATGAGCTAGCATAAAGATTAAGCATGAGTGAAATATTATTGTTTCAAGTTCTCCTTTGAGGTAACCTCCCCTTGACGAAGGTGAGTTCTTGAAAAATAATTTTTACTCCCCTTAATAGTTGCTTAAGTAACGGAATTACTTAATATAAAAGGTAATAATTTTGTTTACTTTCTTCCTTACTTTTGTGACTTTCTCCCCCTTTTGCCTTAACTCAAAAAGTTTGTAAATATATTTTAGGGTTTGTAAGTCCAAGCAAGTTCCCAATATAAATATATTTTTTTTTAAAATAATAATAAGCTTGAAAATATGTTCATCTAAAATGTACAACTCCGGTTGGACTTGATTGATATAGAATGATCAATAAGTCTTGAAGGAGTTGATTAATTTTAAATAATTATACTCCATGGTTCATGTCGATGCGATGCCTGAATCTACGTGCGGAACTGTGAGTAAGGTCCTAACATCTCACGCCCGTCTCATTGGCTAAGTACACAAACACATTAGTCCTATGTGTTGTGAGATGTGTTGGCTCCTTAAATCTATAGGTATATGATTTCTAAGGTAAGACTTAGGCTAATTTCATAAAAAGAAGCAAAAGTAGAGTACATATATAGAAAAATTTAAATCCTACTCTATTACGCACATACCTAACTTTCGTCTTAATAAACTAAATTCGGCTTCGGGTAGTGGTTTGGTGAAGATGTCCGCTAGGTTTGATTTGGACTCAACATACTCTAGTTGTATAGTTCCATTAGTTACATGTTCCCTAATGAAGTGGTGTTTAACTTCTATATGTTTTGTCCTAGAATGACATATTGGATTTTTAGTTAAGTTAATTGAACTAATGTTATCTATGTAGGTTTTAATGTTGTTAAAGATTAAGCTAAAGTCTTGGAGAGTGTGCTTCATCCACAGGAGCTGAGAGACACACTCACCCATCGCAACGTATTCGGCTTCGGTGGTAGATAAGGCAACGCAATGCTGCTTCCTACTGCACCAACTTACTAGACTCGAGCCGAGGATTTGACAACAACCACTCGTGCTCTTTCTATCGAGTTTACTACCGGCATAGTCGGAGTCGGAGTAGCCGATTAGATTAAACTCGGTAGATCTAGGGTACCAAATACCTACGTTTAGCGTGCCCTTTAGATATCTAAGGATACGCTTGACTAGGGTTAGGTGAGACTCCTTGGCACAGGTTTGTAACCTTGCGCACATACTTACCGCGAATAAAATGTCGGGTCGGCTCGCGGTTAAGTATAGGAGACTTCCTATTGCGCTCCTATAGTATTTTAGGTCAACGGGTTTTCCTTCTACATCTTCGTTTATATTAACATTAGTTGCCATAGGTGTATTGATTATTTTAGCATCTTGCATTCCAAATCGATTTATTAAGTCCTTAGTATATTTTTGTTGATGTAAATATATTCCATCTTTAGTTTGTTTAATTTGTAAACCTAAGAAGAAACTTAACTCTCCCACTAAATTCATTTCAAATTCACTTTCCATAAGTGAGATGAATTCGTTTAGCAGGATCGAGTTGGTAGTTCCAAAAATTATATCATCTACATAGATTTGGGCTATAAAGATTTCTTTTCCTACGGTTTTAACGAATAAGGTTGGGTCGAATAAACCTTGGTTGAATCCTTTGGACTTAAGATAGATCGAAAGCCTTTCGTACCAAGCTCTTGGGGCTTGTTTGAGTCCATATAGGGCTTTCTTAAGTCTAAGGACATGGTCAGGTTTATCTAGATTTTCAATCCGGGAGGTTGGTAGCGTAAACTTCTTCCTTAATGTATCCATTCAAAAATGCTGACTTGACATCCATTTGAAACAATTTAAAACCTCGATGTGCAGCATATGCTAACAACATTCGGATGGACTCTAGTCTGGCTACGGGGGCGTAGGTCTCATCGTAATCTAAACCTTTGACTTGACTAAACCCTTTTGCGACTAACCTAGCTTTATTTCTAACTACTTCACCTTTATCATCAAGTTTATTTCGAAATACCCACCTTGTTCCAATAATTGATTTTTCTTTAGGTGGTGGTACTAATTCCCAGACTTCATTTCTAGTGAATTTAGCTAGCTCTTCTTGCATAGCAATAATCCAGTCGGGATCAAGAAGTGCTTGTTCAATAGTTTTGGGTTCGATTTTGGAAATTAACGAGATTTGACTAAGGTTTCGATATGAAGCTCTAGTTCGAACCCCTAAATTTGGATCACCTATAACTTGATTGATAGGATGATTTGTTTGAGTCTTAGTGTGACTCGGGTTAGGGTCATCTATCACTTGGTCGATAGGATGACTTGGTTGAGTTCTAGTTTGACTTGGGTTAGAGTCATCTATCACTTGGTCGATAGGATGACTTGGGTTAGGACGAGATTCAAGTTCAAGATCAGAGTCGGGTTCGCTATAAGTTGATTTGCTAGTTGTTTTTGTTAAGGATTGAACGGGTTCGTGTCCTTCGTCGAAAACTATATTAATGGTTTCTTCGACTCTAAGAGTGTCGTGATTGTATACCCTATAAGCTCTACTGGTGGTTGAGTATCCTAGAAAGGTTCCAGTAGAGGTTTTGGATTTGAATTTCCCTAGGTAATCCTTAGTGTTTAAGATATGTACCTTGCATCCAAATACCCTAAAGTACTTGATGTTCGGTATTTTATCGTGATAAATCTCGTACGAGGTCTTTTGGTGCCTCTTTACCATATGATCCTATTTTGGACATAGCAAGACTAACTACTCGCCCAAAATCTATCTGGGTAGGTTATACTCGCTAACATTGTCCTAGCGGCTTCTTGTAGGGTTCTATTTTTCCGCTCGACTAACCCATTTTGTTGTGGGGTTCTAGGACATGAAAACTCATGGTGGTATCCGCTTAGGTTACGTAAATCAGTAAACTGTGGTTTTCGAATTCACCACCATGATCGCTTCTAAGTCTTTTAATCTTAAGGTTCTTTTGATTTTCGATTAACCTACAAAGATTGATTAGTTGGTCTAGGTATCATTTTTATGTTTGATAAACCTAACCCAAGTAAATCTAGAATAGTCGCCAATTATGACTAAGCAAAATTGACTACCATTGAGTGACTTAGCTCCATGTGAATCAAATAGATCCATGTGTAGGAGCTCAAGAACACTTTTGGTTCGTTCTCTGATTAGTTAATTGATGTTGTGTCCTAGATTGTTTACCTTGTTGACAAGCATTACATATTTTATTATCCAAGTTGTTTAGTTTAGGCAAACCTATAACCAAGCCACTCGACTCATCTTGTGGGACGAGTCTTGGGTGCGAGTGTCCGAGTCTTGGTGCCACAACCAAGATTCCTCTTGGTGTCATAAGACACTTGGTTGAGGAGTTGAAGTTTATTGTGTAGATGTTGCTACTCCTAGTTCCTTTAAGTATTATTTTAGATGTTGCATTTATTTTGATTACGATTCATTTTCTAGAAATATGACCTTATAATTGTTATCACACAATTGGCTTACACTAAGTAAATTATATTGAAAGTTTTCTACTAATAAGACATTTTGAATTGTAAAGTTAGAGTTGAGCTCAATATCACCCGATCCGATGATTTTGAGCTTGCTGCTATTTCAAGGCTACCGATCCTTGTCGCTTGAATCATAACTTCAAAATTTGAGTTGATCCTGGTCATGTGTCGAGCAACCACCGCCCAACATCCATTGATCCTACACATAAGGTAGTTGGATCGGATATTGGAATTACTAAAGGGTTGTTTGTAAGTTTTAAACCTAAATCATCTCACCAATATCTACATGATCAAAACATGTTATTCCTATGTGTTATTGTGAGATGACTTTCAATTTTACTTGATTAATTTTAATGAATTTAAATTAACCAACATTAGGTTAGATTCGATTTAGTCTAAGCTCATCAAGTAATCTTTTCAAGAGATTAGCTTCCGTGTCGTGGCGAGGCACAGAGGCCTTCTTTGATCGGAACAACGACCACTTCCTTAGACAAAGCTAATTTCAAGAAATTGATAACTCGACTTACTTGAGACTACGCCTTGGTCTAACTAGTTATTTTTGAAAAGAGGCTCCCGAGGCTCAATCTTTTAGAGGATTTTAGTTGGTTTATTTTTGAAAAGAGGCTCCCGAGGCTCAATCTTTTCGCAGGATTTTAGTTGGTTATGAGTCCTATCTAACCATTCTAAAAATAAAGGAAAAACTAAGCATGCAATTTCTAAGACTTAACAAAAATACATTTTGTATTGGCTCCCGACCATTGAATCGAGTGGGTCTATTCACATAGTGAATTTGGTCCTGGGAACCCAATACATGTTAGATCCTAAAGTTGAAATCAAAGTGGTCTTAGGGACCCATGCTTGGACATTTTTCTTATGTTGGTTTACTATAGACATATATGACTTATTGGTTGTATTTGAGTTAAACCCGAGTCCGGCCTTGTTGTACACGGCCCTTTGTGATCCAAGTAAGAGGTCAAGTCCCTTGGATCCCAAAGTGAACCTTTCCAACGCCTAAGGTCTTCGACTTGTGTTTTCAAAAGCGAGTTCTCAACTTCAAGCTTTTCAACTTGAGTTGAGTCCTCCTCTTGAATACGAGTAGTCGAAGAGGTTAGGAGACCTCATGTTTGAGAAGGTTAACCTCCTCAATTAGGGTCTCGACCTTGGACTCGGACTTAGCTAGTTTCTTATTTAAAAATTTAATTGCACCATACAAAGTATTAAGTACGACCGACTTACCCTTAATGATTCTTTTGAACCGGATACGGATCCGTGGCTTGTCTTGAATGGAAGCTCATCTCGGATTCGGACTCGGACTCTTCTTCGGTTTCGAGTCGTGCTCGGTCGGCTTGGCCATTAGAGCTTGGATATCGTCTTCTTCCTCCGACAACTCCTCCCAAGTAGCGTTTAGCGCTTTCTTGGTCTTTGATGCGTTATTCTTTAGCTTTGGGCACTCAGACTTGATGTGACCAACTGTTGCACTCATAGCATCTAAAATTAGAAGTATTTGAATTAGGTTTAGGCTTACCTTGAGTTGTTGGTCGTTTTAGTCTCTTGATCATCTTCGAACTAGATTGACTAGTTCGGATTCTATTTCGAGTCTACTTCCGATTCGGACTCGCCTTCTTCCTTCGGGGTGGCTTGCTTGCGGGCTTCTTCTTCTTGGAACACGCAACTAACGCAATACTCTTCTCGGCCGACCACGTTAGTTTGCTCATGTAATTCAAGTTCAAAACAATTGCCTAACCTAATTTTAGAAAGGTCCTTGGAGACCTTGTAGGCATCGACCATGGATGCCCACAAGGTGGTCCTAGGAAACGAGTTAAGAGAATACCGATAAGGTCGCGATTCTCGACCTTTTGTCCGATGGCATGGAGTTGGTTGAGATGTCTTGGATACGAGCATGTAGTTGAGTTGCGGTCTCGCTTTTCCTGCATTTTCAAGTTATACAATTTATTTAAAAGTAAATCTCTTTACATACCTTCGTGTCGCCGGTGCCTTCGTGTAGTTCCACTAGCTTGGTCCATAAGTCCTTTGCACTAATGAAGGGGCCGACGCGTTGAGCTCTTCCTTGGACAACCCACATTGCAAGATTTGAGTTGCCTTGGCATCGGCTTCTACTTGTTTTTCATGGAATTTGACCATTGATCGTAACCCAAAGATTCACCATCTTCATTAATAGGAAGTGTGAAACCGGTTTGATTACGATCCACATCTCGATTTGGGTTTTAAGAAAGCATTCCATCCGACCCTTCCAATAACGAAAGTCATTACCGTTGTAAACGGGGTCGGCGGTGCTAAACCCTTCGAGATGGGCCATTTAAAAACAAGAAGAAGAACGATTTAAAAGAATCTTGCAAAACACACACGAAAGAATATTCCAAGACTTTCGCCTTGGATTAGTAAAAAGGGAAGTAAAAAGATATATAAAATGTAACTTGCAAAAAGAAATAAACAATCAAATGCGAATGTCGTTGAAGTTCCGGAGGACAACCTTACTCGGGATCTAACCAGAAGGACAACCTTATCCGGATCCTAAAGCCTCTAATGCAATTCTATATGTAGGAGAAGATAAGCAAGTGAAATAATTATACGAAAACAGAAATAAATAAATAAAAATCTATAAAAAAAGAAAACAAAGCTAGATTGGTGGTTTCACCGAATCTTAGCGCCCGACTCGATACCAATTGTTGGATCGAAAGTGTCGCTAGAGGGGGGGGGGGTGAAAAGCGAAAAGATGTCGTTAAAAAAAATTTGCAATAAGTAAAAAACAAGTAGATAGTGCCAAGCGGAAATATAAAGTAGACAAGATATTTTTACGTGGTTCACAATCTTTCGATTGCTAATCCACGGCCCTAGTGATCCTTGATCACGTACGGAGGGCAATTCACTAAAACCACTCCTCCTCGTTGGAGGTAGGAGCAACGATTACAAAAAGAAATCAAGGCAAAGGGACACTCCCCCTTTCCTTGTTACGATTAAAGCACAAAGACAATTTAAAGAAGTAGAACTTAAATAAATATACCGACAACTCTTATAAGTAGAAGATGTAGCTTTCGTTGTCGGCGGCACTTCGTCGTAGCAAATGTGAGTAGTAGTAGCGGCGTTACGACGGCGTGTTGAGAGCTCTTGAATTCTTGTGTTTTTTGCTTGGCGTGAACATGTCTATTTATGGATATTGATCTATGAATTTAGACATAGGTAGTGTCCAAGGTGAGGTTCTTATCCCCCAAGTCTTGTTCATCCACATCCTTTGCGCCAACTCAAGGATGAGGTGTTTCATCCAACCACCTTGTGCCACCTCCAACCTCCTTGTGCGCCAACTCAAGGATGAGGTGTTTCATCCAACCACCTTGTGCCACCTCCAACCTCCTTGGGCGCCAACTTGAGGATGAGGTGTTTCATCCAACCACCTTGTGCCACCTCCAACCTCCTTGGGCGCCAACTTGAGGGAGCCATTCAACTTGTGCCACATCATGGGAGCCAACCATCTTGTGCCAACTCACCTTATTTTGGGCGTCCACCACAAGGAAGCTTGGTGATGGTTTGGATGTCCACCTTGATGCCACATCACCCTTTGTACCAAAACACGAGTCAAGTCCAAATTCACCCCCTTGAAATTCGAGCTCTTCTCGAGGCTGGAACTTGACTAGCAGTTGACTGTAGTCAAAGGGTTTTGGACTGCAGTACAAGTTAGCTTAAAATATAAAGTACGATGGTTCTAACCATCTGATCTCGACCTAGACCTTCCATTGGAGGTCTTGGGTCGGATCTACGCTTAACGACCTTGCTTCGCTTTCACACGAGCTTACCTTGTAGCCTCGCTTCCGGTCTTCACCCGAGTACCTCGGCTTCCTCCGAAGTCCCTCTGGCGTTGCCCGACCACCTCGGTTCCCACCGGGTGTCGCAGACCTTCCGCTCAACTTTAGCATTTCTGCACACTTAATTGAGCTCGTAAGATAACAAATATACCCTTAACTATTGAGCCTTTTGCCATAATCAAAATACCGGTTCGACTTTGGTGCCCACTGCACCAACAGGAATATCATGTTGGTGATATGTGGAGCTTATAAGCACAGGAATGACATGGTGGCTAAGACATGACGGTGCTTACGGATATGACATGGATCAATTCCTAAGGAGGTCCAAGGGGGGGATTGTTGGGAGTATGGGGAATACAATCAAAGTTCCACATTGGTAAGACATGGAAAAGATCATGTGCTTATAAGAAAAAAGATATCTCCATTGGTATGAGGCCTTTTGGGTAAAGCCCAAAAATAAAACCATGAGGGCTTAGACCCAAAGTGGACAATATCATGTCATTGTGGAGATATGTGGAGCTTATAAGCACTAACAATTGGTATCAGAGTCATGGTCCATGTCAAACCATGAACCTCGAACGAAGGAAGTTGAGCTCCCACGTCCAAATCAAGAGAACCAGACATCAGGAAGGAAGTCTAGTTGGGTCGGGGGGACCGAACAACTGGCATGAAGTCCTGGTGGGTTGAAGATCGGACATCAAGCAGAGAAAATCCTTCGAGGAGGGATAGGCTTGAGGGGGGGCCCAATGTGGTCCTTCGTTTGAGGGGGGGATTGTTGGGAGTATGGGGAATACAATCAAAGTCCCACATTGGTAAGACATGGAAAAGATCATGTGCTTATAAGAAAAAAGATATCTCCATTGGTATGAGGCCTTTTGGGTAAAGCCCAAAAATAAAACCATGAGGGCTTAGACCCAAAGTGGACAATATCATGTCATTGTGGAGATATGTGGAGCTTATAAGCACTAACACATAGGTGTCATAACTCTATTGTATACACCTACTGTTCAAGTTTAGATAAATATCTACTAAACCATAAGTTTTCAGAAATTCTTACCTCGTGCTGCTTGGAGCTCAGGCCGCTGTCCATCTCATCTCGAAAAATCAATACCGAATAAATCGACTCCCGAGAATCCAAGACTCGACACAAAAACAACATTGTATGGCATCGCAGAACCTTGGGCTCTGATACCACTAAAGTTGTCACGCCCCGAGAGCATACCGAGCTGAAAATCAAACGGACGACACCTCCCCTGTACGTGGCAACATTTCGGGTTAATACAAGGCCCATAGGCCCACAATAACAACAATATATATATATCAAAACAACAACTACACAAAAACACAGCGGAAACATACCACAACAATACAACAATCCCACACATGCATACCGGTATGACTAACACACTACAACAACACGAAACCTCGACAAAATCTGAATATATAACATATACATCATGGAATTCTGAATACATAACACGGCGGACGGAAGGCCCAAAACAAAACATGGGAGCCTTGGAGGTGAGATGAGATGATGTCAGCCGGTGGTGCTCAAGTCACATGAAGTCTTTACACACTGGGCGGCATGTAAAACCTGTGAGGTCCGTGGGGGGTGGTGAGTAAAACTCAGCAGGTAATAGAAGAACATGTATATATGTCATATCACATCTATTTTCAACAACATACTCTAGAGGTACAACAGGTATATAAGCATAGTATATAAATACAAGCATATACCGTCTAACCAAATAAACAACATAAAAATGCAGACATACCTGAAGTCTGTCACACTACTCTTATCCAACCTGAACATATATCAAACATATATATATATAACAGGAAGAGTAGATCAACTCACAATATACTCTAGCTATAGGTCAAGGTATCTAATGGTCTGTCCAACCCATACCAGTATTCGACACAATCGTATAACAAATGCAAGAAACATGCATGAATATGATGTACACCCAAATGCAGCAAGCATAGTACAATCAAATGCAACATCACAATAATCATATATATATATATATATACCACATCTATATATATATACTAATCACAATCATCCATATATATATATACATGCATATATGTATATATATGGCAATATGAAAAAATGCCATAAGTCGGCAATGCAGCATGCATGGTCATGTCGGCTCACCCTAAAGCTACCACGACCCGAGTGTGGCCTCAGTGGCTCGAGCATGACAACTGTCTCAACTCAACACCAACCACTACTCTCGAGTGGTCGAGTGGGCAGTATGATCGAGTAGCATATAAGCGTAAAGAGCAAGCTACACGATGGGGGTCCCTGCTGTTGGCCACTCCGATAGTCACTACCCATGAGTGGTCGAGTGTCACACACGCAGGACTACGACATGCAAATCCAACTACCACCGTCTATAGAGGTAGAGTGCGGCACCACAATGCTCTGCCCTCACACCGATTACTCCTCGTATGAGTAACCGTGGAGGCAGGATTACTGGCAACACTCTCAACCACAAGGGAGACCTCGTCGCCAGCGTGCATACAAATGACATGAATGCAATGTCTCCCATACAGACATCCACCATAGATTCTCTATTCTACAGAGAATCATACTAACCAGATCAACGCACTCTCTATCATGCAGAGAGTCATACTCAACTGATCATAATACTCTCTATCCTGTAGAGAGTCATACCAATCTAATCGATGCACTCTCTATCTTGTAGAGTCGTACTCAACTGATCGACGCACTCTCTATCCTGTAGAGAGTCATACTCAAGCCGATTATCAAGCTAGGACCACAGTTTCGTAGCGACACATTAAGTATCATTCACTTGACCATTTATACAATAAATAGTCAGTGGTAAACATGCAACCTAGGGGTACTAGGATTAACCGTAGATTCAAGATATTATCTTCCTACGGATGACCTTTTTGTCCAATGTACAATCAGGTTGTCATTCGGACTTTACTATTTGCACTTAACTTAAACAAATTCTAAGTTACTTACATCACCTATATGTATAACTCCTAATCATGATAAAAATAAACATGATATCAGCAATGGAGTTAATAGCCAACGATAAAGGATCAAGCATACGATAATAAGAGCAGGGTCAAGGTAATATGAACACCTAACATGCTCATATCTATAACTAAATCTGAATGCAATACATCTACCCGGACCAGGTAGGAAATTACCCACCTGTTAAATAGCTCATGCTAGCTATCCACGCGTATAAACCTCTCTCACCAATCAAGGTCCTGCAAAAGAACACAGAACATAACTAAGTTATATTTTACATCGAATGATTGAATCGAATCCTACATCGATCATTATATCTAACTAATTTAACATTCTCCAACCCTAATCAAATTAAATTCACTGTATCAGTCATGAGTCGACTCTAGCATCAACTATAAATGTAACACATCCTACTTCATAACAGTACCAAATTAAAGGTTACCTTTTAATTGTTGAAATCACCCCCAGCTTCTTGATCTACATCAAGGTATCGTATTAAAGTTCAAATAGCCCAATTGGAAGCAACCTCATAACCCGATCTGTTCACCAACAATTGGTCATCACTCTAATAATTAAATTTGCTCATCCTATAGAAATCAGTTAACTTAATCAACATATACAACCTTACCTCCCACAACCAACCCAATGGTCGATTCACAGCTCCAATCCACCCCCTTTTCCTTGCCAAGAGTGGCCTTCATAGCACTTTCACAGTGGTCACCACACTCACAGTTAATTCCACTGTCCAATTCTCATATCGCAGCCCTCAAATCACTGAAATGAAGCAACTATTCCTCGTCACAACCAATTCACGGTGGAAACTCAAAAATTTGATTGAAACTTTAGATTAATATGGGCCTTACCCCCAATTTTGATCCCCACCTCATAGAATCACAGAGATCTTGATCACCACAGCCCTAGAAGACCCCATCGACAGCCCATCGACAGAACCGGCAGCCACCGTCTCCTCTCCCCTGTTCACAGCTGCATAGTAACTCCGACATAGCCCCCATCCAGCTTGCTCCACCACCTGATTCACAACAATTAGAAACTACGCCGGTGATACACCCCCCAAATCAGTCTGTTCACCGGAAATCCAGTTAGCCTATAACCACATAAATCAAGTGCAAAGAGGAAGACTGCATTCGGAGATGAAAGGTCGCATCACTCACCTAACTCCGAAAGAAAACGTAGCTCCTAAATAGAACCAGGTGTCGACTTCACCGGCTGAGGCGTCGGCATGGCTTACGTGGAGATCCAACCCTAGAGACCACGACCGAAGAAATCGGCAACCCTCAGCCAACAGTATGCGCTCGTAGTGGAGATCAACGACGATGGCCAAGGGTGGTGGTCGTCGGTCATGTGCGCAGGTGCAGCGATCGACGATCCTGTGCACGCGACGAATAGGGCAGCTGGAATGCGTGATGCTCAGTCCGGGGTCGCGAGCAATCCTGGCTGGTCACACGGTGACGACGAGGCGAGGAGGGCGACGTGTGAAGTGAGGGCGGCGCGCAAAGTGAGGAGGGCGGCGGCGAGGAGGTATCGTCGGGTTGCTTCCCGATTCGGCGGTCGGCTGCACGATCCTCTAGCTGCTCCGGTGATGCAAGCAGCTGGCGACGATGAGCTCGGAAAGGAGGAGTTGCGATCGGTGAGCATCGAAGAGATGTCGGGTGGAGATTTGGGGATAAATGCACGATTTAGGAAACGCACGGGTGGAGAAAAATGGAAGAAACGGCGCAGCTCGTGTTATAGAAAGAGACGAGTGGGTTTTTAACGCTAAGTGGTTGAGTTAGCCTAGATCAAATCCGTGGTAATCCAACTTGACCCAACACCCAATTAGGCTTTAACCTTCCTCCAAACGGTCATACAAATCCCTATTAATTTAAAAAAAAAATCCTAAAAATTTCTGAAATTTTTCCCAAGGTATTTCTTTAATTAACAAGGGGTATTTTCTATATTTATTTATTTTATTTTATTTTCCCAGTATTTTACACTTTCTCTTGTAGATCCACTTGCATCCAATGGTTTTTACACCATTGGGTGGTTCTACTAGCTCTCAGACCTGATTTGAATCCATAGATTCAATCTCTACATTCATTGCACTTTGCCAAGATACTGCATCTTTATCTTGGATTGCCTCGTCATATGTCCAGGGATCATGTTCATATTCACCAGGGACCAAATCAGAAGATTCTCCCAAGAACATGAATCTATCAGGTTGTCTCACAACCCTCCCACTACGACGAGGTATCACTTGTGTATCTTCTGTGACACGCGGTGCAGTGACATGTGGTATATCCTCTTGTATCGGTGGTACTAAAAAAGTGACTTCCCCTTTTAATTCCTCCAGAACAATTTTACTCTTGGGCTTGTGGCTCATCACATAGTCTTCCTCTAGAAATCTGGCATTCGTGCTAACGATCAACCTCTTATCTCTAGGACTATAAAACAAACAACCCTTCGTTCCTCTAGGATAGCCAACGAAAATGCGTACTTCTGTACGAGGTTCGAACTTACCAGCATCTGCCTTCAGCACATGTGCTGGACTCCCCCATATCCGAATATGTCTTAGACTAGGCTTTCGCCCAGCCCACAACTCTATGGGAGTAGAAGGCACTGATTTAGATGGAACCAAGTTCAGAATGTACACTACCGTATCTAGAGCATATCCCCAGAACAAATCTGGCAATTCAGAATAACTCATCATCGATCTAAACATCTCCATAAGAGTCCTATTCCTTCGCTCTGCTACACCATTCTCCTGGGGTGTGCCAGGTGCAGTCAATTGGGATTGATTCCCAGCCTCTGATAAGTACTTCCTAAACTCTCCCAAGAGGTACTCGCCGCCACGATCAGATCGTAGTGTCTTGATACATTTACCTTGACGTTTCTCCACATCAGCCTTGAATTCTTTGAACTTGTCAAAGCATTTAGACTTGCGGCGCATCAGGTAAATGTATCCATATCTTGAGTAATCATCTATAAAAGAGACAAAATACTCAAAACTACCTCTAGCCTGGATAGTCATAGGACCACACAAATCAGAATGAACCAATTCTGACACATCTTTGGCTCTATACCCCTTGGCCTTAAAAGACCTCTTGGTCATCTTACCCTCCAAGCAAGATTCACAGGTTAGGAGATCCTCCACCACTAATGAACCTAAAGGTCCAACAACTATCAACCTTTGAATTCTGCTTAGGTTAATGTGACCAAGCCTAAGATGCCAAAGATATGTTTGGTTCATCTTCGAAGGTTCTTTTCTCTTATTGGAATTAGAAGATGAGTTATTAACTTCTATTTGCATCGTGGGAGCTTTTGGTTCGAGTGTATACAAATTTCCTATCAATGTACCTGAACAGATATTCTCCCTATTCCTTTTTATAACAACTCTGATATTAAAAGAAATAGAATATCCATCCATAAATAATTTAGAAACTGAAAATAAAATATTTCTAAATAAGGGTTCATAAAGGGAATTTTCCAGAACCAACGTTTTATTTTTCTAAAAAGATAAATAAAACATCTCCCACTACAATAGCCGCCACCTTAGTGGCATTGCCCAAGTAAATGGTAATCTCTCCCTCAGCTTGTCGTCGGGTTTCCTGGAACCCCTGCAAAGTATTGCAGACATGATCAGAGGCTCCCGTATCTACACACTAGGTGCTGGTAGATAACACCACTAACCATGTTTCAATGACTAGACCAAAGGATATACGTTTGTTCTGTTTTTGATTGGGACAGTCCTTCTTCCAATGTCCATCCTACTTACAAGTGAAGTACTTGCCTTTCGGCTTCTTCACTCCTCCTTGAGTACCTCTTCGCGGTTTTGCCCCAGTTTGTTTCTTCTTCTTCTTGCCTCTCGGCTTAGAAGTAGAAACCTTTTGGGTCACCATGGCATGTGCCTGAGCACTCTAACGAAATAGCCCCTCTGCCGCCTGGAGTTCTGTCAGAAGCTCTGCCAACGAATACAACCTCTTGTTCATGTTGTAGTTCAGGTGAAACTAGTCAAAACTCCTAGGTAGAGACTGGAGTATGATATCGACTTGGGTTTCCCCATCGATCTCAGCTCCTAGGACCTCCAGCTCATTTAAATGAGCCATCATCTTAAGAACATGATCCCTCACGGGTGTTCCCTCGATCATGGTGGTCGTCATCAAATTTCTCATGGCTTCTTGCCTCGCAGCTCGATTCTGGTGTCCGAAAAGCTCCTTGAGATTGAGCATCATATCATAAGCAGTGGGCATGGCTTGATGCTAATGTTGGAGTACATTTGACATAGATGCCAAAATGTAACACTACGCCATCTCATCGGCCTTGGTTCACTTTTTATAGCTCTCTCTCTCCTTTTCCTCAGAATCATCTGCAGGCTTGGGAGGACACTCTTCGAGGAGTACATATTTGTATTCCTCTTCAGTCAAGACAATATCTAGATTCCTCTTCCAATCAACATAGTTGGGTCCAGTAAGTTTGTTCTCTTTCAGTATCATAGCAAGTGGGTTGAAAGTCATTTTGAAAGTAAACCTAAGAATCACATAAATCAAAACGTTAGATTTCAAAAAATTATTGATTCCTCAAACAATTATATTTTCAAGTATTTGCCAAAAATCCAAAAGCTTTAAAAACAACTTGGTTTTTTATCAAGTTAGTATCATGTTTAACACCTAGTTTTGCTTTAAATTGTTTCAAAACATGAACACACAGATTTTAAAGTAAGAAATTGTTTTGAAAACATATGAAATATCGAACCATGATCTTTGGGCAATATGTCTATGAATTAAACATAAGCCTTCCCCATGATTGGTCTATTATTGCTATTTTGATACCTTGAATGACCATCTAAATGCCATAAGCACTAGTGGACATTTGTATCAACCTAACATCTCACTCATGCTAAGTTTTCAATCAAGGTAGCCTATGGTGAGTGTGAGATGTATCCTAAAGGTATTTGTATATACTTAACCATTAATTTCATGCAATTCTATACAAGGTTAAGTATCATCCTAACAACCCACATGATCATAAAGATATATATTAATGAATTTTACATTATGATCATGAAACACATGTATTCATCAAATTTTGATCATGCATTAGGTATTACATGATGATAATAAGGTAAACATTACCTAAAGCATGATTTATCTATTTATAGGTGCATTATCATCACCTAACACTATTTCAAAAATGTTGTCCCGCCATCCTAAGTCAACCAACATATGATTTAGATAAATTCCATATGGTTGACTATCCTAGGGTTTTCCTAACCCTTAAGGATGGATTTTGGAACCCAATACAAATTCTTGCCTATGGGGTTGACTTAAAATTTCTTAGGGATCCATTTTCTAGCTATTGCCTTCTTTTTGTCTTGACCCCTAGCAATTAGACATTTATAGGCCTTTTCATTTTTCTTTTCCTTATATCCTAGGCCTTTCTTGTTGAAGCTTGCTCTTTGGATCCCTATAATCATATTAAGGGAGTTGGAGCCAATGGTGAATTTTTCTAGCGCCTTAGTCAAATGGTCTACCTTTTCCCTTAAAGCCCTATTTTCTTCCATACATGCATCACTAACATTAAATGGCATATATTCATGTGAACATGCATCATTTAAGCTAGAAGAAATATTATCATTTACATTTAAGCATGCTTTTTCTAATTTTTCTTCTAAGTCCTTAATTTGATCTAGCATGCTCTTATTTTTCTTTTTGGCTCTAAATAAGTCCTTAGTGAGACTAGATATCATGGAAACTATTTTACTTGGTGAGAGGCTCGTTACCATAGTCTCCATGTCTTCTTCTTCTTCAGATGAAGATGGTGAAGAAGCTCCCCCTTCACTAGAGCTCTCCTCACTTGTGCTTGATCCTTCATTTTCGGAGGAGGAGTCTAGATCGTCAAAGTCCATCAAGGCTAGGTTGGTGACAAAGGCATTCTCCTCTTCCGATGATGATGAAGATGATGAAGAGGGGTCATCCCATGTCCTTGCTTTTAGTGCCTTGGCCTTCTCTTTTTCTTTGGCCTTCTTCTCTTCTTCTTTCTTCTTGCTCCCCTTCTTCTTCTTCTTCTTTTCTTCCTTCTTTCTCTTCTCCTCCTTGCTTTTGTTCAAGAGGGGACAATTGTCCCTTATGTGTCCCTCTCCTTGGCAATTATAACAAATCACCTTCCCCCTTGGTCTTCTTTTCCTATCATTAGAGTTATTAAATTTAAAACCTTTTAATGCACGCCTTACCCTCTTTACCATATAGGCTTCTTTCATGCTATCCATGGAGGAGGAGGAGGAAGCTTCGTCGGAGGAGGAGGGAGTCTCCATCTTCTTCTTCCCTTTGTGGGCCATCAAGGCTACTCCTCTTGAAGGTTGAATTCTAGGATCTTCTACTATTCCTTCAAGTCTTTTTTCATGGAGCTCCATGGTTGAGAAAAATTCCTCCAAGGTGCTAACTTCTAGGTTATTGGAGATGTAAAAATAATCCACCATAGAGCTCCATATTGATGACCGGGGAAAGGCATCTATAGCCTTCATGAGCATGTCTCTATTTGAAAGCTTCTCCCCTACACTAGATAAACCGGTTATTATCTCTTTAAATATAGAGTGTAGTGAGGTTACCTTTTCTCCCTTTTCTAATTTGATGTTTGATAGTTGGGAGCGGAGAAGGTCTCTCCATTCAAGCTTGGCCTCCGAGGTACCTTCATGAAGCTCTACTAGCTTCCCCACATCTCCTTGGCACTAGAGCATTCCCCTATCCTATTCACTTCTTGTTGGGGGAGTACATTGTAGAGGTGGTGCTTGAACATTGAATTTGCCAAGTATATTTCCCTTTGCCTCTTGCTCCACCTTGATTTCTCCAATGGCTCCCCTTCTTCATCCCTAGGCAATTCGAAACTGTTTTCCATAATTAAAAGAATTTCGAAATCAGTTTCGAAAAATACCTCCATTCTCTTTTTTCACCAAGAGAATTCGCCTTCAAATTTTGGTGGGTGAATGTTTGAGCCGGCCATTCTTGAATGTGCTTGTTGTGGTGGTTAGTCCTCAACAAGCTTTTCTTGGCTATGATACCACTTGTAGGGGATCGATCGGTGTGTATTGGCCGGCTAGAGGGGGGTGAATAGCCCTCTTTCGTACGATGATAGAATTTGCTCATCTACAAAATCGTTAGTGCAAGAGGAATACTAATAAACAAGCAAACAAAATAACACAAGTAAAGATAAACAATGCTAACACAATATGTAACGTGGTTCATGGCTACGCCACTAATCCACGATCCCCGATTCATCCAAGGTGAATCACTCCTTTGTCAAATCCACTAGATCTCTCCTTTGCACAAAGTTAGGTGGAGGTAACCTCTTTTACACAAGGATCACTCTTCTACAATATATTGAATATTAGAATAAGTAGAAGAGTGGAAAAACGTTTATGGCACTTTGGGAGTTGTTAGGAGTTCAAGCATTAGGCCCACAAAGCCCCACACCCTTCCTCTTTATAGAGGAAGAGGGTTTCTTCCCGTTGACATAGGAGCAGTCGACTGATGTCCCTATCAGTCGACTGGTCCCGTAGCCGTTGCCCAATAACGGCTGCTTTCCACGTTGGATTCCATCCAACGACACCATCATCAGTCGACTGATATTGCCATCAGTCGACTGATATTGCCATCAGTCGACTGATGCTCGATCAGTCGAGTGCTCGTGAGCTCGACTCCATTCTATGCCCGAAACACTTGCGACCAGTCAACTGATTCCTCATCAGTCGATTGGTGGTCTCGCAGTCGACTGCCATTCAATGGCAGTCGACTGTTGGCACATGAACCAGACTCGAACACTAGTCGAGTCACAGTCGACATAGAGTAGTCGACTACCATAACATGGTAGTCAACTGATGTTGGGAAATCCCATCCGACCCTTAGCCAAATGGCCAAGTTTCACCTAAGAGCGCTACCCCTTTCTGGGTTACATTCGCTCACTCTCATCCCTCGGAGTCTCTCACCTTTGAAGTTATCTTCGTCCGACCACATCCCTCGAATGCGCCAAGCGCACGACTCTGCAGCGCCATCCTTCGCGTCTCACCCTAAAGTCTACTTCCTCCATCTTCCCTCCAAGCTCCTCGTTCGGCGGTGCCTCGGATGCTCCAAGCACACGGCTTCTGCAAAGCTATCCTTCACCGACTCAAATACCGAGTCATGAGAGGTGACACTCACCAAGGCTCCATGTGCGAATTACTAATCCCTGCAAGACTCCAACGCATATATCAAATCATAATAACAACCTAACTTAAACACTTTTCCACACACATCAAAACCTTATCACGGCAAGAGATTGCCCTAACACTTTGGATCCCAAAGTAAACCTTTCCAATGTGTTCCTAAGATCTTCGACTTGACTCTTCAAGAGTGAGTTCTCAACTTCGAGCTTTTCAACCCGAGTTGAGTCCTCCTCTCGAACTCGACTAGTCGAAGAGGTTAGGGAGACCTCGTGTTTGAGGAGTTTAATTTCCTCAACCAGGGTCTCGACCTTGGGCTCTGACTTAGCTAATTTCCTAGTTAGAAACTTAATTGAACTATAAAGTGTACTAATGAGGGATCAACTTACCTTGAGTGTATCTTTTGAACCAGATGCGTATCCGTAGCTTGTCTTGAATAGTGCTTCACAGTCTGACTCCTCTTCGGCTTCCGATTCATTTTCGGTTCTGACTCCGTCTCTGATTCCACCGGTTTAGCCATGAGGACATGATCATCATCTTCTTCCTCGGATGCTTCTTCCTATGTAGCATTGAGTGCCTTTTTGTGTTTTGGTGCTTTGCTCTTGTGTTTTGAGCACTCGGACTTGATGTGTCCAAACCTGTTGCATTCGTAACATCTAATATTCGAACTTTTAGGCTTACCTACGTTTGGTTGAGTGATGGTTCATTTTCGGCCCTTGACTATCCTCCGAACTAGGTTGACTAGTTCGGCCTCCATTTCCAAGTCGACCTCCAAATAGGACTCATCCTCTTCTTCCTTTGGGGGTGGCTTGCTTGCGGTTTTCTTCCTCGAACCTGCAAAAAGTGTTATACCCTTCTCGGGTTGTGAGTTAAACTGCTCATGAAGCTCAAAATTAGAAAATAACTCATCTAATCTAAGTTTTGAAAGATCCTTGGAGACCTTGTAGGCATCGACCATGGATGCCCACAATGTAGTCCTCGGAAAAGAGTTAAGAACATACCTTATAAGGTCGCGGTTTTCGACCTTTTGCCCGATCGCGTGTAGGTTATTGACTATGTCTTGAACGTGAGCGTGAAGTTTTGTCGCTGTTTCATGTTCCTACATTTTTAGATTATATAATTTATTAAACAAAAGATCGTGCTTACATACCTTGGCTTTATCTGTCCCTTCGTGTAGCTCCACTAGCTTTGTCCAAATATCCTTTGTGCTGATGAAGGGGCCGATGCGATTAAGCTCCTCCTTGGACAAGCCACATTGGAGGATTTGATTTGCATTGGCGTCGGCTTCGACTTGTCTTTTTGTCGCAATGGTCCATTGTTAATAATCCAAGGATTCACCCACTTCATTAGTCGGAAGTGTGAATCCCGTTTGGATTATGATCCACATCTCGATTTGAGTTTTAAGAAAGCATTCCATCCGACCCTTCCAATAACGAAAGTCATCTCCGTTGTAAAACGGAGGTCGGACGACGCTAAAACCCTCAAGATGGGCCATTGATACAAAAGAAACAAGGAGATGAAGACGAAAAACCTAACAACGACACAAACACACGAAATGTACCAAGACTCGCGTCTTGGATTTGAGTGCGGGAGAAAAATTAACCAAATGAAATAAATTTGAAATAAAAAGAAAAAAAAAGAAAAAAAAATCTGTAAAAAGCTAGATCGGTGGTTTCACCAAATCTTAGCACCCCCGGCTCTGATACCAATTGTTGGATCGAAGCGGAACGCGGGGGGTGAATAGCGATAGAAACTTTTCGTTCGAAAATGTTCGTTGAAGCACGAGTAAATGCAGCGGAAAAATATAATACAAATAAAGACACAATAATATTTTTTTACTTGGTTCGTAGCCTTAGGCTACTACTCCAAGGTCCTAGTGGTCCTTGACCACGCACGGAGGGAAAATCACTAAAGAACTATTCCTCGTTAGAGGTAGGAGTTAATCGATACAAGAACACACAAAAAGCTTGAGGTAGAGGGACACTCCCCCTCTCCTCGTTACGATAAAAACCCCGAGAAAGTAAAGCAATAAACTGAAATATAGCTTATACCAACGTAACAAAATAAAAACAATTTAAACCTAGACGTCGGAGAGGAAGCACTTCGTTGTCGGAGAGTTGTTGCTTTGCGGAGGCTTTTGGAAGCTTAGAATTGATGATGAAACCCTAGGATAGGCCCTCCTTTTATAGCATTTGAGCCCCTTTTCGAGAGGAACTTTAGCCAATCAAAATTGAGCACCACTCCCCTTGAAATGAGGTGATAAGCCATGACTCCTCGAAGTTGATCCTTGACCATCAGTTGACTGATAGCCATCATTAGTCGACTGATGGAAGCATCAGTTGAATGTTGATCGTAGACAGTCGACTGATTGACAGTAGTCGAGTCCTCCAAGCTGGCAGTCAACTGATGCTTTCTGAAATGACAAGTTAGCAAAACAAAAACATTATTTTGATGGCCTTCGACCGTCCGATCTCGACCTAGACCACCAATAAGATGTCTTGGGTCAGATCTATGCTTGAGCCTATCCCCGTAAGGAGGATACGACCTCACTTACACTCGCACACACATGAGCTTACCTCGATACTTATTGTGTCACTTTCTCTTTCGGCCTTCCACTCAATTCCTTCTGCTCCCTTCGAAGTCACTCGAGTGTCGCCCGACTACCGCGGCTTCCTCCGGGTGTCGCTAGCCTTCAGCTCCAGCGTTGGTACTTTTCTGCACACTCGATTTAGCTCGTGAGAAAACAATATGAGCTTAACTTTGTATTGTTTGCTATAATCAAAACTCAAGTTCGACTTAGGTGCCTACTGCACCAACAGTCAAAGCATAAGTCTTCATGACCAAGATGACTTGAATACAGCAAGTCAATTGAACATCGCACTTAAGCAGTAGTAAGAACTTCATTGACATATCCATATATGCATAGAACCATATGAAGTCTTACAGCTGGTCACTCTAATCAACTAGTTACCATAACTAGCATCCACGATTAACTTCGGACATCACAATGTCTCCAACCAGTGAGAATCAGCTACTTGGATACACCAAGGAGTATACCTCATGCCAGTCTTGACAGAATTGATGGTGTCCAAATCCATTAATTCATCGACTAGAGATAATTCCAATACATCACAATTACACATGTAGAGATACTCTCTAGTTGTGATCCAATCATAAATTCTTTCATGCTGTGAAATGTATCATGGACTTTCAGTAAATGAGTTTAGGATATAATCAAATACATGAAAACATATATACTCAAATAGTGAATCTTTATTTATCGTATAAATGGTTCAAATATAAGGCGATTGTCTTAGGACACCTCTCATATATTACTAACATCCTTGGCCGACGGCAACAACCAAGCAAGGTGGCTTGGTGGTCGGCACTAGATTGGAGAAGAAGTGTGTTGGTTATCTTATTTTGTTCGGAGCGAATAAGGAAAGGAAGATACGCAATCTAGGAGGCTTCAACTCTAGGAGTATCGTTGCCCACACAACGTCTAAGAGGAGGATAGGACATACAATAGAAGATCAAGAGCTAAACAAGAGGTATAATCTTGTTTGTTTTGATTTAGTTATTTTGTATTATGTATGTTGTTAATTTACTTGGACCCCGAAGATAAATACAAAAACCGGTGATCCGTACATCATCTATTCCACGGCTAATCGAGGAAAAGAGTTAGGTTGCTTGAACAACAAGTTTGTTCAAGAGACGACTCAAATCGAGAAGCACGATGATGGAACAATTGCTTGGGTAATCCTTTTTCGTCTGGATTAATTTTTTTAATCCGGGGACATATGATTGGATCGCCATGCACAAGCGACCGAAGCGAAGCGAGAAGTGAAGCTTCAACCTTCAAGTGGTATCAGAGCCACGGTTTTCGATTTTGTGTGTTTAGGATTCGATTACTTTTATGCACTTATCATATATTATGTGTACCAGATAATAGTAGGATGTGCGTAGCCTAACTTCTTAGTTGCATGCATAAGATCCAACTATTATGGCCATATGTGTGTGTATGTGATTGTATGTGTGTAATCGTAATATTATTTGAATCCTTGGGATTGACGAGGCTAGTATTTAATTTTTGTAACTAAGTATGGTATTGTTTAGCCACTCTTTTATTTTAGTTTACTTTCGATCTAGATTTCATGTACACTCCTTTATGGAGTATAGGATCGATGGATGTAAATTAAATTAAATTTTCTCGGCTCGGATCTTTGGATGGCTTGTACATAGTGTATGGAGGAGCAGACGAGGTGGCAACACGACTGGAGGCATATTGGAGAACAAAAGTCATAATAGTTAGAAATTTGTTTTTCATATTTATTGCTTTTGATTTATATGCTTGTTGTGCTTGCATAGTTAAAATTCCTCAATGTTAAATTACTAAGTGAGAGAGGGATATTTAAAAAAAAATCCCGCGGCCTCCATTACAATTTGACATGTGATGCGAACAAACTTACATGTTGCCTCTGATTGCCTTCCTCCATATCGGATGAGTTTGTTTTGCAGATCACTAGGTTAAATATGGTTATAGGAAGTTATTTAGGAGCATGTGTACTTCCCCATCGGAAGGCACATAATCCGAGGTAATTGCCTTAGTATCGGGTAATGGTGAACATTTATATGCAAATATAAGTATCCTCCCCATCGGAGTTACTCCTTTTATTTGTAGGGCCGAAGAGGAACCAACTATTAATTTTATTTGTCAAAAAGTAAGGTTGATGGGATAATAAAATTAATGGGTAAAACCTCCTCTTACAAATGTAGAATTCGTATACGTCCACACTATTGTGGCATATAATATTCTCGGTGTTTTGAGATGTTGGTTGATTTTAAAATTTTATTATTTGAGGAATCAATAATTTTTTGAAATCTAAATGTTTTTTATTTATGTGATTCTTAGGTTTCTTCAAAATGACATTCAACCCACTTGCAGTGGTTCTAAAGGAAAATAAACTTACTGGACCTTACTATGTGGATTGGAAAAGGAATCTGGACATAGTCTTGACTGTTGAGGAGTACAAGTATGTACTTCTCGAGGAGTGTCCTCCTAAGCCTATGGATGATTCTGGGGAAAAAGAGAAAGAGAGTTATAAGAAGTGGATCAAGGCTGATGAGATGGGACGGTGTTACATTTTTGCTTCTATGTCAAATGTATTGCAACATCAGCATCAGGCCATGACTACTGCTTATGACATGATGCTCTATCTCAAGGAACTTTTCGGACACCAGAATCGGGATGCTAGGCAAGAAGCCTTGAGAAACTTGATGACGACCACCATGGTTGAGGGAACACCTATGAGGGATCATGTTCTCAAGATGATGGCTCATTTGAATGAGATGGAAGCCCTTGGAGCTGAGATCGATGGGGAAACCCAGGTCGATATGATTCTCTAATCTCTACCTATGAGTTTTGAGCAATTTTGCCTGAACTACAACATGAATAAGAGGTTGTATTTGTTGGCGGAGCTTCTGATAGAACTCCAGGTGAAAGAGGGGCTTTTTCGTCAGAGTTCTCAAGTTTTGGTTGCCCAGAAGGTTTCTACTTCTAAGCCAAAAGGAAAGAAGAAGAAGAAACAAGGTGCAACGAAGGTGGTGGGAGGATCTTAGGGAGGAGTGAAGAAGCCGAAAGGCAAGTGCTTCACATGCAAGCAGACTGGACATTGGAAGGCTGACTGCCCCAACCGGAAGCAGAACAAAGGTATATCTTTTGGTCTAGTCATTGAAACATGTTTAGCAATGTTATCTACCTGCACTTGGTGTGTAGATACTGGAGCCATTGATCATGTCTGCAATACTTTACAGATGTTCCAAGAAACTAGACGACTAGATGAGGGGGAGATTACCGTCTAGTTGGGCAATGCTACTAAGGTGGCGGCTATTACAGCGGGAGATGTTTATTTATCTTTTTATAGGAATAAAAATTTGGTTCTGAGAAATTTCCTTTATGTATCTTCATTTAGAAAGAATTTGATTTCAATTTCTAAATTGTTTTTGGATGGATATTCTATTTCTTTTGATGACAGAGTTGTTATAAAAAGGATTAGGGAGATGATTTATTCTGGTGCATTGGTAGGATATTTATATACTCTTGAACCAAAGGCTCCAACAATGTAAATAGAAGTAAATAACTCATCTTCTAAATCTAATAAGAGAAAAGAACCTTCGAAAATGAACCAAACGTATCTTTGGCAACTAAGGTTAGGTCATATTAACCTAAGTATAATTCAAAGGTTGATAGCTGATGGACCTTTGGTTTCATTAGTGGTGGAAGATTTCCCAACCTACAAATCTTGCTTGGAAGGTAAAATGACCAAGAGGCCTTTTAAGGCCAAGGGATATATAGCCTAAGATGTGTTGGAATTGGTTCATTCTGAATTGTGTGGTCCTATGTCTATCTAGGCTAGAGGTGGTTTTGAATACTTCGTCTCTTTTATAGATTATTATTCAAGATATGGATACATTTACTTGATGCGTCGCAAGTCTGAATGCTTTGACAGGTTCAAAGAATTCAAGGCTGATGTGGAGAAATGTCAAGGTAAAAGTATCAAGACACTACAATCTGATCATGGTGGTGAGTAGCTCTTAGAAGAGTTTAGGAGTTACTTATCAGAGGCTGAAATTCAATCCCAACTGTCTGCACCTGGTACACCTCAACAGAATGGTGTGGCGGAGCGAAGGAATAGGACTCTTATGGAGATGGTTAGATCAATGATGAGTTATTCTGATTTACCAAATTCATCTGGGGGTATGCTCTGGATACGACAGTGTATATTCTGAACTTGGTACAATCTAAATCAGTACCTTCTACTCCCACAGAATTGTGGACTGGGCGAAAGCCTAGTCTGAGACATATTCGAATTTGGGGGAGTCCAGCACATGTGCTGAAGGTAGATGCTGGTAAGTTGGAACCTCGTACATAAGTGCGCTTGTTCGTAGGCTATTCTAGAGGAACGAAAGGTGGTTTGTTCTATTTTCCTAGAGATCAGAGGGTGATCATTAGCACGAATACCCGATTTTTAGAGGAAGACTATATGATGAACCACAAGCCCATGAGCAAGATTGTTCTGGAGGAGTTGAGAGGGAAAGTCACTACTTCAGTACCAACGGTACAAGAGGATATACCATAAGTGAATGCACCGTGTGTCATAGAAGATACACAAGTGATACATCATCGTAGTGGGAGGGTTGTTAGACAAACTGAGAGTTTTATGTTCTTGGGAGAATCTTTTGATTTGATCCTTGGTGAACATGAATCTGATCCCTGGACATATGACGAGGAAATCGAAGACAAAGATACAGTATCTTAGCAAAGGGCGATGAATTCTGAGATAGAATCTATGGATTCAAATCAGGTCTGTGAGCTAGTAGAACCACACAATGCTGTAAAAACCATTGGATGCAAGTGGATCTATAAAAGAAAGAGAGGAATAAACGGGAAGATTGAGACCTTCAAAGCAAGGCTTGTTGTGAAAGGGTATACTCAAAAAGAGGACATCGACTATGAGGAGACCTTTTCACCAGTAGCCATGCATAAGTCTATCTGGATTCTCTTATCTATTGCTGCTCATATGGATTATGAGGTTTGGCAGATGGATGTCAAGACAACTTTCCTTAATGGAAGTCTTGAAGAAAATATCTATATGGAGCAACCAGAGGGATTCATTGCAAAGGGCAAAGAGCATCTTGTGTGCAAGCTTAATCGGTCCATTTATGGATTGATGCAAGCTTTGAGATCTTGGAACATCCACTTTGATGAGGTAATCTAGTCATATGGATTTATTCAAAGTCTGGATGAGTCTTGTGTATAGAAGAGATGTGATGAAAACGTAGTGGTATTTCTTGTACTATACGTAGATGACATTTTTTTCATTGGCAACAATGTCAAAGTGTTGTCAGACGTAAGGGTATGGTTGTCCAAACAGTTTGATATGAAGGGCTAGGGAGAAGTGGGACACATCCTTGGGATCAAGGTTATAAGGGATCGCAAGAAAAGGATGTTATGCTTATCTCAAGCTTCATATGTAGGCACTATTTTGGCTCATTTTAGTATGCAAAACTCCAAGAAAGGTTTTCTACCTTTTAGGCATGGAGTACCTTTATCTAAAGAGATGTGTCCTAGAACACCAAAGAAGATAAAGGAGATGAAGGCGGTTCCTTATGCTTTTGTGGTTGGAAGCTTCATGTATGCTATATTATATATGAGGTCGGATATCTGCTTTGCTGTGGGCATGGTTAGCAAATATCAGAGTAATACAGGACAAGGACATTGGACTACAGTAAAACATATATTGAAGTACCTGAAAAGGACTATAGATTATATGTTGGTATACCAGGCAGATCAATTACTCCCTATGGGTTACACAGATTCTGACTTCCAATCAGATAGGGATAACAAAAAGTCTACCTCGGGTTTTGCATTTACTTTGGGAGGTGGAGCAATTGTATGGAGGAGTGTCAAGCAGAAATGTGTGGCGGACTCCACCATGAAAACTGAGTATGTGGTAGCCTCTGAGGTAGCCAAAGAAGTTGTATGGCTCAGGATCTTCTTGATGGACTTGGATGTGATTCCTGGTTTGCCTAGAACTATCACAATTTATTATGATAACAGTGGTGTAGTTGCAAACTCGAAGGAACCATGAGCCCATAAGACAAGTAAACACATAGAGCGCAAGTACCACCAGATACGAGAGATTGTAAAGCATGGAGAAGTTGTTGTCGCCAAGATTACATCAGAGGATAACCTTGCATATCTTTTCACAAGGCCCTTCCAGTTGTAGGAATGTATACTGAAAGCCTAGCTCTTTTTGTATGAACATTTTATTTTGGAATAAGAATCACATGATCATTGTTTGCACTTTATATGTTTATTATATGTGTGTGCATATTATCTAATATTTTACATTGTAGATAACATGGTGCTTGGTGTGGCACAGAAGATCAAGTTATCAGTCCCTTGTAAAATATAAGTAGAGGCTCACAACCAAGATGGTTTTGGACAAACCATTGGCATGGTTGTAGTGTAGCTTGGTATTGTTTTGTCTTGAACATAGAGTTACACTAGTACACTTAGGTGTATTGAGCAGGACCGACATAGAGGTGATTCAATTAATTGCTGACTACATAATTGAATCGGACCTCGGATATTATGTTGTACATGCTCTTAATCCCGATATAATAACGGGCACATGTACTTAGTATTTATTTCTTTGATTTACCAGAGGGTGAGATTTAGATGGATTAGATCAATATGCCCGGTAAGTTGGGAGATAATATTATTTACATGGTGTGTCGTTGATTATAGGAGGAAACCGTGTCCTATATACTAGGTTGATGATGTCCCCTTGAGGAGCTCATAAGGTTCATCATGTAAACCTAGCTGGTTGACTTAGTCAACATGATGATAAGGTTGAGTGGTACTACTCGAGGAATTAGATGTTAATTAATTGATGGCCAGTAAATCAATTAATTGATGGACATTCGATATCTTAAACACGGGGAGATGAATGTACAAATAGTATATGGAGCCTATATTAATTTATGGGGGTTGGTGAGGTAGTTCAATGATGATCCTCTAGTGGAATGGAACATCATTGATGGATCAAGTTTGTGTGGTTCCGATCCATCGGGTGGCCGAGACCCAACTCCTCCTTATGGTCCCTATCGTAGCCTAATATAATCCTCATGAAGTCTAGATCCGAGAATGTAAAACAAAACCCTAGAACCAACGGTTGGGATTAAATCCCTAAGATCCGATGGTTGGGATGAAATCCTAAAATCAACGGTTGGGATTAAATCCCTAAGATCCAATGGTTGGGATGAAATCCTAAATCAACGGTTGGGATTAAATCCCTAAGATCCGATGGTTAGGATGAAACCCTAGAACCAACGGTTTGGATTAAATCCCTAAGATCCGATGGTTGGGATGAAATCCTAACATCGACGGTTGAGATTAAATCCCTAGATCCGACGGTTGGGATGAAATCCTAGATCTGACGGTTGGGATGAAATCCTAGATCCGACAGTTGAGATAAAACCCTAGATCCGACGGTTGGGATAAAACCCTAGATCCGACGGTGGAGGTTAAATCCCTAGATCCGACGGTGGAGATTAAAGGAGGCTTAAGCCTAATTCTATAAATAGAGGCTTAGGTTGGGCGGCAAGGAGGTGGTTGACAAGGATTAGGGTTTTGCTCATCCAAGAAGTGGGAGGCAACAAACCCTAGAGGATTAGGGTTTTGCTCATCCAAGAAGTGGGCGGCAACAAACCCTAGAGGAGCTAGGGTTTTGGGTGGCTAGAAGTGGGTGGCAAGGTTCTTGTTCTCCCTAGGTTTTTGGCCGGCGTCCATCATCCTCTTCTCATCCATTGCCGGTGCTCTTCCCTTCCATCCTTCTTTCCTTGGTGGCCGGCGGTTCTCCATTCCCTTGGTGGCCGTCACTTCTCCAACCTCTAGGTGGTCGGCGGTTCTTCTTGCATAAGTTGGCCGGCACATACCCACTCACTCCATGGCCGGCGGTTACATCGAGCTCTTTTGATTGGTGGCCGGTTCTAGAGAGAAGGAGTTTTGTTTTGTTGATTCTTCTCTTTGTTCGCAGTGAACAAGGAAGGGAAGAACGCGATCTAGAAGGCTTCTACTCGTGGAGGATCTTCGCCCACACGTCGTCCACGAGGAGGATAGGACATACGGTAGAAGATCGTAAGGTATAAAGTTTTAAAACTTTATTTTCAGATCTGAGCTTGTTCTTTTATGTGTTGATTATACATGTGTGGATTAGTAAATACTTTGTATAATCATGGACCCCGAAGACAAACACAAAAATCGGCGATCCGTCCGTCGTCTCTTCCGCGGCTAACCAACTAGAAGAGTTGTGTTGCTTGAACAACTAGTTTGTTCTAGCGACCACTCAAGTTGTTAGCATGACGACGAATAGGTTGTGCCAAGGAAGCTCATCCCATCCGGATTAATTCTTTCATTAGTGAAAATTTTAATCCGGGGACATGGGAGCCAATGAGCCTCCGAAGCAACTCCCTACAAGTGGTATCAGAGCCACGGTTTCCTGTTTTGTGTGTTTTGGATTCGGTTAAATTTTTATGCATTTTTCATATATTATATGTGCCGGATAATAGTAGGATATGCGTAGTTTAACTCTTTGGTTGCAGGCATAAGATCCGACTATTATGGCCATGTGTGTGTATGTGAATGGATGTGTGTAAAAATTTATTATTTGAATCCTCGGGGTTGACGAGGCTAGATTAGTATTTAATTTTCTAATTAAATACGGCATTGTTTAGCCGCTCATTTTAGTTTACTTTCGATCTAGATTATTTGTACACTCCTTCGTGGAGTATAGGATCGATGGATGTAAATAAAATGATTTATCTCGGCTCGAAACTCTATGGTGACTTGCGCACGGGAAAAGATGGAGCGGACGAGGTGGTGACACGACGGAATGCATATTGGAGGACAATGCCATAATAGTTGGAAAAATTCTATTTTTTTTTCATATTTATTGCTTATTTGTTTTATATGCATGTTGTGTATGTTTTAAAATTCCTCTATTTCAATTTACTAAGTGGGAGAGGGATATTTTAATTAATTCCCGCGGCCTCCATTACAATTTGACGTGTGATGCAACAAACTTGCGCGTTGGCTTTGAGTGCCTTCCTCCCCATCAGATGGGTTTGTTTGCGGATCACTAGGTCAAATAATGGTTATAGGAAATTATTTAGGAGTGTGTGTACTTCCCCATCGGTAAGGCACATAATCCGAAATAATTCCCTTAGTATCGTGTAATGGTGCACACTTAGATGCAAATAAAAGTATCCTCCCCATCGGAGTCACTGCTTTTATTTGTAGGGCTAAAGAGGAACCAACTATTAATTTTATTTGTCAAAAAATAAGGTTGACAAGATAATAAAATTAATGGGTAAAACCTCCTCTTACAAATGTAGAATTCGTATACGTCCACACTATCGTGGCATGCGATATTCTCGGTGTTTTGAGGTGTTGGTTGATTTCGAGATTTTATTGTTTTGAGGAATCAATAATATTTGAAATCTAATATTTTGATAATTGTGATTCTTAGGTTTTTCAAATGGCTTTCAACCCACTTGCTGAAATATTAAAAGAAATAAACTTACTGTTCCCAAATAATATTGATTGGAAAAGAAATATGGATAGTGTCATAACTGTCGATGAGTGTCCTCCTAGGCCTGCAGATGATTCTGGGGAAAAGGAACTTTTCGGATACCAGAATCGAGCTGCTAGGCAGGAAGCCATGGTTGCTCAGAAGGTTTCTACTTCTAAGCCGAAAGGCAAGAAGAAGAAGAAACAAGGTAGAGCAAAGGTGGTGGGAGGATCTCAGGGAGTGAAGAAGCCGAAAGGCAAGTGCTTCACTTGTAGACAGACTGGACATGGGAAGAAAGACTTCCCCTTCCTAAAGAAGAACAAAGGTATATCTTCTGCCTTAGTCGTTGAAACATGTTTAGTGGTGTTATCTACTGCACTGTGTGTAGATACGGGAGCCACTGATCATGTCTGCAATTCTTTACAGGGGTTCCAGGAAACCCGACGACTAGCTGAAGGAGAAATTACTGTCTACATGGGCAATGCTACAAAGGTAGCGTCTATTGCAGTGGGAGACGTTTATTTATCGTTTGATAGAAATAAAGTTTTGGTTTTGAGAAATTGTCTTTTTGTACCTACATTTAGAAAGAATTTAATTTCGGTTTCTAAATTATTTATGGATGGATATTCTGTTTCTTTTAATGACAGAGTTGTTATAAAAAGAAATAGAGAGATTATCTGTTCAGGTACATTGGTTGGCAATTTGTATGCTCTTGAACCAAAAGCTCCCACGATGCATATAGAAGTGAATAACTCATCTTCTAAATCTAATAAGAGAAAAGAACCTTCGCAAATAAACCAAACATATCTTTGGTGTTGGTGCAGTGGGCACCAAAGTCGAACCGGTATTTTGATTATGGCAAAAGGCTCAATAGTTAAGGGTATATTTGTTATCTTACGAGCTCAATTAAGTGTGCAGAAATGCTAAAGTTGAGCGGAAGGTCTGCGACACCCGGTGGGAACCGAGGTGGTCGGGCAACGCCAGAGGGACTTCGGAGGAAGCCGAGGTACTCGGGTGAAGACCGGAAGCGAGGCTACAAGGTAAGCTCGTGTGAAAGCGAAGCAAGGTCGTTAAGCGTAGATCCGACCCAATACCTCCAATGGAAGGTCTAGGTCGAGATCAGATGGTTAGAACCATCGTACTTTATATTTTAAGCTAACTTGTATCTGTCCAAAACCCTTTGACTACGATCCAACTGCTAGTCAAGTTCCAAATTTCGAGAAGAGCTCGAATTTCAAGGGTGAATTTGGACTTGACTCGTGTTTTGGTACAAAGGGTGATGTGGCATCAAGGTGGACATCCAAACCATCACCAAGCTTCCTTGTGGTGGACGCCCAAGATAAGGTGAGTTGGCACAAGATGGTTGGCTCCCATGATGTGGCATTGTTGAATGGCTCCAACAAGTTGGCGCCCAAGGAGGTTGGAGGTGGCACAAGGTGGTTGGATGAAACACCTCATCCTCAAGTTGGCGCCCAAGGAGGTTGGAGGTGGCACAAGGTGGTTGGATGAAACACCTCATCCTTGAGTTGGCGCACAAGGAGGTTGGAGGTGGCACAAGGTGGTTGGATGAAACACCTCATCCTTGAGTTGGCGCAAAGGATGTGGATGAACAAGTCTTGTGGGATAAGAACCTCACCTTGGACACTACCTATGTCTAAATTCATAGATCAATATCCATAAATAGACATGTTCAAGCCAAGCAAATAACAAGAATTCAAGAGCTCTCAACACGCCGTAACGCCGCTACTACTACTCACATTTGCTACGACGGCGAAGTCAAAAGCTACATCTTCTACTTATAAGAGTTGTCGGTATATTTATTTAAGTTCTACTTCTTTAAATTGTCTTTGTGCTTTAATCGTAACAAGGAAAGGGGGAGTGTCCCTTTGCCTTGATTTCTTTTTGTAATCGTTGCTCCTACCTCCAACGAGGAGGAGTGGTTTTAGTGAATTGCCCTCCGTACGTGATCAAGGATCACTAGGGCCGTGGATTAGCAATCGAAAGATTGTGAACCACGTAAAAATATCTTGTCTACTTTATATTTCTGCTGTGCATTCTCTACTTGCTTTTTACTTATTGCAAAAGTTTTTAACGACACCGTATCGCTATTCACCCCCCCCCCTCTAGCGACACTTTCGATCCAACAATTGGTATCAGAGCCGGGGGCGCTAAGATTCGGTGAAAACACCAATCTAGCTTTGTTTAAATTTATTTTACAGATTTTTTATATATTAATATCTGTTTTCGAATAATTATTACACTATCTTATCTACTCCTAAAAATATAATATCATTAGAGGCTTTAGGATCCGGATAAGGTTGTCCTTGGGTTAGATCCGAGTAAGGTTGTCCTCCGAACTTCAACGACATTCGCATTTGATTGTTTATTTCTTTTGCAAGTTACATTTTATATATCTTTTTACTTCTCAAGATTACTAATCCAAGACGAAAGTCTTGGAATATTCTTTCCGTGTGTGTTTTGCAAGATTCTTTTCGTCGTTCTTCTTCTTGTTTTTAAATGGCCCATCTCGAAGGGTTTAGCACCGCCCGACCCCCGTTTTACAACGGTAATGACTTTCGTTATTGGAAGGGTCGGATGGAATGCTTTCTTAAAACCCAAATCGAGATGTGGATCGTAATCCAAACCGGTTTCACACTTCCTATTAATGAAGATGGTGAATCTTTGGGTTACGATCAATGGTCAAATTCCATGAAAAACAAGTAGAAGCCGATGCCAAGGCAACTCAAATCTTGCAATGGGTTGTCCAAGGAAGAGTTCAACCGCGTCGGCCCCTTCATTAGTGCAAAGGACTTATGGACCAAGCTAGTGGAACTACACGAAGGCAAAGGTATGTAAAAGAGATTTACTTCTAAATAAATTGTATAACTTGAAAATGCAGGAAAAGCGAGACCGCAAACTCAACTACATGCTCGTATCCAAGACATCGTCAACCAACTCCATGCCATCGGACAAAGGTCGAGGATCGCGACCTTATCGTATGGTAGTCTCTTAACTCGTTTCCTAGGACCACCTTGTGGGCATCCATGGTCGATGCCTACAAGGTCTCCAAGGACCTTTCTAAGATTAGGTTAGACGAATTGTTTTCGGAACTTGAATTACATGAGCAAACTAACGTGGTCCAGGCCGAGAAGAGTATTGCGTTAGTTGCAGGTTCCAAGAAGAAGAAGCCCCCAAGCAAGCCACCCTCGGAGGAAGAAGACGATATCCAAGCTCTAATGGCCAAGCCGACCGAGCATGACTCAAAACCGAAGAAGAGTCCGAGTCGAATCCGATGATGAGCTTCCATTCAAGACAAGCCACGGATCCGTATCCGGTTCAAAAGAATCATTAAGGGTAAGTCGGTCGTTACTTAATACTTTGTATGGTGCAATTAAATTTTTAAATAAGAAACTAGCTAAGTCCGAGTCCAAGGTCGAGACCCTAATTGAGGAGGTTAACCTTCTCAAACATGAGGTCTCCCTAACCTCTTCGACTACTCGTATTCAAGAGGAGGACTCAACTCAAGTTGAAAAGCATGAAGTTGAGAACTCGCTTTTGAAAACACAAGTCGAAGACCTTAGGAACACGTTGGAAAGGTTCACTTTGGGATCCAAGGGACTTGACCTCTTACTTGGATCACAAAGGGCCGTGTACAACAAGGCGGACTCGGTTTAACTCAAATACAACCAATAAGTCATATATGTCTATAGTAAACCAACATAAGAAAAATGTCCAAGCATGGGTCCCTAAGACCACTTTGATTTCAACTTTAGGATCTAACATGTATTGGGTTCCCAAGGACCAAATTCACTATGTGAATAGACCCACTGATTCAATGGTCCAGGGGAGCCAATACAAAAATGTATTTTTGTTAAGTCTTAGAAATTGCATGCTTAGTTTTTCCTTTATTTTTAGAATGGTTAGATAGGACTCATAACCAACTAAAATCAAAAGATTGAGCCTCGGGAGCCTCTTTTCAAAAATAAATCAACTAAAATCCTACGAAAAAGATTGAGCCTCGGGGAGCCTCTTTTCAAAAATAACTAGTTAGACCAAGACGTAGTCTCAAGTAAGTCGAGTTATCAATTTCTTGAAATTAGCTTTGTCTAAGGAAGTGGTCGTTGTTCCGATCAAAGAAGGCCTCTGTGCCTCGCCACGACCTGGAAGCTAATCTCTTGAAAAGATTACTTGATGAGCTTAGACTAAATCCGAATCTAACCTAATGTTGGTTAATTTAAATTCATTAAAATTAATCAAGTAAAATTGAAAACACATAGGAATAACATGTTTTGATCATGTAGATATTGGTGAGATGATTTAGGTTTAAAAACTTACAAACAACCCTTTAGTAATTCCATTGATCCTACACATAAGAGTCGAAGAAACCATTAATATAGTTTTCGACGAAGGACACGAACCCGTTCAATCCTTAACAAAACCAACTAGCAAATCAACTTATAGCAAACACGACTCTGATCTTGAACTTGAATCTCGTCCTAACCCAAGTCATCCTATCGACCAAGTGATAGATGACTCTAACCCAAGTCAAACTAGAACTCACCCAAGTCATCCTATCGACCAAGTGATAGATGACCCTAACCCGAGTCACACTAAGACTCAAACAAATCATCCTATCAATCAAGTTATAGGTGATCCAAATTTAGGGGTTCGAACTAGAGCTTCATATCGAAACCTTAGTCAAATCTCGTTAATTTCCAAAATCGAACCCAAAACTATTGAACAAGCACTTCTTGATCCCGACTGGATTATTGCTATGCAAGAAGAGCTAGCTCAATTCACTAGAAATGAAGTCTGGGAATTAGTACCACCACCTAAAGAAAAATCAATTATTGGAACAAGGTGGGTATTTCGAAATAAACTTGATGATAAAGGTGAAGTAGTTAGAAATAAAGCTAGGTTAGTCGCAAAGGGTTTAGTCAAGTCGAAGGTTTAGATTACGATGAGACCTACGCCTCGTGAGCTGACTAGAGTCCATCCGAATGTTGTTAGCATATGCACATCGAGGTTTTAAATTGTTTCAAATGGATGTCAAGTCGCATTTTTGAATGGATACATTAAGGAAGAAGTTTACGCTACCAACCTCCGGATTCGAAAATCTAGATAAACGACCATGTCCTTAGACTTAAGAAAGCCCTATATGGACTCAAACAAGCCCCAAGAGCTTGGTACAAAGGCTTTCGATCTATCTTAAGTCCAAAGGATTCAACCAAGGTTTAGTCGACCCAACCTTATTCGTTAAAACCGTAGGAAAAGAAATCTTTATAGCGCAAATCTATGTAGATGATATAATTTTTGGAACTACCAACTCGATCCTGCTAAACGAATTCATCTCACTTATGGAAAGTGAATTTGAAATGAATTTAGTGGGAGAGTTAAGTTTCTTCTTAGGTTTACATTAAACAAACTAAAGATGGAATATATTTACATCAACAAAAATATACTAAGGACTTAATAAATCAATTTGGAATGCAAGATGCTAAAATAATCAATACACCTATGGCAACTAATGTTAATATAAACAAAGATGTAGAAGGAAAACCCGTTGACCTAAAATACTATAGGAGCGCAATAGGAAGTCTCCTATACTTAACCGCGATAATTCGACATTTTATTCGGTAAGTATGTGCGCAAGGTTACAAACCTGTGCCAAGGAGTCTCACCTAACCCTAGTCAAGCGTATCCTTAGATATCTAAAGGGCACGCTAAACGTAGGTATTTGGTACCCTAGATCTGAAGTTTAATCTAATCGGCTACTCTGACCGACTATGCCGGTAGTAAACTCGATAGAAAGAGCACGAGTGGTTGTTGTCAAATCCTGCCCGAGTCTAGTGAGTTGGTGCAGAGGAAGATTGCGTTGCCTTATCTACCACCAAGCCAATACGCTATGCGATGGGTGAGTGTGTCTCTCACTCGTGGATGAAGCACACTCTCCAAGACTTTAGCTTAATCTTTAACAACATTAAAGTTAGGTATGTAATAGAGTAGGATTTAAATTTTTCTATATATGTACTCTACTTTTGCTTCTTTTATGAAATTAGCCTAAGTCTTACCTTAGAAATTATATTGGGAACTTGCTTGGACTTACAAACCCTAAAATATATTTACAAACTTTTTGAGTTAAGGCAAAAGGGGGAGAAAGTCACAAAAGTAAGGAAGAAAGTAAACAAAATTATTACCTTTTATATTAAGTAATTCCGTTTACTTAAGCAACTATTAAGGGGGAGTAAAAATTATTTTTCAAGAACTCACCTTCGGTCAAGGGGGAGGTTACCTCAAAGGGGAGAACTTGAAACAATAATATTTCTCACTCATGCTTAATCTTTATGCTAGCTCATTCATGCTTAATCATTATGCTAGCTCATTCATATTTAATCTTTATGCTAGCTCATTCATGCTTAATCATTATGCTAGCTTACTGTTATGCTTAATTTTTCCTTAACTTTTGCCATGAATCAAAAGGGGAGATTGTTGGTGCAAAGGGGCACCAAAGTCGAACTATTTTTTGATTATGGCAAAAGGCTCAATAGTTAAGGGTATATTTGTTATCTTACGAGCTCAATTAAGTGTGCAGAAATGCTAAAGTTGAGCGGAAGGTCTGCGACACCCGGTGGGAACCGAGGTGGTCGGGCAACGCCAGAGGGACTTCGGAGGAAGCCGAGGTACTCGGGTGAAGACCGGAAGCGAGGCTACAAGGTAAGCTCGTGTGAAAGCCGGCAAGGTCGAGCGTAGATCCACCCAATACCTCCAATGGAAGGTCTAGGTCGAGATCGGATGGTTAGAACCATCGCATTTATATTTTAAGCTAACTTGTATCAGCGTCAAAACCCTTTGACTACACAATGCTAGTCAAGTTCGACCTCGAGAAGAGCTCAATTTCAAGGGGGTGAATTTGGACTTGACTCGTGTTTTGGTACAAAGGGTGATGTGGCATCAAGGTGGACATCCAAACCATCACCAAGCTTCCTTGTGGTGGACGCCAAGATAAGGTGAGTTGGCACAAGATGGTTGGCTCCCATGATGTGGCACAAGTTGAATGGCTCCAACAAGTTGGCGCCCAAGGAGGTTGGAGGTGGCACAAGGTGGTTGGATGAAACACCTCATCCTCAAGTTGGCGCCCAAGGAGGTTGGAGGTGGCACAAGGTGGTTGGATGAAACACCTCATCCTGGAGTTGGCGCACAAGGAGGTTGGAGGTGGCACAAGGTGGTTGGATGAAACACCACATCCTAGAGTTGGGATAAGAACCTCACCTTGGACACTACCTATGTCTAAATTCATAGATCAATATCCATAAATAGACATGTTCAAGCCAAGCAAATAACAAGAATTCAAGAGCTCTCAACACGCCGTCGTAACGCCGCTACTACTACTCACATTTGCTACGACGAAGTGCCGCCGACAACAAAAGCTACATCTTCTACTTATAAGAGTTGTCGGTATATTTATTTAAGTTCTACTTCTTTAAATTGTCTTTGTGCTTTAATCGTAACAAGGAAAGGGGGAGTGTCCCTTTGCCTTGATTTCTTTTTGTAATCGTTGCTCCTACCTCCAACGAGGAGGAGTGGTTTTAGTGAATTGCCCTCCGTACGTGATCAAGGATCACTAGGGCCGTGGATTAGCAATCGAAAGATTGTGAACCACGTAAAAATATCTTGTCTACTTTATATTTCCGCTGTGCATTCTCTACTTGCTTTTTACTTATTGCAAAAGTTTTTAACGACACCGTATCGCTATTCACCCCCCTCTAGCGACACTTTCGATCCAACAATTGGCATCTAAGGCTTGGTCATATTAACCTTAGTAGAATTCAAAGGTTGATAGCTGATGGACCTTTGGGTTCATTAGTGGTGGAGGATCTCCCAACCTGCGAATCTTGCTTGCAAGGTAAAATGACCAAGAGGCCTTTTAAGGCCAAGGGGTATAGGGCCAAAGATGTGTTAGAATTGGTTCATTCTGATTTGTGCGGTCCTATGTCTATCCAGGCAAGAGGTGGTTTTGAATATTTCGTCTCTTTTATAGACGATTATTCAAGATATGGATACATTTACTTGATGCGCCGCAAGTCTGAATGCTTTGACAAGTTCAAAGAATTCAAGGCTGATGTGGAGAACCGTCAAGGTAAATCTATCAAGACACTACGATCTGATCGTGGTCGCGAGTACCTCTTGGGAGAGTTTAGGAGTTACTTATCAGAGGCTGGGATTCAATCCCAATTGTCCGCACCTGACACACCCCAGCAGAATGGTGTGGCGGAGCAAAGGAATAGGACTCTTATGGAGATGGTCAGATCGATGATGAGTTATTCTGAGTTACCTGATTTGTTCTGGGGGTATGCTCTGGAAACAGCAGCACACATTCTGAACTTGGTTCCATCTAAGTCAGTACCCTCTACTCCCATAGAGTTGTGGACTGGGCGAAAGCCTAGTCTAAGACATATTCGGATTTGGGGTAGTCCAGCACATGTGCTGAAGGGAGATGCTGGTAAGTTGGAATCTCGTACAGAAGTACGCTTGTTTGTTGGCTATCCTAAGGGAACGAAGGATGGTTTGTTTTATAATCCTAGAGATCAGAGGGTGATCGTTAGCACGAACGCCAGATTTCTAGAGGAGGATTATGTAATGAACCACAAGCCCAAGAGTAGGATTGTTCTTGAGGAGTTGACAGGGGAAGTCCCGACTTCAGTACCACCGGTACAAGAGGAGACACCACAAGTCACTGCACCGCGTGTCACAGAGCATACACAGGAGGCACCTCGTCGTAGTGGGAGGGTTGTTAGACAACCCGACAGATTCATGTTTTTGGGAGAGTCTTCGGACTTAGTCCCTGGTGAACATGAACCTGATCCCTGGACATATGACGAGGCAATCCAAGATAGAGATGCGGTATCTTGGCAAAGTGCGATGAATTCAGAGATAGAATCTATGGATTCTAATCAGGTCTGGGAGCTAGTAGAGCCACCCGATGGTGTAAAAACCATTGGATGCAAGTGGATCTACAAGAGAAAGAGAGGAGTAGACGGGAAGGTTGAGACCTTCAAAGCTAGGCTTGTTGCGAAAGGGTATACTCAGAAAGAGGGTATCGATTATGAGGAGACCTTTTCGCCGGTAGCTATGCTTAAGTCTATCCGGATTCTCTTATCTATAGCTGCTCATATGGATTATGAGATTTGGCAGATGGATGTCAAGACAGCTTTCCTTAACGGAAGTCTTGAGGAGAACATCTATATGTGGCAACCAGAGGGATTCATTGCTAAAGGCAAAGAGCATCTTGTATGTAAGCTTAATCGGTCCATTTATGGATTGAAGCAAGCTTCTAGATCTTGGAACATCCACTTTGATGAGGTAATCCAGTCATATGGATTTATTCAAAGTCCGGATGAGCCTTGTGTATACAAGAGATGTGACGGAAACGTAGTGGTATTTCTTGTACTATACGTAGATGACATTTTGTTAGTTGGCAACAATATCAAAGTGTTATCAGACGTAAGGGTATGGTTGTCCAAACAGTTTGACATGAAGGACTTGGGAGAAGTGGGACACCTCCTTGGGATCAAAGTTATAAGGGATCGCAAGAAAAGGATGTTGTGCTTATCCCAAGCTTCATATATTGACACTATCCTTGCTCGTTTTAGCATGCAGAACTCCAAGAAAGGTTTTCTACCTTTTAGGCATGGAGTTCCTTTATCTAAAGAGATGTGTCCCAAAACATCAAAGGAGATAGAGGACATGAAGGCGGTTCCTTATGCTTCGGCAGTAGGAAGCCTCATGTATGCTATGCTATGTACGAGACCGGATATCTGCTTTGCCGTGGGCATGGTTAGCAGATATCAAAGTAATCCTGGACAGGGACATTGGACTTTGGTAAAGCATATATTGAAGTACTTGAGAAGGACTAGGGATTATATGCTGGTTTACCGAGCAGATCAATTAGTCCCTGTGGGTTACACAGATTCAGATTTCCAATCAGATAGGGACAAGAGTAAGTCTACCTCGGGGTTTGTGTTTACTTTTGGAGGTGGAGCCATAGTATGGAGGAGTGTCAAGCAGAAATGCGTGGCGGACTCTACCATGGAAGCTGAGTATGTGGCAAAGATCCGAGGCACCAAAGAAGTCAGATGGCTCAGGAACTTCTTGATGGACTTGGATGTGATTCCTGGTTTGCCCAGAACTATCACAATTTATTGTGATAACAGTGGTGCAGTTGCAAACTAGAAGGAACCACGAGCCCATAAGGCGAGTAAACACATAGAGCGCAAGTACCACCTTATACGAGAGATCGTAAAACGAGGAGAAGTTGCTGTCGCCAAGATTGCATCAGAGGATAACCTGGCGGATCCATTAACTAAGGCCCTTCCAGCGAAAGCGTTTGATAGGCATGTGGAGGACATGGGGATCAGATGTATGGCACTGTGATGACGGCATAGTCTTTTAGTATAAGTGAGAGATTGTAGGAATGTATACTGAAAGCCTAGCTCTTTTTGTATGAACATTTTATTTTGGAATAAGAATCAAATGATCATTGTTTGCACTTTATATGTTTATTATATGTGTGTGCATATTGTCTAATATTTTACATTGTAGATAACATGGTGCTTGGTGTGGCACAGAAGATCATGTTATCAGTCCCTTGTAAAATATAAGTAGAGGCTCACAACCAAGATGGTTTTGGACAAACCATTGGCATGGTTGTAGTGTAGCTTGGTATTGTTTTGTCTTGAACATAGAGTTACACTAGTACACTTAGGTGTATTGAGCAGGACCGACATAGAGGTGATTCAATTAATTGCTGACTACATAATTGAATCGGACCTCGGATATTATGTTGTACATGCTCTTAATCCTGATATAATAACGGGCACATGTACTTAGTATTTATTTCTTTGATTTACCAGAGGGTGAGATTTAGATGGATTAAATCAATATGCCCGGTAAGTTGGGAGATAATATTATTTACATGGTGTGTCGTTGATTATAGGAGGAAACCGTGTCCTATATACTAGGTTGATGATGTCCCCTTGAGGAGCTCATAAGGTTCATCATGTAAACCCAGCTGGTTGACTTAGTCAACATGATGATAAGGTTGAGTGGTACTACTCGAGGAATTAGATGTTAATTATTTGATGGTCAGTAAATCAATTAATTGACGGACATTTGATATCTTAAACACGGGGAGATGAATGTACAAATAGTATATGGAGCCTATATTAATTTATGGGGGTTGGTGAGGTAGTTCAATGATGATCCTCTAGTGGAATGGAACATCATTGATGGATCAAGTTTGTGTGGTTCCGATCCATCGGGTGGCCGAGACCCAACTCCTCCTTATGGTCCCTATCGTAGCCTAATATAATCCTCATGAAGTCTAGACCCGAGAATGTAAAACAAAACCCTAGAACCAACGGTTGGGATTAAATCCCTAAGATCCAATGGTTGGGATGAAATCCTAAAATCAACGGTTGGGATTAAATCCCTAAGATCCGATGGTTGGGATGAAATTCTAAAATCAACGGTTGGGAATAAATCCCTAAGATCCGATGGTTATGATGAAACCCTAGAACCAACGGTTGGGATTAAATCCCTAAGATCCGATGGTTGGGATGAAATCCTAAAATTGACGGTTGAGATTAAGTCCCTTGATCCGACAGTTGGGATGAAATCCTAGATCCGACGGTTGAGATGAAACCCTAGATCCGACGGGTGGGATAAAAACCTAGATCCGACGGTGGAGGTTAAATCCCTAGATCCGACGGTGGAGATTAAAGGAGGCTTAAGCCTAATTCTATAAATAGAGGCTTAGGTTGGGCGGCAAGGAGGTGGTTGACAAGGATTAGGGTTTTTCTCATCCAAGAAGTGGGCGGCAACAAACCCTAGAGGAGCTAGGGTTTTGGGTGGCTAGAAGTGGGCGGCAAGGTTCTTGTTCTCCCTAGGCTTTTGGCCGGCGTCCATCATCCTCTTCTCATCCATTGCCGGTGCTCTTCCCTTCCATCTTTCTTTCCTTGGTGGCCGGCGGTTCTCCATTCCCTTGGTGGCCGGCACTTCTCCAACCTCTAGGTGGCCAGCGGTTCTTCTTGCATAAGTTGGCCGACACATACCCACTCACTCCTTGGCCGGCGGTTACATCGAGCTCTTTTGATTGGTGGCCGGTTCTAGAGAGAAGGAGTTTTGTTTTGTTGATTCTTCTCTTTGTTCGCAGCGAACAAGGAAGGGAAGAACGCGATCTAGAAGGCTTCTACTCGTGGAGGATCTTCGCCCACACGTCGTCCACGAGGAGGATAGGACATACGGTAGAAGATCGTAAGGTATAAAGTTTTAAAACTTTATTTTCAGATCTGAGCTTGTTCTTTTATGTGTTGATTATACATGTGTGGATTAGTAAATACTTTGTATAATCATGGACCCCGAAGACAAACACAAAAACCGGCGATCCGTCCGTCGTCTCTTCCGCGGCTAACCAACTAGAAGAGTTGTGTTGCTTGAACAACTAGTTTGTTCTAGCGACCACTGAAGTTGTTAGCACGACGACGAATAGGTTGTGCCAAGGAAGCTCATCCCATCCAGATTAATTCTTTCATTAGTGAAAATTTTAATCCGGGGACATGGGAGCCAATGAGCCTCCGAAGCGACTCCCTACACCAGCGAGAGCTTTTGATAGGCATGTGGAGGGAATGGGAATCAGATGTTTGGCACTTTGATGGCAACATAATCTTTTAGTATAAGTGGGAGATTGTTGGGATGTATAATAAAAGCCTAGTCTTTTTATGGACATCTTCATTTTGAAATAAGAATCACGTGATCATTATTTGCATTTTATATTTATTATATGTGTGCATCTTGTCTAATACTTTACATTGTAAATAACATGGTGTGTGGTGACACAGAGAGGATCATGTTATCAGTTCCTTGTAGAGTATAAGTAGAGGCTCACAACCAAGATGATTTTGGACAAACCATTGGTCTGGTTGTTGTGTAATTTGGTATTGGTTTATCTTGACCATAGAATTACACTAGTACACTTTGTATGTATTGAGTATGACCGACTTAGAGGTGATTCAATTTATTGCTGACTACATAATTGAATCGGACCTCAGATATTATGGTGTACATGCTCTTAATCCCGATATAATAATGGGCACATATACTTAATATTTATTTCTTTGATTTACCAATGGGCGAGATTTATAGGTTAAATCGATAGGCCCGGTAAGTTGGGAAATGATATTATTTAGATGGTGTGTCGTTGATTATAAGAGGAAACCATGTCCTATGTATTAGGATGATGATGTCCCCTTGAGAAGCTCATAAGAGTCATCATGTAAACTCTATAGGTGGACCTGGTCCAGCATGATGATAAGGTTGAGTGGTACTACTCATGAAGTTAGATGTTAATTTATTATTTATCAGCAAATTAATTAATTAACGGACATTCGATATCTTAAACAAAGGGAGATATTTGTACAATTAATATATGGAGCCCATATTTAATTATGGGGGTTGGTGAGGTAGATCAATGATAATCCTCTAGTGGAATAGATTATCATTAATAGATCGGATTTTATGTGGGTCAGATCCATTGGGTGGCCAAGATCCAACTCCTCCTCATGGTCCCTATTATAGCCTATTAAAACCCTCATGAAACCTAGATCCAATAGACACGATTAAATGGAAGCTTGGGCGAAATATATATATATATTCCAAGGCTTGGGCGGCAAAGAAGAAGAATAGAGTTGTGCTACTTTAGAGAGGCTTGGGCGGCAACCTAAGGTGGTGCTTTTTCATTAGGCAGCGACAACCTAAGGTGGTGCTTCTTCCTTGGCCTACGGTGCCTCCCTCTCTCTCTCTAGTTTGGTCGGCGGCTCCTCCCTCTCTCTCTCTTTCTTGGCCGGCGGCAAGAGTTATGGCTTCTTCCCTTGGAGCTCTTGGCCGGCACCCACACTCTCTTCCTCTCCTTGGTCAGCGGCAACAACCAAGCAAGGTGGCTTGGTGGTCGGCACTAGATAGGAGAAGAAGTGTGTTGGTTATCTTCTTTTGTTTGAAGCGAACAAGGAAAGGAAGATATGCGATCTAGAAGGCTTCAACACTTGGAGGATCATTGCCCACACAATGTCCAAGAGGAGGATAAGACATACAATAATAGATCAAGAGGTAAATAAGAGGTATAATCTTGTTTATTTTGATTTAGTTCTTTTGTATTATGTATGTGGTTAATTTACTTGGACCCCAAAGATAAATACAAAACCAGTGATCCATACATCATCTATTCCACAGCTAATCGAGGAAAAGAGTTAGATTGCTTGAACAACAAGTTTGTTCAAGCGACGACTCAAATCGAGAAGCACGATGATGGAACGGTTGCTTGGGTAATCCTTTTTCATCCGGATTAAAAAATTTTAATCCGAGGATGTATGATTGGATCGCCATGCACAAGCGACCGAAGCGAAGCTTCAACCTTCAGTATGATGGTAGGATCCTTCACTCAGGGACTTAGAGAGGGGGACTTCTTTAAATATTTGACTAAAAGACCTCCTACCAACTATGAAGATTTATTATCCAGGGCTAAGAAGTTTGTTAATCTTAAAGATGCTCAGAAGTCTCGACAAACTACTTAGGAGTTCAGAATAGTGGAAGCACCAAAAATGAGGATTGAATGGGTGTAACCTGCTAGACCTTCAGAGGACAGATCTTTATATTCTCCTCAAGTGTAATTTTCTAAGGAGAGAGCTATGAATATATGTATAGAACAACAGTTATTGAAAAGACCTTTGGGAGCTGACAGAGGGCCTAGAAGATTATCGGCTCCTACATTCTGTGTTTATCATCAAGAATATGAGAATAATACTCAGAATTGTCAATAGTTAGATTTTGAGCTGTGTAGAATTATGGGGGCCCATTCCCATGTTCGAAATCTTGTCATGAATTCAGCTCCTAATCAGCGGGGGTTTGGAAGAAGAAATTATGGTAGAGAAAATTGTATGATCAAAATACTCTGAGAGAGGGGGGGGTGAATCTTGGAGGTTACAATTTTATTTTTAAATTTTAAAGCTAATTATGAAAATGTTAAAGAGTTTGGAGCGGAAACAAAATAAAATAGAGACGAGTTTCATTTACTTGGTTCACAACCCTAACCGGGTTGCTACTCCAAGGCCCGTAGCTCTTCCAAGAGCTACCTCGATGGGCAATCACTCTATACCCTCCGGTTCAAGAATCTCGACTTCGAAGAGGTTCGTTTTTTACAAAAATATAAGATGGGTAACACTCTACCCTCTCTTTGAAGTTAAATACATACAAGTGAAAATAAATACAAGAAATTATGGGCAACGTTATACCGACACTTATGGAAGTTTTGAAGTAGGCATGGAGTGTCGGAAAAGTGTCTTTGTGTGGAACCGAAGCTCTTGTGGACGAGTATGAATAGAAGCAGAACTTCGACGTAGTTGTAGTTCTTTTTTCGGAGCTGGTCGAGCATTTGTTTTATAAACCTTTTCCAGTCGACTGAAATGCCTTTCAGTTGACTCCACATCAGCCCGTCGATATGGAACTTCTGGTCTTCCAGTTGATTGAACACGCTCCAATTCACTCTAGGTCACTCAGCTCCGTATCGGGAAGTTTGCCTCTTCAATCGACTGAAACTCCCCAGTCGACTGAAACTCTTTCCATCTGTGCAGCCAAATCTTCGATCGATCACTAGCTAATCCTGCTAACTAGGTATCCAATCGACTGCTCCATACCCAGTCAACTGGACTTCAATCGACTAGAATACATTCAGTCAGTTGATCCCTGCAAAACAAGATTAGCACAAATAGATAATATCAAATATGATAGCAGTAGTAATAATGCTCGTTCTCGACTTCTAAGTCCCACGTGAACTCTCCATCGGATCAACGCCTAGCTTTTTCCCCATATAGAGGACTCACCCTCACCTCTCCACTCGAGGCTTACCTGCCAGCTACCTACCGGACTTACCATTCTTGACATCCGATCTGACCCACTAGGGCTTCCACAAGCTATCTAGTATACCTGTCCCAGCTGGAATTTTTGTCGATTGTCCGATCTCCTGACCTAACTGGTCTTCATGTCAAATGTCCGGCCCACTCGACCCATCTGGACTTCATGCCTGGTGCCCAATCCTCCTAATATATCAAGACATTTGCCTAGTATTCGATCAACATGACCTACTAGGACTTCCTATTAAGTCTGCACACTTAACACTGATATTAGAACACAAGTCCTAACTTTAACTATGGTTCACACATCAAAACCAATGAGCGATGCTCTCTGCATCGACAATCTTCCCCTTTTTTATGTATGATAACACATCAGTTAAAGTTAGGAGAATCAAACTGCAATATTCAATTATATAATATCTCAGAAATGTATTAAGTTAAAAATGTATATCTATGAGATGCTCATGTGCACAAAATTTTTAAATCTCCTTCTCTTTAAATCTCTTCTCTCTAACTTTAAATCTCCTCTCTCCCCCTTTGGCATACAAAAAAATCAATATTAAGTTCAAAATGGCACCAATTGTAAAGATGAGAAACAAAAAAAAAAATAAATCAAAGTCTTAAAAAAAAATTCTATCAATGATGCTTAAGTTTATCAATTCTCCCCCTAAATTTATTCAATAATATTTTCTTTTAAAGATAATATCTCCCTCTTTATTTTTGGATTTCAAAATTTTCAAAAGATTAAACTTCTAGAATTATAACTCTATTTTTAAAATTTTTCAATGCTCCCCTTAAGATGTTTATGAAATTTTAACTCCCCTTCAAGATAGTTTTCAAAAATTTAATTTTCAAAATTCTAACACCTTCTAACTCCCCCTTGATAAAAACGTTTTTCAATATTTTCAAAATGTTTCTAACTCCCCCTTAAAATTATTTTTCAAATTTTTAATTTTCAAAATTCTAACTCCCCCTCAACATTTTTCAAAATTTTAATTTTAAAAATTCTAACTCCCCCTCAATAAAAACATTTTAATTATTTTCTCCCCCATATATCAAAACCTAAGTAGTAATTTTTGTGCATTTTATACTTAATATTTAAGCTTTTCAAAGAGCATTCAAACTTTAAAAATGGCTTAATCTTTTCAAAGTTTTTCTCCCCTTAATTTAAGTTTTAAATTTTCAATGCTCCCCCTTCATTAAAAATTTTAAAACTCCTCCTTAATTTAATCTTTAAGTTAAAAACAATGTTCAAGATAGTTTCTAATAAAAAGATTCTAAACATAGATTCTAAAATTTGTTTTAGATTTAAAATAATTTAAGTTTAGACTTCGTTTAGCTAACTCTCATTTTCAAAATATTGATAAAGCTAAGTTCCTTAGAAAGGAAGTAGTTTAATTTGAGTAACTAAGCTTTACTTGATAAGTCCAATTACTTGAATTGTTATTTAAATTTTTCTCTCTCCCCCTTAAGAATATTTATCATTCAATTTCATTTTAAAGAATAATTTTTGAAAAGATATTAAACATATCCTAATTTTGTAAAATATTTTAGGTTCTTGATCTCCCCTTAAAGTGACATTGTTATGCTTAAATCTAATTTTTTTTAAATACTTAGAATAAAATTTTGAATTTGAAACTCCCCATAGAATTATGTTTTTATTTTATGTTTTAAAAATAATATTTTTAAAAATATCTTAACTCTCCCTTAATATAATGCTTATGCATGTAATCTTACTTAAGGACTTTCCAAACATTGATCCTATTGAATATTTTAAAAGATTGAATAATGCTAAAATAACTTCCCCTTTGAAATATGTAGAATTACTTAGAATTAACTTGATTAGGATTTAGTTGATTAGGGTTGAGTTGTTTAAGTTGATTAGAATTGAGTTGATTAGATTGGTTGGGGTGATAGGTTAAGTTGTTTAAATTTGTCAAGTTTAAATAAGTTAATTTGTTTGTTGAGTTAATTTGCTAAGTTAATTTGTTTGTTAAGTTAATTTAGTAAATAAATAAATTTGTTAAGTTTAGTTTAAGTAAGTTTGTTTAGTTTAAGTTGAGTTTAGTTTAAGTAAATTTGTTATATTTATGTTGAGTTTAGTTTAAGTAAATTTTTTAAATTTCAGTTGAGTTTAGTTTAAGTAAATTTGTTAAGTTACCTAAATTGTATTAAGCTAATTAAACTTGTTAAATTCTAAATCATCTCACCCAAGCTAGGTTTTCAATACACGTTACTTTTATGGATTTTGTGAGATGAGGATTTCTTTTTACATTAATTAAATTTAATGAATAATTTCAAAGTTTTTAAACATGTGTTAGATTCAAGTTTAGCTTGAGCTAGTCAAGTAGGTTTTTCCAGCATTGACTTCCAGGTCATGGCGAGGCACATGGCCTTCTTGTATATCGGAACAACGACGATTTCCTAGACAATGTCAATGAAGGAATCAAGTACTTGATTCACTTTGGACTAAGCCTTGGTCTAACTAGGAAAAGACTTAGTGAGTTAGCTTCGATCAGTTCCACTCGACTTAGTGCACCAAGTCGTGGCGAGGCACTGGCCTTCTTTGATATCGGAACAACGACCACATCCTAGACATGCACTTCAAAGGGCTTTCCTTACTTACTATCAGTTCACTTTGTCTTAGTACTAGGTTATTCAAGTTTAAATTACTTTATTTCCTATCTAGTCCATTCTAAATAAAGCAAGTGAAATAAACTAATATATTCAATAATTTAACTAAACAAAGAAACAAGCAAAGTGTTAGCTCCCCCTATGTGAAGCTAGGTTGAGTTTTGTTCACTAAGTGAACTTTACTCTTGGGAACCAAAAATTGATTTGGTCCAACTTGGTTGGCTAAGCTAGTCTTAGGAACCCATGCTTGGACTCGACCCTTAGTATTTCTATTAAATAAGGACATGTATGATTTATTTGTGTCGTTAGCCTTGTATCCGAGTCTGGACTTGTTGTACACAGCTCACTGAGACCCAAGTATCATGTTGAGATACTTGGAGCCTGAAGTGAATTTTTCCAACGATTCGGAGAGATCTTCTACTTGCCTTTTTAGGACCGAGTTTTCTTTCTCAAGCTTTGCAACTTGAGTTGAGTCTCTATCCTCAATTTGACAAATCGAAGTCTTCAAGTTGACTTGCTCCTTAAGTACTTGGACTTCCTCAAGAAGCGAGTTGACTCAATTCTCCGACTTGGCTAGTTTCCTACCTAAGCATGCAATAATGTTATACAACTTATCTTCTAGAGGAGATGTTGCCTCGTTTGAACCTTCAAAAATGGATGTGGATCTGTGGCTTCTCTCAGACTCGGACTCTTGTCTTGACTCGACTTCGGACTCGTTAAGCGCCATGAGTGCTATGAAACTTGTCTCTAGTATTTTAGCATCTGACTTGTCCAATGATGACTTGTCCAAATTTGCCTTAGAGGCTTCCTGATGGAGTTCGGGTTTCTAGAGTAGTATGAATATTTCCAAGATAGGGTGGTCAGTTCCAGAGCAGTATATGTATCTTCAGGGTAGTATGTGTAGTTTCAGAGTAGTATGAGTATTTTCCAGAGTGGTGTGATTAGTTTCAGAGTAGTATATGTATCTTTAGGGGAGTATGTGTTGTTCCAGAGCAGTATGAGTATTTTCCAGAGTAGTGTGATCAGTTCCAAAGCAATATGTGTATCTACAGGATAGTATATGCAGTTCCAGGGTGGTGTGGGTATTTACAGAGTGGTATGTTTGGTTACAGAGTAGTATGTTCAGTTCCAAATCAGTGTGATCAGTTCCAGAGCAGTATGTGTAGTTCAAGAGCAGTATGAGTATTTAAAAGAGTAGTATGGGTATTTCTAGGGCAGTGTGATCAGTTCCAGGGCAGTATGTGTAGTTCCAGAGTAGTACATGTATTTACAGAGTGCTATGCTTAGTTCCAGAATAGTACTTGTACTTACAAAGTAGTATGTTTAGTTCTAGAGTAGTACATGTACTTACAGAGCAGTATGTTTAGTTCTAAAGTAGTATGTTTAGTTCTAAAGCAGTTTGTATAGTTCTAGGTCAGTGTGTTTCTAGGGCAGTATGTGTAAATTCCAGAGCAGTTTATGTATTTCCCGAGCAGTATGTCTAATTTTCGAGCAGTATGTGTATTTCCCGAGTAGTATGTTTAATTCTCGGGCAGTACGTGTGTTTCCCGAGCAGTATGTATATTTCCCGGGCAGTAGTTGTAATTTCCGAGGATGGATGTACAACACTCAGAAGGAAGGTGCAACATAGGTAGTCTAGGGTAGTATGTGTATTTCTCGAGTATTGAATGTAAATTCCGAAGGTGGGTGTGCAGTACTCAGAAAGAAGGAGCAGCTTGGGCAGAGCGATTCATGTACTTTCTAAGTAGTATGTATATTTCCCAAGAAGTATGTCTAATTCCCGAGTGGTATGTGTTGGTGCAGTAGGCACCTAAGTCGAACTTGAGTTTTGATTATAACAAATGATACAAAGTTAAGCTCATATAGTTATCTCACGAGCTGAATCGAGTTTGCAGAAAAGTGCCAATGCTGGAGCTGAAGGCTAGCGACACCCGGAGGAAGCAGCGGTGGTTGGGCGACACTCGAGTGATTTCGGAGGAAGCCGAAGGAATCGAGTGGAAGGCCGGAAGCGAAAGTTACACAGTAAGCATTGAGGTAAGCTCGTGTTTGCGAGCGTAAGTGAGGTTGTCTCCTCCTTACGAGGATAGTCTTAAGCGTAGATCCGACCCAAGACATCCCTTCGGTGGTCTAGGTCGAGATCAGACGGTCAGAGGCCGTCAAAATAATATTTTTGTTTAGCTTACTTTTGATTTCAGCTAGCATCAGTCGACTGCCAGGTTGGAGGACTCGACTGTTGTCTATCATTCGACTATCTGCGGTCAGCATTCAACAGATGCTGCCATCAATCGACTGATGATGGCCATCAGTCGACTGATGGTCAAGGATTAGCCTCGAGGAGTCAAGCTTTATCACCATTTTTCAAGGAGTCTTGTGTCCAATTTTTATTGGTTGAAGATCCTCTCGAAAAGGGGCTCAAAGGCTATAAAAGGAGGGCCTCTCCTAGGGTTTTCTCATCAATTCTAAGCTTCCAAAAGCCTCCACAATGCCACAACTCTGTGACAACGAAGTGCTACCTCTCCGACACTCTACATTTAATTGTTTGTATTTTGTTCCGTCGGTATAAGCTTCATTTTAGTTTATTTCTTTATTGTCTCGAAGTTTTTATCATAACGAGGAGAGGGGGAGTGTCCCTCTACCTCAAGCTTTTGGTATTTTCTTGTATTCGATTAACTCCTACCTCCAACGAGGAGGAGTTCTTTAGTGATTTGCCCTCCATGCGTGATCAAGGATCACTAGGGCCTTGTAGTAGTAGCCGAAGGCTACGAACCAAGTAAAAAACCATTTGTCATTTATCTTTCCGCTGCAATTAATTGCCTACTCGTGTTTTAACGAACGAAATGAAAGAAAAAGTTTTATCGCTATTCACCCCCCCTCTAGCTATCCGCTCGATCCAACAATTGGTATCAGAGCCGGGGTGCTAAGATTTGGTGAAACCACCAATCTAGCTTTTTACATATTTTTTTTCTTTTTTTATATTTATTTCAAATTTATTTCATTCGCTTAGTTTTTTTTCTCCCGCACTACTAATCCAAGACGCGAGTCTTGGTACATTTCGATTGTTTGTGTTGTTGTTAGGTTTTTCGTCTTCATTCTCTTGTTTGTTTTTGTATCAATGGCCCATCTCGAGGGTTTTAGCACCGTCCGACCTCCGTTTTACAACGGAGATGCCTTCGATTATTGGATGGATCGAATGGAGTGCTTTCTTAATACCCAAATCGAGATGTGGATCATAATCCAAACGGGATTCACACTTCCGACTAACGAAGTGAGTGAATCTTTGGATTATGACAAATGCTACAAAAAGACAAGTCAAAGTCGACGCCAAGGCAACTCAAATCCTCCAATGCGGCTTGTCCAAGGAGGAGCTTAATCGCGTCGGCCCCTTCATCAGCGCAAAGGATCTTTGGACAAAATTAGTGGAGCTACACGAAGGGCCCGATGAAGCCTGTTTAATAAATTATATAATCTAAAAATGCAGGAACACGAAATGGCGATGCAACTTCACGCTCGCGTTCAAGACATAGTCAATAACATACACGCGATTGGGCAAAAGGTCGAAAATCGCGACCTTATTAGGTATGTTTTTAACTCTTTTCCTAGGACTACCTTGTGGGCATCCATGGTTGATGCTTACAAGGTTTCCAAGGATCTTTCAAAACTTAGGTTAGATGAGTTATTTTCTGATTTCGAACTTTATGAACACTCTAACTCGGAACCCGAGAAGGGTATAGCATTATTTGCAGGTTGAAGGAAGAAAACCACGAGCAAGCCACCCACGAAGGAAGAAGAAGATGAGTCTGATTCGGAGGTCGACCTGGAAATGGAGGTCGAACTAGTCAACCTAGTTCGGAGGATAGTTAAGGGCCGAAAGTGAACCGTCACTCGACCCAACGAAGGTAAGCCTAAAAGTTCTAATATTAGGTGTTACGAATGCTATAGGATTGGACACATCAAGTCAGAATGCCCAAAACTCAAGAGCAAAGCACCAAAACACGAAAAGGCACTCAACGCTACATGGGAAGAAGCGTCCAAGGAAGAAGACGATGATCGCATCCTCATGGCTAAATAGGTTGAATCAGAGATGGAGTCAGAACCGGAACATGAATCTGAAACCGAAGACAAGTCGGACTACGAAGAGCTATTCAAGACAAGCCACGAATACGCATCCGGTTCAAAAGATACACTCAATGTAAGTCGATCCCTTATTAGTACGCTTTATAGTGAAATTAAGTTCTTAACTAGGAAATTAGCTAAGTCTGAGTCCAAGGTCAAGATCCTGGTTGAGGAAGTTAAACTCCTCAAACACGAGGTCTTTCTAACCGCTTCGACTAGTCGAGTTCGAGAGGAGGACTCAACTCGGGTTGAAAAAGCTTGAAGTTGAGATCTCACTCTTGAAGAGTCAAGTCGATGATCTTAGGAACACGTTGGAAAGGTTTACTTTGGGATCCAAAGGACTTGACCTCCTACTTGGATCACAAAGGGTCGTGTATAACAAGGCCAGACTAGGGTTTAGCTCAAATATGACCAACAAGTCGTATATGTCAATTGTAAGTCGACATAAAAAATGTGTCCAAGCATGGGTCCCTAAGACCACCTTGATTTCAAACTTAGGATCGAACCAGTACTGGGTTCCCAAGGACCAAATCCACTATGTGGAGAGACCGAACCGATTCAACGGTCCAGGGGGAGCCAGTACAAAACTTGCTTGTATTTTAACTTAGAAATTGCATGCTTAGGTTCTTTATTTAGTTTGATTTTTCTTTTTAGAATGGTTAGATAGGACTATAACTCATCAATACTTAATAACATAGTACCAGGATGCGGCGATATGATAGTATGCTAGGAAAGCAAAGTATTGTGTATTCGGGCTAGATAAGGCGTATCTAGTTCGGTGCACTTGACCGAGTGGAACTAGCTGAAGCTACCTCTCCGTATCCTAGACTAGTTAGACCAGAAAGTGGATTTAGGTAAGTCAAGTCTCTATTTTCTTGAAAATGACTTTGTCTAAGGAAGTGATCGTTGTTCCGATCAAAGAAGGCCTCTGTGCCTTGCCACGACCAGGAAGCCATGATCTTGAAAAGGTGACTTGATGAGCCTAAGGTCAAATCCAAATCTAACGCAAGGTTGACAAGTGTTCAAATCATTAAATTTAAATTAAGTAAAATTTGAAGTTATCTCACAAGAACATATAGGGTTAACATGTTTGATCATGTAGACATGGGTGAGATGATTTAGGTTAATAATCTTCAACCAATCTTTAATAAATCCAATATTCAATCCAACTACCTTGCGTGTAGGATCAACGGATGTTGGACAGTGATTGCTCCCAACACATGACCGGGGATCAACTCAAGTTTTTGAAGCTTCTATTCAAACGACGAGGATTGGTAGTCTTCGAAAACAACGGCAAGCTCAAAATCATCGGATCAGGTGATATTGAGCTCAACTCTAACTTTATTATTCAAAATGTCTTATTGGTAGAAAATATTCAATATAATTTACTTAGTGTAAGCCAATTGTGTGATAATAACTATAAGGTCATATTTCTAGAAAATGAATGCATAATTAATACAAATGAAACTTCTAAAACAATCCTTAAGGGAACCAGAAATAACAATATTTACACTATTAATCTAACTAACATCTCAACCAAGTGTCATATGACATGGCAAGAGGAATCATGGTTGTGGCACCGACGACTCGGTCACTCACACCCAAGACTCATCCACAAGATGAGTCAGAGTGACTTAGTCAGAGGTTTGCCTAACCTCAATAACTTGAATAATAAAATATGTAATGCTTGTCAACAAGGTAAACAATCTAGGACACAACATCAACTAACTAATCAAGAACGAACCAAAAGTGTTCTTGAGCTCCTACACATGGATCTATTTGATTCACACGGAGCTAAGTAACTTAATGGGAGTAAATTTTGCTTAGTGATAATTGATGACTATTCTAGATTTACTTGGGTTAGGTTCATCAAACACAAAAGTGATATCTTAGATTAATTAATCATCCTATTTAATCTAATAAAAAATCAACAAAACCATAAAATCAAAAGACTTAGGACTGATCATGGTAGTGAATTCGAGAACCACAGGTTTACAGAATTCTGTAACCTAAATGGATACCACCATGAGTTCTCTTTCCCTAGAACCCCACAATAAAAGGGCCTAGTAGAACGTAAAAATAGAACCCTACAAGAAGTCGCTAGGACAATCTTAAACGAGTATACCTACCCGATAGGTTTTGGGCGGAAGCCGTGAGTACGACATGCTATGTCCAAAATAGGATCCTTATGGTAAAGAGGCACCTTAAAACCTCATACGAGATTTATCATGATAAAATACCTAACATCAAGTACTTTAGGGTATTTGGGTGTAAGGTACATATCCTAAACACTAAGGATTACCTAGGGAAATTTACATCCAAAACCTCGACCAGGATCTTTCTAGGATACTCGACTAAGAGTAGAGCTTATAGAGTATATAACCATGACACCCTTAGAGTTGAGGAGACTATCAATGTAGTTTTTGATGAAGGACACGAATCTACAAAACCCCCAACAACCCCAATTAGTGAGCCGAGTCATACCAGACCTAACTCTGATCTGGATATCAAGTCTAGTATTAATCCTAACCTAAGTCAACCAAATCATTCTATCGACCAAGTAGTAGAAGACTCTAGTCAAACTAGGACTCAAACGAGTCATCCTATTGACCAAGTGGTAGATGACCCAAACCCAAATCAAACTAGGACTCAAACCAATCATCCTATCGACCAAGTGATAGGTGATCCAAGTCTAGGAGTTCGAACTAGAGCCTCATACAGAAACCTTAGTCTAATCTCCCTGATTCCCAAAATTGAACCCAAAACTATTGACCAAGCTCTTCTTTATCTCGATTGGATTATTGCAATGCAAGAAGAGCTGGCTCAATTCACTAGGAACGAAGTATGAGAATTACTACCACCACCTAAACATAAAACAATCGTTGGAACAAGGTGGGTGTTTAGAAATAAACTTGATGATAAAGGTGAAGTAGTTAGAAATAAAGCTAGACTAGTCGCTAAAGGGTTTAGTCAAGTCGAAGGTTTAGATTACGATGAGACCTATGCTCCAGTAGCTAGGTTAGAGTCCATTCGAATGTTATTAGCATACGCTGCACATCGAGGATTTAAGTTGTTTCAAATGGATGTAAAGTCAGCATTCTTGAATGGATACATTAAAAAAGAGGTTTATGTTAGTCAACCCCCTGGTTTCGAAAGCCTAGATAAACCTGACCACGTTCTTAGGTTAAAGAAAGCTCTCTATGGACTTAAACAAGCTCCTCGAGCTTGGTATGAGAGGCTTTCGGTTTATCTTAAGTCCAAAGGATTTAATCAAGGTGTAGTTGACCCAACTCTTTTCGTAAAAACCATAGGTAAAGACATATTCATAGCCTAAATCTACGTAGATGATATTATTTTCGGAACCACTAACTTGATCCTACTGAATGAATTCATTTCACTTATGGAAAGTGAATTTGAAATGAATTTAGTAGGAGAGTTGAGTTTCTTCTTAGGTCTACAAATTAAACAAACTAAAGATGGAATATACCTACATCAACGCAAATATACTAGGGAATTAATTAAAGGCTTTGGAATGCAAGACGCTAAAATTATTAATACTCCAATGGCAACTAATGTGAATATAGAAGAAGATGTAATCGGAAATTCAATTGATTTAAAATACTATAGGAGCATAATAGGGAGTCTCCTTTACTTAACTGCGAGCCGACCTAATATCCTATTTGCAGTAAGTATGTGCGCAAGGTTCCAAACCTGTGCCAAGGAGTCTCACCTAACTCTAGTCAAGTGTATCCTAAGATATCTAAAGGGTACACTTAATGTCGGTATTTGGTACCCTAGATCTATCGCGTTCGAACTAACCGGCTACTCTGATTTGGACTATGCTGGTAGTAAGCTCGATAGAGAGAGTACGAGTGGTTGTTGTCAACTTCTCGGCTCGAGTCTAGTGAGTTGGTGCAGTAGAAAGCAACACTGTGTTGCCTTATTTACCACCGAAGCCGAATACATCGCGATGGGTGAGTGTGTCACTCAGCTTCTTTCGATGAAGCACACTCTCCGCGACTTTAAGTTAGACTTTACGAACACTAAACTTCACGTAGATAACATTAGCTCAATTAACCTAACTATGAATCCGATATGTCACTCTAGGACCAAACATATATAGGTCAAACAACATTTCATTCGAGAACATGTGGCCAATGGAGCCATACAATTCGAATACATCGAATCGAAGTCTAACTTGGCAGACCTATTTACTAAACCCCTACCCGAAGCCGAATTCAATCTATTAAGATGAAAATTGGGCATGTGCGTAGTAGAATAGGAACTTACAAATTATATTTTCTTACTACTATTTCTTACTTTTCATTTTCATGGAACTAGCATAGGACATACCTTAGATATCATGCACCTATAGATTTAAGGAGTCAATACATCTCACAACACATAGGACTAATGTGTTTGTGTACTTAGCCATGTAGATGGGCATGAGATGTTAGGACTTTACTCCTGGTTCCTGATGTAGAGCTAGTGCATCGCCATGAACCACGGAGTATAATCATACATATTAACCGACTCTAATCAGGATTGGTTGATCTTTCATATCAATCAAGTCAAATATGAGTCGAACATTTTATAGATGAGCTTATTTTCAGTATATTATTTTCAAAATAATATGGAATATGCTTGGACTTTAAATTTAATATCTATATTTGTTTTTCACACACCCCCACTCTTTTCGATATATGACAAAAGGGGGAGAAAAAGGCCAAAGTTAAGGGATCAAAATTTTTGATAACTTAACTGATCAAAATTTTTTATAACTTAACTCACTTCATATTTATTCACATGGCCAAAAGTTAAGTAAATGTTTACTTAACTTTATGTTTTGAAGATTTACTTAACTTGTTTCTGCTAACAAAAAGGAAGTCAAGGCCAAGTTAAGAGAATTCTTAACTTAAACTTATTTTTAAACACTATGGCCAAACGTTAATGCTTTACTTAAGAAAGGGGGAGAAAGGGCCAAGTTAAGAAGTCTTCTTACCTTAAACGTTTCACTAAGGCAAACTTTAAGTAATGTTAATTACTTAAACTCTTCCTAAATAGCAACCCTCAAGGGGGAGGATTAAGGTTTTCTTTCAAGACTTACCCTCGGTCAAGGGGGAGGTTTCCCCTAGGGGGAGTACTTGAAGAAAATCCTTACTACTCCTACTTAATCCTTTAATTATTGTTTCTCATGCACATTATTATTCTTCATGCATGCTATTTTCTTAACTTTGTATGTGGGTTTGCCATATATCAAAAAGGGAGAGATTGTTGGTGCAGTAGGCACCTAAGTCGAACCTAAGTCTTGATTATAGCAAATGATATAAAGTTAAGCTCATATCGTTATCTCACGAGCTGAATTGAGTGTGCAGAAAAGTGCCAACACTGGAGCTGAAGGCCAGCGACACCCGGAGGAAGTCGCGGTGGTCGGGCAACACTCGAGTGATTTCGAAGGAAGCTGAAGGAATTGAGTGGAAGGCCGGAAGCGAAAGCGACACAGTAAGTATCGAGGTAAGCTCGTGTGTGTGAGCGTAAGTGAGGTTGTATCCTCCTTACAGGGATAGTCTTAAGTGTAGATCCGATCCAATACATCCCATCGGTGGTCTAGGTTGAGATCGGACGGTAAGAGGTCGTCGAAATAATGTTTTTGTTTACTAACTTTTGATTTCAGCTAGCATCAGTCGACTGCCAGCTTGGAGGACTCGACTGCTATCTATCAGTCGACTATGTGCGGTCAGCATTCAACTGATGCTGCCATCAGTCGACTGATGGTCAAGGATCAGCCTCAAGGAGTCAAGCTTTATCACCATTTTTCAAGGAGTCTTGTGCCCAATTTCTATTGGTTGAAGATCCTCTCGAAAAGGGGCACAAAGGCTATAAAAGGAGGGTCTCTCCTAGGGTTTTCTCATAATTCAAAGCTTCCAAAAGCCTCCGCAAAGCCACAACTCTCCGACAACGAAGTGCTACCTCTCTGACGCTCTAGGTTTAATTGTTTGTATTTTGTTTCGTCGATATAAGCTTCATTTTAGTTTATTTCTTTATTGTCTCGGTGCTTTTATCGTAACGAGGAGAGGGGGAGTGTCTCTCTACCTCAAGCTTTTGGTGTTTTCTTGTATTTGATTAACTCCTACCTCCAACGAGGATGAGTTCTTTAGTGATTTGCCCTTCTGCGTGATCAAGGATCACTACGACCTTGGAGTAGTAGCCAAAGGCTACGAACCAAGTAAAAAACCATTTGTATCTTTTTATTTGTCATTTATCTTTCCGCTGCGATTAATTGCCTACTCTTTTTTTAACGAACGAAACGAAAGAAAAAGTTCTATCGCTATTCACCCTCCTCTAGCGATCTGCTCGATCCAACAGTATTTGTGTTTCCCGAGCAGTACGTGTATTTCCCAAGCAGTAGTTGTAATTTTTTAGGATGGATGTAGATCGCTCGGAAGGAAGGTGCAGCATAGGCAGACCATTTTATGAATTTATTGAGTGGTATATGTATTTTCCAAGTGATATGTCTAACTCCAAGGCAGTATGTGTATTTCCCGAGCAGTGTGTGCAATTCCTAAAGGTGGGTGTGCAGTGCTCGGAAGGAAGGAGTAGCATGGGCAGAGTCATTCATGTACTTTCTGAGCAGTATGTGTGTTTCCCGAGCAATATGTTTAAATCCCAAGCAGTATGTGTATTTCCTGAGCCATTCAAGGAGGTTTGGTTTTCCTTTTGCATTTGGTAAAATCAGGAGGAGAGGATGATTAAGGATAGCAGGAGGAGGTCAAGGAAGATAAATATGATTATTATAAGATATTTTATCTTATATTTATATATTTTATATAATTAATGCTCGACGGGAAAATATAAGGTACATGAAGCATTTGAAAGAGATATTTTAAATACGAGCTGGAAAAGCGGTTACAGTGACAGCTTGGCAAAGGGCATTAAAGTATATTCACCCTAAGAGGAGGTGGGGAGAACCATCTATAAAAGGGGCAGAGGTGGAAGGAAGAGGGGGATGGTTGTTTCTTCTCCATTTGGTATTTTCAAGATCTCTCTTCTTTTTCCAGTTCATTATTTTCCTCATACCTATACAAACATGAGCATCGGAGTGGCCGCGCCAGAAAGCCAGCGAACCCTTAATGTTCTCCCTTCGCATATCAGATCCAAATTATTTCCTAAGATTGAAGGTGATTCTCATGGATAACCTTTCCTCTTGTGAGTCTCTCTTGGCGACAAATTCAACAATCCATAAGGAGGGGAAGGGAGGTCTTGGTGATCCAAAGAAGCAAGCACCATCAAATTGGCATCGTTTGTTTGAATCTTGAACAAAAAGTCATGATGGTGAATACTAGAAGGACGTTGAAGGAACCAGTGGAGGGGGAGAAGTCCGTCTCCAGTACCTCTCAAGGGGGTACTAGCAAAAGGCATTGGGAGCCCTTATATAAGGAAGATCTTATGTAAATTATGTCTGAAATCATGGATCAGATGTCGCAAAGAGCCACCCCAAAGAAGGTTAAAGAAGACAATATCTCTGGTATTGATTCTAAGAGAAGAAAGGGGCAAGATTTCTCAGCTGAAGAAGGGTTCTTCTTGTGCTCGCCAAAAAGTGAAGGGGAAAGAAAAATGTGTTGCTTTTTTGGAGAATGCACTATCTGAGGGGGAAGTTCCTACTATGGGTACTATTGTACAAGTAGAGGGGGAATCTCCTTTTGTTGAGGATATCTTAAACGATGAGTTACCTCGACATTTTCAGCTTCCTCAAATATCTGAATATGTCAGTTCTTTTGATCCCAAAGATCATTTAAGAAAATTTGAAAATGCTGCTCTATTTTATCATTATACTGAGGGGTTAAATGTCGGGTATTCCTTACTACCCTAGATGGACCGGCATAACAATGGTTCAGTAATTTCAAGCCTAAGAGTATTACATCCTTTATGGATTTATTTACCTTACTTTTATGGCATTTCTCTAGTTCTAAGAAATATTTGCCTCAACCCTTAAGTCTCTTTGATCTTAAGCAAAGAGAGCCAGAAAATTTGTGACAATATGTGCATAGATTTACACAATCTGCTCGCGAAATTCCTACTTTGGAACCCAATATGATGGTGGGAGCTTTTACTCAGGGGCTTAGAGAGGGGGACTTCTTTAAATCTTTGGCTAAGAGGCCTCCTACAAGCTTTGAAGATCTATTATCCCGGGCTGAGATGTTTATTAACTTGGAGGATGCTCAGAAATCTCGGCAAACTTCTTAGGATTTCAGAGTTATGGAGAGACCTGAGAGGAGGATTGAATGGGTGAAGCCTGTTCGCCCTTCAGAAAATAGATCTCTATTTGCTCCTCTGTCCTGGTTTTCTAAGGAGAGGGCTATGAATATCTGCATAGAGCATCAGTTGATGTGAAGATCCTTTGGAGCTAACAGAGGGCCAAGGAGATTACCAGCCCCTACCTTCTGTACTTTTCATCAGGAATATGGGCATAACACTCAAAATTTTTAGCAGTTAGATATTGAGTTACAAAAGATTATGGGAGCTCATCCTCATGTTTGAAATTTGGTAATAAATCCGGCTCCTTATCAGCGGGGGTTGGGAGGAGGAAATTACGCTAGAGGAAATGGTGGAAGAACTCTTATACACCGCCCGGTGCAGACTGCTCAGATACGGGAGATAACCCTTGATCAAGTAGCACCTGTTAATTAGCCCCCTGTTAGAGGTGCTATTAATATGATATCTGGAGGTTCCAGTAATGGAGATTCTAATAAGGCACGAAAAAGACACAGTAGAAAGGAATGTACAACTGTTACTACTCTTCCTAGGGTCAGAGGACCCATGATAGGTTTTGATGTTAATGATTTAGAGGGAGTGATAACTGTTAGGGTAATCTCTTGCCATAATATGGTTTTGATGTGTGGAAAAGGGTTTAAGTTAGGTTGTTATTGTGATTTGATATGTTCTTTGGAGTCTTGCAGGACTTAGTAATTTGCACTCATAACCTCATGCCTGAGTCGGAGAAGGAGCATTGCAGAGTCGTGCGCTTGATGCTGCCGAGGGACCACCAGATGAGATGACTTGAAGCGAAGCCAAGGAAGCAGACTTCGGAGGCAAGAGACACGAAGGAGCATTGTAGAGTCATACGCCTGATGCTGCCAAGGGACGTGGCCGCGAACAAAGAGAGCTTCGGCGAGGGACTTCGAGTGAGATGAGAGAATGAGTGAATTGTAAGTAGCTCATTAGGTGAACTTGGCTGAATGGCTGAGTGTCAGAGGCTCGACCGCAAGGGTTGAGGTTTACCCGACCGTCGGAAGCTCAAATGAATGTTAAGTTTGAGTTTCACACGGCACCAGTCGACTACCATGAAATGACAATGATCGCTCGAGTCGAACGCGGTCGACCGTATCCGATCGAGTGGATTTTGGCCCGGCCGATCGCCATATGGTGGCGATCAATCGCTAAGATTATCACCATCGATCGCTTAAGGAAGCGATCGATCGTCAAGAGGTTTTGGGTACATCGCTCGTAGCCGATCGGGCTCGACTACGAAAGCGCGATGGGATCGATGGATCCATCAGTTGACTACCAAGGGATCCGTTGGACTACAACGGTCGGGATCTGATGTGTTCGGAGGTCGTTGAAGTGGCGGCAGTCAACAGCCAAGGGCAGCAGTCGACTGGTGGCGGCCAACGGGAAGAAATTAGCCCTCTCTATAAAAAGAGAGGGTGTGGACTTTTTGATGGCTAATGCTCATATTCCAAACTATCATCCACGTGCTCTACAAGTGATAAACTCCTTCTTCTAGTTCTCTTTCACATCAATTGTAAAAGAAGGAGTGTTCTTGAGTTGTAAGGGTTACCTCCACCTAGCTTGGTCCAAAGGAGAGACCAATAGTGAATTGGTTGCGGAGTGATTCACCGAGGAAGAATCAGGGACCGTGGATTAGCGGCGTAGCCATGAACCACGTTACATTTCGGTGTTATCATTGTTTGTATTATTATTTCTATTTTGCTTGTCTTGTTTTGTTTTTCCGCTTGCGCTAATCTCTTTGTAGACGAGCAAAATCCACCACCAAACGATTGAGGGCTATTCACCCCCCTCTAGCCGGCCACATCCACACTTCTTCGATCCTACAATAACCCCTCACATTGATGCTTTGTTCATTCGAGTTCTTATTACTAATTTCGATGCGAGAAGAGTTTTTGTTGACTAGGGTAGTTTAGTGGATATTTTGTATTGGGCAGCTCTAGAGCAAATGGGAGTTATTGTCGCTGTTTTACAATCAATAGGAACTCCTTTATTTGGGTTTTCTAGACACGAGGTGTAGTCGATGGGCTATATCAAGTTACCTTTGTCTTTGGGAGAAGAGCCAAGGAGAAGGACAATACTTATTAATTTCACCATGGTAGATATGCCTTCTTCCTATAATGTTATTCTAGGTAGACCTGTTTTGAGCAGTCTACAAGTTGTGACTTCTCCTTACCATTAGAAAATTAAGTTTCCTGTAGGGAATGAAGTAGGAGAGATAAAAAGTGACCAACAGCTCTCTCGTAGATGCTATGTAGATGCTATCAGGATAGGACAAAAGGGAAAAAATTTTAAGAAGCCTCTGCAGAAGTCTAAGTACGGAGATATAGTGTGTATCGTTTAAAAGGGAGCTAATGAAGAAATAGGTGAGGTTGATAAAGAGGGAATTGTGTTAAATGATAAGTATACTGGACATGTTACATTTATAGCTCGAGATCTTCCTTTACGGCTTAAAGCAGATTTAATACAATGTCTTATTAAAAACAGGGGCATTTAGGCATGGTCCCCGCAAGAATTATCAGCGATTGATCCTAATGTCATGGAGCACAAATTGTATATCTTACCTATTTCAGTTTTGTAGGAACGCTGATGACCTCTAGAGGGGGGGTGAATAGCAAGTTCCTTGACGAAGATGAAAATTGATCGTGTTCGTCTCTACAAAACTTGTTATGCGAAGCAGAATGTATATAATAAAAATAACAAAAACAAAGACACAAACACAATCACACAATAACACAAGAATGTAATGTGGTTTGGAACCTTAGGGTTCCTACTCCACGGATTGGGCTCGAATGAGCCCTAGCAATGCCAAACACCACTAATAATCAAAACACTCCTTCTCGACAATAAGTCGAAGGCAGAGAAACTTCTTACAACGATTATAAAAGTAATACAAGAAGTAAACAAGCAAATAGAAACGAAATACACAAAAAACACGTAAAGAAAACTTTACAAATATTTTTTTGGATACTTGCTTGTTGATTGCTTGAAGCGAGCTTGAAGACCCTAATTTGCACTAACAAATCGCCTCAAAATCGACCAAGAAATTGCTGCCAAATCCTCCTCCACGAGCTATTTTTATAGCCTGCATTCGGGATGGATTCGTGCCTGGCAGTAGACTGTCATAAAGCCCCAGTCGACTACCAACAGTATCGTTGTCTCACAATGGACTTAATCCACATTGACATTTAAACCAATAGATACCTTTGGCGGTTATGCGCCATTATCCATCGATCATTGCGCCGGTTGTAGGATTGACGATCGACTACCAAGCATTTTGCTCCGCACCTCGACTAGCGATCGATTGCCCTCCATGGCGCGATCGGCGCCATCGATCAACTTCCCAGTGCGGCGATCAAGCGCCAAGGCATTTTGCCATAGTTGAACCCTAGTTGACTCATAGCAGTCGAATGGTCATAATCCCAGTCGACTGCCAAGAGTTAACTCAGCTGCCAAGTGTCAAAACTGTTAGGGCAATCTCTTGCCATGATAAGGTTTTGATGTGTGTGGCAAAGGGTTTAAGTTAGTTTGTTATGTTGATTTGATATGTGCGTTGAAGTCGTGCAGGACTTAGTAATTCGCACATGGAGCCGTGGCGAGTTTCACATCTCATGACTCAGTCCTTCAGTCGGTGAAGGATTGCTTTGCGGAAGTCGTGCACTTGGAGCATCCGAGGGACCGCCGGACGAGAAGCTTGGAGTGAAGCCAGAGGAAGTAGACTTCGAGACAAGAGACGCGAAGGAGCATTGCAGAGTCGTGCGCCTGATGATGCCGAGGGACGTGGCCGAGAACAAAGAGAACTTCGAAGGCGAGGGACTCCGAGGGATGAGAGTGAGCGAATGTAACCCGGGAAGGGGTAGTAGCTCGTAGGTGAAACTTGGTCATTTGGCTAAGTGTCGGATGAGTTTTCCCGACACCAGTCGACTGTCACGTCATGGCAGTCGACTGCTCTGAGTCGATGGTTCGATTGACTGGTTTAAGTCAGCTGAATCAAGTTGATCAGTCGACTAACGGCATGGGCAGTCGACTGATGTCTTGATCAGTCGACTGGCAAGGGACGACAGTCGACTGATGGCACTGTGCACGGGCATAGAATGGAGTCGACCTCATTGAGGACTCGATTGATCGAGCACCAGTCGACTGATGGTAATATCAGTCGACTGATGCCAATACCGTTGGATGGAATGCAACGTGGAAAGCGGCCGTTATTGGGCAACGACTACGGGATCAGTCGACTGATCGAGGGCATCAGTCGACTGATCCTGTGTCAACGGGAAGAAACCCTCTTTCTCTATAAAAAAGGAAGAGGATGGGGCTTTGGGAGGCTAATGCTTATGCTCTAAGTGATCTTCCAAGTGCCCCACAAGCTTTAAACTCTTCTTACTTGCTTTTACTCCATTCTTATTGTAAGAAGAGTGATCTTGATTGTAAAGGTTACCTCCACCTAACTTGGTGCAAAGGAGAGACCAATAGTGATTGGCTTTGGAGGAGTGATTCACCTCGAACGAATCGGGATCGTGGATTAGCGGCGTAGCCGTGAACCACGTTACATCTTGCGTTAGCATTTTGATTTCTTGTATTTGTATTTGCTTGTCTTTATTATTTCCGTTGTGCTAATTAGTTTTCTAGACAAGCAAATACCGACATCCAACGATTGAGGGCTATTCACCCCCCTCTAGCTGCCATTTCGATCCCCTACAAGTGGTATCAGAGCCAAGGAAAGCTTGTCGAGGACTAACCGCCACAACAAGCAACTTTCAAAATGGTCGGCTCCAACATCCATCCACCGAAGTTTGAAGGAGAATTCGCTTGGTGGAAGAAGCGAATGGAGGTATTTTTCAAAACGAATTTTGATATCATGATTACAATGGAATCCGGTTTCGTTTTGCCTAGGGATGAAGAAGGGAAGCCAATAGAGAAATCTAGGTGGACCAAAAAGCAAAGGGAAGAGCACCTTGCAAACTCAAAAGCCAAGCATCATCTTTTCAATATGCTCCCCCAACAAGAGATCAACCGAATTGGAGAATGCCTAAGTGCCAAGGATGTGGGAGAAGCTAATTGAGCTTCATGAAGGCACATCCGAGGCGAAGCTAGCAAGGAGAGACCTCCTCCGCTCCCAACTCAACAACATTAAACTAGAAAAGGGAGAAAAGGTAATTTCCTTACATTCTCATTTCAAGGAAATTATAACCGGTTTGTCAAGTGTAGGTGAGAAGCTATCAAACCGGGATATCGTTATGAAGGCTATAGATGCCTTTCCGCGATCCTTAAAATGGAGCTCCATGGTGGACTCATTTTATATCTCCAAGAACTTAGAAGTAAGCACCTTGGATGAATTCTTCTCAACAATGGAGCTCCACGAAACAAGGCTTGAAGGAATACAAGAAGAGCCTAGAATCCAACCTTCAAGGGGAGTAGCATTGATGGAAAATAAGGGGAAGAAGAAGATGGAGATCCCCTCCTCCGATGATGATGAAGCTTCCTCCTCCTCCTCCATGGATAGCACGGAAGAAGCTTATATGGTAAGGAGGGTAAGACGTGCTTTAAAAGGTTTTAGATTTAATAAATCTAATGATAAAAATAGAAGACCAACGGGGAGAGTCATATGCTACAATTGCCAAGGAGAGGGGCACATAAGGGACAAATGTCCTCTCCTAAACAAGAGCAAAGAAGAGAGGAAGAAGAAAGAAGAAAAGAACAAGAAAAAGGGGAGTAAAAAGAAGGAAGAAGAAAAGAAGGCCAAGGAAAAAGGAAAGGTCATGGCTCTCAAAGCAAAGACATGGGATGACCTTGCTTCCTCATCCTCATCAGAAGAAGAAGAACATGTCTACTCCAACCTTGCATTGATGGCCTTCGACGACTTGGATTGCTCCTCCACCGAAAATGAAGAATCAAGCTCAAGTGGAGAGAGCTCAAGTGAAGGGGGAGCTTCTACATCATCCTCATCTGAAGAAGAAGAAGAGGACATGGAAACTATGGTAACGAATGCCTCTCCTAAGAAAATAGTTTCCATAGTTTCTAGCTTAACTAGGGATTTATTTAGAGCAAAGAAGAAAAATAAGAGCATGCTAGATCAAATTAAGGACATAGAAAATAAACTAGAAAAAGCATGCTTAAATCAAAATGAAAATATTTCTTCTTGCCATGATGATGCATGCTCACATGAATATGTGTCATTTAATGTTAGTGATGCATGTATGGATGAAAATAGGGCTCTAAGGGAAAAAATAGATTATTTAACCAAAGCCCTAGAAAAGTTTACAATTGGCTCCAACACATTGAACATGATCATAGGGAGCCAAAGAGCAAGCTTTAACAAGAAAGGCCTAGGATACAAAGAAAAGAAAAATGAAAAGGCCTACAAGTGCCTAATTGCTAGGGGACAAGATAAGAAGAAAGTAATAGCTAGGAAATGGATTCCTAAGGAGTATCTAGTGAACCCCATAGGCAAGAACTTATTTTGGGTTCCAAAATCCATCCTTAAGGGTTAGAAAACCCCTAGGGTAGTCAACCATATGCAATTGACCTATATCATATTTTGGTTGACTTAGGATGGCGGGACAACATTTTTAAATAGTGTTAGGTGATGATAACGTGCCTATAAATAGTTAATAATGCTTAAATCATGATGATTAATGTAATTGTTATGTATGTTTGCAATCATGATTTATGATTTTGAAATTTGGCACATCATCATGAGAAATAGGGTTTAAAACATGCCTTGGGTGATATTTTGCTTATTATCATGATATAATACCTAATGCATGATTACAATTTGATGAATACATGTATTTCATGTTCATAATGTAGAATTAATTGATATATGCCTTAATGATCATGAGGATTATTAGGTTGATACTTAACCTTGATATAATTGTATGAATATAATGGTTAAGTATATACAAATACCCCCTAGGATGCATCTCACACTCACTATAGGCTACCTTAATTGAAAACTTAGCATGGGTGAGATGTTAGGATGATACAAATGTCCACTAATGCCTATGGCATTTAGATGGTCATTTAAAGTATCAAAATAGCAATAATAGACCAATCATGGGGAAGGCTTATGTTTAATTCATAGACATATTGCCCAAAGATCATGGTTGGATATTTCATATGTTTTCAAAACAATTTCTTAATCTAAAATCTATGTATTCATGTTTTGAGACAATTGGAACCAAAACTAGGTGTTAAACTTGATACTCACATGATCAAAAACCTAGTGGTTTTTAAATCTTTTGGATTTTTGGCAAATACGTTAAAATATAATGATTTTTGATGAAGACATATTTTTCACTGATAAATAATCTTAAAAGAAATGTGTTCCCCAAATTTCATGATTTTTTGAATTTTGTGGAATTTTTAATATATTTCTGAAATTCGGTCCGAAAATCAGAAAGTTCTGAAATTCGCGTGCCAGTCGACTGGTAGTCTGAACCAGTCGACTGGTGGCCTGAAAATCAGACTAATTAAGGCCTAATTCAGGTTTTAAAACAATTTTTGGTATTTTCTTTCTATTAGACTTGATGTCATGAGTTTATAACTTAGTGTTAATCTTTTTGATGGTGTCAAAGGAGAGAAATAATTATGTTTAAGTTAATTATGATAGAGAGAGTTTCATGGATTAAGGGGGAGTTACATGTTGCTATATCATATTTATGTTTACATGCTTTCTTACCTTAGAAATTTTTATCAAATGTTCTTATCTAACTTAAACGAATTGTCACACATCAAAAAGGGGGAGATTGTTAGGGCAATCTCTTGCCATGATAAGGTTTTGATGTGTGTGGCAAAGGGTTTAAGTTAGTTTGTTATGTTGATTTGATATGTGCGTTGAAGTCGTGTAGGACTTAGTAATTCGCACATGGAGCCGTGGCAAGTTTCACATCTCATGACTCGGTCCTTGAGTTGGTGAAGCGTTGCTTTGCGGAAGCCGTGCGCTTGGAGCATCCGAGGGACCGCCGGACGAGAAGCTTAGAGTGAAGCCGGAGGAAGTAGACTTCGAGGAAAGAGATGCAAAGGAGCATTGCAGAGCCGTGCGCCTGATGCTGCTAAGGGACGTGGCCGAGAACGAAGAGAACTTCGAAGGCGAGGGACTCCGAGGGATGAGAGTGAGCGAATGTAACCCGGGAAGGGGTAGTAGCTCGTAGGTGAAACTTGGCCATTTGGCTAAGTGTCGGATGAGTTTTCCTGACACCATTCTACTGTCATGTCATGGCAGTCGACTGCTCTGAGTCGATGGTTCGATCGACTGGTTTAAGTCAGCTGAATCAAGTTGATCAGTCGACTGACGGCATGGGAAGTCGGCTGATGGCTTGATCAGTCGACTGCCAAGGGATGACAGTCGACTGATGGCACTGTGCACGGGCACAGAATGGAGTCGACCACGTTGAGGACTCGACTGATCGAGCACCAGTCTACTGATGGTAATATCAGTCGACTGATGCCAATACCGTTGGATGGAATCCAACGTGGAAAGCGGCCATTATTGGGCAACGGCTACGAGATCAGTCGACTAATCAAGGGCATCAGTCGACTGATCCTGTGTCAACGGGAAGAAACCCTCTTCCACTATAAAAAGGAAGAGGATGGGGCTTTAGGAGGCTAATGTTTATGCTCTAAGTGATCTTCCAAGTGCCCCACAAGCTTTAAACTCTTCTTACTTGCTTTTACTCCATTCTTATTGTAAGAAGAATGATCTTGATTGTAAAGGTTACCTCCACCTAGCTTGGTGCAAAGGAAAGACCAATAGTGATTGGCTTTGGAGGAGTGATTCACCTCGGACGAATCGGGATCGTGGATTAGCGGCGTAGCCATGAACCACGTTACATCTTGCGTTAGCGTTTTGATTTCTTGTATTTGTATTTGCTTGTCTTTATTGTTTCCATTGCGCTAATTAGTTTTGTAGACGAGCAAATACCGACATCCAAAGATTGAGGGCTATTCACCCCCCTCTAGCCGGCCGTTTCGATCCCCTACAAAAACACTTGACAAGTTGACTGGTCCATAACCCCAATCAACTGATAACCACAAACATGAGGTTTAATCCCAAGTATGATGCCCTCATACTTGCTAGACCACCCTTATCCTAGACCTAAGCCTTCTAGCCACCTCCATCAGCCTCACGCCTATCAGATCCCTCCAAGTCATCCATGACTTCTTCATCCATACGCTAGCCTTCAGGTGCTTCCATCGTGTATTGTCATGCTAAGCTGGTCTATACCGCCAAAGCACATTTGACCTTACGCTACCAAGACTACCGCTTGGACTTTACGTCGCCAAACCACTAGACTTATGCTGCCAAGACTCCCGCTTGAACTTTACGCCGCCAATATCACCCCTTGGACTTTCCTTGCCAACCCATGTTGGACTTTCCAATTGCCAAGACTCAAGCTTGAACTTTCCCTTGCCAAAACCCATGCTTGGACTTTCCATGCCAAGTACCCAAGACTTGGACTTTCCCTATCAACCCATGTTGGACTTTCCAATTGCCAAGACTCAAGCTTGGACTTTCCCTTGCAAGACCTATGCTTGGACTTTCCATGCCAACACGTGTTGGACTTTTTCATTGCCAAGTGTCCCACTTAGACTTTCCATGACAAGTACTCATGACTTGGACTTTCCATTTCTAAGTACTCAAGACTTGGACTTTCCCATTGCCAAGACCCATGCTTGGACTTTCCATGTCAATTACCCATGACTTGGACTTTCCCATGACAATCACATTGTCATACATTTTGTCGAACATCAAAATACCGCTCGAGTAAAACTTGAGTCTTGTCAATCTTGACCTAGGTGGATTGCACCAATAATCTCCCCCTTTTTGATATTTGACAAAAACCATAAAGCCCTTTGAGTTAGGTCAACTAACTCAAACCTCCTTACCAATTCTCCCAAATTGGTAATTCCCAAATTCTCCCATCAATTCTCCCCCTTTTGGATATACATCAAAAAGGTTCTCCCCAAGGGTGTCAAAGTCTCATATCCCAATGAGATCTTACAATCTCCCACTTAGTCAAAAAATATCTAGGATACCTTCACTCTTCGTAGTGATAAGTCTCATATCACTAAAGAGAGGCTTCCTATAAACTCTCCCAATTCTCCCCCCATGATGGATAACCTCCCCCTAAAGGCTTGCTCCCCCTTGACCATTGCACCAATAATGCCCTTGGAGAGTCCCTAAGCTTATAAGAATACTAAACCATCAAAATTAAGGTCAAAAGTTCAAACTTGAACTTTCACACACCTTAAAATTGATACACACCCTAAACAACTCTCCTAATCTATATCCAATGGATTTTCACTCTTTTTAGTACTTTCCAAAGCATATCCTAGGGTTAGGAGCAGGTAAGGTAGCCTAACATAGTTGAAATTAGGCTAAACAAACCTTGTTTACCCAAAAATCAAGCCTGGCAGTCAACTCTTTTAGTCAGCAGTCGACTGCCCTTTATGCCAGTCGACTTCCATAAGCGGTAGTAGACTGATTTCTGTAAATGCAAAATTTTAGAATTCAGAAACCAAAATTTGAAAATACATAAGTAAAAATATATATTTTGAAAAATCATGAAAATTCATATGTATAATATTTAAGTCAATCATTATGGATGAAAAATATTTGAAAAAAAATACCCATTAAATAGTGAGTTTGACACAATGTTCAAAACCATTGAAAAGTTTAATGTTTTTGCCCTACTTTGTATCAACTCACTCAATGGTGATTCTTATCAAAAGATATACTACACCAAAGTTTTCTAAAATGATTTTAAAATTTTTTTGAAAACCTATATTGGATCATCATCAATGGGCTCAATGCACATGACTTGCACGTTAGCTTTCCCCATGATCCACCATAGTATAAGATAAGTTTGAGTTCATCTAGATGCAAAAACTTTGCACCTTGAACTTAACTCATTTCCTAGTGTCTCACATGTGTCTAGGGTATTTGAAAACACACACATGTCAATGTAATATGAGATGTGGGTTTTGTTCATCCTAATCTAAGGCCTCATGCATTTTCTAAGGCAACATACTTGATTCCCTTATACATGAGACTTCAAGTCATGCCATAGTCCTTAACTCAATTTTATTAATGCATGAAATATGATAATGGCATAAATGATAACATAAATAAGCATTGCCAATAATCATGATGTCATGACATATGATTAAATCTAAATACATATGACATAAAAGATAAGCCCTAAGCATATCATGACATATTATATGATAAAAATAAATATGATGTCATGACATGACATTTGACAATCAAGGCATGGAAATAAAATATAAAGGTATAATAGTACCTAAAATTTAGTATTAATTGCCATTTATTATAATTAAACTCAATTTTTTATAACACTAACCCCCCAGGTGTGCCAAAAAAAAAAAATGACACACTATGACCTCTAAACCAAGATTGTGCCAATTTGATCAATTTATCAAACTTCTCAAATTTAATAGGCACATCCTAAAATTTTTAGGATAAAGATCAATACTTATTTCAAGATATCTATAACCTTGAAAATGACCTAAAGTGTCAACTCTACCATGGTTAGGTTAACTACCTATCCACTTAGGCTTGACATACCCTAACCCATTTAGCATGAATCGATCACACTCCTAGGAACCCAATACATATTTGAGATCCTTGGGTTTACTAGGTATTTCTTAGGGATAACTTCCCTAGATACCCTTCTAGGCTTAGAAGCTCTGGTCATTGTGGTCTTGCCTAGGTTAACCTTAGGGACCCTTGTAACCTTTATTAGTGGTCTTCCTAGGTTTCATGGAAACCTTGGCCACTACACACTTACCATGGTCAACTCTAGGGATGACTTCCCTTGTGACCTTGGTTTTCCTAGACCTAGTACTAGTTTCATAATTGAATGAAACATTATGATAAGTCTTCTTGAGCTTAGGTTTGTGACCCAAACCTTGCTTGCCCTTGGATGGGTCTTGTTTCCTAGGCCTTTGACTTTGACTCATAGACCCTAGATTTTGGCAATTTGACCCTTTAACCTGATTTTGCATCTTTTTAAGGATCTTCTCTATTTTCTCAAGTTTTGACCTCAAAACTTGATTTTCCTATTCTAATTGCCCAATTTTGAAATTTTATTTAGTCTTTGGGCATTGTTTCATTTCTTAGACATATGCCTACCCTTCTTAAGGTTAATGACTAAATGATTTTCTACCTTTTTAATGGACTCCCTAGGTAGAATAGATCTAGAGTTGTCTTTTCTAGGTTTGTCCTTGGGTAAAGTAGGTCTAGTATGATCCTTAGAACTAAAATTACAACTCTTATCACCTAAAAAAATAAAGCCTATTTTTAGCATGCTCTTTATGGATAATAGAAAGATTACTTCTATGATGCTTTTGACTATTAATTGAAGAAGAAACGTACTTAAAGGTTACCTTAGGGTTTGCCTTAGCTCCCCCTACATGTGTAGCTCCTTCTTGGGTCATCTTCCTTCCTCTAGGGCATTGACTCCTATAATGCCCTTTTTGATTGCATTTGAAGTACACCACATGCTCCTTGCTCTTCCTAGTGAGGACACTGGCATTCTTGACCTTTGGCACCGGTGGAGCCTTCTTGACTTTCTTAGGACACTTGCTCTTGTAGTGTCCATTTTCCCTACACTCAAAGCAAATTATATAATCTTTATTTTTAATTGAATTGCTTGAGTTACCTAGGTCAATAGTAGGAATCGGAGTTGGTTCTTCATCTCTCCCGGAGGTAGATAGCTCTTCTTGCTCTTGCCCTTGCTCTGGTGATCTAATATCCTCCCCCTCAATCCTAGAGGTGGAGACTTCAATTCTTCCTCTTCCTCGGATGTTGATGACCTTTCAACCTCTGATTCCTTAAGCTCTTATGATGAAGTTGATGTGCTATCTTCTTCTTGAGCTTGAGAGGATGAACATATCTCTTCGGTCTCCTCCCACTCTTCCTTATCGTGGACCGGTGTGGCCTCTCTATGGAGCTAGGCTAGCTTGCTCCATAGCTCCGTAGCATCTTGATATTCACCTATCTTGGACAAAACATCGTTAGAAATTAAATCACTTAAAAATTTTATTACCTTACTATTTTTCTCGAACTTTTGGAGTTGTTCCTCGGTCCATTTCTTCATCTTAAGGAATCCTCTCTTTGGCCCCTTTGGATATTCAAATCCTTCCATCAAAGTGGACCAATCTTCAATGCCCATCATCATCATGAAGTTTTCAATCCTTCTCTTCCATTGATTGAAGCCTTCTCATTCATAGAAGGTGTATGGGATCGGTGTGTTGATGTCTCATCCAAATTTCTCTTCAAACTCCATCTTCTTACCTCAAGTGTGCTCCCTTAGTTGTTAAACCTTAAAGAGTGGCCTCGCTCTGATACAAATTGTAGGAACATTGATGACGGCTAGAGGGGGCGGGTGAATAGCGTGTTCATTGACAAAGATGAAAATTGATCGTGTTTATCTCTACAAAAATTGTTATGTCCAGCAGAATGTATATAATAGCAATAACAAAAACAAAGACACAAACACAAGAATGTAACGTGGTTCGGAACCTTAGGGTTCCTACTCCACGGTTGGGCTCGAATGAGCCCTAGCGATGCCAAACACCACTAATAATCAAAACACTCCTTCTCGACAATAAGTCGGAGGCAGAGAAACATCTTACAATGATTACAAAAGTAATACAAGAAGTAAACATAAAAATACAAATGAAATACACAAAAACACGTAAAGAAAACTTTACAAATGGGCTTTTGGATGCTTGCTTATTGATTTCATTAACCGAGCATGAAGACCCTGATTTGCACTAGCAAATTGCCTCAATATCGCCCAAGAAATCATTGCCAAATCCTCCTCCACGAGCTGCTTTTATAACCTGCATTCGAGCTGGATTCGTGCTTAGCAGTCGACTGCCATAAGACCTCAGTCAACTGCCAATAGTACTATTGTCTCACAACGGAATTAATCCATGTTGGCATTCAAGCCAATGGATACATAGGCAATCGACTGCCAGGGTCATAGCCGACTGACCAGTTTGCTACCGAGCATTTTGCTCTCGCAACCTCGACCAGCAGTCTACTTCCCTCCATTGAAGTCAACTGCCATAAGTCAACTACCCAATTCTGGTAGTCGACTGCGAAGGTATTTTGTCGTAGTTGAAACCTAGTCGACTCACAACAGTCGACTTGTCATAATCCCAGTCGACTGCCAAGAGTCAACTCGGCTGCCAAGTGTCCAAACACTTGACCAATTGACTGGTCCACAATCCCAGTCGACTATTAAGCTCAAACATAATGTTTAACCCCAAGTATGATGCCCTAATACTTGCTAGACAATCCTTAGCCTAAACCTAAGCCTTCTAGCCACCTCCATCAACCTCATGCCTATCAGATCCCTCCAAGTCATCCATGACTTGTTCATCCATATGCTAGCCTTCAGGTGCTTCCATCGGCTATTGTCATGCTAAGCTGGTCTATACCGCTAAGGCACATTTGGGCTTTTGCTACCAAGACTCTCGATTGTACTTTACGCCGCCAAACCATTGGACTTATGCTGCCAAGACTCTCGCTTGGACTTTACACCACCAATATCACCCATTGGACTTTCCTTGCCATCCTATGTTGGACTTTCTAATTGCCAAGACTCAAGCTTGGACTTTCCCTTGCCAAGACCCATGCTTGGACTTTTCATGCCATGTACCCAAGACTTGGACTTTCCATGCCAACCCATGTTGGACTTTCCATGCCAACCCATGTTGGACTTTCCAATTGCCAAGACTCAAGCTTAGACTTTCCCTTTCCAAGACCCATGCTTGGACTTTCCATGTCAACCCATGTTGGACTTTCCTATTACCAAGTGTCCCACTTGGACTTTCCATGCCAAGTACCCATGACATGGACTTTCCATTGTCAAGTACTCAAGACTTGAACTTTTCCATTGCCAAGACTCATGCTTGGACTTGCCATGCAAAGTACCCATGACTTAGACTTTCCAATGACAATCACATTTTCATACATTTTGTCGAACATCAAAATACCGCTTGAGTCAAACTCGAGTATGGTCAATTGTGACCTGGGCTGATTGCACCAATAAGTTCCTATAAAATAGAAATGCTGACACTTTGGAGAAGGGAAAGATGCTATTATCAAAGAGGAAATAGGTAAATTACTGAAGGTTGGGCACATCAGAGAAGTACAATATCCAACTTGATTGTCTAATGTGGTGATGGTGCCTAAACCGTTGGGAAAATGGAGAATGTGTGTGGACTTTAGAGATCTTAAAAAAGCTTGTCCTAAGGATTGTTATCCTTTGCCTCTCATTGATCAATTAGTGGATTCCACTGCTGGGCATCAGTTTATTTCAATGATGGACATTTACCAAGGGTATCATCAAATGTCGTTAGCTCTGGAAGATCAGAGTAAGGTCAGTTTTATTACGGCTGAAGGAATTTTCTATTATGTAGTTATGCCTTTTGGGTTAAAAAATGTTGGGGCTTCTTACCAATGGGTAATGGATAAAATCTTTGAAAAATAGTTGGGAAGAAATGTGGAGGTATATGTGGATGATATTCTAGTTAAAACTCTACATTCTGAGCAATTAGGATCAGATCTGGAGGAGTCCTTTGGTACTTTGCGTCAATATAAAATGAAGTTGAATTCAGTGAAGTGTGTATTTGGGGTGACTCAGGGTCATTTCTTGGGATATGTGGTCACTGAACAACGTATAAAAGCTAATCCTATTAAGATTGAGGCTATTCAGCAAATGCAACCTCCAAAAAATTTGAAGGAAGTACAGAGATTAATAGGCAAGATTATTGTCCTGTCAAGATTCATATCTCGATCGATAAATAGGAGTCTCCTTTTCTTCAAGATATTAAAGAGGGCTACACGGTTCCAATGGGATGAGCATTGTGATAAAGCCTTTCAATCTCTAAAGGAATACTTGGGAGAGCCACCTTTTTTAGCTAAGCCTCAGCCTGGAGAAGTGTTATGGGTGTATCTAGTTCTTTCGGAGATTGTCGTAAGTTCAGTATTGATTCGAGAAGACAAGGGTCAACAACATCCAATTTATTATACTAGTTATTTGTTGAAGGGATCTAAAGTTTGTTATACTAATTTGGAGAAATTAACTTGGGGTCCAGTTTTACTGCTCGAAGGCTACGACCTTATTTTTTTATCTCATCACTTAGTGGTACTCACTGACACTACCCTAGAGAGAATACTTACTCATCCGGAAGGTACAGGGAAGCTTATCAAATGGGCTACTGAACTCAGTGAGTATGACATTACCTTTTAGCCTCGTACCTAAATTATAGCGCAAGCATTAACTGACTTTTTAGTGGAAACTGTACATAAGGAGGAATGTAAACCATTGATGATATATGCAGATTGTTGGAGGATCGAGGCCTGGCTAGAAGGGGGGTTTAATAGATTTTATTGTATGATGGACTTCATTCATCTTAATCATCTATACAAATTGTTAGTGCGGCGGAATAATAAAACTAAAGAAAATTAAGAGCTAAAACAAAGTAAAGATGAAAGCAATGCTAACACAATTATGTAACGTGGTTCACGGCCCTTGCCGCTAATCCACGGATGATTCGTTTGGCGAATCACTCCCTCAAACCAATCACTAAACTTCTCCTTTGCTCAATCAAGGTGGAGAAGAAACCTTCTTACAAAATCCTCCCTCTTACAAAATGATTTAGATAAGAACAAGGAAGAGGAGGTTTGGGACATTTAGGGTACTTGGGGAGCACTTAGGAATGAAGCATTAGCATCCCCAAGGTCCTCACCCCTTCTCTTTATAGAGAGAATAAATTTCTTGCCGTTGGGCATACAGCTGATCATTCGTCATTCCAATAATTCGACCATATCGGATCGTGATCATTGTAGTCAATCCAGTAGCCTTGGCGGTCATTCGCCAATGGTGAAGCCGATCGATCGGCTACTGGTGTTTTGTGCCCATGTTCACCTTCATCAGTTGACTTTCATTCCTTGGCAGTCGACTCCTGGTGGAGCAGTTGACTACTGTCCCTTGGTAGTCCACTGCTGGGCTAGAAACCCTTCAGTCGAACACTAGTCGAGCACCAGTCGAGTGCCATCGACTTAGAGCAGTCGACTGCTATCTATAGCAGTCGACTGGTATCGAGTAAAACCTCAAACAAAATACTTGTTTGAGCATCCAACGGTCAGGTAAACCTCAAACCTAAGTTTGAGCATCCAACACTTGACTTAGCCATTTGGCCAAGTTCACCTATGAGCTACTGATACAATCGCTCAATCTCTCATCTCCCTTGGAGTCCCTCATCGAAGCTCTCTTCGTCCGACCACGTCCCTCCGATGCACCAAGTGCATGACTTCCGCAATGTCACCCTTTACATCTCACCCTGAAGTCTACTTCCTTTGGCTTTACTCCAATTCTCCTCGTCTAGTGGTCCCTCGGATGCACCAACCGCACGACTTCTGCAATGTCATCCTTCACTGACTCAAGGACCCAAGTCATGAGATGGTCAACGCACCAATGTTATCATCAAGCTAACTCATGTGTGATTTACTAAGTCCTGCACAACTTAAACACACATATCAAATCCACATAAACATCCTAACTTAAACCTTTTCCACACACATCAAAACCAAACCATACTTGGGTTGATTGCCCTAACAATCTCTCCCTTTCTGATGTGTGGAAATCATGTTTAAGTTAGGTAAAACATTAACCAAATACATAAAGAAGGAAAGCATGTAAAATAAATATGAGTATCAAACACTCCCCCTTAATACATGCAACTCCCCCTTAACACATGCTATTTCTCCTCCAAGCATGATTAACTTAAACTCAACATTTCTCCCCCTTTTAAACCATCAAAAACATTAAACATATGTCATATAACATGGCATCAAAGTCTTAATGGAAGAAAATCACCAAACCATGCTGAAAACCCTGAAATTAGGTTGTTGTGCTCGTGCACAATTCCATCAGTCGACTAGTTCAGACAAGCACAAAAAAATTAACCAAATGATTTTAAAATGTTTTTAAATACCAATATTGCATCATGATCAATGGGCTCAATGCACATGACTTGCACATTAGCTTTCCCCATGATCTACCATGGTATAAGATGAGTTTGAGTTCATCTAGATGCAAAAACTATGTGCCTTGAACTTAACTCATTTTAAAGTATCTCACATGTGTCTAGGATGTTTGAAAACACACATATGTCAATGTAATGTGAGATGTGGGTTTTGTTCATCCTAAACTAGGGCTTCATGCATTTTCTAAGGCAACACTACTTGATTTCCTTATACATGGGACTTCAAGTCATGCAATATTCCTTAAATGAATTTTAATTATGATCATGACATACATGATAGCATAAATAAAGAAATCCCAATGATCATGATTGTTGGATATTGGACTGTCGCTAGAGGGGGGGATGAATAGCGAGTTGTACGTCGATGATGGAATTTGTTCATTTGTCTCTACAATTCGGTTAGCACAGTGGAAATAAAAAATAGAATACTAATAAAGAGACAAATACATAATTACAATACAAAGATATAACGTGGTTCAGAACCTCAAGGTTCCTACTCCACAGGTTGGGCTCGAACAAGCCCTAGCGATGCAAATACCACCACTAAACCAATAAACTCAATGATTCTTACAACAATAAGAAACAATAAACAAGTAAATACAAGTGAAATACACAAAAGAATGCAAAGAACACTTTCCAAATGATCTTTTGGAAGCTTGCTTGTTGATTGGTTGAACTGTGCTTCAAGTCCCAGATTTGCACCAACAAATCATCTCAATTATGCCCAAGAAATCACTGTGAAAATCTCTCCCATCGAGTCCCTTTTAAGACTCCTCATGACTTAGATTTCCGCCTGGAAGTTGACTGTCATAAGTCTCCAGTTGACTACCAATAGTGCAGTTGTGAGACAACGAACTTAATCCACATCAGCATTCAAGCTAATGGTTACACCTTTGGCGGGCATGTCATAACCCAACGATCGTCCGAGTCGCCCTCTTGACCGACATTCGGCCTCTGAGCATTACCTCACCTTAATTACGTCAGCGATCGACTACCCTCCATGGCGATCGACTACTATCCGTCGATGCTTGTCCAATCGGGCGATCGACTACTATTTTCTCTGATCGAACACGATCGAATCTAAGCGGTTCAATTGGAAATAATCCCGATCAAGTCTCGGCTACAAGTGTCAAAACACTTGAGCGGTCAACATGAGGATTAACCCTATGTATGATGCTCTTATACTTGCTAGACCACCCTTAGCCTAGACCTAAGCCTTCTAGCCATCTCCGTCAGCCTCACGCCTATCGGATCCCTCCAAGTCATCCTTGATTTTTTCATCCAAACGCTAGCCTTCAAGTGCTTCCATCGGCTATTGTCATGGTAAGCTGATCTACACTGCCAAGGCACATTGGGCTTATGCAACCAAGACTCCCGCTCGGACTTTAGGCCGCCAACCATTGTACTTATGCTTCCAAGACTCTCGCTTGGACTTTACGCCACCAATATTACCCCTTGGACTTCCCTTGCCAACCCATGTTGGATTTTTTATTTGCCAAGACTCAAGCTTGGACTTTCCCTTGCCAAGACCCATGCTTGGACTTTCCATGCCAAGTACCCAAGACTTGGACTTTCCCATTGCCAAGTGTCCCACTTGAACTTTCCATGCCAAGTATACAAGACTTGGACTTCTCCATCATATGATCAACCTCATGTCAATCATATAGTCAAACAATAGTCAAACCATCATCAAACATCAAAATACCCCTCGAGTCAAACTCAAGTCTAGTCAATCATGACCCGGGTAAATTGCACAAACAATCTCCTCAAAACATTGTCAAACATCAAAACACTACTCGAGTCTGGTTAATCGAGACCTAGGTCAATTGCACCAACAATCTTTCCCTTTTTAATGTTTGCCAAAAAACACAAACACCTTTGAGTTAGGCCACCTAACTCAAATCTCCTTACCAATTTTCCCAAATTGGTAATCCCATTATTTCTCCCCCTTTTTGACATACATCATAAAGGTTCTCTCCCCAACGGTGTTAATGTCTCATATCCCAATGAGATCTTATAATCTCCCCCTTGGTCCAAAAATATCTAGGATGCCTTCACTCTTCCTAGTGATAAGTCCCATATCACTAGAGAGAGGCTTTCTATAAACTCTCCCAATTTCAAAATTGGGCATCTTACATTACCATTTCTCCCCCTCATGAGGATGAGCACATCCATAATCCCATGATGGATACCTCCCCCTAAAGGCTTTCTCCCTCTTGACTATTGCACCAACAATGTCCTTGGAGAGCCCCTAAGCCTATAGGAACACTAACACATCAAAATTATGGTTAAAAGTTCAACCTTAAACTTTCACACACCTTAAAATTGATACACACCTAAACAACTCTCCTAATCCATATCCAATGGATTTTAACCCTTTCTAATGCTTTCTATAGCATATGCTAGTGTTAGAAGCAGTTAGGGTAGACTAACATAGTTGAAATCATGCTAAACATACCTTGTTTACCGAAAATTAGGCCTAGCAATTGACTCTTATAGTCACTAGTCAACTGACATTGATGCCAGTTGACTGCCATTAGCTGCAGTTGACTAATTTCTGCAAATACAAAATTTCAGTTTTCAGAATTGAAATTTGAAAATACATAAGTAAATAAAAGTATTTTGAAAAATATTGAACCTTCATATGTATACTACTTATAACAATACTTATGCGTGAAAAATATTTTAAAAATATAATACCCATAAAAATAGGAGATTTACACAATGTTCAAAACCATTGAAAAGTTCAATGTTTTGGCCCTACTATGTATCAACTCTCTCAATAGTGATTGCTATCAAAAGATAGACATCACCAAGATTTTCTAAAATGATTTTAAAATATTTTTGAAAACCTATATTGGATCATGATCAATGAGCTCAATGCACATGACTTGCACATTAGCTTTCCCCATGATCCACCCTTGGTATAAGGTGAGTTTGAGTTCATCTAGATGCAAAAACTATGCACCTTGAACTTAACTATTTTCCTATCATCTCACATGTGTCTAGGGTGTATCAATACACACACATGTCAATGTAATGTGAGATGTGGGTTTTGGTTATCTTAATCTAAGGCCTCATGCATTTTCTAAGGCAACACTACTTGATTCCCTTATACATGGGAATTTAAGTCATGCCATATTCCTTAAATCAATTTTAATTACCTTAAATGCATGAATGATGATTATGGCATAAATGATAACATAAATAAGCATGTGCCAATAATCATGATGTCATAGCATAAATATAAACCTAAACATACATGACATAAAAAAAAAAGACCTAAGGTATCATGACATTTATATGATAAAAAGGAAATATGATGTCATGACATTGTAATGGAAAACAAATCATGGAAAATAAAATGGTATAGGTATAACAATACCGAAATTTTAATATTGATTGCCAGTTGTTATTATTAAGTTCATTTGTCATAACACTAACCATCTCCCAAGTGTGCCAAAAATCCAAAAATGACACACTATGACCTCTAAACCTAAGTTGTGGCAATTTGATTGATTTATTAAACTCCTTAAATAATATTGACACATCCAAAAATCTTTTAGGATTAAATTTCAAACTTATTTCCAAGGTATCCCAAAATCTTGAAAATGTCCTAGAGTGCCACCTTTACCAAGGTTAGGTTAACTACCTATCCATTCAAGGTTGGTGCATCCTAACCCATTTAGCGTGAATCGATCACACTCCTAGGAACCCAATACCTATTGGAGCTCCTTGGGTTTACTAGGTATTCCTTAGGGATGACCTCCCTAGATACCCTCCTAATGACCCTCCTAGGCTTGGTAGCCTTAGTCATTATGGTCTTGCCTAGTTTAACTCTAGGAGTAACTACCCTTGTAACCTTCTTAGTGGCCTCCCTAGGTTTATTTGAAACCCTAGCCACTAGGCATTTACCATGGTCAACTCTAGGGATGACTTCCCTTTTGACCTTGGTTTTCCTAGACCTAGGTTGAGTTCCATAATCAAATGGAACATTATGATAAGTCTCCTTGGGCTTAGGTTTGTGACCCAAACCTTTCTTGCTTTTGGATGAACCTTGTCTCCTAGAACTTAGATTTTGACCATTTGACCCTTGTATTTGATTTTGCATCTTTCTAAGGGTCTTCTCTAATTTCTCAATCCTTGACCTCAAGGCTTGGTTCTCTAGTTCCAATCTTCCCAATTTTGATTTTTCATTTATTCTTTGGGAAGTATTCCTCCTAGGCATATGTCTAGAATTCTTTGAGTTAAAAACTAGATGGTCCTCTATCTTCCAAATACTTTCCCTAGGTAAAATAGTTTTAGGGACATTAGTCCCAAATTTCACTTTATTTCTATAATGACAAGACTTTGCACCTAAGAAATAAAGTTTACTATTTATAGCATGCGCTTTATGATAAATAGCAAGAGAATTAAAGGCATGCTTTTGACTATTAATTGAAGATGAAGTATACTTAAAAGTTACCTTAGGGTTTGCCTTAGCTCCCCCTATATTTGATGCTCCCTTTCTCCTAGGGCATTGGCTTCTATAGTGCCCCTTTTGTTACCATTTAAAGCACACCACGTGCTTCTAGCTCTTAATGGTTGAGGCACCAGGTTCCTTGGTCTTTGGCACCGATGGAGCTTTCTTAACCTTCTTAGGGTACTTGCTTTTATAATGCCTAACTTCCCTACACTACAAACATATGATATGAATTTTATTTTTAAAATAAATGCTTGAGTTACCTAGGGTGGTGGAAGTTTGTACTTCTTCGTCTTGTCGACCGGAGGTAGATGGTTCCTCTTCTTCTTGCTCCGACATGGAAGATGACCAAATATTCTCCCCCTCAATCCTAGAGGTGGAGGCTTCCTCTACTTCTTCCTCTTCCACCGATCCAGAAGTTGACTCCTCTTCAATTTTTGAATCCTCACATTCTTGTGAGGAAGAGATTGTTTCTTCTTCGGGCTCTCTCACTACTTGAGCCATGGATGGTTCTTCATGGAGCTTGGCCAATTTTTCCCAGAGCTCCTTGGCATCTAGAAATTTACCTAACCTAGACACAATATCATTAGGTAATGAATTAATTATCAATTGCATTACCTTATCGTTTCTCTAGAATGCTTGAACTTGCTCTTCGGTCCATCTCTTCTTCTTGAGGTATCCACCTTTTCGACCTCTTGGAATTTCAAACCCCTTCACTATGATATTCCAATCTTCAAAGTCCATCATGAAGAAGTTCTCCATTCATGCCCTCCATTGCTCAAACCCTTCTTGTCCATAGAAGGTGAATGGGATTGGAGTGTTCATGTCCCATCCTAGTCTTTCTTCAAACTCCATCATCTTCTTCACCCTCTAGCGATGCTCCCTTGGCGGTTAGTCCAATTGAAGAGCGATCTCGCTCTGATACCACTTGTTGGAAATTGGACCGTCGCTAGAGAGGGGGGTGAATAGCGAGTTGTACGTCGATGATGGAATTCGTTCGTTTGTCTCTATAATTCGGTTAGCACAGAGGAAATACAAAATAGAATATGAATATAGCGACATACACAATCATAACACAAAGATATAAAGTGGTTCGGAACCTCAATGTTCCTACTCCACGGGTTGGGCTCGAACGAGCCCTAGCAATGCAAATACAACCACTAAACAAATTAACTCCATCTTGACAACAAGTCGGAGGCGGATAAACCTCATACAATGATTTTTACATCGATAAGAAACAATAAACAAGCAAATACAAGTGAAATACACAAAATAATGCAAAGAACACTTTACAAAAGATCTTTTGGAAGCTTGCTTGTTGATTGCTTGAACCGTGGTTGAAGACCCTAATTTGCATTAGCAAATCTCCTCAAAAATGCCCAAGAAATCACTGTGGAAATCCCTCTCGTCGAGCTCCTTTTAAGCCTCCTCGGTACCTAGATTTCCGCCTGGCAATCGACTACCATAAGTCCCAAGTCGACTGCTGATGTGAGAAAAACATATAGGATTTTAGGAGTAGTTTTCGCTCACATCTTATTACATTTTATGTTAGTATCATGCATATGTCACTCTATTTTGCATGTATTTCCTATTTTCTGGTTCGGAGGTATGCTCTTTGTACTTTTGTGTGTAGGATAGCATTTCATGGGAAAATGACACTTTTTTGAAGCAAAAGTGGAGTAATTTGTGAAGCATGGACCTTAGGGAAAATGGACTGGCCATGTCCCAAGACTTGGCCATGTTTACGAAGCGAAACAGATCAAAACAGAGGCTCTAATAAAAGACAAGGCCGTGCCTTTTTTCTAGCTAAATTTCTAGCAAAGATTTCACCTGTTTTTTAGCCTTGCACACGGCCAGGCCATGTGAAATTCACATGACCATGTGGCGGCGCCGTGAATTCAAAGAAATAGGGTTTTTCAAGCATTTATGGAATGTCGAAGCCGCCTCATATATATGAAACTCATCCAAGAGGCGAGGGATGACGAGGGAGCCGCCCTAGGGCTCCCAAACCCTAGGGAGGAGGCACGATGGCTAGGACAGCACATTGAAGCCCTAAAAAGCTTCGGTAACTCACAACGGGGAGGAGGAACACCGCCGGAGGTCCACACCTTGCAACACAACGCCACAGAGAAGATCACGGAAGCATTGTATATTTCTATTATTACGTTTCATTCCTTATGTATTCAAACATAGACATGCTTTGTGATTCTTCCTTCCTATACATGGAGTAGTAATTTCGATTCTAGGATTAGGGAGTAGCTTGTGTTCACAAATAATGTTGGTTCATGATTAAATTCTGGTCATGAGTTTGATTTGACTATTGGTAGTTGCTCTTTACTATATTTATGTGTATTTGGCTTTCTTTCCGCTATGCTTAGGTGATACGAGGGGTGACAGCCCTCGCAATCTAAAAATTAGGAGATTTGATTAAGGAACCTAGGGGTGAACCTAATCTCTTACAACTACGGGGAGAAGGGTGCGGTGTAATCGTAAATGGTCCACCATAGGGATTGATTTGGCATCCTCGTACAGTCTATCCCGTCTTTGTAGGCGGAGATAGCTCTCGGTGAATGTGGCGACTCTGCGGGAGAGTGTATGATGTCCCTTCCACAAAACTATAGGTAAACATCTAGACAATGCCAATTGACAAGATTGTTCTGTGATACGCAAGCGAAACCGAAGTCCTAGAATCACCTTTCAAGACTTCGGCACATTCCTTTCCTCCTCCATGTGACACCGTATAGAGTAGAGTCCACCAATTGCCCTCACCAACCGTAACCTCTTAGAGATCACGTCCGAATAATTTCAACCACTAATTATATTGGTATTCGAATCCCAGTCCCTCTGGGATAGATAATCTTTATTACTTGATGACATCCGTGCACTTGCGGGCGTTGAGCCCGAGCATGCGCTTTGAGTCCTCAATGGTATCCATCCCGAGATTTGAGGTCGCGTCCGTACGCATCAAGTTTTTGGCGCTGTTGTCGGGGACTGATCGATTCGATATCAAATCAAACAGTGGTAAATTGGATCGGACTTAGGGTAGATTTACTTTTCTTATTTTATTTTATTTTATTTTATTTCAGTTTTGTTTATTAAGTTGCTCTTTCCTTATTTATAATTTCCTGCATATAATGATGCATGCTTTTACTCATGATTATGGTCAATTTAATGTTGTAAGTTTGGTAATATTTATTATGAACATTGTGGTGAAACATGGCATACCATTAATGATTGTCCGGATATATTCGAACCTTCGCAATTTGAACAAGAAGATGTCACCTACAATTACAACCAGTGGCCATAAGATGATTTCTATTCATATAGCTATGACCCTGGGTACTTAAACCCTCAATATTATCGGCCTAAATCCCGACTTGAGCAGATGATGGAAGATTTCATTTGAATAGAACAAGCGGAGAACGATGAATTCCGACAGCGGAATTCACAGACAGAGACCCAATATCGTTTCCAAAATGAGAACGAGAACTATGAGTCACGATGCAAATTTTATCCAGAACCAAGCCCCCACTTAGAAGCCCCGCTAGATAATTTTACTAGGGAATGCAAAGAGCATAGCCAACAATTTGCAAAGATGATGGAATGGGATCTAGCTAGGATAGAAACCAAATGACTAGAAGGTGGCTTTGATGACTGGATTAAACCTAATATGACAAGGACTCACATTGAGCGAATGGATGAGGAGGACGTAGATGACATTGGAAGTAGAGAAGGACAATCTATTCAATCACCACTAGAAGGAGAACTTAAGGATTATATAATTGATACTTTAATCGAGAAGTGCATTGCTTCAATCAAAACACCTCCTAACCTCAAGGGTCTAGAAGAGCTTGCCTTATCCCTCACCAAAACATTAGTTACCAATAACAAAGCCCACCTAGTGATTTGTAATGATAAAATTTCATTTCACATGATAGAATCTGCTAATAAATATTTTGGTGAGAATATTTGTGGTGAGTTACATTATTTATAGCCTATGGATGAAATAGAATATCATGACCAAACTATTGATGATTCGTTGAGACTAAGCATGTTAAACCTCGAGTCAAGGAGAGCAGCGCCGAAGTATCTTGCCCCTTCACGAGGAAGATTTAAAAGATATAGTAATGGAGGACCAAAAGGCAAGAAACGAAAGTTGAGAAAGTATTTGGCCCCTCCACGAGCAAGATTTAAGGGATATAGTGATGGAGGACCACCAGGCAAGAGGCATAAAGTGAGCAAGTATCTTGCTCCCCCACGAGCAAGATTCAAGTGCCTCAAATGAAACGTAGGAATAAGGTCAAGCTAAAAGACCTTAAACAAAGCGCTTCTTGGGAGACAACCCAAGTTTAGTCTTTAGATTTCCCTTTGATTGTATTGCATGCATTTAGTTAATTTTAACTTTGATTTATGGTATTTAGCATTTGTAGGTAAGGAAAGAACTTGCTAGGTAAAAACAAAAGTCATTTTCAGTTTATACGGTGAAGTGAGTGAGCGAAATCAGACCATTGTGCACCATGAGAAAAAAAAACAAAGGGCACACGGCCAGGTCGTGTGTTTTCACACGGCCAGGCCGTGTGTTTTCACATGGCCAGGCCCTGACTTTCAGAGTCACACACGGTTAGGCAGTGTATTTTCACATGGTTGTACCCTGACTTCCAGAGGCGCACACAGTCAGGCCGTGTGATTTCACACGGGCGTGTCGCACCCCCTAGTCCACATTAAAAGCCTACACCGGCACCATTTTCTTTTCCTAATTTTGAGCATATGCAGGTACTTCTGCCTACGATTTCTCAGAGTTTCGATCGAGCCTCGATGACATAAATACCGAGCAGCAGACGCAGGGGTAGCGATGGGATGATCATAGCTCCTATACACAGGCTGAGTTTATAGGCTTATGGGAGCACTTCCAGTGGGCCGAGGACTTCTACGACGAGGCTCGCATTTACTTTCAAGAGGAGGATGCCCGATGCCAGGAGGAGGCCACCTACCGCCAGGAGATGCGGCAGCATATGCGTGCCCAGCAAGCATAGTGGGTCCGGGAGGAGGAGCACCAAGCAACCGCTACATCCACCAGCTCTCAGATCAACCACATGTACATGTGGTATCAGCGGCTCAGCAGCAGGTTGTCCCAGGATCCCGAGATGTCGAGGCTTCCAGACTTTCCACCTCGTCCACTATATTAGAGGTATACTTTCATTTAAGTCTGGGGGGACCCCAAATTTTATTTTGTTTCTAGCAGTAGTTTCTTTGTAGATATTTTCATCATTGTTGGCATTCATTTGTTCGTGCTTGGGTGGTTGAGTTCCTTTCAACACTTAGTTTTTGTTATCTGTAAAGCTACCTCAGTAGTATTTTTAGAGTTTTCTTCATGAGTTGTTTCCATGAGTAGTATAACTTCATTTACCTCATGGTATTTCATTTTGTTGGCTTTGAAAGGATATTCTAGACTTACACTGGTTAGCTTCTATTTTTACACCTACACATGTCTAATATTTTGAAAGGGAAAGTCTAGTACATAGCTAGTTATATGATTCATCTCAGTAGTTTAGTACTTTGGAATCTACAGGTGACCCTAAGACTGGCATTTTAGTTACTGGAGATGCTCAGATTGTGTAAGCCCATTAGGAAAAATCAAAATCCCAGTGAGCCAAAAAAAAATAAAAGAGAGAGAGGAAAAGAAATGACAGAAAAAATATATAAATATTATGAGGGATAAAAAACAGTTGTCGTGGGTGGAAATGGTGAGGTGCCCCTTTGAGACCGAGTTAGGTTACTGAGAAAACACCTATCAATTTCTCTCTATACCGAGCACGCCTTTGATAGTTTGTGCTAGATCTAGGGAACGACCCTCGCTTTGGGCAGGGAAGTGCCTAAGAGCCAGAGTGTTGGGTTTCCGGCACCGTGGCGAGTGTGTGTTCGAACATGTTTCGTAAACATGTGCACAGTGGAAGAAATAAAAATAATAAATCTAATTTATTACAACACACACATCACACGCACGCATAGTACAACATCTGTAGACATAACCGCAATTTTAAAATTTGCAATAAAAGGAAATTTATACTACGTATACCTGACGTATCATGTGTAGCGGGAAATACATCAAACGGAGCGATCCTCGCTAGAATCGCCTCTATCCGTACCCACGCCGAGTATCTTCAAGATGACTTCACAAAGTCACGAGCCTCATCTTCGTACGAGTTACTAGCCCCGTGTTGAAGAATATGTGATCGAGAGAAGATCACAATCCGAATCAAAATTCGGATCCAAAACGAGTCCTCAAAAACTCGCTTCTCCGGAGAGGTATTCGTCAACCGTTTGATGAATCCTTCATCCTCCACCTATGAGGATTACCGGAGATCTAATCCCCGGCAAGTAAGCTGCTGTCGGAGCTCCAAACATTGTCCAAATGATGCTCCGACACAAAGTAAACAAGCTGTCCAGAAAACTGGACAGCTTTGGTGGAGGATTAGCACCGGCCAAATAAGGAAGCTAGACGCTCACCTTGTCGCCTGAGCAAAGGAAGATCACCGGAGCTCCTCCGGCAGCAGCTAGAAGCTGGCAAGAGAAGAGGATGGCAGCTGTTGGACGCCGGCAAGAGGAGCTTGGGTGGTGGTGGGCGGCGGCAAGGATTTGGCGCTGGCTACACCAAGGAGAGGAGGGCGGCAACTTTAGGGTTGCTTGAATTAGGGCTTAACAAAACCCTTAAGCCCTATTTTTTAGAGAACAAATTCTCTTAATGGTTATCGGATCTTAACCAAAAGTCCGTTAACCCGCTCCATTAATTTAAGTTAAAATAAACCAAACCATGTTGGTCTATTTTAAGTTAAAACGAACCGAACCAACTTTGGTTCATTCGTTTAAAACAAACCAAACCCCTTTGGTTTATTCTCCTCCATTGGATTAGAACCAAATCAATTTGGTTCATCCATCATGTCTTCATAAGACACGGCCCATCCACGCTTCCATTGCAACTGAAACGATTTCATGCTCGCTCCTTGTTAGGTCCAGCCAAACCTAGTTTCTCTCGGTCTGAGAATCTCATTCTCAAGCTCGTTTTAAATCCTTCGGATTACACTCGTTGTGCGTGTGACCAAATAGGTTCTCAGTTTATGTTGGCAGTCTATAATTAACCATTAATTATAGAATGATCATGAGTGGCACCTAGTAGTACATCATGATCCCCAATTAACCGAAAAGATCAACGGTTGATCCAGAACTATTTCTGAAACCCCTCAGCAACTACAATGAATCGTGCCCCATTCCCTTCACTCATCTTATACCCACTTGGTTCAGGACATGGTCTATAGTGTCAGTCCCCACTAGGATGACTACGTCACACCTAGCCCAAGTATAATTTCCTCGTCCTATAGATTCTAGTTACTGCACATTTATCCAAGAGTACCTTACTCTAAACATGTAATGCTTTGGCCAAAGACTTTAGAAACAATCCGATGAGAGACCATGGGTATACATCTCCTCGCAAGGAGTGGTGAATCCTTTATAGGCTATTCAAATACCTTCGATCACTTCGACTTATATCCAATCATCCCGGGTCCACATCTCCTCAGAGATGCTTGCTTAAGATGTCAAAGCATAAGTCTTCATGATCAAGATGACTTGAATACCGCAAGTCAAAGGAACATCATACTTAAGCTGCAGTAAGAACTTCATTGACATATCTATATATTCAGATAACAATATGAAGTCTTACGACTGGTCACTCCAATGAACTAGTTACCATAACTAGCATCCACGATTAACTCCGGACATCACAATGTCTCCAGCCAATGAGAATCAGCTGCTTGGATACACCAAGGAGTATACCTTGTGCTAGTCTCGACAGATTTGATGGTGTCCTAATCAATCAATTCATCGACTAGGGATAATTTCGATACATCACAATTACACATGTAGAGATACTCGCTAGTTGTGATCCAATAACCAATTCTCTCATGCTGTGAATCATATCGTGGACATTTAGTAAATGAGTTTAAGATCTAATCAAATACATGATAACATGTATACTCAAATAGTGAATCTTCATTTATCATATAAATGTTTCAAACATAAGGTGATTACCTTAAGACATCTCTCATATATTACTAACAAACTCCCACTTGGCCTAATGTCAATCGCTACGGTATCCAATACCATAGGCTCTAACATAAACCTCAAACTTACTTTGAGGTAATGCCTTTGTCAAAGGATCCGCTAAGTTCCTTTCAGTGGGGATTTTCTTGATTTGTATTTCCTTCCTACTAATGATCTCTCTGATCAGATGATAGCGACGAAGCACATGTTTGGATCGTTGATGAGACCTTGGCTCTTTCGCCTGTGCAATTGCTCCACTGTTATCATAGTAAACCGGTATTGCTTCAACAATAGCTGGAACCACACCAAGTTCATAAATGAACTTCTTGATCCAAACTGCTTCATTTGCTGCTTCCGAAGCTGCAATGTATTCTGCTTCAGTGGTAGAATCCGCTACAGTGTCTTGTTTGGAATTTTTTGAACTCTCTGCGCCCCCATTCAAGGTGAACACATACCCAAACTAAGACGTGGAATTATCCTTATCTGTCTAGAAGTTGGCATCTGTATACCCGCGTATCACCATGTCCCCTTCTCTATATATTAGGAACACATCCTTTGTTCTTCTCAAGTACTTAAGGATCTTCTTAACAGTCGCCCAATGATCCATTCCTGGATCAGACTTGTATCTGCTCGTGACACTCAGAGCATATGATACATCGGGGCTCGTACATAACATAGCATACATGATAGATCCTATTGTGGATGGATAGGGTATCTTACTCATGCAAATTCTCTCGTCTTCTGTGCGTGGACACATAGACTTTGAAAGGTGTATCCCATGTCTGACGAGTAGGAATCCTTTCTTGGATTCCGACATGCTAAACCTCTTTAGCACTTGGTCTATATATATAGAATGCGAAAGACCAAGCAACCGTTTTAATCTATCTCTATAGATTTTAATCCCGAGGATGTAGGTTGCTTCTCCCAGGTCTTTCATGGAGAATGACTTGGACAACCAAATCTTAACTGTCTATAAGACAGAAACATCATTTCCTATAAGTAATATGTCATCGACATACAATACTAGGAACATGATTAGACACCCACTAACCTTCTTGAACACACAAGGTTCATCTGGATTTTGTGAGAAATCAAACTTTTTTATTGTCTCATCAAAACGGATATTCCAGCTCCTGGATGCTTGCTTCAGTCCATATATGGACTGTCGCAATTTTCATACCTTAGTTTTATCAATCGATGTGAAACCCTCTGGCTATATCATATACATGTCCTCGAGTAGGTTTCCATTAAGGAAAGATGTTTTCACATTCATGTTTCATATCTCATAATCATAATGAGCCACTATGGCTAGGAGCATCCGAATAGATTTAAGCATAGCTATGGGTGAATAGGTTTCGTCATAATCAACACCTTGCTTTTGACGATACCCTTTCACCACCAATCTAGAATTATAGGTAATCACATTACCATTCATGTCGGTTTTCTTCTTGAAAACCCACTTGCACCCTATAGGCTTTATGCCTTCAGGTGGGTCAACCACATTCCAAACTTGGTTTTCATACACGGAATCCATTTCCGACTTCATGGCGTCAAGCCACTTATCCCTTTCTGAACTTTTCAGAACTTCTTCATAACTGGTAGGCTCCTCATCATCAATAAGTAGCATGTCATTTGATTCACTTACGAGAAATCCATATCTCTCAAGAATATTGCGTGTTCTACCAGATCTACGAAGATGTGGTGTCTCAATAGGTCCAGCCGATGGCTCATCACTATGAGTTATTGGTTGTGGTGCTTCACCAAGTATCTCATCAATGTCTATTTGAGTCTCTCGAGCCTCCTCAAGCTTAACCACACTCCCACTGTTTTCTTGCAAGAGAAACTCTTGCTCTAGAAACACAGCATGCCTTGAAACAAACACCTTTTGCTCCACAAGATGATAGAATTGGTAACCCCTTGTTTCCTTAGGGTATCCAATAAATAGACATTTATCAGACTTAGCATTCAATTTGTCTGATACAGTCCGCTTCACATAAGCAGGACAACCACATATCTTCAAGTAAGATACATGAGGTTTCTTACTATTTCATATCTCATATAGAGTAGTAGAGACTACGTTAGTTGGCATTCTGATTAACAAGTAAACAGCTGTCTGAAGTGCATAGCCCCAAAAGGACATGGGAAGATTCGCATGATTCATCATTGAGCTGACCATGCCCAACAAGGTCCGATTACGCCTCTCAGATACACCATTATGCTGTGGTGTATATGGCGGAGTCCATTGAGATAATATACCATTGTCTCTTAGATAATCCAGAAACTCTTGACTCAAATATTCACCACCTCGATCTGATCGACGTATTTTAATACTCTTGTCATGTTGTTTCACTACTTCATTTCTGAATTCTTTGAACCTTTCAAAGGCTTCAGACTTGTGTTTCGTGAAGAACACATACCCAAACCGTGAGTGATCATCGGTGAAGGTAATGAAATACTATATCCTCCTCAAGCTTGAGTTGACATAGGTCCACATACATCAGTATGTATTAGACCTAACAACTCTTCCACTGGTTCACTTTTTCTAATAAAAGGTAACTTAGTCATCTTGTCTTTTAAGTATAATTCGTATGTATCGTATGAATCCAATTCAAACGATTCTAGAATTTCACATCAGTATAATTCGGACATGCGTTTCTTGCTTGCATGGCCAAGACCATAATGCCGCATATAGGAGTCTAATTGATTATCCTTTCAAGCACACTTGTTACTCGCTTCAATGTTGAAAATGTCACTAGATACGTCGAACGTATAAATACCATTGCTTAAAGTTTCAGTCCCATAAAGAATTCCATTCAAAGTTATGTAACAACAATTGTTACTAAAAGTCAAATGGTACACATTTCTATTTAAACAAGAAATAGAAATGATATATTTTATCAACGAAGGAACATAAAAGCAATTGTCCAGTTCTAAGACAAGTCCTGTAGGGAGTTTCAACAAATACATTCCGATGGCAAGTGCAGTATCCTTTGCTCCATTCCCAACACGTAAATTTGACTCTCCCTTGACGAGTCTTCTTCAATTCCTTAGCCCATATATTTCATTACATATATGTGAGCCACACCTAGTATCCAATACCCAAGTTTTTGTGAAAATAGAATGACAATCAATAACAAAGATATCTAAAGAAAATGGGACATCTGATGCCTTATTCATCTTCACGGACTCAAGATAAATCTTGTAGTTTCTTCGCCAATGGCCCTCCTTGCCACAATTATGGCAAGTGCTCTTTTGAGCTGGTTCTACCTTTTTAGCCTTTTCTTCTTCTCCTTATATTGTTCCTTTGACTTCCTCTCAGAACCTTTCTTCGAGGAATCAACTAACAACACCGTCCCCTACTCATGCTTCACAGAAGGCTTCACAGTCTTCAACATGTTGAGCAGTACCACAGATGAACCTTCTTGTATCTCAGAGGTGAAGAGGATCTCGGACACTTCGAACCCTTCGAATCTCACCTTCTCATCAAACAACTCATAAAGATGAAAGACTATGGTATGAGCATTCATATTCTCATGCTGCTTCTGCATCTCGGGTACCATCGTGGCTAGCATGATGCAACTCACTAGTTCAGAATCACTCACATGTTTCTGATAGGCCAACAATTGGTCCAAAGTTGCGTCATCACTAGGACGGGCAGGAAGAGGCTCTTCGAGGACATACGCAAGCTTTTCCTCCTTGAGAACAATTCTCAAGTTTCTAAGCCAGTCCAAGAAGTTGGACCCAGTCAATTTATTTGAATCAAAAATAGAGTGCAAATACAAAGACATCATGATCAATCAATTAACATAGAAATACAAATCGAGCATATATGAGAAAGATGATTTAAAATGCATCAACAAATATTTATAAATTCCATTCATTTTTCAAATTTCAAAAACCCCAAAATCACTTCGGGAGATCATAGGTCCATCTCCGAATGGGCTGATATCCAACATAGATATGAACAATTTTGGAGAGAGTCCAACAAGTCATTCATAGCTACAATGGTAGGTATCATGTATACCGATTACATATCACATATATGCAACTATCACAATGTGCTATCAACTAATTGAATGTTCACAAATACATCGGGTTGTTAACTCATTAACAAGTATGCATCATATGCATAGCACCCAACTTCACCTCCCTTCACATCGACCTTGGAGAGAGTCCAACAAGCCAATGCTCCAGGTTAAAGCCAACCCATTAATTGAGAAATAGTTTTAATATGGTTAGAGCGCATTCAACCAATTAGCCCCCCTTGGAGAGAGTCCAACAACAAAAGATAACGATTGACCTCTAACTCTTACCATATTAGTATTAAACTATTCCATGGTTTGAACATGTTTAGGTTCGAGCTAGGCCTAGAGAGAGTCCAACAACCCAAACAAGAAATATAACTCTAGTTCTAACCATATTAATGGAATGTGTAGGCTTTAAAATTAAGTAAGGGTATTTATGTCTCATCCTCTTTGCATGCAAATAACTATTATCTACATGGCATACATCGACATGTCACGACACACATGGCATAATGATATTCATCTAATGCAATTACATAGCATACAATTATAACATGTAAAAAAATTTCTTATATGTCATAACTATTTATGGAAATAAAATATGTTTTGAGATTTGATTCTCCAAATCAAATCAAGATTAAATTAGGAAACAAATTTCTAAATCTAATCACATATTTTATTTATGGAAAGTGTTAATTAAGGAAAGTCAAATTTCATTTAATAAATAAATTTCCTAAATTGTCAAAACTATTTATGGAAATAAAATATATTTTAGATTTGATTCCCAAAATCAAATCATGATTAAATTAGGAAACATATTTCCAAATCTAATCATATATTATATTTATGGAAAGTGTCAATTTCCATAAATACTTCTAAACTTTCCAAAAGTAGAAGATTTTCATAAATACTTCTAGACTTTCCAAAATTAGAAAATTTCCATAAATACTTCTAAACTTCCAAAAGAAGAAAATTTCCATAAATACAATTACGACTATTGCAAAATAATTTTACGATTATGTCGAAACAAAACGTGGGCTCTGAAACCACTATTGGGTTTCCGACACCACGGCCAGTGTGTGTTCAAACATATTTCGTAAACATGTGCGCAGCGGAAGAAATAAAAAGAAATAAATGCAATTTATTACAATACACACACCACACACATGCATAGTATAACATGTGTAGATATAATCGTAGTTTCAAATTTTGTAATAAAAGGAAATTATTCTAGGTATACCTGACGTATCATGTGCGGCGGGAAAGGCATCAACCGAAGCGACTCTCGCTAGAATTGCCTCTATCCCTATCCACGCTGAGTATCTTCGGGATGGCTTCAGAAAGGCACGAGCCTCGTCTTCGTAGGAGTCACTAGCCTCGTGTCGAAGACGATGTGATCGAGAGAAGATCACAATCCGAATCAAAATTCGGATTCGAAAATGAGTCCCCAAAAGTCGCTTCTCCGGAGAGGTATTCGTCAACCGTTTGACGAATCCTTCGTCCTCCACCTATGAGGATTATCGGAGATCGAATCCCCGGCAAGGTATCCACTGTCGGAGCTCCAAACGTCGTCCAAACGATGCTCCGACACGAAGGGAAGACGCTGTCTAGAATTCTGGACAGATTGGTGGAGGGGTTGCGCCAACCCAAAGAGGATAGTCGGCTGCTCCTTGGTCACTTGAGCCAAGGGATGTCGCCGGAGGGTCGCCGGTGGATCGTCGGAAGGAGCTTGGACACTGAAAATAGCTTGGACAACAGCACAAGAGCTGGGTGGCAACAAGGTTGGGCGCCAACCTTGTTGGGCGGCGGCATGGAGAAGAGAGGGAGAGGGGTTGGGCGGCTAGGTTTTTCCAACAACCAAAGTTATCCACGAAAAACCCTTAAGCCATGATTTTATAGAGAACAGATTCCCCTAACAGTTATTGGTTCATAACCAAAACCCGTTAACCCACTCCAATAACTTAAGTTAAATTAAACCAAACCACATTGGTCTATTTTAAGTTAAAATGAACAGAACCAACTTTGGTTCATTCGTTTAAAACAAACCAAACTCCTTTGGTTTATTCTTCACCATTGGATTAGAACCAAACCAATTTGGTTCATCTATCATGTCTTCATAAGACACGACCCATCCACGCTTCCATTGCGACTGAAACGATTTCATGCTCGATCCTTGTTTGGTCCAACCAAACCTAGTTTCTCTCAGTCTGAGAATCTCATTCTTAAGATCGTTTTAAATCCTTCGGATTACGCTCGTTGTGGGTGTGACCAAATAGCTTCTCGATTTATGTTGGTCGTCTATAATTAACCATTAATTATAGAACGATCATGAGTGACACCTTGTAGTACATAATGATCCCCAATTAATCGAAAGATCAACGGTTGATCCAGAACTATTTCTGAAACCCTTCAGCAACTACAATGAATCGTGCCCCGTTCCCTTCACGTATCTTATACCCACTTGGTTTAGGACATGGTCTATAGTGTCAGTCTCCACTATGTTGACTACGTCACACATAGCCCAAGTATAATTTCCTCATCCTACAGATTCTAGTTACTACACATGTATCCAAGAGTACCTTACTCTAGTAACAATCCGACGAGAGACCATGGGTATACATCTACTCACAAGGAGTGGTGAATCCTTTATAGGCTATTCAAACACCTTCGATCACTTCGACTTATTCCCAATCAACCCAGGTCCACATCTCCTCATAGATGCTTGCTTAAGATGTCAAAGCATAAGTCTTCATGACCAAGATCACTTGAATACTACAAGTCAAAAGAACATCGCACTTAAGCTGCAGTAAGAACTTCATTGACATATCTATATATGCAGAGAACCATATGAAGTCTTACAGACAAATGAACTAGTTACCATAACTAGCATCCACGATTAACTCCGGACATCACAATGTATCCAGCCAGTGAGAATCAACTGCTTGGATACACCTAAGGAGTATTCCTCGTGCTAGTCTCGACAGAATTGATGGTGTCCAAATTCATCAATTCATCGACTAGGGATAATTCCGATACATCACAATGACACATGTAGAGATACTCACTAGTTGTGATCAAATCATAAATTCTCTCATGCTGTGAATCACATCGTGGACATTCAGTAAATGAGTTTAAGATCAAATCAAATACATGAAAACATGTATACTCAAATAGTGAATCTTCATTTATGATATAAATGTTCAAACATAAGACGATTGCCTTAGGATATCTCTCATATATTACTAACACTTAGTGGTTTCCGTAGGTTTTTTCGAAACCCTAACCACTAGGCACCTACCATGGTCAACCTTAGGGATGACTTCCCTAGAAACCTTGGCTTTCCTAGACCTAGGTTGTGTTCCATAATCAAATGGAACACTATGATAGGTCTCCTTGGGCTTATGTTTGTGACCCAAACCTTTCTTGCCCTTTGGTTGACCTTGATTTTGACTATTTGACCCTTTAAATCAATTTTGCATCCTTGCAAGGGTCTTTTCAAGTTTTACAAGCCTTGACCTCAAGGCTTGGTTCTCTAATTCTAATTTATCTAATTTTGTGGGCCCATTATTTCTTTGAGTATTTTTTCCCTTCCTAGGCATATGTCTAGAATTCTTGGAGTTAAAACCTAGATGATTTTCTACCTTCCTAATAGACTCCTTATGTAGAATTTTTCTAGGGACATTAGTCCCAAATTTCTCCTTATTTCTAAAGTTGACATGTTTAGCTCATAAGTAATAAAGCCTATTTTTACTAGCATGGTTTTCATGAGTAATAGCAAGAGTGCAAAAAACATGCTTTTTAAACCTAGAACTAGAAGGTGCATTAAAATATACCTTAGGGTTTTCTTTGGAAGCTCCCCCTAGATGTGTAGCTCCTTCTTGCCCCTTCTTCTTCCCCCTAGGGCATTGACTCCTATAGTTCCCTCGTTGGTGGCACTTGAAGCACACCACGTTCTCCTTGGTCTTAATGGTTGGGACTCTGGTCTCCTTGACCTTTGCCATCGGTGGAGCCTTCTTAACCTTCTTAGGCCACTTGATTTTGTAATGTCCGGCTTCCCTACACTCAAAGAATATGATATGACTTTTATTTTTAAACGAAATTCTTGAGTTACCTTGGTCAATGGTGGGAACCGAAGTCGATTCTTCATCTCCTCGACTGAAGGTAGATGGCTCTTCTTGAGCTTGCTCCGGTGTAGATGATCTAATTTCCTCCCCCTCAACCCTAGAGGTGGAGACTTCTTCTACTTCTACCTCTTCTTCCACTGATCTCGATACGGATGTTGATTCTCTATCAATTTTTGAATTCTCACTTTCTTGTGAGGAATAACTTTCTTCTTTTTCGGGCTCTCTCTCTACTTGAGCCATGGATGGTTTTTCATGGAGCTTGGCCAATTTTACCCATAGCTCCATGGCATCTAGAAATTCACCTATCATAGACACAATATCGTTAGATAATGAATTTAATATCAATTGCATTACCTTATCATTTCTCTCAAAGGATTGAACTTGTTTTTTGTTCGATCTCTTCTTCTTGAGGTATCCACCTTTTGGACATCTTGGAAATTCAAATCCTTTCGCTAGGATCATCCAATCTTCAAACTCCATCATGAAGTAGTTCTCCATTCGTGCCCTCCATTGTTCAAACCCTTCATGTCCATAGAAGGTGTATGGGATCAGAGTGTTGATGTCCCATCCTAGTCATTCTTCAAACTCCATCTTCTTGTTCACCCTCTAGTGGTGCTCCCTTGGTGGTTAGTCTAAATGAAGAGCGGCCTCACTCTGATACCACTTGTTGGGGAATGGATCATCGCTAGAGGGGATTGAATAGCACGTACATTGCGTCTTGATGGATATCGATCGTGCTTGCGTCTACAATTGTTATTAGCGCAGCGGAAACAAAGAAAATAAAGTAATAACAAAAATACAAGCACAAACACAATACAAGCGATATAACGTGATTCGAAACCTTGGGGTTCCTTCTCCACGGGTTGAGCTCAACGCGCTCTATTGATGCACTCACCAATAATAAATACTCCTTCTCGTTACAATCTAGAGGCGAAGAAACCTTGTACAAATGATTACAACAGTAATATGAAATACAACAAATAAATACAAAGTAAATATGAAATACAAGTAAAGAAAAACTTTACAACACTTTGCTTTGAATGCTTTCTTATTGATCGCCTTGAACTAGCCTTGAAGGTCTAGATTGCAGCAGCAAATCCTTTTCAAATCGCCCAAGAAAATTACTGTGGAAATCCCTCCTGTCGAGCTCCTTTTATGCCTCCTCACAACCTGAATTTTCGCCTAGCAGTCGACTGTCATAAGTCTCCAGTTGACTGCCAACAGTGTCATTGTGAGACAATGGACTTAATCCACGTCAACATTCAAGCCAATGGTTACAACGACCGCCATAAGCCGAATCAACCGCCAGTGGTCATAAACGACGGGCCGACTCATCGAGCATTCTCGCTCTAGCAACTGAGTAGTAGTCGATCGCCTCTCATAGCATACTTCCATCAGTCGACTACCCAATACTTGCTGTCGACTGCTAGGCTATTTTCTACAATCGAACATTAGTCAAGTCCGAGCAGTGCGACTGGCCATAATCTCAGTCGACTGTTGCAAGTCAACTCGGCTGGCAAGTATTAAAACACTTTACCAGTCGACTATTAACCTCAAACATGAGGTTTAACCACAAGTATGATGCCCTCATACTTGCTAGACCACCCTTAGCCTAAACCTAAGCCTTCTAGCCACCTCCGTCAGCCTCATGCCTATTAGATCCTTCCAAGTCATCCATGACTTGTTCATCCATATGCTAGCCTTTAGATGCTTCCATCGATTATTGTCATGCTAATTTTATCTACACTGCCAAGGCACATTGGGCTTACGCTACTAAGACTCCCGCTTGAACTTTACACCGCCAACCAATGGACTTATGCTACCAAGAATCCCTCTTGCACTTTACAACGCCAATATCACTCCTTGGTGTTCTCTTTCCAACCCATGTTGGACTTTCCATTTGCCAAGACTTAAGCTTGGACTTTCCCTTGCCAAGACCTATGCTTAGACTTTCCATGCCAATCCATATTGGACTTTCCATTTGCCAAGACTCAAGATTTGACTTTCCCTTGCCAAGACCCATGCTTAGACTTTCCTTGCCAAGTACCCATGACTTAGACTATCCCATTGCCAAGTGTCCCACTTGGACTTTCCATGCCAACTACAAAAGACTTGGACTTCTCCATCATATGGTCAACCCCATGTCAGCCATATAGTCAAACAATGGTCAAACCATCATCAAACATCAAAATACCACTCGAGCAAAAATCGAGTCCAGTCAATCATGATCCAGGTCAATTGCACCAATATTCTCCCAAAACATTTTCAAACATCAAAATACTACTCGAGTCCAACTCTAGTCTGGTCAATCGTGACCTAGGCTAATTGCAATAACACAGATCATTTATGGCAGATGAAGTCTAGAAGGGTTCTTGAGCAATGTTATTCTTTCTGAAAGAGGTCAGGACTTCATAATGTTTAATGTATTCTATAAGAAGGTGGTCTGGAATTGGAGAGATGATAGTTCTGCTCGGTCGGCTTGCGCTTTTATAAGAGAAGCTTGCAATTCTCTTAAGAGTCGTTGATAGGCTTGTTGTAGTGATGATTCTCAGGTTTGGTACTCTTGTAGATCCTTTTTAAGAATGTTAGTATATTGAATCCATTGGTTGTTTAGGTGACTTGTGCTGCTGATGCCATGAAAAAGAAGGTATTAGTATTGTGAAAGGGGAATTATAGGAAAGTAATATGCTAACCTCGTTGATGCTAGATAGTAAAGAATCTGGTAGATCGGCTATGGAAGAGGAGGAAATGGGTGTTTATGGAGTCTGGCAAATGGGAAGAGGTTGAAGAAGTGTTAATTGGTGAGGAGGGGGTGGAACAGGATTGCTCCGTGATGATGAGCGGTTTTGGGCAGCAACTTGCAATAGGAGAGGCTCTGGAATAAGAGATGTAAGTTAAAATTTGCAAGTTTAAAAATGGTATGCAGGAATATAACTGAGGTTGGGAGACTTATCGAGCATGCTAATCGACTGCAAAGGGGTAACTGTTTCTAATTAGCGACATTGCAGATTTGGTTAAAAGATGGTTTAAGTCAAATTGTTCTTCTGAGAGTGATAATGTAATCGTTTGTTATTCTTCATTATCTCGATAAGAATTTAAGGAGGGTCGAGGAGGAAGGGTAGTTAACCATGTCGAGGGAAAAGGAAAAGGAGAAATAGAGTGCATGAAGAAGTAATGTTCTTTCCAGTCTTTATTAGATGAAGATATGCCTATAAGAAGTTGAAAATCTGACCGAGCATGGAAGTAAAATATGCCTATTTTCGATGATTTTATATGGAAAAAGTAGTGGAAAAGGAAGGTTGAGGGAATAATTAATAGAAAGGAAGTAATAAGGTAAAAGCCTAGCATAAACCGAAATGAGTTGGGGCTTAATTGGTTTAGAGGGACGGATAAGTATTCTGATACTTCAAGAAGGAAGGGATGGATAGGGAAAAATAAACCAGCTTCTATTTTGTCTAAAAAGAAAGGCTTGGTGCATACAAGAGGAAGGTGAGTGCGTTCAGTGGAATTTGCTGCAATGATGTGATATCCAGAGGGAAGTTGAATGCGGGAGGAGAGGGATCGGCAGTGTTCCCCTGTCATTTTGGAGGGTGTGGAAGCAAACCAGGGGCGAGGAATTGGGGTGATGGGCAGTATTTTCTTGAAGATGTAAGGTACTATATTTTGAAGGGTTTATTTTCAGTATAGGAGGAAGGAGTTTCTATATTTATAGATGAAAAAAAGGTCTAGATGGGAGGGAAATAACAACTTTTCCCACTTGATGTGGTGAAGTGGTGATTCTGGGATTGAGTGGCATAGGTTTGTTAGGGTGAAAATGGTGGGTAGGCGAAGAATTCAGTTTCTGATAAGGTAAGATGGGGCTATAGCAGTTTCCGTTATAGGATAATTGGGAGGGGAAATTTTTGAATGATGAATGATGCATTTTGGCAAGGAATTTTTGGAAGGAGGTGTTCTGATTGGGTATATCTGTTCAGATAAATTGAGAGTATAAAGAAAATATTTTTTTTATGGGCAGACTAACAATATAGTTAGTACGGGGTGTATTTTTTATGAAGGAGACTAGCGGACCTGTATAGGGCAATACAAAATACTACATAAATGAGCACAATTCGAGGGAATATACATTCATTGTAAAGGATGTTCAAGTACAGAAAATTGATTCATAGATTAAAAGGCAGTCATTCAAAATACTACAAGGATAGATTTTGAATGTTATTGCTTTGAGTCGGTATCAGAGTCAGTTAGAAGGGCCTCCGGAAGAATACTTGGGTATGTTTCTTCTAGGTCGAGCTCCTAAAAAGGTGCACCAGGTATAAAGTACTTCTTCTCATTGGCTTGGTATAGGGCACCCTTGAATCCTCTTTGAAAGTGTTTGCTTATTTGCTTGGAGGATCTTTTTAAAATCTTGGTCTGCTCTATTGCCCATCTTTCAGCTTCTATCTCTTTTAATTGATACAGTTCTTGATACATTTGGTTGGCACTAATGGTTTGGTCATGAGCAGTATTGGCCAGCATATGGAAATGTTGTTGTAGAATGTTGAACTTAAAGTGGAACTCATCTAAGCTAGTATAGATGGTTGCCTTCAGATCTACTTGGACATTTATGACATCTTCTAAGGGTTGAAACAATTCATCAGTATGGAGTTGCCAGTAGCTTTTCTTTTGTTTTCATTTGAGGAGTTCGGATTGTTGGTAGGCCATGATTTTTTTTTATGTTGTAATCTGCTCTTGTAGTCACTTTATGTGTGCATCTTTGAGGGAGAGTATTTTTTCGTGTTATGATATTATTTTTTCTTGATCGATGGAGAGGGTCTTAAATTGAAGTTATAGCCAGTTTACTTTTTGCTAAAGATTGTTTTCTCTTCCTTCTCAATCTGGGGAAGTGGGTAGATTAGTCTGTATGCCTAGATTGGTGGTAGTTTCTTCAAAATCTACTCGGATACCTTTAGAGGATGTGGAAGTAATGTCTGATGTTATGAAGGATGGTAATGGTTCTGCAGATGAAGTTGAAGGCTGGCAAAACTTATTCTGGTATTCATTGTACCACTGTTCAAAAGACCGAATTTTAAAGTACTCTGAAATGTTAAAAATTAAGAAGTAAGTTAGGGGTATATGAAAATTTAAGTATTAAGTAAGGAGCTTATTGTTCGAAGACTCTCTACTAATTCTTGAAGAATAGCTGGAGCAAGGAAGGTAGAGGGGGGAGAGGTCGTCTATATGGGAGGTGAATCTATTATTGGGGGATGAATTTCAAAAGTAGGAGTAAGGGGGGAAAGTGTAGCAGCTGAAGAAGGGAGTGCAAGTGTGGCAGGGAGATGGGTAAGGAGTTGGCTTGGGAGAGTGTCAAACACTGCTTGAACTAACAGGTCCAGAGGAGAAGAGTTGTAAATTATGGTGTTGATGGAATGAAAGGAGGAGGGATTTTTTAGTGTCTAGTAGGGGAAAAGGAGGATAAGGGGAGTTCATCTGCAGAGGAGGAGGAGGAAGGTGAAGAGGATAGGTCGATAGGTTCAATATGGGCGTCAGAAGGGGGATTGGGACTAGGTGAATCAGAGGAGGGAAGAGGATTTAAGGGACGAATGGTGGAAAGAGGGTTAGAAGGATATGCGGGGCTTATGAAGGGGAAGAGATTGGGGATTGGTTCTATTTGTGGAGGAAGGGGGATATTAAAAATGTATGTGGAGGTTGATCTGGTTCATCAAAGGTGATGATGGGGACTTGTGTTAATTCAAGAGGGACCCGTGGCAAAGGAATATATGTAATGTTGTTAAGGACTGTTAGTATATTTATTGTGAGCAGTAAAGGTTGAGTAAGGGCTAGTTACTGAGGTAAGTGGCTCAGGGGTGGAAGATGATGTGGTATCTGATCTTTTTCTCTTCTTCTGTTGATTAGCCAAGGTCCTTGCAATGGTTGTGCTCATCATGTCTTCTGTAAGGGTAGAATGTGATTAAGTATTGTCAATTCAGTAAATATGCAAAATTTGAAAATAATAGTTTAGTTTTTGGCGCAAGGTAATAGTGCCAATACATGGTTTGTGTAGGTTTATTGATTAAGGGATATGCATAATTGAATTTTAAGGATATAGAAATTGTAGGGTAGCATATTATGTATACATATATGGTAGGGTTTTGATACATGATTCTAGAAGAATATGATGATGGAATGGGATATGTTGTTGGGTTACAAGTTAAGGAATGAAAAGATAGTATTTTTCATATAAAGACAATTGTTGTAAAAGGAAAAAGGGGAAACTTGCCGATAGGGTTTGCACCCAGTGAAGGAATTGGTGATAGCCCATAATAAGATAAAATGGGCACTTTCAGGAGCTCTATGATATTGAAATACTTTTTTCTCGGTTTGGCTTTAATGGTGGGAAAGTCAATGGAGGGTTTGATAGATTTTGGGTCGGGTAGATCGGGGAGAGTAGTTTCTAGTGGGATGTGAATGGAAAGGGAGGATCCATAGTAAGGTAAAAATAATGTTCTTTCCAACCTTTGTTGGAGTTGGGCATATCAGTCAGGAACTGATAGCCCAGCCGAGCCATGAAATAGAAGATGCTGGATTCGACCATTTTTAGTAGATAAAGACAGTGTAATATATGGGGTACTTGTGGGATGTTGAGATAATGGAAAATGATGATGGTGCCTACAAGGATGCAGAGGGAGTTGGGTGTTAGTTGATTGACTGGGAGGTCGTAGTAAAAAAAGATGTGGTAGAGAGGTTTTGGAAGGGGAAAGCAGAGGCCTCCTTCCAGTTAACCTGTTAATTGGGTGGTTATCCTAGGCGGAGGTTGGTGGGGCCATTGGGATTTGTTAGAGATAATGATGGTGGTATCTTCGGAGAGGTATTTGGGGTTCCGATAGAAAAAGGAATGGTTGAAGGAGAGTTGACTGGGTGTGATTTCGTACTAGGAGGCGGTGGAGGAAGAGGAGGCCATTAGGAAGAAGAGAGATCTTCCTCAGTTGAAGTGTCCAAGAAGCCCTTGGCGGAGGAGATGAGTATTTTTGAAGGAATTAGTTGAGCAGGAAGGTGTAGTAGGATTTTGGAGGGTTAATTATGGTGTGTGGTGAGGGTAAAAGGTAAAGTTAGGACATTTTTTATTAAAGATTAGTATTTCCCTATAGAATTTTTATTTTTTGCAAAGGTATTTCAAAAAATTTTTAGGGCATTTCGTGCTTATTATGGAATTTAAGGGGAAATGGAGGTGTTCTTTTGGGGGTTGTGAAGGTTTTGCCCGGAAGCTCTGATACCACTTGAAGGTAGGAAACTTCGCTTTCCACTTCAACTCGGTTGCTTATTCATGGCGATCCCTTCTACGTCCCTGGAAAAAATAAATTTATCTTTGACAAAAGGGATTACCCAAGCAACCGTTTCATCGTGCTGCTATTCGATTAGAGTAGTCACTTGAACAAACTTGTTGTTCAAGCAACCAACCTCTATTCTATGAATAGCCACGGAATAGACGATGTACAGATCGCCGGCTTTTGTGTTTATGTTCGGGGTCCAAGTTGTATTAGCTACAAAACAGATTATATCATGCATATATAATTGACAACAATCATAAACATGTTACATAAGAAAATAGACAAGTATTATACCTCTCGATCTTCTATCGTATGTCCTTCCTCCTTTTGGACGTCGTGTGAGCGACGATCTACCAAGAGTCGAAGCTTCTAGATCACCAATCTTCCTTCCTTGCTCGCTCTGAACAAGAGGAAGACTAAGAAACAAAGCACTTCTCCTTCTTTCAACCAACCACCAAGCTCCAAGATTAGTGCTTGCCACCGGCCAAGAAGGAGAAGAAGAATAAGATGGAAACCGACCAAGACTCCAAGGGAAGACCCTAAGTCTTGTTTCCACTGGCCAAGGAGAAGGAGAAGGGTTGGTTTGGATGGTGACAAAGGGAGGGAAGGGTTGTATGGGCGCCGACCACCAAGGAAGAAGAAGAAGATAAGGAAAACTTTTCCTTATTTTGTGCCGCCAACACCTAAACCCTAATCCCTAATCCTTGCCGCCCCTTGGTCTAATCCTATCGCTAATGGGATTTTTCTTGCCGCCCACCCCCTCCTCTCCTTTTATAGAGTTAGGGATAAGCCTTGTTTTAATCTTCACCATTGGTTCTAGGGATTTAATCTCAACCGTCGGATCTAAAGATTTAATCTCAACCGTCGGATCTAGAGATTTAATCTCTACCTTTGGATCTAGAGTTTTGTTTTCATCCATTGGATCTAGGCTTCATGAGGTTTTAATAGGCTACAATAGGGACCATGAGTAGGAGTTGGATCTTGGCCACCCAATGGATCAAGCCCACATAAAGTCTGATCCATTAATGATAATCCAATCCACTAAAGGATTATCATTAATCAACCTCACCAACCCCCATAAGTTAATATGGGCTCCATATATTATTTGTACATTTTCCACCCCGTGTTTAATATCTTGAATGTCCATCGATTAATTAATTTATTGACCATTAATTAATCAACATCTAACTCCCTGAGTAGTACCACTCAACCTTTTCATCATGTCGGACCAAGTCCACCTGCAAGGTTTACATGATGAACCTTATGAGATCCTCAAGGGGACATCATCATCCTAATATATAGGACACGATTTCCTCCTATAATCAACGACACACGATATAAATAATATCATTTCCCAAATTACCGAGCCTATCAATTTAATCTATAAATCTCGCCCATTGGTAAATCAAAGAAATGAATACTAAGTATATGTGCTCGTTATTATATCGGGATTAAGAGTATGTACAATATAAGATCTGAGGTCCGATTCTATTATGTAGTCAGCAATAAATCGAATCACCTCTAAGTCGGTCCTGCTCAATACACAAAGTGTACTAGTGTGATTCTATGGTCAAGACAAACCAATACCAAATCACACTACAACCATACCAATGGTTTGTCCAAAGCCATCTCGGTTGTGAGCCTTTACTTATACTTTACAAGGAGCCGATAACATGATCTCCCGTGTGACACCACACATCATGTTATTTACAATGTAAGGTATTAGACAATATGCATCACCATAAATATACAAACAATGATCATGTGATTCTTATTTCAAAATAAAGATGTTCATACAAAAGATAGACTTTTAAGTATACATCCCAACAATCTCCCACTTATACTAAAAGACTATACTGTCCTCAAACTGTCATACATCTGATTCCCATTCCCTCCACATGTCTATCAAAAGCTCTCACTGAAAGGGCCTTAGTGAAAGGATCTGCCAGGTTATCCTCTGATGCAATCTTGGCCACAGCAACTTCTCCTCTCTTTACGATTTCTCGTATCTGGTGGTACTTGCGCTCTATGTGTTTACTTGCCTTATGGGCTCGTGGTTCCATCGAGTTTGCAACTGCACCACTATTATCACAATAAATTGTGATAGTTTTGGGCAAACCAGGAATCACATCCAAGTCCATCAGGAAGTTCCTGAGCCACACAGCTTCTTTGGCCGCCTCAGAGGCCGCCACATACTCAGCTTTTATGGTAGAGTCTGCCATGCATTTCTGCTTGACACTCCTCCATACAATGGCTCCACCTCCCAAAGTAAACACAAAACCTGAGGTAGACTTACTGTTATCCCTATCTGATTAGAAGTTGGAATCCGTATAACCCACAGGGAGTAATTGGTCTGCTTGGTAAACTAGCATATAATTCCTAGTCCTTCTCAGGTACATCAATATATGTTTTACCGCAGTCCAATGTCCCTGTCCTGGATTACTCTAATATCTGCTGACCATGCCTACGATAAAGCAAATATCTAGTGTCGTATATAGCATCGCATACATAAGGCTTCCTACCGCCGAAGCATAAGGAACCGCCTTCATCTCTTCTATCTCCTCATATGTTCTAGGACACATCTCCTTAGATAAAGGAACTCCATGCCTAAAAGGTAGAAAGCCTTTCTTGGAGTTTTGCATGCTAAAACGATCCATAATAGTGTCTATGTATGAAGCTTGAGATAAGCACAACATCCATTTCCTGTGATCCCTTATAACATTGATCCCAAGGATGTGTCCCACTTCTCCAAGTCCTTCATATCAAATTGTTTGGACAACCATACCCTTACGTCCGATAACACCTTGACATTGTTGCCAATTAACAAAATGTCATCTACGTATAGTACAAGAAATACCACTACGTTTTCGTCACATCTCTTGTATACACAAGACTCATCCAGACTTTGAATAAATCCATAAGACTAGATTACCTCATCAAAGTGGATGTTCCAAGACCTCGAAGCTTGCTTCAATCCATAAATGGACCGATTAAGCTTACATACAAGATGCTCTTTGCCCTTCGCAATGAATCCCTCTGGTTGCTTCATATAGATGTTTTCCTCAAGACTTCAATTAAGGAAAGCTGTCTTGACATTCATCTGACACACCTCATAATCCATATGAGATGCAATGTATAAGAGAATTCGGATAGACTTAAGCATGGCCACCAGCGAAAAGGTCTCCTCATAATTGATACCCTCTTTCTGAGTATACCCCTTCGCAACAAGGCTCGCTATGAAAGTCTCAACCTTTCCGTCTATTCCTTACTTTCTTTTGTAGATCCACTTGCAACCAATGGTTTTTAGACCATCGGGTGGTTCTACTAGCTCCCAAACTTGATTTAAATCCATAGATTCAATCTCAGCATTCATTGCACTTTGCCAAGATACCGCATCTTTATCTTGGATTGCCTCGTCATATGTCCAGGGATTAGGTTCATGTTCGCTATGGGTCAAATCAGAAGATTCTCCCAAGAACATGAATCTATTAGGCTATCTAACAACCCTCCCACTACGACGATGTAGGGATGTATACTGAAAAATCTATCTTTTGTATGAACATCTTTATTTTGAAATAAGAATCACATGATCATTGTTTGCATATTTATATGGTTATGCAATATTGTCTAATACTTTACATTGTAGATAACATGGTATGTGGTGTCACACAGGAGATCATGTTATCGGCCCCTTGAAAAGTATAAGTAAAGGCTCACAACCGAGATGACTTTCGATAAACCATCGGAATGGTTGTAGTGTGATTTGGTATTTGTTTGTCTTGACCATAGAATCACACTAGTGCACTTTGTGTGTAATGGGCAGGACCGACTTAGAGGTGATTTGATTTATTGCTGACTACGTAATCGAATCGGAACTCAGATATTATATTGTACATACTCTTAATCCCGATATAATAACGGGCACATATACTTAGTACTCATCTCTTTGATTTACCAATGGGCGAGATTTATAGATTAAATCGATAGGCTCGGTAAGTCGGGAGATGATATTATTTATATGGTGTGCCATTGATTAAAGGAGGAAACCATATCCTATATATTAGGATGATGATGTCCCCTTGATGAGCTCATAAGGTTCATCATGTAAACCCTGCAGGTGGACTTGGTCTGGCATGATTAAAAGGTTGAGTGGTACTACTCATGGAGTTAGATGTTGATTAATTAATGGTCAGTAAATTAATTAATCGACGGATATTCGAGATCTTAAACACGGAGAGAAAATGTACAAATAATATATGGAGCACATATTATCATATGGCCGTTGGTGAGGTAGATCAATGAAAATCCTTTAGTGGATTGGATTATCATTAGTGGATCAGACTTTATGTGGGCTTGATCCATGGGTGGCCAAGATCCAACTCCTCCTCATGGTCCCTATTGTAGCCTATTAACACCTCATGAAGCTTAGATCTAATGGATAGAAACAAAACTCTAGATCCAAAGGTAGAGATTAAATCTCTAAGATCCGACGGTTGAGATTAAATCTCTAGATCCGACGGTTGAGATTAAATCCCTAGAACCAATGGTGGAGATTAAACCAAGGCTTATCCCTAACTCTATAAAAGGGTGGACTAGGTGTGGGTGGCAAGATAATGGAGAGTAAAGGGGGCTAGGGTGTGGGCAGCAAGAGCAAAGGAGGTTAAGGTTTTGGGTGGCCACAATTAAGGAAAGTTTGTTTCTTCTTCTTCCTTTGGTGGCCGAAACCCTTGCTCCTTCTTCTCTCCTTGGTTTTACCAGTGCCCATGCTTCTCCCCTTGATCTATGGCTTGTGATGGATGAGTTTAGGGTTGCTTCCCATGGGCGGCAACCAATCCAAGTTGGGATAGGAATAGGAGTGGGGCTAGGGTTAGGGTTTGGGTGTTGGTGTTGGGCGGCAACAAGGGGAGGAGAGAACCTTTTTTCTTCTTCCTAAGGTTGGCCTGCCCCTCTTCCTTCTTCCCTCTACCTTGACCAAAGCTCAATCTATTCTTCTCCCCTTCATCCTTGGCCGGAAATTAGGAGAGCTTAGTTTAGGGTTTGGGTGGCAACAAGGAGGAGTGTTTTCCTTTCTCTTCTCCAAGTGTTGGTCGGTGCCCATGCCCTTGTTGTTTCTCCTTTGGATGGTTTCCCTACTCCATGTTCTCTTCCTTGGCCGGCGGCAACATCGAGTTTATTGACTTGGTGGCCGGTTCTAGATAGGAAGATGAGTTTTTTTTTAGGATCTTCCTTTGTTTGGAGTGAACAAGGAAAGGAAGATTGGTGATCTAAGAGGCTTAAACTTTTGGTAGATCGTCGCCCACACGACGTCCGAAAGGAGGAAGGACATACAATAGAAGATCAAGAGGTATAACAAGAGGTATAATCTTGTTTATTTTGATTAGTGTTCTTTTGTATTATGTTTATAATTGCTTTTCAATTATATGCATGTTTTGTGTGGATGATTACTTGATTGTATTTGTTTTTCAACTATGAGCATGATATAAATCTGTATATGGATAAATAATACTTGGATCTCGAACATACACACAAAAATCGGCGATCCGGACATCGTCTATTCCGCGGCTACTCGTAGAATAGAGGATGGTCGCTTGAACAACTAGTTTGTTCAAGTGGCCTCTCTAAACGAATAGCACGACGATGGCTTGGTTGTTTGGGCAATCCCTTTTATCTAGGATTAAATTTTAATCCGGGGACATCGATGGGATCACCATGAACAAACAACCGAGGTAAAGTGGGAAGCAAAGTTTCCCCTCACGGACTCGATAAGCTAAAACCATTAAATTGGTATGAGAGCTTCCGGGGCAAAACCCCTTCAATTGGTATCAGAGCCAAGGTTTCCGGTTTTGTGTGTTTAGGATTCGGTTAATTTTTATGGACTTTTTCATATATTATATGTGTCGGATAATAGTAGGATATGCGTAGTTTAACTCTTTGGTTGCAGGCATAAGATCCGACTATTATGGTCATATGTGTGTATGTTGTTAGTAATATATGAGAGATGTCCTAAGGCAATCGCCTTATGTATGAATCATTTATATGATAAATGAAGATTCACTATTTGAGTATACATGTTTTATGTATTTGATTGGATCTTAAACTCATTTACTGAATGTCCATGATACGATTCACAGCATGAGAGAATTTGTGATTGGATCACAACTAGTGAGTATCTCTACATGTGTAATTGTGATGTATCGGAATTATCCCTAGTCGATGAATTGATGGATTTGGACACCATCAATTATGTCAAGACTAGCATGAGGTATACTCCTTGGTGTATCCAAGCAGTTGATCTCACTGGCTGGAGACATAGTGATGTCCGGAGTTAATCGTGGATGCTAGTTATGGTAACTAGTTCATTGGAGTGACCAGCCGTAAGACTTCATATGGTTCTCTGCATATATAGATATGTCAATGAAGTTCTTACCGTGGCTTAAGTGCGATGTTCCTTTGACTTGCGGTATTCAAGTCATCTTGATCATGGAGACTTATGCTTTGACATCTTAAGCAAATATCTCTAAGGAGATGTGGACCCGGATGATTGGGTATAAGTCGAAGTGATCAAGGTGTTTGAATAGCCTATAAAGGATTCACCACTCCTTGCGAGGAGATGTATACCCATGGCCTCTCGTCGGATTGTTACTAAAGTCTGCCAAAGCATTACATGTTTAGAGTAAGGTACTCTTCGATACATGTGGAGTAACTAGAATAGGACGAGGAAATGAACGAGTCACCTAGTGGGGATCGACACTATAGACCATGTCCCGAACCAAGTGGGTATAAGATGAGTGAAGGGAATGGGGCACGATCTATTCGAGCCATCAAGGGTTTCGTAAATAGTTCGATCAACCGCTGATCTTTTCTTAATTGGGGATCATGATGTACTACTAGGTGCCACTCATGATCGCTCTATAATTAATGGTTAATTATAGACGGCCAACATAAACCGAGAACCTATTTGGTCACACGACAACGAGCGTAATCCAAAGGATTTAAAACGAGCTTGAGAATGAGATTCTCGCATCGAGAGAAACTATGTTTGGTCTGACCAAATATAAAGCGAGCATGAAATCGTTTCAGTCGCAATGGAAGCGTGGATGGGCCGTGTCTTATGAAGACATAATGGATGAACCAAAATGGTTTGGTTCTAATCTAATGGAGGAGAATAAACCAAAGGGTTTGGTTTATTTTAAACGAATGAACCAAAAGTTGGTTCGGTTCGTTTTAACTTAAAATAAACCATCATGGTTTGGTTTATTTTAACTTATCTTAATGGAGCGGGTTAACGGGCCTAATGGTTATGATCCAATAACCATTAAGAGAATTAGTTCTCTATCAAAGAGGGCTTAATGGATAATTAAGCCCTAATCCAAAAACCCTAGTTGGAGTTGCCGCCCAACCTAGTTGTGCTGCCCAACCTAGGTGTGCCGCCCAAGCTCCTTGGCCGCCCAGCCCCTTGTGCCGGCGTCCAGCTCCTTGCCGGCGACCAAGCTTCAGCCGGTGATCCTCCGGAGACCCTCCGGTGATCTTCCTAGGCCTCGGTGAAAAGGTGAGCACTTGGCTTCCTTGTTTTGGCCGGTGCCTACTCCTCCACCAAGCTATCCAGTTTTCTGGACAGCTTCTTCTCCTCTCGTCGGAGCGTCGTTTGGACGACGGTTAGAGCTCCGACAGTGGATAACTTACCGGGGATTGGATCTCCGGTAATCCTCTGAGGTGGTGGACGAAGGATTCGTCAATCGGTAGACGAATACCTCTCCGGAGAAGCGAGTTTTGAGGACTCGTTTTGGATCCGAATTTGGATTCGGATCATGATCATCTCTCGATCACGTCGTCTTCAACACGAGGCTAGTAACCCGTACGAAGACGAAGCTCGTGGCTTAGCGAAGTCATCCCGAGGAACTCGGCGTGGATACGGATAGAGACGATTCTAGCGAGGATCGTTCCGGTTGATGTCGTTCCCGCTACACGTCATACGAAAGGTATAACATAGATAAATTTCCTTTTATTGCAAATTTAAATTTATGGTTATGTCTACACTTGTTGTAATATGCATGCGTGTGTTGTGTGTGTTGTAATAAATAGGAGTATTTATTATTTTTATTGCTTCCGCTGTGTTCATGTTTACGAAACAAGATCGAACACACACACGCCGCGGTGCCGGAAACCCAACAGTGGTATCAGAGCCCAGGTTGTGTTTCGACATAATCGTAAAAATGGTTTTGCGATAGTCATAATGTATTTCTGGAAATTTTCTAATTTTGGAAATTTAGAAGTATTTATGGAAATTTTTCAATTTTGGAAAGTCTAGAAGTATTTATGGAAATCTTCCACTTTTGGAAAGTTGAAAGTATTTATGGAAATTGATATTTTCCATAAATAAAATATTTGATTAGATTCTGGAAATTTGTTTCCTAATTTAATCATGATTTGATTTGGGAAATCAAATCTTAAAATATTTTATTTCCATAAGTAGTTTCAATGATTTAGGAAATTGGTTTCCTAAATAGATTTTCCTTAATCAAATAATTCCATGAATAAAATATGTGATTAGATTTGGAAATTTGTTTCCTAATTTAATTATGATTTGATTTGGAGAATCAAATCTTAAACATATTTTATTTCCATAAATAGTTATGACATATAAGGAAATATATACATGACATAATTGTATGTCATGTAATTGCATTAGATGCATAACATTATGCCATGCGTGTCGTGACATGTAGATGTATGCCATGTATGTCATGCCATGTAGATAATAGTTATTTGCATGCAAAGAGGATGAGACATAAAAACCCTTAAACAATATTAAAGCCTACACCTTCCATTAATATGGTTAGAACCAGAGTTCCGTTTCTTGTTTGGGTTGTTGGACTCTCTCCAAGCCCGTCTCGAACCAGAACATGTTCAAACCATGGAATAGTTTAATACTAATATGGTAAGAGTCAGAGGTCAATCGTTAGCTTTGGTTGTTGGACTCTCTCCAAGCTGGGCTAATTGGTTGAATGCGCTCTAACCATATTAAAACTATTTCCCGATTAATGGGTTGCCTTTAACCTGGAGCATCGGCTTGTTGGACTCTCTCCAAGGTCGATGTAAAGGGAGGTGAAGTTGGGTGCTATGCATATGATGCATACTTGTTAATGTGTTAACAACCCGATGTATGTGTGAACATTCAATTAGTTGATAGCAAATTGTGATAGTTGCATATACGTGATATGCAATCGGTATAATTGATACCTACCGTCGTAGTTATGAATGTCTTGTTGGACTCTCTCCAAGGTTGTTCATAACTATGATGGATATCAGCCCATTCAGAGATGGACCTATGATCTCCCGAAGTGATTTTGGGGTTTTTGAAATTCGAAAAATGAATGGGATTTACAAATGTATATTGATGCATTTTAAAATCATCTTTCTCATCTATGCTCATTTTGTATTTCTAAGAATGATCATGATGTCTTTGAATTTGCGTTCCATTTTGGATTCGAATAAATTGACTTGGCCGAGCTTCTTGGACTGGCTTAGAACCTTGAGAATTATTCTCAAGGTTGAAAAGCTTGCAAATGTCCTCGAAGGGCCTCTTCCCGCCCGTCCTAGTGACGATGCAACTCTGGACCAATTGTTGGCCTATTAGAAACATGTGAGTGATTCTGAACAAATGAGTTGCATCATGCTAGCCGCGATGGAACCCAAGCTACGAAAGCAGCATGAGCATATGGATGCTCATATCGTAGTCCTTCATCTTTATGAGTTGTTTGATAAGCAAGTGAGATTCGAAAGGTTCGAAGTCTCCAAGCTCCTCTTCACCTCTGAGATGCAAGAAGGTTCATCTGTGGTACTGCTCAACATGCTGAAGACTGTGGAGCCTTCTGAGAAGCATGAGCAGGGGACAGTGTTGTTAGTTGATTCCTCGAAGAAAGGTTCTAAGAGGGAGTCAAAGGAACAATAGAAGGGGAAGAAGAAAAAGGCTAAAAAGGAAGAACCAGCTCAAAAGGGCACTTGCCATCATTATGGCAAGTAGGGCCATTTGCGAAGAAAGTGCAAGATTTATCTTGAGTCCATGAAGAAGGATAAGGCATCGGATGCCCCATCTTCTTCAGAAATCTTCTTTATTGATTGTCATTCTATTTCCTCAGACACTTGGGTATTTGATACTGGGTGTGGCTCACATATATGTAATGACATACATGGGCTAAGGAATAGAAGAAGACTCGTCAAGGGAGAGTCAAATTTACGTGTTGGGAATGGAGCAAAGGTTGCTTCACTCACCATCGGAACGTATTTGTTGAAACTCCCCGCAGGACTTGTCTTAGAACTTGACAATTGCTTTTAAGTTCCTTCGATGATAAAGAACATCTTTTCTATTTCTTGTTTAAATAGATACCATTTGACTTTTAGTAACAATTGTTGTTACATAACTTTGAATGGAGTTCTTTATGGGACTGGAACTTTAAGCAATGGTATTTATACATTGGACGTATCCAGTGACATTTTCAATATCGAAGCGAACAACACGCGTGCTCGAAAGGATAATCAAATAGACTCCTATATGTGGCATTGTCGTCTTGGCCATATAAGCAAGAAACGCATGTCCGATTACACCGATGTGGAATTCTGGAATCGTTTGAATTGGATTCATACGATACATGCGAATCATGCTTAAAAGGCAAGATGACTAAGTTACCTTTTACTGGAAAAGGTGAACGAGTGGGAGAGTTACTAGGTCTAATACATACTGATGTATGTGGACCTATGTCAACTCAAGCATTAGGAGGCTATAGCTACTTCATTACCTTCACCGATGATCGCTCACGGTTTGGGTATGTGTTCTTGATGAAACACAAGTCTGAAGCCTTTGAAAGGTTCAAAGAATTCATAAATGAAGTAGAGAAACAACATGATAAGAGTATTAAAATACTTCGATCGGATCGAGGTGGTGAATACTTAAGTCAAGAGTTTCTTGATTATCTAAGAGACAATGGTATATTGCCTCAATGGACTCTGCCATATACACCACAACATAATGGTGTATCTGAGAGGCGTAACCGGACCTTGTTGGACATGGTCAGGTCAATGATGAATCATGCAACTCTTCCCAAGTCCTTTTGGGGCTATGCACTTCAGACAGCTGTTTACTTGTTAAACAGAATGCCTACCAAGGTAGTCTCAACTACTCCATATGAGATATGGAATAGTAAGAAACCTCATGTATCTTACTTGAAGATATGGGGTTGTCCTCGCTTATGTGAAGCGGATCAGACGCATAAATTGGATGCTAAGTCCGATAAATGTCTATTTGTTGGATACCCTAAGGAAACAAGGGGTTACCAATTCTATCATCCCGTGGAACAAAAGGTGTTTGTTTCAAGGCATGCGTGTTTCTAGAGAAAGAGTTTTCATAAGAAAACAAAGGGGGAGTGTCGAGCTTGAGGAGGCTCGAGAGACTCAAATAGACATTGATGAGATAATGTGAAGCACAACACCGACAACTCATAGTGATGAGCAATCTCGACCTATTGTAACACCACATCTTCAGAGATCCGTAGAACACGCACATTCCCGAGATATGGATTTCGTGTAGTGAATCGAACGACGCGGTTACTCATTGATGATGAGGAGCCTACCGCTTATGAAGAAGTGCCGACAAGTTCGTAAGGGATAAGTGGCTTGGTGCCATGAAGTCGGAAATGGATTCCATGTATGAAACCAAGTTCGAACTCGTCGACTCCACCAAGGGATAAAGCCTATAGGGTGCAAGTGGGTTTTCAAGAAGAAAACCGACATGGATGGTAATGTGATTACCTATAAGGTTAGATTGGTGGCGAAAGGATATCGTCAAAAACAAGGTGTTGATTATGACGAAACCTATTCGCTCAGTAGCTATGCTTAAATCCATTCGGATGCTCCCGCCATAGCGCTCATTATGATTATGAGATATGGCAGATGGATGTGAAAATAGCTTTCCTTAATGGAAACTCGCCGAGGACGGTATATGATACACCGAGGGTTTCACATCGCTGATAAAACCAAGGTATGCAAATTCATGTACGATCCATTTATGGATCAAGCAAGCATCCAAGAGTCGAATATCCGCTTTGATGAGACAATCAAAAGTTTGATTTCACAAAATCCGCACGAACCTTGTGTGTACAAGAAGGTTAGTGGGAGGCAACAGATTCCTAGTATTGTATGTCGATGACATACTACTTATAGGAAACGATGTTTCAATCTTACAAGTGAAGGTTTGGTTATCCAAGACATTCTCCATGAAAGACTGGGAGAAGCAACCTACATCCTCGGATTAAGATCTATAGAGATAGATCAAATTGCTTGGTCTTTCGCCTACATATATAGACCGAAAAGCAAAGAGGTTTAGCATGTCGAATCCAAGAAAGGTTTCTACCCATCGTGCATGGGGTACACCTTCAAGTCTATGTGTCCGCGCACAGAAGACGAGAGGATTTGCATGAGTAAGATTCCCTATGCATCCGCAATAGGATCTATCATGTATGCTATGTTATGTACGAGGCCCGATGTATTGTATGCTCTGAGTGTCACGAGCAGATACCAGTCTGATCTAGGAATGGATCATTGGGTGACTGTTAAGACGATCCTTAAGTACTTAAGAAGAACTAAGGATGCGTTCCTAATATATGGAGAAGGGTACATGGTGATACGCGGGTATACGGATGCCAGCTTCCAGATAGACAAGGATGATTCCATGTCTTAGTCTGGGTATGTATTCACCTGGAATGGAGGCGCAATAAGTTGGAAAGGTTCCAAGCTTGACACTATAGCGGATTCTGCCACTAAGGCAGAAAACATTGCAGCTTTGGAAGCAGCAAAGGAAGCGGTTTGGATCAAGAAGTTCATCTCTGAACTTGATGTGGTCTCATCAATGATCCAAACATGTGCTTCGCCGCTATCATCTTATCAGAGAGATCATCAGTAGGAACGAAATACAAATCGAGAAAATTTCCACTGAAAGGAACTTAGCGGATCCCTTGACTAAGGCATTACCTCAAAATAAGTTTGAGGGTCATGTTCGAGCTTATGGTATTGGATACCGTTGCGATTGGCATTAGGCCAAGTTGGAGTCTATTAGTAATATATGAGAGATGTCCTAAGGAAATCGCCTTATGTATGAACCATTTATATGATAAATGAAGATTCACTATTTGAGTATACATGTTTTATGTATTTGATTGGATCTTAAACTCATTTACTGAATGTCCATGATACGATTCACAGCATGAGAGAATTTATGATTGGATCACAACTAGTGAGTATCTCTACATGTGTAATTGTGATGTATCGGAATTATCCCTAGTCGATGAATTGATGGATTTGGACACCATCAATTCTGTCGAGACTAGCACGAGGTATACTCCTTGGTGTATCCAAGCAGTTGATTCTCACTGGCTGGAGACATAGTGATGTCCGGAGTTAATCGTGGATGCTAGTTATGGTAACTAGTTCATTGGAGTGACCAGCCGTAAGACTTCATATGGTTCTCTACATATATAGATATGTTAATGAAGTTCTTACTGTGGCTTAAGTGCGATGTTCCTTTGACTTGCGGTATTCAAGTCATCTTGATCATGGAGACTTATGCTTTGACATCTTAAGCAAACATCTCTAAGGAGATGTGGACCCGGGATGATTGGGTATAAGTCGAAGTGATCGAAGGTGTTTGAATAGCCTATAAAGGATTCACCACTCCTTGCGAGGAGATGTATACCCATGGCCTCTCGTCAGATTGTTACTAAATTCTTTTGCCAAAGCATTACATGTTTAGAGTAAGGTACTCTTCGATACATGTGGAGTAACTAGAATCCGTAGGACGAGGAAATGATACTTGGGCTAGGTGTGACGTAGTCAGCCTAGTGGGGACTGACACTATAGACCATGTCCTGAACCAAGTGGGTATAAGATGAGTGAAGGGAATGGGGCACGAATCATTCGAGCTGCTGAAGGGTTTCAGAAATAGTTCTGGATCAACCGTTAATCTTTTCGGTTAATTGGGGATCATGATGTACTACTAGGTGCCACTCATGATCGTTCTATAATTAATGGATAATTATAGACGGCCAACATAAACCGAGAACCTATTTGGTCACACGCACAACGAGTGTAATCCAAAGGATTTAAAACGAGCTTGAGAATGGGATTCTCAGACCGAGAGAAACTAGGTTTGGTTGGACTAGACATAAAGCGAGCATGAAATCGTTTCAGTCGCAATGGAAGCGTGGATGGGCCGTGTCTTATGAAGACATAATGGACGAACCAAAATGGTTTGGTTATAATCCAATGGAGGAGAATAAACCAAAGGTTTTGGTTTATTTTAAACGAATGAACCAAAAGTTGGTTCGGTTCGTTTTAACTTAAAATAAACCATCATGGTTTGGTTTATTTTAACTTATCTTAATGGAGCGGGTTAACGGACCTAATGGTTATGATCCAATAACCATTAAGAGAATTAGTTCTCTATAAAAGAGGGCTTAATGGATAATTAAGCCCTAATCCAAAAACCCTAGTTGGAGTTGCCGCCCAACCTAGTTGTGCCGCCCAACCTAGGTGTGCCGCCCAAGCTCCTTGGCAGCTGACCCCTTGTGCGCGTCGGCTCCCTCCTTGCCGGCGACCAAGCTTCAGCCGGTGATCCTCCGGCGACCCTCCGGTGATCTTCCTAGGCCTCGATGAAAAGGTGAGCACTTGGCTTCCTTGTTTTGGCCGGCGCCTACTCCTCCACCAAGCTGTCCAGTTTTCTGGATAGCTTCTTCTCCTCTCGTCGGAGCGTCGTTTGGACGACGGTTAGAGCTCCGACAGCGGATAACTTACCGGGGATTCGATCTCCGGTAATCCTCTGAGGTGGTGGACGAAGGATTCGTCAATCGGTTGGCGAATACCTCTCCGGAGAAGCGAGTTTTGAGGACTCGTTTTGGATCCGAATTTGGATTCGGATCGTGATCATCTCTCGATCACGTCGTCCTCAACACGAGGCTAGTAACCCATACGAAGACGAAGCTCATGTCTTAGCGAAGTCATCCCGAGGAACTCGGCGTGGATACGGATAGAGACGATTCTAGCGAGGATCGTTCCGGTTTATGCCGTTCCCGCTACACGTCATACGAATGGTATAACGTAGATAAATTTCCTTTTATTGCAAATTTAAATTTACGGTTTTGTCTACACTTGTTGTAATATGCATGCGTGTGTTGTGTGTGTTGTAATAAATAGGAGTAATTTATTATTTTTATTGCTTCCGCTGTGTTCATGTTTACGAAACATGATCGAACACACACACGCCGCGGTGCCGGAAACCCAACATATGTGATTGTATTTGTGTAAATATTTATTTTGTTGAATCCTCAGGGTTGATGAGGCTAGTATTTAGTTTTTGTAAATTAAATACGGCATTGTTTAGTCACTCTTTATTTTATTTTACTTTCGATCTAGATTTCATGTACACTCCCTCGTGGAGTATAGGATCGATGAATGTAAATTAAAATAGGTTTTAGTCTTGACTCGGATCTCCGGATGGCTCGTACATGGCGTAGGAGGAGCGGACGAGATGGCATTGCGACGGGAGACATATTGAAGACAAAAGCCATATTAGTTGGAAAATAATTTATTTTTCATATTTATTGCTTTTTGTTTGATATGCATGTCATAGGCTAGGAAAATTCCTCATTTTCAAATTACTAAGTGGGAGAGAGATATTTTTATAAATTCCCATGGCCTCCATTATGATTTGACAAGTGATGCAAACAAACTTGCGCGTTGGCTCTGAGTGCCTTCCTCCCCATCGGATGAGTTTGTTTGCGGATCACAAGGTCGAATATGGTTATAGGAAATTATTAAGGAGCGTATGTACTTCCCCATCGTAAGGCACATAACCCGAGATAATTACCTTGGTACCAAGTAATGGTGAACACTTAGATACAAATATAAGTATCCTCCCCATCGGAGTCACTGCTTTTATTTGTAGGGCCAAAGAGAAACCAACTATTAATTTTACTTGTCAAAAAGTAAGATTGACAACATAGTAAAATTAATGGGGAAAACCTCCTCTTACAAATGTAGAATTCATATACGTCCACACTATCGTGACATACGATATTCTCGGTGTTTTGAGGTGTTGGTTGATTTTAAAATTTTATTGTTTGAGGAATCAATAATTTTTTGAAATCCAAAGTAATGATCTATGTGATTCTTAGGATTCTAAAAATGACTTACAATCCACTTGCTATGATACTAAAGGAAAATAAACTTACTGTACATAATTAAGATGATTGGAAAAAAATCTAGATATTGTCTTATCTGCTAAGGAGTACAAGTAGGCACTCTTCGAAGAGTGTCCTCAAGCCATGATTGCTCAAAAAGGTTTCTACTTCTAAGCTGAAAGGCAAGAAGAAGGAGAAACAAGGTGGAACAAAGGTGGTGGGAGGATTTCAGGGAGGAGTGAAGAAGCCGAAAGGCAAGTACTTCACTTACAAGCAGGATGGACATTGGAAGAAGGGTTGTCCCAATCCAAGCAGAACAAAGATATATCCTTTGGACTAGTCGTTGAAACATGATTAGCGGTGTTATCTACCGGCACCTGGTGTGTAGATAAGGGATCCACTAATCATGACTGCAATACTTTGCAGGGGTTCCAGGAAACCCGACGACTAGCTAAAGGGGAGATTACCATTTACTTGGGCAATGTCATGAAGGTGGCGACTATTACAGTGGGAGAAGTTTTATTTATCTCTTGAGAAAAATAAAACTTAGGTTCTGGAAAATTTCCTTTATGTACCTTTATTTAGAAAGAACTTAGTTTTAGTTTCTAAATTGTTTATGGATGGATATTCTAATTCTTTTAATAACAGAGCTGTTATAAAAAAGAATAGGGAGAATATCTGTTCAGGTATATTGATAGGAAATTTGTATACACTTGAACCAAAACCTCCCACTATGCAAATTGAAGTTTATAACTCATCTTCTAATTCCAATAAGAGAAAAGAACCTTTGAAGATGAACCAAACATATCTTTGGCATCTTAGGCTTAGTCATATTAACCTAAGCAGAATTCAAAGGTTGATAGTTGATTGACCTCTGGGTTCATTAGTGGTGGAAGATTTCCCAACCTGCAAATCTTGCTTGGAGGATAAAATGACCAAGAGGCCTTTTAAGGCCAAGGGGTATAGAGCCAAAGATATATTAGAAATGGTTCATTCTGATTTGTGTGGTCCTATGACTATCCAGGCAAGAGGTGGTCTTGAATATTTCCTCTCTTTCATAGACGATTATTCAATATATATATGACACCACGATCTGATCGTGGTGGCGAATACCTCTTGGGAGAGTTTAGGAATTACTTATCAGAGGCTGGGATTCAATCCCAATTGACTGCACCTGGCACACCCCAGCAGAATGGTGTAGCAGAGCGAAGAAATTGGACTCTTATGGAGATGATTAGATCGATGTTGAGTTATTCTAAGTTGTCAGATTCGTTCTGGGGATATGCTCTAGATACGACGGTGTACATTCTAAACTTGGTTCCATCTAAATCAGTGCCTTCTACTCCCACAGAGTTGTGGACTAGGCGAAAGCCTAGTCTAAGACATATTCGGATATGGAGGAGTCCAGCACACGTGCTGAAGGCAGATGCTGATAAGTTGGAAGCTCTTACAGAAGTACACTTGTTCGTTGGCTATCCTAGAGGAACGAAGGGTGGCTTGTTTTGTGGTCCTAGAGATCAGAGGGTGATCGTTAGCACAAACGGCAGATTTCTAGAGGAAGACTACGTGATGAGCCACAAGCCCAAGAGTAAAATTGTTATGGAGGAATTAAAAGGGGAAGTCACTTCTTCAGTACCACCGGTACAAGAGGATATACCACAGGTCACTGCACCGCGTGTCACAGAGGATACACAGGTGATACCTCATCGTAGTGGGAGGGTTGTGAGACAGCCTGATAGATTCATGTTCTTGGGAGAATCTTCTTAGTTGGTCCCTGGCGAACATGAACCTGATCCCTAGACATATGACGAGGCAATCCAAGATAAAGATACAGTATCTTAGCAAAGAGAATCTTGTATGTAAGCTTAATCGGTCCTTTTATGGATTGAAGCAACCTTCAAAGTCTTGGAACATCCATTTTGATGAGGTAATCCAGTCATATGGATTTATTCAAAGTCCGAATGAGTCTTGTGTATACAAGAGGTGTGACGGAAACGTAGTGATATTTCTTGTACTATACGTAGATGACATTTTGGTGATTGACAACAATATCAAGGTGTTATCGAGCGTAAGGGTATGGTTGTCCAAACAGTTTGATATGAAGGACTTGGGAGAGGTGGGACACATCCTTGGGATAAAGGTTATAAGGGATCACAGGAAAAGGATGTTGTGCTTATCCCAAGCTTCATACATAGACAAGATTATGGATCGTTTTAGCATGCAGAACTCCAAGAAGGGTTTTCTACCTTTCAGGCATGGAGTTCCTTTATCTAAGGAGATGTGTCCTAGATCATCTGAGGAGATAAAGGAGATGAAGGCGGTTCCTTATGCTTCGGCAGTAGGAAGCCTCATGTATGTGATGCTATGTATGAGACCAGATATCTGCTTTGTCGTGGGCATAGTCAGCAGATATCAGAGTAATCCAGGACAAGGACATTGGACTACGGTAAAGCATATATTGAAGTGTCTGAGAAGGATTAGGGATTATATGCTAGTTTACTAGCCAGACCAATTACTCCCTGTGGGTTACATGGATTGCAACTTCCAATCAGATAGGGATAGCAGTAAGTCTACCTCAGGTTTTGTGTTTACTTTGGGAGGTGGAGCCATTATATGGAGGAGTGTCCAGCATAAATGCGTGGCGGACTCCACCATGGAAGCTGAGTATATGGCAGTCTCTGAGGCAGCCAAAGAAGTTGTGTGGCTCAGGAACTTCCTGATGGACTTGGATGTGATTCCTTATTTGCCCAAAGATATCACAATTTATTGTGATAATAGTGGTGCAGTTGCAAACTTGAAAGAACTACGAGCCCAAAAGGTAAGTAAATGCATAGAGCGCAAGTACCACCTGATACGAGAAATCGTAAAGGAGGTAGAAGTTGCTGTCGCCTAGATTACATCAGAGGATGGCCTGGTAGACCCTTTTCACTAAGGCCCTTCTAGCGAGAGCTTTGATAGGCATGTGGAGAGAAGGGGAATCAAATGTATGGCAGTATGAGGACAACATAGTCTTTTAGTATAGTGGGAGATTGTAGGGATGTATACTGAAAAGTCTATCTTTTGTATGAACATCTTTATTTTGAAATAAGAATCACATGATCATTGTTTGCATATTTATATGGTTATGCAATATTGTCTAATACTTTGCATTGTAGATAACATGGTGTGTGGTGTCACACAGGAGATCATGTTATCGACCCCTTGAAAAGTATAAGTAAAGGCTCACAACCGAGATGACTTTCGATAAACCATCGGAATGGTTGTAATGTGATTTGGTATTTGTTTGTCTTGACCATAGAATCACACTAGTGCACTTTGTGTGTATTGAGCAGGACCGACTTAGAGGTGATTCGATTTATTGCTGACTACGTAATCAAATCGGAACTCAGATATTATATTGTACATACTCTTAATCCCGATATAATAACGGGCACATATACTTAGTACTCATCTCTTTGATTTACCAATGGGCGAGATTTATAGATTAAATCGATAGGCTCGGTAAGTTGGGAGATGATATTATTTATATAGTGTGTCGTTGATTATAGGAGGAAACCGTGTCCTATATATTAGGATGATGATGTCTCCTTGAGGAGCTCATAAGGTTCATCATATAAACCCTGCAGGTGGATTTGGTTCGGCATGATGAAAAGGTTGAGTGGTACTACTCATGGAGTTAGATGTTGATTAATTAATGGTCAGTAAATTAATTAATCGACGGACATTCGAGATCTTAAACACGGGGAGAAAATGTACAAATAATATATGGAGCCCATATTATTATATGGGGGTTGGTGAGGTAGATCAATGATAATCCTTTAGTGGATTGAATTATGATTAGTGGATCGGACTTTATGTGGGCTTGATCCATAGGTGGCCAAGATCCAACTCCTCCTCATGGTCCCTATTGTAGCCTATTAACACCTCATGAAGCTTAGATCTAATGGATAGAAACAAAACTCTAGATCCAAAGGTAGAGATTAAATCTCTAAGATCCGACGGTTGAGATTAAATCTCTAGATCCGATGGTTGAGATTAAATCTCTAGATCCGACGGTTGAGATTAAATCCCTAGAACCAATAGTGGAGATTAAACCAAGGCCTATTCCTAACTCTATAAAAGGGTGGACTAGGGGTGGGCAGCAAGATAATGGAGAGGAAAGGGGGCTAGGGTTTTGGCGGCAAGAGCAAAGGAGGTTAGGGTTTTGGGTGGTCACAATTAAGGAAAGTTTGTTTCTTCTTCTTCCTTTGGTGGCCAAAACCCTTGCTCCTTCTTCTCTCCTTGGTTTGGCCGGCGCCCAAGCTTCTCCCCTTGATCTATGGCTTGTGATGGATGAGTTTAGGGTTGCTTCCCATAGGCGGCAACCAATCCTAGTTGGGATAGGAATAAGAGTGGGGCTAGGGTTAGGGTGTGGGTGTTGGTGTTGGTGTTGGGCGGCAACAAGGGGAGGAGAGATCCTTTTTTCTTCTTCCTAAGGTTGGTCGACCCCTCTTCCTTCTTCCCTCTACTTTGACCAAAGCTCAATCTATTCTTCCCCCCTTCATCCTTGGCCGGAAATTAGGAGAGCTTAGTTTAGGGTTTGGGTGGAAACAAGGAGAAGGAGTGTTTTCCTTTCTCTTCTCTAAGTTTTGGTCGGCGCCCATGCCCTTGTTGTTTCTCCTTTGGTTGGTTTCCATACTCCAAGTTCTCTTCCTTGGCCGGCGGCAACATCAAGTTTATTGACTTGGTGGCCGGTTCAAGATAGGAAGATGAGTTTTGTTTTAGGATCTTCCTTTTTTCGGAGTGAACAAGGAAAGGATGATTGGTGATCTAGGAGGCTTAAACTTTTGGTAGATCGTCGCTCACACGACGTCCGAAAGGAGGAAGGACATACAATAGAAGATCAAGAGGTATAACAAGAGGTATAATCTTGTTTATTTTGATTAGTGTTCTTTTGTATTATGTTTATAATTGATTTTCAATTATATGCATGTTTTGTGTGGATTGTTACTTGCTTGTATATGTTTTTCAACTATGAGCATGATATAAATCTGTATATGGATAAATAATACTTGGATCCCGAACATAAATACAAAAATTGGCGATCCGAACATCGTCTATTCCACGGCTACTCATAGAATAGAGGATGGTCGCTTAAACAACTACTTTGTTCAAGTGACCTCTCTAAATGAATAGCACGACGATGGCTTGGTTGTTTGGGCAATCCCTTTTATCTAGGATTAAATTTTAATTCGAGGACATCGATGGGATCGGCATGATCAAACAACCGAGGTGAAGTGGGAAGCGAAGTTTCCCCTCACGGACTCGATAAGCTAAAACCATTAAATTGGTATGAGAGCTTCCGGGGCAAAACCCCTTCAGACGAGGTATCACCTGTGTATCTTCTTTGACACGCGGTGCAGTTACTTGTGGTATATCCTCTTGTATCGGTGGTCCTGAAGAAGCGACTTCCCCTTTTAATTCCTCTCGAACAAACTTACTCATGGGTTTGTGGTTCATCACATAGTCTTCCTCTAGAAATCTGACCTTCGTGCTAACGATCACCCTATGATCTCTAGGAATATAAAACAAACCACCTTTCGTTCTTCTAGGATAGCCAACAAACATGTGCACTTCTGTTCGGGGTTCCAACTTACCAGCATCTTCCTTCAGCACATGTGCTGGACTCCCCCAAATTCGATTATATCTTAGACGAGGCTTTCGCCCAGTACACAATTCTGTGGGAGTAGAAGGCACTGATTTAGATGAGACCAAGTTCATAATATACACTGTCGTTTCTAGAGCATATCTCCAGAACGAAACTGGCAACTCAGAATAACTCATCATCGATCTAACCATCTCCATAAGAGTCCTATTCCTTCACTCTGGTACATCATTCTGCTGGGGTGTATGATAAGCGGTGAATGAATTATCGTAATACCGTTCCCAAATTATTTACCGAACCCCCTAACTATACTAATGCAGTATAGGACTGACTCGGGTCATCTCCCAACGAACCTAATGGCTGAACGTTTGTTTTTAAACAGAAGTAAACACTGGGGGTTTTTACAATTATCAAAACAATTAAAATGCAAAATCAAAAACAACCATGAGAATTAAACATGCAAGAAGTAAATCTAACTACCAAATAACTATTAACAAGCAACTATCCTAATGCGCAAAAGTAAGTGATCACGCACCGCACTGTCACTATACGGTACAATGATCAAACAAATGTGAACAATTCAACCAAGCACCGCACTATCACTATACGGTACAGTGATCGAACAGTCACTGAAAAACTAAACTAACAGACAGAAAAGAAAGCGACCAAGCACTGCACTGTCACTATACGGTACACTGATCAAACAAAGATGAACAATTCAACCATGCACCGCACTGTCACTATACGACACAGTAGTCAAATAGTCACTAAAAACTACAGTAAACGAAATGCAATAAACGAAAGCAATTCAACTATGCACCGCACTGTCACTATATGGTACATTGGTCGAATGTAAATGAAATCTAATCTAATAATGAAAGCACTCCAACCAGACACTGTACTGTCACTATACGATGCATGGATTGGACAATTTTAATGGCTCGGGTTAGTACATCAGCAACAAGAAATTAAACTAACCTACGAATGCACGACGAACAAAATTAAACAACTAAGCTACAATTAACCTATAGAAATAACATTGTACGTAAACAAACAACTATAGCAAAATAAATATCCAATTAAATGGACTAAATCCAAACATAAGCAATCGGTAACCCCACGATGGCGATAATAAACCGAACAACCCCCTCCGACGGTGAATTACGGATGCGGTCCTAATCCCGGCACCGCGAAAAAGAGCTGAATGCGGAGGGATGCGAACACTGCTCCGGCGGCTGTGGATGGCGGAGCTCCTAGTCCCGGTAGCTAGTGGATGGAATGTCGAAACGGTGCGGCCTAATCCCGGTCGCCGGAAGGAATGGAATCACCGGAACAGTGGTGGAAACCTCTTCACCGGCGGATGACAAGCTGAAACTGCCTAATCCCGGCTGTTAATGATGGCGGAGATGAAGCGGCCTAATCCCGGTCGCCGGAAAGTAATGGAATCGCCGGTAATAGAGCTGGACTCGTCGGAATCACGCACTCGCCCCTCTTTCGGTCAGCTGTCCGAATCACGGCATCTGATCGAGGCTCGCCTGGGATCATCGCTGGCTGTCGGAGGGAAGGTCGCAGGAAGGGACTGCCGGAATGTCGCCTTCGATCGTGGGGAAGAAACTCTGCCGCGCGTAAAAATGGGGGGAAAAATGCCTCGGCTCGAGTTGCGCTGCTCGTCGAGATATGGAAGGACCTTCTTCCTGCTTCGCCACCGGCTTCCTGTGCGATCCCGCCGCCGGAATGGAAACGGAAGAGGACGCCGCCGATCGTGGGGAAGAAACTCTGCCGCGCGTAAAAATGGGGGAAAAAATGCCTCGGCTCGAGTTGCGCTGCTCGTCGAGATATGGAAGGACCTTCTTCCTGCTTCGCCGCCGGCTTCCTGTGCGATCCCGCCGCCGGAATGGAAACGGAAGAGGACGCCGCCGTTCGTCGCGAGGAAGGAGACCTTCGCTTCGCACGCCGCCGCCGCCGCCAGGTAATCCCTGGCCGCACGCACGCGGAAGAAGCCGCCGGTTCTCGCGAGGAAGACGACCGCCGCCGCGCATGAAGTTCTCTGTCGAGCTCGTCTCTGCCGATTCTCTTGGAAGCGTGAAGAAGGTTGATTAAATGAATTTTGTGAACCGTCCGATCATTTCGCCCACTCAATCTCAGTCGTTCCTTAGATCTAGGGCTTGATTAATCGATTTAATTGGCTTCATTTGGCTGCTCAATCTAATGGCTGTAATTAATCTGATTTCAAACGGACAGATCTGATCCATCTGAAGGGATAATCGAAATCCAACGGTCCGGATGAATAGACAAGATGTGTAGATCACAATGCACGGGCCTGATCGCTCTAGATTCAGATTAATGGCTCAAAATCGATCAAATCTCATCGGACGATCAGGATTGACTAGATCTGAACTCTTTGATTAAGCTGCTTCTGATCTGGATTAAGGGCTCAGATTAAATTATTTTGAGATGTCCATTACGACCCCAGATGAAGCCATATTTGATCTAACTTGAGTCTATTCCAGTGACTCATCTCGATCTCCTACAAATAAAGATAAAATTCGCAAATAAGTCCAAAATATAAGAGAATTTACAAAAAGGTCCAAAATGAATCCAAACCCATAAAACATGCAAATAATCAATAATAAATCACTCGAGAGGATCAAAACAGTGATATTAAGGACCAAAATAATACAACAAAATGACAGTTATCAATTCCCCCACACTTATTTTTGCGCATCCCGAGGAATAATGAAAATAAAGAAACACTAACACCCTAACTCATTCCCCTAGCAATACCTAGATCAATAATTCAGAGACAGAAAAAATAAATTACTTAGGATCACCAAATAGATCCGGATCTAGGGTATTCAAAAGATCCGACTCCTACAACAGTCAACATGTATGATGATTTACAGTCAAATCAAATAGACTAAGCCTGATACAAAACCTCCCAAAATGGATATATGCACTGATGCTCACATAATAACGTAGGAGTGGGACGCCCTCAAAACAACATGCAATTTTGTACTACCATATGTTTGCTTATCATCTACTTCTCTACTGCTATCAATACATCTCATACATGAATCAAAAGGATTTATCAAGAATCGAAACAAGATCAAAAGTAGACTACAGATAAAGTATGCAAAAAGTAGTACAAGACAAAGGTACAAATGAATAGGAAACAAGAGAAGAATTGGAGAAATAAACCTGATGAGTTGCTCTGTAAAATACTCAGTAATCAGCAATATGGGAAAAGGCTAGGATAATTGGAAACTTTAGAATTAAATTCAGGATCAAATGACTCTATCCAACACATTGCAATCTCATTTGCCTGCATTACAATTGCACAATTTTAATTTTTTTTTTTTTTTTTTTTTACAAAAGAAACATCAATGGAGCCATATTTTTTTTTTTCCTTTTCCTTTTTTTTTTTTTTGCAGAAACTCAAGTATTAATCACAGACAAATATATCTCAGAACCAATGACCTCTGAAAACTATATCTTCCATATCATATTTCTAACAAAAATAATATAGCTCCTCCCCCACACTTAAAATTTTGTCCGTCTCGGACAATACAACCCATCAAACTATTCCTCCAACATGGAGAGCAATAGATATGAAAAAAAATAATCCACAAAGATACAAAGACAATGAATAGCAAATGAAGAGATATGACAAGACATGGAATAAGTAAGTATCACGTGTATTAGACAAGCAAACCAAGTCAGAAAAAGAGTCAAGAATGAAATCCTTCATCATATTCATCCAAGTAAATGTTACTGCAGTTTTGAAAAGACTCAAAGCAAGTTCTAGAGTAACAAGAATCACATGTGTTATCACACAAAAGTGGGTAGATGATAAAAATGGCTTGCAACCTCACTAGGTGAATAAACATCAAGCATAGACTATCAATAAAAAGTTCACCATCATAACAAGTGACTGCATGCAAGTGAAGTCTCCTATCATACACAAAAATCCATAATTTGATGATCAAACTTAACTAATTTTTACCACCTCTGAAATGATACTAAGGCATGCATAGAGAATATTATTTGACTCACAACAGACAAACAAACCTAGGTAAACAGGCAAACAAACACACAACCCATACAAATTATTCCGAACATGAAAGGAAGAAAATAAATGCATTAAATAAAAGAACACACTCCCCTTTCATGTCGGAGAAGAAGCATCATCATGTCTGGCCCCACCGTAATCTCTAGTATAGACTTGATCTCTTTGCTCGACACTTCATGAGTCTGTTGCAAAAGTGAGACCCTTGATCGCTAATGATCGCCCTGGGAACTCAAAATCTGCAAAATATGTGAGACATAACAAAATCCACAACTAGAGAATCATCAGTCCTGGTGGGGATGACCTCCACCCATTTAGAAACATAATCATATGCCAACATAATATATGGAAATCCAAAAGATACAGGAAAAGGACTCATACAATCAATACCCCAAATATCGAAAATCTCACAGAATAACAAAAGTTGTTGAGACATTACATTTCTACGTCCTATGTTCCCTGTTCGTTGACATCGCTCACAAGACTTGTAGAATTCAGAGACATCATGAAATAAGGTGGGCCAATACAAATCAGACTCTAAAACTTTCCTAGCAGTTCTTTGGGGTCCAAAATACCCCCCACAAGCCAGAGAATAACAAAAAGTAAATACATATGGAATGAAACTCATAATCAAGTGCACATCATCTAATAATCTGATCATTACAAAATTTTCAATGATAAAGATCATCCCATACATAATACTTGGCATCACTTTTCAATTTCTGGACTTGTGCTTGAGTAAAATGTGAAGGTACAACACGACAACTAAATAAATAGCAAGATCTGCATACCATGGTGTCTTACCCTACAGGTGAAAAAGTTGCTCATTTGGAAAAGAATCTGCTATGGGGGTGGGCTCGATCTCTATCGCAATCCTGTCAAACTGAAATACCACCTCCTTCTGCAACAATTTGGTCAAGGTTAGGGTAAACTAAAGTCTCTGATAAAATATCTATAGAAACCTGCATAACCTAGAAAAGCACAAACTTCCCGCACAGAAGCGGGGTAAGATAAAGAAGATATAACATGATTTGTAGCAGGATCTACTTCAATACCATACACAGAGAAAATATAATCCAAGTTATCCCATACTCGACCATGAAATAACCTTTCTCACAAACATCTGATGGAAGTGATTCTTGGGGCGTCCCTACACATTCCATATCCCTGTCTACATAAAAAGAGGGCCCACAGATAGGTCATAACAACAAATCATTATCAGCATCAGAATCAACAGAATCAATAAAATCATAACAAAATATAGAAGGTGCAGAGATATCCAAATGAAAAATAGACTAAGAAATAAAATTCATGCAGTCCAACTCATCAGCTATAACCACGCTAAGAATAGAATGATCCTCCATCAGGTACCTCATAGCGTCCAAAATACTGAACCGAACTACAGTATCTCCTACCTCCATAGAAAGAGTACAACTTCTCGTGAAACAAAACCTCGGCATACTTGGAAATCTGCTTCCCTGACCTTTTCTTCAACAACCCCCTTCCTAGGCTGGGCCTCTGAGGGAAGAGAAAAACTGCTGCAAAATTCAAGTAGATGATCACCTGAAGACCTAGTCATCCACACAAACAAATATAATGAGAAATAAATATAAATGATAAGAAAGACAATAATAACAAAAGAAAAAGAAAACAAACAAACAAACTACAGTTTAAAGACAAACGAACCCATTAGAGTTCCCCGGCAGCGGCGCCAAAATTTGATAAGCGGTGAATGAATTGTCGTAATACCATTCCCAAATTATTTACCGAACCCACTAACTACACTAATGCAGTATAGGACTGACTCGGGTCATCTCCCAACGAACCTAATGACTGAACGTTTTTTTTTAAACAGAAGTAAACATTGGAGATTTTTACCATTATCAAAACAATTAAAATGCAAAATCAAAAGCAACCATGAGAATTAAACATGCAAGAAGTAAATCTAACTACTAAATAACTATTAACAAGCAACTATCCTAATGCGCAAAAGTAAGTGATCACGCACCGCACTGTCACTATACGGTACAATGATCAAACAAATGTGAACAATTCAACCAAGCACCGCACTGTCACTATACGACACAGTGATCGAACAGTCACTGAAAAACTAAACTAACAGACAGAAAAGAAAGCGACCAAGCACCGCACTGTCACTATACGGTACACTGATCAAACAAAGGTGAACAATTCAACTATGCACCGCACTGTCACTATACGACACAGTAGTCAAACAGTCATTAAAAACTGCAGTAAACGAAATGCAATAAACGAAAGCAATTCAACCATGCACCGCACTGTCACTATACGGTACATTGGTCGAATGTAAATGAAATCTAATCTAATAATGAAAGCACTCCAACCAGACACCGCACTGTCACTATACGATGCATGGATTGGACAATTTTAATGGCTTGGGTTAGTACATCAGGAACAAGAAATTAAACTAACCTACGAATGCACGACGAACAAATTTAAACAACTAAGCTACAATTAACCTATAGCAATAACATTGCACGTAAACAAACAACTATAGCAAAATAAATATCCAATTAAATGGACTAAATCCAAACATAAGCAATCGGTAATCTCACGATGGCGATAATAAACCGAACAACCCCTCCGGTGGTGAATTACGGATGCGGTCCTAATCCCGGCACCGCAGAAAAGAGCTGAATGCAGAGGGATGCAAACACTGCTCCGGCGACTGTGGATGGCGGAGCTCCTAGTCCAGGTAGCTAGTGGATGGAATGTCGAAGCGGTGCGACCTAATCCCGGTCGCCGGAAGGAATGGAATCGTCGGAACAGTGGTGGAAAATCACTTCACCGGCGGATGACAAACTGAAACTGCCTAATCCCGACAGTTAATGATGGCGGAGAAGAAGCGGCCTAATCCCGATCGCCGGAAAGTAATGGAATCGCCGGTAATAGAGCTGGACTCGTCGGAATCCCGCACTCGCCCCTCTTCCGGTCAGCTGTCCGAATCACGGCATCTGATCGTCCGCCGAGGCTCGCCTGGGATCATCGCCGGCTGTCGGAGGGAAGGTCGCCGGAAGGGACTGCCGGAATGTCGCCGCCGATCGTGGGGAAGAAACTCTGCCGCGCGTAAAAATGGGGAAAAAATGCCTCAGCTCGAGTTGCGCTGCTCGTCGAGATATGGAAGGACCTTCTTCCTGCTTCGCCGCCGGCTTCCTGTGCGATCCCGCCGCCGGAATGGAAACGGAAGAGGACGCCGCCGATCGTGGGGAAGAAACTCTGCCGCGCGTAAAAATGGGAGAAAAAACGCCTCGGCTTGAGTTGCGCTGCTCGTCGAGATATGGAAGGACCTTCTTCCTGCTTCGTCGGCGGATTCCTGTGCGATCCCGCCGCCGGAATGGAAACGGAAGAGGACGCCGCCGTTCGTCGTGAGGAAGGAGACCTTTCTTGAAGTTTCTGCGCCGCCGATTCTGCCTTCTGCACGTCGCCGCCGGCTGCCTGTGCAATCCCGCCGCCGCTGGCACGGCTGCGGAAGAAGCCGCCGGCTCTCGCGAGGAAGACGACCGCCGCCGCGCGTGAAGTTCTCTGTCGAGCTCGTCTCTGCCGATTCTCTTGGAAGCGTGAAGAAGGTTGATTAAATGAATTTTGTGAACCGTCCGATCATTTCGCCCACTCAATCTCGGCCGTTCCTTAGATCTAGGGCTTGATTAATCGATTTAATTGGCTTCATTTGGCTGCTCAATCTAACGGTTGTAATTAATCTGATTTCAAACGGATAGATCTGATCCATCTGAAGGGATAATCGAAATCCAACTGTCCGGATGAACAGACAAGATGTGTAGATCACAATGCACGGGCCTGATCGCTCTAGATTCAGATTAATGGCTCAGAATCGATCAGATCTCATTGGACGATCAGGATTGACTAGATCTGAACTCTTTGATTAAGCTGCTTCTGATCTGGATGAAGGGCTCAGATTAAATCATTTTGAGATGTCCATTACGACCCCAGATGAAGCCATATTTGATCTAACTTGAGTCTAGTCCAGTGGCTCATCTCGATCTCCTACAAATAAAGATAAAATTCACAAATAAGTCCAAAAAATAGGAGAATTTACAAAAAGGTCCAAAATGAATCCAAACTCATAAAACATGCAAATAATCAATAATAAATCACTCGAGAGTATCAAAACAATGATATTAAGGACCAAAATAATACAACAAAATGACAGTTATCAGTGTGTCATGTGCAGACAATTGGGATTGAATCTCAGCCTCTGATAAGTAATTCCTAAACTCTCCCAAGAGGTACTTACCACCACGATAAGATCGTAGTGTCTTGATACTTTTATCTTGATGTTTCTCCACATCAGCCTTGAATTCTTTGAACTTGTTAAAGCATTCAGACTTGTGGCGCATCTGTAAATTTATCCATATCTCAAATAATCATTTATAAAAGAGACGAAATACTCAAAACCACCTCTAGCTTGGATAGACATTGTACCACACAAATCAGAATGAACAAATTCTAACACATCTTTGGCTTTTTACCCTTTGGCCTTAAAAGGCCTCTTGGTCATTTTACCCTCCAAGCAAGATTCACAGATTGGGAAATCTTCCACCACTAATGAACCTAGAGGTCCATCAGCTATCTGTTAGGAATATTGGAACGGCTAGAGGGGGGGTGAATAGCGTCGTTCTCAAGTTGTCGGAAATCGATCGCGTTCGTCTCTACAATTTCGTTAGCGTAGCGGAATATAGATATAATACAATAACGAAATGGACAAGCACACACAAAGACACGAAGATTTAACGTGGTTCAGAACCGCACGGTTCCTACTCCACGGATCGGGTTCGTACGAACCCTAGTGATGCCAATCACACACCACTATAATAATAACTCCTTCTCGGAACAATCCGGAGGCGGAGAAACCTCGTACAATATTATTACAACAATAATCAAGTAGATACAAGCAAATACAATATGGAATACAAATACAAGTAAAGGAAAAACACTTTACAAGAGCTTTGGATTGCTTGATCTTTGATTGCCTTGAACTAGCTTTGAAGGACTGGAAAGCACCAACTTCCCTCTTCAATTTCGCTCAAGAAAATCGCTATCTTTTCCTCCATCACGAGCTCCTTATATAGCTTCAACCTGTGCTGGAAAAGGTTGATCAGTCGACTGATCGGGACCATCAGTCGACTGATGCCACTGTTGTCGTGAGACAACGGCTAGATCCACGCTGGATAAGTCCAACGGATCTACTATCAGTCGACTGATCATACACATCAGTCGACTGATGGAGTCCTCACTCGACCAGTCGAGTCTCGACTCCATTCTGTGGCCGAATTCCCGAGCACCAGTCGACTGATCACACGATCGGGCCGATCGCTGAGCCATCACCGACCGCCCACCTCCGGGCGATCGCTAGGCCATAACCCGCAAATAAACCCTAGTTGACTCGGTCGGTCCGACCGCCACATGACACCCGACCGCACACCTCAAACATGAGGTTTTAACCCAAGTATGGTTCCCCCATACTTGCTAGACCACCCTTAGCCTAGACCTAAGCCTTCTAGCCACCTCCATCAGCCTCACGCCTCTCGGATCCCTCCAAGTCATCAATGACTTATTCATCCATCACGCTAGCCTTGAGGCGCTTCCATCGGCTATGTCATGCTAACGGTGTCTACACCGCCAAGGCACATTGGACTTACGCCGCCAAGACTCCGCTTGGACTTTACGCCGCCAACCATTGGACTTATGCTGCCAAGACTCCCGCTTGGACTTTACGCCGCCAATATCAAACCCTTGGACTTCTCAAATGCCAAGACACAAGCTTGGACTTTCCCTTGCCAACCCATGTTGGACTTTCTATGTCAAGTACTCAAGACTTAGACTTTACCTTGCCAAGACCCATGCTTGGACTTTCCATGCCAACTCATGTTGGACTTTCCATTGCCAAGAACCATGCTTGGACTTTACCAAATGCCAAGTGTCCCACTTGGACTTCCCATGCCAAGTACTCAAGACTTGGACTTTCCCATGATAATTACATTGTCATATATTTTTGTCGAACATTAAAACAACACTCGAATCAAACTCGAGTCCTGGTCAATCGTGACCTGGGCCGATTGCACCAACAATCTCCCCCTTTTTGATGTTTGACAAAAACCAAACAAATCATTTGAGTTAGACCACTAACTCAAATCCCTTACCAATTATCCCAAATTGGTAAACACTCACCAAATGTTCTCCCCCAAACATTCTCCCCCTTTTTGACTAACATCAAAAAGGTTTTCTCTCCAAGGAGGTCAATGTCTCATGTCCCAATGAGATCTTACAATCTCCCCCTTGGTCCAAAAATACCTAGGATGTCTACCATCTTCTTAGTGATAAGTCCCATATCACTCAAGAGAGGCAATCCTATACACTCTCCCAATTTCCAAATTGGGTTTCTAAAAATCCATCAATTTTTCCAATTGATAATATTCTCCCCTTCAACTCCAAGATGGATACCTCCTCCTAAAGGCTTGCTCCCCCTTGACCATTGCACCAACAGTGTCCTTGGGAAGTCCCTAAGCCAATAGGAACTCTAAACCACCAAAATTAAGGTTAGAAATTCAATATAGAACTTTCCAACACCTTAAAATTGATACAAACCCTAAATACTTCTCCTAATCCATATCCAATGGATTTTCACCCTTTATAATGCTACCCAAAGCATATCCTAGGGTTAGGAGTGATTAGGGGCCATAACTGTAGCTGAAATCGGGTTAAACAATCTTGTTTTCCGAATCAAAGCTACCAATGAGTGATTCAGATCAATCGATCGGGCACCTCCATCACGATCGCCACCAATATATTGATCGATAACTAAAATTTCAATTTGATTATCGAGTTGAATTTCAAAAAATCATAACTAATTATACATATATCGAAAAATCACGAAATTTGGTACGTATAATACTTATAACACATACAATCAGTGAAAAATTTTGGAAAAATATTTTTACCATCGAAATAGGAGATTGATACAAAATCCAAAAGTGATTAAAAACTTTAAAGTTTATGCTCACTTTGTATCAATCTTATCAATGGTGATTGCTATCAAAAGATAGGCTTCACCAAGGCTTTTCAAAATGATTTTAAAATGTTTTTGAAAGTCTATTTTGAACCATAATTTATTGGCTAAATAACATAGCTTGTATATTAGCTTTCCTTATGATTCTTGGTGATAATTAGAATAAGTTTGAGTTTATCTAGATGCACTACCCATGCACCTTGAACCTAACTTATTATCCTAGCATCTCACATGTATCTAGGATATATAAATACACATATATGTCAATGTGATGTGAGATGTGGGTTTTGATTCACTTTATCTAGAGTTTCATGCATTTCCTAGGCAACCCTACTTGATTCCCTTATAAATGGGACTTCAAGTCATGCCATAGTCCTTAAATCAATTTCAACCAATTGCCTTAAATGCATGAATGATAATGGCATCAGAAATGACATAAGTAAGCATATGCTCATAATCATGATGTCATGGCATAAGATGAAATTTAAGAACACATGACATCTAAAATAACTCTAAATAATGACATGACATGGTATATGACAGGATGCGATTTCATGTCATGATATATCAACTTTCATAAGCAATACAATTATACAAATACTCATCCAGACACACAAGATTTTCAGAAACAAAAATTTCATTTAACTTAAAAATTGAGTCTTTTACATTCAAAATGGAGATTGGCTATGCTCAATCTCACTACAAAAACTGACAACAACAGAAAATCTAATATCCTCAATATCTAATCGTCTACAGGAGGTGGCGGTGGAGGAGGTCACGACTCGTGGTCCAGCCCGCATCATCTCTAACATATCGAAATGACATCGCCGATGCGGCTCTGGAACTCCTCCATCCGATCCAGACGCGGCGAAGGATGCCGGCCCGCCAATAACTCCGATCCTAGCGTCAACCGACTACTGATAGTCCTGAAATCTGGACTCCAGCCGGCCACGATGATCATCTGATGGACCCACCGCTGATGCATCTGTCGGCATCTGATCGTCCTCATCAGCGGCGTCTACATCCTCGTAGTCCTCTACTGTATCTCTGGGTACTGGAGGAGGCTCTCTGCGTGCCCTGGGTGGTGGTCGTGGCGCCAACTCCATCTGTCCAGCCCCCATCCGTAGCTTTGCTAACGAGAAGTTACGAACTGATATACAGTCGTACACCTCCGATAGCGCTCTCAGAGAACCCCTGTGGATGTTAACCCCTACGTACTCTAGCCATGCTGTGATGATATCACCATATGGCATATGCACTTTCCCTTGGATAGGGGAAGTGAAATGCACAATGCAATGAAACATGTTTAGTGCAAAGTTAATGTCTAACCTATGCCGCATGGCGTATAGAAGAAATAGATGGGGAGGCCGAATCTTGGCCAGACCCCGAGTGACGATAGGAAGAAAACACCCAACAATGACCTTGTAAAGGACATTGTCAGGTGCAGATAACTCAGTGATAGGGAATAAGTTTTGGGCCGGTGGACGAGGATAACCAAAGATATGCTCATGCATGGACTCCATAGAGATATTGTCAAAGGGCTCGGGTAAAGGAAAATCCATGGTAGGGAAAAAGATAAAGGTATCATCTGAGGGCCTACACTCGAGAAACTCCTGCAGTATCGCAGGAGTGAACTCTAACTCGCATTTTACAATGCGAGTAGTGTAGGTAGGACCGTCATCCACCTTTTTTAGGTTTTGATAAAATTCCTTAAGAAGGTCATCATTAATTGGATGCGTGCATAAGACGACTTTCATGAGATTGTAGTATGCAATTAATTCTATGATGTCACTACAATGGCGGTTGAAAAAGTCCCTATCGATGTACCTAACCAACATAGGCTGGTACAATCGAGATTCACCCTCGGGTGGATCATTCCTATGGGCTCTCCTATTATGAATGCAATGTAATGATATGACATGCAAGGACATAATACATGATTAGATAGAAACTAAATTATAACGGAAAGGAAAATTAGGGCTTGGGTAAAAAGATTGTTACTTAGGCGCCATTTGGAGGTGTGGCCGGAGGGAAAACTCAGATGTTACTGGGGGGTCGTCGGAAAATTCGCCGGAGACGCCGGAACCCTAATCGGAACAAGGAACCAACCCTAGAATGAGTGAAATGAGGCTTGAAATAAGTGAACTAAGGTAAAATAGGGCTCATCTAACAAACCTAACACCTTGGGCGGCTGGCACGGCCGGAAGGATCGTCGGAGAACAAGAATGGCGATCGGAGAAGGAGAGAAGAACGAAGGCACGTCGAGTGAAGACGTCGAACCCTAGCGGTTCGGCGTTATAAAATCGTGATGCAGTCGACTGATGTGCAGCATCAGTCGACTGATCGCGGTTTATTACCGGGTTTACCGAGCCGGCAGTCGACTGCTCCGGCTCGGCAATCGACTGCTGAACCTTCTGTGACGTGCTACAGTAGCATCGGGCCGATCGATGTTGCTCATCACGACCGATGTGCGATCACTCGATCGATGACCCTCACCTCGGTGAATATACCATCCGACCGATGTATCCCATCGATCGATCGATGTTCAATGATCGAGTCATGAAGCCAAAGATCGACTCGAGATGACCGATCGTATCGTGCTACATGTTATCATCCGATCGATATCTGATTTCCAGTTCTGAAATTCTGAAAATCTCGATTTCTTCATCTAATTAATCCATTTTATCATGTTTATTCTTGTATATCGAATATATTGATGTTACACTTACATTCATGTATTCGTTAATGTATTTTAATGTTTTATTTCATTTTTACAAACATTAACATTCAATGATTTCCAAATCCTAACATCTCACCCTTTCTAAGTGTTGAAATACACAATAAAGTTAAAAGACTTGTTTTGTGAGATGCAATCCATCCTAGACATTCATTCGATGCAAACATATGGTAAAACATATGAAGCATGGTGAGTACAATACATCAAGTTGTGTGACACTTGAGTATCACTCTTGATGTTACTTTTACATGAACTTTTGAAGTGTGCCAACAATCAAAGTTACACACTATGATCTCTAAATCTAGATTGTGCCAATTTTGATCATTTTATCAAACTTCTCAATTAGTATTGGCACATCCTAGACCCACCTAGCGTGAATCAATCATGCTCTTAGGAACCCAAAACCGATTTGAGCTCCTAGGGTTAATTAGGTATTCCTTAGGGATAACATCCCTAGATACCTTCCTAATGACCTTCCTAGGCTTATTAGCCTTGGTCATTTTGGTCTTGCCTAGGTTGACTCTAGGAGTAACTCCCCTTGCAACCTTCTTAGTGGCCACCCTAGGTTTCTTAGAAACCTTGGCCACTAGGCACAACCCTTGGTCAACTCTAGGGATGACTTCCCTATTGACCTTGGTCTTCCTAGACTTAGTTAGTGTTCCATAGTCAAATGGAACACTTAGATAAGTTACCTTGGACTTAGGTTTGTGACCCAAACCATTCTTGCCCTTGGTTGAATTTTGACTCTTAGGTCCTAGATGTTGACTTTGACTTCTTGACCTAGGAGTTTGACCATTAGACCCTTTAAAATGATTTTGCATAGTGTTGAGGGTCTTCTCAAGTTTTTCAAGCCTTGACCTCAAGGCTTGGTTTTCTAATTCTAATTGCCCAATTTTAGAATTTTGATTTAAATTTTGGGCATTTGACTTCCTTGGCATACGCCTAGTCCATTTTGGATTAACACCTAGATGTTCTTGTATTTTCTTAATAGATTCCCTAGGTATGGTTTTTCTAGGGACATTAGTCCCAAATTTCTCCTTATTACTAAAATGGACACTTTTAGCTCCTAATAAAAAACATTTATTCCTATTAGCATGCTTTTCATAAATTACAGGAGAATTTAAATTCCTAGCATGCTTTTTAACATTTAAATTAGAAGATGCACTACTAAAGTGTACCTTAGGGTTAACCTTAGCCCTACTTGTGATGCTTCTTCTTGGGTCTTTTTCCTCCCCCTAGAGCATTGACTTCTATAATGCCCCTTTTGATGGCACTTGAAGCATATAATATGCTCCTTGCTCTTTTGACTTGGGGAACCGGCATCCTTTGACTTTTGTTGACTTTTGGGCGCCGGAGAAGCTTTCCTAACTTTCTTTGGGCATTTGCTCTTGTAATGCCCATACTCCCTACATTCAAAGCACATTATAGGATTTTTATTGGAAGATAAAGTGTTTAAGTTACCTAGGGTGGTGGTAGGTGCCGGAGTTGAATTTTGAGCTTCCTCATCTTGATCGGATGTTGAAGGCTCTTCTTGAGGTTGCTCCGGTGTAGAGGATGGTCTCTCCTCCTCAATCCTAGAAGTAGATGCTTCTTCCATCTCTTCTACTTCTTCTTTCTCCGATCCGGAAGTTGACTCCATCTCAACTTCCGATTCCTCACTTTCACTTGAGGAAGAACTCTCCTCATGGAATCTTGCCAATTTTCTCCATAGCTCCTTGGCATACATGTAATCCCCTAGCTTGCACAAAACATCATTAGGGATTAAATCTTCCAAAAGTTTCGTTACCTTAACTTCGGTCTTGAGCTTTTGACGTTGCTCTTGGGTCAACTTTTTCAATTTTAGGACATTCCCCTTCTTATCCCTAGGGGGTTCAAGGCTTTCAACGAGGATGAACCAATCCTCTATGTTCATCATCAAGAATGTTTCCATTCTTGCTCTCCACGCCGGAAAATCTTCTGGATCATATGGAGGTGGAGTATTGATATCCCATCCAAGCTTGTCTTGGAATTCCATCTTCACCCTCTAGCCTTGCTTAGTCCGTAGAATGCCCGGCTGATACCACTTGTTAGGAATATTGGAACAGCTAGAGGGGGGGGGGTGAATAGAGTCGTTCTCAAGTTGTCGGAAATCGATCGCGTTCGTCTCAACAATTTCGTTAGCGTAGCGGAATATAGATATAATACAATAACGAAATGGACAAGAACACACAAAGACACGAAGATTTAACGTGGTTCGGAACTGCACGGTTCCTACTCCATAGATCGGGTTCGTACGAACCCTAGCGATGCCAATCACACACCACTATAATAATAACTCCTTCTCGGAACAATCCGGAGGCGGAGAAACCTCGTACAATATGATTACAACAATAATCAAGTAGATACAAGCAAATACAATATGGAATACAAATGCAAGTAAAGGAAAAACACTTTACAAGAGCTTTGGATTTCTTGATCTTTGATTGCCTTGAACTAGCTTTGAAGGACTGGAAAGCACCAACTTCCCTCTTCAATTTCGCTCAAGAAAATCGCTATCTTTTCCTCCATCACGAGCTCCTTATATAGCTTCAACCTGTGCTGGAAAAGGTTGATCAGTCGACTGATCGAAACCATCAGTCGACTGATGCCACTGTTGTCGTGAGACAACGGCTAGATCCATGCTGGATAAGTCCAACGGATCTACTATCAGTCGACTGATCATACACATCAGTCGACTGATGGAGTCCTCACTCGACCAGTCAAGTCTCGACTCCATTCTGTGGCCGAATTCCCGAGCACCAGTCGACTGATCACACGATCAGTCGACTGCTTGAGCCATCAGTCGATTGTCCACCTCTGGCAGTCGACTGCTAGGCCATAACCCGCAGTCAAACCCTAGTTGACTCAGTCCAGTCGACTTGCACACCTCAAACATGAGGTTTTAACCCAAGTATGGTTCCCCCATACTTGCTAGACCACCCTTAGCCTAGACCTAAGCCTTCTAGCCACCTCCATCAGCCTCATGCCTCTCGGATCCCTCCAAGTCATCCATGACTTGTTCATCCATCGCGCTAGCCTTCAGGCGCTTCCATCGGCTATGTCATGCTAACGGTGTCTACACCGCCAAGGCACATTGGACTTACGCCGCCAAGACTCCGCTTGGACTTTACGCAGCCAACCATTGGACTTATGCTGCCAAGACTCCCGCTTGGACTTTACGCCGCCAATATCAAACCCTTGGACTTCTCAAATGCCAAGACACAAGCTTGGACTTTCCCTTGCCAACCCATGTTGGACTTTCCATGCCAAGTACTCAAGACTTGGACTTTACCTTGCCAAGACCCATGCTTGGACTTTCCATGTCAACTCATGTTGGACTTTCCATTGCCAAGAACCATGCTTGGACTTTCCATTGCCAAGAACCATGCTTGGACTTTACCAAATGCCAAGTGTCCCACTTGGACTTCCCATGCCAAGTACTCAAGACTTAGACTTTCCCATGACAATTACATTGTCATATGTTTTTGTCGAACATCAAAACATCACTCAAGTCAAACTCGAGTCCTGGTCAATCGTGACCTGGGCCGATTGCACCAAAACTATCAACCTTTGAATTCTGCTTAGGTTAATATGATCAAGCCTAAGATGCCAAAGATATATTTGGTTCATCTTCAAAGGTTCTTTTCTCATATTAAAATTAGAAGATGAGTTATTAACTTCTATTTGCATCTGGGAGCTTTTGGTTCAAGTGTGTATAAATTTCTTATCAATGCACCCGAACAGATAATCTCCCTATTCCTTTTTATAACAACTCTATCATTAAAAGAAATAGAATATCCATTCATAAACAATTTAGAAACTAAAATTAAATTCTTTCTAAATAAAGGTACATAAAGGCAATTCTTAAGAACCAAAACTTTATTTTTCTCAAAAGATAAATAAACGTCTCCCACTGCAACAGCCGCCACCTTTGTGGCATCGCCCATGTATACGGTAATCTCCCCCTCAGCCAGTCGTTTGATTTCCTGGAACCCCTGCAAAGTATTGCAGACATGATCAGTGGCTCCCGTATCTACACTGTTGGTGCAATTGACCCAGGTTGACTCGAGTTTGACTCGAGCATTACTTTGATAGTATTTTGATGATAGACAAAACTCATGATATGGGATTATCATGGGAAAGTCCAACATGGAGTTGACATGGAAAATCCAAGCATGGAGCTTGGTGTGGGAAAGTCCAACATGGAGTTGGCATGGAAAATCCAAACATGGGGCTTGGTGTGGGAAAATCCAAAGCAATGCGAAGCCGTGCACTTGATGCTTGGTGAGAAATGCATTGCGAAGCCGTGTGCTTGGTGCATGTGGGAAGTCTTGAGGACTTGGCAAGTTCACTAGGCTCGGGGTCCTTGAGTCGGTGAAGGATGACATTGCGAAGTCGTGCGCTTGGTGCATCCGAGGGACCGTCGGACGGGGAGTGAATGGGGTGAGACCAAAGGGAAGCATACTTCGAGGGCAAGAGACGCGAAGGATGGCGTTGCGAAGCCGTGTGTTTGGCAAATCCGAGGGACGTAGGCTGAGGGAAGAGAGCTTCGGTGGGAACTCCATGAGGGATAAGATGGACTTGGCCAAGTGACTAAGACTGAGTGTCAGAGGCTCAAACTTGATGTTTGAGGGTTTACCCGACGATCGGATGCTCAAACAACTTGGTGATTGAGGTTTTGCCCGACATCAGTCGACTGGCATAGGTGCCGATTCGACTGATCCAAGTCGACTAGGGTTCGACTGGTGTTAGACTGCAGTTTTGTGGCTGGCAGTCGACTGCCATGGATTGGCAGTCGACTGATGTTGACAGCAGTTGACTGCCGAGGGATGGCAGTCGACTGATGGGAATGTCGCGAGCACAGAACACTTCGTAACCGACTGGGAAGTCGACTACTAGGTCACCGGTCGACTGCCATGGACTGGCATTCGACTGGTAGGTGATCCGTTGGAACTTATCCAACGTGGATCTGGCCGTTGTGAGACAACGACTACAGGGGCAGTCGATTGAGGCCTTTTGGCAGTCGACTGCTGGGCGTGAAAATAGCTTGATGCAGGGTATAAATGGAGCTCAAGTGGGAGGATTTCGCCAAGACTTTAAGGAAGCTATTGGAGGGGGAATTGTTGCTGCATTCCAGTTTTTCAAGAGCCATCCAAAGCAAGCAACAAGAAAGGGTTCAAAGCAAAGAGTTTGTAAAGTGTTCTTTACTTGTATTTCTTAGTGTCTTTGTATTTCTTGTAGTATTACTATTGTAATAGCTTGTGAAAGGTTTCTCCACCTTCGACGTATAGTCGAGAAGGAGTTTAGTTAGTGTCGTGTGCATAACTAGAGCTCGGTGAGCTCGCTCGTGGAGTAGGAACCATTCGGTTCCGAACCACGTATATCGTGTGTGCGTATGCTTGTATTGTTGTTAGTATTATTATTGTTTCTATTGTTTCCGCTGCCTAACGACAATCGTAGGAAAGCAACGCAACGAGAACGAACAAATTCCACTGTCGAACGATTGAGGGCTATTCACCCCCCTCTAGCCAGCCAACCACATCGATCCCCTACAAGTGGTATCAGAGCCAAGGTGCTTGTCAAGGACTTGCCGCCTACACAAGCACTACAAGATGGCCGGCTACAACATCCATCCACCAAAATTCGATGGAGATTTTGCTTGGTGTAATAAATGGATGGAGGTATATTTTGAAACCAATTTCGATTTCATGTTAATCATTGAAAATGGTTTTGAAGTGCCTAGGGACAAAGAAAACAAGCCACTAGAAAAATCAAAATGGACCAAGGACCAAATGAAGGATTTCAAGACAAATCTCGAGGTAATTAAATTGCTTAGTGATTTGATTCCTAACCATATTTGGTCTAGGCTAGGAAATTTTAGGGATGCAAAGGAATTGTGGAAAAAGGTGGTTGAATTCCACAAGAATCCCGAATCGGCACAAGTGGAGAAGAATATCGTGGAAGAATTGCCATCCACATTCGAAGATGTGGATGATTTGGTGGAAACCTCCACCTCTAGCATTGAGGGGGAGGAGAGGCAATCTTCCATCGCGGAGCAAGAATAAGAAACATCCACATCCGGGAGAAGTGAAGATCAAGAAGAGGCTTCCTCCACCTCCCTAGGTAACTCAAGTATTATAATTTTAAATAAAGATCATATAATATGCTTTGAGTGTAGGGAGAAAGGGCATTACAAGAGCAAATGCCCTAAATTGGCTAAGAAAAAGGCATCGACACCAAAAGTCAACCCAAAGTCAAAGGATGCCGGAGTCCCCATAACTAGAAGCAAAGAGCACATTGTGTGCTTTAAATGCAATCAAAAGGAGCACTACCGAAGCCAATGCCCTAGGGAGAGGAAGAAAGGGCAAGAGAGTGTATCTCATATAGGGGGGGCTTTCAAAGCTAACTCTAAGGTAAATTTAAATAATGCACCTTCTATTTCTAAAGTTAAAAAGCATGCTAAAAATTATTTTAGTTCTCTTGCAATTATAAATGAAAAGCATGCTAGTAGAAATAATAAGGTTTATTGTTTAGGTGCTAAGCATGTTAGTTTCTCTAAGGACAAACCTAGGACCAATAACACTAGACCAATCTTGCCTAGGGAGTCAATTAGGAGAATTGAAGAAAATTTGGATGATAATCCCAAGAAATCTAGACATATACCTAAGAAGAAGAACATTTCCCAAAAGATAAATGAAAATTCAAAATTGGGAAAATTAGAGCTAGAAAACCAAGCCTTGAGGTCAAGGCTAAAAAAACTTGAGAAGACCCTAGCAATAATCACAAATTCGGTTAAGGGGTCTAATGTACAAAAGTCAAGGTCTAGGAAACAAGAACTGTCTAAGGCCAAGAAAGGTTTGGGTCACAAACCTATGCCCTATCACAATGCTCCATTTAATTATGGAACAACATCTAGGTCTAGAAAAACCAAGGCTAATAGGGAAGTCATCCCTAAGTCTAACCATAGTATGTGTCTAGTGGCTAAGACCTCAAAGAAATCAAATGTAGCCACTAGGAAGGTCATTGGGGGAGTTACCTCTAGAGTTGACCTAGGAAAGACCCATTTGACTAAGGCTTCAAAGCCTAAAAGGGTCATTAGGAAGGTATCTAGGGAAGTTATCCCTAGTGAATACCTTGTTAACCAAAGGAGCTCCAATAGGTATTGGGTTCCTAGCAGCGTGATCGATTCACGCTAGTTGGGTTAGGGTGTGTCAACCCTAAGTGGATGGGTAGTTAACCTAGCCATGGTGAGTTGACACATTAGGATGTGCCAATATGCTTTAAGAAGTTAAAAAATGATTAAATTGGCACAATTAGGTCTTAGAGGTATTGGGTTCCTAGCAACATGATCGATTCACGCTAGTTGGGTTAGGGTGTGTCAACCCTAAGTGGATGGGTAGTTAACCTAGCCATGGTGAGTTGACACATATGTGCCAATATGCTTTAAGAAGTTGAAAAATGATTAAATTTGCACAATTAGGTCTTAGAGGTATTGGTGTGCCATTTTGGGTTTTTGGCACACTAGGGGGAATGATGGTATTAAGGCAAAATGGGGTTAATTCCTAGAAATGGCATTTTGGATTTAACACTTAGGTATTTTATACCTTAAGTATATTTTACTTGCCATGATTTATTTGCCTCGCCATGTCATGACATCATCTTCATTTTTATCTCTAAAAATGTCATGATCATGTTTAGACTTCTTCTTTATATGTCATGTATGCTAAAATGTCATTCACATGCCATGACATCATGATTTTGGCATATGCTTTTATCTATATCATATTTATGTCATAATCATCATCATGCATATAACTAAAATGAAATTAAGGACCATGGCATAGTTTGATGGGAATCAAAGAATATTGCCTAGAAATATGCATGAGACCATTAAAAAACAAAAACCCACATCTCACTAGATTAAATGACTTGTATGTGTTTTACACATCTAGATACAAGTGAGATGTTTAGGAAAAATGAATTAAAGGTTTCAAAAACATTTTGAAAACATTTAGAAAAACCTTGGTGAAGCCTATCTTTTGATAGATATCACCATTGAATGGGATGATACAAAGAGCGCTCTTTATTGAAGATTTTCTTAGCTTTTTGACTTTGTGTCAATCTCTTAATATATGGGCAAAATATTTTTCACCCATAATGATTGTGATAAGTAATATACATACCAAATTTTAAGATTTATCAACTTATGTATATTTACTTATGAATTTCGAAAAGTCTTTTCTGAAATTCAGAAAACTGCAAATGCAGTTATCAGTCGAGTGCCATGGTGGCTAGTCGACTGATGGGGGTGGCAGCCAATTGATTTTTGAATTCAGTCGACTGCCTAAGCTGATTTCGGGTAAACCTTGTTGGTTAGGCCCATGTTCAGCTAGGTTAAGGTCCCCTAACCACTCCTAACCCTAGTATATGCTTGGGAGAGCATTAGAAAGAGTGGAAATCCATTGGACATGGATTAGGAGAAGGGTTTAGGGAGAGCATCAATTTTAAGGTGGATGAGAGTTCATTGTTGAACTTTACCTTAATTTTGATTGGTCAAATGTTTCTAGTGGCTTAGGGACTCTCCAAGGACATTGTTGGTGCAATGGTCAAGGGGGAGCAAGCCTCTAGGAGGAGGTATCCATCATGGGAAGATGGATGTGTATTTCCTCATGGGAGGAAAATTGGGATGTCTCTCTTAAGTGATATGGGATCACTAGAAAGATTAAGGGCATGCCAAGGGGAAGATTGTAAGATCTCATTGGGATATGAGACATTGAAACCCTTGAGGACCTTTTTGATGTAATGTCAAAAAGGGGGAGAAGTTACCAAGTTACCAATTAGGGTTCGTTGGAATTCTAATTGGGATATGAGAATTGCCAATATGGGAGAATTGGTAGACTTGAGATGGTAGTTTTGTCAATCATCAAAAAGGTGGAGATTATTGGTGCAATCGGCCCAGGTTAACTCGAGTTTGACTCGAGCAGTACTTTGATAGTATTTTGATGATAGACAAAACTCATGACATGAGATTGTCATGGGAAAGTCCAACATGGAGTTGGCATGGAAAATCCAAGCATGGAGCTTGGTATGGGAAAGTCCAACAAAGAGTTGGCCTGGAAAATCCAAGCATGGGGCTTGGTGTGCGAAAATCCAAAGCATTCAAAGTCGTGCGCTTGGTACTTGGTGAGAAATGCATTGCGAAGCCATGCGCTTGGTGCATGTGGGAAGTCTTGAGGACTTGGTAAGTTCACTAGGCTCGGGGTCCTTGAGTCGGTGAAGGATGGCATTGCGAAGCCGTGCGCTTGGTGCATCCGAGGGACCGCTGGACGGGGAGCATATGGAGTGAGACCAAAGGGAAGCATACTTCGAGGGCAAGAGACGCGAAGGATGGCATTGCGAAGCCGTGCGCTTGCCGCATCCGAGGGACGTAGGCCGAGGGAAGAGAGCTTCGGTGGGAACTCCATGAGGGATAAGGTGGACTTGGCCAAGTGGCTAAGACTGAGTGTCGGAGGCTCAAACTTGATGTTTGAGGGTTTACACGACGGTCGGATGCTCAAACAACTTTGTGTTTGAGGTTTTGCTTGACATTAGTCGACTGGCATCGGTGTCGGTTCGACTGATCCATGTCGACTAGGGTTCGACTGGTGTTAGACTGCAGTTTTGTGGCTGGCAATCGACTGCCATGGATTGGCAGTCGACTGCCGAGAGATGGCAGTCGACTGATGGGAATGTCGCGAGCACAGAACACTCCGTAACCGACTGGGAAGTCGACTACTAGGTGACCAGTTGACTGCCATGGACTGGGAGTCGACTAGTAGGTGATCCGTTGGAACTTATCCAATGTGGATATGGCCGTTGTGAGACAACGACTACAGGGGCAGTCGACTGGGGCCTTTTTGCAGTCGACTGCTAGGCGCGAAAATAGCTTGATGCAGGTTATAAATGGAGCTCAAGTGGGAGGATTTCGCCAAGACTTTAAGGAAGCTATTTGAGCGGAATTGCTGTTGCATTCCAGTCCTTCAAGAGCCATCCAAAGCAAGCAACAAGAAAGGGTTCAAAGACCAGAGTTGTAAAGCATTCTTTACTTGTATTTCTTAGTGTCTTTGTATTTCTTGTAGTATTATTGTTGTAATAGCTTGTGAGAGGTTTCTCCACCTCCGATGTGTAGTCGAGAAGGAGTTTAGTTAGTGTCGTGCGCATAACTAGAGCTCGGTGAGCTCGCCCGTGGAGTAGAAACCATTCGGTTCCGAAGCACGTATATTGTGTGTTTTTGCGTATGCTTGTATTGTTGTTAGTATTATTATTGTTTCTATAGTTTCCGCTGCGTTAACGACAATCGTAGGAAAGCAACACAACGAGAACGAACGAATTCCACCATCGAGCGATTGAGGGCTATTCACCCCTCTCTAGCCGGCCAACCACATCGATCCCCTACATACACACCAGGTGCTGGTAGATAGACCCGCTAAACATGTTTCAACGACTAGACCAAAAGATATACCTTTGTTCTGCTTGCGGTTGGGGCAGTCCTTCTTCCAGTGTCCAGTCTGCTTACAAGTGAAGCACTTGCCTTTCGACTTCTTCACTCCTCCCTGAGTTCCTCCTATCGCCTTTGCCCCAGCTTGTTTCTTCTTCTTCTTGCCTATCGGCTTAGAAGTAGAAACCTTTTGGGTAACCATGGCATGCGCCTGAGCAATCTGGCGAAATAGCCCCTCTGCCACCTGGAGTTCTGCCAGAAGCTTCGCCAATGAATACAACCTCTTTTTCATGTTGTAGTATAGGCGAAACTGCTCAAAACTCCTAGGTAGAGATTGGAGAATGATATCGACCTGGGTTTCTCCATCGATCTCAGCTCCAAGGACTTCCAACTCATTTAAATGAGTCATCATCTTGAGAACATGATCCCTCACGGGTGTTCCCTCAATCATGGTGGTCATTATCAAGTTCCTCATGGCTTCCTACCTAGCAACCCGATTCTGGTGTCCGAAAAGTTATTTGAGATTGAACATCATGTCATAAGCAGTGGGCATGGCTTGATGATGATATTGAAGTACATTTGACATAGATGCCAAAATGTAACACCACGCCATCTCATCAGCCTTAATCCACTTCTTATAACTCTCCTTCTCCTTTTCTCCAGAATCATCTACAGGCTTAGGAGGGCACTCTTCGAGGAGTACATATTTGTATTCCTCAGCAGTCAAGACAATGTCAAGATTCCTCTTCCAATCAACATAGTTGGGTCTAGTAAGTTTATTCTCTTTCAGTATCACAGCAAGTGGGTTGAAAGTCATTTTGAAAGAAAATCTAAGAATCACATAGATCAAAACATTAGATTTCAAAAAATTATTGATTCCTCAAACAATAAAATTTTAAAATCAACCAACACCTCAAAACACCAAGAATATCGTATGCCACGATAGTGTGGACGTATACGAATTCAACATTTGTAAGAGGAGGTTTTACCCATTAATTTTACTATCTTGTCAACCTAACTTTTTGACAAGTAAAATTAATAGTTGGTTCCTCTTTGGCCCTACAAATAAAAGCAGTGACTCCGATGGGGAGGATACTTATATTTGTATCTAAGTGTTCACCATTACTCGGTACCAAGGTAATTATCTCGGGTTATGTGCCTTCCGATGGGGAAGTACACATGCTCCTTAATAATTTCCTAAAACCATATTTGTCCTTGTGATCCGCAAACAAACTCATCCGATGGGGAGGAAGGCACTCAGAGTCGACGCGCAAGTTTGTTTGCATCACATGTCAAATCGTAATGGAGGTCGTGGGAATTTATAAAAATATCCCTCTCCCACATAGTAATTTGAAATTGAGGAATTTTATACCCTACGACATGCATATCAAACAATAAGCAATAAATATGAAAAATAAAATTTTTCCAACTATTATGGATTTTGTCTTCAATATGTCTCCCGTCGTATCGTCATCTCGTCCACTCCTATGCCATGTACGAGCCTCCGTAGATCCGAGCCGAGACTAAATATTTTAATTTACATCCATCGATCCTATACTCCACGAGGGAGTGTACATGAAATCTAGATCGAAAGTAAACTAAAACAAAAAGAGTGGCTAAACAATGTCGTATCTAATTTACAAAAAGTTAAATACTAGCCTCGTCAACCCCGAGGATTCAACAAAGTATACAATTACACATATACAATCACATACACACATATGACCATAATAGTTGGATCCTATGCCTACAACCAAAGAGTTAACCTACGCATATCCTACTATTATCCGACACATAATATATGAAAAGTGCATAAAAGTAATCGAATCCTAAACATACAAAACCGGAAACCGTGGCTCTGATACCACTTGAAGATTTTGCCCGGAAGCTCTGATACCACTTGAAGGTAGGAAACTTCGCTTCCCACATAAACTCGGTCGCTTGTTCATGGCAATCCCTTCTACGTCCCCGGAAAAACAAAATTTATCCTTGACAAGAGGGATTACCCAAGCAACCATTTCATCGTCGCGCTATTCGATTAGAGTAGTCACTTGAACAAACTTGTTGTTCAAGCAACCAAACTCTATTCTACGAATAGTCACGGAATAGACGATGTACGGATCGTCGACTTTTGTGTTTATGTTCGGGGTCCAAGTTATATTAGCTACAAAACAGATTATATCATGCATATATAATTGACAACAATCATAAACATGTTACATAAGAAAATAGACAAGTATTATACCTCTCGATCTTCTATCGTATGTCCTTCCTCCATTTGGACGTCGTGTGGGCGACGATCTACCAAAAGTTGAAGCTCCTTGATCACCAATCTTCATTCCTTGCTCGCTCCAAACAAGAGGAAGACTAAGAAACAAAACACTTCTCCTTCTTTCAACCAACCACCAAGCTCCAAGCTTGGTTCTTGTCGTCGGCCAAGAAGGAGAAGAAGAATAAGATGGAAACCGGCCAAGACTCCAAGGGAAGACCTTAAGTCTTGTTTCCACCGGCCAAGGAGAAGGAGAAGGGTTGGTTTGGACACTGACCAAGGGAGGGAAGGGCTGTATGGGCGCCGGCCACCAAGGAAGAAGAAGAAGATAAGGAAAACATTTCTTTATTTGGTGCCGGTAACACCTAAACCCTAATCCCTAATGCTTTCCGCCCCTTGCCCTAATCCTATCTCTAATGGGATTTTTCTTGCCGCCCACCCACTCCTCTCCTTTTATAGAGTTAGGTATAAGCCTTGTTTTAATCTCCACCATTGGTTCTAGGGATTTAATCTCAACCGTCGGATCTAGAGATTTAATCTCAACCGTCGAATCTAGAGATTTAATCTCTACCTTTGGATCTAGAGTTTTGTTTTCATCCATTGGATCTTGGCTTCATGAGGTTTTAATAGGCTATAATAGGGACCATGAGGAGGAGTTGGATCTTGGCTAACCAATGGATCAAGGCCACATAAAGTCCGATCCATTAATGATAATCCAATCCACTAAAGGATTATCATTGATCTACCTCACCAACCCCCATAAGTTAATATGGGCTCCATATATTATTTGTACATTTTCCTCCCCATGTTTAAGATCTCGAATGTCCGTCGATTAATTAATTTACTAACCATTAATTAATCAACATCTAACTCCATGAGTAGTACCACTCAACCTTTTCATCATGCCGGACCAAGTCCACCTACAGGGTTTACATGATGAACCTTATGAGCTCCTCAAGGGGACATCATCATCCTAATATATAGGACACGATTTCCTCCTATAATCAACGGCACACCATATAAATAATATCATTTCCTAACTTACCGAGTCTATCGATTTAATCTATAAATCTCTCTCATTGGTAAATCAAAGAAATGAATACTAAGTATATGTGTCCGTTATTATATCGGGATTAAGAGTATGTACAATATAATATCTGAGGTCCTATTCGATTATGTAGTCAGCAATAAATCGAATCACCTCTAAGTTGGTCCTGCTCAATACACACAAAGTGTACTAGTGTGATTCTATGGTCAAGACAAACCAATACCAAATCACACTACAACCATACCAATGGTTTGTCCAAAGTCATCTCGGTTGTGAGCCTTTACTTATACTTTACAAGGAGTCGATAACATGAACTCCCGTGTGACACCACACACCATGTTATCTACAATGTAATGTATTAGACAATATGCATCACCATAAATATGCAAACAATGATCATGTGATTCTTATTTCAAAATAAATATGTTCATACAAAAGATAGACTTTTTAGTATACATCCCAACAGGTTGCTAATTTGTTTAAGGAATTTTGGGTTATTTAATGGAGTGAAGGGGTCTCTTATATTCTTTTATTGATATGTGTTATTTTATATGAAACTAATTTAGCCTCTGTGCCTACTATAATAGTTTATTAGCTAGATATGTTATTTTTCTCCACGAGGAACTATAACGCCTTTATATGGTATATGTAAATATTCTCATGACTCTCTTATAAAAGCCTATTGGGCTAGATAATTATTTTTCCCCATGGGGAACTATAACACCAGCTATAATGGGCAAGTAAAATGCTAACAGGGCTCAACCCCCCTACAGTATTCTAAGGCATAAATGCCTCTTACAACATTTAAGGCATAAATGCCTCATTTAATATCATAGGTATAAACATCTTATATATTAGTCATGGGGCAGTGCCTCATATAGTATGCAGGGATCAATGTCTGCTATGTCAGTATGATAGATGTGGTTGTGGGAAGTTAATATGATAGGGTTTGCGCATTCATGAGAACTTGTAAAACTTTATTCGACTTTGCTCTTCAGTTTTACTAAAGAGGGAGAACTTATAATGAGTGTGGGGTCTTTTTAAGTTAAGGCAGAGAAATTTTTTGTTGTAGACACTTATAAAACTTCACTCAACTTCGCTCTTCAGTTTTACTAAAGAGGGGGAACTTATGATGGGGTCGGGGTTTCTAGAGCAGTATAAATATTTCTAGGACAGAGTGGTCAGTTCCAGAGAAGTATATGTATCCTCATGGTAGTATGTGTAGTTCCAGGGCAGTATGAGTATTTTACAAAGTAGTGTGATAAGTTTCATAGCATTATATGTATCTTCAGGACTGAATGTGTAGTTCCAGAGCAGTATGAGTTTTTTCTAGAGTAGTGTGCTCAGTTCTAGAGCAGTATGTGTATCTCCAAGGTAGTATATGCAGTTCCAGGATGGTGTGGGTTTTTACAGAGCGGTATGTTTGATTACAGAGTAGTATGTTCAGTTCGAGAGCAATGTGATCAGTTCCAGAGCAGTATGTATAGTTTCGGAGCAGTATGGGTATTTACAAAAGCAGTATGGGTATTTCCAGTGCAGTGTCATCAGTTCCAGAGCAGTATATGTAGTTCCAGAGTAGTACATGTATTTACAGAGCAGTATGTTTAGTTCTAGAACAGTACCTATACTTAAAGAGCAGTATGTTTAGTTCCAAAGCAGTACGTGTATTTACACAGCAGTATGTTCAGTTCTAAAGCAGTCTTTGTAGTTCTAGGGCAGTGTGTTTCCAGGGGAGTATATTCAAATTCCAAAGTAGTTAATGTATTTCTCGAGCAGTATATCTAATTTTCAAGCAGTATGTGTATTTCCTGAGCAATATGTCTAATTCTCTGGTGGTATGTGTGTTTTTCGAGCAGTATGTGTATTTCCCGGGCAGTAGTTGAAATTTCTAAGGATGGATGTACAATGCTCGAAAGGAAGGTGCAGCATAGGCAGACTAGGTTATGTATTTCTCGAGTGGTATATGTATTTTTCGAGGGATATGTCTAAGTCCAAGGTAGTATGTGTATTTCTCGAGCAATGAATGTAATTTCCGAAGGTGGGTGTGTAGGACTCGGAAGGAAGGAGCAACATGGGTAGAGCGATTCATGTACTTTCCAAGAAGTATCTGTATTTGTCTAGTAGTATGTCTAATTCCCGAGCGGTATGTGTATTTCTCGAGCAGTATGTGTATTTCCCGAGTAGTAGTTGGAATTTCCGAGGATGGATGTACAATGCTCGGAAGGAAGGTGCCGCATAGGCAGACCAGTTTATGTATTTCTCGAGTGGTATATGTATTTTCCGAGCGATATGCCTAACTATAGGGCAGTATGTGTATTTCCCGAGTAGTGAGTGCAATTCCTGAAGGTGGGTGTGAAGTCCTCGGAAGGAAGGAGCAGCATGGGCAGATTCATTCATGTACTTTTTGTTAGTTATAGCCCTAGAACCAATCATGTGATGGTTGAATAGGGAACATTTTGTATCATATTCTATAAAGGAAAAGGATTGGTTATTATATTTACGTCTTGCTTGTGCCAGCTAAATTAAATATAATAATGCCCTAGAAAAGTAGGTTCTTATCTACAGCACATCAATTGGCAGAATTGATTATGAGAGGCTGTAGAGAACACTTTCCTAAATGTTCCTAGTCAAGTATTAATATGCAAGGGCAATATTAATACATAAAGACTAGCATGTAGGTCAATTGATGACTTGATCTCACCAGTCATGGATATATGATATCAAGTTGACACATGGGTATATATTAGAGAATATATACTGAATTGACCCGCCATGAGAAAGTTTCATGGATCGTCATATGAGTGTCATAAACTTTCTCATGTGACTATTGGTATGAATAGTCCTCAAACCTAAAGTCACTACGGTTCCCTACATAAGGAGTTATGTACTTTGGTATCGTCAAACGTCACCCGTAATAGGGTGGACCATAAATACGATTACTGGGTATATAACAAATTATGCTGAGGGATGTGAGTGATGTAGATGGGATCTATCCCTCCCATATGACGGGAGTGATATCTGTGGGCCCCTTGATTGAGTAGAACTACTAAAACGCATGGCCATGCTCGAATGAGTCAATATGAGATATTAGCTCATTTGTTTGAGTTAGTTTACTCAGGGATCAAGAAACACATAGATTGATCGAGGATGACACGGTCTATGCCTCATTGGTCAATCTGATATCAAGGATAGAAGGACACGGTCATACATTATAGTAGTCACAGAAAGGTTAGTCAGATCTTGACTTATTTCGTAACTTGGGTAGCAATGATGTATTGCTAGATGCCGCTCATTGCTTGTGTATCTAAAAGAGTTTAGATCCACTGCCAACATTATGAGAGCCTATAGGGTCACACACAAAGAGCATGATGATTAGAAGTATTAGTGCATTCTAGTTTGACTAGAATAATTTGGGAATAAGCTTAAGTACAAAATGGTTTTTGGACTTTAAGCTTAAAGAGAATTTTAGCTTATTGATTTAATGAGATTAATTCAATATGCTAAGCTTATTAATTTAATAAGATTAAATAAATATGTTATCATGATATCCTAAGCTAAATTGATTTAATAAGATTAATTCAATATGTTACCTTATTGATTTAATGAGATTAATTCAATATGATAACATAAGCTTATTGAATTAATAAGATTAATTCAACATGCATGAATGCCACATAAGCATGCCACATAAGCATGCCACCTAAGTTTGATGAGGTGGAAGGAGACAAAGGGTTTTGACCTTTGGATTTCCTCCACATGTGGCCGGCCAAACAAGGAGTGTAACTCCTTGTTTGATTGTTTTTCAATGCAATTGATTGCATTTAATGTGATAGGAGGTTAAAGGTTTTTCCAATCCTATAAAACACTCCATGGGGTGGCCGGCCAAAATGTTGAAGCTTGAGGCTTGGAGAGAGCTTGGTGGTGAGAGGCTTTGGTTGTGTGGCTTTTGTGAGTGTAGCAAGAAGAGTGGTATTCTTCTTCCTTTCTCTTTTTCCCTACCTTCCTCTCCTTTAGGGACTTCTCTAGAAAGAAGTAAAGGAGAGCTCTTCTAGTTTCTTTTGTAAGACAAGAGCTTGCTCGTGTGGATACATATAGAGGCATGGACATTTGAACGTGCTAAAAGATCCAACAAACACAAGGAGAAGCGGGATTTAAAAGGGCACGCAACAAAGGTAACATTCTCCTATAAGATAGGTTTTGAGAAATTTATTTTTGTACGAGGTTTTCTTTCGCAAGGATCACTTGGAAGGGATCCTATTTTTCCGTTGCGCATATGCTATTTTGCATAAAAATCCCTACAGTGGTATCAGAGCCACTTGCGAAAGATCGTATAAAAATAGGCTTTCTCTATTTTATATATGATATAGAAGTAGGATAAATTTTATTATGAGTTGATAATTGCATTAGCAATTTTTCAAACATAATAAAATATCCGATGTCTTTTAAAAGTTAAAATTGACATAGTGCATGGTTATGGCCTAGTCCCAAAAAGTTTGTGAATGTGTGTGTTGTAATTCTTAATATGGCCTGCGTGTCGTGCCTTTCTCCTAAAATTCTTGTTGTAAAATTAGCTTTAGACTCGAATGTAACTCGAGTATTTCTCCTTTTGTAATATACAAAATAAAGATGGAGGGTCCATTGGAAGATGATGTTACAAGGAGGAAGTCAACAACACAAGACAACCAAAAGGAAGGACTTGGGAGAAGATGCTATCCCTAGGTTGACCAATCAATCTTTTCATTGGCTTGAGAAGATTGTAGAATAAGGGCCATAACCATGACACGCTTAGTTTAATATGTATGTTATGCATGTTAATTTAGCTTATATGTGATGTATGCTAATATGTATGTGATGCATGTTTAAGTTTATTTCATAATAAGTCAAAAACGATATGCCTACCAAAGTTTGGTACTCACTACTTCCTCGATCATTTGTTGTTGGGTTTGCCAAAGCAAAGCAATGCATTTTATCTTGGAAGAGTGCGAGTGGACAATCGTGATGTCCCGCTATCAAACTTGGTTATGACTTAATTAAGTTTTTCTTAATTAATTAAGAAAGTAGAGGCATATATTAGCTTTGAACATAAGTTTTAAAAATTAGTTTTGTGTGATTTCCGAACATCAGCTTTGTCTTAGAAAGTGGTCGTTGCTCCGATATCAAAGAAGGCCTCGTGGCCTCGCCACGACTGAAGCCGGGTTTAGGAATAAGCACTAAACTAATCTAAACTTAACCAAAGCTATTAAAGAGTTACATCAGATGTAATTGGCAAAAGATTGCCTTTACCTAATCATACTACGTCCTTGGGCGATTAGCCAAAGCTAACTCAAGACAGTATGATGTGGATCTTTATCCCATATAAATTTATAGCTAAATAGAAGCTAATGATGTAAGCAAAATGTGTTTGCCTACATCAATGATTAGCTCATATCAAAGCTATGAGAATTTAGTGGGAGCCTCATTTAATTAAAGGCCTAATTAAATGACTTAGGTATGATACTTAATTTTGCATTTTAATGTTGTAGATCACCATGTAATCTAACACGACACACCCCCTCAACTTGCGATTTGACATTGAGAAAGACAAGATCAATTGAGCTAAATTTCTAGATCGTATAGGAACTTGAGGATTATTCTCAAGCAAGAACGTAAACTATGTCCTAGAGTAGTCTATCCTGAAACACCCCCGCGCCACTGGGCTGAAAAGGATGCTTATAAGAAGCATCAAGATGACGATTAGATGTGTCATGTCTTATGCTTGCCACCATGAACTCGAGCTTGAAGCAACATGAGAACATGGATGCCTATGGTATGGTTGAGCATTTGAAACAACTATATCAAGGAAAAGCTAGGCACGAGCGTTTTGAAGTGTCTAAGGCTCTTTTGCATGCAAGATGCAAGAAGGAACACCTGTAGGAACTCACGTACTTAAAATGATAGGGTACGTTGAGAACCTTGAAAGACTAGGTTTTCCACTGAGCCAAGAATTGGCAACCGATGTTATCCTGCAATCATTGCCGGAAGCATATAATCAATTCGTCATGAATTATAATATGAATGAAATTGATAAGCCTTTGCCTGAGATTCTCAGCATGTTAAGAATTGTTGAACCGAATCTCAAGAAGAAAGTTAGTAACGTACTAATGGTCAAGAAGGGCAAAGGTAAGCGCAAAGGCAAGGGTAAGACCCAAGCCAAAGGCAAGGCCAATTCATCCACTTCAAAGGGTAAAGGTAAAGTACCTAAGGAAGGGGACTGTTTCCATTGCGGTGAGACTGGACACTGGAAGCGGAACTGCAAAGTCTACCTCGAGGAAGTAAAGAAGAAAAGAAGTGGGACTTCTGCCTCAGGTATACACGTTATAGAAGTTAATCTATCTATTTCTTCTACATGGTTATTAGATACCGGATGTGCATCTCACATTTGTACTAATGTGCAGGGACAGAGAAATAGTAGACTAATGGAAAAGGGCGAAGTGGACCTACGAGTAGGCAATGGCGCAAAAGTTGCTGCTGTAGCTGTAGGAACATATTCTTTGTCTTTGTCCACTGGGCTTATCTTAGAACTAGAGGAGTGCTTTTATGTACTTGCATTAACGAAGAACATAATTTCTGTATCTTGTTTAGACAAGAAAAACTTTTCTTTTATAATAAAGGACAAATGTTGTTCCATTTATTTGAATGAAATGTTCTATTGTAATGCACCACTTATGAATGGTCTCTATGTTCTAGATTTAGAAAACCCAATTTATAACGTAAATACCAAACAGTTCAAATCGAATAATTTGAACCAAACATATCTCTGGCACTGTCGCCTAGGTCACATAAATGAAAAACGCATATCCCAACTCCATAAAGATGGATTGTTGGACTCATTTGATTTTGAATCATATGAGGTATGCGAATCTTGTCTTTTAGGAAAGATGACTAAAACTCCATTTAGTGGACATGGTGAGAGAGCGACGGACTTGTTAGGACTCATACATACTGATGTATCTGGCACTTTCAATGTCGAAGCCAGAGGAGGCTATAAGTACTTTATTACTTTCACTGATGATATGAGTAGATTTGGAAACTTATATTTGATGAGACATAAGTCAGAATCCTTTGAAAAGTTCAAAGAATTCAAGAATGAAGTACAAAACCAACTTGGTAAGCGTATTAAGCTACTTCGATCAGATCGAGGTGGTGAATACCTTAGTCAAGAGTTTCGTGATCACCTGGCTGAGTGTGGGATAATATCCCAACTCACTCCACCTGGAACACCACAATGGAATGGTGTATCTAAGAGGAGAAATCGTACTATATTAGATATGGTACGATTAATGATGAGCCAGACTGATCTACCTACTTCCTTTTGGGGTTTAGCTCTAGAGACAGCCGCTTTCACACTTAATCGCATCCCATCAAAAGCCGTAGAAAAGACACCATATACGTTATGGACTGGGAAGAGTCCCAAAATGTCTTTTATAAAGATTTGGGGTTGTGAAGCTTATGTTAGACGTCAAGTCTCAGATAAACTAGGACCCAAATCAGATAAGTGTTATTTCGTAGGATATCCCAAGGAAACTAAGGGATATTACTTTTACAATCCCACACTTGACAAGGTGTTTGTTGCCAGAAATACTGTCTTTCTAGAAAGAGAATTTATTTCTAGAAAAACTAGTGGGAGTAAAATTCATCTTGAAGAAATTCAAGATGAAGATAACACTAAGGCTTCGATGGAAAATGAACAGGCACCTCAAAGTGTTATGGATGAGGAAATTGTTGCCCAAAGAGTTGTGGAGCAAACACCTGTTCAGGTAGACCAACCTCTTTGTAGATCTGATAGGATCCGTCATCAACCCGAGAGATATTTTTTTCTCTTGACTGACAACGGTGATGTATTGCTTGTCGATCTTGATGAGCCTACATCCTATCAAGAAGCTATGATGAGCTCAGATTCCGAGAAATGGCTAGAGGCCATGAGATCTGAAATGGAATCCATGTACACTAACCAAGTATGGACTTTGGTTGATCCACCTGAAGGGGTAAAACCCATTGGGTGTAAGTGGGTCTTTAAAGTAAAGACTGACATGGATAATAATAAGCATACCTATAAAGGTAGATTGGTGGCTAAAGGATTCAAACAAATTCATGGTATTGACTATGATGAAACATTTTCACCAGTTGCGATGCTTAAATCCATTCGGATCATACTTGCTATTGCAGCCTTGTTGGGTTTTTCCGAGCCTCAAAAACCGCTTTTTTTTGCGTTGCGGAAACCTCGGAAGCCCCGTCCACGGATCCGTGCGAAGTATAAAATATAAAAAACATGTATGTCCTACAAAAAACCCTAGATCTACCTTAGATCTAAGAGGTTAGACTTTACCCTCGTTACGACGCCCTTCGCTTATCCCGCTCGTCCAAAAGTTCGCCGGAACTCGAGAGTATCAAGCGCACACTCCTCTATGGTATCCACACAAGCAATAGGTGGAGAAAAAGACACTTGAGTGTGCTAGCACTCCTCTATGGTGTCTCGGCAAGATGAGGTTGGAGAGGGAGAGCTTGAGAGAAAAGTTTCCAAGGTTGAAGATGAAGTAATTGTGAGTCACTCTACAAAATGAATTCATCCACATAACCCCTAATGGTGTTGGCCGGCCACATTATGGAGGGGGGGGGGGGTTGTTGGGTTTCCGGCACCGCGGCGTGTGTGTGTTCGATCATGTTTAGTAAACATGAGCACAGCGGAAGCAATTAAAAATAATAAATCTACATTTATTACAACACACACAACACACGCATGCATATTACAACAAGTGTAGACATAACCGTAAATTAAAATTTGCAATAAAAGAAAATTATCTACGTTATACCTTTCGTATGACGTGTAGCGGGAACGGCATCAACCGGAACGATCCTCGTAAGAATCGTCTCTATCCGTATCCACGCCGAGCTCCTCGGGATGACTTCGCTAAGCCACGAGCTTCGTCTTCATACAGGTTACTAGCCTCGTGTCGAAGACGACGTGATCGAGAGATGATCACAATCCGAATCCAAATTCGGATCCAAAACCGAGTCCTCAAAACTCGATTCTCCGGAGAGGTATTCGTCAACCGTTTGACGAATCCTTCGTCCTCCACCTCAGAGAATTACCGGAGATCAAATCCCCAGTAAGTTAGTCGCTGTCGGAGCACTAACCGTCGTCCAAACGACGCTCCGACAACAAAGAAACAAGCTGTCCAGAAAAACTGGACAGCTTTTGGTGGAGGAATTGAGGCCGGCCAAAGGAGATGTGGAGCTCACCTTATCACCGAACCCACAAGAGATCACCGGAGGGTCGCCGGAGCATCGCCGGCTGAAGCTTGGATGCCGGCGGCAAGGAGGTGGCAGCAGCTCCATGAAGTTGGCGGCAACACCATGTTGGGCGGCAACAACATGTTGGGCGGCAACAACAAAAGGAGGCTAGGGTTGGGCGGCCAAAACTTCATTAGGGTTTTTGGGTTAGGGTTTAACCCCTATTTTATAGAGAACTAATTCTCTTAATGGTTAATGGATCATATCCATAAAGCCCGTTAACCCGCTCCATTAAGATATGTTAAAATAAACCAAACCATGATGGTTTATTTTAAGTTAAAACGAATCGAACCAACTTTTGGTTCATTCGTTTAAAATAAACCAAACCCTTTGGTTTATTCTCATCCATTTGATTAGAACCAAACCATTTTGGTCCATCCATTATGTCTTCATAAGACACGGCCCATCCACGCTTCCATTGCGACTGAAACAATTTCATGCTCGCTTTATGTTTGGTCCAACCAAACATAGTTTCTCTCGGTCTGAGAATCCCATTCTCAAGCTCATTTTAAATCCTTTGGATTACACTCGTTGTGTGTGTGACCAAATAGGTTCTCGGTTTATGTTGGCCGTCTATAATTAACCATTAATTATAGAACGATCATGAGTGGCACCTAGTAGTACATCATGATCCCCAATTAACCGAAAAGATCAACGGTTGATCCGTAACTATTTCAAACCCTTCAAGAGCTCGAATGAATCGTGCCCCATTCCCTTCACTCATCTTATACCCACTTGGTTCGTGACATGGTCTATAGTGTCCCCTCACTAGGTCGACTACGTCACACCTAGCCCAAGTATCATTTCCTCGTCCTACGGATTCTAGTTACTCCACATGTATCGAAGAGTACCTTACTCTAAACATGTAATGCTTTGTCCAAAGACTTTAGTAACAATCCGACGAGAGGCCATGGGTATACATCTCCTCGCAAGGAGTGGTGAATCCTTTATAGGCTATTCAAACACCTTCGATCACTTCGACTTATACCCAATCATCCCGGGTCCACATCTCCTCGAGAGATGTTTGCTTAAGATGTCAAAGCATAAGTCTCCATGATCAAGATGACTTGAATACCGCAAGTCAAAGGAACATCGCACTTAAGCCACAAGAAGAACTTCATTGACATATCTATATATGCAGAGAACCATATGAAGTCTTACGGCTGGTCACTCCAATGAACTAGTTACCATAACTAGCATCCACGATTAACTCCGGACATCACAATGTCTCCAGCCAGTGAGAATCAGCTACTTGGATACACCAAGGAGTATACCTCGTGCTAGTCTCGATAGAATTGATGGTGTCCAAATCCATCAATTCATCGACTAGGGATAATTCCGATACATCACAATTACACATGTAGAGATACTCACTAGTTGTGATCCAATCACAAATTCTCTCATGCTGTGAATCGTATCGTGGACATTCAAGAAATGAGTTTAAGATCCAATCAAATACATTAAACATGTATACTCAAATAGTGAATCTTCATTTATCATATAAATGGTTCATACATAAGGCGATTGCCTTAGGACATCTCTCATATATTACTAACAGACTCCCACTTGGCCTAATGCCAATAGCTACGGTATCCAATACCATAAGCACTAACATGACCCTCAAACTTACTTTGAGGTAATGCTTTAGTCAAAGGATCCGCTAAGTTCCTTTCAGTTGGAATTTCCTCGATTTGTATTTCGTTCCTACTGATGATCTCTCTGATAAGATGATAGCGGCGAAGCACATGTTTGGATCATTGATGAGACCACATCAAGTTCATAGATGAACTTATTGATCCAAACCGCTTCCTTTGCTGCTTCCAAAGCTGCAACGTATTCTGCCTTAGTGGCAGAATCCGCTATAGTGTCAAGCTTGGAACCTTTCCAACTTATTGCGCCTCCATTTTAGGTGAATACATATCCAGACTGAGACATGGAATCATCCTTGTCTGTCTGGAGCTGGCATCCGTATACCCACGTATCACCATGTACCCTTCTCCATATATTAGGAACGCATCCTTAGTTCTTCTCAAGCACTTAAGGATCGTCTTAACAGCCACCCAATGATCCATTCCTGGATCAGACTGGTATCTGCTCATGACACTCAGAGCATACGATACATCGGGCCTTGTACATAACATAACATACATGATAGATCCTATTGCGGATGCATAGGGAATCTTACTCATGCAAATCCTCTCGTCTTCTGTGCGCGGACACATAGACTTCGAAAGGTGTACCCCATGCCTGATGGGCAGATAACCTTTCTTGGATTCCGACATGCTAAACCTCTTTAGCACTCGGTCTATATATGTAGACTGCAAAAGACCAAGCAACCGTTTCGATCTATCTCTATAGATCTTAATCCTAAGGATGTAGGTTGCTTCTCCCAGGTCTTTCATGGAGAATGTCTTGGATAACCAAACCTTAACTGACTGTAAGATTGACACATCGTTTCCTATAAGTAATATGTCATCGACATACAATACTAGGAACACGATTGCACTCCCACTAACCTTCTTGTACACACAAGGTTCGTCTGGATTTTGTGAGAAATCAAACCTTTTGATCGTCTCATCAAAACGGATATTCCAGCTTCTGGATGCTTGCTTCAATCCATAAATGGATCCGCAATTTGCATACCTTGGTTTTATCAACCGATGTGAAACCCTCAGTCAGTATCATATATACACGCCCCTTGAGCAGTTTCCATTAAGGAAAGTTGTTTTCACATCCATCCGCCATATCTCATAATCATAATGAGCCGCTATGGCCAGGAGCATCCGAATGGATTTAAGCATAGCTACAGGCGAATAGGTTTCGTCATAATCAACACCTTGCTTTTGACGATATCCTTTCGCCACCAATCTAGCCTTATAGGTAATCACATTACCATCAATGTCGGTTATCTTCTTGAAAACCCACTTGCACACTATAGGCATTCTGCATTCAGGTGGGTCAACCAAGTTCCAAACTTGGTTTTCGTACATGGAATCCATTTCGACTTCATGGCACCAAGCCACTTATCCCTTCTCGAACTTGTCAAGACTTCTTCATAACGTAGGCTCCTCATCATCAATGAGTAACACGTCGTTCGATTCACTTACGAAATCCATATCTCTCAGAATATTGCGTGTTCTACCGGATCTACGAAGATGTGGTGTTACAATAGGTCCAAGATTGCTCATCACTATGAGTCGTCAGTTTCACTGTATCTCATCAATGTCTATTTGAGTCTCTCGAGCCTCCTCAAGCTCGACGACACTCCCACTGTTTTCTTGCAAGAGAAACTCTTTCTCTAGAAACACAGCATGCCTTGAAACAAACACCTTTTGTTCCACAGGATGATAGAATTGGTAACCCCTTATTTCCTTAGGGTATCCAATAAATAGACATTTATCAGACTTAGCATCCACTATCCGATATCATCCCGCTTCACATAAGCAGGACAACCCCATATCTTCAAGTAAGATACATGAGGTTTCTTACCATTCCATATCTCATATGGAGTAGTTGAGACTACCTTGGTAGGCATTCTGTTTAACAAGTAAACAGCTGTCTGAAGTGCATAACCCCAAAAGGACTTGGGAAGAGTTGCATGATTCATCATTGACTTGACCATGTCCAACAAGGTCCGGTTACGCCTCTCAGATACACCATTATGCTGTGGTGTATAGGGCGGAGTCCATTGAGACAATATGCCATTGTCTCTTAGATAATCAAGAAACTCTTGACTTAAGTATTCACCACCTCGATCCGATCGAAGTATTTTAATACTCTTGTCATGTTGTTTCTCTACTTCATTTCTGAAATCTTTGAACCTTTCAAAGGCTTCAGACTTGTGTTTCAACAAGAACACATACCCAAACCGTGAGTGATCATCGGTGAAGGTAATGAAGTAGCTATAGCCTCCTAATGCTTGAGTTGACATAGGTTCACATACATCAGTATGTACTAGACCTAGTAACTCTCCCACTCGTTCACCTTTTCCAGTAAAAGGTAACTTAGTCATCTTGCCTTTTAAGCATGATTCGCATGTATCATATGAATCCAATTCAAATGATTCCAGAATTCCACATCGGTGTAATTCGGACATGCGTTTCTTGCTTATATGGCCAAGACGACAATGCCACATATAGGAGTCTATGTGATTATCCTTGCGAGCACGCGTGTTGCTCGCTTCGATATTGAAAATGTCAGTGGATACGTCCAACGTATAAATGCCATTACTCAAAGTTCCAGTTCCATAAAGTACGCCATTCAAAGTTATATAACAACAATTGTTACTAAACGTTAAATGGAAACCATTTCTATTTAAGTAGGAAATAGAAACAATGTTCTTTATTAGAGAAGGAACATAATAGCAATTGTCCAGTTCCAAGACTAGTCCACTAGGGAGCTTCAGCAAATAAGTTCCGATGGCGACCGCAGCAACCTTTGCTCCATTGCCAACTCGCAAATTTGACTCCCCTCTGACAAGTCTTCTTCTATTCCTTAGCCCCTGTATGTCATTACATATATGTGAGCGACACCCAGTATCCAATACCCAAGTGTCTAAGGAAATAGAATGACAATCAATAACGAAGATACCTGAAGAGGATGGGGCATCGGATGCCTTCTTCTTCTTCATGGACTCAAGATAAATCTTGCAGTTTCTTCGCCAATGACCCTCCTTGCCATAATGATGGCAAGTGCCCTTTTGAGCTGGTTTTGCCTTTTATCCTTTTTCTTCTTCCCCTTCTGTTGTCCCTTTGACTCCTACTTCGTTCAGTTACGTATTGCTACTTGGCCACCGTCCCTGCTCATGCTTCCGAAGACTCCGCGGTCTTGACATGTATTGTGATACCACAAAATATGAACCTCCTTGCATCTCAGAGGTGAAGAGGAGCTTGGAGACTTCGAACCTTTCGAATCTCACTTGCTCATCAACCAACTCACAGAGATGAAGGACTACGATATGAGCATCCATATGCTCATGCTGCTTTCGTAGCTTGGGTTCCATCGCGGCTAGCATGATGCAACTCATTTGTTCAGAACCACTCACATGTTTCTGAAAGGCCAACAATTGGTCCAAAGTTGCATCATCACTAGGATGGGCGGGAAGAGGCGCTTCGAGGACATACACAAGCTTTTCACCTTGAGAACAATTCTCAAGTTTCTAAGCCAGTCCAAGAAGTTCGGCCCAGTCAATTTATTTGAATCCAAAATGGAACGCAAATTCAAACACATCATGATCAATATATTAACTTAGAAATACAAAACGAGCATATATGAGAAAGATGTTTTTTTTTAAAAATGCATCAATATACATTTATAAATCCCATTCATTTTTCGAATTTCAAAAACCCCAAATTCACTTCGGGAGATTGTAGGTCCATCTCCGAATGGGCTGATATCCATCATAGTTATGAACAACCTTGGAGAGAGTCCAACAAGCCATTCATAACTACGATGGTAGGTATCATCTATACCGATTGCATATCCCGTATATGCAACTATCACAATGTGCTATCAACTAATTGAATGTTCACACATACATCGGGTTGTTAACACATTAACAAGTATGCATCATATGCATAGCACCCAACTTCACCTCCCTTTACATCGACCTTGGAGAGAGTCCAACAAGCCGATGCTCCAGGTTAAAGCCAACCCATTAATCAGGACATAGTTTTAATATGGTTAGAGCGCATTCAACCAATTAGCCCAGCTTGGAGAGAGTCCAACAACCAAAGCTAACGATTGACCTCTGACTCTTACCATATTAGTATTAAACTATTTCATGGTTTGAACATATTCAGGTTCGAGCCGGGCTTGGAGAGAGTCCAACAACCCAAACAAGAAACAGAACTCTGGTTCTAACCATATTAATGGAAGGTGTAGGCTTTAATATTGATTAAGGGTTTTTATGTCTCATCCTCTTTGCATGCAAATAACTATTATCTTCATGGCATGGCATACATGGCATACATCTACATGTCACGACACGCATGACATAATGTTATGCATCTAATGCAATTACATGGCATACAATTATGTCATGTATATAATTTCCTTATATGTCATAACTATTTATGGAAATAAAATATGTTTAAGATTTGATTCTCCAAATCAAATCATAATTAAATTAGGAAACAAATTTCCAAATCTAATCACATATTTTATTCATGGAATTATTTGATTAAGGAAAATCTATTTAGGAAACCAATTTCCTAAATCATTAAAACTACTTATGGAAATTAAATATTTTAAGATTTGATTTCTCAAATAAAATCATGATTAAATTAGGAAACAAATTTCCAGAATCTAATCAAATATTTTATTTATGGAAAATATCAATTTCCATAAATACTTCCAACTTTCCAAAAATGGAAGATTTCCATAAATACTTCTAGACTTTCCAAAATTGAAAAATTTCCATAAATACTTCTAAATTTCCGAAATTAGAAAATTTCCAGAAATACATTATGACTATCGCAAAACCATTTTACGATTATGTCGAAACACAACCTGGGCTCTGATACCACTGTTGGGTTTCCGGCACCGCGGCGTGTGTGTGTTCGATCATGTTTCGTAAACATGAGCACAGCGGAAGCAATAAAAAATAATAAATCTACATTTATTACAACACACACAACACACGCATGCATATTACAACAAGTGTAGACATAACCGTAAATTAAAATTTGCAATAAAAGAAAATTATCTACGTTATACCTTTCGTATGACGTGTAGCGGGAACGGCATCAACCGGAACGATCCTCGTAAGAATCGTCTCTATCCGTATCCACGCCGAGCTCCTTGGGATGACTTCGCTAAGCCACGAGCTTCGTCTTCATACAGGTTACTAGCCTCGTGTCGAAGACGACGTGATCGAGAGATGATCACAATCCGAATCCAAATTTGGATCCAAAACCGAGTCCTCAAAACTCGATTCTCCGGAGAGGTATTCGTCAACCGTTTGACGAATCCTTCATCCTCCACCTCAGAGTATTACCGAAGATCAAATCCCCAGTAAGTTAGTCGCTGTCGGAACACTAACCGTCGTCTAAACGACGCTCCGACAACAAATAAAACAAGCTGTCCAGAAAAACTGGACAGCTTTTGGTGGAGGAATTGAGGCCGGCCAAAGGAGATGTGGAGCTCACCTTATCACCGAACCCACAAGAGATCACCGGAGGGTCGCCGGAGCATCGCCGGCTGAAGCTTGGATGCCGGCGGCAAGGAGGTGGAAGCAGCTCCATGAAGTTGGCGGCAACACCATGTTGGACGGCAACAACATGTTGGGCGGCAACAACAAAAGGAGGCTAGGGTTGGGCGGCCAAAACTTCATTAGGGTTTTTGGGTTAGGGTTTAACCCCTATTTTATAGAGAACTAATTCTCTTAATGGTTAATGGATCATATCCATAAAGCCCGTTAACCCGCTCCATTAAGATAAGTTAAAATAAACCAAACCATGATGGTTTATTTTAAGTTAAAACGAACCGAACCAACTTTTGGTTCATTCGTTTAAAATAAACCAAACCCTTTGGTTTATTCTCATCCATTTGATTAGAACCAAACCATTTTGGTCCATCCATTATGTCTTCATAAGACACGGCCCATCTACGCTTCCATTGCGACTGAAACAATTTCATGCTCGCTTTATGTCTTGTCCAACCAAACATAGTTTCTCTCGGTCTGAGAATCCCATTCTCAAGCTCGTTTTAAATCCTTTGGATTACACTCGTTGTGCGTGTGACCAAATAGGTTCTCGGTTTATGTTGGCCGTCTATAATTAACCATTAATTATAGAACGATCATGAGTGGCACCTAGTAGTACATCATGATCCCCAATTAACCGAAAAGATCAACGGTTGATCCAGAACTATTTCTGAAACCCTTCAGTAGCTTGAATGAATCGTGCCCCATTCCCTTCACTCATCTTATACCCACTTGGTTCAGGACATGGTCTATAGTGTCAGTCCCCACTAGGCTGACTACGTCACACCTAGCCCAAGTATCATTTCCTCGTCCTACGAATTCTAGTTACTCCACATGTATCGAAGAGTACCTTACTCTAAACATGTAATGCTTTGGCCAAAGACTTTAGTAACAATCCGACGAGAGGCCATGGGTATACATCTCCTCACAAGGAGTGGTGAATCCTTTATAGGCTATTCAAACACCTTCGATCACTTCGACTTATACCCAATCATCCCGGGTCCACATCTCCTCGGAGATGTTTGCTTAAGATGTCAAAGCATAAGTCTCCATGATCAAGATGACTTGAATACCGCAAGTCAAAGGAACATTGCACTTAAGCCACAGTAAGAACTTCATTGACATATCTATATATGCAGAGAACCATATGAAGTCTTACGGCTGGTCACTCCAATGAACTAGTTACCATAACTAGCATCCACGATTAACTCCGGACATCACAATGTCTCCAGCCAGTGAGAATCAGCTGCTTGGATACACCAAGGAGTATACCTCGTGCTAGTCTCGACAGAATTGATGGTGTCCAAATCCATCAATTCATCAACTAGGGATAATTTCGATACATCACAATTACACATGTAGAGATACTCACTAGTTGTGATCCAATCACAAATTCTCTCATGCTGTGAATCGTATCGTGGACATTCAGTAAATGAGTTTAAGATCCAATCAAATACATTAAACATGTATACTCAAATAGTGAATCTTCATTTATCATATAAATGGTTCATACATAAGGCGATTGCCTTAGGACATCTCTCATATATTACTAACAGGGGTTACATGCATGCATGTAACTCCCATGACCCTTGGTCTCCCTCATGATGTGGCACCAATTGACCAAGTCAATGATGATGTGGAGCACCATCATTGGCCGGCCATGCCTAGTCATCATCATGACATGGCATTTGGTCAAGTCAAACTTGACCTTTCATCTTCCCTCTCATGTCAAGTCAAACTTGACCTCTAATCTCCCATGGTTGATCAAATCTAACCACTTGACTCAAGTCAATTTAATATAATGAATCTCTATTCATTAATTTAAATTGATTTGATGAATCAAATCTCAATTAGACTCATTCAACACTTGAATCAACTTGAGTCTAACTCAATTAGTCTAATTTGGATTACTCTTAATCCAATTTGGTTCATCCCATGAACCTAATCCTCATGGTTCATCATATGAACCTAATCTCCATCTAATTGCTCTTATGTGTGTGACCCTATAGGTTCTTGTAACGTTGGCAATGTCCCTAAACCGATTTAGGAACATAAGCAATGAGCGGTATCTAGCAACACATCATTGCTACCCAAGTTACAAGAATGTTGAGCTCCAACATCACCTTTGTGACTACTAATTGTGACTCTCACAATATGTGACAATGTCCCTCTATCCTTGACATCTAGATTGACCAATCGAGGCATAGACCGTGTCATCCTCGGGACAATCTAAATCTTGAACTCCAAGTAGACTCACTCTAATCAATTGAGCTCAATATCTCATATTGACTCATTTGGGCATGGCCATCCACTTCGTGGTCTCACTCTATCAAGAATATCGATGTCACCCCCGTCATATAAGAGGGATAGATCCCATCTACATCACTCACATCCCTCCGCATATTTCGTTACATACCCAGTAATCGCCTTTATAGTCCACCCATTTACGGGTGACGTTTGACGAAGCCAAAGTATGCAACTCCTTATGTAGGGAACCATGGTGACTTCAGGTCTAAGGACTAATAGTCATACTAATAGCCACATGAGAAAGTATATGACACTCATATAACGTTCCATGATACTTTCTCATGGCGGGTCATTCAGTATACATTCTCCAATGCATACCCATGTGTCAACTTGATATCTCATATCCATGACTTGTGAGATCAAGTCATCTTGTTGACCTACATGCTAGTCTCTATGCATTAACATTGTCCCTGAATGTTAATACTCGACTAGAAATGATTAAGAGTAGTGTTCTCTATATCATCTCATTATCGATTCAACCAATCGATTGATATAGATAAGAACCTACTACTCAAGGACATTATTATATTTAGTTATTTGGCACCAATACAAGTAAATATAATAACCATGCCTTTATAAATAGGAATATGATACAATAAAGTCCATACAACAATCATCATATGATTGACTCTAGGGCTCTCACTAACAATCTCCCACTAGCACTAGTGCCAATCACCGTAGTATCTAATACCCAATGACCTAGTGTGACCATCATGCTTTTTCTGTGCCAAAGCCTTGGTCAAGGGATCTGCGATGTTAGCCTCTGTGGGTACTCTGCAAATCTTCACATCTCCTCTATCGATGATCTCTCGAATGAGATGGAAGTGTCGTAGTATGTGTTTGGTCCGCTGGTGTGAGCGAGGTTCCTTAGCCTATGCAATCGCTCCATTGTTGTCACAATAGAGCTCTATAGGATCTGCAATGCTAGGAACCACCCCAAGATCAGTAATGAACTTGCGGATCCAAACTGCCTCCTTTGCTGCCTCAGATGCAACGATATGGTCGGCCTCTGTTGTAGAATCAGCAACTGTGTCCTGCTTCGAACTCTTCCAGCTCACAGCGCCACCATTCAAGTAAAACACGAACCACGATCGCGATCGTAATCATCCCTCGGTTTGGAAGCGCATCAGTAACCCTTACTGACTAGCTCCTCATCGCCTCCAAATATCAAGAAATATTCTTTAGTCCTTCTCAAGTACTTAAGAATATTCTTGACTGCTATCCAGTGACGCTCACCTGGATCTGACTGGTATCTACTCATCATGCTCAAAGCATACGAGACATCAGGACGAGTACACAGCATGGCGTACATGATAGATCCTATAGCAGATGCGTAAGGGATCTTATCCATGCGGTCTCTCTCCTCTCTAGAAGAGGGACTTTGAGTCTTCGAAAGACTCACACCATGTGACATCGGCAGAAGTCCTTTCTTGGAATTCTGCATGGCAAACCGAAGTAATACCGTGTCAATGTATGTACTCTGACTTAGGCTAAGCAATCTCTTAGATCTATCTCTATAGATCTTGATGCCTAGAATACAGGCTGCTTCACCTAAGTCCTTCATTGAGAAGCACGTCCCCAACCAAGTCTTCACGGTAGCGAAGGATGTCATTCCCAATGAGTAGTATGTCATCCACATACGATACAAAGGAACACAACTGTGTTCCCATTAACCCTCTTGTAGACCGCGGGGTTCATCTTCATTCTTGATGAAACCAAACTGTTTGATCGCATCATCGAATCGAAGATTCGGCTTCGAAGCTTGCTTTAGCCCATAAATGGACCTTTGCAGCTTGCATACCTTCCCAGTATGCTGTGGATCTACAAAACCCTCAGGTTGTGTCATGTACACATCCTCGAGTAAGTTTCGATTCAGAAATGCGGTTTTGACATCCATCCGCAGATCTCATAATCGTGGTATCGCAATAGCAAGCAAGATCCGAATGGACTTAAACATCGCCTTTGGAGAAAAAGGTTTCATCATAGTCAATACCATGAATTTGCTTGAAACCTTTAGCCACCAATCGGCCCTTATAGGTATCGTAAGTCCATCCATGTCAGTCTTTCTCCTAAAGACCCACTTACACCCAATGGGTTTGACCCCTTGGTGGATCAACCAAAGTCCATACTTGGTTAGTGTACATGGATTCCATCTCGGATCTCATGGCGTCTAGCCATTTCTCGAGAATCTGGGCTCATCACAGCTTCCTGATAGGAGGTAGGCTCATTCTCAATGAGCATAACGTCATCATGGTCAGACAAGAGAAATGAGTATCTCTCAGGCTGACGACGTACCCTATCAGACCTGCGAAGAGGTAGGTCTACTTGAACGGGTTGTTGTTCCACAACTCTTTGTGCAACAACCTCATCACCCACAACACTTTGTGGTTCCTGTTCAACCTCCATCAAGGCCTCAGTGCTATGGTCCTTATCTTGAATTTCTTCAAGATCGAAGGTACTCCCACTAGTTTTTCTAGAAACAAAATCCCTTTCTAGAAAAACCCGGTCTTTACCACAAACACTTTGTCTTGTTGGGAATGTAGAATAATATCCCTTTGTATCCTTGGGATATCCAACAAAATAGCACCTATCGGATTTGGGTCCCATATGCGAGACTTGGCGTCGCGTAAGCCTCACAACCCCAAATCCTCATAAAAGACATCTTGGGATTTCTCCCTGTCCATATCGTATATGGTGTCTTTATGACAGCCTTGGATGGTACACGGTTAAGGGTAAAGGCTGCTGTGTCCAGAGCATATCCCCAAAAGGATATAGGAAGATCTGTGTGACTCATCATAGATCGTACCATATCCAATAGGGTACAATTCCTCCTTTCGGATACACCATTCCACTGTGGTGTTCCAGGAGGAGTGAGTTGGGATAGAATCCCACACTCAGCTAGATAGTCACGAAACTCATGGCTAAGGTATTCACCACCTCGATCTGAAGTATCTTAATACTCTTGCCAAGCTGGTTTTGTACTTCATTCTTGAATTCTTTGAACTTTTCAAAGGATTCAGATTTATATGTCATAAGATACACATAACCATATCTACTGAAGTCATCAGTAAATGTAATGAAGTACCTGTAACCACCTCTAGCAGCAACATTGAAAGGACCACATACATCACTATGTATAAGTCCTAACAAATCTGTTGCTCTTTCGCTATGTCCACTAAAGGGAGTCTTGGTCATCTTGCCTAAAAGGCAAGACTCGCATGTCTCATATGATTCAAAATCAAATGAGTCTAGCAGCCCATCCTTATAGAGCTGAGATAAGCGACTCTCATTTATGTGACCTAAGCGACAATGCCAGAGATAGGTTTGGTTCAACTCATTTGACTTGAACCTCTTGGTACTTATGTTATAGATAGGGCTCTCTAAGTCTAGAAAGTAGAGTCCGTTCATTAGAGGTGCACTACAATAGAACATATCATTTAAATAAACTGAACAACATTTGTTCTTTATTATAAATGAAAATCCTTTCTTGTCCAAACAAGAAACTGAAATGATGTTCTTGGTTAAGGCAGGCACATAACAACATTCATCTAATTCTAGTACAAGCCCAGAGGGCAGAGATAGATCATAAGTTCCCTACAAAGAATACAGCGGCAACCCTTGCTCCATTGCCTACTCGTGGGTCCACCTGCGCCCTTTGTCAATGCCTTGCTATTTCTGACATTGGTACAAATGTGAGATGCACATCCGGTATCTAATACCCATGATGAAGAAATAGATAGATTGACTTCTATAACATTTATACCTGTAGAAGTCTCACTTCTCTTCTTCTTAAGATCTTCGGTATTTCTTGCGATTCACGCTTCCGATGTCACCTTCCTTCTGAAGAAGCAAGCCCCTTCCTTGGCTACCCCTCCTTTGGGTTTAAGTTCTTTGCCTTTGCCCTTGGCTTGGGACTTTCCCTTTCCTTTAGGCTTGCCCTTGCCTTTCTTCTTCTGCACCATCAAAATGGTGTCAGATTTACCCTTCTTAAGGTTAAGCTCGTGATTCTCAACATCTTTGAGCATTTTGAGTAATGGCTTATCAATTTCATTCATGTTATAATTCATGACAAATTGATTGAAGGCTTGTGGCAAAGATTGCAAGATTAGGTCGAGTGGCGACTCTTGGCCAAGTGGGAATCCCGGCCTTTGTAGGTTTTCTCGTACCTAATCATCTTGAGTACATATGTACCTACGAGAGTCCCTTCTTGCATCTTGGACCCAAATAATGCCTTATAGAATTCATATCTATCATGCATAGCTTGTCCTTAATATAGTTGATGAAGATGTACAAACAAATCATAACCATTCATGAACTCGTGTTGCTTCAGAAGCTCAGAGTTCATGGTCGCATGGCATAAGACATGACACATCTAATGCATCATCTTGATGCTTCTTGTAAGCATCTTTGTCAGCTCGCAAGGCAGTGGCAGGAGGTGCCTCCGGAATGGGCTGCTCCAGGACGTACAACTCCTTTCTTGGGTGAGAACAATTCTCAAGTTCTGTGCAGTCCGAAATTTGCTCCATTGAGCTTGTCCTTCTCAAGGGCGGATCGCAGAGAGAGTGTTCGTGTTTGTTGACATAGTAATCTACAACATACAATGCAGAGGATTAATATCATATTCCTTTTATCATTTAATTAGGCCTTTAATCAAATGATGCTCCCACTAAATTATAGGAATTTTGTAGAATCGAGTTATGGATGTGGTCAAACCACTTTTACTAGATTCATACAAACTAGCTATAATTCTTATGACAAGATCCACATCATACTAAGCCTTGAGTTAGCTTTGGCTAAATCGCCCAAGACTTAGTACGATCGGTGGGTAACACATTACCGATTACATCTCTATGTAACTCTTGTTTATAGGATTAAGACCCACATTTACAAAAGACCTTGAGTTAGCTTTGGCTAAATCGCCCAAGATTTAGTGTAAATGCGATCTTAACCTATCTTTCCAACGATTGGAATATGCCTATAGTTCTACTCGATCCAATTGAGTTAACTAGTTTTGCTCAATCTAATTGAGCTTACTCTAACCAGTCGTGATAGGCGGGACCAAGATTGTCCCTCCGCACCCTACCAAGATAATATGCGTTGCTCTGCTTTGGCAGATTCAACAACAACAAATGATCGAGGTAGTGATGGGTATCAAGGCTCGGTAGGCATTTTCGAGTTGATTCGATTATGATCTAATCTAATCGTAATGTGTATATTATACGCATTTAGGCCTTTATTATCCTATATTAGCATGCATCATATACATACATTAATTATTCTAGCATGCATCATATACATACAAGAAAATTAACCTAGCATGCATCATATACATACAAACATTTTTCTACTAGCATGCATCACATACATACAAGCAAAATCAATTAAATATACATATATATATATCAACATATATATATCATTAAATGTGATATAGTCATGGCCCTACTACGATCTTCTCAAGCCAATGAGAAGATCGGACGGTCAACCTAAGGCTAGCGGCTTCTCCAAGCGCTTCCTTTGACCGCCATGTGTCGTCGTCACCCTTCTCGTAAGCTCGTCTTCGAGTGGACTTTCCACCGCTCCATTTTGTACATTACAAATATGAAACTCGAGTTACATTCGAGTCTAAAAACTAATTACAACTAGAATTTCAAAATAAGAGGTACGACGCTGAGTCGCATACACTATACAACACGCCTGACAACCACAAACGCACGCAGCCGTACAACACACTTATTCAATCAAATTGGGGTCATTGGGCCATGAAAATCACATAATTATACATAATTCTAAATTATGTATTTTTACAGAAATTTCTATAATTTTTCCTAATTTATTTCGAATTTATGAGTCAACTCTCCGTCGGTCCCTTGCGGTTTAAGTCGATCGGGACATGGCCCCTTTAGGGATAGGGGCAGCGCCCTGCTACTAAAATAAACTTCGCGAGTGTCCCTACAATGATCTTACAGCGACTTAAGTCGCTGTCCCAAAAACCTAAAGCGAGAACTCGCCGATTCGGAGAGTTTTTCTCGACGGTTGAAGCCTTCGAGTGTCCCAACACTCGTTGCTTCGACTCTACGAGAAAAATACCCAAAAATTCTATAAAATAAGAAAATTTACAGAAACATATAAATCTGTAATTTTTATATCTAATATAAAAAACTACAAAAACGAAACACATACATGCTTCGCACGTGGCTCTGATACCACTGTTGGGTTTTTCCGAGCCGCAAAAACCGCTTTTTTTGCGTTGCGAAAACCTCGGAAGCCCCGGCCACGGATCCGTGCGAAGTATAAAATATAAAAAAACATGTATGTGCTACAAAAAACCCTAGATCTACCTTATATCTAAGAGGTTAGACTTTACCCTCGTTGCGACGCCCTTCGCTTATCCCGCTCGTCCAAAAGTTCGCCGGAACTCGAGAGTGTCAAGCGCACACTCCTCTATGGTATCCACACAAGCAATAGGTGGAGAAAAAGACACTTGAGTGTGCTAGCACTCCTCTATGGTGTCTCGGCAAGATGAGGTTGGAGAGGGAGAGCTTGAGAGAAAAGGTTCCAAGGTTGAAGATGAAGTAATTGTGAGTCACTCTACAAAATGAATTCATCCACATAACCCCTAATGGTGTTGGCCGGCCACATTATGGAGGGGGGGGGGGGTTACATGCATGCATGTAACTCCCATGACCCTTGGTCTCCCTCATGATGTGGCACCAATTGACCAAGTCAATGATGATGTGGAGCACCATCATTGGCCGGCCATGCCTAGTCATCATCATGACATGGCATTTGGTCAAGTCAAACTTGACCTTTCATCTTCCCTCTCAAGTCAAGTCAAACTTGACCTCTAATCTCCCATGGTTGATCAAATCTAACCACTTGACTCAAGTCAATTTAATATAATGAATCTCTATTCATTAATTTAAATTGATTTGATGAATCAAATCTCAATTAGACTCATTCAACACTTGAATCAACTTGAGTCTAACTCAATTAGTCTAATTTGGATTACTCTTAATCCAATTTGGTTCATCCCAAGAACCTAATCCTCATGGTTCATCATATGAACCTAATCTCCATCTAATTGCTCTTATGTGTGTGACCCTATAGGTTCTTGTAACGTTGGCAATGTCCCTAAACCGATTTAGGAACATAAGCAATGAGCGGTATCTAGCAACACATCATTGCTACCCAAGTTACAAGAATGTTGAGCTCCAACATCACCTTTGTGACTACTAATTGTGACTCTCACAATATGTGACAATGTCCCTCTATCCTTGACATCTAGATTGACCAATCGAGGCATAGACCGTGTCATCCTCAGTACAATCTAAATCTTGAACTCCAAGTAGACTCACTCTAATCAAATGAGCTCAATATCTCATATTGACTCATTTGGGCATGGCCATGCACTTCGTGGTCTCACTCTATCAAGAATATCGATGTCACCCCCGTCATATAGGAGGGATAGATCCCATCTACATCACTCATATCCCTCCGCATAATTCGTTACATACCCAAAGAACGCTTTATAGTCCACCCATTTACGGGTGACGTTTGACGAAGCCAAAGTATGCAACTCCTTATGTAGGGAACCATGGTGACTTCAGGTCTAATGACTAATAGTCATACTAATAGCCACATGAGAAAGTATATGACACTCATATAACGATCCATGATACTTTCTCATGGCGGGTCATTCAGTATACATTCTCCAATGCATACCCATGTGTCAACTTGATATCTCATATCCATGACTTGTGAGATCAAGTCATCTTGTTGACCTACATGCTAGTCTCTATGCATTAACATTGTCCCTGAATGTTAATACTCGACTAGGAATGATTAAGAGTAGTGTTCTCTATATCATCTCATTATCGATTCAACCAATCGATTGATATAGATAAGAACCTACTACTCAAGGACATTATTATATTTAGTTATTTGGCACCAATACAAGTAAATATAATAACCATGCCTTTATAAATAGGAATATGATACAATAAAGTCCATACAACAATCATCATATGATTGGCTCTAGGGCTCTCACTAACAAGCCTACCACGATTATGAGATCTAGCAGATGGATGTCAAAACCGCTTTTCTGAATGGAAAGCTACTCGAGGATGTGTACATGACACAACCTGAGGGTTTTGAACATCCAAAGCATCCTTGAAAGGTATGCAAACTGCAAAGTTCCATTTATGGACTAAAGCAAGCCTCTCGAAGCTGGAATCTTCGATTCGATCATGCAATCAAGGAGTTTGGTTTCATCAAGAATGAAGATGAACCTTGTGTCTACAAGAGAAATAGTGGGAGCACAGTTGTATTTCTTATCTTGTATGTAGATGACATACTTCTCATCGGAAATGATATTCCCTCAATCTAGTCTGTGAAGATGTGGTTAGGGAATTGTTTCTCGATGAAAGACTTAGGTGAAGCTGCCTATATACTAGGCATCAAGATCTATAGAGATAGATCTAAAAGATTACTTGGCCTAAGTCAGAGTACATACATTGATAAAGTGCTAGATCGTTTTGCTATGCAAAATTCCAAGAAAGGATTTCTGCCTTTATCACATGGTGTGAGTCTTTCAAAGACTCAATGTCCCTCTTCTAAGGAGGAGAGAGATCACATGGATAAGATCCCTTATGCATCTGCTATAGGGTCTATCATGTACGCCATGCTTTGTACTCGTCCTGACATCTCGTATGCTTTGAGCATGACGAGTAGATACCAGTCGGATCCAGGTGAAAGTCACTGAATAGCAGTCAAAAATATTCTTAAATACTTACGAAGAACGAAAGAATATTTTTTGATATTTGGAGGCAATGAGGAGCTAACTGTAAAGGGTTACAGTGATGCAATCTTCCAAACAGACAAGGATGACTATAGATCGCAATCGGGGTACGTGTTTTGCCTGAATGGTGGAGCTGTGAGCTGGAAGAGTTCAAGGTAACACGCTGTCGATTCTACAATGGAGTATATTCTGGCTCGATGCAAAGAAGGAGGTCGCTTTGGCTCCGCAAGTTCATCAGTGAACTTGGGGTAGTTCCTAGCATTGCAGATCCAATAGACCTCTATTGTGACAACAATGGGGCTATTGCACAGGCTTCCATCTCATTCGAGAGATCATTGATAGAGGAGATGTGAGGATATGCAGAGTACCGACAGAAGCTAACATCGCAGATCCATTGACCAAGGCTTTGCACAGAGGAAGCATGATGGTCGCACTAGGTCACTAGGTATCGATATTATAGTGATTGGTACTAGTGCTAGTGACGTATTGCTAGTTATAGCCCTAGAACCAATCATGTGATGGTTGAATAGGGAACATTTTGTATCATATTCTATAAAGGCAAAGGATTGGTTATTATATTTACCTCTTGCTTGTGCCTAAATTAAATATAATAATGCCTAGAAAAGTAGGTTCTTATCTACAGCACATCAATTGGCAGAATTGATTATGAGAGGCTGTAGAGAACACTTTCCTAAATGTTCCTAGTCAAGTATTAATATGCAAGGGCAATATTAATACATAAAGACTAGCATGTAGGTCAATTGATGACTTGATCTCACAAGTCATGGATATATGATATCAAGTTGACACATGGGTATATATTAGAGAATATATACTGAACTGACCCACCATGAGAAAGTTTCATGGATTGTCATATGAGTGTCATAAACTTTCTCATGTGACTATTGGTATGAATAGTCCTCAAACCTGAAGTCACTACGGTTCCCTACATAAGGAGTTATGTACTTTGGTATCGTCAAACGTCACCCGTAATAGGATGGACCATAAAGGCGATTACTGGGTATATAACAAATTATGCGGAGGGATGTGAGTGATGTAGATGGGATCTATCCCTCCCATATGACGGGAGTGATATCCGTGGGCCCCTTGATTGAGTAGAACTACTAAAATGCATGGCCATGCTCGAATGAGTCAATATGAGATATTGAGCTCATTTGTTTGAGTTAGTTTACTCAGGGATCAAGAAACACATAGATTGATCGAGGATGACACGGTCTATGCCTCATTGGTCAATCTGATATCAAGGATAGAAGGACACGGTCATACATTATAGTAGTCATGGAAAGGTTAGTTGGATCTTGACTTATTTCGTAACTTGGGTAGCAATGATGTATTGCTAGATGCCGCTCATTGCTTGTGTATCTAAAAGAGTTTAGATCTACTGCCAACGTTATGAGAGCCTATAGGGTCACACACAAAGAACATGATGATTAGAAGAATTAGTGCATTCTAGTTTGACTAGAATAATTTGGGAATAAGCTTAAGTACAAAATGGTTTTTGGACTTTAAGCTTAAAGAGAATTTTAGCTTATTGATTTAATGAGATTAATTCAATATGCTAAGCTTATTAATTTAATAAGATTAAATAAATATGTTATCATGATATCCTAAGCTAAATTGATTTAATAAGATTAATTCAATATGTTACCTTATTGATTTAATGAGATTAATTCAATATGATAACATAAGCTTATTGAATTAATAAGATTAATTCAACATGCATGAATGCCACATAAGCATGCCACCAAAGCTTAATGAGGTGGAAGGAGACAAAGGGTTTTGACCTTTGGATTTCCTCCACATGTGGCCGGCCAAACAAGGAGCGTAACTCCTTGTTTGATTGTTTTTCAATGCAATTGATTGCATTGAATGTGATAGGAGGTGAAAGGTTTTTCCAATCCTATAAAACACTCCATGGGGTGGCCGGCCAAGATGTTGAAGCTTGAGGCTTGGAGAGAGCTTGGTGGTGAGAGGCTTTGGTTGTGTGGCTTTTGTGAGTGTAGCAAGAAGAGTGGTCTTCTTCTTCCTTTCTCTTTTTCCCTACCTTCCTCTCCTTTAGGGACTTCTCTAGCAAGAAGTAAAGGAGATCTCTTCTAGTTCCTTTTGTGAGACAAGAGCTTGCTCGTGTGGATACATATAGAGGCACGGACATTTGAACGTGCTAAAAGATCCAATAAACACAAGGAGAAGCGGGATTTAAAAGGGCACGCAACAAAGGTAACATTCTCCTATAAGATAGGTTTTGAGAAATTTATTTTTGTACGAGGTTTTCTCTCGCAAGGATCACTTGGAAGGGATCCTATTTTTCCGTTGCGCATATGCTATTTTGCATAAAAATCCCTACACTTTTCGAGCAGTATGTGTCTTTCCTGAGCAGTATGTTTAAATCCCAAGTAGTGTGTGTATTTCTCGAGCCATTCAAGGAGGTTTGGGGTTCCTTTTGTATTTGGTAAAATCAGGAGGAGAGGTTGATTAAGGATAGCAGGATGTGGTCATGGAAGATAAATATGATTAATTTAAGATATTTTGTCATCTATTTATATATTTTATTTGATTAATGCTTGGCAAGGAAATATAAGGGACATGAAGTATTTGAAATAGATATTTTAAATATCAGTGGGTAAAGCTGTTACAGTGACAACTTGGCAAATGGGCATTAAAGTAAATTCACTCTAAGGCAAGGCGGGGAGAACCATCTATAAAAGAGGAAAAGGTGGAAGGAAGCAGGGGATGGTTGTTTCCTCGCCATTTGGTATTTCCAAGATCTCTCTTCTTTTCCAGTTCATTATTTTCCTCATACCTATACTAACTTAAGCGTCGGAGTGGTCGTGCTGGGAAGTCGGCCAACTCTTAATGTTCTCCCTTCACATATAAGATCCAACTCAGTTCTTAAGATTGAAGGTGATTCTCATGGCTATCCTTTCCTCTTGTGAGTCTCTCTTGGTGACAGATTCAACGATCCATAAGGAGGGGAAGGGAGGTCTTGACTATCCAAAGAAACAAGCACCATCACTTCCTTCCTTTTCCTTTTTCTCGATTTTGACTTCTTTCCTTTTTTGTTTGTTCTTGCCATCAAAACAAAACCATCCTGGGGTTGACTCAAGTTAGCCTGTTCATGAAATTTAATTAATTTGTCCCATAATTCTTTAAAATTTTGAACTGACCCGACTCGACTTAGCTCTTCATTCGTAAGTCCGCTTTGCAAGGTGTTTAAAGCCTTGTAATCGACTTGAGATTTTTTCCTAATATTTACGGTATATTTCTCCGGATCTAATAATTCTCTCGAGTCATCCACCAGAGCTACGAATCCTTTCCTAATCGAAAACCAAACTTCCAGGTCGTTTTTTAGAAAGCACTCCTTTCACCTCTTCCACGAGGGAAAATCCTCTCCGTTAAAAAGAGAAGGACGAACGGTATTATACACTTCTATGTGCGACATTACTAAATAAATCATTTAATATTAAATTTTTATTTAAATTAATAAAAATCGAGTATTATTCCAAGAGTTATTTTAATTAAATAATATTGTGCAAGAATTAAATTTATACTAAGTGCAAAAATTAATAAAAAAACTATACTGATTGTAAAAATTAATAGAAAATTACTCTAAGTGCAAAAATTAATAGTAAATTAATCTAAGAACAATAATTAATGAAAAATTTATTCTAAGTTAAACAATTAATGAAATATTATTCCAAATGAATTAATTAATGAAAAATTATTCTAAATGCAGAAAATTAATAAAAATTATTCTAAATGCTGAAAATTATTAAAAATTATTCTAAGTGTGAAAAATTATTAAAAATTATTCTAAGTGCAAAAAAATTATTAAAACTTATTCTAAGTGTAGAAAAATTATTCTTAGTGCAGAAAAATTATTAATTATTCTAAGTCTGAAAAATTATTCTAAATGGAGAAAAATTATTCTAAGTGACAAAAATATGAAAAATTATTCTAATGCAGGAAAAGTAAAGAAAATTATTCTAATGCTCTCGATGGTGGTTGCACCAAATTTGGAGCGCCCCTGCTCTGATACCAATTGTAGGATCGAAATACTCCGAGATTGGGGGTTAATCTTCGATGTTACATTTTTCTTTTTAAATTTTAAATCTTATTTTGAAATTTATAAAGAGTTTGTAGCGAAAACAAAATGAAATAGAGAGAAGTTTCTTTTACTTGGTTCACAACCCTAACCTGGTTGCTACTCCAAGGCCCATAGCTCTTCCGAGAGCTACCTCGATGGGCAATCACTATATACCCTCCGATTCGAGAACTCTCGACTTTGGAGGGGTTCATTTTTTTACAAAAATATGAGATTGGTAACACTCTACCCTCTCTTTGAAGTTAAGTACATACAAGCGAAAATAAATACAAGAAATTAAGAGGTACGTTATACCAACACTTATGGAAGTTTTGAAGTAGACATGGAGTATTTGAAAAGTGTCTTTGAGAGGAACAGAAGCTCTTGTGGACGAGTATGAATATAGAACATCGAAGTAGTTGCAGTTCTTTTTTCAGAGATGGTCGAGCATTTGTTTTATAAACCTTTTCCAGTCGACTGAAATAACTTCTAATCGACTCCACATCAGCCCATCGATATGGAACTTTTGGTCTTCCAGTCGACTGAATATGCTCCAGTCGACTCCATGTCACTCGGCTCGATATCGTGAAGTTTGCCTCTTCAGTCGACTAAAACTCCCCAATTGACTAAAACTCTTTCCATATGCACTACCATATCTTCGATCGATCACCAAATAATCCTTCCAAATATGTATCCAGTCCACTGCTCTATACCAGTCGACTGGACTTCAGTCGACTGCTCCATACCAAGTCGACTAGAATACATTCAGTCGACTGATCCCTACAAAATAAGATTAGCATAAATAGATAATATCAAATATAATAGCAGTAGTAATACTACTCGATCTCGACTTCTAAGTCCCACGCGGACTCAACATCAGATCGACGCCTAGCTTCATCCTCCTACAGAAGACTTGGCCTCACCTCTCCACTCGAGGATTATCTGTCGGCTACATGCCGGACTTATTATTCTTGACATCTGATCTGACCCACCAGAGCTTCCACTAGCTATCTAGTCTACCTTACCCAGCTGAACTTTTTGCCAATTGTTCGGTCTCCTGACCCAATCGGTCTTCATGCCAAATGTCCAGTCCACTCAACCCATCTAGAATTCATGCTTGGTGTCCGGTCCTCCTGATCTGTCAAGACATTTGCCTAATATTTGATCAACATGACCTACTAGGATTTCTTGTTAAGCCTGCACATGTAACACTGATATTATAACACAAGTAAGTTCTAACTTTAACTATGGTTCATACATCAAAATCAAGGAGTGATGCTCTCTGCATCAACATAAATCCAGGGAGACCTCTTGTAAATCGACCTATAGAGTCTGCACAAATAAGAGAAATAGCCCCTGACTGGGTTGTGCCTATTAATCATCCTCCTCTAAGGGGTGCCATTAATATGATTTCTATTAGTTCCACTAACGGAGATTCTAATAGAGCACGGAAGAGACATAGTAGAGAAGAATGTGCAGTTGTTATCACTCTTCCCAGAACAAGGTGTTAGTTATATATGAGAGGTGTCCTAATATAATCACCTTATGGTTGTACCATTTATTTGATAAATGAAGATTCACTATTTGAGTAAACATGTTTTCATGTATTTGATTGGATCGTAAACTCATTTACTAAATGCCCGCAATACGATTCACAACATGAGAGAATTTGTGATTGGATCACAACTAGTGAGTATCTCTACATGTGTAATTTTGATGCATTGGAATTATCCCTAGTCGATGAATTGATCCCTTTGGACACAATCAATTCTGTTGAGACTAGCATGAGTTATACTCCTTGGTTTATCCAAGCAGTTGTTTCTCATTGGCTGGAGACATTGGAATGTCCGGAGTAACCTATGGATGCTAGTTATGGTAACTCGTTCATTGGAGTTACTAGCTGTAATACTTCATTTGATTCTTTGCATATATGGATATGTCAATGAAGTTCTTACTGCAGCTTAAGTAAGAAAAGGACTAAAAAGGTAGAACCAGCTCAAATGGGAACTTGCCATCATTGTCGCAAGGAGGGCTATTGGCGAAGAAACTGCAAGATTTATCTTGAGTTCGTGAAGAAGAATAGGTCATATGATGCTCCATCTTATTCATATATCTTCGTTATAGATTGTCATTCTATTTCCTCAGACACTTGGGTATTAGATACTAGGTTTAGCTCACATATATGTAATGACATACAGGGGCTAAAAAATAGAAGAAGACTCGTCAAGGGGGAATCAAATTTGCGAGTTGGCAATTGAGCAAAGGTTGCTGAGGTCGCCATCGGAACATATTTGTTGAAGCTCCCTATAGGACTTGTCTTAGAACTAGACTATTGTTATTAAGTACCTTTGTTAATAAAGAACATTGTTTCTATTTCTGCTTAAATAGAAATGGATACCATTTGACTTTTAGTAAAAATTGTTGTTACATTACTTTAAATGACGTTGTTTATGGGACTGAAACTTTGTGCAATGGAATATATACGTTAGACGTATCCGGAGACATTTTCAATATCGAAGCGAGCAACAAGCGTGCTTGGAAAGATAATCAATTAGACTCCTATATGTGGCATTGTCGTCTTGGCCATGTAAGTAAGAAATGCATGTTTGAATTACACCGATGTGGAATTCTGGAATCATTTGAATCTGATTCATTTGATACATGCGAATCATTCTTAAAAGGCAAGATGACTAAGTTACCTTTTACTGAAAAAGGTGAAACGGTGGGAGAGTTGCTTGGTCTAATACATACTGATGTATGCGGACCTATGTCAACTCATGCTCTAGAAGGTTATAGCTACTTCATTACCTTTATTAATGATCACTCATGATTTGGGTATGTGTTCTTGATGAAACACAAATTTGAAGCATTTGAAAAGTTTAAAGAATTCAAAAATGAAGTAGAGAAACAACTTGGCAAAAGTATTAAACTACTTCGATCTGATCGAGGTGGTGAATACTTGAGTCCAGAGTTTCTCGATTATCTAAGGACAATGGTATATAGTCTTAATGTACTCCGTCGTATACACCACAGCTTAATGGTGTATATGAGAGGCGACATCGAACCTTGTTGGACATGGTTAGGTCGATGATGAATCATGCGAATCTTCCTAAGTTTTTTTGGGGCTATGCACTTCGGACAGCTGTTTACCTGCTAAACAGAGTTCCGACCAAGGTAGTATCTACTATTCCATATGAGATATGGAATAGTAAGAAACCTCATTTATCTGTCGTCTACCTGCCGGACTTATTATTCTTGACATCTGATCTGACCCACCAGAGCTTCCACTAGCTATCTAGTCTACCTTACCTAGCTGAACTTTTTGCCAATTGTCCGGTCTCCTGACCCAATCGGTCTTCATGCAAAATGTCCGGTCCACTCAACCCATCTAGAATTCATGCCTGGTGTCCGGTCCTCCTAATCTGTCAAGACATTTACCTAGTATTCGGTCAACATGACCTACTAGGATTTCTTGTTAAGCCTGCACACGTAACACTGATATTAAAAAACAAGTAAGTTCTAACTTTAACTATGGTTCATACATCAAAATTAAGGAGTGATGCTCTCTGCATCAACATAAATCCAGGGAGACCTCATGTAAATCGACCTATACAGTCTGGGCAAATAAGAGAAATATCCCTTGAGTGGGTTGTGCCTATTAATCATTCTCCTCTAAGGGGTTCCATTAATATGATTTCCGTTGGTTCCACTAATGGAGATTCTAATAGAGCATGGAAGAGAGATACTAGAGAAGAATGTGCAGTTGTTATCACTCTTCCCAGAACAAGGCGTTAGTTATATATGAGAGGTGTCCTAATATAATCACCTTATGGTTGTACCATTTATTTGATAAATGAAGATTCACTATTTGAGTAAACATGTTTTCATGTATTTGATTGGATCGTAAACTCATTTACTAAATGCCCGCAATACGATTCACAACATGAGAGAATTTGTGATTGGATCACAACTAGTGAGTATCTCTACATGTGTAATTGTGATGCATTGGAATTATCCCTAGTCGATGAATTGATCCATTTGGACACTATCAATTCTGTTGAGACTAGCACGAGTTATACTCCTTGGTTTATCCAAGGAGTTGTTTCTCATTGGCTGGAGACATTGGAATGTCCGGAGATACATGTGGATGCTAGTTATGGTAACTAGTTCATTGGAGTTACTAGCTGTAATACTTCATTTGATTCTTTGCATATATGGATATGTCAATGAAGTTCTTACTGCATCTTAAGTAAGAAAAGGACTAAAAAGGTAGAACATGCTCAAAAGGGAACTTGCCATCATTGTCGCAAGGAGGGCTATTGGCGAAGAAACTGTAAGATTTATCTTGAGTTCGTGAAGAAGAATAAGGCATCTGATGCTCCATCTTATTCAGATATCTTCGTTATTGATTGTCATTCTATTTCCTCACACACTTGGGTATTAGATACTAGGTTTTGCTCACATATATGTAATGACATACAGGGGCTAAAAAATAGAAGAAGACTCGTCAAGGGAGAATCAAATTTGCGAGTTGGCAATGGAGCAAAGGTTGCTGCGGTCGCCATCGAAACATATTTGTTGAAGCTCCCTATAGGACTTGTCTTAGAACTAGACTATTGCTATTATGTACCTTCGTTAATAAAGAACATTGTTTCTATTTTTTGCTTAAATAGAAATGGATACCATTTGACTTTTAGTAACAATTGTTGTTACATTACTTTGAATGACGTTGTTTATGGGACTGAAACTTTGTGTAATGGAATATATACGTTAGACGTATCCGGTGACATTTTCAATATCGAAGCGAGCAACATGCGTGCTTAGAAAGATAATCAATTAGACTCCTATATGTGGCATTGTCGTCTTGGCCATGTAAGTAAGAAATGCATGTTTGAATTACACTGATGTGGAATTCTGGAATCATTTGAATATGATTCATTCGATACATGTGAATCACTCTTAAAAGGCAAGATGAATAAGTTACCTTTTACTGAAAAAGGTGAAACGGTGGGAGAGTTGCTTGGTCTAATACATACTGATGTATGTGGACCTATGTCAATGCATGCTATAGAAGGTTATAACTACTTCATTACCTTTATTAATGATCACTCATTATTTGGGTATGTGTTCTTGATGAAACACAAATTTGAAGCATTTGAAAAGTTCAAAGAATTCAAAAATGAAGTAGAGAAACAACTTGGCAAAAGTATTAAAATACTTCGATCTGATCGAGGTGGTGAATACTTGAGTCAAGAGTTTCTGGATTATCTAAGGACAATGGTATATTGTCTCAATGTACTCCGTCGTATACACCACAGCTTAATGGTGTATATGAGAGGCGAAATCGAACCTTGTTGGACATAGTTAGGTCGATGATGAATCATGCGAATCTTCCTAAGTTTTTTTGGGGCTATGCACTTCGGACAGTTGTTTACTTGCTAAACAGAGTTCCGACCAAGGTAGTATTTACTACTCTAAATGAGATATGGAATAGTAAGAAACCTCATTTATCTGTCAGCTACCTGCCGGACTTATTATTCTTGACATCTGATCTGACCCACCAAAGCTTTCACTAGTTGTCTAGTCTACCTTACCCAGCTGAACTTTTTGCTAATGGTCTGGTCTCTTGACCCAATCGGTCTTCATGCCAAATGTCCGGTCCACTCAACCCATCTAGAATTCATGCCTGGTGTCCGGTCCTCCTGATCTGTCAAGACATTTGCCTATTATTCGGTCAACATGACCTACTAGGTTTCTTGTTAAGCCTGCACACGTAACACTGATATTATAACACAAGTAAGTTCTAACTTTAACTATGGTTCATACATCAAAATCAAGGAGTGATGCTCTCTGCATCAACATAAATCAAGGGAGACCTCTTGTAAATCGACCTATACAGTCTGTGCAAATAAGAGAAATAGCCCTTGACTAGGTTGTGCCTATTATTCATCCTCCTCTAAGGGGTTCCATTAATATGATTTCCGTTGGTTCCACTAATGGAGATTCTAATAGAGCACGGAAGAGACATAGTAGAGAAGAATGTGCAGTTGTTATCACTCTTCCCAGAACAAGGTGTTAGTTATGTTAGGGCAATCTCTTGCCATGATAAGGTTTTGATGTGTGTGGTAAAGGGTTTAAGTTAGGTTGGTATTGTTATTTGATATGTGCATTGGAGTCTTGCAAAACTTAGTAATTCGCAAATGGAGCCTTGGCAGGTTCACCCTCACAACCTCGGTTCTTGAGTCGGTGAAGGATGACTTTGCGGAAGCCGTGCGCTTGGAGCATCCGAGAGACCGCCGGACGAGATGACTTGAAGTGAAGCCAAGGAAGCAGACTTCGGAGGCAAGAGATGCGAAGGAGCATTGCAGAGCCGTGCGCCTGATGCTGCCGAGGGACGTGGTCATGAATGAAGAGAGCTTCGGCGAGGGACTTCAAGTGAGATGAGAGAATAAGTGAAATGTAAGTAGCTCATTAGGTGAACTTGGCCGTATGGCTGAGTGTCGGAGACTTGACCACAAGGGTTAAGGTTTACCCGACCGCCGGAAGCTCAAACTTATGTTAAGTTTGAGTTTCACACGGCACCAGTCGACTGCCATGTCACGGCAGTCGACTGCTCTGAGTCGAGTGGGTTCGACTGGTATCCGACTGATGGGTTTATGCCCAGCGATCATGCCGAAGGATATCGCGAGCAGAACCGCTCGTAGCCGATGGGCGGTCGACTCTGAGGCGTGATCGACTGGTGAGGTCCATCAGTCGACTGCCAAGAGTTCCGTTGGACTACAACGGTCGGGATCCGACGTGTTCGGAGGCCATTGTAGTGACGGCAGTCGACTGCCAAGGGCAGCAGTCGACTGGTGGCGGCCAACGGGAAGAAATCAGCCCTCTCTATAAAAAGAGAGGGTGTGAGCCTTTGAGAGGCTAATGCTTATGCTCTAAGGGATCTTCCTAGTGCCCCACAAGCTCTAAACTCTTCTTACTTGTTTTTACTCCATTCTTATTGTAAGAAGAGTGATCTTGATTGTAAAGGTTACCTCCACCTAGCTTGGTGCAAAGGAGAGACCAATAGTGATTGGCTTTGGAGGAGTGATTCACCTCGGATGAATCGGGATTGTGGATTAGCGGCATAGCCGTGAACCACGTTACATTCTTTGTTAGCGCTTGTCTTCTCGTATTTCTATTTGCTTGTCTTTATTAGTCTTCCGCTTACACTAATTAGTTTTGTAGACGAGCAAATATCGACATCCAAACGAAAAGGGCTATTCACCCCCCTCTAGCCGGCCAATCGATCCCCTACAAGTGGTATCAGAGCCAAGGAAAGCTTGTCACCAGACTAACCGCCGCAACAAGCTCTACATCAAAATGGCCGGCTCAAACATCCACCCATCGAAGTTCGACGGCGAATTCTCTTGGTGGAAAAAGAGAATGGAGGTATTCTTCGAGACCGATTTTGATATTATGCTTATAATGGAAAATGGTTTCGAGTTGCCTAGGGATGAAAGGGGTGAACCAATTGAAAAATCACCTTGGACTAAGAAGCAAAGAGAGGAACACCTTGCAAACTCAAAGGCAAAACATCATCTTCTCAATGTGCTCCCTCAACAAGAGATCAACCGGATCGGAGAATGTGCTAGCGCCAAAGAGATGTGGGAAAAGCTTGTAGAACTCCATGAAGGCACATCTGAGGCCAAGCTAGCTAGGAGAGACCTCCTCCGCTCCCAACTCTCAAACATCAAATTAGAAAAGGGAGAAAAGGTAACTTCCCTACATTCTAGATTTAAAGAAATATTAATTGGGCTAACAAGTGTAGGAGAAAAGCTATCCAACCGGGATATGGTAATGAAGGCCATAGATGCCTTTCCCCGGTCCTCAAGATGGAGCTCCATGGTGGATTCGTTTTACATTTCCAAGAACTTAGAAGTAAGTACCTTGGAGGAATTTTTCTCAACAATGGAGCTCCACGAAACTAGGCTTGAAGGAATACAAGAAGAGCAAAAAATACAACCTTCAAGGGGAGTAGCATTGTTGGCAAATAAGGGGAAGAAGAAGATAGAGATCTCCTCCTCCTCCGATGATGAAGCGTCTTCCTCCTCCTCCATGGATAGCACCGAAGAAGCCTATATGGTAAGGAGGGTAAGACGTGCTTTAAAAGGTTTTCATTTTCATAAATCAAATGATAGGAATAGAAGACCAAGGGGGAAGGTCATATGCTACAATTGCCAAGGAGAGGGGCACATAAGGGATAATTATCCCCTTCTAAACAAGAGCAAGGAAGAGAAGAAAAAGAAAGAAGAAAAGAAGAAGAAAAAGGGGAGCAAGAAAAAGAAGGAAGAGGAGAAGAAGACAAAAGAAAAGGGGAAGACCAAAGCTCTAAAGGCAAGGACTTGGGATGACCCATCCTCATCCTCCTCATCATCATCGGATGAGGAGAATGTCTTTGTCACCAATTTGGCCTTGATGGCCTTTGATGACTTGGATTGCTCTTCATCCGAAAATGAAGGATCAAGCTCAAGAGGAGAGAGCTCAAGTGAAGGGGGAGCTTCTACATCCTCCTCATCCGAAGAAGAAGAAGAGAACATGGAAACTATGGTAACGAATCTAACTCCTAAGAAAATAGTTTCCATGGTCTCTAGCTTAACTAGGGATTTATTTAGAGCTAAGAAGAAGAATAAGAGCATGCTAGATCAAATTAAGGATCTAGAAAATAAGCTAGAAAATGCATGCTTAAATGATAATATTTCTTCTAGCTTAAATGATGCATGCTCACATGACCTTTATGTGCCATTAGATGTTAGTGATGCATGTATAAATGAAAATAGGGCCTTAAGGGAAAAGGTAGATTATTTAACAAAGGCCCTAGAAAAATTCACAATTGGCTCCAACACATTGAACATGATCTTAGGGAGCCAAAGAGCTAGCTTCAACAAAAAGGGCCTAGGTTATAAAGAAAAGAAAAATGAAAAGGCCTATAAATGCCTAATTGCTAGGGGTCAAGATAAAAAGAAGGTAATAGCTAGGAAATGGATCCCCAAGGAGTATCTAGTGAACCCAATAGGCAAGAACTTATTTTGGGTTCCAAAATCCATCCTTAAGGGTTAGAAAACCCCTAGGGTAGTCAACCATATGGAATTGACCTATATCATATTTTGGTTGACTTAGGATGGAGGAACAACATTTTTAGAATAGTGTTGGGTGATGATAATGTGCCCATAAATAGATAATAATGCTTAAATCATGATGATTAATGTAATTGCTATGCATGTTTGCAATCATGATTTATGATTTTGATATTTGGCACATCATCATAAGAAATAGGGTTTAAATAATGCCTTAGGTGATATTTTGTTTATTATCATGATATAATACCTAATGCATGATTATTATTCAATGAATACATGTATTTCATGATCATAATATAAAATTAATTGACATATGCCTTTATGATCATGATGATTTTTAGGTTAATACTTAACCATGATAGAATTGCATGAATACAAGGGTTAAGTATATACAAATACCCCCTAGGATGCATCTCACACTCACTATAGGCTAACTTGATTGCAAACTTAGCATGGGTGAGATGTTAGGATGATACAAATGTCCACTAATGCCTATGACATTTAGATGGTCATTTAAAGTATCAACATAGCAATAATAGACCAATCATGGGGAAGGCTTATGTTTAATTCATAGACATATTACCCAAAGATCATGGTTGGATATTTCATATGTTTTCAAAACAATTTCTTAATCTAAAATCTATGTATTCATGTTTTGAAACAATTCAAAGCAAGACTAGGTGTCAAAATGGATACTCTTATGATCAAAAACCTAGTAATTTTTAAAGCTTATGGATTTTTGGCAAATACGTGGAAATATAATGATTTTTCATGAAAACCTATTTTTCACTGATAGATATACTTAAAAGAAATGTGTTTCCTCAAATTTTATGATTTTTCGAATATTATGGAATTTATAATGCATTTCTGAATTTCACCCAGAAAATCAGAATTTCGGAATCCTTTGTGCCAGTCGACTGCCATACTGATAGCAGTCGACTGCTAGCTTGAAAAACAGCCAAATATTCTCTGATTTCAGATTTTAATCATGATTTTGGTGTTTTCCTTCTATTACACTTGATGCCATGAGTTTATAAATAATGATTAATCTTTTTGATGGTGTCAAATGGGGAGAAATGTATGTTTAAGTAACGGGGAATATATTTTGGGGGAGAAATGATTATGCTTATGATAGGGGGAGAGAATTTGTAGAGAGAGTTTCATGGATTAAGGGGGAGTTGCATGTTGTTATATCATGTTTATGTTTACATGCTTTCTTACCTTAGAAATTTTTATCAAATGTTTTTACCTAACTTAAACGGATTGCCACACATCAAAAAGGGGGAGATTGTTAGGGCAATCTCTTGCCATGATAAGGTTTTGATGTGTGTGGCAAAGGGTTTAAGTTAGGTTGGTATTGTTATTTGATATGTGCGTTGGAGTCTTGCAGGACTTAGTAATTCACACATGGAGCCTTGGCAGGTTCACCCTCACAACCTCGGTCCTTGAGTCGGTGAAGGATGACTTTGCGGAAGCCGTGCGCTTGGAGCATCCGAGGGACCGTCGGACGAGATGACTTGAAGTGAAGCCAAGGAAGCAGACTTCGGAGGCAAGAGACGCGAAGGAGCATTGCAGAGCCGTGCGCCTGATGCTGCCGAGGGATGTGGCCGTGAACGAAGAGAGCTTCGGCGAGGGACTTCAAGTGAGATGAGAGAATGAGTGAAATGTAAGTAGCTCATTAGGTGAACTTGGCCGAATGGCTGAGTGTCGGAGACTTGACCGTAAGGGTTAAGGTTTACCCGACCGCCGGAAGCTCAAACTTATGTTAAGTTTGAGTTTCAGCACCGATCCGACCGCCATGTCACGATGCCGATCGCTCTGAGTCGAATGGGTTCGATATTTGATCGATGGGTTTATGCCCGAAGTCATTGCCGCCATGGAATGACGATGACCGCGGAAGGATATCGCGAGACCAGAACGCCGTAGCCGACGGTCGACTCTGAGCGATAATCGTCATTGGTGAGGTCCATCAGTCGAATGCCAAGAGTTACGTTGGACTACAGCGGTCGGGATCCGGCGTGTTCGGAGGCCGTTGTAGTAATGATCGGCCAAGGGCGAATGATCGTAGTGGCGGCCAATGGGAAGAAATCAGCCCTCTTTATAAAAAGAGAGGGTGTGAGCCTTTGAGAGGCTAATGCTTATGCTCTAAGTGATCTTCCTAGTGCCCCACAAGCTCTAAACTCTTCTTACTTGTTTTTACTCCATTCTTATTGTAAGAAGAGTGATCTTGATTGTAAAGGTTACCTCCACCTAGCTTGGTGCAAAGGAGAGACCAATAGTGATTGGCTTTGGAGGAGTGATTCACCTCGGACGAATCGGGATCGTGGATTAGCGGCGTAGCCGTGAACCACGTTACATTCTTTGTTAGCGCTTGTCTTCTCGTATTTCTATTTGCTTGTATTTATTAGTCTTCCGCTTGCGCTAATTAGTTTTGAAGACGAGCAAATACCGGCATCCAAACGAAAAGGGCTATTCACCCCCCTCTAGCCGGCCAATCGATCCCCTACAAGTTATATATGAGAGGTGTCCTAATATAATCACCTTATGGTTGTACCATTTATTTGATAAATGAAGATTCACTATTTAAGTAAACATGTTTTCATGTATTTGATTGGATCGTAAACTCATTTACTAAATGCCTGAAATATGATTCACAACATGAGAGAATTTGTGATTGGATCACAACTAGTGAGTATCTCTACATATGTAATTGTGATGCATTGAAATTATCCCTAGTCGTTGTATTGATCCATTTGGACACCATCAATTCTGTTGAGACTAGCACGAGTTATACTTCTTGGTTTATACAAGCAGTTGTTTCTCATTGGCTGGAGACATTGGAATGTCCAGAGTTAACTGTGGATGCTAGTTATTGTAACTTATTCATTGGAGTTACTAGCTGTAATACTTCATTTGATTCTTTGCATATATGGATATGTCAATGATGTTCTTACTGCAGCTTAAGTAAGAAAAGGACTAAAAAGGTAGAAGCAACTCAAAAGGGAACTTGCCATCATTGTGGCAAGGAGGGATATTGGCGAAGAAACTGCAAGATTTATCTTGAGTTCGTGAAGAAGAATAAGGCATCTGATGCTCCATCTTATTCATATATCTTCATTATTGATTGTCATTCTATTTCCTCATACACTTGGGTATTAGATACTATGTTTAGCTCACATATATGTAATGACATACAGGGGCTAAAAAAATAGAAGAAGACTCGTCAAGGGAGAATCAAATTTGCGAGTTAGCAATGGAGCAAAGGTTGCTGCGGTCGCCATCGGAACATATTTGTTGAAGCTCCCTATAGGACTTGTCTTAGAACTAGACTATTGCTATTATGTACCTTCGTTAATAAAGAACATTGTTACTATTTCCTGCTTAAATAGAAATGGATACCATTTGACTTTTAGTAACAATTGTTGTTACATTACTTTGAATGACGTTGTTTATGGGACTGAAACTTTGTGCAATGGAATATATACGTTAGACGTATCCGGTGACATTTTCAATATCGAATCGAGCAACAAGCATGCTTGGAAAGATAATCAATTATACTCCTATATGTGGCATTGTCGTCTTGGCCATGTAAGTAAGAAATGCATGTTTGAATTACACCGATGTGGAATTCTGGAATCATTTGAATCTAATTCATTCGATACATGCGAATCATTCTTAAAAGGCAAGATGACTAAGTTACCTTTTACTGAAAAAGGTGAAACGGTGGGAGAGTTGCTTGGTCTAATACATACTGATGTATGCGGTGTTGGGTTTCCGGCACAGCGGTGAGTGTGTGTTCGAACATGTTTCGTAAACATGTGCACATCGGAAAGAATAAAATAATAAATCTAATTTATTACAACACACACATCACATGCATGCATAGTACAACATGTGTAGACATAACCATAAATTCAAATTTTGCAATAAAAGGAAACTTAAACTACGTATACCTGACGTATCACGTGTAGCGGGAAAGGCATCAACCGGAACGATTCTCGCTAGAATCGTCTCTATCCGTATCCACGCCGTGTATCTTCGGGATGACTTCACTAAGTCATGAGCCTCGTCATCATACTGGTTACTAGCCTCATGTTGAAGACGACGTGATCGAGAGAAGATCACGATCTGAATCAAAATTCGGATCCAAAACGAGTCCTCAAAAACTCGCTTCTCCGGAGAGGTATTCGTCAACCGTTTGATGAATCCTTCATCCTCCACCTATGAGTATTACCGGAGATCGAATCCCCGGTAAGGAAGGCTCTGTCGGAGCTCCAAACGTCGTCCAAACGACGCTCCGACAAGAAGGAAACAAGCTGTCCAGAAATCTGGACAGCTTTGGTGGAGACCTTGCGCCGGACAAATAAGGAAAGCAATGTGCTCACCTTGTCACCGGAGCCAAGGATGATCACTGGAGCTCCTCCGGCTACAGCTCGACGTCGGCAAGTGGAGAAGACGGCAGCAGCTGGTCGCCGGTTGGAGGAGGTGGACGGTGGCAATAGGATTGGCGCCGACTAGATGAAGAGGAGGGAGAGGTTGGGCGGCCACAATTAGGTTAGGGCTTTTGATTAGTGTTTAACAAAGACCCTTAAGCCCTATTTTATAGAGACCAAATTCTCTTAATGGTTATTGGATCATAACCAAAGGCCCGTTAACCTGCTCCATTAATTTAAGTTAAAATAAACCAAACCATGATGGTTTATTTTAAGTTAAAACGAACCGAACCAACTTTGGTTCATTCGTTTAAAACAAACCAAACCCCTTTGGTTTATTCTCCTCCATTGGATTAGAACCAAACCATTTTGGTTCGTCCATCATGTCTTCATAAGACACGGCCCATCCACGCTTCCATTGCGACTGAAACGATTTCATGCTCGCTTCTTGTTTGGTCCAACCAAACCTAGTTTCTCTCAGTATGAGAATCTCATTCTCAAGCTCGTTTTAAATCCTTCGGATTACGTTCGTTGTGCGTATGACCGTCTATAATTAACCATTAATTATGTAGGCCATCTATAATTAACCATTAATTATAGAACGATCATGAGTGGCACCTAGTAGTACACCATAATCCCCAATTAACCGATAAGATCAATGGTTGATCCAGAACTATTTTTGAAACCCTTCAGCAGCTCGAATGAATCGTGTCCCATTCCCTTCACTCATCTTATACCCACTTGGTTCAGGACATGGTCTATAGTGTCAGTCCCCACTAGGCTTACTACGTCACACCTAGCCCAAGTATCATTTCCTCGTCCTACGGATTCTAGTTACTGCACATGTATCGAAGAGTACCTTACTGTAAACATGTAATGCTTTGGCCAAAGACTTTAGTAACAATCCGACGAGAGGCCATGGGTATACATCTCCTCGCAAGGAGTGGTGAATCCTTTATAGGCTATTCAAACACCTTCGATCACTTCGACTTATACCCAATCATCCCGGGTCCACATATCCTCAGAGATGCTTGCTTAAGATGTCAAAGCATAAGTCTTCATGATCAAGATGACTTGAATACCGCAAGTCAAAGGAACATCGCACTTAAGCTGCAGTAAGAACTTCATTGACATATCTATATATGTAGAGAACCATATGAAGTCTTACGGCTGGTCACTCCAATGAACTAGTTACCATAACTAGCATCCACGATTAACTCCGAACATCACAATATCTCCAGCGAGTGAGAATCAACTACTTGGATACACCAAAGAGTATACCTCATGCTAGTCTCGACAGAATCAATGATGTCTAAATCCATCAATCATCGACTAGGGATAATTCCGATACATCACAATTACACATGTAGAGATACTCACTAGTTGTGATCCAATCACAAATTCTCTCATGTTGTGAATCGTATCGTGGATATTCAGTAAATGAGTTTAAGATCCGATCAAATACATGAAATCATGTATACTCAAATAGTGAATCTTCATTTATCATATAAATGGTTCATACATAAGGCGATTGCCTTAGGACATCTCTCATATATTTCTAACATACGGATCTATGTCAACTCATGCTCTAGAAGGTTATAGCTACTTCATTACCTTTATTAATGATCACTCATGATTTGGGCATGTGTTCTCGATGAAACACAAATTTGAAGCCTTTGCAAAGTTCAAAGAATTCAAAAATGAAGTAGAGAAACAACTTGGCAAAAGTATTAAAATACTTTGATCTGATCGAGGTGGTGAATACTTGAGTCAAGAGTTTCTGGATTATCTAAGGACAATGGTATATTGTCTCAATGTACTCCGTCGTATACACCACAGCTTAATGGTTTATATGAGAGGCGAAATCGAACCTTGTTGGACATGGTTAGGTCGATGATGAATCATACGAATCTTCCTAAGTTTTTCTGGGGCTATGCACTTCGGACAACTATTTACTTGCTAAACAGAGTTCCGACCAAGGTAGTATCTACTACTCCATATGAGATATGGAATAGTAAGAAACCTCATTTATCTTATTTGAAGATATGGAGTTGTCCTTCTTATGTGATGCGGATTGTATCAGACAAACTGGATGCTAAGTATGATAAATGTCTATTTATTCTATCTTCTTGTGGAACAAAAGGTGTTTGTTTCAAGGCATTCGATGTTTCTAGAGAACGAGTTTCTATTGCAAAAAAATACTGAGAGTGTTGTTGAACTTGAGGAGGTTCAAGAGACTCCAGTAGACATTGAAGAGATACCCGATCAAGCACCACAACCAATAACTCATAGTGATGAGCCATCGGCTGAACCTAGTGTGACACCACATCTTCATAGATCTGGTAGAACACGCAACATTCCTAAGAGATATGAATTTCTCATAAGTGAATCGAATGATGTGTACTCATTGACGATGAGGAGCCTACCAGTTATGAAGAAGTTATGAAAAGTTCAGAAAGGGACAAATGGCTTGAAGCCACGAAATCAGAAATGGATTCTATGTATGAAAATCAAGTTTGGAACTTGATGGACCCACCTAAAGGCATTAAGCCTATAGGGTGCAAATGGATTTTCAAGAAGAAGATCGACGTGGATTTTAATGTGATTATCTTTAGGGCTAAATTAGTGGCGAAAGGCTATCGTCAAAAGCAAGGTGTTGATTATGATGAGACCTATTCACCGGTAGCTATGCTTAAATCCATTCAGATGCTTCTGACCATATTGGCTGATTATGACTATGAGATACGATAGATGGATGTGAAAACGACATTCCTTAATGGAAACCTACTCGAGGACGTGTATATGATACAACTCGAGGATTTCGCATCGGTTGATAAAATCAAGATATGCAAGCTTCGATGGTCCATATATGGACTGAAGCAAGCATCCAAGAGCTGGAATATCTGTTTTGATGAGACAATCAAAAGGTTTGATTTCTCACAAAATCTAGAGGAACCTTGTGTGTACAAGAAGGTTAGTGGGAATGCAGTTGTGTTCCTAGTGTTGTATGTCGATGATATATTACTTATAGAAAATGATATATCTGTCTTACAGTCGGTCAAAATTTGGTTATCCAAAACATTCTCTATGAAAGACCTGGGAGAAGCGACCTACATCTTCGAGTTCAGTTACATCTGCTAGATGAATATGCCTGAAATGTGGGTTAGAGTTACCACTGATTGAAAACATATCATGGGTATTATCGGCGATGATACAATGGTCCACTAATGCTTATGGCATTTAGATGTATTATGAAGATCTGCATATAGGCACCTAAATTCAGTGGGATTTGCATGAGCAAGATCTCCTATGCATCTGGAATATGATCTATCATGTATGCTATGTTATGTACGAGGCCTGATGTATCGTATGCTCTGAGTGTCACGAGAAGATACTAGTCTGATCTAGGAATGGACCATTGGGTAGCTATTAAGACAATCTTTATGTACTTAAGAAAAACTAAGGATGTGTTTCTAATATATGGAGAGGGTGATATGGTAATATGCAGGTATACGGATGCCAGCTTCCAAACAGACAAAGATGATTACATGTCTCATTTTGGGTACATATTCACCTTGAATAGAGGCTTAATAAGTTGGAAAAGTTCCAAGCAAGACACTATAGCAGATTCTACCACTGAGGCAGAATACATCACAGCTTCAGAAGCAGCAAAAGAAGCGGTTTGGATCAATAAGTTCGTCTTTAAAATTGGTGTGGTTCCAACCATTGTTGAAGAACTACCAGTCTACTGTGATAATAATGGAGCGATTGCATAGGCAAAAGAACCAAGGTCTCATCAATGATCCAAACATGTGCTTCGCCGCTATCATTTGATCAGAGAGATCATATGTAGGATGGAAATTCAAATCGAGAAGATTCCCACTAAATGAAACTTAGTGGATCCTTTAACTAAGGGCTTACCCCAAAGTAAGTTTGAGCGTCATGTTAGAGCTTATGGAATTGGATACCCTGGTGATTGGCATTAGGCAAAGTGGGAGTTTGTTAGTTATATATTAGAGGTGTCCTAAGGAAATCACTTTATGGTTGTACCATTTATTTAATAAATGAAGATTCACTATTTGAGTATACATGTTTTCATATATTTGATTGGATCTTAAACTCATTTACTAAATATTTGCAATACGATTCACAGCATGAGAGAATTTGTGATTGAATCCCAACTAGTGAGTATCTCTACATGTGTAATTGTGATATATTGGAATTATCCCTAGTCGAAGAAATGATGCATTCAAACACCATCAATTCTGTTGAGACTAGTACGAGTTATACTCTTTGGTTTATCCAAGCACCTATTTCTCACTGGCTAGAGACATTGGGATGTCTGGAGTTAACCTTGGATGCTAGTTATGGTAACTAGTTCAATGAAGTGACTAGCTTTAAGACTTCATATGGTTCTTTGCATATATGGATATGTCAATGAAGTTCTTATTGGAACTTAAGTGCAATATTCCTTTGACTTATGATAATCAAGTCATCTTGGTCATGAAGACTTATGCTTTAACATCTTAAGTAAGCATCTTCGAGGATATGTAGACCCAGGATGATTGGGTATAAGTCGAAGTGGTCGGAGGTGTTTGAATAGCTTACAAAGGATTTACCACTCCTTGCGAGGAGATATATACCATATGGCCTCTCGTTGGATTGTTACTAAAGTCTTTGACCAAAGCATTACATGTTTAGAGTATTGTACTCTTAGATACATGTGTAGTATCTAGAATCCGGAGGACGAGGAAGTAATACTTGGGTTAGGTGTGACATGGTCAGCCTAGTGGGGACTGACACAATAGACCATGTCCTTAACCAAGTTGGTATAAGATTAGTGAAAGGAACGGGGCACGACTCACCGTAGTTGCTGAAAGATTTCAGAAGTTGTTCTGAGGTCAACCGTTGATTTCCCAATTAATTGGGGATCATGATGTACTACTAGGTGCCACTCATGATCGTTCTATAATTAATGGTTAATTATAAATGGACAACATAAACTGGTAACCTATTTGGTCACACGCACTACGAGTGTTATTCGAAGGATTTAAAACGAGCCTAGAATAGGATTCTCAGATCGAGAGAGACTTGGTTTGGTTGGACCAAACAAAGAGCAAGATGAAATTGTTTCAGTCGCATCGGAAGCATGCATGGGCTGAGTCTTATGAAGTCATGATGGATGAACCAAATCGGTTTGGTTCTAATTCAATGGTCGAAAATAAAACAAAGTGGTTTGGTTTGTTTTAAACAAATGAACCAAAATTGGTTCAGTTCATTTTAACTTAAAATAGACCAACGCAGTTTGGTTTATTTTAACTTAAGTTAATGGAGCGGGTTAAAGGGTTTTGGTTGTGAACCAATAACCCTTTGAGAAAAGGTTTTAGAGAAAAGGCTTTAGAGAAAAGGTCTTGAGAAAAAGTCTCTTAATGGTTAAGAGATACTTTTCTATAAATAACAGGGTTGAAAGATAACCCGTGTTGGATTTTAGGTTTTTGAAACCTAGCCTTTCCTTTCCTCTCGCTCCCTTTGCTTGTGCACCGCCCATTGGTTATTATCGCCGACCACCTTCAGTTGTCGGCCAACCACCTCTAGCCGCTGGCCACAAGGCTATTGCCGACCACTAGTTTAGTCGGCCATCTCCTCCACCAAGCTGGCCTCTTGGACAGCTTGCATCCTTTGTGATGAGAGCATCGTTTAGTCGGGGTTTGTAACTCCGACAATGACCACCTTGCCGAGGATTGGATCTCTGGCAATCCTCTTTGGTGGAGGATCAAAGTTTCATCAATTGGTTGATGAAAACGGCTTTTGAGAATCGAGGTTATGAAACTCATTTTTGGATTCAAATTGTGATCGTCTCTCAGATCACAACGTCTTCGACATGTGACTAGTATCTCGTGTGAAGACAGGGCTCGTAGCTTGTCGAAGGTATCCTTATGATACCCGGCATGGATACAAATAGAGGCAAAACTTACGAGGGTCGCTAAGGTTGATGTCATTTCCGCTTCACATAATCCGTCAGGTATACCTAGAGTAGTTTTCTTTTATTGCAAAATTTGAAATGGCGATTATATCTACACTTATTGTATCCTGCATGTGTGTGGTGTGTATATTGTAATAAGTTAGTTATTACTTATTTTTGCTTCCGCTGTGTGAATGTTTACTAAACGTGTTCGAACACACACCCACGTCGATGCCGAGGAAACCCAACATAAGGGACCCATGTTAGGGTTTGACTCTAATGACTTAGAGGGAGTAATGACCCCTCATACTGATGGCTTAGTCATCTGAGCTCTTATTTCCAATTTTGATGTGGGGAGAGTTTTTGTAGAATCGGGCAGTTCAGTGAATATTCTGTATTAGTCAGCTTTAGAACAGATGGGAGTTAATATCGTTAATTTACATCCAGTCGACACTTCCTTATTTGGGTTTTCTCATCATGAAGTGTAGCGAATGGGCAAAATCAAATTACCTTTATGTTTAGGAGTAGAGCCAAGGTGAAGAACGATACTTATTAATTTTAAAGTAGTTGATATTCTTTCCTCTTATAATGCTATTCTGGGCAGACCTGTTCTGAGCAGTTTGCAGGCTGTAGCTTCTCCTTATCATCAAAAAATTAAGTTTCCTATCGGAAATGAAGTGGGAGAAGTTAAGGGTGATCAACAGCTTTCTCGGAGGTGTTATGCAGATGTTATTTGAACAGGGAAGAAGGGAAAATTTGTTAATAAGTCCTTTCAAAAGTCAAAATATAGAAATGCAGTAGGTGTCATTCAGAAAGGGGTTGCTGAAGAAATAGGAGGGTCTAATAAAGAATGGATCGTATTAGATAATAAGTGTGCTGAGCATGTTACATTTATAGCTTGGGACCTTCCTTTACAGCTTAAAGCCGATTTAATACAGTGCCTTATTAAAAATGTTGATATTTTTGCATGGTCACAGCAGGACTTATCAAGAATTGATCCTACCGTTATGGAACATAAATTGTATATTTTACCTACTATAGCTCCTGTAAAGCAGAAATGTCGACACTTTAGAGCTAGGAAGGATGCAATTATTAAAGAGGAAGTATATAAGTTATTAAAGGTCGGGCATATCAGAGATGTACAATACCCAACCTAGTTATCTAATGTGGTGTTAGTACCTAAGCCATCGGGAAAATGGAGAATGTGTGTGGACTTCAGGGATCTCAATAAAGCTTGTCCCAAAGATTGTTATCCTTTGCATCGCATTGAACAGTTAGTAGATTCCACTGTAGGACATCAATTTATCTCAATGATGGATGCTCATCAGGGGTACTATCAGATTCCACTAGATGTGGAAGAACAGAATAAAGTCAGTATTATCACTGTAGAAGGGATTTTTTGTTAGTGGTTATGCCTTTTGGGTTAAAAAATGCTGGGGCTACTTATCAAATATTAGTGGATAAAATTTTTGAGAAGAAGATAGGGAGAAATGTGGAAGTATATGTGGATGATATCTTGATCAAAACTTTATGTACCAAGCAGCTAATAGCGGACTTAGAAGAAACTTTTAGCACTTTGCGCAAGTATAAAATGAAACTAAATCCAGAGAAGTGTATATTTGGGGTTACTCAAGGTCGTTTCTTGGGATATGTTGTTACTGAGCAAGGTATAAAAGCAAATCCTATTAAGATCGATGCAATTCAGCAGATACAACCTCCAAAAAATTTAAAAGAAGTTTAGAGGTTTTTAGGTAGAATCACTTCTTTATCTCGGTTCATATCTCAGTCAGAAGATAGAAGTTTGGCCTTTTTTAAGATATTAAAGAGGGCCACTCTGTTTCAGTGGGACGAGCAGAACGACAGGGCTTTTCAATCTCAAAAGCAATACTTAGCCGAGCCACCTTTTTTAGCTAAGCCTCAGCCAGAAGAAATGTTATGGATATATTTGGCTCGTTCTGAAGTTGCTATGAGTTCTATATTAGTTTGGGAAGGTAAGGGTCGGCAACATTTGATTTATTATGTCAGCTATTTGTTGAAGGTGTTGGGATTTTTCGAGACGCAAAAACTACTTTTTGCATTGCGGAAACCTCGGAAGCCCGACCACGGATCTGTGCGAAGGTATAAAAATAAAACTACATGTATGTGTTATGAAAAACCTAGATCTACCATAGATCTAAATAGTGAGAGCATTACCCTCGTAGCGACGCCCTTCGCTTATCCCGCTCGTCCAAACGCTTTGCCGGATCTCGAAGAGTGTCAAGTGCACACTCCTCTACAAGTATCCACACGAACAAATGGTGGAGAAGAACCCTTAGAGTGTGCTAGCGCCCTTGAGAGTTTTGGACAAAGAGAGGGTTGGAAGAGAGATCTTGAGAGGAAGAAGATCCAAGGAAGAAGAAGATGGAGTTACCACAAATGAATTACATTCATCAAGTGGAGTAGCCATCCACTTCATATCTTGGGGAGTTACATGCATGCATGTTGTTGGTGCAGTGGGCACCAAAGTCGAACCGATATTTTGATTATGGCAAAAGGCTCAATAGTTAAGGGTATATTTGTTATCTTACGAGCTCAATTAAGTGTGCAGAAATGCTAAAGTTGAGCGGAAGGTCTGCGACACCCGGTGGGAACCGAGGTGGTCGGGCAACGCCAGAGGGATTTCGGAGGAAGCCGAGGTACTCAGGTGAAGACCGGAAGCGAGGCTACAAGGTAAGCTCGTGTGAAAGCGAAGCAAGGACGTTAAGCGTAGATCCGACCCAATACCTCCAATGGAAGGTCTAGGTCGAGATCAGTTGGTTAGAACCATCGTACTTTATATTTTAAGCTAACTTGTACTGCAGTCCAAAACCCTTTGACCAGTCGTCTACTACAGTCAACTGCTGGTCTAGTTCCAGCCTCGAGAAGAGCTCGAATTTCAAGGGGGTGAATTTGGACTTGACTCGTGTTTTGGTACAAAGGGTGATGTGGCATCAAGGTGGACATCCAAACCATCACCAAGCTTGGACCCCAAAAATTAGGTGATGTGGCATCAAGGTGGACATCCAAAACCATCATCAAGTTGGACGCCCAAAATGAGGTGAGTTGGCACAAGATGGTTGGCTCCCATGATGTGGCACAAGTTGGATGGCTCCAACAAGTTGGCGTGAAGGCCTCCTTGAGGTGGCACAAGGTGGTTGGATGAGCACCTCATCCTTGAGTTGTGGCACAAGGTGGTTGGATGAAGCACCTCATCCTTGAGTTGGCGCAAAGGATGTGGATGAGCAAGACTTGGGGGATAAGAACCTCACCTTGGACACTACCTATGTCTAAATTCATAGATCAATATCCATAAATAGACATGTTCACGCCAAGCAAAAAATATAAGAAATCAAGAGCTCTCAACACGCCGTCGTAACGCCGCTACTACTACTCACATTTGCTACGACGAAGTGCCGCCGACAACGAAAGCTACATCTTCTACTTATAAGAGTTGTCGGTATATTTATTTAAGTTCTACTTCTTTAAATTGTCTTTGTGCTTTAATCGTAACAAGGAAAGGGGGAGTGTCCCTTTGCCTTGATTTCTTTTTGTGATCGTTGCTCCTACTTCCAACGAGGAGGAGTGGTTTTAGTGAATTGCCCTCCGTACGTGATCAAGGATCACTAGGGCCGTGGATTAGCAATCGAAAGATTGTGAACCACGTAAAAATATCTTGTCTACTTTATATTTCCGCTGTGCACTCTCTACTTGCTTTTTACTTATTGCAAAAGTTTTTTTTTAACGACACCGTATCGCTATTCACCCCCCCCCCTCTAGCGACACTTTCGATCCAACAATTGGTATCAGAGCCGGGGGCGCTAAGATTCGGTGAAACCACCAATCTAGCTTTGTTTTTCTTTTTTTCACAGATTTTTTATTTATTTATTTCTGTTTTCGTATAATTATTTCACTTGCTTATCTTCTCCTACATATAGAATTGCATTAGAGGCTTTAGGATCCGGATAAGGTTGTCCTTCGGGTTAGATCCCGAGTAAGGTTGTCCTCCGGAACTTCAACGACATTCGCATTTGATTGTTTATTTCTTTTTGCAAGTTACATTTTATATATATTTTTTTTACTTCCTGCACTACTAATCCAAGACGAAAGTCTTGGAATATTCTTTTCGTGTGTTTTGCAAGATTCTTTTAAATCGTTCTTCTTCTTGTTTTTAAATGGCCCATCTCGAAGGGTTTAGCACCGCCCGACCCCGTTTTACAGCAGTAATGACTTTCGTTATTGGAAGGGTCGGATGGAATGCTTTCTTAAAACCCAAATCGAGATGTGGATCGTAATCCAAACCGGTTTCACACTTCCTATTAATGAAGATGGTGAATCTTTGGGTTACGATCAATGGTCAAATTCCATGAAAAAACAAGTAGAAGCCGATGCCAAGGCAACTCAAATCTTGCAATGTGGGTTGTCCAAGGAAGAGCTCAACCGCGTCGGCCCCTTCATTAGTGCAAAGGACTTATGGACCAAGCTAGTGGAACTACACGAAGGCACCGGCGACACGAAGGTATGTAAAGAGATTTACTTTTAAATAAATTGTATAACTTGAAAATGCAGGAAAACGAGACCGCAACTCAACTACATGCTCGTATCCAAGACATCGTCAACCAACTCCATGCCATCGGACAAAAGGTCGAGAATCGCGACCTTATCAGGTATTCTCTTAACTCGTTTCCTAGGACCACCTTGTGGGCATCCATGGTCGATGCCTACAAGGTCTCCAAGGACCTTTCTAAAATTAGGTTAGACGAATTGTTTTCGGAACTTGAATTACATGAGCAAACTAACGTGGTCCAGGCCGAGAAGAGTATTGCGTTAGTTGTAGGTTCCAAGAAGAAGAAGCCCCAAGCAAGCCACCCCGAAGGAAGAAGGCGAGTCGAATCGGAAGTAGACTCGAAATAGAATCCGAACTAGTCAATCTAGTTCGGAAGATGATCAAGAGGACGAAAGCGACCAACAACTCAAGGTAAGCCTAAACCTAATTCAAATACTTCTAATTTTAGATGCTATGAGTGCAAGGTTCGGTCACATCAAGTCCGAGTGCCCAAAGCTAAAGAATAACATCAAAGACCAGAAAGCGCTAACGCTACTTGGGAGGAGTTGTCGGAGGAAGGCGATATCCAAGCTCTAATGGCCAAGCCGACGAGCACGACTCGAAACCAAGAAGAGTCCGAGTCCGAATCCGATGATGAGCTTCCATTCAAGACAAGCCACGGATCCGTATCCGGTTCAAAAGAATCATTAAGGGTAAGTCGGTCGTTACTTAATACTTTGTATGGTGCAATTAAATTTTTAAATAAGAAACTAGCTAAGTCCGAGTCCAAGGTCGAGACCTAATTGAGGAGGTTAACCTCCTCAAACATGAGGTCTCCCTAACCTCTTCGACTACTCGTATTCAAGAGGAGGACTCAACTCAAGTTGAAAAGCTTGAAGTTGAGAACTCGCTTTTGAAAACACAAGTCGAAGACCTTAGGAACACGTTGGAAAGGTTCACTTTGGGATCCAAGGGACTTGACCTCTTACTTGGATCACAAAGGGCCGTGTACAACAAGGCCGGACTCGGGTTTAACTCAAATACAACCAATAAGTCATATATGTCTATAGTAAACCAACATAAGAAAAATGTCCAAGCATGGGTCCCTAAGATCACTTTGATTTCAACTTTAGGATCTAACATGTATTGGGTTCCCAAGGACCAAATTCACTATGTGAATAGACCCACTCGATTCAATGGTCCAGGGGGAGCCAATACAAAATGTATTTTTGTTAAGTCTTAGAAATTGCATGCTTAGTTTTTCCTTTATTTTTAGAATGGTTAGATAGGACTCATAATCAACTAAAATCCTACGAAAGATTGAGCCTCGGAGCCTCTTTTCAAAAATAACTAGTTAGACCAAGATGTAGTCTCAAGTAAGTCGAGTTATCAATTTCTTGAAATTAGCTTTGTCTAAGGAAGTGGTCGTTGTTCCGATCAAAGAAGGCCTCTGTGCCTCGCCACGACCTGGAAGCTAATCTCTTGAAAAGATTACTTGATGAGCTTAGACTAAATCCGAATCTAACCTAATGTTGGTTAATTTAAATTCATTAAAATTAATCAAGTAAAATTGAAAGTCATCTCACAATAACACATAGGAATAACATGTTTTGATCATGTAGATATTGGTGAGATGATTTAGGTTTAAAACTTACAAACAACCCTTTAGTAATTCCAATATCCGATCCAACTACCTTATATGTAGGATCAATGGATGTTGGACGATGGTTGCTCGACACATGGCCGGGATCAACTCGGATTTTGAGATTCACGATTCAAACGACAAGGATCGGTAGCCTTCGGAAATAACGGCAAGCTCAAAATCATCGGATCAGGTGATATTGAGCTCAACTCTAACTTTACAATTCAAAATGTCTTATTAGTAGAAAACTTTCAATATAATTTACTTAGTGTAAGCCAATTGTGTGATAACAATTATAAGGTCATATTTCTAGAAAATGAATGCGTAATCAAGATAAATGCAACATCTAAAATAATACTTAAAGGAACTAGGAATAGCAACATCTACACAATAAATTTACCCAACTCCTCAACCAAGTGTCTTATGACACAGCAAGAGGAATCTTGGTTATGACACCGAAGACTCGGACACTCGCACCCAAGACTCGTCCACAAGATGAGTCAGAGTGGCTTGGTTATAGGTTTGCCTAAACTAAACAACTTGGATAATAAAATATGTAATGCTTGTCAACAAGGTAAACAATCTAGGACACAACATCAATTAACTAATCAAGAACGAACCAAAAGTGTTCTTGAGCTCCTACACATGGATCTATTTGATTCACATGGAGCTAATTCACTCAATGGTAGTCAATTTTGCTTAGTCATAATTGACGACTATTCTAGATTTACTTGGGTTAGGTTTATCAAACATAAAAATGATACTCTAGACCAACTAATCAATCTTTGTAGGTTAATCGAAAATCAAAAGAACCTTAAGATTAAAAGACTTAGAAGCGATCATGGTGGTGAATTCGAAAACCACAGGTTTACAGTAACCTAAGCGGATACCACCATGAGTTTTCATGTCCTAGAACCCCACAACAAAATGGGTTAGTCGACGGAAAAATAGAACCCTACAAGAAGCCGCTAGGACAATGTTAAGCAGTATAACCTACCCGATAGATTTTGGGGCGAGGCGGTAGTACTGCGGCTTGCTATGTCCAAAATAGGATCCTTATGGTAAAGAGGCACCAAAAGTCCTCGTACGAGATTTATCACGATAAAATACCGAACATCAAATACTTTAGGGTATTTGGATGCAAGGTACATATCTTAAACACTAAGGATTACCTAGGGAAATTCAAATCCAAAACCTCTTGGAACCTTTCTAGGATACTCAACCACCAAGAGAGCTTATAGGGTATACAATCACGACACTCTTAGAGTCGAAGAAACCATTAATATAGTTTTCGACGAAGGACACGAACCCGTTCAATCCTTAACAAAACCAACTAGCAAATCAACTTATAGCAAACCCGACTGATCTTGAACTTGAATCTCGTCCCTAACCCAAGTCATCCTATCGACCAAGTGATAGATGACCCTAACCCAAGTCATCCTATCAATCAAGTTATAGGTGATCCAAATTTAGGGTTGAACTAGAGCTTCATACGAAACATTAGTCAAATCTCGTTAATTTCCAAAATCGAACCCAAAACTATTGAACAAGCACTTCTTGATCCCATTTGGATTATTGCTATGCAAGAAGAGCTAGCTCAATTCACTAGAAATGAAGTCCGGGAATTAGTACCACCACCTAAAGAAAAATCAATTATTGGAACAAGGTGGGTATTTCGAAATAAACTTGATGATAAAGGTGAAGTAGTTAGAAATAAAGCTAGGTTAGTCGCAAAAGGGTTTAGTCAAGTCGAAGGTTTAGATTACGATGAGACCTACGCCCCCGTAGCAAGAATAGAGTCCATCCGAATGTTGTTAGCATATCTGCACATCGAGGTTTTAAATTGTTTCAAATGGATGTCAAGTCAGCATTTTTGAATGGATACATTAAGGAAGAAGTTTACGCTACCAACCTCCGGATTGAAAATCTAGATAAACCGACCATGTCCTTAGACTTAATAAATCCCAATATGGACTCAAACAAGCCCCAAGAGCATGGTACGAAAGGCTTTCGATCTATCTTAAGTCCAAAGGATTCAACCAAGGTTTAGTCGACCCAACCTTATTCGTAAAAACCGTAGGAAAAGAAATCTTTATAGCCCAAATCTATGTAGATGATATAATTTTTGGAACTACCAACTCGATCCTGCTAAACGAATTCATCTCACTTATGGAAAGTGAATTTGAAATGAATTTAGTAGGAGAGTTAAGTTTCTTCTTAGGTTTACAAATTAAACAAACTAAATATGGAATATATTTACATCAACAAAAATATACTAAGGACTTAATAAATCGATTTGGAATGCAAGATGCTAAAATAATTAATACACCTATAGCAACTAATGTTAATATAAACGAAGATGTAGAAGGAAAACCCGTTGACCTAAAATACTATAGGAGCGCAATAGGAAGTCTCCTATACTTAACCGCGAGCCGACCCGACATTTTATTCGCGGTAAGTATGTGCGCAAGGTTACAAACCTGTGCCAAGGAGTCTCACCTAACCCTAGTCAAGCGTATCCTTAGATATCTAAAGGGCACGCTAAACGTAGGTATTTGGTACCCTAGATCTACCGAGTTTAATCTAATCGGCTACTCCGACTCCGACTATGCCGGTAGTAAACTCGATAGAAAGAGCACGAGTGGTTGTTGTAAAATCCTCGGCTCGAGTCTAGTGATTTGGTGCATTAGGAATATGCATTGCGTTGCCTTATCTACCACCGAAGCCGAATACGTTGCGATGGGTGAGTGTGTCTCTCAGCTCCTGTGGATGAAGCACACTCTCCAAGACTTTAGCTTAATCTTTAACAACATTAAAACCTACATAGATAACATCAGTTCAATTAACTTAACTAAAAATCCAATATGTCATTCTAGGACAAAACATATAGAAGTTAAACACCACTTCATTAGGGAACATGTAACTAATGGAACTATACAACTAGAGTATGTTGAGTCCAAATCAAACCTAGCGGACATCTTCACCAAACCACTACCCGAAGCCGAATTTAGTTTATTAAGACGAAAGTTAGGTATGTGCGTAATAGAGTAGGATTTAAATTTCTCTATATATGTACTCTATTTTTGCTTCTTTTTATGAAATTAGCCTAAGTCTTACCTTAGAAATCATATACCTATAGATTTAAGGAGCCAACACATCTCACAACACATAGGACTAATGTGTTTGTGTACTTAGCCACGTAGACGGGCGTGAGATGTTAGGACCTTACTCCTGGTTCCAGATGTAGATATGAACCATGAAGTATAATTATTTAAAATTAATCAACTCCTTCAAGACTTATTGATCATTCTATATCAATCAAGTCCAACCGGAGTTGTACATTTTAGATGAACATATTTTCAAGCTTATTATTATTTAAAAAAAATATATATATATATATATATATATATATATATTGGGAACTTGCTTGGACTTACAAACCCTAAAATATATTTACAAACTTTTTGAGTTAAGGCAAAAGGGGGAGAAAGTCACAAAAGTAACCAAAATTAACCAAAATTAAAGGGGAAGAAAGTAAACAAAATTATTACCTTTTATATTAAGTAATTCCGATTACTTAAGCAACTATTAAGGGGGAGTAAAAATTATTTTTCAAGAACTCACCTTCGGTCAAGGGGGAGGTTACCTCAAAGGGGAGAACTTGAAACAATAATATTTCTCACTCATGCTTAATCTTTATGCTAGCTCATTCATACTTAATCATTATGCTATCTCATTCATATTTAATCTTTATGCTAGCTCATTCATATTTAATCTTTATGCTAGCTTAATTTTTCCTTAACTTTTGTGTCGGTCTTCGTTCAGTTGCGTATTGCTTTGTTAGTGCGGTGGGCACCAAAGTCGAACAGTATTTTGATTATGGCAAAAGGCTCAATAGTTAAAGTATATTTGTTATCTTACGAGCTCAATTAAGTGTGCGAAATGCTAAAGTTGGCGGAAGGTCTGCGACACCGGTGGGAACGAGGTGGTCGAACGCGCCGAGAGGATTCGGAGGAAGCGGTACTCGGGTGAAGGCAGGCGAGGCTACAAAAGGTAGCTCGTGTGAAAGCGAAGCAAGGGCGTTAAGCGTAGATCCGACCCAATACCTCCAATGGAAGGTCTAGGTCGAGATCGGTTAGTTAGAACCATCGTACTTTATATTTTAAGCTAACATGCGGTCCAAAACCCTTTGACGATCGTCTACTACGATCAGCTTTGGTCTAGTTCGACCTCGAGAAGAGCTCGAATTTCAAGGGGGTGAATTTGGACTTGACTCGTGTTTTTGGTACAAAGGGTGATGTGGCATCAAGGTGGACATCAAACCATCACCAAGCTTGGACCCCGAAAATTTGGTGTTGTGGCATCAAGGTGGACATACAAACCATCATCTATTTTGACGCCCAAAATGATTTGAGTTGGCTCAAGATGTTTGGCAAACGACCATCATTCTTGGACGCCCAAAATTAGGAGAGTTGGCACAAGATGGTTGGCTCCCATGATGTGGCACAAGTTGGATGGCTCCAACAAGTTGGCGTGAAGGCCTCCTTGAGGTGGCACAAGGTGGTTGGATGAGCACCTCATCCTTGAGTTGTGGCACAAGGTGGTTGGATGAAGCACCTCATCCTTGAGTTGGCGCAAAGGATGTGGATGAGCAAGACTTGGGGGATAAGAACCTCACCTTGGAGACTACCTATGTCTAAATTCATAGATCAATATCCATAAATAGACATGTTCACGCCAAGCAAAAAATATAAGAAATCAAGAGCTCTCAACACGCCGTCGTAACGCCGCTACTACTACTCACATTTGCTACGACGAAGTGCCGCCGACAACGAAAGCTACATCTTCTACTTATAAGAGTTGTCGGTATATTTATTTAAGTTCTACTTCTTTAAATTGTCTTTGTGCTTTAATCGTAACAAGGAAAGGGGGAGTGTCCCTTTGCCTTGATTTCTTTTTGTGATCGTTGCTCCTACTTCCAACGAGGAGGAGTGGTTTTAGTGAATTGCCCTCCGTACGTGATCAAGGATCACTAGGGCCGTGGATTAGCAATCGAAAGATTGTGAACCACGTAAAAATATCTTGTCTACTTTATATTTCCGCTGTGCACTCTCTACTTGCTTTTTACTTATTGCAAAAGTTTTTTTTTTAACGACACCGTATCGCTATTCACCCCCCCCTCTAGCGACACTTTCGATCCAACACATGTAACTCCAAGAGCCAATGGCTCTTGGTCTCCCTCATGAGGTGGCACCACATGATAAGTCAATGATGATGTGGAACATCATCATTGGCCGACCCACATGCCATGTCACCATGACATGGCAATTGGTCAAGTCAAAATTGACCATTCATCTTCCCTCTCAAGTCCAGTCAAACTTGACCTCTTATCTCCCATGGTTGGTCAAATCTAACCACTTGATTCAAGTCAATTTGATTTAATGAATATCTATTCATTAATTTAAATTGACTCAATGAATCAAATCTAAATTAGATTCATTCAACACTTGAATCAACTTGGGTCTAACTCAATTAGTCTAATTTGGATTACTCTTAATCCAATTTAGTTCATCCCATGAACCTAATCCTCATGGTTCATCATATGAACATAATCTTCACCTAATTGCCCTTTGTGTGTGACCCTATAGGTTCTTCTAACGTTGGCAATGCTCCAAAATAGATTTAGGAACATAAGCATTGAGCGGTATCTAGCAATACATCATTGCTATCCAAGTTACAAGAATGTTGAGATCCAACATCACCTTTGTGACTACTAATTGTGACTCTCACAATATGTGATAATGTCTCTCTATCCTTGACATCTAGATTGACCAATTTAGGCATAGACTATGTCATCCTCGGTACAATCTATATCTTGAACTCCAAGTAGACTCACTCTAATCAAATGAGCTCAATATCTCATATTGACTCATTTGGGCATGGCCATGCACTTCGTGGTCTCACTCTATCAAGAATAACGATGTCACTCCTGTCATATAGGAGGGATAGATCTCATCTACATTACTCACATCCCTCCACATAATTTGTTACATACCCAGTAATAGCCTTTATAGTCCACCCATTTACGGGTGACGTTTGACAAAGCCAAATTATGCAACTCCTTATGTAGGGAACCATGATGACTTCAGGTCTAAGGACTGATAGTCATACTAATAGCCACATGAGAAAGTATATGACACTCATATAACGATCCATGATACTTTCTCATGGCGGCTCATTCAGTATACATTCTCCAATGCAGACTCATGTGTCAACTTGATATCTCATATTCATGACTTATGAGATCAAGTAATCGTGTTGACCTACATGCTAGTCTTTATGCATTAACATTATCCCTTAATGTTAATACTTGACTAGGAATGATTAAGAGTAGTGTTCTCTATATCATCTCATTATCGATTCAACCAATCAATTGATATAGATAAGAACCTACTACTCAAGGACATTATTATACTTAGTTATTTGGCACCAATACAAGTAAATATAATAACCATGCCTTTATAAATAGGAATATGATACAATAAAGTCCATACAACAATCATCACATGATTGGCTCTAGGGCTTTCACTAACAATCTCCCACTAGCACTATTTCCAATCACCGTAGTATCTAATACCCAATGACCTAGTGTGACCATCATGCTTTTTCTGTGCCAAAGCCTTGGTCAAGGGATATGTGATGTTAGCCTCTATGGGTACTCTGCAAATCTTCACATCTCCTCTATCGATAATCTCTTGAATGAGATGGAAGCGCCGTAGTATGTGTTTGGTCTGCTGGTGTGAGCGAGGTTCCTTAGCCTATGCAATTGCTCCATTGTTGTCACAATAGAGCTTTATGGGATCTGCTATGCTAGGAACCACCCCAAGCTCAACAATGAACTTGCGGATCCAAACTGCCTCCTTTGCTGCCTCAGATGCAGCGATATTCTCGGCTTCTATTATAGAATCAGTAATTGTGTCCTGCTTCGAACTCTTCCAGATCACAGCGCCACCATTCAAGCAAAACATGAACCCTGCCTGTGATCTATAATCATCCTGGTCAGTTTGGAAGCTAGCATCGCTGTAACCCTTTACAACTAGCTCCTCATCGCCTCCAAATATCAAGAAATATTCTTTAGTCCTTCTCAAGTACTTAAGAATATTCTTGACTGCTATCCAGTGATGTTCACCTGGATCTGACTGGTATCTACTCGTCATGCTCAAAGCATACGAGACATCAGGACGAGTACACAGCATGGCGTACATGATAGATCATATAGCAGATGCGTAAGGGATCTTATCCATGTGGTCTCTCTCCTCTATAGAAGAGGGACTTTGAGTCTTCGAAAGACTCACACCATGTGACATTGGCAGAAGTCCCTTCTTGGAATTCTGCATGGAAAACCGTAGTAATACCATGTCAATGTATGTACTCTGACTTAGGCTAAGCAATCTCTTAGATCTATCTCTATAGATCTTGATGCCTAGAATACAGGCTGCTTCACCTAAGTCCTTCATTGAGAAGCACATCCCCAGCCAAGTCTTCACAGACTGTAGCGAAGGGATGTCATTCCGAATGAGTAGTATATCATCCACATTCAATATAAGGAAGACAACTATATTCCCACTAACCCTCTTGTAGACACAAGGTTAATCTTCATTCTTCATGAAACCAAACTATTTGATCGCATCATCGAATCGAAGATTCCAGCTCCGAGAAGCTTACTTTAACCCATAAATGGACCTTTGCAGCTTGCATACTTTCCCAGTATGTTGTGGATCTACAAAACCCTCAGGTTGTGTCATGTACACATCCTCGAGTAAGTTTCCATTCAGAAACACGATATTGACATCCATCTACCAGATCTCATAATCGTGATATGCTACAATAGCAAGCATGATCCGAATGGACTTAAACATCGCCACTGGAGAAAAGGTTTCATCATAGTCAATACCATGAATTTGCTCGAAACCTTTAGCCACCAATTGACTCTTATAGGTATGCATAAGTCCATCCATGTCAGTCTTTCTCTTAAAGACCAACTTACACCCAATGGATTTGACCCCTTCAGGTGGATCAACTAAAGTCCATACTTAGTTGGTGTACATGGATTCCATCTCAGATCTCATACCCTCGAGCCATTTCTTAGAATCTGGGCTCATCACAGCTTCCTGATAGGAGGTAGGCTCATTCTCAATGAGCATAACGTCATCATGGTCAGATAAGAGAAATGAGTATCTCTTAGGCTGATGTCGTACCCTATCAGACCGGCGAAGAGGTAGGTCTACCTGAACAGGTGGTTATTCCATAACTCTTTGTGCAACAATCTCATCACCCACAACACTTTGTGGTTCCTATTCAACCTCCATCAAGGCATCAGTGCTATGGTCCTTATATTTAATTTCTTCCAGATCGAACATACTCCCACTAGTTTTTCTTGAAACAAAATCCCTTTTTAGAAAAACCCCAGTCTTTGCCATAAACACTTTGTGCTGATTGGGAATGTAGAAGTAATATCCCTTTGTATCCTTAGGATATCCAAAAAAATAGCACTTATCTGATTTGGGTCCCAGTTTGTCTGAGACTTGACGTCGAGCGTAAGCTTCACAACCCCAAATCCTCATGAAAGATATCTTGGGATTTCTCCCTGTCCATATCATATATGGTGTCTTTATCATAGCCTTGGATGGTACACGGTTAAGGGTGAAGGTTGTTGTGTCTAGAGCATATCCCCAAAAGGATATAGGAAGATCTGTGTGACTCATCATAGATCGTACCATATCTAATAGGGTATGATTCCTCCTTTCGGATACACCATTCCACTGTGGTGTTCCAGGAGGAGTGAGTTGGGATAGAATCCCACACTCAGCTAGATAGTCACGAAACTCATGGCTAAGGTATTCACCACCTCGATATGATCGAAGTATCTTAATACTCTTGCAAAGCTAGTTTTGTACTTCATTCTTGAATTCTTTGAACTTTTTAAAGGATTCTGATTTATGTGTCATGAGATACACATAACCATATCTACTGAAGTCATCAGTAAATGTAATGAAGTACCTGTAACCACCTCTAGCAACAACATTGAAAGGGCAACATACATCACTATGTATAAGTCCTAACAAGTCTGTTGCTCTTTCGCTGTGTCTACTAAAGGGAGTCTTGGTCATCTTGCCTAAAAGGCAAGACTCGCATGTCTCATATGATTCAAAATCAAATGAGTCTAGCAGTCCATCCTTATGGAGCTAAGATAAACGACTCTCATTTATGTGACCTAAGCGACAATGCCAGAGATAGGTTTGGTTCAACTCATTTGACTTGAACCTTTTGGTACTTATGTTATAGATAGGGCTCTCTAAGTCTAGAAAGTAGAGTCCGTTCATTAGAGGTCCACTACAATAGAACATATCATTTAAATAAACTGAACAACATTTTTTCTTTATTATAAATGTAAATCCTTTCTTGTCCAAACAAGAAACCGAAATTATGTTCTTAGTTAAAGTAGGCACATAACAACATTCATCTAATTCTAGTACAAGCCCAGAGGGCAGAGATAGATTATAAGTTCCTACAGCAACAGCAGCAACCCTTGCTCCATTACCTACTCGTAGGTCCACCTCTCCCTTTGTCAATGCCCTACTATTTCTCAGCGCCTGCACATTGGTACAAATGTGAGATGCACATCCGGTATCTAATACCCATGATGAAGAAATAAATAGATTGCCTTATATAACATTTATACCTGAAGTAGAAGTCTCACTTCTCTTCTTCTTAAGATCTTCCAGGTAAGCTTTGTAGTTACGCTTCTAGTGTCCAGCTTCCTTGCAGTGGAAGCAAACCCCTTCCTTGGCCACCCCTCCTTTGGGTTTAAACTCATTGCCTTTGCCCTTGGCTTGGGACTTTCCCTTACCTTTTGGCTTGCCCTTGCCTTTCTTCTTTTGCACCATCAAAATGGAGTCAGATTTTCCCTTCTTAAGTTTGAGCTCAGCAGTTCTCAACATGTCGAGCAACTCAGGCAGTGGCTTATCAATTTCATTCATGTTGTAATTCATGACAAATTGATTGTAGCTTTGTGGCAAAGACTGCAAGATCAAGTCAGTGGCCAGCTCTTGGCCAAGGGGAATCCCAATCTCTGTAGGTTTTCTAGGTACCCAATCATCTTGAGTACATATGGACCTACGGGAGTCCCATCTTGCGTTTTAGACCCAAACAATGCCTTAGAGACTTCATATCTCTCGTGCCTTGCTTGTCCTTGATATAGTTGACGAAGATGTTCAAACATATCATAAGCATTCATGAACTCATGTTGCTTCTGAAGCTCAGAATTCATGGTCGCGAGCATTAGACATGACACATCTAATGCATCATCTCGATGCTTCTTGTAAGTATCTTTGTCAGCTCGTGAGGCAGTGGAATGGGCTACTCTAGGACGTACAATTTCTTTTCTTGGGTGAGAACGATTCTTAGGTTCCTGTACAAGTCAAGGAAATTTGCTCCATTGAGCTTGTCCTTCTCAAGGACAGAACGCAGGGAGAGAGTGTTTGTGTTTGTCGACATAGTTATCTACAACATAAATAATGCAGAAAATTAATATCATATTCCTTTTATCATTTGATTAGGCCTTTAATCAAATGATGCTCCCACTGAATTATAGGAATTTTGTAGAATCGAGTTATGGATGTGGTCAAACCACATTACTAGATTCATACAAACTAGCTATAATTCTTGCGGGACAAGATCCATATCATACTAAGCCTTGAGTTAGCTTTGGCTAAATCGCCCAAGACTTAGTATGATCGGTAGGTAACACATTACCGATTACATCTCTATGCAACTCTTGTTTATAAGATCAAGACCCACATTTACAAAAGACCTTGAGTTAGCTTTGGCTAAATCGCCCAAGATTTAGTGTAAATGCGATCTTATCCTATCTTTCCAACGGTTGAAATATGCCTATAATTCTACTCGATCTAATTGAGTTAACTAGTTTTACTGAATCTAATTGAGCTTACTCTAACCCAAGCCGTGATAGGCGGGACCAAGATTGTCCCTCCGCACCCTACCAAGATAATATGTGTTGCTTTGCTTTGGCAGATTCAACAACTACAAATGATCGAGGTAGTTATGGGTATCAAGGACTTGGTAGGCATTTTCGAGTTGATTCGATTAAGATCTAATCTAATCGTAATGTGTATCATATACGCATTAAGGCCTTTATTATCCTACACTAGCATGCATCACATACATACAAGCATCATTCTAGCATGCATCATATACATACAAGAAAAATAACCTAGCATGCATCATATACATACAAGCATTATTCTACTAGCATGCATCACATACATACAAGCATAACAAATATATATATATATATATATATATATATATATATATATATATATATATATATATATATATATAAATTAATTTTGATTAGGTCATGTCCTACTACGATCTTCTCAACACAATGAGAAGATCGGACGGTTAACCTAGGATTAGCGGCTTCTCCAAGCGCCTCCTTTGACCGCCATGTGTCGTTGACACCCTTCTCGTAACTCCGTTCACAAGTGGACCTTCCACCGCTCCATTTTGTACATTACAAACATGAAACTCAAGTTACATTCGAGTCTAAAACCATTTAAAACTAGAATTTTAAAAGAAGAGGTACGATGCGCATGTCGCATAACCTATACAACACGCACAACCACAAAAATGGCACGCAGGTCGTATTATGAATTATAACACATCATCATCCAATCATATTGGGGTTCTTGGGCCATGACCATCACAGAATTATATATAATTCTAAATTATGTATTTTAAAGAAAATTTCTATAATTTTTCCTATTTTTTTATTTTAATTTTATGAGTCAACTCTCCATAACGGTCCCGCTAAGCGGTTTCCGGGCGCGATCGCGGGACAAGGCCCCTTTCAGGGATAGGGGAAGCACCCCTACTCGCAAAATAAACTTTGCGAGTGTCCCTACTATGATCTTACATCCACTGAAGTCGCTATCCCAAAAACCTAAAGTGAGAAATCACCGTTTCGGAGAGTTTTTCTTGGTTGTTGAAGCCTACAAGTGGCCTAACATTCGTTGCTTCCACTCTTCGAGAAAAATATCCAAAAATTCTAAAAAAATAGGAAATTTACAGAAACTTAAAAATCTGTAATTTTTATATCTAATACAAAAACTACAAATATGAAACACATACATGCTTCACACGTGGCTCTGATACCATTGTTGGGATTTTTCGAGCCGCAAAAATCGCTTTTTGCGTTGTGGAAACCTCGGAAGCCCGGCCACGGATCCATGCGAAGGTATAAAAATAAAAATACATGTATGTGTTATGAAAAACCTAGATCTACCATAGATATAAATGGTGAGAGCATTACCCTTGTAGTGACGCCCTTCGCTTATCCCGCTCGTCCAAACGCTTTGTCGGATCTCGAAGAGTGTCAAGTGCACACTCCTCTACAAGTATCCACACGAACAAATGGTGGAGAAGAAACCTTAGAGTGTGCTATCACCTTTGAGAGTTTTGGCCAAAGAGAGGGTTGGAAGAGAGAGCTTGAGAGGAAGAAGATCCAAGAAAGAAGAAGATGGAGTTACCACAAATGAATTACATTCATCAAGTGGAGTGGCCAGCCACTTCATATCTTGGGGGGTTACATGCATGCATGTAACTCCAAGAGCCAATGGCTCTTGGTCTCCCTCATGAGGTGGCACCACATGATAAGTCAATGATGATGTGGAACATCATCATTGGCCGGCCCCCATGCCATGTCACCATGACATGGCAATTGGTCAAGTCAAAATTGACCATTCATCTTCTCTCTCAAGTCTAGTCAAACTTGATCTCTTATCTCCCATGGTTGATCAAATCTAACAACTTGATTCAAGTCAATTTGATTTAATGAATCTCTATTCATTAATTTAAATTGACTCAATGAATCAAATCTAAATTAGACTCATTCAACACTTGAATCAACTTGAGTCTAACTCAATTAGTCAAATTTGGATTACTCTTAATCCAATTTGGTTCATCCCATGAACCTAATCCTCATGGTTCATCATATGAACCTAATCTCCACCTAATTGCCCTTTGTGTGTGACCCTATAGGTTCTTGTAACATTGGCAATGCTCCTAAACCGATTTAGAAACATAAGCAATGAGCGGTATCTAGCAACACATCATTCCTCCCCAAGTTACAAGAATGTTGAGATCCAACATCACCTTTGTGACTACTAATTGTGACTCTCACAATAAGTGACAATGTCCCTCTATCCTTGACATCTAGATTGACCAATTGAGGTATAGACTATGTCATCCTCGGTACAATCTATATCTTAAACTCTAAGTAGACTCACTCTAATCAAATGAGTGTTGGATCGAGAAGCGTTGCTAGAGGGGGGTTAATAGCGATCGTAAATCTTTTCGATCGTTTTGTTCGAGTAGACAATTAAACTAGTAAGCACAGCGGAAAATAAAGAGACACATTTATTTTACTTGGTTCACAACCCAGCGGTTGCTACTCCAAGGCCATATCGGTCCTAGACCGCGTACGGAGGGCAAAGCACTATAACGTCTCCTCCTCGTTGGAGGTTGGAGACAACGATCACAAAACCGGAAGTACGAGGATGAGGCAACAAGCCTACCTCACCTCGTTATGATTAAAACAAAGAATACAATAAAAACAATTACTTGCTACTACTGCCGACGAAGGAGATTTGAACTTGTCGTCGCGTCGGCGTTATGACGGCGTTGGAGCATTGGCGTTGTAGGAGCACTTGAGAATAAACTTGATGTGATTTGGAGTTGGAATCCTCCCCTCCTTTTATAGATTTTGGCCTCTAAATTTGTCTCCTCATATTTCAGAACAGATCACAAAGTTGTATAAATGTTATCGCGAAGTAGCCGCGTCAAACCTTATCCATTTTGACCTAGCGCAAGGGATGATTCGTCGCCATCAGTCGATTGATGCCTCCCATCAGTCGACAGATGAGCATCAGTCAACTGCCCCATGTCCAGCAGTCGACTGCCAGCCTGGCCACTTCCCTGCAGTGAGAGGTTAGCTCGGAAAATGATAAATACGATGGTTTCTAACCGTCCGATCTCGATCTAGACCTTCCACAAGAAGTCTTAGTCGGATCGCTGCCTACGGTCGTCCCCATACAGAAGACACGACCTTACCATCTCTCACTCACATGAGCTTACCTCAATTCTTACTGTGTCACTTTCACTTCCAGCCTTCCACTCGATTACTTCGGCTCCCTCCGAAGTCACTCGAGTGTCGTCCGACCATCGCGACTTCCTCCGGGTGTCGCTAGCCTTCAGCTCTAGCTTTAGTACTTTTCTGCACACTAGATTTAGCTCGTGAGATAACGATGTAAACTTAACTTTGTGTCTTTGCCATAATCAAAACACAGGTTCGATTATCTAGTGCCCCTGCACCAACAATGAGCTCAATATCTCATATTGACTCATTTGGGCATGGCCATGCACTTCGTGGTCTAACTCTATAAAGAATAACGATGTCACTCCCGTCATATAGGAGGGATAGATCCCATCTACATCACTCACATCCCTCAGCATAATTTGTTACATACCCAGTAATCGCCTTTATAGTCCACCCATTTACGGGTGACGTTTGATGAAGCCAAAGTATGCAACTCCTTATGTAGGGAACCATGGTGACTTCAGGTCTAAGGACTAATAGTCATACTAATAGCCACATGAGAAAGTATATGACACTCATATAATGATCCATGATACTTTCTCATGGAGGATCATTCAGTATACATTCTCTAATGCATGCCCATGTGTCAACTTGATATCTCATATCCATGACTTGTGAGATCAAGTTATCGTGTTGACCTACATGCTAGTCTCTACGCATTAACATTGTCCCTGAATGTTAATACTTTACTAGGAATGATTAAGAGTAGTGTTCTCTATATCATCTCATTATCGATTCAACTAATCGATTGATATAAATAAGAACCTACTAATCAAGGACATTATTATACTCAGTTATTTGGCTCCAATACAAGTAAATATAATAACCATGACTTTATAAATAAGAATATGATACAATAAAGTCCATACAACAATCATCACATGATTGACTCTAGGGCTTTCACTAATATAAGGGATTTGAAATTCATTATAATAATTTAGAGAAGTTAACTTGGGGATTGATTCAAACTTCTCGGAGGCTACGACCACATTTTTTATTGCATCCTTTGGTGGTAGTCACTGATACTTCTTTGGGTAGAATACTTACTCATTCAAAAGCTACAGGAAAGCTTATTTAATGAGCTACTGAGCTTAGTGAATATGATATTACTTATCAACCTCATACCTCTATCAAAGATTAGGCATTAGCTGATTTTTTAGTGGATACTATACATAAGGAGGAGTCTGACCCATGGATGATATATGCAGATGGGTCTTCTAAAATGGAAGGATGTGGAGTAGGGGTAATTCTGATTTCATCGCAAGGAGAGGAGGTTAAATGGGCGGTTAGGTTGCATTTCAGAGATTCCTATAATTAAGCTGAATATGAAGCCCTACTTATTGCTTTATAAGCTGCTAAAAACATAGGAGCCGAGCGGATAATAATGCATATGGATTCTCAATTAGTGGTGCAGCAAATAGGGGGAGGTTTTGAGGATAAAGATGGTAAATGTAGAAGTTATTGTGAGTTAGTGGAAAGGGCTAAGGGAGATTTCTCAGAGGTATCGATAAAAAAGATCACTAGAACGGAGAATCCAAAAGCTGATGAGTTAGTTCAGATGGCTAGCTCTTTGGGAAATTGGAGTACTCGGGAGGTGATTGCGCAAGTTGAACTACTGCCTTATGGGTAAAGAGTAGGAGAATTAGTAGAGGATGATTGGAGAAAGGAGTTAATCTCATTTTTTCAACATAAGAATGTTGGTGCAGTGGGCACCAAAGTCGAACCGGTATTTTGATTATGGCAAAAGGCTCAATAGTTAAGGGTATATTTGTTATCTTACGAGCTCAATTAAGTGTGCAGAAATGCTAAAGTTGAGCGGAAGGTCTGCGACACCCGGTGGGAACCGAGGTGGTCGGGCAACGCCAGAGGGACTTCGGAGGAAGCCGAGGTACTCGGGTGAAGACCGGAAGCGAGGCTACAAGGTAAGCTCGTGTGAAAGCGAAGCAAGGTCGTTAAGCGTAGATCCGACCCAATACCTCCAATGGAAGGTCTAGGTCGAGATCAGATGGTTAGAACCATCGTACTTTATATTTTAAGCTAACTTGTATCATGACCCAAAACCCTTTGACTATAGTCAATCGCTAGTCAAGTTCGACCTCGAGAAGAGCTCAATTTCAAGGGGTGAATTTGGACTTGACTCGTGTTTTGGTACAAAGGGTGATGTGGCATCAAGGTGGACATCCAAACCATCACCAAGCTTCCTTGTGGTGGACGCCAAGATAAGGTGAGTTGGCACAAGATGGTTGGCTCCCATGATGTGGCACAAGTTGAATGGCTCCAACAAGTTGGCGCCCAAGGAGGTTGGAGGTGGCACAAGGTGGTTGGATGAAACACCTCATCCTCAAGTTGGCGCCCAAGGAGGTTGGAGGTGGCACAAGGTGGTTGGATGAAACACCTCATCCTTGAGTTGGCGCACAAGGAGGTTGGAGGTGGCACAAGGTGGTTTGATGAAACACCTCATCCTTGAGTTGGCGCAAAGGATGTGGATGAACAAGTCTTGGGGGATAAGAACCTCACCTTGGACACTACCTATGTCTAAATTCATAGATCAATATCCATAAATAGACTTGTTATTGCCAAGCAAATAACAAGTTTTCAAGAGCTCTCAACACGCCGTCGTATCGCCGCTACTAGTACTCACATTTGCTACGTCGAAGTGCCACGTCAACTAAAGATACATCTTCTACTTATAAGAGTTGTGTATATTTATTTAAGTTCTACTTCTTTAAATTGTCTTTGTGCTTTAATCGTAACAAGGAAAGGGAGTGTCCTTTGCCTTGATTTCTTTTGTAATCGTTGCTCCTACTTCCAACGAAGAGGAGTGGTTTTAGTGAATTGCCCTCCGCACGTGATCAAGGATCACTAGGGCCGTGGATTAGCAATCGAAAGATTGTGAACCACGAAAAATATCTTGTCTACTTTATATTTCTGTGCATTCTCTACTTGCTTTTTACTTATTGCAAAAGTTTTTAACGACAGTATCGCTATTCACCCCTCTAGCGACACTTTCGATCCAACAATTGGTATCGAGTTGGGCGCTAAGATTCGGTGAAACCACCAATCTAGCTTTGTTTTTCTTTTTACAGATTTTTATTTATTTATTTCTGTTTTCGTATAATTATTTCACTTGCTTATCTTCTCCTACATATAGAATTGCATTAGAGGCTTTAGGATCCGGATAAGGTTGTCCTTGGGTTAGATCCCGAGTAAGGTTGTCCTCGGAACTTCAACGACATTCGCATTTGATTGTTTATTTCTTTTGCAAGTTACATTTTATATATCTTTTTTACTTCTCAAGACTACTAATCCAAGACGAAAGTCTTGGAATATTCTTTCGTGTGTGTTTTGCAAGATTCTTTTAAGTCGTTCTTCTTCTTGTTTTTAAATGGCCCATCTCGAAGGGTTTAACCGCACCCCGTTTACAGCGGTAATGACTTTCGTTATTGGAAGGGTCGGATGGAATGCTTTCTTAAAACCCAAATCGAGATGTGGATCGTAATCAAACCGGTTTCACACTTCCTATTAATGAAGATGGTGAATCTTTGGGTTACGATCAATGGTCAAATACCATGAAAAAACAAGTAGAATCCGATGACAAGTCAACTCAAATATTGCAATGTGGGTTGTCCAAGGAAGAGCTCAAACGCGTCGGTCCCTTCATTAGTGCAAAGGACTTATGGACCAATCTAGAGGAACTACACGAAGGCACCGACGACACGAAGGTATGTAAAAGAGATTTACTTTTAAATAAATTGTATAACTTGAAAATGCAGGAAAACGAGACCGCAACTCAACTACATGCTCGTATCCAAGACATCGTCAACCAACTCCATGCCATCGGACAAAGGTCGAGAATCGCGACCTTATCGGTATTCTCTTAACTCGTTTCATAGGACAACCTTGTGGGCATCCTTGGTCGATGCCTAAATGTTATCCAAGGACCTTTCTAAAATTAGGTTAGACGAATTGTTTTCGTAAATTGAATTACATGAGCAAACTAACGTGGTCCAGGCCGAGAATATTATTGCGTTAGTTGAAGGTTCCAAGAAGAAGAAGCCCACAAGCAAGCCATCCCCGAAGGAAGAAGCGAGTCCGAATCGGAAGTAGACTCGAAATAGAATCCGAACTAGTCAATCTAGTTAGGAAGATGATCAAGAGACGAAAGCGACCAACAACTCAAGGTAAGCCTAAACCTAATTCAAATACTTCTAATTTTAGATGCTATGAGTGCAACAGCGAGTTCGGTCACATCAAGTCCGAGTGCCCAAAGCTAAAGAATAACGCATCAAAGACTAAGAAAGCGCTTAAACGCTACTTGGGAGGAGTTGTCGGAGGAAGAAGATTTATATCCAAGCTCTAATGGCTAAGCCGACTGAGCACGACTCAAATCAAGAAGAGTCCGAGTCCGAATCTGGCGATGAGCTTCCATTCAAGACAAGCCACGATCCGTGATCCGTTCAAAAGAATCATTAAGGGTAAGTCGTTACTTAATACTTTGTATGGTGCAATTAAATTTTAAATAAGAAACTAGCTAAGTCCGAGTCCAAGGTCGAGACCCTAATTGAGGAGGTTAACCTTCAAACATGAGGTCTCCTAACCTCTTCGACTACTCAGATTCAAGAGGAGGACTCAACCTGCTGAAAAGCTTGAAGTTGAGAACTCGCTTGAAAACACAAGTCAAGACCTTAGGAACACGCTTGAAAGGTTCACTTTGGGATCCAAGGGACTTGACCTCTTACTTGGATCACAAAGGGCCGTGGTACAACAAGGCCGACTCGGGTTTAACTCAAATACAACCAATAAGTCATATATGTCTATAGTAAACCAACATAAGAAAAATGTCCAAGCATGGGTCCCTAAGACCACTTTGATTTCAACTTTAGGATCTAACATGTATTGGGTTCCTATGACCAAATTCACTATGTGAATAGACCCACTGATTCAATGGTCCAGGGGAGCCAATACAAAATGTATTTTTGTTAAGTCTTAGAAATTGCATGCTTAGTTTTTCCTTTATTTTTAGAATGGTTAGATAGGACTCATAACCAACTAAAATCCTGCGAAAAGATTGAGCCTCGGGAGCCTCTTTTCAAAAATAAACCAACTAAAATCCTATTTAAAAGATTGAGCCTCGGGGAGCCTCTTTTCAAAAATAACTAGTTAGACCAAGACGTAGTCTCAAGTAAGTCGAGTTATCAATTTCTTGAAATTAGCTTTGTCTAAGGAAGTGGTCGTTGTTCCGATCAAAGAAGGCCTCTGTGCCTCGCCACGACCTGGAAGCTAATCTCTTGAAAAGATTACTTGATGAGCTTAGACTAAATCCGAATCTAACCTAATGTTGGTTAATTTAAATTCATTAAAATTAATCAAGTAAAATTGAAAGTCATCTCACAATAACACATAGGAATAACATGTTTTGATCATGTAGATATTGGTGAGATGATTTAGGTTTAAAACTTACAAACAACCCTTTAGTAATTCCAATATCCGATCCAACTACCTTATGTGTAGGATCAATGGATGTTGGATGCTGGTTGCTCGGACACATGACGGGATCAACTCAAATTTTCGGTTACGATTCAAACGACAAGGATCAGCCTTCTGAATAACGGCAAGCTCAAAATCATCTGGATCGTGATATTGAGCTCAACTCTAACTTTACAATTCAAAATGTCTTATTAGTAGAAAACTTTCAATATAATTTACTTAGTGTAAGCCAATTGTGTGATAACAATTATAAGGTCATATTTCTAGAAAATGAATGCGTAATCAAAATAAATGCAACATCTAAAATAATACTTAAAGGAACTAGGAGTAGCAACATCTACACAATAAATTTACCCAACTCCTCAACCAAGTGTCTTATGACACAAAGAAGAGGAATCTTGGTTATGGCAATCAAGACTTGACACTGCACCCAAGACTCGTCCACAAGATGAGTCAGAGTGGCTTGGTTATAGGTTTGCCTAAACTAAACAACTTGGATAATAAAATATGTAATGCTTGTCAACAAGGTAAACAATCTAGGATACAACATCAATTAACTAATCAAGAACGAACCAAAAGTGTTCTTGAGCTCCTACACATGGATCTATTTGATTCACATGGAGCTAAGTCACTCAATGGTAGTCAATTTTGCTTAGTCATAATTGACGACTATTCTAGATTTACTTGGGTTAGGTTTATCAAACATAAAAATGATACCCTAGACCAACTAATCAATCTTTGTAGGTTAATCAAAATCAAAAGAACCTTAAGATTAAAAGACTTAGAAGCGATCATGGTGGTGAATTCAAAACCACAGGTTTACTGATTTGTAACCTAAACGGATACCACCATGAGTTTTCATGTCCTAGAACCCCACAACAAAATGGGTTAACGGAAAAATAGAACCCTACAAGAAGCCGCTAGGACAATGTTAAACGAGTTTAAGCTACCCGATAGATTTTTGGCAGAGGCCGTTAGTACTGCTTGCTATGTCCTATATAGGATCCTTATGGTAAAGAGGCAGAAAAAGTCCTCGTACGAGATTTTTCACGATATAATACCGAACATCAAGTACTTTAGGGTATTTGGATGCAAGGTACATATCTTAAACACTAAGGATTACCTAGGGAAATTCAAATCCAAAACCTCTACTGGAACCTTTCTAGGATACTCAACCACCAGTAGAGCTTATAGGGTATACAATCACGACACTCTTAGAGTCGAAGAAACCATTAATATAGTTTTCGACGAAGGACACGAACCCGTTCAATCCTTAACAAAACCAACTAGCAAATCAACTTATAGCGAACCCGACTCTGATCTTGAACTTGAATCTCGTCCTAACCCAAGTCATCCTATCGACCAAGTGATAGATGACTCTAACCCAAGTCAAACTAGAACTCACCCAAGTCATCCTATCGACCAAGTGATAGATGACCCTAACCCGAGTCACACTAAGACTCAAACAAATCATCCTATCAATCGAACCCAAAACTATTGAACAAGCACTTCTTGATCCCGACTGGATTATTGCTATGCAAGAAGAGCTAGCTCAATTCACTAGAAATGAAGTCTGGGAATTAGTACCACCACCTAAAGAAAAATCAATTATTGGAACAAGGTGGGTATTTCGAAATAAACTTGATGATAAAGGTGAAGTAGTTAGAAATAAAGCTAGGTTAGTCGCAAAAGGGTTTAGTCAAGTCGAAGGTTTAGATTACGATGAGACCTACGCCCCCGTAGCCAGACTAGAGTCCATCCGAATGTTGTTAGCATATGCTGCACATCGAGGTTTTAAATTGTTTCAAATGGATGTCAAGTCATCATTTTTGAATGGATACATTAAGGAAGAAGTTTACGTCAGTCAACCTCCCGGATTCGAAAATCTAGATAAACCTGACCATGTCCTTAGACTTAAGAAAGCCCTATATGGACTCAAACAAGCCCCAAGAGCTTGGTACGAAAGGCTTTCGATCTATCTTAAGTCCAAAGGATTCAACCAAGGTTTAGTCGACCCAACCTTATTCGTAAAAACCGTAGGAAAAGAAATCTTTATAGCCCAAATCTATGTAGATGATATAATTTTTGGAACTACCAACTCGATCCTGCTAAACGAATTCATCTCACTTATGGAAATTGAATTTGAAATGAATTTAGTAGGAGAGTTAAGTTTCTTCTTAGGTTTACAAATTAAACAAACTAAAGATGGAATATATTTACATCAACAAAAATATACTAAGGACTTAATAAATCGATTTGGAATGCAAGATGCTAAAATAATTAATACACCTATAGCAACTAATGTTAATATAAACGAAGATGTAGAAGGAAAACCCGTTGACCTAAAATACTATAGGAGCGCAATAGGAAGTCTCCTATACTTAACCGCGAGCCGACCCGACATTTTATTCGCGGTAAGTATGTGCGCAAGGTTACAAACCTGTGCCAAGGAGTCTCACCTAACCCTAGTCAAGCGTATCCTTAGATATCTAAAGGGCACGCTAAACGTAGGTATTTGGTACCCTAGATCTACCGAGTTTAATCTAATCCTACTCTGACCGACTATGCCGGTAGTAAACTCGATAGAAAGAGCACGAGTGGTTGTTGTCAAATCCTCGAGTCTAGTGAGTTGGAGGGAAGCAAAGATTGCGTTGCCTTATCTACCACCGAAGCCGAATACGTTGCGATGGGTGAGTGTGTCTCTCAGCTCCTGTGGATGAAGCACACTCTCCAAGACTTTAGCTTAATCTTTAACAACATTAAAAGTTAGGTATGTGCGTAATAGAGTAGGATTTAAATTTTTCTATATATGTACTCTATTTTTGCTTCTTTTTATGAAATTAGCCTAAGTCTTACCTTAGAAATCATATTGGGAACTTGCTTGGACTTACAAACCCTAAAATATATTTACAAACTTTTTGAGTTAAGGCAAAAGGGGGAGAAAGTCACAAAAGTAAGGAAGAAAGTAAACAAAATTATTACCTTTTATATTAAGTAATTCCGTTTACTTAAGCAACTATTAAGGGGGAGTAAAAATTATTTTTCAAGAACTCACCTTCGGTCAAGGGGGAGGTTACCTCAAAGGGGAGAACTTGAAACAATAATATTTCTCACTCATGCTTAATCTTTATGCTAGCTCATTCATATTTAATCATTATGCTAGCTCATTCATATTTAATCTTTATGCTAGGTCATTCATATTTAATCTTTATGCTAGCTCATTCATATTTAATCTTTATGCTAGCTCATTCATGCTTAATCATTATGCTAGCTTACTGTTATGCTTAATTTTTCCTTAACTTTTGTGTCGGTTTGCCATGAATCAAAGGGGAGATTGTTGTGCAAGGCACCAAAGTCGAACCGGTATTTTGATTATGGCAAAAGGCTCAATAGTTAAGGGTATATTTGTTATCTTACGAGCTCAATTAAGTGTGCAGAAATGCTAAAGTTGAGCGGAAGGTCTGCGACACCCGGTGGGAACCGAGGTGGTCGGGCAACGCCAGAGGGACTTCGGAGGAAGCCGAGGTACTCGGGTGAAGACCGGAAGCGAGGCTACAAGGTAAGCTCGTGTGAAAGCGAAGCAAGGTCGTTAAGCGTAGATCCGACCCAATACCTCCAATGGAAGGTTTAGGTCGAGATCAGATGGTTAGAACCATCGTACTTTATATTTTAAGCTAACTTGTACTGCAGTCCAAAACCCTTTGACTACAGTCAACTGCTAGTCAAGTTCCAGCCTCGAGACGAGCTCGAATTTCAAGGGGGTGAATTTGGACTTGACTCGTGTTTTGGTACAAAGGGTGATGTGGCATCAAGGTGGACATCCAAACCATCACCAAGCTTCCTTGTGGTGGACGCCCAAGATAAGGTGAGTTGGCACAAGATGGTTGGCTCCCATGATGTGGCACAAGTTGAATGGCTCCAACAAGTTGGCGCCCAAGGAGGTTGGAGGTGGCACAAGGTGGTTGGATGAAACACCTCATCCTCAAGTTGGCGCCCAAGGAGGTTGGAGGTGGCACAAGGTGGTTGGATGAAACACCTCATCCTTGAGTTGGCGCACAAGGAGGTTGGAGGTGGCACAAGGTGGTTTGATGAAACACCTCATCCTTGAGTTGGCGCAAAGGATGTGGATGAACAAGTCTTGGGGGATAAGAACCTCACCTTGGACACTACCTATGTCTAAATTCATAGATCAATATCCATAAATAGACATGTTCAAGCCAAGCAAATAACAAGAATTCAAGAGCTCTCAACACGCCGTCGTAACGCCGCTACTACTACTCACATTTGCTACGACGAAGTACCGCCGACAACGAAAGCTACATCTTCTACTTATAAGAGTTGTCGGTATATTTATTTAAGTTCTACTTCTTTAAATTGTCTTTGTGCTTTAATCGTAACAAGGAAAGGGGGAGTGTCCCTTTGCCTTGATTTCTTTTTGTAATCGTTGCTCCTACTTCCAACGAAGAGGAGTGGTTTTAGTGAATTGCCCTCCGTACGTGATCAAGGATCACTAGGGCCGTGGATTAGCAATCGAAAGATTGTGAACCACGTAAAAATATCTTGTCTACTTTATATTTCCGCTGTGCATTCTCTACTTGCTTTTTACTTATTGCAAAAGTTTTTAACGACACCGTATCGCTATTCACCCCCCCCCTCTAGCGACACTTTCGATCCAACAAAGAAGAGGCCAAGTCATCCTGTTAGGGTTCGACAATTTAAACAGCACGTAGTTCATTTCTGTATGATAAAAGGAATTCTATATAAAAGAACTTGTGCTGGACCTTTATTGTGTTGCCTAGGAAAAGCATAATCAAGCTATGTTTTGAAGGAGGTGCATGAGGGAGCATGTGGAAGTCATATAGGAGGTCGAGCATTGGCTCAGAAAGTATTGTTAGCTGGATATTTTTGGCCTACCTTAATGAAAGATTCAATACAGTTGGTTCAGCAATGTGAAAGTTGTCAAAGGCATCATAATTGGCAGCGTCAGCTAGCCGAGTATTTGAAAGTAGTGGTATCAGCTTATCCTTTTGATCAGTGGGGTATGGATATAGTTGGGCCATTTCAGGTCGGGACAGAACAAAAGAAGTTTTTGCTATTATCCATTGATTTTTTTTCAAAGTGGGTAGAAGATGAACCTTTGGCTCGTATTACTGAGTAGATGGTTTTGAATTTTTTATGGAAAAATATTGTGTGTCATTTTGGTATTCCGAGAAGGCTGATATCTGATAATGGTCGACAGTTTCAGGGTAAGAGGTTAGTAAAATGGTGTCAGAATTTCAAGATTGAGTAAGTATTTACATCGGTAGCTTACCCTCAGAGTAATGGGCAGAGTGAGGTAACCAATAGAGAATTAGTACATGGACTAAAGATTAAGTTGGAGCATGTGGGAGGTAGCTGGGTAGAGGAGCTACCTAGTGTACTCTGGTCTTTCCGAACTACTCCTATGAGGCCTACAGGAGCAACTCCCTTTAGTATGGTGTATGGCTCAAAGGCAGTGCTGCCTGTGGAAGTGGGAGTAGAATCTGCCCGGGTAATGACTTACTTCCTAAATGATAACTGATGGTGTTCACTTCTTTGGCCTGCCAAGATCTCCCTCCTACTCCTTGTGAGTCACCGGATCTGTCACCAAAAGAGGGTTAAAGATAAGATAGATAGATATATGCTTCTTGAATCACCTCAAATCTTGGAAGACGAATGAAATCTGACACTTTAAGAAGGAATGTTAGGGATAGGCCGACTTTTCAGTGCGACCACTCTGACGCTCAAGTCAGTAAGAGTATGAAAATAATGGGACGAAGAAGAGGAAGTGAGAAGGAGATCATAGAGGTACCAAATAGCAAAGCAACCACCCCCTCCCCCCTTTTGTCTTACTTTGCCCCTTTTATAGAAGGATCAACCACCTCCTCCTTGAGGCAAATTTTCTTTAATGCCCTTTGTCAAGCTGTCCTCGCAACAGTCTTTCCTGCTTCAATTTAAAATATCTCCTTATATTCCCCTGCCATACATTAATTTAAATAAAATACGATAAATGTTGTTATATTAAACTAATCATCCTCAACTTCCTCCTACCACTTTCCATCCTCCAGCATACCCCCTTCTTCATTATTTCGCTATATTAAAAAAGAAATCCTGAAATCCATAAGTGGCTCGGAAAATAAACATATCGCTCGGGAAATGAATATACTGATCGGGAAATGAATATACTGCCCGAGAAATGAATACACTGCCCGAGAAATGTCCTAATCGCTCGGGATGTCATATGAACTGCTCTTAGTCATTGAACTACACTGCTCCATTGTGCTCGGGAATCATACATACCACTCAAGAAATATTCATACTGCTCGAAAAATACATAGACTGCTTTGGAAATGCACTAACGACCCGGGAAATACATAGACTGCTCTCGAAATACAATAACTGCCTAGGAAACACATAGACTGCTATGGAAATAGACTAACTGCCCAGGAAAGATATAGACTGCTCTGGAAATACACTAACTGCCCAGGAAATACATAGACTGCTATGCCAATCCTACTACTTAGTCGCTAAGAAACACTACATTGTTCTTCCCTTCTTAGATCGGGAATCACATACACTGCTCTGGAAACATATAGATTGCTTTAGAAATACACTATCTACCTAGGATATATATAGACTACTCTGGAAATACACTAACTACTCGGGAAACACATAGATTGCTATGGAAATACACTGACTACCTGAGAAACATATAGACTACTCTGGAAATTCACTAACTGCCAGGGAAAAATATAGAATGCTCTGGAAATTCACTAACGGCCATGGAAAATATAGAATACTCTGGAAATACACTAACTAAACGGGAAACAAATAGACTGCTCTGCAAAATACACTAACTGCCCTGGAAACATATAGACTGCTCTGCCAATCCTGATACTTAATCGCTATGAAACATTGCATTGTTCTTTGTTGGTGCAATCGACCCAGCAGTACCTTGATGGTATTTTGATGATAGACAAAACTCATGACATGGGATTGTCATGGGAAAGTCCAACATGGTGTTGGCATGGAAAATCCAAGCATGGAGCTTGGTGTGGGAAAGTCCAACATGGGGTTGGCATGGGAAATCCAAAGCATTGCGAAGTCGTGCGCTTGGTGTTTGGTGAGAAATAAATTGCGAAGTCGTGCGCTTGGTGCATATAGGAAGTCTTGAGAACTTGGCAAGTTCACTAGGTTTGGGTCCTTGAGTCGGTGAAGCATGGCATTGCGATGCCGTGCGCTTGGTGCATCCGAGGGACTGCCGGACGGGGAGCAAATGGAGTGAGCCCAAAGGGAAGCATACTTCTAGGGTATGAGACGCGAAGGATGGCGTTGCGAAGCCGTGCGCTTGGCGCATCCGAGGGACATAGGCCGAGGGAAGAGAGCTTCGGTGGGGAAATCCATGAGGGATAAGGTGGACTTGGCCAAGTGGCTAAGACTGAGTGTCGGAGGCTCAAACTTGATGTTTGAGGGTTTACCCGACAGTCAGATGCTCAAACAACTTAGTGTTACATCGATCGGTAGCATAGGTGTCGATTCGGTGATCCAAGTCGACTAGGGTTTGGTAGTGTAAGGCTAGGGTTTTGTGCTTAGCGATCGGCCATGGGTGCGATCGGCCGATGTCGACGGTCGGCCGATCGATGTCGGCGACGATCATTGCCATCCTCGAATGATCGGTGATGGGAGTGTCGCGAGCACAGAATGCTCCATAGCCGACTTAGCAGTCGACTACTAGGTCACCAGTCGACTGATAGGCATCATTAGTCGACTGGTAGGTGATCCGTTGGAACTTGTCTGACGTGGATCTGGCCGTTGTGAGACAACGACTACAGGGGCAGTCGACTGGGGCCTTTTGGCAGTCGATTGATAGGCGCGAAAACACCTCGATGTAGGTTATAAAAGGAGCTCGAGATGGAGGTTTTTGCCATGGTTTTTGTGGAGCTATTGGAAGGGAATTGCTGCTGCATTCCAGTCCTTCAAGAGCCAATCAAAGCAAGCAACAAGCAAAGCAATCAAAGCAATCGGTGAAAGTTTTCTTGTGTATTGTATTTGTGTATTTGCTTGTATTTCTATATTACATTGTAATTGCTTGTTAGAGGTTTCTCCACCTTCGACGTGTTGTCGAGAAGGAGTGTTATAGTTAGTGTCGTGCGCATAACTAGAGCTCGGTGAGCTCGCCCGTTGAGTAGGAACCATTCGATTCCGAACCACGTATATCTTGTGTTGTGTGGTTGTGTATTGTTAGTTTCATTATTATTTTTATTCCGCTGCGCTAACGACAATCGTAGACAAGCAACTCAAGAAGAATGAGTAAATTACTTTATCCATTGATTGAGGGCTATTCACCCCCCTCTAGCGGGCCGTTCGATCCCCTACAAGTGGTATCATAGCCGAGGTCGCTCTTCAAGGACTAACCGCCGCGAGAGCACTACAAGATGGCCGACTACAACCTTCAACCACCCAAATTCGAAGGAGACTTTCTATGGTGGAGAAGAAAAATGGAGGTATACCTAGAAACCGATTTTGATTTTATGATTATTGTAGAAAACGGTTTTGAAATGCCTAGGGACAAGTACAACAAGCCAATTGAGAAGTTAAAATGGACCCAAGACCAAATCAAAGACTTCAAGACAAATCTCAAGGTAATCAAGTTGATTAGTGATTTGTTACCTAACACTATTTGGTCTAGATTAGGTGATTATAGGGATGCAAGGGAATTATGGAATAAGGTAATGAAATTCCAAGAAAATTCCCAATCGGCACAAGTAAAGGAGAATGTCGAAGAAGAATCACCATCCACTTTTGAAGATGTGGATGACTTGGTGGAGACCTCCACATCTAGCGTTGAGGGGGAGGAAAGGATTTCAATTCCGGAGCTAGATCAAAATGAAGCTTCTACCTCCGGAAGAAGTGAAGAGGCCTCCACCAACTCCCTAGGTAACTCAAGTGTTGTAATTTTAAATAAAAATCACATAATATGCTTTGAGTGTAGGGAGAAGGGGCATTACAAGAGCAAATGCCCTAAATTGGCTAAGGAAAAGGCATCAACACCAAAAGTCAATCCAAAGTCAAAGGATGCTAGTGTTCCCAAAATAAAGAGCAAAGAGCACATTGTGTGCTTTAAATGCAACCAAAAGGGACATTATCGAAGCCAATGCCCTAGGGGGAGGAAGAAAGGGCAAGAAGGTGCAACTCATGTAGGGGGAGCTCCTAAAGCTAACCCTAAGGTAAATTTACTTAATGCACCTTTAATTTCTAGAGTCAAAAAGCATGCTAAGAATTATTTTAGTTCTCTTGCAATTATAAATGAAAAGCATGCTAAGAGAAATAATAAGGTTTATTGCTTAGGTGCCAAGCATGTTCATATAACTAAGGATAAACCTAGGAATCATAATTCTAGACCTATTTTACCTAGGGAGTCAATTAGGAGAATTGAAGAAAACTTGGGTGTTAATCCCAAGAAATCTAGGCATATGCCTAAAAAGAAAAACATTTCCCAAAAGACAAATGAAAATTCAAAATTGGGAAAATTAGAGTTAGAAAACCAAGCCTTGAGGTCAAGGCTAGAAAAATTGGAGAAGACCCTAGCAATAATATCAAATTCAGTTAAGGGGTCTAATGCCCAAAAGTCAAGACCTAAGGTTCAAAAATGGTCTAAGGGCAAGGAAGGTTTGAGTCACAAACCTAAGCCCAAGAAGACTTATCATAATGTTCCATTTGATTATGGAACTATTTCTAGGTCTAGAAAAACCAAGGCTAATAGGGAAGCTATCCCTAAGACTAGCCATGTTATTTTCTTAGTGGCTAAGGACTTAAGAAAAACCAAGAAGGCCACTAGGAAGGTCAATGGAGGAGTCACCTCTAGAGTTGACCTAGGAAAGACCCAAAAGACTATAGCTTCAAAGCCTAAAAGGGTCATTAGGAAGGTATCTAGGGAAGTTATCCCTAGAGAATACCTTGTTAACCCAAGGAGCTCCAATAGATATTGGGTTCCTAAAAGCATGATCGATTCACGCTAAATGGGTTATGGTGTGTCAACCCTAAGTGGATGGGTAGTTAACCTAACCATAGTAGAGTTGACACATTAGGGTGTGCCAATGTGCTTGAGAAGTTAAAAATGATTTAAATTGGCACATTTAGGTCATAGAGGTCATGGTGTGCCATTTTGGGTTTTTGGCACACTTGGGAGCTAAATGGTTTAAGGCAAAATGGATTTAATCCCTAGAAATGGCAAATTGATTTTAACACTTAGGTATTCTATACCTTAGTATATTTTACTTGCCATGCTTTATTTGCCTTGCCATGTCATGACATCATTCTCATTTTTATCTCTAAAAATGTCATGATCATGTTTAGACTTATCCTTATATGTCATGTATGCTTAAACATCATTCACATGCCATGACATCATGATTTTGACATATGCTTTTATCTATACCATATCTATGCCATAATCATATCATGCATAAATTAAAATGGAGTTAAGGACTATGACACAATTTGAAGGGAATCAAATAGAGTTGCCCTAGAAATATGCATGAGAACATAAAGAACAAAAACCCACATCTCACTAAGATATTTGACTTGTATGTGTTTTACACATCTAGATATTGGTGAGATGTTTAGGAAAAAGAAAATAAAGGTTTTAAAAACATTTTGAAAACTTTTTGAAAAACCTTGGTGAAGCCTATCTTTTGATATCTATTACCATTGAATGGGATGATACAAAGAGGGCTCTTTATTGAAGCTTTTCTTAAATTTTGGACTTTGTATCAATCTCCTAATTTAATGGGTAAAATAATTTTCCAATATTTTTCACCCATAGTGTTTAGGATGAGTAATATACGTACAAAATTTCATGATTTATCTACGTATATTTACTCGATCGATGGATGGCAATGACGGGTGGCAATGGCCGATTGATTTCGATTTGATGACCGCCAAGCTGATTTCGGGTAAATCTTGTTGGTTAGGCCCATGTTCAGCTAGGTTAAGATCTCCTAACCACTCCTAACCCTAGGATATGCTTGGGAGAGCATTAGAGAGGGTGGAAATCCATTGGATATGGATTAGGAGTTGGGTTGAGGGTGAGTATCAATTTTAAGGTGGATGAGAGTTCATTGTTGAACTTTGCCTTAATTTTGTTTGGTTTAATGTTCCTATTGGCTTAGGAACTCTCCAAGGACATTGTTGGTGCAATGGTCAAGGGGGAGCAAGCCTCTAGGGGGAGGTATCCATCATGGGAAGATGGATGTGTATTTCCTCATGGGAGGAAAATTGGGTTGCCTCTCTTTAAGTGATATGGGATCACTAGAAAGATTGTAGACATGTGTTCCTCCAAGGGAGAGATTGTAAGATCTCATTGGGATATGAGACATTCATACCCTTGGGGAGGACCTTTTTGATGTAGTGTCAAAAAGGGGGAGAAGTTACCAAGTTACCAATTAGGGTTCGTTGGAATTCTCATTGGGATATGAGAATTGCAAATATGGGAGAATTGGTAGACTTGAGATGGTAGTTTTGTCAATCATCAAAAAGGGGGAGATTGTTGGTGCAATCGACCCAGCAGTACCTTGATGGTATTTTGATGATAGACAAAACTCATGATATGGGATTGTCATGGGAAAGTCCAACATGGTGTTGGCATGGAAAATCTAAGCATGGAGCTTGGTGTGGGAAAGTCCAACATGGGGTTGGCATGGGAAATCCAAAGCATTGCGAAGCCGTGCGCTTGGTGTTTGGTGAGAAATGCATTGCGAAGCCGTGCGCTTGGTGCATATGGGAAGTCTTGAGAACATGGCAAGTTCACTAGGCTCGGGTCCTTGAGTCGGTGAAGGATGGCATTGCAAAGCCGTGCGCTTGGTGCATCCGAGGGACCGCCGGACGGGGAGCGAATGGAGTGAGCCCAAAGGGAAGCATACTTCTAGGGTATGAGACGCGAAGGATGGCGTTGTGAAGCCGTGCGCTTGGCGCATCCGAGGGACGTAGGCCGAGGGAAGAGAGCTTCGGTGGGGAACTCCATGAGGGATAAGGTGGACTTGGCCAAGTGGCTAAGACTGAATGTCGGAGGCTCAAACTTGATGTTTGAGGGTTTACCCGACGGTCGGATGCTCAAACAACTTGTTGTTTGAGGTTTTGCCCGACATTAGTCGACTGACATAGGTGCCGGTTCGACTGATCCAAGTCAACTAGGGTTCGACTGGTGTAAGGCTAGGGTTTTGTGCTTAGCGATCACCGCCATGAATCGCAATCGGCCCGATGTCGGCAGCCGATCGGCTGAGGATGATAATGATCGATGGGAGTGTCGCGAGCAGTAACGCTCCGTAGCCGATCGGGCAATTGACTACTAGGTCACCATCAAGCGATAGGCATCATCGATCGGTAGGTGATCCGTTGGAACTTGTTCGACGTGGATCGCCGCGTTGTGAGACAACGACGACTGAGGCGTGATCGGGGGCCTTTGGCGATCATCGCTAGGCGTGAAAACACCTCGATGCAGGTTATAAAAGGAGCTCGAGATGGAGGTTTTTGCCATGGTTTTTGTGGAGCTATTGGAGGGGAATTGCTGCTGCATTCCAGTCCTTCAAGAGCCAATCAAAGGAAGCAACAAGCAAAGCGATCAAAGCAATCGGTGAAAGTTTTCTTGTGTATTGTATTTGTGTATTTGCTTATATTTCTATATTACATTGTAATTGCTTGTGAGAGGTTTCTCTACCTCCGACGTGTTGTCGAGAAGGAGTGTTATAGTTAGTGTCATGCGCATAACTAGAGCTCGGTGAGCTCGCCCGTGGAGTAGGAACCATTCGGTTCTGAACCACGTATATCTTGTGTTGTGTGGTTGTGTATTGTTAGTTTCATTATTATTGTTATTCCGCTGCGCTAACGACAATCGTAGACAAGCAACGCAAGAAGAACGAGTAAATTACTTTATCCATTGATTGAGGGCTATTCACCCCCCTTTAGCCGGCCGTTCGATCCCCTACATTCTTTCCTTCAGAGATCAGGAATCACATACACTATTCTACATCCATCTAAATTGCCTGGGATATGAACACACTGCTCAAGGAAAATCTCAATCCAATCCGATAAAACCCCGAGCCCATCATAAGTTCCCCCTCTTTAGTAAAACTGAAGAGCGAAGTCAATTGAAGTTTCACAAGTGTTTACAAAAAAATTTCTCTACCATAGCCGAAAAAGACCCCAGATCTATCATAAGTTCCCCCTCTTCAGTAAAACTGAAGAGCAAAGTCGAATGAAGTTTTACAAGTGTTCATGAATCTGCAAACACTATCACATCAACCTCCCATACCCACATCTATCACACTAACATACTAGGTATTGATCCTTGTATACTGAATCTTGAACATTGTATGAAGCGTTGAACCTTGACTACTATATGAGATGTTTATGCCTAAAATATTGTATGAGGCATTTATGCCTTAAATGCTGTTATAAGGCATTTATGCCTTAAAATACTATTGGAGGCTTTTATGCCTTAAGGATGTTATGAGGCATTTATGTCTTAAAATACTGTAGGAGGTGTTTATGCCTTAAAATACTATAGGAGGTATTTATGCCTTAAAATATAGAAGGGTTGAGCCTAGTTAGCATGCTACCTGTCCATTATAGTTGGCGTTATAGTTCCCCATAGGGGAATATAGCTATCTATCACTTAGGATCTTATAGGAGAGTCGTGAGAACATTTACATATGTCATATAAAAGGCCTTATAGTTCCCCGTGGGGGAATATAGCTATCTAGCCCATAGGCTATTATAGTAGGCGCAAAGCCTGAGTTATTTTCTAACATTTAGAAAAAATAACACCAAACTTACCATACCCTAGAAAGAATACCTTTTGAAATAAGAAACGAGCAACTTCAACCAAGCATAATAACCCTCAGTAGGAATGTCATTAATAATTGCCACCGAGAACATGAGTAAATACAAAAATATCAATGGTTCTTTGTATAAAAATGTAACATAATTCTGCTTTATACCAGGCATATAGTTCCTTAGAAAAATTGTATAATTCCTTTCAATAAAAGAATATAAGAAACCCTTCCATTTCCACATAAAACATAGAATGCCTTAGAAAAAACCATATAACTTTCTGCCATAAGCCATTAGATAGCTTGAAACCCCTTAAAAAATTTAAGAATCCCCATAAGAATAACTTCATTAACCCTTAGGCTCTATATTAGACACAAAATGCCTTAAAATTCTTGACAACTCCTCTTCTATAGAGTATTAATTTGATTTCCAATCCATACATTAGGCATAACAAATGCCTTAGAAAAAATCATTACTCCCTGCATAAGAATATTAGCTCTACATTAAACACAAAAAAAACCACATAAAAACCATTAATCCTAAAATAGAGCACTAATTTAATCTCCAAACTCTTTGCTGCAAACCATACCCTTCACCGCAAACCATATTTAACCCCTTTTTTTAAAAACCCTTGCTTTCATTATTTCCTTACCATTCAACTGCAAATCCTCTCAAAAACCCTAGCTCCCTTCTCCGACATCCTCGACCTCCCTGCAATCATCTCTTCCTCATGGCCTCGTCTTCACCACCGCTCCCTGGTACGAGACCACGCCCAGCCAACTGACCTTCAAACTTTCCTTCTTTCGCCGTGAACCCAAATACCTCTCCGAGGATACCACGGTCATCATTCCTAATCGATCCCAATGCCCCCATCTTTCTTCGCCTGGCACCAGCACCCTTTTCATAGGGTAGCTAAAAGGAGGCCTCCATCTCCCCCTCCAAAAGCTTCTCTTCTACATCCTTACCTAGTACGACCTCTCAATCAACCAACTGATACCAAACTCTATTCGCATTCTCATCGGCACCATAATCATCTTCCACCATCTCAACATCCCCCATATATTTCACTATCTTTATCAATTGAAGATGACCGACCCTAGCATCTTCTACTTTATGGCCCGCCAAGTTTAATAGTTTCTGACTGACATGCCCACCTCCAATAAGGGCTAGAAATAACTCTATTTCTTTGTCCCCCTGTATCTCCCCCTTCCATTTACTTCACACTGGAGAACCGTCATCCATGATCTCCCCAACCTGAAAATTGCTAAGGCTGCGTGTAGGGGATCCTTGGATGGCTAAAGGAGGGTGAAAAGCCTCTCTTGATTTCTACAATTAGATTAGTGGAAGCAAAAGAAAATATGAAATGAAATGTAAAGACAAAAAATATAAGAGCTAACAAGAGTGTTTAACATGGTTCAGAGATTATGCTCCTACTCCACGGCGATCCGTAAGGTGGATCAACCCTAGCAAGTCTTCACTAAGAACTCCTTTTGATGATCAGGCCAAGGTTGAGAAGCCTTCTTTACAATGCACTCCTTTTCTTACAAATGATAGGAGTGAGAATTAGAGAAGATGAGATTAAAACACACTAGAAAGCTTGAGGAGACTTGGAGAGCTTGAGAGTACAGTTAGGAATGAGAGCACTAGCCTTCTCAAGCACCCCAAAGCCTCTTTTTATAGAGAAGATGTTGATTTTCCCTTTGAAGCTGGAGCAGTCGACTGATGTACATCATCAGTCGACTATTGCTATAGTTGACCGACTGACAAGCCTGATATGTGGGAATCACTACCCAACGGGACATTGACCAGTCGACTAATCACACTATCAATTAACTGATCCAAGCGATCAGTTGAGTCAAAAATATTCTGTGCCCATGTCAATATATAACAGTTGACTGCCAGGGTATGACAGTCGACTGATGGTGGACTAGTCGACTGCCAAACCCTAGCAGTCGATTGTCGGACCACAGATTCAGCTGTCATTTGGGACAGAGCCTCATGTTAGTGTCATCCCTTAGTGCCGATCATGAGATGATTGATTAGGGATCATATGTATCATATTTCATTAATAAAAAGCATAGATTGATTATTATATTTATTTTATGCGTGTGGCAACTAAATAAATATAATAATTCCCTTGAATAGTAGGTTCTAATCTACAGTATATCAATTGGATGAATTGATTATGAGAAGCTGTAGAGAACACTATACTTAAACATTCCTAGTCAAGTATTATATTAAGAGACAAAGGGATATATTGATACATTGAGACTAGCTTGTAGGTCAATGGATGACTTAATCTCACATATCATGAATATGTGATATCACATTGACACATGAGTATATATATTGGAGAATATATGTACTGAATTGACCCACCGTGAGAAAGCATGGATCGTTATATGAGTGTCATATACTTTCTCATGTGACTATTGGTATGAATAGTCCTTAGACCTGAAGTCACTACGGTTCCCTACATAAGGAGTTATGTACTTTGGTATCGTCTAACGTCACCCGTAACAAGGTGTACTATAACGGTGATTACTGGGTATGTAACGAATTATGCGGAGGGATGTGAGTGATGTAGATGAGATCTATCTCTTCCATAGGATGGGAGTGATATCTTTGGCCTCTTGATAGAGTATGACCACAAAATACATGACCATGCTCAAATGAGTCAATATGAGATATTGAGATCATTTGTTTGAGTGAGTCTACTTAGGGATCAAGAAACATAAAGATCGATAAGGGGATAACACGGTCTATGCCACATTGATCGATCTAAGATATCAAGGATAGAAGGACACAGTCATACATGATAATAGTCACGGAAAGGTTGTTGGATCTAGACTTTCTTATAACTTGGGTAGCAATGATGTATTGCTAGATGTCACTCATTGCTTATGCATTTAAAAGGGGGTTTTAGACACATTGCCAACGTTACAAGAGCCTATTGGGTCACACACAAATGACATTCTATTTTGGAGATGGTTTCTTTTGGTTTGGCTAAAAGAACAATTGAGCATATGGCCAAGACTTGTGTTAGACTCAAGCTGGTTGAACATGAGTTAAACTCAAGTTAAACCATGGAAGATGATCATCATGTGGAAAATCCAAGGGTCATCTATCATCATCCGTGATTAATGAGATTAATCTTGCATGGGAATACCAAGGGTCTTGGTATTCATGATGAGGAGATGAGTGGTTTAAGGCATTGATAAAATGGGATACCAAGGGTCATGGTATTGATTAGGAGTAATGGGAGTTGATGGCTTGGTGGCTATTGAAAGGCTTTCAACGTGAAAGCTTTGTGAGCGTGTGTGTTTTTGGGCGTGGAACACAAGAGGCAAGCCAAGAGTTCTTCTCCTTCTCTTCCATTCTTTTTCTTCCAAGTGTTCTTGGTGTTTGCTAGGGTTGCTAGCACAACGTGACTCTAAAACTACTGATTGTCAGTGTGGATACCATGGAGATACGGTTATACTTACCATATTTAGATCAGGCAGCACTTGGATTTGCGGGATTGTGAAGGGCTCGCATCGAAGGTATACTTCTCCTTCTAGATAAGATCTAGACAAAGTAGGTTAATCGAAATGATTTATATGTTTTGCATGGATCTCTGGAGGGATCCGGTTTATATTTAGTTTCCGCTGCCGTTGTGCGAAGTATTCGTCCGCGTTATTGTGAATGTCATTATCCGAATTTTTCCCTACACCTTAGTCGACTGACACACTTCAAGTATGATAGATTTAGACTTGAAATCAACTCCCTAGACCTAGACTTAACCTTCTAGCTCTTCCTTCAGCCTTACGCCTCAAGGATCCCTCCGAGTCTGCGACTTGTTCTTCCTTGCGCTTGCTTCCAGAGCTTCTCTCAGTTTCATCATGTCTTGGGTTTCTCCTTTGCCAAAATCTGCTTGGACTTTACGCCGCCAAGACTACATGCTTGGACTTACGTTGTCAAGACTTGCCTTTGGACTTTCATAGCCAAGGTCCACTTGTACTCTATGCGGCCAAGACTACATGCTTGGACTTATACTACCAAGACCTTCCCTTGGACTTCTCTTGCCATGATAACACTTGGGCATTCCATTACCAAGTCTTCATACTTGGATTTTCCTATCACTTAACAAATTCATGGTTAGATCACAAATATTTTCTAACTATAAATGATTATCCAAACATCAAAATACATAAATGCTTGGGGCATTATTGAACAAACAATCTCCGCCTTTTTGATGTTTGGCAATCATTTAAGTTAGGTCTTGAAATATGCTCAATAAAACAACATATACAATATGAGTTCTAACTTAAAGGTCTCCTTCTCCCCCTTTGACACACATCAAGAAGAGAAGGACTTATGAAAAATAAGTTCATGAATGAAGTAAATTAGTTGATCATGCATTGAACTAAGGTAAAATATAGATATAGGGCTCGCCCTTAATCTAAGACACAGTTCATAATGTGTAAAGAACATGTTGAGAAAAACATAATATGAAAATATGTCCTAACTTTGCACCAACAATATAGATTTTGGGGATGAAAAGATTTCACCATGAAGCTCCCCGTAAAACAATGCATCAATTAGTCCTGCTCCCCCTTATTTGCTGGGCTTATCATACCATAGGGATAGGACACTTTGGATTAAACTTAAGACAAAGAAATAAGGCTGATTTGCAGAAAATTCTGTTGATGCAGTGAGCATCACTCCTTTGTTTTAATGTATGAACCATAGTTAAAAGTTTGGATTCACTTGTGTTCTAATATCAGTGTTAAGTGTGCAGGCTTAACAGGAAGTCCAAGTAAATTATGTTGACCGGATACTAGGCAAGTATCTTGACAGATCAGGAGGATCAGACACCACACATGAAGTCCAGATGGGTCGTGTGGACCGGACATTTGGTATAAAGACCGGTTGGGTTAGGAGACCAGACAATTGGCAAAAAGTCCAACTGGGTCAGGAAGACCGGAAAGCTGATGGAAGCCCTGGTGGGTCAGATTGGATGTCAAGAGTGGTAAGTCTGGTAGGTAGCCATCAGGTAAGCCTCGAGTTAAGAGGTGAGGCCGAGTCCACTGTAAGGGGATAAAGCTAGGCGTCGATCCGATGAAATGTCCGGGTGGGACATAGTAGTCGAGATCGAGCAATATTACTACTTCTATGATATTTTATATTTTTGTTAATCATGTTTTGTAGGGATTAATCGACTGAATGGATTTGAGTTGACTGAAGTCTAGTCGACTGGATATGGATCAGTCGACTGGATATCTATTTGGCAGGATCAGCTGGTGATTGATCAGAGATCGTGCGACGCAGATGGAAAGGATTTCAGTCGACTGAAGGGTTTGAGTCGACTGAAGATGCAAATTTTTTGATGTAGCGTCGGGTGACGTGGAGTCGACTGGAGAGGTTTCGGTCGACTGGAAGACCACAAATTCCATATCGACGGGCTGATGTGGAGTCGACTGGAAGGCATTCCAGTCAACTAGAAAAGGTTTATAAAATATGTGATCGACCGGATCCGTGAAGAACATCCAATCTACGTCGAAGTGTTGTTGAAATATCTGCTCATCCACGAAAATTCTCATTCCACAACAAGGCAACCTTTCGACACACCGCGACTTCCTCAACCATTTTTAAGTGTCGATATAACGTCTTGTAATTTTTTTTACTCATATTTTCTCTTATTGTACTTAACTTTAAGAGTGGGTAGTTTGTTACCCATCTCTAATATTTCTAAAAAGTGAAACCCTCCGAAGTTGAGAGTTCTCAAGTCGGAGGGAAGTTAGTGATTCCACATCGAGGTAGCTCTCGGAAGAGCTACGGGCCTTGGACTAGCATCCCAGTTAGGTTTGTGAACAAAGTAAAATAAAGTGTTATTATTTTTCATTTCCACTGCATACTTACAATAGTTTTCAAATATTCTAAATTGTTTTAAAAATTAAAATAAATTTTTTAAAGTTCCAGATTCACCCCCCCCCCTCTCATGGAGAAACACGATCTTATAATTGGTATTAAAGCGGGGGTGTTCCAAATTGGTGCAATCACCATCGTGAGCTTTAGATTAATTTAGAATATTTTTTTCTTTCTTTAGATTAATTTAGAATATTTTTTCTTTCTTTAGACTAATTTAGAATATTTTTATACAATTAGAAATTTTCTAAAATATTTTTTTTCTAATTTAAAATAATTTTATGAATTTTAGATTTTTTAAAATAATTTTGTCCATTTTTTATTATTTAAAATATTTTTTTTGCATTTTATATTATTTAAAGTAATTTCCTGCATTTTAGATTATTTAAAATAATTTTCTACATTTTAGAATATTTAAAAAAAAATCTGCATTTTAGAATATTTAAAATTCATTTTTTCTATTTTAGAATATTTAAAATTCATTTTCTGCATTTTATAATATTAAAAATTTATTTTCTACATTTTAGAATATTTAATATTCATTTTCTGTATTTTAGATATTTAAAATTCATTTTCTACATTTTAGGAAATATTTGTTTTAATTTTCTTGCTTTAGAAAATATTTGATTTAATTTTCTTTCCTTAGAAAATATTTGTTTTAAGTTTCTTGCCTTAGAAAATTTTTATTTTAATTTTCTTGCCTTAGAAAAAATTTATTTAATTTTCCTGTCTTAGAAAATATTTAATTTTATATTTTACACTTAGAAAATATCTCGTTAATAATGTCACACTTTGAGGGATACAACATCGTTCGCCCTCATCTCTTCAACGAAGAGGACTTTTCCTATTAGAAAAGGCGAATGAAGTGCTACTTGAAGATCGACCTAGAGGTCTGGTTCTCAATTAGGAAAGGGTTCGTGGCTTAGGTAGATGACTCGGGTGAGTTGTTAGAATCAGAGAAATGGACTGCGGAAATTAGAAAAAAAGCTCAAGTTGATTACATGACACTTAACACCTTGCAATGCGGACTTACCAAAGAAGAGCTCAATAGGGTAGGTTCATTTTAAAATTCTAATGAATTATGGGAAAAATTAATTGAAATGTATGAGGGTACAAACTAGGATAGCTAAATGGAAAATGTTATTAAATAAATTATTTAATTATAAAATGAATGAAAATGAAAATGCTAGTCAACTTTATACTAGAATTATAGATATATTAAATAGATTACACTAAATAGGACACCAAATAGAAAATAGGGACATAATTAGGTATACGCTTATGGCATTTCCGAGAAATGCCTTATGGATATCGATTGTTGATGCCTATAAGGTTTCTAGGGCTCTTTCCACAATTAGGCTAGACGAACTATTTTGTGAACTTGAACTACACGAACAAACTAACTCTGGTAAAACCGAGAATGGTATAGCTTTAATGGTAGGTTTGACTTAAAAGGAAAGAAAAGTGAAGAGTGAGTCCAAAGACGAGTTGGAGTCGGAACCAAACGAAGAAGAGGAGATCGTAAATATGGTCCAGAAGATTTTGAACCGGAGGAAGAGATTTACGAAGAAAGATGCTAAAAAGGTCGTTGACAACAAGCAGAGACCCCGATCGGAAGTAATGTGCTACGAATGGAATGGAAAAGGACACTACAAGTCAGAGTGCGTAAACCTAAAAAAGGAAGAAAAACCAAAAATGAAAAGAAGAAGAAAGCGATTAAGGCGACTTGGGATGAGTCATCATCGGAAGAGTCGGACGCAGAAGAGACAAAAAGAAGTTTGGTCACATTTATGGCCGAATCGAGCTCCGGAGCCGAGTCAAGTTCAGAGTACGATTTTGATTCCAAGTCCGAGAGAAGCCACGGATCCGTATCCATTTCCGAAGATTCAAATGAGGTAACTTAGAAGATAAGTTGTATAATATTATTGCATGTCTATGTAGGAAGTTAGCAAAGTCCGATAATCGAGTTGACTCGCTACTTAAGGAAGTTGAAGTACTTAAGAAGCAAGTAAACTCGAAGACTTCGACTTGCCAAATTAAGGATAGAGACTCAACTCAAGTTGTGAAGTTTGAGGAAGAGAACTCGATCCTAAAAAGGCAAGTAGTAGATCTAACTTGATCTTTGGAAAGGTTCACTTTGGGTTCCAAGTATCTCAACATGATGTTTGGATCTCAGCGAGCCATGTACAACAAATCTGGATTTGGATACAAAGCTAAATCCTCTTATAAATCATACATGTCATTAATTAGCCAAAACGCTAAGAATCGAGTCTAAGCATGGGTTCCTAAGTCGAGCTTAGTTAACCAAGTTGGACCAAATCAATTTTGGGAGCCTAAGAGTCAAGTTCACTTAGTGAAAAAAACTCAATCTAGCTACCATTTAGGGGGAGCTAACACTTTGCTTATTTCCTTGTTTAGTTAAACACTTGCATGCTTTAGTTTACTTTACTTGCTTAATTTAGAACAAACAAGATAGGAAACTAAGTAGTTTAAACTTAAATAACCTAGTACTTGTTAGGACCTGTGCGCCCGCTAGAGGGGAGGGGGTGAATAGCGTTTCGTCGTTTTGATTGGAATTTGATCACGTGCTTGTCTGCAACACTTGTTATACGCAGCAGAATATACAATAAAAAAATAAATACAACAAGAACATAAGCACAACACCAAAATATAACGTGGTTCGGAATAATATGGTTCATACTCCACGGATTGAGCTCAAATGAGCTCTAGTGATGCACACGCAACCACTAATCAATAATACTCTTTCTCAACAACAAGTCAGAGGTGGAGAAACCTCGTAAATTGAATTACAACAGTAATAAAAATCAATACAAGCGAATACAAGTAAACTACACAAATACAAGTAAAGAAACACTTTACAATTGTGAACTTGGATGCTTGCTTTGTGATTGCTTGAACTTCACTTAAAGACCCTGATTTGCACTAGCAAATCACTTCAAATCGTCCAAGAAACCGATGGCGAAAACCTCCTCCACGAGATCCCTTTAAAGCTTCTCTTTGTGCTGGATTCTGCCTAGCAGTCGACTGATCGGGACCATCAGGCAACTGATCCTGTACTCGTTGTCTCACAATGACATGAGCCACATTGGATAAGTTCCAATGGATAGACCATCAGTCGACTGATTATACCCATCAGTCGATTGATCGAGTCATCACTCGACTGTAAAATCCTAACAGTCGATTCGGAAACATTCTGTCCCCAAATACCCGACCATCAGTCGACTGATCTCCAGATCAATCGACTGCTCAGGCCATCAGTCGACTACTCAATGCTGGCAGTCAACTGCTAAGCTAGTTCCTGTAGTCGAACTCTAGTCGACTCCCATCAGTCGACTGATACATCTCAAACATGAGGTTCTACCCCAAGTATGGTGCCCCCATACATGCTAGACCACCCTAAGCCTAGACCTAAGCCTTCTAGTCACCTCCATCAGCATCACGCCTATCGGATCCCTCCAAGTCATCCATGACTTGTTCATCCAGATACTAGCCTTCAGGTGCTTCCATCAGCTATTGTCATGCTAATGTGGTCTACACCGCCAAGGCACATTGGACTTATACTGCTATGACTCCCTCTTGGACTTTATGCCGCCAACCATTGGACTTATGCTGCCAAGACTCCACCTTTGGACTTTATGCCTCCAATTTTCCCCTTGGACTTTCCAATTGACAAGACTCAAGCTTGGACTTTCCCTTGCCAACCCATGTTGGACATTCCATGCCAAGTACACAAGACTTGGACTTTCCCATGACAATCACATTGTTATATGTTTTTATCGAACATCAAAACATTGCTCGAGTAAAACTCGAGTCTGGTCAATCATGACCTGGGTCGATTGCACCAACAATCTCCCCATTTTTGATGTTTGACAAAAACCACAAACAAACCATTGAGTTAGGCCACCTAACTCAAATATCCTTACTAATTATCTCAAATTAGTAATTTCATACATTCTCCCCCTTTTTGACATACATCAAAATGGTTCTCTCCAAGGAGGTCAATGTCTCATATCCCAATGAGATCTTACAATCTCCCCCATGGTCCAAAAACACCTAGGATGCCTTCACTCTTCCTAGTGATAAGTCTCATATCACTTAAGAAATACAATCCTATAAACTCTTCCAATTTCCAAATTGGGCATCTCAAATTTCCATTTCTCCCCCTCATGAGGAAGAACAAATCCATTATCCCATGATGGATACCTTCCCCTAAAGGCTTGCTCCCCCTTGACCATTGAACCAACAATGTCCTTGGGGAGTCCCTAAGCCAATAGGAATACTAAACCATCAAAAATAAGGTTAAAAGTTCAACATTGAACTTTCCCACACCTTAAAATTGATACATCACCCTATCAACTCTTCTAATCCATATCCAATGGATTTTCACCCTTTCTAATGCTTTCCAAAGCATATCCTAGGGGTTAGGACAGTTAAGAAACCCTAACATAGCTGAAACATGGGCTAAACATCCTTGTTTACATGAAATCAGCTCTGACAGTCGACTCTGATAGTAATTAGTTGCATCAGTCGACTGTCATCAAGCAGCAATCGACTGATAACTAAAATTTCTGAATTTCAATTATCAAAAATGATTTTTGAAAATTCATAAGTAATTCTAAATATTTTAAAAAATCATGAAAATTCATACGTAGATTACTTATTAGCAATATAATGGGTGAAAAATAATTTACCCATAAAATAGTGAAATTGATACAAAGTTTAAAAGTGAAGAAAAACTTCAATGTTTGAGCTCGCTTTGTATCAACATCATCAATGGTGACTTCCATCAAAAGATAGATTGCACCATGGTTTTTCAAAATGATTTTCAAATTGTTTTAAAACCTTCTATTGGATCATGTTCTTTGGGCTCAATGTACATAGCTTGATCATGAGCTTTCCAAATGATCCACCCATGATATAAATGAGTTTTAGTTCATCTAGATGCAAAAACTATACACTTTGAACTCAACTCATATCCTAGCATCTCACATGTATCTAGAGTGTATCAATACACATACATGTTAATATAATGTGAGATGTGGGTTTTGTTCATCCTAATCTAGGGTTTTATGCATTTTTCTAAGACAACACTACTTGATTCCCTTATACATCAGACTACAAGTCATGCCAATTGTCCTTAACTCAATTTTTATTAATGCATGAATGATTATGGCATTAATGATGATATAAATAAGCATGTGCTCATAATCATGATTTCATGGCATAAAATGGAATCTATGCATACATGATATTTAACCTTAATCCTAAGCATGATCATGACATATTATATAATTAAAAGTAGATATGATGTCATGACATGATATATGGCAAATCAAGCATGACAAATGAAAAGTAAAGGTATATAATACCTAAATTTTAATAATTGTTGCCATATGTTAGAATTAAATTCATTTTGCCATATTATCACTTTTCTTCCAAGTGTGCCAAAATCCCAAAATGACACACTATGACCTCTAACCCTAATTGTGCCAATTTGATTGATTTTTCATAATCTTCAAAATATATTTGCACATCCTAAAAGCCTTTAGGATTATGATCAAACCACATTTCCAAAGTATCACATTACCTTGGAAATGACCTAAAGTGTGACCTTTACCATGGTTAGGTTAACTACCTATCCATTCAAAGTTGCCACACCTAAACCCATTTAGCGTGAATCGATCATGCTCCTAAGAACCCAATACCTATTGGAGCTCCTTGGATTTACTAGGTATTCTTTAGGGATAACTTCCCTAGATACCCACCTAATAACCCTCCTAGGATTAGAAGCCTTGGTCATTTGAGTCTTACCTAGGTTAACTCTAGGGGTAACCCCCCTTGTAACCTTCTTAATGGATTCCCTAGGTTTCCTTGAATCCTTAGCCACTAAGCACCTACCTTGGTCAAACTTAGGGATGACTTCCCTATTAACCTTGGCTTTCCTAGACCTAACATGAGTTCCTTAATCGAATGGAACATTGTGGTAGGTTTCCTTGGGCTTAGGTTTGCCCTTGATTGGACCTTGCTTCCTAAAACCTAGGTTTTGACTCCTTGACCTAGATTTTTGATCCTTTGACCCTTGCATTTGATTTTGCATAATCCTAAGGGTCTTCTCCATTTTTAAAGCCTTGACCTCAAGGCTTGGTTTTCCAACTCTAATATTTCAATTTTGGTGGGCCCATTATTTCTTTGACTTGATTTGTTCATTCTAGGCATATGTCTAGATTTATTTGGAGTAAAGCCGAGATGATCTTCAATTTTTCTAATACTTGCCTTAGGTAGAATATTTTTAGGAACATTAGTCCCAAATTTCTCCTTATTCTTAAGGTTGACGCTCTTAGCACCTAGACAATAGTATTTGTTATTCCTAGCATACTTTTCAGGAACAATAGGAAGATTATTAACGTAATTCCTAGCATGCCTTTTGATATCAAAATTTGAAGGTGCATTAATGAAATATACCTTAGGGTTAGCTTTAGAAGCTCCCACTACATGTGATGCCCCTTCTTGGGTCTTTTTCTTTCCCTTTGAGCATTGACTTCGGTAATCACCCCGTTGATTGCACTCGAAGCAAATTACATGCTCCTTGCTTTTAATTGTGGGGACACTAGCATTCTTGACCTTTGGAGCCGGTTGAGCTTTCTTGACCTTTTTAGGACACTTGATCTTGTAGTGGCCTACTTCCCTACACTCAAAGCATATAATATGATTTTTAATATTAATTTAAATGATTGAGTTACCTAGGGTGGTGGTTGGTGTCGGAGTTGGTTCTTCTTCATCTCTCCCTGATGTTGATGGTATTTCTTGATTTTGCACTCATTCCGGAGTAGGCGGTCTCTCCTCTCCCTCAATCCTAGAGGTTGAGGTTTCTTCCACTTCTACCTCTTCCATGGACGTTGATGATCTTTCAACCTCTAATTCTTCCACTTCTTCTCTTTCCTTGGATGTCGAGCACACTTCGACGTCCGAATCCTCACTTTCATGTGAGAATGAGCTCTCTTCCTCCTCTTCCTTATCTTCTAGGATTGAGTGAGGCTCTTCATGGAATTTTGCCAATTTGTTCCATATCTCCTTGGCATCTTTGCAATCTCCTATCTTGATCAAAATATCATTAGGAATTACATTAAGTAATATACCCATTACCTTATTATTGATGTTGTAATATCAGAGTTGGTCCTTGCTCAAATTCTTCTTCTTGATTTTTCTTACTTCTTCGTCTTTTGGAGTGTCAAAACCTACTAAGACACTAATCCAATTGTCAAAATCACACATTAGAAAATGCATCATTCTACCTTTCCAATATGCGAAATCTTCGCGGTCGAAGGAAGGCGGAATGTTAATGTCATCACCCAATCTTTCATTGAGCTCCATCTCCTCTAGTGCTTTTGCTCTCGGGTGTTAGTCCGATGAAGATTTCCTAGCTCTGATATCACTTGTTAGTGTTAGGGCAATCAACCCATGTATGATGTGGTTTTGATGTGTATGGCAAAGGTTTAAGTTAGGTTGTTTATGGATTTGATATGTGTGTTGAAGTCATGCAGGACTTGGTAATTCACACAAGAGTTAGCTTGAGTTACCTAGGGTGGTGGTCGGTGCCGGAGTTGGTTCTTCTTCATCTCTCCCTGATGTTGATGGTATTTCTTGATTTTGCACTCGTACCGGAGTATATGGTCTCTCCTTTCCCTAAATCCTAGAGGTTGAGGTTTCTTTCACTTCTACCGTTTCCTTGGACGTTGATGAACTTTCAACCTCCAATTCTTCCACTTCTTCTCTTTCCTCGGATGTCGAGCACACTTCGACTTCCGAATCCTCACTTTCGTGTGAGAATGAGCTCTCTTCCTCCTCTTCCTTATCTTCTTGGATTGAGTGAGGCCCTTCATGGAATTTTGCCAATTTGTTCCATATCACCTTGGCATCTTTGCAATCTCCTATCTTGATCAAAATATCATTAGGAATTACATTAAGCAATATACCCATTATCTTATTATTGATGTTGTAATATCGGAGTTGGTCTTGGCTCCAACTCTTCTTCTTGATTTTTCTTACTTCTTCGTCTTTTGGAGTGTCGAAACCTACTAAGACACTAATCCAATTGTCAAAATCACACATTAGAAAATGCATCATTCTACCTTTCCAATATGCGAAATCTTCGCGGTTGATGGAAGGCGGAATGTTGATGTCATCACCCAATCTTTCATTGAGCTCCATCTCCTCTAGTGCTTTTGCTCTCGGATGTTAGTCCGATGAAGAATTCCTATCTCTGTTACCACTTGTTAGTGTTAGGGCAATCAACCCATGTATGATGTGGTTTTGATGTGTGTGGCAAAAGTTTAAGTTAGGTTGTTTATGGATTTGATATGTGTGTTAAAGTCATGCAGGACTTAGTAATTCGCACAAGAGTTAGCTTGAGTTACCTAGAGTGGTGGTCGGTGCCGGAGTTGGTTCTTCTTCATCTCTCCCTGATGTTGATGGTATTTCTTGATTTTGCACTCGTTTCGGAGTAGACGGTCTCTCCTGTCCCTCAATCCTAGAGGTTGAGATTTCTTCCACTTCTACCTCTTCCTTGGACATTGATGACCTTTCAACCTCCAATTCTTCCACTTCTTCTCTTTCCTAGGATGTCGAGCACACTTCGACTTCCGAATCCTCACTTTCGTGTGAGAATGAGCTCTCTTCCTCCTCTTCCTTATCTTCTTGGATTGAGTGAGGCTCTTAATGGAATTTTGCCAATTTGTTCTATATCTCCTTGGCATATTTTCAATCTTCTATCTTGATCAAAATATCATTAGGAATTACATTAAGCAATATACTCATTACCTTATTATTGATGTTGTAATATCGGAGTTAGTCTTGGCTCCAATTCTTCTTCTTGATTTTTCTTACTTCTTCATCTTTTGGAGTGTCAAAACCTACTAAGACACTAATCTAATTGTCAAAATCACACATTAAAAAAATGCATCATTCTACCTTTCCAATATGCGAAATCTTCGCGGTCGAAGGAAGGCGGAATGTTGATGTCATCACCCAATCTTTCATTGAGCTCCATCTCCTCTAGTGCTTTTGCACTCGAGTGTTAGTCCGATGAAGAATTCCTAGCTCTGATACCACTTGTTAGTGTTAGGGCAATCAACCCATGTATGATGTGGTTTTGATCTGTGTGGAAAAGGTTTAAGTTAGGTTGTTTATGGATTTGATATGTTTGTTGAAGTCATGCAGGGCTTTGTAATTCACACAAGAGTTAGGTTAATAATAGCATTGGTGGGTTCACCATCTCATGACTCGGTCCTTGAGTTGGTGAAGGATGGCATTGCGGAAGCCGCGCGCTTGGTGGATCCGAGGGACCATCGGACGAGGAGCTTTGTAGTGAAGCCAAAGGAAGTATACTTTAGGGCGAGACGGAAGGATGACATTGTGAAGCCATGCACTTGGTGCATCCGAGGGACGTGACCAGACGAGGAGAACTTCGATGAGGGACTTCAAGGGAGATGAGAGAATGAGCAAAATGTAATGTAGCTCATAGGTTAACTTGGACCTAAGTCAAGTGTCGGATGCTCAACTGAGTGGGTTGAGGTTTTACCCTACCGTCGAATGCTCAAACAAGTCTCTTTTTTGAGGTTTACCCATCATCAGTCGACTTCCATGAAAGGGCAATCGAACTGATCCCTGTCGAATGAGTTCGACTAGTGTTTGGCTGATTTGCCTGAACAACTGTCGACTGTCAAAGGTGGCAGTCGACTATTGAAAGTTGTCGCGGGCACAGAAGCACTTATAGCTGACTGATCAGTCGGCTACCGAGGTGATCAGTCAACTGCCAAAGTTTCTGTTGGACGATGACGATCGCGGATCCGACGTCGTCAGAAGTCATTGCAAAGGTGGCAGTCAACTGCTGAAACCCCAACGGGAAGAATTCTCCTCTCTCTATAAAAAGAGAGGGTATGGGCTTTGGGGAGTTTAATCTTCATGCTCCCAAGTATCCCCTAAGTGCCCTACATGAGTTCTACTCATTCTCCTTACATTTCTTTCAATCATATTGTAAGAAGGAGTGTATTGTTGTAAGAAGGGTTACTTCCACCTTGCTTGGGCAAAAGGAGAGACTAGTGAAGGTATAGGAGTGATTCACCTGGAACGGATCGGTCCGGGGATTTATGGCAAGGGTCGTGAACCACGTTACATCTCTGGTGTTAGCGTTTGTACTTCCTTGTCTTGTATATTGTCTTAATTGTATTATTTAGCTTTATATTTCCACTACGCTAACCTTGTATGTAGACAATTAAGCGATCGACTTCCATCGTGTATGAAGAATGGCTATTCACTCCCCTCTAGCCTGCCATCGATCCTCCAATAAGTGGTATCAGAGCGAGAAGCTTGTCACTGACTCATCGCCAACACAAGCATGACAAGATGACCGACTCAAACATCCATCCGCATAAAATGGAAGGGGAATTTGCTTTGTAGAAAAAGCGAATGGAGGTATTTTTTGAAATCGACTTTGATATATTGTTAATTATAGAAAATGGTTTTGAGTTTCCTAAGGATGAAGAAGGGGAGCAACTAGAGAAATCGAGATGGACAAAGAAGCAAAGAGAAGAGCAATTGGCAAATTTGAAAGCCAAACATCATTTATTCAATGTGCTACCTCAACAAGAGATCAACCGGATCGGAGAATGCGCAAGCACCAAGGAGATGTGGGAAAAACTAATAGAACTTCATGAAGGCACCTCCAAGGCAAAGCTTGCAAGAAGGGACCTCCTCCGATCGCAATTGAGCAATATCAAACTCGACAAAGGGGAGAAGGTACTTTCTTTGCATTCTCATTTTAAAGAGATAATCACGAGTTTGTCAAGTGTAGGTAAAAAACTCTCCAATCGGGACAAGATAATTAAAGCCATAGATGCCTTCCCCCGGTCATGAGTTCCATGGCGGACTCCTTCTATATTTCAAAGAATATAGAGATAAGTACTCTAGAAGAGTTTTTCTCCACCATGGAATTGCATGAAACTAGGCTTGAAGGCATAATTGAAGAATCAAGCATAAAGCCAAGAGGATTAGAACTCATGGATGAAAAGGGAAAGAAGAAGAAGAAGGATATGCCACCCTCCTCATCCGATGAAGATTCATCTTCCTCCTTCATGGATAGTTATGAAGAAGCTTATATGGTAAGAAAAGTGAGACGTGCATTAAAAAACTTTAAATTTAATAAATCTCATGATAGGGGAAGAAGGCCAAGGAGAAAGATTATTTGTTATAATTGCCAATGAGAGGGGCACATGAGGAACAAAAGCAAGGAAGAAAGGAGAAAGAAAGAAGACAAGAAGAAGGGGAGAAAGAAGAAGGAAGAAGAAAGAAAAACAAAAGAAAAAGGGAAGGGCAAAGCACACAAGGCAACATGAGATGATCCATCATCATCATCGGAGGGAGAACAAGCATTCACAAGTCTTGCACTTATGGCAATAGAAGACTTGGACTCCACCTCCTCCGAAAAAGAAGAAACAAGCTCAAGTGAGGGGAGCTCAAGTGATGGCGGAGCTTCATCTTCATCCTCATCGGAATCACAAAAAAGAAAAATTGGGTAAGTGAAGGAGATTGGGTAAGTGAGGTAACGAATCTCCCTACCAAGAAAGTTATTTCCATGATTACTAGTTTAACTAAGGAGCTATTTATGTCTAAAAATAAAAATAAAAGCATGCTTAATGAAATCAATAAACTAGAAGAAAAATTGAAAATTGCATGTTCTCATGACAATGATAATTCTTCTAGTGTAAATGATGTATGCTTAGTTGAGGAAAATAAGGCTCTAAGGGAAAAGGTAGAATTCCTAACAAAGGCCCTAGAAAAATTCACAATAGGCTCCAACACATTGAACATGATAATTAGGAGCCAAAGGGCTAGTTTTAACAAGAAAGACTTAGGATATAAGGGATCCAACAATGAGAAGGCTTACCATTTTTTGATTGCTAGGGGTCAAACTAAAACAACAATGGTAGAAAGGAAATGGATCCCAAAGGAATATTTTGTGAACCCTATTGGAAAGTGTAGGATATTTGAAGCCGCTGAAGGGGGGGGGTGAATAGCGTAGTGTTCGTTCGTAGTTGGAATTCGATCGTGGTTGTCTCTACAATTTCGTTAGCACGCAGGGGAATAGTAATGAAAGCAATAATGAAATAAACAACAACGCAAACATAAATATTTAACATGGTTCAGAATCGAAAGGTTCCTACTCCACGGATTGGGTTCGTATGAACCCTAGCGATGCCAATCACACACCACTATGATAAACACTCCTTCTCGACACAAGTCAGAGGCGGAGAAACCCCTTAAAAGTAATCTTACAACAGTAAGAAACTAAAACAAGCAATTACAACAATTTATATGAAAGACAAGTAAAGAAAAACTTTACAACTCTTGCTTTTGATTGCTTGAATGCTTGGTTGTTTGATTAGCACTTGGAGACCTGATTTACAGCAACAAATCACCCCTAAAGCTCTCAAAAACAAGATACATTTTTATCCATCACGAGCTCCTTTTATAGCTTAAACCTATCCCGAAAAAAGTCGATCAGTCGACTGCTCGGGACCATCAGTCGACTGATCTCACTGTTGTTGTGAGACAACGGTGTAATCAACACTGGAAAAATCCAACAGCTAGGATATTAGTCGACTGATCATGAGCATCAGTCGATTGATGAGCCATCACTCGACTGCTCGTCCCAGTGATCGAGTGAGACTCCATTCTGTGCCCTAAAATCTGGGCATCAGTCCATTGATCACAAGATCAGTCGACTGCTCGTTCAATCAGTCGACTGCCCACCTATGGCAGTCGACTGCTAGGGCAATTCCCGTAGTCAAACCCTAGTTGACTATGTTAGTCGACTGCCACATGGCACCAGTCGACTGGCACACCTCAAGCAAGAGGTCTTAGCCCAAATATGGTGCCCCCATACTTGCTAGACCACCCTTAGCCTAGACCCAAACCTTCTAGCAACCTCCATCAACCTTATGCTTCTCGGATCCCTCCAAGTCATCCATGACTTGTTCATCCATCGCGCTAGCCTTCAGGTGCTTCCATCAGCTATGTCATGCTAACGGTGTCTACACCACCAAGGCACATTGGACTTGCGCCGCCAAGACTCCCGCTTGGACTTTACGCTGCCAATACCAAACCCCTTGGACTTCTCAAGTGCCAAGACTCAAGCTTGGACTTTCCCTTGCCAACCCATGTTGGGCTTTCCATGCCAAGTACCCATGACTTGGACTTTCCATAAACACATGGTCAACCCTAGTCAACCATCAAAGTCTCCCTCGAGTCCAGTTAACATAACCCGAGTTGATTGTATAAATAATCTTCCCAAATTATCACCAGACATTGATGTAAAACGTCAATGTCAACTTACTTTGTCAAAGATCAAAACATCTCTCGAGTCAAACTCGAGTTTGGTCAATCGTGACCTGGGCCGATTGCACTAACAATCTCTCCCTTTTTGATGTTTGACAAAACAAACCTTGAGTTAGGCCCCTAACTCAAATTCCCTTACCAATTTTTCAAATTGGTAATTTAATGTTCTCCTCCTTTTTAACATACATCAAAAAGGTTAACTCTCCAAGGAGGTCAATGTCTCATGTCCCAATGAGATCTTACAATCTCCCCCTTTGGTCCAAAAATACCTAGGATGCCTACCATCTTCCTAGTGATAAGTCCCATATCACTCAAGAGAGGCAATCCTATATGCTCTCCCAATTTTCAAATTTGAGTCTCTTAAAATTTCATTTTCCTCCTTATGAGGAAAAATATCATCCATCCTCCCATGATGGATACCTCCCCCTAAAGGCTTGCTCCCCCTTAACCATTGCACCAACAATATCTTTGGGAGGTCCCTAAGCCAATAGGAACTCTAAACCATCAAAGATAAGGTTAGAAATTCAACATTGAACTTTCCAATACCTTAAATTTGTTACAAAACTCTAAACACCTCTCCAAATTCATATCCAATGGATTTTCACCCTTTATAATGCTTCCCAAAGCATATCCTAGGGTTAGAAGTGATTAGGGACCTTAACCGTAGCTGAAACCGGGCTAAACACACCTAGTTTTCCCGAAATCAGTATTGGCAGTCGACTCTATTAGCTAGCAGTCGACTGATGTGCCAATTAGTCGACTGACACGAAGCAACAATCGAGTGATACTGCGCTGCCAGTCGATTCCAAGCGCTACCCATCAGTTGACTGCCCTGTTAAAACTATTAAAACTTGGAAATTGGAGATTGGTACAATGTTCAAAAACTATTAAAACTTTAAAGTTTTTGATCTACTTGGTATCAACTTCTACAATGATGATGTCTATCAAAAGATAGACCTCACCAAGGTTTTCTAAATTGTTCTTAAAAACCTATTTCGAACCATGGTTTATTGGCTAAATATACATAGCTTGTATAATAGCTTTTCTCATGATTCTTAGTGATGATTGAAATAAGTTAAGTTCATCTAGATGCACTATCTATGCACCTTGAACCTAACTCATTATCCTAACATCTCACATGTTATCTAAGGTGTATACACACACATACATGTCAATATAAATGTGAGATGTGGGATTAGGATTATTATGGCCTCATGCATTTTCTAGGCAACCCTACTTGATTCTCTTATAAATAGGAATCCAAGTCATGCCATTTTTCCTTAAATCAATTCTAATCAAAATAAATGCATGAATGATCATGGCACAAATTATAACAATAATAACGCATGGCCAATAATCATGATGTCATGACATGTGATATAATCTAAAAACCAACATGACATCTAAAATAATCATAACCAATGGCATGACATGTTATATGATAAGATGAAATTTCATGTCATGATATAGCAACTTTCATAAACCAATACATTAATACAAATACATAATCAAACACACATGATTTTCACAAATAGAAATTTCATTCAATTTAAGAAGATTTCAGTTTTTACATCCAAAATAGAAATTTGATATGCTCAATCTCACTACAAAAACTGAAAAACAAAAATTCTAACATCCTCTAGATCTAGTCATCTGCAGACAGTGGAGGTGGAGGAGGCTGTTGGCTCAATGTCCAGGCCCGCATCATCTCATACATATCGAGCTGACGCTGCTCGATGCGGCTCTGGGACTCTGCAATCTGAATGTATCTCTCCTCCATCCGACTAAGATGTGCACCCATTGAGGCTTGCCCTATTAAGAGCTCTGACAGCCGAGAGTCGACTGTCTGCTGATAGTCCTGGAATCTGGCCTCCAGCTGGCCAAGATGATCTGATGGACCCGCTGCTGATGCATCTGCTGGCATCTGATCCTCCTCATCAGCAGCGTCTGGATCCTCATAGTCCTCTGCAGCCTCTCTAGGCACCAGAGGCGGCTCTCCACGTGCCCTGGGCAGAGGTCGAGGTGCCAACTCCATCTACCCACGCCCCATCCGCAGCTTCGCCAACGAGAAGTTACGAATTGATATACAGTTGTACACCTCAGATAGCACCCTCAGTGATCCCCTATGAATGTTGATGCCTACTAACTCTAACCATGCAGTGATAATGTGGCCATAAGGCATATGCACTTTCCCTTGTATAGGGGATATGAAATGTACAATGCAATGAAACATGTTCAATACAATGTTTATGTCTAGTCTATTATGCATGTCGTACAGTAGAAATAGATGGGGAGGCCGAATCTTGGCTAGACCCCGAGTCACAATCGAAAGAAAACACCCAACAATGACTTTGTAGAGTACAATGTCAGGTGCAGATAGCTCAGTAATAGGAAATAAATTCTGAGCTGGTGGACGAGGATGACAAAAAACATGCTCATGCATGGAGTCCAAAGAGATATGGTCAAAGGGCTCGGGTAAAGGGGCATCAAAGGTAGGGTAGAAAATGAAGGTGTCATCCGATGGCTTACACTCAAGAAACTCTTACAATATCACAGGAGTGAACTCTAAATCGCATTTTGCAACGCGAGTAGTGTAGGTAGGGCCATCGTCTACCTTCTTTAAGTTCTGATAGAACTCCTTAAGGAGATCATCATTTATGGCATGTGTGCATAACACAATTTTCATAAGATAATAATATGCAAATATGTCAATGACGTCACTACAGTAACGTGTAAAGAAGTCCCTATCGATGTACCTAACCAACATGGTTTGGTACAATCGTGATTCACCCTCGGGTGGGTCATTTCTACGGGATCTCCTATATGAATGTAATGCAACGACATGAAATGCAAGGGCACCAATACACGATTAGATTATAATGGAAAAGAAAAATTAGGGTTTTTGAGTAAGAAAATTTTACTTTGGCGCCATTTGGAGGGATGATGAGAGAATACTCGGATATCGCTGAAAAGCTCGCCGGAGGACTGGACGTCGGAACCCTAATCGAAAAATAGGAAACAACCGCTGGAAATGAGTGGATTAGGGTTGTGAGATGAGTGAAAACATGAGTGGAAGAGAGTGGCTATCAATCCTAGGACTTAGGTGGCCGACACGGTCAGAAAAACTCGTCGGAGAAAGAAGTGGCGACCGGAGAGAAGAGAGAAATGAGAGGTAGACGCGTGAAGACGTCGAACCCTAGCGGTTCGGCGTTATAAAATTGCGACGCTAGTCGACTGATGTGCAACATCAGTCGACCGGCGGCTTATCACGGCCATCAACCGGCGCTGGCTCGGGCTCGGCCTTCTTCGCGAACGTATCGACATAACATCGATCGTGATGCTACTCATCAGTCGACTGATGTGATCACCACTCGACTGATCAGCGAGCACTCGACTGATGATCCTCTGCCTCGATGAACAGTACCATCAGTCGACTGATTGTATCCTATCAGTCGACTGATATGCAAACAGTCGAGTCACAGGCGGCACTCATTGCTTGACTCACGATATCATGCTACTGATGTGATCGGTCGTGATAAGCTGATCGATCGTGATATCTGATTTCCAGTTCTGAAATTCAGAAAATCTTGATTTCTTTATCTAACTGATTCCATTTTCTCATGTTTAATCTTGTATATCGAACATATTGATGTTATGCTTATATTCATGTATTTGTTAATGTATTTTGATATTTTATTTCATTTTAGCAAACATTAACATCCAATGGTTTCAAAATCCTAACATCTCACCCTTTCTAAGTGTTGAAATACACAATCAAGGTAAAAGACTTATTTTGTGAGATGCAATCCACCCTAGACATTCCTTCCATGCAAACACATGGTGAAACACATGAAGCATGGTAAGTGCAAGACATCAAGGTGTGTGGCACTTGAGTATCACTCTTAATGTTACTTCTACATCTTAAACACACTTCTCTTGATACATTGATTCCTAAAGTGTGCCAAAGATCAAGGTTACACACTATGACCTCTAAATCTAGATTGTGCAAATTTTATTAATTTTCATGATTTCAAAAATATATTGGCACATCCTAAAATCTTTTAGGATTAAAGCTCAAATGTATTTCCAAGGTAACCATAATCTTGAAAATAACCTAAAGTGCCACCTTTACCATGGTTGAGTTAACTACCCATCCAATCATGATTGGCACATTCTAACCCATTTAATGTGAATCAATCACGCTCTTTGGAACCCAAAATCTATTTGAGCTCATTGAATTAATTAGGTATTCCTTAGGGATAACCTCCCTAGATACCTTTCTAATGACCCTCCTAGGCTTGTTAGCCTTTGTCATTGTGGTCTTACCTAGGTTAACTCTAGAGGTAACTCCCCTTGCAACCTTCTTAATGGTCATCCTAGGTTTCCTAGAAACCCTAGCCACTAGGCACAAACCTTGTTCAACTCTAGGGATGACTTCCCTATTGACCTTGGTCTTCCTAGACCTAGTTTGTGTTCCATAATCAAATGGAACACTATGGTAAGCCACCTTAGGCTTAGGTTTGTGACCCAAACCTTGATTGCCCATGGTTGACTTTTGTCTTTTGGGTCCTAGATGTTGACTTTAAAATCTTGACCCTTGACATTGATTTTGTATCTTATTTAGTGTCTTTTCTAGTTTTTCAAGCCTTGACCTCAAGGCTTGGTTCTCTAATTCTAATTGCCCAAATGATTTTTGATTAGGTTTTTGGGCATTACCATTCACCTTAGACATATGTCTACCCTTATTGGGATTTATACCAAAATGGTTTTCGATTTTCTTAATTTCTTTCTTAGGAATGACATTTCTAGGGACATTAGTCCCAAATTTCTCCTTCTTTGAAATAGATCTAGAGTTATCATTCCTAGCATGCTTTTGCTTAGAATTTAAAGAATGAGCATTATGAAAATATACCTTAGGGTTTGCCTTAGTAGCTCCCCATACTTGTGATGCTCCTTCTTGGGTCTTTTTGCTCCCCTAGGACATTGATTTCGGTAATGCCCCGGTTGCCGACATCTGAAGAAAATGATGTGCTCCATGTCTTTAGGTGATGGGGAACTGGCATCCTTTGAATTTTTTTGACTTTTAGGCGCCGGAGGAGTCTTCTTAACCTTCTTTGGGCACTTGCTCTTGTAGTGCCCATACTCTCTACACTCAAAACACAATATATGGATTTTATTTGAAATTAGAGTGTTTGAGTTACCTAGGTTAATTGAGACCGGAATCGGAGCTTCTTCATCTTGACTAGATATCAAAGCTTTCTCTTGTAGCTCCGAAGTGGAAATTCTTTTCTCCCTCTCAATCCTAGAGGTGGAGGTGTCTTCTACTTCTTCTTCCACCGATCCGGAAGTTGACTCCTCTTCAACTTCCAATTCCTCACTTGCTCGTGAGGAAGATGAACTCTCTTCATCCTCTTCCTTATCTTCTTCTACTTGTGCCAAGTGGGGCTTCTCATTGAACTTGGCTAGTTTGTCCCATAGCTCCTTGGCATCAAGATATTCACCTAGGCTAGACAAAACATCATTAGGTATCAAATCTTCTAAAAGTTTTGTTACCTTGGCTTTGGTTTTGAATTTTTGCCGTTGCTCTTGGGTCCATTTCTTCAACTTGAGGCCTTGTCCCTTCCTATCCCGAGGAGGTTCAAAACCTTCTACGAGGAAGAACCAATCCTCTATATCCATCATAAAGAATGTCTCCATTCTTGTTCTCCATGCCGAAAAGTCTTCTTGATCATATGGCAGTCGAGTGTTGATGTCCCATCAAAGCTTGTTTTGGAATTCCATCTTCCCTCTAGCCTTTTAGCTCCTGGTTGTTAATCCGTAGAAGAGCCCCGGGCTCTGATACCAATTGTAGGATATTTGAAGCCACTAGAGGGGGGGGGTGAATAGCGTAGTGTTCGTTCGTAGTTGGAATTCGATCGTGGTTGACTCTACAATTTCGTTAGCGCGCAGCGGAATAGTAATGAAAGCAATAACGAAATAAACAACAATGCAAACACAAATATTTAACGTGGTTCGGAACCGAAAGGTTTCTACTCCACGGATTGGGTTCGTACGAACCCTAGCGATGCCAATCACACACCACTATGATAAACACTCCTTCTCGACACAAGTCGGAGGTGGAGAAACCCCTTACAAGTAATCTTACAATAGTAAGAAACTAAAACAAGCAATTACAACAATTTATATGAAAGACAAGTAAAGAAAAACTTTACAACTCTTGCTTTTGATTGCTTGAATGCTTGGTTATTTGATTAGCACTTAGAGACCTGATTTGCAGCAACAAATCACCCCTAAAGCTCTCAAAAACCAGATACATTTTTCTCCATCATGAGCTCCTTTTATAGCTTCAACCTGTGCTGAAAAAAGTCGATCAGTCGACTGCTCGGGACTATCAGTCGACTGATCACACTGTTGCTGTGAGACAACGGTGTAATCCACACTGGAAAAATCCAACAGCTAGGACATCAGTCGACTGATCATGAGCATCAGTCGACTGATGAGCCATCACTCGACTGCTCGTCCCAGTGGTCGAGTGAGACTCCATTCTGTGCCCCAAAATCTGAGCATCAGTCGATTGATCACAAGATCAGTCGACTGCTCGTTCAATCAGTTGACTGCCCACCTATGGCAGTCGACTGCTAGGGCAATTCCCGTAGTCAAACCCTAGTTGACTACGCCAGTCGACTGCCACATGGCACCAGTCGACTGGCACACCTCAAGCATGAGGTTTTAGCCCAAGTATGGTGCCCCCATACTTGCTAGACCACCCTTAGCCTAGACCCAAACCTTCTAGCCACCTCCATCAGCCTTACGCTTCTCGGATCCCTCCAAGTCATCCATGACTTGTTCATCCATCGCGCTAGCCTTCAGGTGCTTCCATCGGCTATGTCATGCTAACGGTGTCTACACCGCCAAGGCACATTGGACTTATGCCGCTAAGACTCCCGCTTGGACTTTACGCCACCAATACAAAACCCCTTGGACTTCTCAAGTGCCAAGACTCAAGCTTGGACTTTCCCTTGCCAACCCATGTTGGACTTTCCATGCCAAGTACCCATGACTTGGACTTTCCATAAACACATGGTCAACCCTAGTCAACCATCAAAGTCTCCCTCGAGTCCAGTTAACATAACCCGAGTTGATTGTATAAACAATCTTCCCAAATTATCACCAGACATTGATGTAAAACATCAATGTCAACTTACTTTGTCAAACATCAAAACATCTCTAGAGTCAAACTCGAGTCTGGTCAATCGTGACCTGGGCCGATTGCACTAATAGAAAGAATTTATATTGGGTTCCTAAGTCCATCCTTAAGGGTTAGGAGAACCTAGGAGAGTCAACCATAATTGAGCTTTACTTATATCTTGTTCAATGGTTGACTTAGGATGATGTGGTTGATAATTTTTAACTTAGTGTTGGGTGATGATAATGTGTAACCCATGAATTGAATGTTTAAATCATGATTTATGCTTGTTTTTATACTTGATAAATGATCATGATTTATGTTTTGGATTGTAATATATGATTTATGATCATAATGTGCAATTAGTGATAATACATGATTTATGATCATAATATTCAATTAGGATCATATTAGTATTATGATTATGTTGAGTGATGCTTAACCATGGTAGAATTGCATAAAAATTTGTCGTTAAGTATAAATACCTTTAGATTCATCTCACACTCACTATAGGCTAACTTGATTGAAAACATAACATGAGTGAGATGTTAGATTGATACAAATGGTCCACTAATGCCTATGGCATTTAGATGGTCATTACAAGTATCATGATATCAATAATAGACCAATCATGGGGAAAGCATATGTTTAATTCATAGACATATTGCCCAAAGATCATGGTTGGATATTTCAAATATTTTAAAAATATTTTATGTTTTATAAACTGTGAGTTCATGGTTTGAAAAGTTTCTGAGGCAAAACTAGCTTTCAAGTTGATACAAAATTGAGTTATTTTCAAGCTTTTAAGTTTTTGCCAAATTTTCAAAAATTAAATGAATTTTCATGAAAAACTATTTTTCATTGATAAAGGGACTTATGAGAAATGTGTTTTCAAATTTTTTTGAGTTCTATGGAATTATTAGTGCATTCCTGAATTTCATCCAAAAAATTAGAAAATACAGATTTACTTGTGCCAGTCGACTGTCATGCTGATAGCAGTCGACTTCTGAACTGTGCACAAGCACAATAACATATTTTGACAGGTTTTGAGGCTATTTTAGTTTTTTTTTCTCCTTTTAGACTTTGATGCCATGCTTTATTACATATGGTTGATGTTTTTGATGGTGTCGAAGGGGGAGAAATTGTGGGTTTAAGTTAATCATGCTAAGGGGAGAATTAGCATTTGTTACGGGGGAGTTGCATGTATTTAGGGGGAGTGTTTGATATCCATGTTTTACATGCTTTCTTGCCTTATGTTTTTAAGTTAATGTTTTACCTAACTTAAACATGGTTGCCACACATAAAAAAGGGGGAGATTGTTAGGGCAATCAACCCATGTATGATGTGGTTTTGATGTGTGTGGCAAAGGTTTAAGTTAGGTTGTTTATGGATTTGATATGTGTGTTGAAATCATGCAGGACTTAGTAATTCACACAGGAGTTAGCTTGATGATAGCATTGGTGGGTTCACCATCTCATGACTCGGTCCTCGAGTCGGTGAATGATGGCATTGCGGAAGACATGCACTTGGTGCATCCTAGGGACCACCGGACGAGGAGCTTTAGAATGAAGGCAAAGGAAGTAGACTTCAGGGCGAGACGCGAAGGATGACATTGAAATGCCATGTGTTAAGGGGGGAGTTGCATGTATTTAGGGGGAGTGTTTGATATCAATGTTTTACATGCTTTCTTGCCTTATGTTTTTATGTTAATTTTTTACCAAACTTAAAAAAGGTTGCCACACATCAAAAAGGGGGAGATTGTTAGGGCAATCAACCCATGTATGATGTGGTTTTGATGTATGTGGCAAAGGTTTAAGTTAGGTTGTTTATGGATTTGATATGTGTGTTGAAGTCATGCAGGACTTAGTAATTCAGACAGGAGTTAGCTTTATCATAGCATTGGTGTGTTCACCATCTCATGACTCGGTCCTTGAGTCGATTAAGGATTGCATTGCGGAAGCTGTGCACTTGGTGCATCCGAGGGACCGCCAGATGAGGAGCTTTGGAGTGAAGCCAAAGGAAGTAGACTTCAGGGCGAGACATGAAGGATGACATTGCAAAGCTGTGCGCTTAGTGCATCCGAGGTACGTGGCCAGACGAAGAGAACTTCAACGAGGGACTTCAAGGGAGATTAGAGAATGAGCGAAATGTAACGTATCTCATAGGTGAACTTGGCCGAATGGCTAAGTCAAGTGTTGGATGCTCAACCGAGTGGGTTGAGGTTTTACTCGACCGTCAGATGCTCAAACAAGTCTCTTGTTTGACGTTTACCCAGCACCAGTCGACTGCCATGAATGGGCAGTCGAACTGATCCAAGTTGATTGAGTTCGATTGGTGTTCGACTGATTTGCCCAAAAAACAGTCGATTGCCAAAGGTGGATGTCGATTGTCGAAAGTTGTTGTTGGCACAGAAGTCATCGTAGCCGACTAATCAGTCGGCTACCGAGGCAATCAGTCGACTGATGAAGTCATCAGTCGACTACCAAGGTTTTCGTTGGACGGTGACGACCGCAAATCAAACGTCGTCAGAAGCCATTGCAAAGGTAGCAGTCGACTGCTGGCATGCAACATTCGACTGCTGAAACCCCAATGGGAAGAATTCGCCCCTCTCTATAAAAAGAGAGAGAGTGGGCTTTGGGGAGGTTAATCTTCTTGCTCTCAAGTATCCCCTAAGTGCCCTACACGAGTTCTACTCCTTCTCCTTGCATTTCTTTCAATCATATTGTAAGAAGGAGTGTATTGTTGTAAGAAGGGTTACCTCCACCTTGCTTGGGCAAAAGGAGAGACTAGTGAAGGTTTAGGAGTGATTCACCTGGAACGAATCAATCCGTGGATTAGCGGCGAGGGCTGTGAACCAAGTTACATCTCCGGTGTTAGTGTTTGTGCTTCCTTGTCTTGTATATTGTCTTAATTGTATTGTTTAGCTTTATATTTCTGCTGTGGTAACGTTGTATCTAGACAATTAAGTGATCTACTTCCATCGTGTATGAATAAGGGCTATTAATTCCCCTCTAGCCGACCACCGATCCTGCAACAGTTAGGACTTGTGCGCCTGCTAGAGGAGGGTGAATAGCATTTCATCATTTCGATTGTAATTTGATTGCGTTCTTGTCTACAACACTTGTTATACGCAGTGGAATATACAATAAAAAAATAAATACAACAAGTGCACAAGCACAACACCAAAATCTAATGTGGTTCCGAATTGTATGGTCCCTACTCCACGGATTAAGCTCAAATGAGCTCTAGTGAAGCAGATAGAACCACTAATCAATAATACTCCTTCTCGACAACAAGTTGGAGGTGGAGAAACCTCGTACAATTAATTACAATAGTAATAAAAAAAAATATAAGTGAATACAAGTAAACTACACAAATACGAGTAAAGAAACACTTTACAATTGTGAACTTGGATGCTTGCTTTGTGATTGCTTGAACTTCACTTGAAGACCCTGATTTGCACCAGCAAATCGCTTCAAATCGTCCAAGAAACCGATGGCAAAAACCTCCTCCATGAGCTCCCTTTAAAGCTTCTTCTTAGGCTGGATTTCGCCTAGCAGTCGACTGATCGGGACCATCATTCGATTGATCCTATAGTCGTTGTCTCACAATGGCATGAACCACTTTGGATAAGTTCCAACGGATAGACCATCAGTTGACTAATCGAGTCATCACTCGACTATCAAACCCTAACAGTCAACTCGGAAACATTCTGTCCCTGAATACCCAACCATCATTGGTGATCTCTAGATCGGTTCTCGAACCATCGATCGATTGCCCAAAATGGCGATCATCGCTAGGCCGATTCCTGTGATCGAACTCTAGTCAACTTCCATTTGTCGACTGATAATTGTCCCAGTCGACTGAAACACCTCAAACATGAGGTTCTACCCCAAGTATGGTGCCCCCATACTTGCTAGACCACCCTTAGCCTAGACCTGAGCCTTCTAGCCACCTCCATCAGCCTCACACCTAACGGATCTCTAAAAGTCATCCATGACTTGATCATCCATACGCTAGCCTTCAGATGCTTCCATTAGCTATTGTCATGCTAATGTGATCTACACCGCCAAGACACATTCGACTTATGCTACCAAGACTCTGACTTGGACTTTATGCCGCCAACCATTGAACTTATGCTGCTAAGACTCCACCCTTGGACTTTACGCCGCTAATATTCCCCTTAGACTTTCTAATTGTCAAGACTCAATCTTGGACTTTCCCTTGCAAACCCATGTTGGACTTTCCATGCCAAGTACACAAGACTCGGACTTTCCCATGACAATCACATTGTCATATGTTTTTGTTGTTGGGATGTATACTGAAAAGTCTATCTTTTGTATGAACATCTTTATTTTGAAATAAGAATCACATGATCATTGTTTGCATATTTATGGTTATACATATGTGTCATATACATTACATTATAGATAACATGGTGTGTAGTGTCACACAGGAGATCATGTTATCGGTTCATTGTAAAGTATAAGTAAAGGCTCACAACCGAGATGGTTATGGACAAACCATTGGAATGGTTGTATTGTGATTTGGTATTGGTTTGTCTTGACCATAGAATCACACTAGTACACTTTGTGTATATTGAGCAGGACCGACATAGAGGTGATTTGATTTATTGTTGACTACATAATCGAATCGGACCTCAGATATTATATTGTACATGCTCTTAATCCCGATATAATAACGGGCACATATATGTAGTATTCATTTCTTTGATTTACCAATGGGCGAGATTTATATTGTAAATCGATAGACTCGGTGAATTGGGAAATGGTATTATTTATATGGTGTGTCATTGATTATAGGAGGAAACCGTGTCCTATATATTAGGATGATGATGTCCCCTTGAGAAGCTCATAAGGTTCAACATGTAAACCCTCCAGGTGGACTTGGTCCGGCATGATGATAAGGTTGAGTGGTACTACTCATGGAGTTAGATGTTGATTAATTAATTGTCACTAAATTAATTAATCGACGGATATTCGAGTTCTTAAACACGGGGAGAAAAATGTACAAATAATATATGGAGCCCATATTAACTAATGTGGGTTGGTGAGTTAGATCAATGATAATCCTTTAGTGGATTGGATTATCATTAATGGATTGGACTTTATGTGGCCTTGATCCATTGGGTGGCCAAGATCCAACTCCTCCTCATGGTCCCTATTGTAGCCTATTAAAACCTCATGGAGCCTAGATCCAATGATGGAAAACAAAACTCTAGATCCAACGGTAGAGATTAAATCTCTAGATCCGACGGTTGAGATTAAATCTCTAGATCCGACGGTTGAGATTAAATCCCTAGAACCGATGGTGGAGATTAAAACAAGGCTTAAGCCTAACTCTATAAAAGGAGGGATTAGGGTGGGCGGCAAGAGCAATTTGAAGCAAGATAGGATTAGGGTTGGGCGGCAAGAGCTTGGAGGTGTTGGGCGGCCACAATTAAGGAAATTTTTTCATTTCTTCTCTTCTTCCTTAGGTGGCCCGCGCCCATCATCCTCTCCTCTCTCTTTGGCCAGCGTCCAAAGCCCTTCCTTATCTTCTCCTTGGCCGGTGGAAATAAGGGTTAGGATGATTCCTTGGAGCTCTTGGTCGGCGCCCACTTTTCCCTCTCTTTAGGCCGGCGGCAAGCTTCTAGTTGGGAGCTTGTTGGTTGGTTCTAGATAGAGGTGAGTTTTGTTTCTTATTCTTTCTTTTGTTCAAAGCGAGCAAAGAAAGGAAGATTGGTGATCTAGGAGGCTTCGACTTTTGGAAGATCGTCGCCCACACGACTTCTAAAAGGAGGAAGGACATACAATAGAAGATCGAGAGGTATAACACTTGTTTATATTCTATTGTAACATGTCTATAATTGTTTTTCAATCATATACATGTTGTATGTTCTGTTTTATGGTTAAATATACTTGGACCCTGAATATAAACACAAAAGTCGGCGATCTATACATCGTCTATTCCGTGGCTAATCGTAAAATAGAGGTTGGTTTCTTGAACAACAAGTTTGTTCAAGTGACAACTCTAATCGAATAGCACGACGATGAGATGATAGCTTGGGTAATCCCTCTTGTCAAAGATAAATTTTTTTATCCAAGGACGCAGAAGGGATCACCATGAACAAGCGACCGAGTTGAAGTGGGAAGCGAAGTTTCCTACCTTCAACTGGTATCAGAGCCACAATTTACGATTTTGTGTGTTTAGGATTCGGTTACTTTTATGCACTTTTCATATATTATATGTGTCGGATAAAAGTAGGATGTGCGTAGGTTAACTTTTTGGTTGTAGGCATAGGATCCAACTATTATGGTCATATGTGTGTATGTGATTGTATGTGTGTAATTGTATATTTTGTTGAATCCTCGGGGTTTACGAGGCTAGTATTTAATTTTTGTAATTAGATATGACATTGTTTAGCCACTTTTTTTTTATTTTAGTTTACTTTCGATATAGATTTCAAGTACACTCTCTCGTGGAGTATAGGATCGTTGGATGTAAATTAAAATAGTTTTTCTCGGCTCGGATCTCTGGATGGCGTGTATATGGCGTAGGGAGGAGCGTACGAGATGGCGATATGACGGGAGACATATTGAAGACAAAAGTCATAATAGTTGAAAAATACTTATATTTCATATTTATTGCTTATTTTTTGATATGAATGTCGTAGGCTAGAAATTTCTCAATTTTAAATTACTGAGTGGGAGAGGGATATTTTTATAAATTCCCACGGCCTCAATTACAATTTGACATGTGATGTAAACAAACTTGCGCATCGACTCTGAGTTCATTCCTCCCCATCAGATGAGTTTGTTTGCAGATCACAAGGTCGAATATGGTTATAGGAAATTATTAAGGAGCGTGTGTACTTCCCCATCGGGAGGCATATAACCCGAGATAATTACCTTGGTACCGAGTAATGGTGAACACTTAGATACAAATATAAGTATCCTTCCCATCAGAGTCACTGCATTTATTTGTAGGGCCGAAGAGGAACCAACTATTAATTTTATTTGTCAAAAAGTTAGGTTGACAAGATAGTAAAATTAATGGGTGAAACCTCTTCTTACAAATGTAGAATTTGTATACTCCACATTATTGTGACATACGATATTCTCGGTGTATTGAGGTGTTGGTTGATTCTAAAATTTTATTGTTTGAGTAATCAATAATTTTTTGAAATCTAATGTTTTGATCTATGTGATTCTTAGGTTGTTTTCAAAATGACTTTCAATCCGCTTGCTGTGATACTGAAAGAAAATAAACTTACTGGACCCAATTATGTTGATTGGAAGAGGTATCTTGACTGCTGAGGAATACAAATATATACTCCTCGAAGAGTGCCCTCCTAAGCCTACGGATGATTCTGAGGAAAAGGAAAAGGAGAGTTATAAGAAGTGGATTAAGGCTTATGAGATGGTGCGGTGTTACATTTTGGCATCTATGTCAAATGTACTGCAACATCAGCATCAAGACATGCCCACTGCTTATGACATGATGCTCAATCTCAAAGAACTTTTCGGACACCAAAATCGGGCTGCTAGGCAGGAAGCCATGAGGAACTTGATGACGACCTCCATGATCGAGGGAACACCCATGAGGGATCATGTTCTCAAGATGATGACTCATTTAAATGAGCTGGAAGTCCTCGGAGCTGAGATCGATAGGGAAACCCAGGTCGATATCATTCTCCAGTCTCTACCTAGGAGTTTTGAGCAATTTCGCCTGAACTACAACATGAACAAGAGGTTGTATTCGTTGGCGGAGCTTCTGACAAAACTCCAGCCGGCAGAGGGGATTTTTTGTCAGAGTGCTCAGGCGCAAGCTATGGTTGCCCAAAAGGTTTCTACTTCTAAGCCGAAAGGCAAGAAGAAGAAGAAACAAGCTGGGGCAAAGGCAGTGGGAGGAACTCAGGGAGGAGTGAAGAAGCCGAAAGGCAAGTGCTTCACTTGTAAGCAGACCGGACACTGGAAGAAGGACTGCCCCAATCGCAAGAAGAACAAAGGTATATCTTTTGGTCTAGTCGTTGAAACATGTTTAGCGGTGTTATCTACTGGCACCTGGTGTGTAGATGCGGGAGCTACTGATCATGTCTGCAATACTTTGCAGGGATTCCAGGAAACCAGAGGATTGGCTGAGGGGGAGATTACCGTATACTTGGGCGATGTCACAAAGGTGGCGGCTGTTGCAGTGAGAGATGTTTATTTTTTTTTTGAGAGAAATAAAGTTTTGGTTCTTAAAAATTTCCTTTATGTACTTTTATTTAGAAAGAATTTAATTTTGGTTTCTAAATTGTTTATGAATGGATATTCTATTTCTTTTAATGACAGAGTTGTTATAAAAAGGAATAGGGAGATTACCTATTCTGGTGCATTGATAGAAAATTTGTATACACTTGAACCAAAAGCTCCCACGATACAAATAGAAGTTAATAACTCATCTTCTAATTCCAATAAGAGAAAAGAACCTTTGAATATGAACCAAACATATCTTTGGCATCTAAGACATGGTCATATTAACTTAAGCAGAATTCAAAGGTTGATAGCTGATGGACCTATGGGTTCATTAGTGGTGGAAGATTTCCCAACCTGCAAATCTTGCTTAGAGGGTAAAATGACCAAGGGGCCTTTTAAGGCCAAGGGGTAAGAGCCAAAGATGTGTTGGAATTGGTTCATTCAGATTTGTGTGATCCTATGTCTATCCAGGCTAGGGGTTGTTTTGAGTATTTTGTCTCTTTCATAGACGATTGTTCAATATATGGATACATTTACTTGATGCACCGTAAGTCTGAATGCTTTAACAAGTTCAAAGAATTCAAGGCTGATGTGGAGAAACATCAAGGTAAAAGTATCAAGACACTACGATCTGATCGTGTTGGTGAGTACCTCTTGGGAGAGTTTAGGAATTACTTATCAGAGGCTGAGATTCAATCCCAATTGTCTGCACATGGCACACCCCAGCAGAATGGTGTAGCAGAGCGAAGGAATAGGACTCTTATAGAGATGGTTAGATAGATGATGTGTTATTCTGACTTGCCAGATTTGTTCTGGAGATATGCTCTAGATATGACAGTGTATATTCTGAACTTGGTTCCATCTAAATCAGTGTCTTCTACTCCCACAGAATTGTGGACTGGGCAAAATCCTAGTCTGAGACATATTCGGATTTGGGGGAGTCCAGCACATGTGCTGAAGGCAGATGCTGGTAAGTTGAAACCTCGTACAGAAGTGCGCATGTTCTTTGGCTATCCTAGAGGAACGAAAGGTGGTTTGTTTTATAGTCCTAGAGATCAGAAGGTGATCGTTAGCACGAACACCAAATTTTTAGAGGAAGACTATGTGATGAACCACAAGCCCATGAGTAAGATTGTTCTGGAGGAATTGAAAGGGGAAGTCACTACTTCAGTACCACCGGTACAAGAAGATATACCACAAGTCACTGCACCGCATGTCACAGAGGATACACAGCTGATACCTCGTCGTAGTGGGAGGGTTGTGAGACAACCTGATAGATTCATGTTCTTGGGAGAATCTTCTGATTTGGTGCCTGGCGAACATGAACCTGATCCCTGGACATATGACGAGGCAATCCAAGATAAAGATGCAGTATCTTGGCAAAGTGCAATGAATGCTGAGATTGAATCTATGGATTCAAATCAGGTATGGGAGCTAGTAGAACCACCCGATGGTGTAAAAACCATTGGATGCAAGTGGATCTACAAAAGAAAGAGAGGAATAGATGGGAAGGTTGAGACATTCAAAGCGAGGCTTATTGCGAAAGGGTATACTCAGAAAGAGGGTATCGATTATGAGGAGACCTTTTCACCGGTAGCCATGCTTAAGTCTATCCGGATTCTCTTATGCATTGCTGCTCATATGGATTATGAGGTATGGCAGATGGATGTCAAGACAACTTTCCTTAATGGATGTCTTGAGGAAAACATCTATATGAAGCAACCAGAAGGATTCATTGCAAAGGGCAAAGAGCATCTTGTGTGTAAGCTTAATCGGTTCATTTATGGATTGAAGCAAGCTTCAAGGTCTTGGAACATTCACTTTGATGAGGTAATCCAGTCTTATGGATTTATTCAAAGTGAGGATGAGTCTTGTGTATAAAAGAGATGTGACGGAAATGTAGTGGTATTTCTTGTACTATACCTAGATGACATTTTGTTAAATGGCAACAATGTCAAGGTGTTATCGGACGTAAGGGTATGGTTGTCCAAACAGTTTGATATGAAGGACTTGGGAGAAGTGGGACACATCCTTGGGATCAAGGTTATAAGGGATCGCAGGAAAAGGATGTTGTGCTTATCTCAAGATTCATACATAGACACCATTAGGGATCGTTTTAGCATGCAAAACTCCAAGAAAGGTTTTCAACCTTTCAGGCATGGAGTTCCTTTATCTAAGGAGATGTGTCCTATAACATCTAAGGAGATAGAGGAGATGAAGGCGATTCCTTATGCTTCGGCAATAGGAAGCCTCATGTATGCGATTCTATGTATGAGACCAGATATCTGCTTTGTCGTGGGCATGGTTCAGTAGATATCAGAGTAATCCAAGAAATGGACATTGGACTGCGGTAAAGCATATATTGAAGTACCTGAGAAGGACTAAGGATTAAATGCTAGTTTACCAGGTAGACCAATTACTCCCCGTGGGTTATACAAATTCTGACTTCCAATCAGACAGGGATAACAATAAGTCTACCTCAGGTTTTGTGTTTACTTTAGGAGGTGGAGCCATTGTATGGAGGAGTGTCAAGTAGAAATGCGTGGTGGACTCCACCATGGAAGCTGAGTATGTGGCATCCTCTAAGGTGGCCAAAGAAGCTGTGTGGCTCAGGAACTTCTTGATGGATTTGGATGTGATTCCTGGTTTGCCCAGAACTATCACAATTTATTGTGATAATAGTGGTGCAGCTGCAAACTCGAAGGAATGAGCCTATAAGGCAAGTAAAGACATAGAGCACAAGTACCACCTGATACGAGAAATCATAAAGAGAGGAGAAGTTGTTGTGGACAATATTGCATCAGAGGATAACCTGGTAGATCCTTTCACTAAGGTCCTTCCAGTGAGAGCTTTTGATAGGCATGTGGAGGGAATGGGAATCAGATATATGGAAGTTTAAGGAAAACGTAGTCTTTTAGTATAAGTGGGAGATTGTTGGGATGTATACTGAAAAGTCTATCTTTTGTATGAACATCTTTATTTGTAAATAAGAATCACATCATCATTGTTTGCATATTTATGGTTATGCATATTTGTCTGATACATTACATTGTAGATAACATGATGTGTAGTGTCACACAGGAGATCATGTTATCGGTTCATTGTAAAGTATAAGTAAAGGCTCACAACCGAGATGGTTATGGACAAACCATTGGAATGGTTGTAGTGTGATTTGGTATTAGTTTGTCCTAACCATAGAATCACACTAGTACACTTTGTGTGTATTGAGCAGGACTGACTTAGAGGTGATTCGATTTATTGCTGACTACATAATCGAACCGGACCTCAGATATTATATTGTACATGCTCTTTGATTTACCAATGGGCGAGATTTATAGAGTAAATCGAAAGGCTCGATAAATTGGGAAATGGTATTATTTATATGGTGTCGTTGATTATAGGAGGAAACCGTGTCCTATATATTAGGATGATGATGTCCCCTTGAGGAGCTCATAAGGTTCATCATGTAAACCCAGCAGGTGGACTTAGTCCAGCATGATGATAAGGTTGAGTGGTACTACTCATGGAGTTAGATGTTGATTAATTAATTGTCAGTAAATTAATTAATTGACGGACATTCGAGATCTTAAACACAGGGAGAAAAATGTACAAATAATATATGGAGCCCATATTACCTTATGGGGGTTGGTGATGTAGATCAATGATAATGCTCTAGTAGATTTGATTATCATTAATGGATCGGACTTTATGTGGGCTTGATCCATTGGGTGGCCAAGATCCAACTCCTCCTCATGGTCCCTATTGTAGCCTATTAAAACCTCATGGAGCCTAGATCCAATGATGGAAAACCAAACTCTAGATCCAACGGTAGAGAATAAATCTTTAGATCCGATGGTTGAGATTAAATCTCTAGATCTGACGGTTGAGATTAAATCCCTAGAACCGATGGTGGAGATTAAAACAAGGCTTAAGCCTAACTCTATAAAAGGAGGGATTAGGATGGGAGGCAAGAGCAATTGGAAGCAAGATAGGATTAGGGTTGTGCGGCCACAATTAAGGAAAAATTTTCCTTTCTTCACTTCTTCTTTAGGTGGTCGGCGCCCATCATCCTCTCCTCTCTCTTTGGCCGGCATCAAAAGCCCTTCCTTCTCTTCTCCTTGGCCGGTGGAAACAAGGGTTTGGGTGATTCCTTGGAGCTCTTGGCCGGCGCCCACTTTTCCCTCTCTTTAGGCCGGCGGCAAGCTTCAAGTTGGGAGCTTGTTGGTTGGTTCTAGATAGAGGTTAGTTTTGTTTCTTATTCTTCCATTTGTTCAAAGCGAGCAAAGAAAGGATGATTGGTGATCTAGGAGCCTTCGACTTTTGGAAGATCGTCGCCCACATGACGTCCAAAAGTAGGAAGGACATACAATAGAAGATTGAGAGGTATAACAATTATTTATATTCTTTTGTAACATGTCTATAATTGTTTTTCAATCATATACATGTTGTATGTTTTGTTTTATGGTTAAATATACTTGGACCCAAAATTCAAACACAAAAGCCGGCGATCCTTACATCGTCTATTCCGCCGCTAATCGTATAATAGAGGTTGGTTGATTGAACAAGAAGTTTGTTCAAGTGACAACTCTAATCGAATAGCACGACGATGAAATGGTAGCTTGGGTAATCCCTCTTGTCAAGGATGACTTTTTTATCTGGGGACGCAGAAGGGATCGCCATGAACAAGCGACCGAGTTGAAGTGGGAAGCGAAGTTTACTACCTTCATTTGTCCTCGCTCGAGTCAAACTCGTTATGGTCAATCGTGAACTGGGCTGATTGCACCAATAGTACTAAGACAAGTGAACTGATAGTATGTTGGATAAGCTCTTCGAAGTGCATGTCTAGGAAGTGGTCGTTGCTCCGATAACCAAGAAGGTCATGTGCCTCGCCACGACCTGGTGCACTAAGTCGAGTGGAACTGACCGAAGCTAACTCACTAAGTCTTTAACTAGTTAGACCAAGGCTTATTCCAAAGTGAATCAAGTACTTGATTTTTTCATTGACTTTGTCTAGGAAGTGGTCGTTGCTCCTATAACCAAGAAGGTCATGTGCCTCGCCACGACCTGGAAGTCAATATTAGAAAAACCTACTTTACTAGCTCAAACCAAGCTTGAATCTAACCCAAGTTTAAACACTTTGAAATTGCTCATTAAACTTAATTAAGATAAAATAAATCCTCATCTCACAAAATCCATAGGAATAAGTGTATAGAAAACCTAGCTTGGGTGAGATGATTTAGAACTTAATTGAGATTAATTAGTTTAACTCAACCTAATAGATTTAAATCAAAATTAATAAATTTATCTTAACAACTTACCTTAATTAAACTTAACTTAATTCAACTCAACTTAATTTAATATACTTAATGTATTAAACTAAACAAACATACTTAAATAAACAGATTTACTTAACAAAACTTAATTTATTATAATCAACCCAACTTAATACTCAACTAAAATTAACTTAACAAATTTACAACCCAAATAAATTTAAGATGATTCATCTTATTCAAGGTATGAATTATCTTAAAAAGTCTTAATTCATGTAGGATTCCAGAATGGACCAATGGATTCTAGATAGTGGCTGCTCTAGACATATGACTAGAGATAGTCAAAAGTTCTCAGAATTAAGCTACAAGAACCTAGTAACAGTCGCCTTTTGAAACAACGACAAACTTAAGGTAATTGGATCAGGTAACATTGAATTAGAGTCAAATTTTGTTATACAAAAAGTTCTGCTTGTAGATAATTTCAAATTTAACTTGCTTAGTGTAAGTCAGTTTTGTGATGTTGATTATGTAGTGAAATTTTTATTGAATGAATGTTTGATTAACAATATTGAAAACCTAAAAATATTACTTAAGGAAGTTAGGAATTAAAATATATATTCAATGAATTTAAAAAGATCCTCAATTAAGTGTCATATGACATAGCAAGGGGAAAGTTGGTTGTGGCATAGGCGACTTGCTCACACTAACATTAGAAATATAACGAAGTTAAGTGAAACTAATCTAGTCAGAGGGTTGCCCAAACTTAAAAATATTGAAAATAAAGCTTGTAATGTTTGCCAACAAGGAAAACAAACCAAGTCTCAACATAAATTAACTAATCAAGGTCGAACAAGTTCAATACTCGAGTTAATCCACTTAGATTTATTCGATTCACATGGGGTAAAATCACTAAGTGATAATTTACATTGTTTAGTAATAATAGATGATTACTCTAGGTTTACATGGATAAAATATTTGAAGAATTTAAAAACTTTAGTAAACAAATAGAAAACGAAAAAGACCGTAAGGTAAAAAGAATACGAAGTGATAACGGAGGAGAATTTAAAAATAAAAAATTTACAACAAAGTGTTTAGAAAATGGATATCACCATGAATATTCATGCCCTAGAACACTTCAACAAAACGGAATAGTAGAAAGAAAAAATAGAACTCTACAAGAAGTCCCTAGGTTAATGATAAATGAATATAACCTACCTAGTTATTTATGGGACGAAGCAATAAACACTGCATGTTATTTGCAAAATAGAGTAATCATTAATAAAACTTCTTATGAAATTTTTAATAATAAAATACCTTCAATAAACTATTTTAAAGTATTTGGATGTAAAGTATTTATTTTAAATATGAATGACCATCTCGGAAAATTCTCTTCAAAAACCGATGAAGGGACATTTTTAGGGTATTCGAACAATAGTAGAGCCTATAGGATTTATAATAAGAAAACCCTAAAAATTGAAGAAACAACTAATGTAAAATTTGATGAGTAAGAAATCACTAATAATCAACCAAATACATTAAAAAATAATCAAAATGAGCTAAATGAAATTATGCATGATGAAGAAGAACAAATTAACCCTAATCAATGTGAAGAAAACTTAAAGACATCTAGAATTAATCCTAATCATCCGCTCCAACAAGTATTAGGAATTCCAACTTTAGGAGTTCAAACTAGATCAGGTCTAAGAAACTTAAGTCAAATTGCATTAATATAAAAAATAGAACCAAAGTCAATAGATGAGGCTTACCAGACACTGATTGGATAATAGCCATGCAAGAATAACTAGCACAATTCGATAGAAATGAAGTGTGGGACTTAGTACCTCCACCATCAAATAAATCAATAATAGACACTAAATGGGTGTTTAGAAATAAATTAAATGACCAAGGAGAAATCATAAGGAATAAAGCTAGATTAGTAGCTAAGAGATTTAGTCAGGTAGAAGTGTTAGACTATGATGAAACTTATGCCCCAGTAGCAAGACTTGAGTCAATTAAAATGTTGCTAGTATATGCGGCACATAAATGGTTCAAATTATACAAAATGGATGTCAAATCCCCATTTTTAAATGGAGTAATAAAAGAAGAAGTATACGTAGGTCAACCCCCCGATTTTGAGAGCTTAGAATATCCTAATCATGTATATAGATTAAAAAAGGCATTGTATGGATTAAAACAAACTCCTAGAGCCTGGTATGAGAGACTATCTTCATACTTAAGCTCTAAAGGGTTCAGACAAGGTCAAATTGACTTAACACTTTTCGTATAAACCTTGAACAAAGACATTTTTATTTCTCAAATATACATAGATGATATAGTCTTTGGATCAACAAATTCAATTTTTTTTAAAAGAATTTATAAACCTAATGGAACAAGAATTCGAAATGAACTTAGTAGGTGAGTTAAACTTTTTCTTAGGTTTACAAAAAAAAAAAATATGAGACGGTAACTATATATACCAAAATAAGTATGCAAGAGAATTAATTAAAAAATTTGGTATGGAAAATGTAAAAACATTAAAACACCTATTGCTATGAATGTTATATTAAATGAAGAAAAAGAAGGAAAGTCTGTAAATCTAAAGAACTATAGGTGTGTCATAGGTGGTTTACTATACTTAACTGCAAGTAGATCCTATTAGTGCCTATAAGATCTACATATATCCACAATGGTATGATATTGTCCACTTTAGGCCTAAGCCCTCATGGTTTTATTTTTGGGCTTTACCCAAAAGGCCTCATCCCAATGGAGATATCTTTTCATCTTATAAGCACATGATCTTTTCCATGTCTTACCAATGTGGGACTTTGATTGTATTCCCAATACTCCAACAATCCTGCCTCAAACGAAGGACCACATTGACCCCCCTCAAGCTTATCCATCCTCGAAGAACATCCTCTGCTTGATGTCCGATCCTCAATCCACCAGGACTTCCTGCCAACTATCTGGTCCTCCTAACCCAGTTGGACTTCCTGCCAATTGTCCAGCCCTTCAGGCCCAACTGGACTTCCTGCCAGTTGTTTGGTCTTTATGACCCAACTGGACTTCCTGTTAGTAATATAAGAGAGATGTCCTAAGGCAATCGCCTTATGTATGAACCATTTTTATGATAAATGAAGATTCACTATTTGAGTATACATGTTTTATGTATTTGATTGGATCTTAAATCCATTTACTGAATGTCCACGATACGATTCACAGCATGAGAGAATTTGTGATTGGATCACAACTAGTGAGTATCTCTACATGTGTAATTGTGATGTATCGGAATTATCCCTAGTCGATGAATTGATGGATTTGGACACCATCAATTCTGTCGAGACTAACACGAGGTAAACTCCTTGGTGTATCCAAGCAGCTGATTCTCACTGGCTGGAGACATAGTGATGTCCGGAGTTAATCGTGGATGCTAGTTATGGTACCTAGTTCATTGGAGTGACCAGCCGTAAGACTTCATATGGTTCTCTGCATATATAGATATGTCAATGAAGTTCTTACTGTGGCTTAAGTGCGATGTTCCTTTGACTTGCGGTATTCAAGTCATCTTGATCATAGAGACTTATGCTTTGACATCTTAAGCAAGCATCTCTAAGGAGATGTGGACCCGGGTGTTAGTAATATATGAGAGATGTCCTAAGGCAATCGCCTTATGTATGAACCATTTATATGATAAATGAAGATTCACTATTTGAGTATACATATTTAATGTATTAGATTGGATCTTAAACTCATTAACTGAATGTCCACGATACGATTCACAGCATGAGAGAATTTGTGATTGGATCACAACTAGTGAGTATCTCTACATGTGTAATTGTGATGTATCGAAATTATCCCTAGTCGATGAATTGATGAATTTGGACACCATTAATTCTGTCGAGACTAGCACGAGGTATACTCCTTGGTGTATCCAAGCAGCTGATTCTCACTGGCTGGAGACATTGTGATGTCCGGAGTTAATCGTGGATGCTAGTTATGGTAACTAGTTCATTGGAGTGACCAGCCGTAAGACTTCATATGGTTCTCTGCATATATAGATATGTCAATGAAGTTCTTACTGTGGCTTAAGTGCGATTTTCCTTTGACTTGCGGTATTCAAGTCATCTTGATCATGGAGACTTATGCTTTGACATCTTAAGCAAACATCTCTAAGGAGATGTGGACCCGGGATGATTGGGTATAAGTCGAAGTGATCGAAGGTGTTTGAATAGCCTATAAAGGATTCACCACTCCTTGCGAGGAGATGTATACCCATGGCCTCTCGTCGGATTGTTACTAAAGTCTTTGGCCAAAGCATTACATGTTTAGAGTAAGGTACTCTTCGATACATGTGGAGTAACTAGAACTGTAGGACGAGGAAATGATACTTGGGCTAGGTGTGACGTAGTCAGCCTAGTGGGGACTGACACAATAGACCATGTCCTGAACCAAGTGGGTATAAGATGAGTGAAGGGAATGGGGCACGATTCATTCGAGCTACTGAAGGGTTTCAGAAATAGTTCTGGATCAACCGTTGATCTTTTCGGTTAATTGGGGATCATGATGTACTACTAGGTGTCACTCATGATCGTTCTATAATTAATGGTTAATTATAGACGGCCAACATAAACCGAGAACCTATTTGGTCACACGCACAACGAGTGTAATCTAAAGGATTTAAAACGAGCTTGAGAATGGGATTCTCAGACCGAGAGAAACTATGTTTGGTTGGACCAAACATAAAGCGAGCATGAAATTGTTTCAGTCGCAATGGAAGCGTGGATGGGCAGTGTCTTATGAAGACATAATGGATGGACCAAAATGGTTTGGTTCTAATCCAATGGATGAGAATAAACCAAATGGTTTGGTTTATATTAAACGAATGAACCAAAGGTTGGTTCGGTTCGTTTTAACTTAAAATAAACCATCATGGTTTGGTTTATTTTAACTTATCTTAATGGAGCGGGTTAACGGGCTTTATGGATATGATCCATTAACCATTAAGAGAATTAGTTCTCTATAAAATAGGGATTAAACCCTAACCCTAAACCTAATCAACTAGTTGCCGCCCAACATATTGTGGCCGCCCAACATCTTGTTGCCGCCCAGCTTGTGGTGCAGCCTTCCAACTTGTTGCCGGCGACCAAGCTTCAGCAAGGTGAACCTCCGGCGACCCTCCGGTGATCTCCTATAGGTTTGGCATCAAGGTGAGGCTTTTCTCTCCTTGTTTTGGCCGGCGCCTACTCCTCCACCAAGCTGTCCAGTTTTCTGGACAGCTTCTCCTCCTCTCGTCGGAGCGTCGTTTGGACGACGGTTAGTGCTCCGACAGCGGCTAACTTACCGGGGATTTGATCTCCGGTAATCCTCTGAGGTGGAGGACGAAGGATTCGTCAAACGGTTGACGAACACCTCTCCGGAGAAACGAGTTTTGAGAACTCGTTTTGGATCCGAATTTGGATTCGGATCGTGATCATCTCTCGATCACGTCGTCTTCAACACGAGGCTAGTAACCCGTACGAAGACGAAGCTCGTGACTTAGCGAAGTCATCCCGAGGAGCTCGGTGTGGATACGGATAGAGACGATTCTTACGAGGATCGTTCCGGTTGATCTGATGCCGTTCCGCTACACGCCATACGGAAGGTATAACGTAGTTTAATTTCCTTTATTGCAATTTTAATTTACGGTTATGTCTACACTTGTTGTAATAGCATGCGTGTGTTGTGTGTGTTGTAATAAATAGGAGTATTTATTATTTTTATTGCTTCCGCTGTGCTCATGTTTACGAAACATGATCGAACACACACACGCCGCGGTGCCGGAAACCCAATAGTGGTATTAGAGCCCAGGTTGTGTTTCGACATAATCGTAAAAATGGTTTTGCGATAGTCATAATGTATTTCTGGAAGTTTTCTATATTTTGGAAATTTAGAAGTATTTATGGAAATTTTTCAATTTTGGAAAGTCTAGAAGTATTTATGAAAATCTTCCACTTTTGGAAAGTTGGAAGTATTTATGGAAATTGATATTTTCCATAAATAAAATATTTGATTAGATTCTAGAAATTTGTTTCCTAATTTAATCATGATTTTATTTGGGAAATCAAATCTTAAAATATTTTATTTCCTTAAGTAGTTTTAATGATTTAGGAAATTGGTTTCCTAAATAGATTTTCCTTAATCAAATAATTCCATGAATAAAATATGTGATTAGATTTGGAAATTTGTTTCCTAATTTAATTATGATTTGATTTGGACAATCAAATCTTAAACATATTTTATTTCCATAAATAGTTATGACATATAAGGAAATATATACATGACATAATTGTATGCCATGTAATTGCATTAGATGCATAACATTATGCCATGCGTGTCGTGACATGTAGGTGTATGCCATGTATGCCATGCCATGTAGATAATAGTTATTTGCATGCAAAGAGGATGAGACATAAAACCCTAACTCAATATTAAAGCCTACACCTTCCATTAATATGGTTAGAACCAGAGTTCTGTTTCTTGTTTGGGTTGTTGGACTCACTCCAAGCCCGGCTTTCGAACACGAACATGTTCAAATCATTGGAATAGTTTAACTCTAATATGGTAAGAGTCGAGGTCAATCGTTAGTTTGGGTTGTTGGACTCACTCAAGCTGCTAATTGGTTGAATGCGCTCTAACCATATTAAAACTATTTCGCGATTAATGGGTCGGCTTTAACTTGGAGCATCGATTTGTTGGACTCACTCCAAGGTCGATGTGAAGAGAGGTGAAGTTGGGTGCTATGCATATGATGCATACTTGTTAATGTGTTAACAACCCAATGTATGTGTAAACATTCAATTAGTTGATAGCACATTGTGATAGTTACATATACATGATATGTAATCGGTATACTTGATACCCACCATCATAGCTAAGAATGGCTTGTTGGACTCACTCCAAGGTTGTTCTTATCTATGATCGATATCAGCCCATTCGGAGATGGACCTACGATCTCCCGAAGTGATTTTAAGGGTTTTTGAAATTCGAAAAATGAATGGGATTTATAAATGTATATTGATGCATTTTTAAAATCATCTTTCTCATATATGCTCGTTTTGTATTTCTAAGTTAATATATTGATCATGATGTGTTTGAATTTGCGTTCCATTTTGGATTCAAATAAATTGACTGGGCCGAACTTCTTGGACTAGCTTAGAAGCTTGAGAATTGTTCTCAAGGTTGAAAAGCTTGCAAATGTCCTCGAAGCGCCTCTTCCCGCCCATCATAGTGATGATGCAACTCTGGACCAATTGTTGGCCTATCAGAAACATGTGAGTGATTCTGAACAAATGAGTTGCATCATGCTAGCCACGATGGAACCCAAGCTACGAAAGCAGCATGAGCATATGGATGCTCATATCGTAGTCCTTCATCTTAGTGAGTTGGTTGATGAGCAAGTGAGATTCGAAAGGTTCGAAGTCTCAAAGCTCCTCTTCACCTCTGAGATGCTAGGAGGTTCATCTGTGGTACTGCTCAATATGCTGAAGACTGTGGAGTCTTCTGAGAAGCATGAGCAGGGGACGGTGCTGTTAGTTAATTCCTCGAAGAAAGGTTCTAAGAGGAAGTCAAAGGAACAGCAGAAGGGAAAGAAGAGAAAGGCTAAGAAGGTAGAACTAGCACAAAAGGAAACTTGCCATCATTATGGCAAGGAGAGCCATTTGTGAAGAAAGTGCAAGATTTATCTTGAGTTCGTGAAGAAGGATAAGGCATCGGATGCCCCATCTTCTTCAGAAATCTTCTTTATTGATTGTCATTCTATTTCCTCAGACACTTGGGTATTTGATACTGGGTGTGACTCACATATATGTAATGACATACATGGGCTAAGGAATAGAAGAAGACTCGTCAAGGGGGAGAGTCAAATTTACGTGTTGGGAATGGAGCAACGGTTGCTGCACTCGCCATCGGAACGTATTTGTTGGAACTCCCTGTAGGACTTGTCTTAGAACTGGACAATTGCTTGTATGTTCCTTCGTTGATAAAGAACATCATTTCTATTTCTTGTCTAAATAGAAATGGTTTCCATTTGACTTTTAGTAACAATTGTTGTTACATAACTTTGAATGGGGTTCTTTATGGGACTGGAACTTTAAGCAATGGTGTATATATGTTGGACGTATCCAGTGACATTTGCAATATCGAAGCGAGCAACAAGCGTGCTCGAAAGGATAATCAAATAGACTCCTACATGTGGCATTGTCATCTTGGCCATGTAAGTAAGAAACGCATGTCCGAATTACACCGATGTGGAATTCTGGAATCGTTTGAATTGGATTCATACGATACATGCGAATCATGCTTAAAAGGCAAGATGACTAAGTTACCTTTTACGGGAAAAGGTGAACGAGTGGGAGAGTTGCTAGGCCTAATACATAGTGATGTATATGGACCTATGTCAACTCAATCTTTAGGAGGCTATAGCTACTTCATTACCTTCACCGATGATCACTCACGGTTTGGGTATGTGTTCTTGATGAAATACAAGTATGAAGCCTTTGAAAGGTTCAAAGAATTCAGAAATGAAGTAGAGAAACAACATGACAAAAGTATTAAAATACTTCGATCGGATCGAGGTGGTGAATACTTAAGTCAAGAGTTTCTTGATTATCTAGGAGACAATGGCATATTGTCTCAATGGACTCCGCCCTATACACCACAGCATAATGGTGTATCTGAGAGGCGTAACCGGACCTTGTTGGACATGGTCAGGTCAATGATGAATCATGCGACTCTTCCCAAGTCCTTTTGGGGTTATGCACTTCAGACAGCTGTTTACTTGTTAAACAGAATGCCTACCAAGGTAGTCTCAACTACTCCATATGAGATATGGAATGGTAAGAAACCTCATGTATCTTACTTGAAGATATGGGGTTGTCCTGCTTATGTGAAGTGATCAGATCGTATAAAGCTGGATGCTAAGTCCGATAAATGTCTATTTATTGGATACCCTAAGGAAACAAGGGGTTACCAATTCTATCATCCTGTGGAACAAAAGGTGTTTGTTTCAAGGCATGCTGTGTTTCTAGAGAAAGAGTTTCTCTTGCAAGAAAATAGTGGGAGTGTCGTCGAGCTTGAGGAGGATCGAGAGACTCAAATAGACATTGATGAGATACCTGGTGAAGCACAACAGCCGACAACTCATAGTGATGAGCAATCGGCTGGACCTATTGTAACACCACATCTTCGTAGATCCGTAGAACACAATATTCCCGAGAGATATGGATTTCTCGTAAGTGAATCGAACGACGTGTTACTCATTGATGATGAGGAGCCTACCAGCTTATGAAGAAGTCCGACAAGTTCAGAAGGGATAAGTGGCTTGGTGCCATGAAGTGAAATGGATTCCATGTACGAAAACCAAGTTTGGAACTTGGTTGACCCACCTGAAGGCATAAAGCCTATAGGGTGCAAGTGGGTTTTCAAGAAGAAAACCGACATGGATGGTAATGTGATTACCTATAAGGCTAGATTGGTGGCGAAAGGATATCGCCAAAAGCAAGGTGTTGATTATGACGAAACCTATTCGCTCAGCTATGCTTAAATCCATTCGGATGCTCTGGCCATAGCGGCTCATTATGATTATGAGATATGGCGGATGGATGTGAAAACAGCTTTCCTTAATGGAAACACCGCCGAGGACATGTATATGATACCGAGGGTTTCACATCGGTTGATAAAACCAAGGTATGCAAATTGCGATGATCTATTTATGGATTGAAGCAAGCATCCAGGAGCTAGAATATCCGTTTTTGATGAGACAATCAAAAAGTTTGATTTCTCACAAAATCCAGACGAACCTTGTGTGTACAAGAAGGTTAGTGGGAGTGCAGTCGTATTCCTAGTATTGTATGTCGATGACATACTACTTATAGGAAACGATGTTTCAATCTTACAGTCAGTGAAGGTTTGGTTATCCAAGACATTCTCCATGAAAGACCTGGGAGAAGCAACCTACATCCTCGGGATTAAGATCTATAGAGATAGATCGAAATGGTTGCTTGGTCTTTCGCAGTCTACATATATAGACCGAGTGCTAAAGAGGTTTAGCATGTCGAAATCCAAGAAAGGTTTCTTACCCATCAGGCATGGGGTACACCTTTCGAAGTCTATGTGTCCGCACACAGAAGACGAGAGGATTTGCATGAGTAAGATTCCCTATGCATCCGCAATAGGATCTATCATGTATGCTATGTTATGTACAAGGCCCGATGTATCGTACGCTCTGAGTGTCACGAGCAGATACCAGTCCGATCCAGGAATGGATCATTGGGCGGCTGTTAAGACGATCCTTAAGTACTTGAGAAGAACTAAGGATGTGTTCCTAATATATGGAGAAGGGTACATGGTGATACGTGGGTATACGGATGCCAGCTCCAGACAGACAAGGATGATTCCATGTCTCAGTCTGAGTATGTATTCACCGGGAATGGAGGTGCAATAAGTTGGAAAGGTTCCAAGCTTGACACTATAGCGGATTCTGCCACTAAGGCAGAATACGTTGCAGCTTTGGAAGCAGCAAAGGAAGCGGTTTGGATCAATAAGTTCATCTATGAACTTGATGTGGTCTCATCAATGATCCAAACATGTGATTCGCCGCTATCATCTTATCAGAGAGATCATCAGTAAGAACGAAATACAAATCGAGAAAATTCCCACTGAAAGGAACTTAGCAGATCCTTTGACTAAAGAATTACCTCAAAGTAAGTTTGAGGGTCATGTTAGTGCTTATGGTATAGGATACCGTAGCGATTGGCATTAGGCCAAGTGGGAGTCTGTTAGTAATATATGAGAGATGTCCTAAGGCAATCGCCTTATGTATGAACCATTTATATGATAAATGAAGATTCACTATTTGAGTATACATATTTAATGTATTTGATTGGATCTTAAACTCATTTACTGAATGTCCACGATACGATTCACAACATGAGAGAATTTGTGATTGGATCACAACTAGTGAGTATCTCTACATGTGTAATTGTGATGTATCGAAATTATCCCTAGTCGATGAATTGATGAATTTGGACACCATCGATTCTGTCGAGACTAGCACGAGGTATACTCCTTGGTGTATCCAAGCAGCTGATTCTCACTGGCTGGAGACATTGTGATGTCTGGAGTTAATCGTGGATGCTAGTTATGGTAACTAGTTCATTGGAGTGACCAGCCGTAAGACTTCATATGGTTCTCTGCATATATAGATATGTCAATGAAGTTCTTACTGTGGCTTAAGTGCGATTTTCCTTTGACTTGCGGTATTCAAGTCATCTTGATCATGGAGACTTATGCTTTGACATCTTAAGCAAACATCTCTATGGAGATGTGGACCCGGGATGATTGGGTATAAGTCGAAGTGATCGAAGGTGTTTGAATAGCCTATAAAGGATTCACCACTCCTTGCGAGGAGATGTATACCCATGGCCTCTCGTCGGATTGTTACTAAAGTCTTTGGCCAAAGCATTACATGTTTAGAGTAAGGTACTCTTCGATACATGTGGAGTAACTAGAATCCGTATGACGAGGAAATGATACTTGGGCTAGGTGTGACGTAGTCAGCCTAGTGGGGACTGACACAATAGACCATGTCCTGAACCAAGTGGGTATAAGATGAGTGAAGGGAATGGGGCACGATTCATTCGAGCTACTGAAGGGTTTCATAAATAGTTCTGGATCAACCGTTGATCTTTTCGGTTAATTGGGGATCATGATGTACTACTAGGTGCCACTCATGATCGTTCTATAATTAATGGTTAATTATAGAGGGCCAACATAAACCGAGAACCTATTTTGTCACACGCACAACGAGTGTAATCCAAAGGATTTAAAACGAGCTTGAGAATGGGATTCTCAGACCGAGAGAAACTATGTTTGGTTGGACCAAACATAAAGCGAGCATGAAATTGTTTCAATGCAATGGAAGCGTGGATGGGCGGTCTTATGAAGACATAATGGATGGACCAAAATGGTTTGGTTCTAATCCAATGGATGAGAATAAACCAAATGGTTTGGTTTATATTAAACGAATGAACCAAAGGTTGGTTCGGTTCGTTTTAACTTAAAATAAACCATCATGGTTTGGTTTATTTTAACTTATCTTAATGGAGCGGGTTAACGGGCTTTATGGATATGATCCATTAACCATTATGAGAATTAGTTCTCTATAAAATAGGGATTAAACCCTAACCCTAAACCTAATCAACTAGTTGCCGCCCAACATATTGTGGCCGCCCAACATCTTGTTGCCGCCCAGCTTGTGGTGCAGCCTTCCAACTTGTTGCCGGCGACCAAGCTTCAGCAAGGTGAACCTCCGGCGACCCTCCGGTGATCTCCTATAGGTTTGGCAACAAGGTGAGGCTTTTCTCTCCTTGTTTTGGCCGGCGCCTACTCCTCCACCAAGCTGTCCAGTTTTCTGGACAGCTTCTCCTCCTCTCGTCGGAGCATCGTTTGGACGACGGTTAGTGCTCCGACAGCGGCTAACTTACCGGGGATTTGATCTCCGGTAATCCTCTGAGGTGGAGGACGAAGGATTCGTCAAACGGTTGACGAACACCTCTCCGGAGAAACGAGTTTTGAGAACTCGTTGTGGATCCGAATTTGGATTCGGATCGTGATCATCTCTCGATCACGTCATCTTCAACACGAGGCTAGTAACCCGTACGAAGACGAAGCTCGTGACTTAGCGAAGTCATCCCGAGGAGCTCGGCGTGGATACGGATAGAGACGATTCTTACGAGGATCGTTCCGGTTAATGCCGTTCCCGCTACACGTCATACGGAAGGTATAACGTAGTTTAATTTCCTTTTATTGCAATTTTAATTTATGGTTATGTCTATACTTGTTGTAATAGCATGCGTGTGTTGTGTGTGTTGTAATAAATAGGAGTATTTATTATTTTTATTGCTTCCGCTGTGCTCATGTTTACGAAACATGATCGAACACACACACGCCGCGGTGCCGGAAACCCAACACCGGGATGATTGGGTATAAGTTGAAGTGATCGAAGGTGTTTGAATAGCCTATAAAGGATTCACCACTCCTTGCGAGGAGATGTATACCCATGGCCTCTCATCGGATTGTTACTAAAGTCTTTGGCCAAAGCATTACATGTTTAGAGTAAGGTGCTCTTCGATACATGTGGAGTAACTAGAATCCGTAGGACGAGAAAATGATACTTGGGCTAGGTGTGACGTAGTCAGCCTAGTGGGGACTGACACTATAGACTATGTCCTGAACCAAGTGGGTATAAGATGAGTCAAGGGAATGGGGCACGATTCATTCGAGCTACTGAAGGGTTTCATAAATAGTTATGGATCAACCGTTGATCTTTTCGGTTAATTGGGGATCATGATGTACTACTAGGTGCCACTCATGATCGTTCTATAATTAATGGTTAATTATAGACGGCCAACATAAACCGAGAACCTATTTGGTCACACGCACAATGAGCGTAATCCAAAGGATTTAAAACGAGCTTGAGAATGGGATTCTCAGACCAAGAGAAACAAGGTTTGGTTGGACAAAACATAAAGCGAGCATGAAATCGTTTCAGTCGCAATAGAAGCGTGGATGGGCCGAGTCTTATGAAGATGTAATGGATGAACCAAAATGGTTTGGTTCCCAATGGAGGAGAATAAACCAAAGGGTTTAGTTTATTTTAAACGAATGAACCAAAAGTTGGTTCGGTTCGTTTTAACTTAAAATAAACCATCATGGTTTGGTTTATTTTAACTTATCTTAATGGAGTGGGTTAACGGGCCTAATGGTTATGATCCAATAACCATTAAGAGAATTAGTTCTCTATAAAAGAGGGCTTAAGGGATAATTAAGCCCTAATCCAAAACCCTAGCTTGGAGTTGCCGCCCAACCTTCATTGCCGCCCAACCTCCATTGCCGCCCAGCTTGTTGTGCCACCGTCAAGCTCCTTTCCGGTGACCTAGCTTCAGCCGGTGATCCTCCGGCGAACCTCCGGTGATCTCCTATAGGTTTGGCATCAAGGTGAGCCTTTTCTTCCCTTAGTTGGCCGGCGCCTATCTCCTCCACCAAAGCTGTCCAGTTTTTCTGGACAGCTTGTTCTTCTCTCGTCGGAGAGTCGTTTGGACGACGGTTAGAGCTCCGACAGTGGCTAACTTACCGGGGATTCGATCTCCGGTAATCCTCTGAGGTGGAGGATGAAGGATTCGTCAATTGGTTGACGTATACCTCTCCGGAGAAGCGAGTTTTGAGAACTCGTATTAGGATCCGAATTTGGATTCGGATCGGGATCATCTCTCGATCACGTCGTCTTCAACACAAGGCTGGTAACCCATACGAAGACGAAGCTCGTGGCTTAGCGAAGTCTTCCCGAGGAACTCGGCATGGATACGGATAGAGACGATTCTAGCGAGGATCGTTCCGGTTGATGTCGTTCCCGCTACACGTAATACGAATGGTATAACGTAGTTAAATTTCCTTTTATTGCAAATTTAAATTTACGGTTATGTCTACACTTGTTGTACTATGCATGCGTGTGATGTGTGTATTGTAATAAATGTAGATTTATTATTTTTATTGCTTCCGCTGTGTTCATGTTTACGAAACGTGATCGAACACACACACGCCGTGGTGCCAGAAACCCAACAGTGGTATCAAAGCCCAGGTTGTGTTTCGACATAATCGTAAAATGGTTTTGCGATAGTCATAATGTTATTTCTGGTAATTTTCTAATTTTGGAAATTTAGAAGTATTTATGGAAATTTTTCAATTTTGGAAAGTCTAGAAGTATTTATGGAAATCTTCCACTTTTGGAAAGTTAGAAGTATTTATGGAAATTGATATTTTCCATAAATAAAATATTTGATTAGATTTTGGAAATTTGTTTCCTAATTTAATCTTGATTTTATTTGGGAAATGAAATCTTAAAATATTTTATTTCCATAAGTAGTTTTAATGATTTAGGAAATTGGTTTCCTAAATAGATTTTCGTTAATCAAATAATTCCATAAATAAAATATGTGATTAGATTTGAAAATTTGTTTCCTAATTTAATTATGATTTGATTTGGAGAATCAAATCTTAAACATATTTTATTTACATAAATAGTTATGACATATAAGGAAATATATACATGACATAATTGTATGCCATGTAATTGCATTAGATGCATAACATTATGCCATGCGTGTCGTGAACTGTAGATGTATGCCATGTATGCCATGCCATGTAGATAATAGTTATTTGCATACAAAGAGGATGAGACATAAAAACCCTTAAACAATATTAAAGCCTACACCTTCCATTAATATGGTTAGAACCAGAGTTTCGTTTCTTGTTTGGGTTGTTGGACTCTCTCCAAGCCCGGCTCGAACCCAAACATGTTCAAACCATGGAATAGTTTAATACTAATATGGTAAGAGTCAGAGGTCAATCGTTAGCTTTGGTTGTTGGACTCTCTCCAAGCTGGGCTAATTGGTTGAATGCGCTCTAACCATATTAAAACTATTTCGATTAATGGGTTGGCTTTAACCCGAGCATCGGCTTGTTGGACTCTCTCCAAGGTCGATGTAAAGGGAGGTGAAGTTGGGTGCTATGCATATGATGCATACTTGTTAATGTGTTAACAACCCAACGTATGTGTGAACATTCAATTAGTTGATAGCACATTGTGATAGTTGCATATACGTGATATGCAATCGGTATAGATGATACCTACCGTCATAGTTATGAATGGCTTGTTGGACTCTCTCCAAGGTTGTTCATATCTATGATGGATATCAGCCCATTCGGAGATGGACCTACGATCTCCCGAAGTGATTTTGGGGTTTTTGAAATTCGAAAAATGAATGGGATTTATAAATGTATATTGATGCATTTTAAAAATCATTTTCTCATATATGCTCATTTTGTATTTCTAAGATTGATCATGATGTCTTTGAATTTGCGTTCCATTTTGGATTCGAATAAATTGACTGGGCCGAACTTCTTGGACTGGCTTAGAAACTTGAGAATTGTTCTCAAGGTGAAAAGCTTTCGTATGTCCTCGAAGCGCCTCTTCCCTCCCATCCTAGTGACGATGCAACTCCGGACCAATTGTTGGTCTATCAGAAACATGTGACTGATTCTGAACTGACAAGTTGCATCATGCTAGCCGCGATGGAACCCAAGCTACGAAAGTAGCATGAGCATATGGATGCTCATATCGTAGTCCTTCATCTTTATGAGTTGTTTGATAAGCAAGTGAGATTCGAAAGGTTCGAAGTCTCCAAGCTCCTCTTCACCTTTGAGATGCAAGAAGGTTCATCTGTGGTACTGCTCAACATGCTGAAGACTGTGGAGCCTTCTGAGAAGAATGAGCAGGGGACGGTGTTGTTAGTTGATTCCTCGAATAAAGGTTCTAAGAGGGAGTCAAAGGAACAACAGAAGGGGAAGAAGAAAAAGGCTAAAAAGGCAGAACCAGCTCAAAAGGGCACTTGCCATCATTATGGCAAGGAGAGCCATTTGCGAAGAAAGTGCAAGATTTATCTTGAGTCCGTGAAGAAGAATAAGGCATCGGATGCCCCATCTTCTTCAGATATCTTCGTTATTGATTGTCATTCTATTTCCTCAAACACATGGGTATTGGATACTGGGTGTGGCTCACATATATGTAATGACATACATGGGCTAAAGAATAGAAGAAGACTCGTCAAGGGAGAGTCAAATTTGCGTGTTGGGAATGGAGCAAAGGTTGCTGCAGTCGCCATTGGAACGCATTTGTTGAAACTCCCTACAGGACTTGTCTTAGAATTGGACAATTGCTTTTATGTTCCTTCGTTGATAAAGAACATCATTTCTATTTCTTGTTTAAATAGAAATCGGTACCATTTGACTTTTAGTAACAATTGTTGTTACATAACTTTGAATGGAGTTCTTTATGGGACTGGAACTTTAAGCAATGGTGTTTATACGTTGGACGTATCCAGTGACATCTTCAATATCGAAGCGAGCAACAAGCGTGCTCGAAAGGATAATCAATTAGACTCCCATATGTAGCATTGTCGTCTTGGCCATATAAGCAAGAAACGCATGTCCGAATTACACCGATATGGAATTCTGGAATCATTTGAATTGGATTCATACGATACATACGAATCATGCTTAAAAGGCAAGATGACTAAGTTACCTTTTACTGGAAAAGGTGAACGAGTGGGAGAGTTACTAGGTCTAATACATACTGATGTATGTGGACCTATGTCAACTCAAGCTTTAGGAGGCTATAGCTACTTCATTACCTTCACCGATGATCACTCACGGTTTGGGTATGTGTTCTTGATGAAACACAAGTCTGAAGCCTTTGAAAGGTTCAAAGAATTCAGAAATGAAATAGAGAAACAACATGATAAGAGTATTAAAATACTTCGATCGGATCGAGGTGGTGAATACTTAAGTCAAGAGTTTCTTGATTATCTAAGAGACAATGGTATATTGTCTCAATGGACTCCGCCATATACACCATAGCATAATGGTGTATCTGAGAGGTGTAATCGGACCTTGTTGGACATGGTCAGGTCAATGATGAATCATGCGTCTCTTCCCAAGTCCTTTTGGGGCTATGCACTTCAAACAGCTGTTTACTTGTTAAACAGAATGCCTACCAAGGTAGTCTCAACTACTCCATATGAGATATGGAATAGTAAGAAATCTCATGTAACTTACTTGAAGATATGAGGTTGTCCTGCTTATGTGAAGCGGACTGTATCAGACAAATTGGATGCTAAGTCTGATAAATGTCTATTTATTGGATACCCTAAGGAAACAAGGGGTTACCAATTCTATCATCCTGTGGAACAAAAGGTGTTTGTTTCAAGGCATGCTGTGTTTCTAACAAAAGAGTTTCTCTTGCAAGAAAATAGTGGGAGTGTCGTCGAGCTTGAGGAGGATCGAGAGACTCAAATAGACATTGATGAGATACCTGGTGAAGCACAACAGCCGACAACTCATAGTGATGAGCAATCGGCTGGACCTATTGTAACACCACATCTTCGTAGATCTGGCAGAACACGCAATATTCCTGAGAGATATGGATTTCTCGTAAGTGAATCGAACGACGTGTTACTCATTGATGATGAGGAGCCTACCAGTTATGAAGAAGTGTTGACAAGTTCAGAAAGGGATAAGTGGCTTGGTGCCATGAAGTCGGAAATGGATTCCATGTATGAAAACCAAGTTTGGAACTTGGTTGACCGACCTGAAGGCATAAAGCCTATAGGGTGCAAGTGGGTTTTCAAGAAGAAAACCGACATGGATGGTAATGTGATTACCTATAAGGCTAGATTGGTGGCAAAAGGATATCGTCAAAAGCAAAGTGTTGATTATGACGAAACCTATTCGCCTGTAGCTATGCTTAAATCCATTCGGATGCTCCTGGCCATAGCGGCTCATTATGATTATGAGATATGGCAGATGGATGTGAAAACAGCTTTTCTTAATGGAAACCTGCTCGAGGATGTATATATGATAGAGCCTGAGGGTTTCACATCGGTTGATAAAACCAAGGTATGCAAATTTCGACGATCCATTTATGGATTTAAGCAAGCATCCAGGAGCTGGAATATCCGTTTTGATGAGACAATCAAAAAGTTTGATTTCTCACAAAATCCAGACGAACCTTGTGTGTACAAGAAGGTTAGTGGGAGTGCAATCGTGTTCCTAGTATTATATGTCGATGACATATTACTTATAGGAAACGATGTTTTTGATCTTCTGATCAGTTAAGGTTTGGTTATCAAGACATTCTCCATGAAAGACCTGGGAGAAGCAACCTACATCCTCGGGATTAAGATCTATAGAGATAGATCGAAACGGTTGCTTGGTCTTTCGCAGTCTACATATATAGACCGAGTGCTAAAGAGGTTTAGCATGTCGGAATCCAAGAAAGGTTTCTTACCCATCAGGCATGGGGTACACCTTTCGAAGTCTATGTGTCCGCGCACAGAAGACGAGAGGATTTGCATGAGTAAGATTCCCTATGCATCCGCAATAGGATCTATCATGTATGCTATGTTATGTACAAGGCCCGACGTATCATACGCTCTGAGTGTCACGAGCAGATACCAGTCCGATCCGGGAATGGATCATTGGGCGGCTGTTAAGACGATCCTTAAGTACTTGAGAAGAACTAAGGATGTGTTCCTAATATATGGAGAAGGGTACATGGTGATACGCGGGTATACGGATGCTAGCTTCCAGATAGACAAGGATGATTTCAGTCTCGATGCAGGTATGTATTCACCTAGAATGGAGGCGCAATAAGTTGGAAAGGTTCCAAGCTTGACACTATAGCGGATTCTGCCACTAAGGCAGAATACGTTGCAGCTTTGGAAGCAGCAAAGGAAGAGGTTTGGATCAAGTAGTTCATCTATGAACTTGATGTGGTCTCATCAATGATCCAAACATGTGCTTCGCCGCTATCATCTTATCAGAGAGATCATCAGTAGGAACGAAATACAAATCGAGAAAATTCCCACTGAAAGGAACTTAGCGGATCACTTGACTAAGGCATTACCTCAAAATAAGTTTGAGGGTCATGTTCAAGCTTATGGTATTGGATACCGTAGCGATAGGCATTAGGCCAAGTGGGAGTCTGTTAGTAATATATGAGAGATGTCCTAAGGCAATCGCCTTATGTATGAACCATTTATATGATAAATGAAGATTCACTATTTGAGTATACATGTTTTATGTATTTGATTGGATCTTAAACTCATTTACTGAATGTCCATGATACGATTCACAGCATGAGAGAATTTGTGATTGGATCACAACTAGTGAGTATCTCTACATGTGTAATTGTGATGTATCGGAATTATCCCTAGTCGATGAATTGATGGATTTGGACACCATCAATTCTGTCGAGACTAGTTGGTGTATCCAAGCGGTGATTCTCACCGTGGCATTGTGATGTCGGAGTTAATCGTGGATGCTAGTTATGGTAACTAGTTCATTGGAGTGACCGGTAGTAAGACTTCATATGGTTCTCTGCATATATAGATATGTCAATGAAGTTCTTCTTTGTGGCTTAAGTGCGATGTTCCTTTGACTTGCGGATTCAAGTCATCTTGATCATGGAGACTTATGCTTTGACATCTTAAGCAAGCATCTCTAAGGAGATGTGGACCCGGGATGATTGGGTATAAGTCGAAGTGATCGAAGGTGTTTGAATAGCCTATAAAGGATTCACCACTCCTTGCGAGGAGATGTATACCCATGGCCTCTCGTCGGATTGTTACTAAAGTGTTTAGCCAAAGCATTACATGTTTAGAGTAAGGTACTCTTCGATACATGTGGAGTAACTAGAATCCGTAGGACGAGGAAATGATACTTGGGCTAGGTGTGACGTAGTCAGCCTAGTGGGGACTGACACTATATACCATGTCCTGAACCAAGTGGGTATAAGATGAGTAAAGGGAATGGGGCACGATTCATTCGAGCTGCTGAAGGGTTTCATAAATAGTTATGGATCAACCGTTGATCTTTTCGGTTAATTGGGGATCATGATGTACTACTAGGTGCCACTCATGATCGTTCTATAATTAATAGTTAATTATAGATGACCAACATAAACCGAGAACCTATTTGGTCACACGCACAACGAGCGTAATCCAAAGAATTTAAAACGAGCTTGAGAATGGGATTCTCAGACCGAGAGAAACAAGGTTTGGTTGGACCAAACATAAAGCGAGCATGAAATCGTTTCAGTCGCAATGGAAGCGTGGATGGGCCGAGTCTTATGAAGACGTAATGGATGAACCAAAATGGTTTGGTTCTAATCCAATGGAGGAGAATAAACCAAAGGGTTTGGTTTATTTTAAACGAATGAACCAAAAGTTGGTTCGGTTCGTTTTAACTTAAAATAAACCATCATGGTTTGGTTTATTTTAACTTATCTTAATGGAGCGGGTTAACGGGCCTAATGGTTATGATCCAATAACCATTAAGAGAATTAGTTCTCTATAAAAGAGGGCTTAAGGGATAATTAAGCCCTAATCCAAAACCCTAGCTTGGAGTTGCCGCCCAACCTTCATTGCCGCCCAACCTCCATTGCCGCCTAGCTTGTTGTGCCACCGTCCAGCTCCTTGCCGGCGACCAAGCTTCAGCCGGTGATCCTCCGGCGAACCTCCGGTGATCTCCTATAGGTTTGGCATCAAGGTGAGCCTTTTCTTCCCTTGGTTGGCCGGCGCCTATCTCCTCCACCAAAGCTGTCCAGTTTTTCTGGACAGCTTGTTCTTTTCTCGTCGGAGCATCGTTTGGACGATGGTTAGAGCTCCGACAGCGGCTAACTTACCGGGGATTCGATCTCTGGTAATCCTCTGAGGTGGAGGACGAAGGATTCATCAATTGGTTGACGAATACCTCTCCGGAGAAGCGAGTTTTGAGAACTCGTATTAGGATCCGAATTTGGATTCGGATCGTGATCATCTCTCGATCACGTCGTCTTCAACACGAGGCTAGTAACCCGTACGAAGACGAAGCTCGTGGCTTAGCGAAGTCATCCCGAGGAACTCGGCGTGGATACGGATAGAGACGATTCTAGCGAGGATCATTCCGGTTGATGCCGTTCCCACTACACGTAATACGAAAGGTATAACGTAGTTAAATTTCCTTTTATTGCAAATTTAAATTTACGGTTATGTCTACACTTATTGTACTATGCATGCGTGTGATGTGTGTGTTGTAATAAATGTAGATTTATTATTTTTTTGCTTCCGCTGTGCTCATGTTTATGAAACGTGATCGAACACACACACGCCGCGGTGCCGGAAACCCAACACTTCCTGCCTGGTGTCTGGTTCTCTTGATCCTGACATGGGAGCTTAACTTCCTTCGTTCGAGGTTCATGGCTTGACATGGACCATGACCCTTATACCAATTGTTGGTGCCTATAAGATCCACATATCTCCACAATGGTATGATATTATTCACTTTGGGCCTAAGCCCTCATAGTTTTATTTTTGGGTTTTACCCAAAAGGCCTCATCCCAATGGAGATATCTTTTCATCTTATAAGCACATGATCTTTTCCATGTCTTACCAATGTGGGACTTTAATTGTATTTCCAATACTCTAATAGACCCACATACTATTTGCAGTTAGTATGAGTGCTAGATATTAAACTTGTGCTAAGGAGTCAAATTTAACACATGTCAAAAGAATATTAAGATACATTAAAGGAACAATTAATGTAGGCATGTGGTACACAAGATCTAGTAACTTTGAGTTAATAGGATACTCGGACTAAGACTATGCTGGGTGTAAACTGGATAGGAAAAGTACTATTGGAGGATGTCAACTCTTAGGATCATGCTTAGTAAGCTGGTTTAGTAGGAAGCAACATTGTGTTGCTCTTTCCACAACTGAAGCAGAATACATATCATTAGGTGAATGTGTGGCACAACTATTATAGATGATGCACACACTTAAGGTGTTCGAACTAGATTACAAAAAGGTAAAAACTTTAGTTGATAACATAAGTTCAATAAATTTAACTAAAAATCCAATTCATCACTCACGCACTAAACACATTGATGTTAAACATCATTTTTTAAGAGATCATGTGGCAAAAGGTAGTATTGAACTCAACTATGTTGAGTCCAAATCAAACCTTGCGGACATAATGATAATTGTCATTTTGTCATATTATTTTGGTCTTAATATCACTATTTTAATCCTCTTGTGTGATTTATTATTGATTATTAACATGTTTTATGAGTTGGATTTATTTTTGAACCTTATTGTAAATTCTCCTAAATTTTAGACTTATATGTAAATTTTACATTTTATTTGTAGGAGATCGAGATGAGCCACTAGACTAGACTCAAGTTGGATCAAATATGGCTTAATCTATGGGCATAAAGGACATTTTGAGCTTGAGGAATCTGAGCCCTTCATCCAGATCAGAAGCAGTTTAATCAAAGGGCTCATATTTATTTAATCCTGACCGTCCGATGAGATCTAATTGATATAAGCCATCCATTTAAATCTGGAGAGATCTGATCCATACACTCAGATCTACACGTCTCAACCTTCCATCCAGATCAAGTTGATCGCGATCGGCCTTTCAGATTGATAAGATCCGTTCATTCAAAATTTGGAGAATTCTCAGCCGTTGGATGCACAGGCAACTTAATTGATTAATCAAGGAATTAACACTAGCTTTAATTGGACGCCTGAGATTGAAGGGTGCTGCGATTGGATGGCTACAGAAAATCACCTTAAAATGCCAACATTTTCCCATTAGTGAGGGATAGCGCAACATAGATCAATCGATCCATCGTGCGAGCACCGACGACGCTCTCCTCTCCACTTTCCTCACTGGTCGTCGGAGAGGAAAGGGGATTCCCTCCTTCTCCGGTGATCGGTGCCACTCCATCAGCTCCTCCACCGCCGCCAGCCATCTCCTTCTCCGCCGACTTCTTCCATCATTTTCTTCCGCCAGCCCTTACCAAGCTCTGTCCCCGCCGATCACCGGAGTGAGGATTCCCCTTCGCTATCATCTCAGTCCATCCGACCAGAAACACCGATATCAGCAGCTCCACAGCTCTAGCAACTCAGTTCTTCATCGCAGCCAACACCAATTCCAGCACATATCCGAGCAGTAATTTACAGAAAGCAAGCCTTCTCAAATTTCTTTGTCTTGTTGATTGTTTTTGCGCTTTAATTTGTTGAATGTTTGTAATCAAATTTGCTTCCACATTTTGATTTCCACGCATTTGGTTTAATTTTTTGCATGCTTACATATTGTTCGGTGAAATGCTTCTTAGAGTAATTAGGTTGTAGTTCATTAGATTAGATTTAGCTAGTTGCTTTCTTTTAATCATCTTCATGCATTAGATTTCGTTGATGCATTGCTTATTTCATTTGGTTGTTAGTTAAATCTCTTATTCCCTTGAGCCCTAGCAGCCGCCTTCACCTTCCTTCCATCCATTTTCCTCCACGGATTTGAGGAGGAACCGCTTCATCGAGATATTTCGGCGACGTCCTCCATCTCCACAGCTCATCCACCTTCTCCTTCGGATTCAAGGAGGATTTCCATCCCGACGACACTTCTTCGAGCTCAACAGGATCCGCGAGAGTTCGGAGCATCCATCAAACTACTAGATTCAGGAGTTTGCACCATCCCACATCCACTGCCATTTACGGAGTCTCGATCGAGCTTCGTTGGACGTAGACGGAGGAACTTGTTCATTCACCGGGCCTATCTTGGTTTGATTAGATGATTTATTTCCTCTTCTAGTTTTTATTACTTTAATTCCTGCAATGTTTGATTTAGTTGTTGCATGTTAGTTTAGAGTTTTAATTACCTTGCAACTGTAGGTTAGAGCTTAAAATCCAAACCCCCCATTTACATTAGAAAACCCAAAGCAATAATTAGAAATCTTAAGTTTACTATTTTATCGATTACACTCGTTGGGAAACGATCCGGGTCATCCCTATGCTATATTAGCATAGAGAGGGTTTGGTAATTAATTTGTAACTGTACCATGACAAATACACTTTATGAAATGTTGGCATCGTTGTCGGGGATTGCTGCCCATATATGTGCTGGAATTAGTGTTAGCTGCGATAAAGAACTAAGCTGCAGGAGCTATGGAGCTACTAATAATCGAGCTATTGGTCGGATGGACATAGATGATACCGGAGGAGAATCCCCACTCCGGTGATTGGCGATGATAAAGCTTTGTAAGGGCTAGCGGAAGAAGATGATGGAAGAAGTCGACGGAGAAGGAGATGGCTGGTGGCGGTGGAGGAGTTGATGGAGTGGCACCGGTCATCGGAGAAGGAGGGAATCCCCTTTCCTCTCCGGTGATCGGTGAGGAAAGTGGAGAGGAGGGCGTCGCCAGCGCTCGCATGATGGATCGATAGAACTGTGCTGCGCGATCTCTCGCTAATGAGAAAATGTTTGCATTTTAAGGTGATTTTTTACAGCCGTCCGATCGCAGCACCCTTCAATCTCAGCCGCCCAATTAAAGCTAGGGTTAATTCCTTGATTAATCAATTAAGTTGGTTGTGCATCCAATGACTGAGAATTCTCCGACTTTGAATGAACGGATATGATCAATCTGAAAGGCCGATCGCTATCAACTTGATTTGGATGGAAGGTTGAGACGTGTAGATCTGAGTGTCTGGATTGGATCTCTCTAAATTTAAATGGATGGCTCAGATTAATTATATCACATTGAGCGGTCAGGATTAAACAAATCTGAGCCCTTTGATTAAACTTCTTCTGATCAGGATGAAGGGTTCAGATTCCTCCACCTTAAAATGTCCTTTATGCCCTTAGATGAAGCCATATTTGATCCAACTTGAGTCTAGTCCAGTGGCTCATCTCGATCTCCTACAAATAAAATGCAAAATTTGCATATAAGTCCAAAATTTAGGTGAATTTACAATAAGGTCCAAAAATAAATCTAACTCATAAAACATGTTAATAATCAATAATAAATCACATGAGAGGATTAAAAAAGTGATATTAAGACCAAAATAATATAACAAAATGATAGTTATCAATTCCCTGACACTTATTCTTGCACGTCTCGAGCATGTAAAGAAAACTAAAAGTAAGCTGAAGATATATTTCCCTAGCAATTCCCAATCATATATAGAAAATTGTGAAAGAAAGTTACCTAGAATTGTCAATTCTCAAAGACTCAAGCAATCATGGACTCAAATCTTACATAGGTTAATAAACATGGTGACTTCAATCCATCATGAATAGACTAAGAATGATTAAGCCTCACAAGGTAAGTAGTGGTATCTCTAGCTTTCATAAGCATGTAATAGTGGAGTTCACTCAAGCTACTCATGGTTTATGAACTACCATATGCTTGCTTTTCTTGTACCTTCACCACTATATACACATAAGAATGCACAATCACTAAAGACTTATTAAGAATGTAAGAGAAACATGAATACAAGAAAAATGACAATATGTGTGAAAGAAAAAAAGTTAAAACATTAAATAGCTGCAGAAATGAAAGGAGATATGGAAATACTGGATTGCTACATAGATGAGTACAAGAAAACATTGCCCTAAAATTTTTTTCTTCCAACCCAATAAACATGTAAACAACCCTTATCACATTCTTCTATACAAATCTACTCATGATATACAATAAATCTCTCAATGATTGCAACAAGGGATGTCATTAACAAAAATACTATGACACATAAATAAAAATGAATTACACCACATATCAAAATTTTCACAATAATTCTTTTTTTTATTTCATGGGCACCCAATTTATTTTTTCCAACTTTTTTGTTTCAACTTGTTTTTTTTACATGTAGTGCACTTCCCTATGCTCCAACATCAAGCTCAGCTAAAAAGATAAAGACCAAGGCTAGCTCATGCTCCACAGCTCCGGCAGGTTAGTTCTTCATCGCAGCCAACACCAATTCCAGCACATATCCGAGCAGCAATTTACGGACAACAAGCCTTCTCAAATTTCTTTGTCTGGTTGATTATTTTTGTGCTTTAATTTGTTGAATGTTTGTAATCAAATTTTCTTCCACGTTTTGATTTGCACGCATTTGGTTTAATTTGTTGCGTGCTTATATATTATTCGATGAAATGCTTCTTAGAGTAATTAGGTTGGGGTTCATTAGATTATATTTAGTTAGTTGCTTTCTTTTAATCATGTTCATGCATTAGATTTCGTTGATGCATTGCTTATTTCATTTGGTTGTTAGTTAAGTCTTTTCTTCCCTTGAGCCCTAGCAGCCGCCTTCACCTTCCTTCCATCCAATTTCTTCCAAGGATTCGAGGAGGAACCGCTTCATCGAGAGATTTTGGTGACATCCTCCATCTCCATAGCTCATCCACCTTCTCCTTCGGATTCGAGGAGTTCCATCCTGATGACACTTCTTCAAGATCAATCGGATTTGCGAGAATTTGGAGCATCCATCAAACTACTGGATTCAGGAGTTTGCACCATCCCACTTCCACTGCGGTTTGTGGAGTCTCGATCGAGCTTCATTGGACATAGACGGAGGAACTTGTTCATTTACTGGGCCTATCTTGGTTTGATTAAATCATTTATTTCCTCTTCCAATTTTTATTATTTTAATTCCTTTATTGTTTGATTCAATTGTTGCATGTTAGTTTAGAGTTTTAATTACCTTGCAACTGTAGGTTAGAGCTTAAAATCCAAACCCCCCATTTACATTAGAAAAACTAAAGCAATAATTAGAAATCCTAAGTTTACTATTCTATCGATTACACTCATTGGGAAATGATCCGGGTTGTCACTATGCTATATTAGCATAGAGAGGGTTTGATAATTAATTTGTAACAATACCACAACAAATACCCATTATCAAATTTTGCTCAGGATGGACAAAAGTTTAAGTGTGGGGAGAGAGTAGTTCAAGAGAATTTAGTGTTAGCATAGGCAAGTCGTGCTTGATCACCATGAGCTAGCCATGCTCTTTATCTTTTTAGCTGAGTTTGATGTTGGAGCATAGGGAAGTGCACTACATGTCAAAAAAAAAAGTTGAAAAATAAGATGGAAAAAATAAATTGGGTGCCCATGAAATAAAAAATAAAAAAATAAAAAAAAAGTATTGTGAAAATTTTGACATGTGGTGCCATTAATTTTTATTTATGTGTGATAGTATTTTTGTTAACGATGATGCGGTGATGGGGAAGAAGGTCTGCTCACTTCCTTTCAACGCAGTGGGGCGCGAAGGAAGCTTAGGGGGTTCTCTCCGGTCGCAACAGTAAAATGAAATGTGAAGCAGAGAAACGCAAGCCAAAACAAGCAACGAACAAAGACACAAGATGTAACGTGGTTCGGAATAAGGATTCCTACTCCACGGGGGTGAGCTCTCCCACTAGCTACTATGCCAAAGCACTTTCACTATGAACTTCCTCCTTCACGGAAAGAACTTCAGAAGGTCGAGGAGAAAACCTCTTACAATCAGGTCAATACACAGGAAATAATACAGAAAAGATGGAGCTCACTACTCTCCTTAGCTCCTTCTCCGGCGATGTGGTTGCTCTCCCCTTCAGAATGTGCCTTCATCTTTTGCTGGTTGGAATAATGCGGATTCCCTTTCTCCTGCCATGCTTCTCCCTTTTATCCTCTTCCTCTATCCAGCTGTTGCATCGCAAGCCTCCTTCATCATACACATGGCCACTTTGCCCATCTGGAGAATCATTATGTTACAGACACGAGGAGCGAAGGCTCCTCGAAATATTATGTTGGGGCCCTCTTCTGTTGTGTAACAACTTCTTATCAACATTTCGGGAAATATTCTAGCCTATCCCTTTAAGCCATTTGCCTTCGACGAAACTAACCTAAACCTACTGCTCACATGTAGCGTAGCCATTAGGCTCTTCCCAATAGCCCGAACCAACTCCTCCTTTTTCACCACCGAACCATTACCGAGCCTGCTAGACCGAACCGATTCTTATCCACCCCATACCAAAATGATCCCTGCCATCGCCCCGCCGTGCCAACTACCTCAAACTATCCTCCCGTTCCAATTGCCCCAGACTATCGTGCTCGAACCATTCTACCTTGCTTCCCTTGCCAAACCGATTATTCGATTCGGATAGTGTCTTATACGCGAGTATTCTTACCCGGTTCACAGAAAGGAGGTAACATCAGTATCATTAGCCAACCCACAAAAATAGTCAAGTGAAGTCCTAAGCTTGACTTTCTAAATGTATGAAGCCTCTAATTCACCCTTTACTCGCTGATTCAAACTCACTCTTTTCTCGTGGCCCTACTCTATATTCTTGAAGCGGCTTAATGGGCCCATGGGCCCAACTTCTCTTTTTCTCTTAGATAGCCGAAAAGTCACACAAATCTCTATATAAATCTTCACCCTTTCCTTTTATGCATAACTTAGCATGCTTAACAATCTAGCCCTTTCCACTTCTCTTTTCCAGTGATTTTCTCCGACAGCGTTTCAGCGACCTAGCCCCTTCTTTCGCAAACATTCCTCCTTCATCCTTCAAGTAAGTGCTCTTCCCTGTTCTGTACCTATGACCCCTAAGACCTTGCCCTCATCTCCTTGGTACGAGCACACCGTCACCCAACTAAATAGCGAACATTATTTCTTTAACCTTAGGGACCAGTTCATAGACCCTTCCTTACAATGCCGTTTCAATACAAAGACTTACCGACCACAACGTCCTCCCTCCGGCCTCACTTGCTTTTTTCTGAACAATTCCTTAATGACTTCTTTTTACCTGTGCCCTCTCCCTACTTAGAAATCCTAGATTTTTACGGGCTTCCTTTAAATCAGTTTACCCCCAATTCCTTCCGTATTTTATCGTGGGCCATCATAGTATTTCAGCACCTAAACCTCCCTTTGTCCCCCCAAATATTCCACTGCTTCTTCTAACTAAAATCTTCTAAGGCGGGCCTTTTCTACCTCTCCAGCCACACGAACTGCCAATTCTTAGTGAATATGGCCTCTTTCCACAAAGGATGGGAAGAATTATATTTCTTTGCTCAGCTTCCAACACCCCTCCCCTACTTAGATACCTGGAAACTAGATCTTCCTGAGCTACCTCCCTTTCGCAAAATAAGGACCAAATGTCCCTTCTCGGAGGTTTATAAAGTGTTGGGAGAATCCCACTATTGCTCAGACCATTTAATGAAACCTCCTCTCCTCAGTCACTTCAGGCTATCCCCTTTTCCTCTAACGACCCCGACCACCATAGGTAGGACAATGTTTGCATTTGATATAACTCATTATCTGGATCAACCTATCTTTCTTAACAATGGATTTCGTAGATAACCTAATGCAGGATGCTTTTGTAAAAGGCGAGGAGGTTGATGCAGCTAGGAAAAAGAAGACCTCCACGAAGCGAGGTAAATCTGCGGCTGCCCCCTCTTCACCTCGGAAGAGATTGCATCCCGTCAGGGAAGGAGTTCCCAGTTCTTCAACCCTTCCCGTATCCTCTTCTGCCTGTTCCTCTCCCCCATCATCCCCTTCCAATCTGGAGAAACACCAATGCCTAGTCATCTACGAACCGAGGGTGAGGGATACCACATTGGCCGCCCCATCCTCTTCTCCCCAAGGGGGAAGATCTCCTTCCCACTCTCCTGTTTCATCTCCCATTCCTCTTGACTCTCCCACATATTCCTCGACTGAATCTATCCCAATCATTGTTCCTCTAGAAACACACCCTTCTTCAAATCCTTCCCAGATTATGGGTCCTTCTCCCTCTTCGGAAGGGAAAGATCTTCCCGTCTCGAATCCTCCCTTAGTTATGCTCGGGTCCTCCTTGAAGATCCGCAACCTGTCAGAGGTAAAATATTTCAACCAATCAGGTGTGCAGGGTCCCTGCGATCATATCAGCAAACTGCTGGCCAAGGTGATTATTCTTTTTCTTTATCTTCAACATATATAGATAGGTATGCCAATGCTTAACATTTGTCTCTTCTTTCTTCAGGTATCGGCCACTTATAATAAAATGATGTCCCACGTGGCCCAATTCTAAACTAACGCGGAGACACGCCATTTTGCTTCCCTGGCGCACCAGAAGCAACTCACCCAGCGGTTGAACAAAAATGAGCAGAAGGAATATGATTTAATCACCCGATGTGAGGATTCCATGACCCAATTGGCCCTGGCACAAAGCGAGAAGGAGGAGCTCCAATGGAAAAATGAAGACCTCGAGTAGCAAATATTCCTACAATCTAGCCAACTTCAACAGGTGGACCTCCTTACCCATGAGCTGACCGGGTACAAAAGCCAACTTGTGGATGCCATTATTCTGGCTGTTGATTCTTCAGCTACCATCCAACAGTTGCAGCAAGAACTTTGAGCATGGGAGGCCACCAAAAAATCTTGCCTGGAGAGGTGCGAAGAACTCTCTTCACTGGTGGCTACCTTCCTTGATGCCCTGTCTTCTGTGACTCGACAGCAACAAGAGCTTCACCGAGAATATACCGAAGCTTTATCTGCTCTGGGTCAGCGGGCCATGATGGTAGAAATAGAAAGAGATGCCTTGTCTGCCCAATTATCTGAATGCCAAGTCCAACTTGCCGCCTTCCAATCTCAACTGAAGGAACCGGAGGAAGATCTAAAGGGGTGTTACGTTCAGAAGGGGGTGGACTTATTCATACTGGGCTTCGATGGGTCTTCGTCTTTAAATGCCGAACAAGGATACCCTCCTCCTGGTACGAACACCAGCTACTTAAATCCTGCAACAGGTTTATCTAAATGTCCCCCTGAACTCTTTGTGTTATAATTTATCATATCTGCTCCTTGTTATGACTGCTCCTTCGCTGTTAAAGAATATTTGCATTGATACGACTTTTCTTTATTTTTCATGTATGCCTTGATGTGGGTCTGGAATTTTGGGTATGTCCTATGTTTCTTTTTCTTCGCAATTACTACCCATTTTTTGCCTTGTTTGAAATGATGACATTTTTTGCTTGGGAATCCGTTCGGAATATCCCCAGAGTGACCTTCTTCTAGCCCGAACCAATTTTGGCTCGACCAACAATTAACTTACTTCGGCCTCTTGATCTTCTCAAGCTACCTGGCTACTCTGGAAATGATATCTCGATGATTCCCTATGCTGACGCCATTATGATGTTAGTCTTTTCCTCTTCTTCTCCTTCTTGAGGACAAATGCAGTTCTTCCACCCTCGATTATAAATTGTCATCCCAAGTGTCATTGGCCTTCCATCTCACTCTCATGGCTTCCGCGGAACACCCCATTGAGATCTCTTTGGATTTTGACTCTTTCAAATTGCATGACTGGGCCGCAAAAGACACTGAAGAATCTGAAATGCAATCGACTGCGACTTCTGCATTTCATCCATATCCGACTCCATCATCGACCACTGCTTCCCCTCCTAATCCAGGGAGATCCTTCCAAGCCCCCTTCCCTTCAGTCCGTAACCTAGTCTGGAACCCTCCCTTGACGTGGGAATATACAGTAGGAGATCCTCGAGCCTCCACTGAACTTCCTTCGCTTCCGCCGGCCCTTACATTCGTTCCAGTCCCTCCAGCGGGGATTCATCCGCCTCCTTTTGATGGAGCTCCACCAGCAGCACCTCTAGCTCAAGGCGACCTCTACAGAGTCGTCTTGGCGCCTTCCCATCCGGAGGACTCCTCTGACAATCCTCCTACTAGTGATAACCCTAAAAATCTTGTATAATGATTAGCTAAAATGATGTAATCATTGTCGAGAATATTAATAAAAAAGGAAAAAAGGGGGTACTGAGACTTATTTTTGTCGCTTTCCTGCAAATGTAAAACAATTGCAATCAGAAAAGACTGCAATCCTATCTGAACATACTTCCCCTTACTGCTTCCGTGGAATTTGAACAATCCTTCTTAGAGTTACTGGACTAACAACTCTCATCTACTGTCTTTATGTTTCTTCTTCTTTACTAGCATTTATTATTTTTACCTCCTCCGTGAATCAATGCACCTTCTTCCTTCGCCGTTATAAGAAACCCAAACCATCGCTTGGTTAACATTATTCATCCTCTCTTCGCAATGGAACAAACCTCGGAACAAGGCAGCAACTCTTTTCCTCCTGAGGAAAAGACTGAGGAAGAACGCTACATCGCCACTCTGGAGGAATAGGTTGGATATCTGTAGCGACGTTTGAGGGAGGCTCCTATCAGCAACTACTCCCTGTGCCAGCAACTGGCAGTATCCCAGAAGGACTTATCCAAGCACATCTTCATAAAACAGTCTTATCTCCCGCAGCTATTATGCCAACCCGAGCCACGCAAAGAGGCCCCTTTCGTACCTCCTAATAAAGAACTATAATGCCCTACGAATAGAGGCTTCTTTTGTTATTCTCTTCCTTTGGGGAAGTTGTGATATGTAGCTCTTTCAGAGTAATGAACTTTTTCAGTATGAGTTTTCGCCTACATCCTCCCTTGTTCCTCACTTTTCGGCCCTCCTTCTGCTGTGCCAAACTTTGCACTTCTCTTAAATAATAAGAAAATTAGAAAAACATTCAACATCTTCACCTTTGCCTTACGCAAGGATGATATATGCACTTCCACTACATGAGGATAAAACAATATACAACTGAGGGCATACTCAACTCTTCCGTTCCACCCCCATACAGGGATAAAAATGATAGATAACTGAGAAAGACTCAGTTATCCCATTCCACCATTGCACAGGGATAAAAATAATAGATAACTGAGGAATGCTCAGTTCTTTCGTTCCACCATCGCACGGGGATAAAATAATATATATTTGAGAAATGAACTCAACTCTTCCGTTCCACCACCACACGGGGATTAAATAATATATAACTGAGGAATGCTCAGTTCTTCCGTTCCACCACTGCACGAGGATAAAAATAATAGATAACTGAGGAATGCTCAGTTCTTCCGTTCCACCACCGCACAGGGTTAAAAATGATAGATAACTGAGAAATACTTAGTTCTTCCGTTCCACCATTGCATGGGGATAAAATAATATATAGTTGAAAAATTAATTCAACTCTTTCGTTCCACCACCACAAGGGGATAAAATAATATATAACTGAGGAATGCTCAGTTCTTCTATTCCACCACCGCACGGGGATAAAAATAATATATAGTTAAGAAATAAACTCAACTCTTTCGTTCTGCCAGCACATGGGGATAAAATAATATATAGTTGAGGAAAAACTCAACTCTTCCGTTCCACCACCACACGGGGATAAAATAATATATAGTTGAGGAATAAACTCAACTCTTCCGTTCCACCACTACACGGGGATAAAATAATACATAGTTGAAAAATAAACGCAACTCTTCCGTTCCGCCACCACACGGGGATAAAATAATATATAGTTGATAAATAAACTCAACTCTTCCATTCCGCTACCACACGGCATTACAATAATATAAAGTTAAGGAATAAACTCAACTCTTCCGTTCCACCACCACACGAGTATAAAATAATATATAGTTGAGGAATAAACTCAAGTCTTCCGTTCCACCACCACACGGGGATAAAATAATATATAGTTGAGGAATAAACTCAACTCTTCCGTTCCACCACCGCACGGCGATAAAATAATATATAGCTGAGGAATAAACTCAACTCTTCCGTTCCGCCAGCACATGGGGATAAAATAATATATAGTTGAGAAATAAACTCAACTCTTCCGTTTCGTCATCACACGGGGATAAAATAACGGCGACGAATGCCAATTCGAATAAAAAATGTGCTAACTTGACTCCAAGATCTTCCTTCATACTACCATCATTTCTTCATTCGTCTTGAAGTTGGATACCCTCGTTCATTTCATCATATGAAGACAAGGGTTTTAGCAAATTGTAGACCATTAGAGGAATAAATCATCATTTCCCTTTTTCCTCGGGGCCCCTTTTACAGCCTAGTAGCCCAATTGACATTGCAAGCCCATTTAACACCCCCTTCTATATAAAACGCTTCATCTTTCCTCCTCTTAATTTTCATCTTCTGTATTGGCCTTTTCGTCTTCTCCTTCTTCTTTGTCCTTTTTTCTTTCCACCGCCATCCTTCGGCGTTCCAACCATTAACTCCAGTGCTTCTTCTCTTTCTTCGACAGGCAGGATGTATTCCTTTTTCCAACGGGAAATGGCAAAGCACTTCCCAGAATCCAAGCAGAATGAGGGCCAACAACTAGCAACACCTTCTCCTTCACCTTCTCCCTTACCTTCATCCATCACCACCACGTCTGTCTCATCTCTCCCTTCTCCTCCTCGTTCTTCTGAAACCCCTATCTCTACCGCTCCAAATGAGACTAGGGTAGTCGGTCCATCCTCATCTCCAATGTTGCTTGTAAACCCTAACTCTCCCGTCTTTTCCCCTTCCGCCTTGGGAATCCACAAATCGCCCCCTTCCTTATCACAGCCTAAGGCTGAATACAGAGAAGTGGTGTGCCAACACCTATCGACAGCAAACGTCCATACGTCCCCTCCTTCTCTTTCCCCGGAGCATTCTCTTGCACCCGAACCCATGGTAGTTGAGATTCCCCCCTCGTCATTTTCCCCCGATGCTTATAATTTGGGAGGTCTTTCTCCTCCCTTGGATACAAACAAGGGTCCTTCTACTTTTCCCCTTCCTAGCGAAGAGTTTTCCATCCCAGTGCTCTCTATATCTTCCTCACCAAACTCCTCACCGAACCAATCCCCTTCTGCAGATTCTTCCGTGCCCGTTTAACAGCCATCCATATTGAGCCTTCCACCCCACACTTCTGCTTCTTCTCCCTCGGCCCCTATCTCTTTGAGCCTCCTAACGAGAGCTCTTTATTCTCTTCCTTATGAAGCCCCGACACAACCCCTGACTCCAATCTTTCCTTCCCCCATCATAAGTGAACCTTCGCCTCTGGTGTCATCCATCACTTCCTCTTCTTCTATGCGAGGTCTTTGGATCTTAAACTCAGAAGAACTAATCCCCCAGATGGAAGGTTTGTGCCACGCTCTGGAATTGATATGTTCCTCAAACTGGCTTCTCTGATTTTCTTTGCTTAACGACTTTTTTTTGATAAACAATCTCCAGGCCTTAATCAATTATCGAGAATTGGACCGTTCCTTCCAGCAATATCAAGCCCAATCTCTAAAGTGGGAACAACAATGACTAGAGGACCAAACTGTTGCCCAGAATTGGGAGTGTTTCATGTCGCAATAGTTGGAACAATTCCAGTAGCAATTGGCAGAAGCTCGCTGCCAACACCAGAGAGATGCTGAAACTATAGCGGGCATTACAAGCACAGCAACGGCCTCACATAGAATTGCTACCTATTTGGCAGGACGTTCAACCAGAATAGTCTGACAGAGAGACTCCCCCTCTTCAAGAACTAACAGACCTCTGAGAGCAGGTAGCGGAGCTCCTTCTGGAGAAAAAAAGGGACTCTGAGATCATAGCGAACCTGCGGGTTCAACACTAGAGAGCGGAGGACAAAATAGGAGATCTCCGCACCCACTTGTACAAGGAGGTGCAAGAAAACTCCTCCTTAAAAACCTCTAGGGTGCATGCTCATGCCCGTATCCGCAGGCAAGAAACGTCTCTCCAGAGGCTGAGCAGTGAGCTTGTTCGCATCAGATCCAACACAGAGGCGGTAGAGGGAATTTCGACTTCAATATGCCAAAATATGATGGACATGACGAGGCTCCTTCAGCAGGACCAAACTTCTTGAGCGGATGACATCTCGATCCTGGCAGATGCTATTATGGAAATATCTCGGCGTTATAGCGAAATGCGCTGATCTCTCCGGAAGCATCAAGAGAATTGTCACAGGCTTCATCGTAATTGAAGTCCAGACGACCTGAGCCTATGCGAATAGCTAATAGCTCTGATTCCAGGATGGATTTAACGAAGCGGTTCGACAGTATGCTGACCAAGGACTACCCCGTGCGAACCATCCTCTTCTTTCCTTACACGTGGAAAGCGGCTTCTGACGCTATCCTCCATATCGTTTTAGATTATAACTTGATGTATTGCTTCGTGACATGGCTCTCTCTTTATCTTCTCTTCTTTTCATAGCCTGCGAAAGAGAGTTTAATGTTAATGTAAATGATTCATCAATCAGATTTGGGTTTGCCATACATCTAATCGACATAATGAATTGTAAAATTCATTTCCCAAGAAACTTCATAATCCTTTTTTCCATCCACCCTCCGTTACACAGTATAATAATATTTCAAGTGTACAACATCCCATGGTTGAGGGAATTCCTTGCCCTGATCATCTTCCAGATAATACGCTGATCCTACCACGCGGCGCGTTACTTCGTATGGTCCTTCCCAATTTGTAGCTAACATTCCCGGATCTCCAGTGGGATTAACTTTGCGCAGAACCAAATCCCTTCTTGAAATCTTCGGGGCATTACCCTTTTTTAAAGGCTTGTTGTACCTCCGTTTGTAAAATTCCGCTCGCCTCCACGCCTGTTCCCTTTTTTCTTCCACCAAGTCCAGCTCGGTGCTTCAAATAATTTGGTTATGCTCCAACTCATAAACTTCCATGCGGGTGGTGCTTAAAAGGGCCTCCACCGGAATAACGACCTCTGTTCCATATACCAGGCTGAAAGGAGTTTCACCTGTTGCAATTTTTGGCGTGGTTCGGTAGGCCAACAAGATCCCCGACAATTCCTCCACCCAGTTTCCTTTCTGAGCCCCCAGTTTAGTCTTTAATCCTTGGATAAGAATTCTTTTAGTTACTTCGACCTGCCCGTTAGCTTGAGGATGAGCCACTGAAGTAAAAGATTGCTAGATGTTAAGACTTTGGCACCATTCCTTGATTTTCATGCCTTGGAACTGCCACCCGTTGTCACTAACTAACCTCCGGAGAATACCATACCGGCAAACAATATTCTTTCACAGGAATTGTATCACAGCATTCTCAGTAATTTTGGTAAGGGACTCTGCTTCCACCCACTGGGAGAAGTAATCCACAGCCACCAATAAGAATTTTTCAGCAAAGGTGCCACAGGAATGGGACCCACTATATCCATACCCCACTGATCAAAAGGGCATGAAACAATAACTTTCATTAATTCAGCCGATCGTTCAGACCGGTTGCTATGCTTTTGACAGGCTGAGCAGGTTTACACTATATGAGTTGTATCTTGTTGGAGGGTGGGCCAAAAGTATCCTGCTAACAAGACTTTCCTCGCCAAAGCTCTCCCACCCAAATGATTGCTGCAGCAACCTTCGTGGATTTCTTGGAGTATTCATTCAGCATCTTCCTTTCCCAAACACTTCAGCAGGGGCCGTCCAAAAGATGTCTTGTACAAATCTCCATTTAGGATGGTGAACCATTTTTCTCTGTTCATTAAAATAGATGTCGCCCCTCTTTCTTCCAAGACTTTTCCTTGCTGTAGATATGTTATAATGTCAGTCCTTCAATTAGGGATCGGATCTGGTTCAGGTACAATTTCCTCCACATTGTATATCATCAGAGAAGTAAGGACTTCCACACAAACCGTTTCAAGCTGCTTCACCCCTTCCATCGCGCTAGCCAACCGAACCAATTCATCTGCCTTCCCATTATTCTCCCTTGGAATCTGCTTTAAGAGGACTTGGTAAAAAAGAGCCTTTTCTTTCTCGAAAGCCTTTAGATATTTTTGTGACCTTTCCTCCCGAACTGTGAAAGAGCCTTGAAGTTGTGATACTGCCAACTGGGAGTCTGAATGGATTATAACGAAGGTTGCTTCTACAGCCCTAACGGCTTATAACCCTGCTAAAATAGCTTCATATTTGGCTTCATTGTTAGACGCCCAATATCCTAGGCGCATGACTATGCGAGTTTCTTCTTTCTCAGGGGATATCAATAGGACTCCCACCCCACTACCTATAGACCCAGAAGAGTCATCCACAAATACATTCCATGCCTTCGATCCTTCTTCTTTTACCGACGAGCTATTTTCTGAACCAACAGGTACCTCAGCTAGAAAATCAGCGAGAGTCTGAGCCTTGATAATGGTTAGGGGTTGGTAGTGAATGTCATATTCACTTAGTTCCACTACCCATTTAGCCAGTCTCCCAGAAAAATTAGGTTTAGTAACCACCTTGCCTAATTCACTGTGAGTCAAAACATTGATAGGATGAGCTAGAAAGTATGACCTCAACTTGCGGGCTGTTAAGACTAGAATATACGCCAACTTCTCCAGCTCCATGTAACGGGATTCAGCCCCTTTCAGGATATGGCTGGTATAATAGATAGGTTGTTGATGAGAATCCTCTTGCTTCAACAAGACTGAACTAGTGGCTCCTTCTGAGACAGCTAAATACATCCACAATAGCTCTCCTGCCACTTGCTTGGCTAACAGCAGAAGTCCAGCTAGATACTTCTTCAACTCTTGGAAAGCCTGCTCGCATTGATCATCCCATTGAAATTTAGTAGCCTTGCGCAAAATCCTGAAGAAAGGTAGCCCCTTGTCCGTCGATCTGGCTTTAAATCGAGACAGGGAAACAATTCTCCCTACTAGCTTTTGAGTCTCTCACAAATTAGTGGGTGACTTCATATTGCATAATGCTTGCACCTTCTCTGAGTTAGCTTGCAGTCCCTTCTCAATTACTATATATCCCAAAAATTTCCCGCTTTTCACCCCGAACAAACATTTTTTAAGGTTCAACTTCATGTTATATCGTCTGAAGGTAGCGAAAGTTTCATCTAGATCCTTAACCAAATCCCGAGTGATTTTTGATTTGACCAGGATGTTGTCCACATAAACTTCCACATTTTTTCCTTTTTGTTCTGCAAAGATCTTATCCATGAGGCGTTGGTATGTAGCCTCCGCATTTTTTAGGCCGAAGGGCATTACCACGTAAGCATATAACCCTCCTGCCATTACGAAACTAACTCTCTTCTGATCTTCTTTGGCCGGTGGTATCTGATGATATCCCTGGTAAGCATCCATTAAGGTCACCACTGCATACCCTACCGTAGAGTCCACCAACATATCAATGCGAGGCAAGGGGTAGCAGTCTTTAGGGCACATTTTATTTAAATCGCGGAAGTCAATACACATCCTCCACTGCCTAGAGGGCTTGGGGACCAGGACTACATTGGAGACCCACTCGGGGAATTGAATTTCTTTGACATGACCCGCTTTCAATAATTTATCTACTTCTTTAGCTATCACTTTGTCCTTTTTGGGTCCAAAATGTCGTTGCTTCTGTTGGACGGGTCGGACTCCTCTGGCAATGTTGAGGTGATGTTCAGCAACGTGAGGGTCAATTTCTGTAAGATCATGGACATCTCCGACGAAAATGTTGAAGGTTGACGAAGCTTCGCTTCGCACCTCGACTCGGTCGCTTGTGCATGGCGATCCCATCTACATACCCGGATTAAAAAAATTAATCCAAGATGAAGACAGATTACCCAAGCATCCGATCCATCATCGTGCTATTCAATTAGAGTGGTCTCTTGAACAAACTAGTTGTTCAAGCAACCTAACTCTTTTCCTCGATTAGCCGTGAAATAGATGATGTATGGATCGCCGGTTTTTGTGTTTGTTTTCGGGGCCCAAGTAAATTAGCCACATACAATGCCTACAAATTTCATATAACAAGAAAACAAACTTAAACAAGAATTATAACTCTTGTTTACCACTTGGTCTTCTATTGTATGTCCTATCCTTCTCTTGAATGTTGTGTGGGAAATGATCCTCCAAGAGTTGAAGCTTCCTAGATCACGTTCTTTCCTTCCTTGTTCACTTCGAACAAAGGGAAGAATACAAGGCTCCCTTCTTCTCCTTACTTGCGCCAAACACCAAGCACGAACTTGATGTCCACCGGACCTAAGGATAGGGAGAAAATTTGCCGGCCAAGATTAATATCTTGCCACAGGCCAAAGGAGAGGGAGAGGCATCGGCCAAGTCTTGATGATGGGTCTTGTTGCTGCGGGCCAAAAGGAGAAGCAAACCCTAGGTTGCTGCTGTTAGGGCAATCAACCCATGATATGGTTTTGATGTGTGTGGCAAAGGGTTTGAGTTAGGTTGTTATTGTGATTTGATATGTGCGTTGGAGTCTTGCAGGACTTAATAATTCAAAAATGGAGCCTTGGTGAGTTTCACATCTCATGACTCGGTCCTTGAGTCGGTGAAGGATGGCTTTGCGGAAGTCGTACGCTTGGAGCATCCGAGGGACCGCCGGACGAGGAGCTTGGAGTGAAGCCGGAGGAAGTAGACTTTAGAGTGAGACGCGAAGGATGGCACTACAGAGTCGTGCGCTTGGTGCATCTGAGGGATATGGTCGAACGAAGCAACTTCAAAGGCGAGGGACTCCAAGGGATGAGAGTGAGCGAATGTAACCGGGGAAGGGGTAGTGCTCTTAGGTGAAACTTGGCCATTTGGCTAAGTGTCGGATGAGATTTCCCGACATCAATCGACTGCCATGCAATGGCGATGACCGCTTCAGTCGAGCAGGTTCTACCGGTATCGGTGATGGGTTTTTGCCCGATGTCGATCGCCATATATTGATCAGCCAAGACCATCGGATCGACTCTTCGATGGCGTGATCGGGTCGAGAAGGTTTTGGGCACAGAACCTCTCGTAGCCGACTGGGCAGTCGGCTACGAGGCATCAGCCAACTGATGGATACATTAGTCGACTGCCAAGGGTTCCGTTGGACTACAACGGTCGGGATCTGATGTGTTCAAAGGATGTTGTAGTAGCGGCAGTCGACTGCCAAGGGCAGCAGTCGAATGGTGGCAACCAACGGGAAGAAATCAGCCCTCTCTATAAAAAGAGAGGGTGTGGGGCTTTGGGAGGCTAATGCTTATGCTCTAACCTTCTCCCAAAGCGCCCTAAAGTTTTTCCATCCTCTTACTTGGTTTTATTTACATCATATTTGTAAGAAAAGTGAATTCTTGTAAAGAGGTTACCTCCACCTAGCTTGGTGAAAAGGAGAGAATAGTGGAAGCTTGCGGAGTGATTCACCGTGGACGAATCAAACAGTGGATTAGCGGCACAACTGTGAACCACGTTACATCCTTTGTTAGCGTTTGTATTCTTATTTATATTTGCTTGTCTTGTTTTGTTTCCGTTGCGCTAATATTCTTTATAGACGAGAAAATTCCATCATCGTACGAAGAGGGCTATTCACCCCCCTCTAGATGGCCAACACATACACATCGATCCCCTACAGTTGCCGCCCAAGATGAGAAACAAACCCTAGTCGTCTCCTAGTTGTCGACCAACAAACCCTAGCCAAAACCTAGTTGTCGCCGAAAGCATTGGAAGCAAACCCTAGCCTCTCTTAGTTGCTTCTGCCGCCCAAGCCTTGGCCCCCTTTTTATAGAGTTAGGCTTAAGCCTCCTTTCAATCTCCATCGTTGGATCTAGAGATTTAATCTCCACCGTCGGATCTAGATATTTAATCTCCACCCTCAGATCTATAGATTTAATCTCCACCGTCAGATCTAAATATTTAATCTCCACCGTTGGATCTAGAGATTTAACCTCCACCGTCAGATCTAGACATCCATTTTCCACCATCAGATCTAGGCTTCATGAGGGTTTTAATAGGCTACAATAGGGACCATGAGGAGGAGTTGGATCTTGGCCACCCAATGGATCTAGCCCATATAAAGTCCGATCCATTAATGTTAACCCATTCCATTAGAGGATTATGATTGATCTAACTCACCAATCCCCATAAATAAATATGGGCTCCATTTATTAATTGTACAAATATCCCCCCGTGTTTAAGATCTTGAATATCCGTCAATTAATTAATTTACTGACAATTAATTAATCAACATCTAACTCCATGAGTAGTACCACTCAACCTTATCATCATGTCAGACCAAGTCCACTTGTAGGGTTTACATGATGAACCTTATGAGCTCCTCAAGGGGACATCATCATCCTAATATATAGGACACAATTTCCTCCTATAATCAATGGCACACCATGTAAATAATATCATTTCCCAACTTACCAAGCCTATCGATTTAGTCTATAAATTTCTCCCATTGGTAAATCAAAGAAATAAATACTAAGTATATGTGCCCGTTATTATATCGGGATTAAGAGCATGTACAATATAATATCCGAGGTCCGATTCAATTATGTAATCAACAATAAATTGAATCACCTCTAAGTCGGTCCTGCTCAATACACACAAAGTGTACTAGTGTAATTCTAAGATCAAGACAAACCAATACCAAATCACACTACAACCATACCAATGGTTTGTCCAAAACCATCTCGGTTTGTGAGCCTTTACTTATACTTTACAAGGAATTAATAACATGATCTCCCGTGTGACACTACACACCATGTTATCTATAATGTAATGTATCAGACAATATGCATAACCTTAAATATGCAAACATTGATCATGTGATTCTTATTTCTAAAATAAAGATGTTCATACAAAAGATAGACTTTTCAATATACATCCCAACAATCTCTCACTTATACTAAAAGACTATGCTGTCCTCATACTGTCATACATCTGATTCCCATTCCCTCCACATGCCTATCGAAAGCTCTTGCCGGAAGGGCCTTAGCGAAAGGATCTGCCAGGTTATCCTCTGACGTAAGCTTGGCTACAACAACTTCTCCTCGCTTTATGATTTCTCGTATCAGGTGGTACTTGCGCTCAATGTGTTTACTTGCCTTATGGGCTCGTGATTCCTTTGAGTTTGCAACTGCACCACTGTTATCACAATAAATTGTGATAATTCTGGGCAAACCAGGAATCACATCCAAGTTCATCATGAAGTTCCTGAGCCATACAGCTTCTTTGGCCGCCTCAGAGGCTGCCACATACTCAGCTTCCATGGTAGAGTCCGCTACGCATTTCTGCTTGACACTCCTCCATACAATGGCTCCACCTCTCAAAGTAAACACAAAACCCGAGGTTGACTTACTGTTATCCCTATTTGATTGGAAGTCGAAATCTGTGTAACCTACAGGAAGTAATTGATCTGCCTTGTATACCAGCATATAATCCCTAGTCCTTCTCAGGTACATTAATATATGCTTTATCGCAATCCAATTTCCTTGTCCTAGATTACTCTGATATCTGCTAACCATGCCCAAAGCAAAGTAGATATCCAGCCTCGTACATAACATAGCATACATGTGGCTTACTACTGTCGAAGCATAAGAAACCGCCTTAATCTCCTCTATCTCCTTTGATGTTCTAGAACACATCTCTTTAGATAAAGGTACTCCATGCCTAAAAGGTAGAAAACCATTCTTGGAGTTCTGCATGCTAAAACGAGCCAAAATGGTGTCTATGTATGAAGCTTGAGATAAGCACAACATCCTTTTCTTACGATCCCTTATAACCTTGATCCCAAGGATGTGTCCCACTTCTCCCATGTTCTTCATATAAAAATGTTTGGACAACCATACCCTTACGTTTGATAACACTTTGACATTGTTACCAATGAGCAAAATGTCATCTACGTATAGTACAAGAAATACCACTACATTTTTGTCACATCTCTTGTATACACAAGACTCATTCAGACTTTGAATAAATCCATAAGACTGGATTACCTCATCAAAGTGGATGTTCCCAGATCTCGAAGCTTGCTTCAATCCATAAATGGACCGATTAAGCTTGCACACAAGATGCTCTTTGCCCTTTGCAATGATTCCCTCTGGTTGCTTCAGATAGATGTTTTCCTCAAGACTTCCATTAAGGAAAGCTGTCTTGACATCCATCTGCCACACCTCATAATCTATATGAGTAGCAATACATAAGAGAATCCGAATAGACTTAAGTATGGCTACTGAGGAAAAAGTCTCCTCATAATCGTTACCCTCTTTCTGAGTATACCCATTCGCAACAAGCCTTGCTTTGAAGGTCTCAACCTTCCTATCTATTCCTATCGTTCTTTTGTAGATCCACTTGCATCCAATGGTTTTTACACCATTTGGTGGTTCTACTAGCTCCCAGACCTGATTTAAATCTATAGATTCTATCTCAGAATTCATTACACTTTGCCAAGATACCGCATCTTTATCATGGATTGCCTCGTCATATGTCAAGGGATCCGGTTCATGTTCTCCAGGGACTAAATAAGAAGATTCTCCCAAGAACATAAATCTGTCAGGCTGTCTAACAACCCTCCCACTATGACAAGGTATCACCTGTGTATCCTCTGTGACACGCGGTGCAATCACTTGTGGTATATCCTCTTGTACCGATGGTACTGACGTAGTGACTTCCCATCTCAATTCCTCCAGAACAATATTACTCATGAGCTTATGGTTCATCACATAGTCTTCAAACATAGCTCGTAGCTAACGATCACCCTCGATCTCTAGGACTATAAACAAACCACCTTCGCCTCTAGGATAGCCAACGAACATGCACACTTCAGACGAGGTTCCAACTTACCAAAGATCCGCCTTCAAAGACATGTGCCGACTCCCCAAATCAATATGTCTTAGACTAGGCTTACCACCCATAATTCTATGGGAGTAGAAAGCACAGATTTAGATGGTACCAAGTTCAGAATATACACTGTCGTATCTAGAGCATACCCCCAGAACGAATCTAGCAACTCAGAATAACTCATCATCGATCTAACCATCTCTATAAGAGTCCTATTCCTTCACTCCGCTACACAATTCTGCTGGGGTGTGCCAGGTGCAGACAATTGGGATTGAATCCCAGCCTTTGATAAGTAATTCCTAAACTCTCCCAAGTGGTACTCACCACCACGATCAGATCGCAGTGTCTTGATACTTTTACCTTGATGTTTCTCCACATCAGCCTTGAATTCTTTGAACCTGTCAAAGCATTCATACTTGTGGTGCATCAAGTAAATATATCCATATCTTGAATAATCGTCTATAAAAGAGACGAAATATTCAAAACCACCTCTAGCTTGGATAGACATATGACCACACAAATCAGAATGAACCAATTCCAACACATCTTTGGCTCTATACCCCTTGGCCTTAAAAGGCCTCTTGGTCATTCTACCTTTTAAGCAAGATTCGCTGGTTGGGAAATCTTCCACCACTAATGAATCCAGAGGACCATTAGCTATCAACCTTTGAATTCTACTTAGGTTAATATGAGCCAACCATAGATGCCAAAGATATGTTTGATTCATTTTCGAAGGTTCTTTTCTCTTATTAGATTTAGAAGATGAGTTATTTACTTTTATTTGCATCGTGGGAGCTTTTGGTTCAAGGGTATATAAATTTCCTATCAATGCACCAGAATAGATAATCTCCCTATTCCTTTTTATAACAACTCTGTCATTAAAAGAAATAGAATATCCATCCAAAAACAATTTAGAAACCGAAATCAAATTCTTTCTAAAAAAAGGTACATAAAGGTTATTTCTCAGAACCAAAGTTTTATTCCTATTAAAAGATAAATAAACATCTCCTACTGCAACAATCGCCACCTTTATAGCATCGACAAAGTAAACGGTAATCTCCCCCTCAGCTATTTGTCTGATTTCGTGGAACCCCTGCAAAGTATTGCAGACATGATCAGTGGCTCCCGTTTCTACACACCAGGTGGCGGTAGATAACACCGCTAAACATGTTTCAATGACTAGACCAAAATATATACCTTGTTCTTCTTCCGGTTGGGGCAGTCCTTCTTCCAATGTCTAGTCTGCTTGCATGTGAAGCACTTGCCTTTCGACTTCTTCACTTCTCCTTAAGATCTTTCTGCCACCTTTGCCCCCACCTTGTTTCTTCTTCTTCTTGCCTTTCGGCTTAGAAGTCGAAATGTTCTCGGCAACCATGGCCTTAGCCTGAGCACTCTGACGAAAAAGCTCCTCTGCCACTTGGAGTTTTGTTAGAAGCTCCGCCGATGAATACAACCTTTTATTCATGTTGTAGTTCAGGTGAAACTGCTCAAAACTCCTAGGTAGAGACTGGAGAATGATATCGACCTAGGTTTCACCATCGATCTCAGCTCTAAGGACTTCCAACTCATTCAAATAAGTCATCATCTTGAGAACATGATCCCTCACGGGTGTTCCCTCGATCATGGTGGTTGTCATTAAGTTCCTCATGGCTTCCTGCCTCGCAGCCTGATTCTGGTGTCCGAAAAGCTCCTTGAGATTGAGCATCATGTCATAAGCAGTGGGCATGGCTTGATGCTGATGTTGCAATACATTTGACATAGAAGCCAAAATGTAACAATGCGCCATCTCATTAGCCTTTATCCACTTCTTATAACTCTCTTTCTCCTTTTCCCTAGAATCATCCGCAGGCTTAGGAGGACACTCTTCGAAGAGTACATACTTGTACTCCTCAACAGTCAAGACAATATCAAGATTCCTTTTCCAAACAACATAATTGGGTCCAGTAAGTTTATTCTCTTTTAGTATCACAGCAAGCGGGTCAAAAGTCATTTTTGAAAAATCTAAGAATTACATAGATCAAAACATTAGATTTCAAAAAATTATTGATTCGTCAAACAATAAAATTTTATAATCAACCAACATTTCCAAACCTCGAGAATATTGTATGCCACCATTGAGTGGATGTATACGAATTCTACATTTGTAAGAGGAGGTTTTACCCATTAATTTTACTATCTTGTCAACCTAACTTTTTGACAAATAAAATTAATAGTTGGTTCCTCTTCGGCCCTACAAATAAAAGCAATGACTCCGATGGGGAGGATACTCCTATTTGCATCTAAGTGTTAACCATTACTTGATACCAAGGAAATTATCTTGGATTATGTGTCTTCTGATGGGGATGTACACATGCTCTTAAATAATTTTCTATAACCATATTCGACCCTGTGATCCGAAATACAAACTCATCCGATGGGGAGGAAGGCACTTAGAGCCGACGTGCAAGTTTGTTTGCATCACATGTCAAATCGTAATAGAGGCCGTGGGAATTTTAAAAAATATCCCTCTCCCCTTAGTAATTTAAATTTGAGGAATTTTTCTAGCACACGACATGCATATCAAACAAGAAGCAATAAATATGAAAAAAATATTTTCCAACTATTATGACTTTTGTTCTCCAATATGCCTCCTATCGTATCGTCATCTCGTCCGCTCTTCCCTACACCATGTACAAGCCATCCGAAGATCCGAGCCGAGAAAACTTATTTTAATTTACATCCATCGATCCTATACTCCAAGAAGGAGCGTACATGAAATCTAGATCGAAAGTAAACTAAAATAAAAGAGTGGCAAAACAATGTCGTACTTAATTACAAAAATTAATTACTAGCCTCGTCAACCCTGAGGATTCATATAATAAAACAATTTATGCACATCCAATCACATACACACACATATGGCCATAATAGTTGGATCTTATGCCTGCAATCAAAAAGTTAGCCTACGCACATCCTACTATCATCCGACACATACAATATATGATAAGTGCATAAAAGTAACCGAATCCAAAACACATAAAACTGGAAACCGTGGCTCTGATAACAATTGAAGGTTGACGAAGCTTCGCTTCGCACCTCGACTCGGTCGCTTATGCATGGCGATCCCATCTACATCCCTGGATTAAAAAAATTAATCCAAGACGAAGATGGATTACCCAAGCATCCGATCCATCATCGTGTTATTCGTTTAGAGTGGTCTCTTGAACAAACTAGTTGTTCAAGCAACCTAACTATTTTCCTCGATTAGCCGCAGAATAGATGATGAACGGATTGCCGGTTTTTGTGTTTGTCTTCGGGGTCCAAGTAAATTAGCCACATACAATGCATACAAATTACATAGAAAAAGAAAACAAACTTAAACAAGAATTATACTTCTTATTTACCTCTTGGTCTTCTATTGTATGTCCTATCCTCCTCTTGAACATTGTGTGGGCAACGATCCTCCAAGAGTTGAAGCTTCTTAGATCATGTTCTTCCCTTCTATGCTCTCTTAGAACAAAGGGAAGAATACATGGCTCCCTTCTTCTCTTTACTTGCGTCAACCACCAAGCACCAACTTGATGTCCACCGGCCCTAAGGAGAGGGAGAGGATTTTCCGGCCAAATTTAATATCTTGCCGCCGGCCAAAGGAGAGGGAGAGGAGCCTGCCAAGTCTTGATGTTGGGTCTTGTTGTCGCTAGCCAAAAGGAGAAGCCAACCCTAGGTTGCCGCCCCCATGATGAGAAGCAAACCCTAGCCACCTCCTAGTTGCCGACCAACAAACCCTAGCCAAAACCTATTTATCTCCCAAAGGTTTGGAAGCAAACCCTAGCCTCTCTTAGTTGCTTCTGTCGCCCAAGCCTTGGCCCCTTTTTTATAGAGTTAGGCTTAAGCCTTCTTTCAATATCCACCGTCGGATCTAGAGATTTAATATCCACTGTCGGATCTAGAGATTTAATCTCCACCGTCAGATCTAGAAATTTAACCTCCACTGTCGGATCTAGACATCCATTTTCCACCATCGGATCTAGGCTTCATGAGAGTTTTAATAGGCTACAATAGGTACCATGAGGAGGAGTTAGATCTTGGCCACCCAATGGATCTAGCCCACATAAAGTCCGATCCATTAATGTTAATCCATTCCACTAGAGGATTATCATTGATCTACCTCACCAACCCCCCATAAATAAATATGGGCTCCATATATTAATTGTACAAATATCTCCCCGTGTTTAAGATCTCAAATGTCCGTCCATTAATTAATTTACTGACAATTAATTAATCGACATCTAACTCCATGAGTAGTACCACTCAACCTTATCATCATGCCGGACTAAGTCCACCTGCAGGGTTTACATGATGAACCTTATGAGCTCCTCAAGTAGACATCATCATCCTAATATAAAGGACACGGTTTCCTCCTATAATCAACGACACACCATGTAAATAATATCATTTCCCAACTTACCGAGCCTATCGATTTAATCTATAAATCTTGCCCATTGATAAATCAAAGAAATAAATACTAAGTACATGTGCCCGTTATTATATCGGGATTAAGATCATGTACACCATAATATCCGAGGTGCGATTCAATTATGTAATTAGTAATAAATTGAATCACATCTAAGTCGGTCCTGCTCAATACACACAAATTGTACTAGTGTAATTCTATGATCATGACAAACCAATACCAAATCACACTTTAACCATACCAATGGTTTGTCAAAAGCCATCTCGGTGAGCCTTTACTTATACTTTACAAGGAACTGATAACATAATCTTCCGTGTGACACTAGAAACCATGTTATCTACAATGTAATGTATCAGACAATATGCATAACCTTAAATATGCAAACAATGATCATGTGATTCTTATTTCAAAAATAAAGATGTTCATACAAAAGATACACTTTTCACTATACATCCCCACAAATGTCTTCATTCTTCTTCAGATAGGCCACCAGCTCCTCTTTGGCCTCCAGCTTCTATGCTACCCGAGTGGCCTTTTCGGGAGTTATCTCCACCAGCTCTCCTTTCTCTATTTTGTCCGCCTTGGGGGGAGATTCTTCCAGTACATAGATGTTCGAAATTACGATGACTTTCTCTTTGAGGTCATTGGTTCGGGCCTTCTTTTGGTCATCCCTAACCATTTGCACGTAATAGCTCCTTGCAGCCTTCTGCTGGCCTCTGACCTCTCCAATCAGCTGGCCGACCAGAAATTTCACCTTTTGATGATACGGAGAAGCCACCGCCTGAAAAATTGAAAGGAAGTGGCGACCCAGAATTGCATTATAGGTGGACGGAGCATCCATAATAAGAAAGGGAACTATATTGGTTTTTTGGCTGGGCTTTGTGCCCAGAGTCAGGGGCAATGAAATCTGTCATGTGGGGTGGACCACATGTCCGGTGAACCTGAAGAGGGATGTGGCCACGTCTTCTAGCTGGGTGTTTCCCAGCTGCATCTATGCAAAAGCCTCCAAGAAGAGGATGTTGACAGAACTCCCCGAATCAACTAGTATCCTGGCCACTTCATAGTTAGCCAGGGAAATACGGATCACCAAAGCATCCGTGTGAGGTAGTAGCACACCTCGGAGATCTTCCAGTCCGAACGAAACTGGTAGTGCAGTCTGGAGAGCCTGATCAGTGATTATAGCCAGGCTCTCCATCAGACGGCCGAATGATTTTCACACTCGGTTGGAATCCCCATCAGTGGGTCCTCCTGCAATAACGTGAATAACCCCCCATGTGGGGACGTTATTCATATCAGATGATGGGCCCTCTCCTGATCGGCCCCATTGTGAGATACCCTCCTGAGTCGGAGTCTGAGAGTCTGAAGGAAAAGTAACTTGCGATCGTTTGTTATATGGCCCCAGACGAGCCACATTTGGTCGTTGGCCTCGCCGTGTCGGTCCTCCTGTCTGAGGTCGCAGGTGTGGGTAAGCGGGTCGGAGGTGCTCCAGTTCTTATTACAACTTGAAACATCGACCATTAGCATGGTCGTATTCCATATGGTACTAGCAAAAGAACTGGGTGGGAGGGTTGCGAGGCACTCCCCTATAACTTGTTGGTTGCTGTAGAAGACCTTGCTGATCATAGAATATCATCTCTTGCTTCTTCCAAGTCCTCAGGGGAGGGACAACATCGCCGACCATGATCTGCAATGGCTGTGCGGGGTGAGCGCCCTGTAGCAATAACCGAGGCCTGGGAGCCTCCGGTAGGAAGGGTCATGCATATTCCTATCTAGGAGGTGCTCGAGGAGCTACGGGGTGATTCCTTTCGGAAGGGACCATTGCGAAGGCTCGTTCGGCTCTCCGAACTTTCATCCCTTCTTCCTCGTTGATGTACTTCTCCACAAGGCTCAACAACTCCTCGTAGCTATTCGTGGGCTTCCTCAAAAGTGAGCTAAGGAAAGGACCCTCCCTTATCCCATGCAGAATGGCCACTCTAAAAGCATCCAACCTTGCTGAAGGGATGCTCCTTGCGATGGAACTGAACCGATGAAGATACCCTCTGAGCGACTCTGAGGGCCCTTGCGTAATGTGAAGTAGGATGGAAGCATCGTGCTTGTACGCCTTGCAGTTGGCGAACTCTTGGCAGAACATCCCGTAAAAATCGGCAAAACAAGTAATAGACCCCAGGAGCAGGGTGTTAAATCATTTTTGTGTCGAGCTGGTTAAGGTGGTTTGGAAGACCCAGCACTTGAGGGCGTCGGTATAGCAGTGGAGCGAGGCCGCTCCAGCAAATTATGATAGGTGTTCTTCCAGATCCGTTGTGCCATCGTACTTGTCTACTTGGGGATTTGTGAAGTATGACAGCGGGACTTCAGAAAGGATGTCCATGGTGAAAGGGTTGGGCTCGTAAATCTCTGGAGCCCTAGTCGATCGACTTTTGCCCTGCTCTTCTCGTCGATTCTGGGTTAGTGGCAAAGTGGTCTTATGTACTCACCCCCCCCCCCCAACCCCTCTCCAGGCAATGCTTCAATGTTAGTGGTTGTACGAGGTGGAGGGGGCATCTCTGGTGGCGGTCCACGAGAAGAAGGTTCACTAGAATGAAGATGAAGATACCCCGCCCTTCCCCTTTCTCTGGCTAGGGTCTCGGCCACATCGTTGTCCACCATGGCTCTTAGTTGTGATGGTAGTATCATGATGGGGTTTTCCTCCGCAGCGGAGGCTACTGGGTGTTGTATCTCTTCTGGCTGCATCTCTACGTCTTGCTCAAAGTTTCCCACAAACAGCGCCAACTGATGCGGTGATGGGGAAGAAGGTCTGCTCACTTCCTTTCAATGCAGTGGGGTGCGAAGGAAGCTTAGGGGGGTTTCTCCGGTCGTAACAGTAAAATGAAACGTGAAATAGAGAAATGCAAGCCAACACAAGCAATGAACAAAGACACAGGATGTAACGTGGTTTGGAATAAGGATTTCTACTCCACGGGGGTGAGCTCTCCCACCAGCTACTGTGCCAAAGCACTTTCACTATGAACTTCCTCCTTCACAAAAAGAACTTCTGGAGGTGGAGGAGAAAACCTCTTATAATCAGGTCAATACACAGGAAACAATACAGAAAATATGGAGCTCACTACTCTCCGTAGCTCCTTCTCCGGAAATGTGGTTTCTCTCCCCAACAAAATGTGCCTTCGTCTCTTGCTGGTTGGAATAATGCTGATCCCCTTTCTCCTGCCATGCTTCTCCCTTTTATCCTCTTCCTCTTGCCAGTTGTTGCATCGTAAGCCTCCTTCATCGTACACGTGGCCACTTTGCCCATCTGGAGAATCATTCTGTCACAGACACGAGGAGGGAAGGCTCCTCGGAATATTATATGGGGGCCCTCTTCTGTTCTGTAACAACTTCTTATCTATATTTTGAAAAATATGCTAGCTTATCCCTTTCAGCCATTTACCTTCGACGAAAATAACCTAAACCTACTGTTCACGTGTAGCGTAGCCATTATGCTCTTCCCAATAGCCCGAACCAACTCCTCTTTTTCCTGCACCGAACCATTTTCGAGCCTGCTAGACCGAACCGATTCTTATCCACCCCGTACCAAAATGATCTCCGCCATCGCCCCGGCGTGCCAACTACCTCAAACTGTCCTCCCATTCCAATTACCCAAGGCTATCATGCCCGAACCATTCTACCTTTCTTCCCTTGCTGAATCAGTTATTCGGTTCAGATAGTGTCTTATACGCGAGTATTCTTACCCGGTTCACATAAAAGGAGGTAACAACAGTATCAAAGGACATCCCTTGTTGCAATTATTTATAGATTTATTGTATATCATGAGTAGATTTGTATTGAAGAATGTGATAAGGGTTGTTTACATGTTTATTGGGTTGGAAGAAAAAAATTTTAGGGCAATGTTTTCTTTTACTCATCTATGTAGCATTCCAGTATTTCCATATCTCTTTTCATTTTTGCAGCTATTTCATGTTTTACCTTTCTTTTCTTTTACACATATTGTCATTTTTCTTGTATTCATGTTTCCCTTACATTCTTAATAAGCCTTTATTGATTGTGCTTTCTTATGTGTATATAGTGGTGAAAGTAGAAGAAAAGAAAGCATATGGTAGTTCATATACCATGAGTAGCTTGAGTGAACTCTATTATTACATGCTTATGAGAGCGAGAGAACCCACCACTTTCCTTGTAAGGCTTAATCATTCTTAGTCTATTCATGATGGATTGAAGTCACCATGTTTGTTAACCTGTGTAAAATTCCTTTCATGTTTTGAATTGCATGTATTTAGTTTACTTTGTTTCATGCTCACGTAGTGTTTGGTAAAATGCTTCTTCGAGTAATTAGGTTGTAGTTTGTTATTTTAGATTTAATTTCATGTTATGTCTTACTCTCATGTTATTCTGCATATTTAAATTCCTGCACTTTCTTGTTTGAATGCTTAGTTTATGTTTCTTTTAATTCCATCGCACTCATAGTTTAGTTATATTAGAGTTTGATTACGTGCATTGTCTTTTCATTCAGTAGTTTAGAGCTCAAATCCCAAACCCCCATCTTAAATAAAAAACCCAAAGCAATAATTAGTGATCCTAAGTTTACTATTCTATCAATTACACTCGTTGGAAAATGACCCGGGCCATTCACTATGCTATATTAGCGTAAGGAGGGTTTGGTAATTAATTTGAAACGGTACCACGATACAAAATACTCATTATCAAATTTTGGCGCCATTGCGGGGAGTGTAATGATGCTTGGTAGACTTAGGATTGTTTGTCAATTTAAAAAAAAAAATTAAAAATTCAAAAACTTTTGTGTAGGGTTGCATTCTTTTATTCTCTTATATATCCATGTATTTTATCATGTATACTTCCTATGTCTTTTGAATTGTTTGTTAGTATTTCATGAAAGACAAGGAATTTCTTTGAGCATGGATCAATATTATCATCTGTGTGGAGACTTCAGTGATGCTATTCAAGCACTAGACAACAAGAGTATTACTAACCTGAAGATGAGTATTATAGGTACCATCCGAAATATCATCATCCTATTTTTCAGTATCATGAGTCTTATTAGCAGGACATGTATAATTCAATTTCTGGTACATCTTTTTATAATTTTGATTTAGATTTCAGGTATGAGCACACACCACTCTATGTTCCTAAGCAGTCTCAGTGCTATCCACCCCCACCGTCCATTGATACTTACATGCCTAGTTGGGGAGATCAATCAAGTTACTGTGAAGAAACCCCTGCTCCCAGTCAAGAAAATACAAAGACACTAGAAAAACTAGCATCATTTCTACATCAATATCAACAACAAATGAACGATAGTCAACAATGGATACATAACATGCAATTTAAGCTAGATCTAATTGCATCATCCATCAGCCAGACAAAAGCACAAGATTCCTCCCAGTTTTCCTCAGAGATAATTACTTATGGTAGTGATGTGCTTAAGGAGATGGATTGCAGAGTCGGTGATATGTACGCTTCTACCTCTGCTCTACAGGACTCCTCTGCTGATGTGCATGATGATGATGTACTATCTGATGCTCAAGATAATGATGAAGTTGCTTCTATGGTCGATGACTTGCAGGATGATACTAGCGGCTTAGATTTACCTTATGATGTTGTTTGTGCCCTAGATTATTCTGAAGAAAAGGAGCAGTTTCAAGATACTAGTGCCCAGACTTGCCAACCATACTAGAAGACAAGTGAGACAGTCGAAGCAAGCAATTCTAATGAGCTAATTCCGCTGGAAGTGGTGGATAGCTGGAGGCCCCTAGACTGGACACTTCCATCTCAGCCAGAGTCTCCAAGAATTTTGATGATGAAGACCCTAATAGCAAATGCAATAATGCAGCCCCAAGGCAGGACACTTTATCTGAATCGCCTCCGACCGCCAGAGACAACATTTGACGAGTTGATCATATTGGAGGCAGCAACACAGTACTATCATGATCACACCATGAAGGAGCTTATCCCCATTCAGTCCATCCCACTCCCGGCATGGATGTTAAAGCTGAATATTCTTCAACCACCGGGGCGGAATTTTTCTTGGAGCACTCCACGACCTGCGTGGCTCCTCCTGCTAAATCTTCTTCAACCGCTAGGACCTCAGGGGAGTTTGCTCCATCTCATTTTCTTTTTCTTTTTTTTTGTATATATATCTCTTTTAATTAATTTGTTTTTATTTTAGTTGTTATGTTTTGTTTGTTGAGTTTTTATTTTGTTGGGATTTTCAAATAAATTTGCTATGCATTCCTTTATGTCATCTTAGAAGTCGTGAAAGCTAGTTAAATTTGATTGTCGAGTTTCGGGGATTTATTGTCATTAGTGGATTATTTGATTGCATGTGGTTACTACTTGGTGATTGATTCTATGTTGATAGACTGAGTTGATTATTTTTGTTTACCTTGTGAGGATTGAGCCTATTTTTATTGCTTGTGTGTGGTGTACTTGTGGTTATTTGTAACTCTAGAACTTGCTTTGATTCTTTCGAGATCACACAAAAATAGGTTTGCATGATTATTATGAAGGCAATTACATTTGATTTCCTTCACTTCTTTTTTCGCCAGATGCTTATTGAATAACATTCTAGTTGTTCATCATTTCTATTTTTCTTTCCTTCCATTACTTTCTTGTCCATTTCTATTTCTGGATGTGGAATACTTGGATGTTCGAAGATGAGTGTTTTTCCCAAGATGGACAAAATTTTAAGTGTAGGGGAGAGAGTAGCTCAGAAGAATTTAGTGTTAGCATAAGCAAGTCGTGCTTGATCACCATGAGCTATCCATGCTCTTTATCTTTTTAGCTGAGCTTGATGTTGGAGCATAGGGAAGTGCACTACATGTCAAAAAAAAAAGTTAAAAAAAAAAGTTGGAAAAAAAAAACTGGGTGCCCATGAAATAAAAAAAAAATATTGTGAAAATTTTGACATGTGGTGTCATTCATTTTTATTTATGTGTGATAGTATTTTTGTTAACGACATCCCTTATTGCAATCATTGAGAGATTTATTGTATATCATGAGTAGATTTTTAATGAAGAATTTGATAAGGGTTGTTTACATGTTTATTGGGTTGGAAGAAAAAAAATTTAGAGCAATGGTTTCTTATACTCATCTATGTAGCATTCCAGTATTTCCATATCTCCTTTTCATTTCTGCAGCTATTTCATGTTTTACCTCTCTTTTCTTTCACACATATTGTCATTTTTCTTGTATTCATTTTTCCCTTACATTCTTAATAAGCCTTCATTGATTGTGCATTCTTATGTGTATATAGTGGTGAAGGTTGTAGAAAAGCAAGCATATGGTAGTTCATAAACCATTAGTAGCTTGAGTGAACTCCACTATTACATGCTTATGAGAGCGACAGAAACCACCACTTACCTTGTGAGGCTTAATCATTCTTAGTCTATTCATGATGGATTGAAGTCACCATGTTTGTTAACCTGTGTAAGATTTGAGTCCATAATTGCTTGAGTCTTTGAGATTTGACAATCCTAGGTAACTTTCTTTCATAATTTTCTATGTATGATTGGGAATTGCTAGGGAAATATATCTTCAGCTTACTTTTAGTTTTCTTTACTTGCTCGGGACGTACAAGAATAAGTGTGGGGAATTGATAACTGTCATTTTGTTGTATTATTTTGGTCTTAATATCACTGTTTTAGTCTTCTTGTGTGATTTATTATTGATTATTAACATATTTTATGAGTTGGATTTATTTTTGAACCTTATTGTAAATTCTCCTAAATTTTGGACTTATATGCAAATTTTATAATTTATTTGTAGGAGATCGAGATGAGCCACTGGACTAGACTCAAGTTGGATCAAATATGGCTTCATCTAAGGGCATAAAGGACAATTTGAGCTGGAGGAATCTAAGCCCTTCATCTAGATCAGAAGCAGCTTAATCAAAGGGATCAGATCTATTTAATCCTGACCATCCGATGAGATCTGATTGATCTGAGCCATCCATTTAAATCTAGAGAGATCCGATCCATACACTCAGATCTACACATCTCAACCTTCCATCCAGATCAAGTTGATCGCAATCGACCTTTCATATTGATCAGATCCGTTCATTCAAAGTCCGAGAATTCTCAGCTGTTGGATGCAAAACAAACTTAATTGATTAATCAAGGAATTAACCTAGCATTAATTGGACGACTGAGATTGAAGGGTGTTGAGATCGGACGACTGCACAAAATCACCTTAAAATGCTAACACTTTCCCATTAGCGAGAGATCACACAACACAGTTCTGGCAACGTCCACCTCTCCACTTTCCTCACCGGTCGCCGGAGAGGAAAGGCGATTCCCTCCTTCTCCGGTGACCGGTACCATTAGCTCCTCCACCGTCGCCAGCCATCTCCTTCTCCGCCGACTTCTTCCATCATCTTCTTCCACCAGCCCTTATCAAGCTCTGTCGCCGCCGATCACCAGAGTGGGGATTCCCCTCCAATATCATCTCAGTCCATCCGACCAACATCTCCATTATCAGCAGCTTCACAGCTCCGATAGCTTAGTTCTTCATCGCAGGCAACACCAATTCTAGCACATATCCGAGCAGGAAGCCTTCTCAAATTTCTTTGTCTTGTTGATTGTTTTTGTGCTTTAATTTGTTGAATGATTGTAATCAAATTTGCTTCCACGTTTTGATTTGCACGCATTTGGTTTAATTTGTTGAATGCTTACATATTGTTCGATGAAATGCTTCATAGAGTAATTAGGTTGTAGTTCATTAGATTAGATTTAGTTAGTTGCTTTCTTTTAATCATGTTCATTCATTAGATTTCATTGATGCATTGCTTATTTCATTTTGTTGTTAATTAAATCTCTTCTTCCCTTGAGCCCTAGCAGCCGCCTTCACCTTCCTTCCATCCATTTTCCTCCATGGATTCGAGGAGGAACCGCTTCATCGAGAGATTTCGGCGACGTCCTCCATCTCCACAGCTCATCCACCTTATCCTTCGGATTTGAGGAGGAGTTTCATCCCGATGACACTTCTTCAAGCTCAACCGGATCTGCGAGAGTTTGGAGCATCCATCAAACTACTGGATTCATGAGTTTGCACCATCCCACATCCACTTCCATTTGCGGAGTCTCGATAGAGCTTCGTTTGACTTAGATGGAGGAACTTGTTCATTCACCGGGCCTATCTTGGGTTGATTAGATCATTTATTTCCTCTTCCAGTTTTTATTGCTTTAATTCCTGCATTGTTTGATTCAGCTGTTGCATGTTAGTTTAGAGTTTTAATTACCTTGCAACTGTAGGTTAGAGCTTAAAATCCAAACCCCCCATTTACATTAGAAAACCCAAAGCAATAATTAGAAATCTCAAGTTTACTATTCTATCGATTACACTCGTTTGGAAATTATCCGGGTCATCCCTATGCTATATTAGCGTAGAGAGGGTTTGGTAATTATTTTATAACAGTACCACGACAAATACCCATTATCACATCTTCACAAAACCACTTCCGGAAGCAAAATTTAGTATGCTTAGAAGACAATTAGGTTTATGCTTGGTAGATTAGGATGTTTTCATGCTTAATATTCAAAATTTATTTTGAAAAGTAATATTATATTATTTATTAAAGGAAATTGAAAATTAATCTAGATTAGGTCAATCTAGATTTCATGATACTATATATTTAAGTAAGCCTTCGCATCTCACAAACACCTAGGATTGCCTATTTTTGTATTGAGCCATGAAGATGGGCGTGAGATGGTAGGACTGCACCCCTAGTTCCATATGTAGATCAAGTGCATCGACATGAACCAATGGGTTTATAAGAGCAAATTGATCACTTCGATGACTAACTCTAATTCAAAGCTTAATGATTAATTCTATATCATTTGAGCTAGTAAAAAGTTGGACATTTGTTTTAAGGACAATTTTTAGATGTCTATTTTTAAATTATAAATATAATATTTAGGAATTTATGCTTGGACTTATTCCCTATCATCTTTGCATCAACTTTATTTTTTTTTTAAATTCTGAAAATAAGTTTGAAAATTGTTTGAAATGTTTGAAATTTTTTAAAAAGTTTGAAAATTTTGAATATAAATTTTTATTCAGCGGGAGTTTTAAAATTTTTGAAAAGTTTGAAAATTTTTAAAACATTTTAAAATTTTTAATATAAATTTTTATTTAGGGGGAGTTTGAAAATTTTTGAAAAGTTCGAAATTTTTTAATATAAATTGTTATTCTCGGAGAGTTTGAAAATTGTTGAAAATGTTTGAAAAATTTAAAATTTTTTAAATTTTGAAAATTCTTGAAAATTTTGAAAATAAGTTGTTGTTCAGGGGGAGTTAGAAAAAATGTTGAAAAGATTGAAAATTCTTGAAAATTTTGAAAATAAGTGAAAGTTAGAAAAATTTGTTTGAATTTTTTTCAAAAATTAAGTTGTTAAAATCAAATTCGCGGATGAAATATTTTAAAACTTAATTTTTGAGCATGCTAATTTCTCATTTTTTTAATTTCAACTCTCCATTATATCATTTTATCATTTTAAATTTCATCTTTATTTTCATGTATGCCAAAGGGGGAGAGAAGAGATATAAAGTTAGAGATTTCTTAAAAGAAGAGATTTATTGAAAGGAAGATGCAAAAATGTGATAAGGTTTTATGTATCTCATACATGGTTAATTTTTTGCATCTATTATACATGTTTAAATCTGATAGTTCATCTCTTATGCATATCAATATTTGGATATTAGTATTTGATTCTCCTAACTTTAACTGATGTATTGTCATACATCAAAAAGGAGGAGATTGTTGATGCAGTGAACATCACTCCTTAGTTTTGATGTATGAACCATAGTTAAAAGTTAGGATTCACTTGTGTTCTAATATCAGTGCAGGTTTAACAGGAAGTCCTAGTAGGTCGTGTTGACTGGATATTAGGAAAGTATCTTGACAGATCAGGAGGACCGGACACCAGACATGATGTCATGCCCCGAGAGTATGCCAATCCCAAAAATCGGACATCATCTCCCCTGTACGTGATACAGTTCCCTGTTAATACAAAGCCTATCAGCCACAACCACACAACATAATGAAGTATATATCCAAAATCACAGCGGAATACACCAAGTAATAAAACACAAGACTCAAATAGTTGCGTACCGATATGACTTGACACAACAAAGAAACACAATCGGAATCAAATACATAAAAACATAACTTATTACGAAACAATGGAAATAATATATGATAAAAATCCAAAAATATACAATCCAAAATATACAACACCAATATGAATTATAATCCAAATACTTGAGGTGAGATGGGATCAGCTAAAGGAGCTCTGAGCATCCAAGGAATCTTCTACCAGTTACCTGGGCAACAAGAAAACCCAGGGTCTATGGTGGTGAGTATAAAACTCAGCGGTAATATAACAAATAGTGCATGAACAATAAATATAAATTACGAAGAGCAACAGGTATACAAATGGAAATGAATAAGTATACCGAGGGAGACCAACAAGTTTATAGTCTTAAAGAAAACAACGAAACTATCAGTATGACATTAATCAGTGCATATACCAAAGTGATCAACTGTACATAACGTAATGTACTGACATACCTGAATGGTCTGCAATGGCACAACCTACACAACCTGAATAGATATACAACAATATAGCTCGTACAACAAAATAGAGTAAGACTAGCTCTTTATTTAATACATGGTCTTGCGAACATACTATAACAAATACAACAACATACCTGATCCAACCTACTCAACATCAAGGTACTGGTCGAATACGTACAACCGTTCGGACCAAGTCATACACTGGTATCCTACACACAATAGTATTGATCATGCAAATAACATGCAGGATGATGTACAATCAAATGCAGCAAACATAGCACAAACAAATGCAACAACACAACAAGCGTATATATATAGACTATATCTATATATATTTCTCACACTCACTCATATATATACAAAAGTATCTGTATATGTATATATATGCAAATGTCGTCACACATGACAATGCAAATGCATGGTCATGCCTGCGCACCCCACTCGCTACCACGACCCCAGTGTGACCTAGGTGCCACGATATAACAATTGTCCCAACTCAATAACAACCACTGCTCTTGAGTGGCCAAGTGAGCAATATGAATAAGTAGCGATAAGCTAAAGAGCTATAAACTACAAAACGGGGGTCCCTGCTGCTGGCCACTCCGACTGACACTATCCATGAATGGTCGAGTGTCACACACCCAGGACAACTGCATGCAACTCAAACTACCACTATCAATAGTGGGGCGAGTGTGGCACAACAAATGCTCTACCCTCACACCCGTTACTCCTCCACGAGTAACCTGGAAGGCAGGATAACTGACGACCCTCTCAACCACAAGGGAGACCAAGTCACCAACATGCATGTAAATAAAATGAATGTACAACAACTCATACATATGTCTACAACACACTCTCTATTCTATAGAAAAGCATATACAACTGACAACAAGCAAGCAAGGACTTCCAGTCCGTAGCGACACTCTATCGATAAACTACACGTCCATACCCGATTACATGATTCGTAGTAGGTATATATATACAATAACAAAGAAGATGAAACGACCATCAACTCTACCTTAAGGACGTCACCCAACACTAGATGATTAATCCTGACGACATAATTCAAGACTACATCCATACTCAGCTTCATACCGATGGTTATGAATTTAAAGATCCACCTACCATAGCATTGATAATTTATAACAACGATGAACGATAAATAACAACAACAGTATAACTGAAAGTTTAAAGACTAAGTATCAAGAACATGATTAAATAAGGGTGGATTAAAGGTAAAGGTATTGTCAACATAAGTATCATGCACAAAATTTATATACTACCTGACCATGGTAGGATATTACCCACTTGTTAAGTATACTGTGTTGGTTGTATTCGCATCCGTGAATCTGCTTCATATCAAAGTCGTCACACTGATTCCACCTCGACCAACTTCTTAATCTACTTAAGGAATCAAATCTTCATTAAATCTAAATAAATCAAACATCACCACCAGATAAACAAGAACTATATCATCACTATATAATTATAGCACACCCATATTCGTTTGCGAAACATAACTGATACACAACTATGAACAACCAAAACTTACTTATCAAGCCTAGCTTCCATCTGCTCAACTTCTTGATCCCATTTGAAGTAGAAATCGATAACAATCGAATGGATTCGCCACATCCTTACTTCAATTACTCTCCTCACCCAATTTCACCACAGAGCCTCTTGATCCACCTGGGTCAGTACAATTTGCACAAAATAGATAAACCAAATCTTACATTACTAAATTTGTTCATCCTACAAGAATATGTTCATTTAATCAACATATGGAACTAACAAAATAATCCATAATCAATCCATAGCACCAACCTCTTACCCCCTTCATCGACACGATCATATTATAGCAATAGATGTTGCCCGTAATGACAGAGACTGTTGGCTACAAGGTGCAGTGTAGCTAAAATGGCACGTTAGTAAGCACAATAGAGATATTGATGGATCTGTCATTTGCTCACAGTGGTGGGAGAAAATAGTGAGCTGGACTCAAGGAAAGAGAACCAACGACAGAAATCAAAGCCAATGGAATGCAACAAGAAGAGCCGACAGTGTTTAGTTTGTAGGGTCATGAGGTTGGTCTTGATTACTGCAGAAGTTGTTGGCTGCGGTGCAGAGTGGCTGTGACAATCCCAGAGGCAGATTGACTAGGCAAAGAGAGGTGACGACAAATCGAGCTCTCAAAAAGGGAAGCCGACTGCATTGGGTTACAGTCGGGACCAGGGAACGGGAGAAACCGGTGAAGATCTTCGACGAGGATGGAAGACTGGACCATACTCGAGCAACGGAGAAATCGAGAGAGTCCATCGATTCGCACTGAAGAAGAAGGTGCGGCCGGTGGCAGCAAATCCCTCGCAGCAGCGGCGAGTGGGAAGGGTTGCTGATCGGGGAAAAGGAAGAGGCCGACAGAGATGAGGAAGGCGACGGCGATTGCGTCGGCTGGAGGAGCTTGTGGTGGTGGCTACAGCATCGACTGACGAGTGAAGGCAAGCGACGATGAAGATGGAAAGAGAAAGGGGAGTGGCGGCTGCAATCGACGGAGAAGGGAAATCGGGAGGTGAAAGAGGAGTTGCAGCTTGAAAGAAAATGAGAAAAAGAAAACTTAGGTTTTCTATTTAAACCTTAGGTTAATAAAACTTATTAACTCCTCAATAACCGATAATCCAAATAGGCCTTGTAAAAGCCGGTTAAATCTTTCCTTATATAATATCATAAGAACTCTGTTTAAATCTTGGAAAATTTCTAGAAATTCCTAAAAAATCCCATAGGGTATTTGCCTAATGGACAAGGGTTTCTTATTTTCCTAAATCTTACACTCTCCCCCACTAATAAAAATTTGGTTCCCAAATTTTCTATTCAAGTACGATGAGTAAGAAATATCACACTACTCGACTCAAGTACTTGAAGAAAAACTCACACACCTCATGTAACTAGTGGGGGTATTGATAACCTCTAAATCTATCACGTATACTCTCAATAGCCCTTCTAAAATATAAACAGTACCTTTATATTGACCATCTATCAAAAGGTAACTACTATACTAGAGTGGATCTCTTATCCGTGACTTATTGGGGACTTGTCAGAATTGTAAGATAAATCCAGAATTGTTATCAAATACATCACCAGTCTCGAATGATGAGTCTCCTGGAACAACTATCCTCCTTAGAGACAGAGAATTATTCTCTCATGATAGAAATCTACTGTCCAAAATCCACTCTATCATAGAGAATTGGAAGTGACTAGGAGACTATAATGACCAATCACCCATGTTCTAGTAACTCTATGAAGCTACCCAGTAGCTAGCCAAACACCATGAGCACTCCTGCTCCATACATCTACAACCCCTCAGCTGTCGTAAGCCTAGGATATGTCCCATTCAACTGCATCGGAATCACTCCGATCCCTATAATGATTTGTTTGCGTACTATATCCTTCCATCCACCCTGGAAGGATTAACTAATACTCGTGCAAAAGTTAACCACCGCCTAGGTCCCGAAACCTAGTTTCACCAAGTTTCGACCAAGTGAATCCCACCACCTTCTTGGTCAAACAAGCCAGTGGTATAATAACGATAACAACATCCTATCAACATCTATGATAATAACCAAATCCATATAAGGAAACCACCATCTACGATGGCCGAGTATGCAACTCCAACTACCACCATCAACAGTGGCCAAGTTACGCAAGTTCAACAACCACAAACTGATCCAACCACCTCCAGGATACTCGATTGCTCAAGTCCATTGACGACTAAATTGTTACATAAGTCTAACCATAATATTAAAAGCTCATAAAATTCATACCAAGTATGAAATGTCGTCTTTTACACACCCGCATCTTTTTTTCTCTAAGCCGATGATATCTCAATCATCCCACCGACAATGATAACTGTATGACGCTAAGTCACTACAATATAAACACTCCAATCATAAATCAACTCTAGAGTATAAACAGGTGTCCCTTAGATGATCCAAACAGATCATCTATCCACAACGAAGGATATTTATTCTCAACAGCTACTACATTCCATCATCTATAATCGATGCATAACCTCCAAGGTTCATCTCTCTTTTAACAAAATGTTTCGAATCTTCTAAAAAAAACACTGGGATAGATAAATCTCCCATCTAATACCTCTTATAAATCGCAACTTACATTCTTCCAATTTCCATAGTGTTTAGGCACACTGACACCAATAAGATTATCTCCTGGTATGAGGTCTTCAATATCGACACTATTCCCAAAATCACTTTGATCGTATACTCTACTTGCCTATACAATGGCAAGCCAAGGAGTTCATCCAAAACTACATCCGAATACTCTCGGATTATACGCACATCCGAGAGACATGTCATACCATCATTTCAACAATTTAGCTATCCAAGTTTATAACAGGATATCCATATCCACCATATCTTCCAAATCAACGGTATAACAACTACGTCAACTCCCCAACAATAAGATAACATCTCCACCTATCAGCCTATAAACATCAAAATCAATATCCTAATACTCTAAAAATCATCACATTAATCAAATCAACATCTCACCTGTCGGTAGAGAAACAACTAATCCACATGATCCAAATATAGAAGTCCTTCTAATCCCATCTCAGAATATTCTAAACATAGATAACTTTAAACTACCAGTATCTCTCAATATATCCACAAATAGGGTAAACTAAAGTAATACCCCAAATGGGCAATCCTTCGACCCTCTACATCTTTTCTTGAGTAAATATGTAAACTCATCCAACTTCTGTTGTCAACGGCTAAGTTCAGATCCATTCAAACGAACTATCATGGAGGAATTGGACTCAAGTGCTGAAACTGAAATGCAAACTACAAAGACTGCAATAGAGGTTGTAACCAATGTTGTACTGGTAATGAGTACACCAACATTGTGAGGTACTGAAGAACTGCCTACCTTGTAGCATGCTCCAACTCTGCAAACACTATTGATGTGCCTGAGGTGATGACAGTTGTTGTTGACAGGACGCTTGAGTCTTCTGAGATGTCTTCTAGTGATACTGATGAGTAAATCGCTTCTCCTGGAGGGAAGTATCAAAGAACCCCAACTATGCCTGACTTAGTAGATCGCTGGTAGTGTGATAACCCAATCTTCTATGATGATCTCTGCTGTCGAGATTGTGAATCATCCCCCATGAAAGCAACGTCGATGGTCTTCAACTGAGTCTTCAAAGTACACCTCAAAAGTACTGGTTGCTTACAATAGAAACAAATGAACTGATCCAACGGATAATCTAACTTCGTGTGTCATCGTGTCCCGTACTGCATGCACATAATCCCTTCGGAGTCTTTCTTCTGATTTTGCTGATAACAAGAGAATGTTCTGACGATCTGTGGTTGGTCTTCTATGATCAAAAGAACTCTCCAATAGTATCTTGTGACCTATGACTCCGATCTTGCACCTCTTATCCAACAGTTGGAGACTTCCAATTCTAACAATTTGACCTGCAATATCTACTTATCGGTCTCCAACTCTTAAACACTTGCACGGAGTCATTTCTAAACTCATGACTTGATCCAATGTCTACCAATAAGATCTGATAGAAGATCCAAACATCATGATCAAAATGTAAGCCAATAAACCCTGGGTGGCTTAAGACATCCATTTACACTCTTGATCTATTAGGTGGGGATAAACTCTGCAAGTCTAAAGACTCTGCATGGTATTCCCGTTACCAACGAGCATCCTATTTTAAGCCCAAGAAATCTCTGACAACCAGTCAAAGAAAGTGACGTGGGAAAATACTCTCTCACAACATCACTACACTATGACCAAGTGATGTGTTATTCCCTGAAGATTATTTTCTACATCTTCCACCATGTACCGGCTTGATCCCGATAATGGTATGCAACTAAATATACTTTCTCTGTATAACACAAGTTAAGTACTCAAAAGTCCTTTCAAAGTTATACAACCTAACACGCACAACTCAGGGATCAAAATCCTTATTAAAGATTATATACTAATCCTCCACCGTCTTCATCAACAATAGTATACTCGTTTGTCGATTACCACATGGGTAATGATCTAACTAGCATAAATAGGTGAAAATCCCTAAGATTGTAATGTTGATCTCCATATGAAATGTGACTACCTGACCCTGCTTTCCGACTCAGTATCAGTCGGCTCTCAAACATAACTCACCTTTTCGAAAGCAGATACATGCATAATAACCTCAGCATGTCATTCCCGTGGTCAAATCAAACAATGGTTATGAATAATGACTAACATACTACATGTCATGCACTGTTACAAGCAACTAAATGCATAGCCAACAAAAGATATGAGATAACAATTAGCATACCGTATCCCTTGTAGCTCGGAGACATCCTGCAACAACCAGATCCCAGAACTCACAAATCCAAAACTGAGTAAAACAAAACTCGATGTCCAAATTGAAATAAAATGCAAAAGTGGACTTCACAACCTAGGGCTCTGATACCAATAAAATTTTCACGCTTATGAGTAAGCAAAGCACGAAAATCAGACAGAATCTCCCCTGTAGGTGATACAATTCCCTGTTGATACAAAACCTATCGGCCACAACCACACAACATATTGAAGTATATACCCAAAATCACAGCGGAATACACCAAAAAATAATAAAACACAAGACTCAAATAGTTGCGTACCGGTATGACTTGACACAACAAGGAAACACAATTGGAATCAAATACATAACAACATAACCGATTACCAAACGACGGAAACAATATAGGATAAAAATCCAAAAATATACAATCCAAATTATACAACACCAATATCGATTACAATCCAAATACTTGATGTGAGATGGGATCAGCTGGCGAAGTTCTCAGCATCCAAGGAATCTTCTACCTGTTACCTGGGCGATAAAAAAACACAGGGTCTGTGGTGGTGAGTATAAAACTCAGTGGTAATATAACAGATAGTGCATGAACAACAATTATAAATTACGAAGAGTAATGGGTATACAAAAGGAAATGGATAGGTATACCGAGGGAGATCAAAAAGTTTACAGTCTTAAAGGAAACAACGAAACTACAAGTAAGATACTAATCAGTGCATATACCAAAGTGATCAATGTTGTGCAATCGGCCCAGGTTGACTAGAGTTTGACTCGAGTAGTATTTTGATGATAGACAAAACTTATGACATGGGATTGTCATAGGAAAGTCTAACATGGAGTTGGCATGGAAAATCCAAGCATGGGGCTTGGTGTGGGAAAATCCAAAGCATTGCAAAGCCGTACGCTTGGTGCTTGGTGAGAAATGCATTGCGAAGCCATACGCTTGGTGCATGTGGGAAGTCTTGAGGACTTGGTAAGTTCACTAGGCTCGGGGTCCTTGAGTCGGTGAAGGATGGCATTGCGAAGCTATGCGCTTGGTGCATCCAAGGGACCACCGGATGGGGAGCGAATGGAGTGTGGCCAAAGGGAAGAATACTTCGAGGGAATAAGACGCGAAGGATGGCATTGCGAAGATGTGTGCTTGGCACATCCAAGGGACGTAGGCCGAGGGAAGAGAGCTTCGGTGGGGAACTCCATGAAGGATGAGGTGGATTTGGCCAAGTGGCTAAGACTGAGTGTCAGATGCTCAAACAATCTTGTGTTTGAGGTTTTACCCGACATCAGTCGACTGACATAGGTGCCAGTTGACATCTTCAAGTCGACTAGGGTTCGACTGGTATTGGACTGTGGGTTTTGTGCTTGGCAAGATGATCGCCATGGATCGGCGATGATCGATGTCGACAATGATCGCCGAGGATAGCGATCGGTGATAGGAATGTCGCGAGCATAGAACGCCAACCGTAGTGGTGATCAATCGACTTCTAGGTCACCAGTCAACTGATGGACATGATCAGTCGACTGGTAGGTGATCCGTTGGAACTTGTCCAACGTGGATCTGGCCGTTGTGAGACAACGACTATAGGGGCAGTCGACTGGGGCCTTTTGGCAGTCAACTTCTGGGCGCGAAATCAGCTTGATGCAGGTTATAAATGGAGCTCAAGATGGAGGATTTCGCCAAGACTTTAAGGAAGCTATTGGAGAGGAATTGTTGCAGCATTCTAGTCCTTCAAGAGCCATCCAAAGCAAGCAACAAGAAAGGGCTCAAAGCAAAGAGTTGTAAAGCGTTATTTACTTGTATTTCTTAGTGTCTTTGTATTTCTTGTAGTATTACTGTTGTAATAGCTTGTGATAGGTTTCTCCACCTTCGACGTGTAGTTGAGAAGGAGTTTAGTTAGTGTCGTGAGAATAACTAGAGCTCGGTAAGCTCGCCCGTGGAGTAAAAACCATTCGGTTCCGAATCATGTATATCGTGTGTGTTTGCGTATGCTTGTATTATTGTTAGTATTATTATTGTTTCTATTGTTTCCACTGCGCTAACGATAAATTGTAGACGAGCACGCAACGAGAACGATCGTATTCCACCGTACGATGATTGAGGGATATTCACCCCCCTCTAGCCGGCCAACCGATCGACCCTACAAGTAGTATCAGAGCCATGGCGCTTGTTGAGGACTAACCGCCGCTGCAAGCCCTTCATCAAGAGATGGCTGATTCTAACATCCATCCACCGAAATTCGATGGAGATTTTGCTTGGTGGAAGAAATGGATGGAGGCATATCTCGAAACCGACTTTGATTTTATGATTATTGTAGAAAATGGTTTTGAGATGCCTAGGGACAAAGACAACAAGCCGATTGAAAAATTGAAATGGACCAAGGACCAAATCAAGGACTTCAAGATAAACCTCGAGGTAATAAAATTACTTAGTGATTTGTTACCTAACAATATTTGGTCTAGATTGGGTGACTATAGGGATGCAAGAGAGCTATGGAATAAGATAATAAAATTCTAAGAAAATTCCCAATCGACACAAGTAGAGGAGAATGTCGAGGAAGAAACACCCATCACATTTGAAGATGTTGATGATTTGGTTGAGACCTCCACCTCTAGCATTGAGGGGGAGAAAAGGGTCTCCATTCTGTAGCAAAGTCAAAACGAAGCATCTACCTCCGAAAGATGTGATCATGAAGAATCCTCCACCTCCCTAGGTAACTCAAGTGTTGTTATTTTAAATAAAAATCACATAATATGCTTTGAGTGTAGGGAGAAAGGGAATTACAAGAGTAAATGCCAAAAATTGGCTAAGAAGAAAACACCGGCACCAAAAGTCAACCCAAAGTCAAAGGATGCCAGAGTCCCCACAACTAGAAGCAAAGAGCACATTGTGTGCTTTAAATGTAATCAAAAGGGGCACTACTGAAGCCAATGCCCTAGGTGGAGGAAGAAAGGGCGAGAAAGTGTAGCTCATGTAGGGGGAGATTCCCAAGCTAACCCTAAGGTAAATTTAATTAATGCACCTTCAATTCCTAAAGTTAAAAAGCATGCTAAAAACTTTTTTAGTTCTCTTGCAATTATTAATGAAAAGAAAGCTAGTAGAAATAACAAGGTTTATTGTTTAGGTGCCAAGCATGTTCATATATCTATGGACAAACCTAAGACCAATAACACTAGAACTATCTTGCCTAGGGAATCAATTAGGAGAATAGAAGAAAATTTGGGTATTAATCCCAAAAAGTCTAGGCACATGCCTAAGAAGAAGAGGTTTTCCCAAAAATCCAATGATAAATCAAAATTGGGAAAATTAGAGCTAGAAAACCAAGTCTTGAGGTCAAGACTTGAGAAAATGGAGAAAACCCTTAGAATCGTAGAAAATTAAATTCTAGGGTCAAATGCCCAAAAGTCAAAACCTAGGAAGCAACAACGGTCTAAGGGCAAGAAAGGTTTGAGTCACAAACCTAAGCCCAAGAAGACTTATCATAATGTTCCATTTGATTATGGAACAAAGCCTAGGTTAGGAAAACCAAGGTTAGTAGGGAAGTCATCCCTAAGTCTAACCATGGTAGGTGTCTAGTGGCTAAGACCTCAAAGAAATCAAATGTAGCCACTAAGAAGGTCAATGGGGGAGTTACCCCTAGAGTTGACCTAGGAAAGACCCAAAAGACTATGGCTTCAAAGCCTAAAAGGGTCATTAGGAAGGTATCTAGGGAAGTTATCCCTAGTAAATACCTTGTTAACCCAAGGAGCTGCAACAGGTATTGGGTTCCTAGGAGCGTGATCGATTCACGCTAGATAGGTTAAGGTGTGTCAACCCTAAGTGGATGGGTAGTTAACCTAGTCATGGTGAGTTGACACATTAGGATGTGCCAATGTGCTTGAGAAATTGAAAAATGATTAAATTGGCACAAGTAGGTCTTATAGGTATGGGTGTGCCATTTTGGGTTTATGGCACACTTGGGAGATAATGGCTTTAAGGCAAAATAGAATTAATTCCTAGAAATAACATTTCGGATTTAACACTTAGGTATTTTATACCTTAGTATATTTTACTTGCCATGATTTATTTTCCTTGCCATGTCATGACATCATTATCATTTTTATCTCTAAAAATGTCATGATCATGTTTAGACTTATTCTTTATATGTCATGTATGCTAAAATGTCATTCATATGCCATGACATCATGATTTTGGCATATACCTTTATCTATATCATATCTATGCCATAATCATTATAATGCATAAACTAAAATGAAATTAAGGACTATGACATGATTTGATGGGAATCATATAATATTGTCTAGAAATATGCATGAGACCATTAAAGAACAAAAACCCACATCTCACTAGATTAATTGCCTTGAATGTGTTTTACACATCTAGATACAAGTGAAATGTTTAGGAAAAATGAATTAAATGTTTTAAAAACATTTTGAAAAACCTTGGTAAAGTCTATTTTTGATAGCTATCACCATTGAATAGGATGATACAAAGAGGGCACAATATTGAAGTTTTTCTTAACTTTTGGACTTTGTATCAATCTCGTTATTTTATGGGTAAAATAATTTTCCAATATTTTTCACCCATAATGATTATGATAAGTAATATACATTCCAAATTTCAAGATTTTTCAACTTATGTATATTTACTTACGAATTTTAGAAATTCGTTTCTGAAAACCACCAAACTGCAAATGCAGTTATTAGTCGACTGCCATGGTGGTCAGTCGACTGATGGAGGTGGCAGCCGACTAGTTTCTGAATTTAGTCGACTGCCCATGCTGTTTTCGGGTAAACTTTGATGGTTAGGCCCATGTTTAGCTGTGTTTTGGTCCCCTAACCATTCCTAACCCTAGGATATACTTGGGAGAGCATTAGAAAGGGTGGAAATCCATTGGACATGGATTAAGAGAAGTGTTTAGGGAGAGTATCAATTTTAAGGTGGATGGAAGTTCATTGTTGAACTTTGCCTTAATTTTGATGGTTGTATGTACCTATTGGCTTAGGGACTCTCCAAGGACATTATTGGTGCAATGGTTATGGGGGAGCAAGCCTCTAGGAGGAGGTATTCATCATGGGAAGATAGATGTGTATTTCCTCATGGGAGGAAAATTGAGTGGCCTCTCTTAAGTGATATGGGATCATTAGAAAGATGGTAGGCATGTGTTCCTCCAAGGGAGAGATTGTAAGATCTCATTGAGATATGAGACATTCATACTCTTGGGGAGGACCTTTTTGATGTAATGTCAAAAAGGGGGAGAAGTTACAAAGTTACTAATTAGGGTTCATTGGAATTTTCATTGGGATATGAGAATTGCCAATATGGGAGAATTGGTAGACTTGAGATGGTAGTTTTGTCAATCATCACAAAGGGGGAGATTATTGGTGCAATTGGCCCAGGTTGCCTCGAGTTTGACTCGGGTAGTATTTTGATAATAGATAAAACTTATGATATGGCATTTTCATAGGAATGTCCAACATGGAGTTGGCATGGAAAATCCAAGAATGGGGCTTGGTGTGAAAAAATCCAAAGCATTGAGAAGCCGTGCGCTTGGTGCTTGGTGAGAAATGCATTGCGAAGTCGTGCGCTTGGTGCATGTGGGTGTAGGGATGTATACTGAAAAGTCTATCTTTTGTATGAACATCTTTATTTTGAAATAAGAATCACATGATCATTGTTTGCATTTTTATGGTTATGCAATATTGTCTAATCCATTACATTGTAGATAACATGATGTGTGGTGTCACACGGGAGATCATGTTATCGGCTCCTTGTAAAGTATAAGTAAAGGCTCACAACCGAGATGACTTTAGATAAACCATCGGAATGGTTGTAGGGTGATTTGGTATTGGTTTGTCTTGACCATAGAATCATACTAGTGCACTTTGTGTGTATTGAGCAGGACTGACTTAGAGGTGATTCAATTTATTGCTGACTACATAATTGAATCGGACCTCAGATATTATTTAGTACATGCTCTTAATCCTGATATAATAACGGGCACTTATACTTAGTATTCATCTCTTTGATTTACCAATGGGCGAGATTTATAGATTAAATTGATAGGCTCGGTAAGTTGGGAAATGATATTATTTATATGGTGTGCCGTTGATTATAGGAGGAAACCATGTCCTATATATTAGGATGATGATGTCCCCTTGAGGAGGTCATAAGGTTCATCATGTAAACCCTACAGGTGGACTTGGTCCGGCATGATGAAAAGGTTGAGTGGTACTACTCAAGGAGTTAGATGTTGATTAATTAATGGTCAGTAAATTAATTAATCGACGAACATTCGAGATCTTAAACACGGGGAGAAAATGTACATATAATATATGGAGCCCATATTATCATATGGGGGTTTGTGGGGTAGATCGATGATGATCCTTTAGTGGATTGGATTGTCATTAGTGGATAGGACTTTATGTGGCCTTGATCCATGGGTGGCCAAGATCCAACTCCTCCTCTTGGTCCCTATTGTAGCCTATTAACACCTCATGAAGCTTAGATCCAATGGATAGAAACAAAACTCTAGATCCAAAGGTAGAGATTAAATCTCTAAGATCCGACGGTTGAGATTAAATCTCTAGATCCGACGGTTGAGATTAAATCCCTAGAACTAATGGTGGAGATTAAACCAAGGCTTATCCCTAAATCTATAAAAGGGTGGACTAGGGGTGGGCGCCAAGATAATGGAGAGGAAAATGGGATAGTGTTTGGGCGGCAAGAGCAAAGGAGGTTAGGGTTTTGGGTGGCCACAATTAAGGAATGTTTTTTTTCTTCTTCTTCCTTTTGTGGCCGAAACCCTTCCTCCTTCTTCCCTCCTTGGTTTGTCCAGCTCCCAAGCTTCTCCCCTTGATCTATGGCTTATGAAAGATGAGTTTAGGTTTGCTTCCTATGGGCGGCAACCAATCCTAGTTGGGATAGGAATAGGAGTGGGGCTAGGGTTAGGGTTTGGGTGTTGGTGTTGGGCGGCAACAAGGGGAGGAAGCTTCTCCTTCCTCTTCCTAAGGTTGGCCGACCCCTCTTCCTTCTTCCCTCTACCTTATCCAAAGCTCAATCAATTCTTCTCCTCTTCATCCTTGGCCGGAAATTAGGAGAGCTTAGTTTAGGGTTTGGGCGGCAAAAAGGAGAAGCAGTGTTTTCCTTTCTCTTCTCCAAGTGTTGGCGGGCGCCCATGCCCTTGTTGTTTCTCCTTTGGTTGGTTTCCATACTCCATGTTCTCTTCCTTGGCTGGCGGCAACATCAAGTTTATTGACTTGGTGGCCGGTTCTAGATAGGAAGATGAGTTTTGTTTAAGGATCTTCCTTTGTTCGGTGTGAACAAGGAAAGGAAGATTGGTGATCTATCAGGCTTCAACTTTTGGTAGATCGTTGCCCACACGACGTCCGAAAGGAGGAAGGACATACAATAGAAGATCAAGAGGTATAACAAGAGGTATAATCTTGTTTATTTTGATTAGTGTTCTTTTGTGTAATGTTTATAATTGCTTTTCAATTATATGCATGTTTTGTGTGGATGGTTACTTGCTTGTATTTGTTTTTCAACTATGAGCATGATATAAATCTTTCTATGGCTAAACAATACTTGGATCCCGAGCATAAACACAAAAATCGGCGATCCAGACATCGTCTATTCCGCGGCTACTCATAGAATAGAGGATGGTCGCTTGAACAATGAATTTGTTCAAGTGACCTCTCTAATCGAATATCACGACGATGACTTGGTTGTTTGGGCAATCCTTTTTGTCTAGGATTAAATTTTTTAATCCGAGGACATCGAAGGGATCGCCATGAACAAACGACCAAGGTGAAGTGGGAAGTAAAGTTTCCCTCACGGACTCGATAAGTAAAATCCTTCAATTGGTATCAGAGCTTCCGGGGCAAAACCCCTACAATTGGTATCAGAGCCAAGGTTTCTGATTTTGTGTGTTTAGGATTCGGTTAATTTTTATGCACTTTTTCAAATATGATATGTGCCGGATAATAGTAGGATATGCGTAGTTTAACTTTTTAGTTGCAGGCATAAGATCCGACTATAATGGCCATATGTGTGTATGTGATTGTATGTGTGTAAATATTTATTTTGTTGAATCCTCGGGGTTAACGAGGCTAGTATTTAGTTTTTGTAAATTAAATATGCCATTGTTTAGCCACTTTTTATTTTATTTTACTTTCGATCTAGATTTCATGTAGACTCCCTCGTGGAGTATAGGATCGATGGATGTAAATTAAAATAGGTTTTAGTCTCGGCTCGAATCTCCGGATGGCTCGTACATGACATAGGAGGAGCGGACAAGATGATGATGCGACGGGAGACATATTGAAGAAAAAAGTCATAATAGTTGGAAAATAATTTATTTTTCATATTTATTGCTTTTTGTTTGATATGCATGTCGTAGGCTAGGAAAATTCCTCATTTTCAAATTACTAAGTGGGAGAGGGAATTTTTTTTAATTCCCACGGCCTCCATTACGATTTGACAAGTGATGCAAACAAACTTGTGCGTTGGATCTGAGTGCCTTCCTCCCTATTAGATGAGTTTGTTTACGGATCACAAGGTCAAATATGGTTATAGGGAATTATCAAAGAGCGTGTGTACTTCCCCATCGGAAGGCACATAACCCGAGATAATTACCTTGGTACCGAGTAATGGTGAACACTTAGATACAAATATAAGTATCCTCCCCATCGGAGTCTCTGCTTTTATTTGTAGGGCCGAAGAGAAAACAACTATTAATTTTACTTGTCAAAAAGTTAGGTTAACAAGATAATAAAATTAATGGGTAAAACCTCCTCTTGCAAATGTAGAATTCGTATACGTCCACACTATCGTGACATACGATATTCTCGGTGTTTTGAGGTGTTGGTTGATTTTAAAATTTTATTGTTTGAGGAATCAATAATTTTTTGAAATTTACAATAATGATCTATGTGATTCATTGGATTTTCAAAATTGACTTTCAGTCCACTTGCTTTGATACTAAAGGAAAATAAACTTACTGTACATAATTATGATGATTGGAAAAGATTCTAGATATTGTCTTATCTGCTAAGGAGTACAAGTATGCACTCTTCGAAGAGTGTCCTCAAGCCATGGTTGCTCAAAAAGGTTTCTACTTCTAAGCCGAAAGGCAAGAAGAAGGAGAAACAAGGTGGAGCAAAGGTGGTGGGAGGATCTCAGGGAGGAGTGAAGAAGCCGAAAGGCAAGTACTTCACTTACAAGCAGGATGGACATTGGAAGAAGGACTGTCCCAATCCGAAATAGAACAAAGATATATCCTTTAGACTAGTCGTTGAAACATGATTAGCGCTGTTATCTATCGGTACATGGTGTGTAGATACGGGAGCCACTAATCATGTCTGCAATACTTTGCAGTGGTTCCAGGAAACCCAACGACTAGCTAAAGGGGAGATTACCATTTACTTAGGCAATGCCATGAAGTTGGCGGCTATTGCAGTGGGAGAAGTTTTATTTATCTCTTGAAAAAAAATAAAACTTAGGTTCTGAAAAATTCCCTTTATGTACCTTTATTTAGAAAGAACTTAGTTTCAGTTTCTAAATTGTTTATGGATGGATATTCTATTTCTTTTAATGACACAGCTATTATAAAAGGAATAGGGAGAATATCTGTTCAAGTACATTGATAGGAAATTTGTATACACTTGAACCAAAACCTCCCACGATGCAAATTGAAGTTTATAACTCATCTTCTAATTTAAATAAGAGAAAAGAACCTTCGAAGATGAACCAAACATATCTTTGGCATCTTAGGCTTAGTCATATTAACCTAAGAAGAATTCAAAGGTTGATAGCTTATGGACCTCTGGGTTCATTAGTGGTGGAAGATTTCCCAACCTACGAATCTTGCATGGAGGATAAAATGACCAAGAGGCCTTTTAAGGCCAAGGGGTATAGAGCCAAAGATGTGTTAGAAATGGTTCATTCTGATTTGTATGGTCCTATGACTATCCAGGCAAGAGGTGGTCTAGAATATTTCGTCTCTTTCATAGACGATTATTCAAGATATGGATGACACTACAATCTGATCATGGTGGTGAGTACCTCTTGGGAGAGTTTAGGAACTACTTATTAGAGGATGGGAATCAATCCCAATTGACTGCACTTGGCACACCTCAGCAGAATGGTGTAGTAGAGCGAAGGAATAGGACTCTTATAGAGATGGTTAGATTGATGATGAGTTATTCTGACTTGCCAGATTCGTTTTGGGGATATGCTCTAGATACGACGATGTACATTCTGAACTTGGTTCCATCTAAATCAGTGCCTTCTACTCCCACAGAATTGTGGACTGAGCGAAAGCCTAGTCTAAGACATATTCGGATATGGGGGAGTTCAGCACATGTGCTGAAGGCAGATGCTGGTAAGTTGGAACCTCGTACAGAAGTACGCTTGTTCATTGCCTATCCTAGAGGAATGAAAGGTGGTTTGTTTTATAGTCCTAGAGATCAGAGGGTGATCATTACCACGAATGCCAGATTTCTAGAGGAAGACTATGTGATGAGCCACAAGCCCAAGAGTAAAATTGTTATGGAGGAGTTAAAAGGGGAAGTCACTTCTTTAGTACCACCGGTACAAGAGGATATACCACATGTCACTGCACCGCATGTCACAGAGGATACACACGTGATACCTCATCGTAGTGGGAGGGTTGTGAGACAGCCTGATAGATTCATGTTCTTGGGTGAATCTTCTAATTTGGTCCCTGGCGAACATGAACCTGACCCCTGGATATACGACGAGGCAATCGAAGATAAATATACAGTATCTTAGCAAAGAGCATCTTGTATGTAAGCTTAATCGGTCCATTTATGGATTGAAGCAAGCTTCGAGGTCTTGGAACATCCACTTTGATGAGGTAATAAAGTCTTATGGATTTATTCAAAGTCCGGATGAGTCTTGTGTATACAAGAGATGTGATGGAAACGTAGTGATATTTCTTATACTATACGGAGATAACATTTTGGTGATTGAAAACAATATCAAGGTGTTATCGGACGTAAGGGTATAGTTGTCCAAACAGTTTGATATGAAGGATTTGGGAGAGGTGGCACATATCCTTGGGATCGAGGTTATAAGGGATCGCAGAAAAATGATGTTGTGCTTATCCCAAGCTTTATACATAGACATGATTATGGATCATTTTAGCATGCAGAACTCCAAGAATGGTTTTCTACTTTTCAGGCATGGAGTTCCTTTATCTAAGGAGATGTATCCTAGATCATCTGAGGAGATAGAGGAGATGAAGGCGGTTCCTTATGCTTTGACAGTAGGAAGCCTCATGTATGCTATGTGATACCGGATATACGCTGCCGTGGGCATGGTCGAACCAGTTACGTATTACTAAACATGAGGCTATGATAAAGCATATATTGAAATGCACGAGAAGGACTAGGGATTATATCTTTGGTTTCAAGGCGGATCAATTAGTCCACTGTGGTTACAGTTGATTTCCAATCGGATAGGGACAAGTAAGTCTACCTCGGGGTTTGTGTTTACTTTTGGAGGTGGAGCCATAGTATGGAGGAGTGTCAAGAAATGCATGGCGGACTCTACCATGGAAGGTGAGTATGTAGCGACCTACGGCGACCAAGGAAGTTGTATGGCTCGGGAACTTCTTGATGGACTTGGATGTGATTCTGGTTTGCCCCGAACTATCACAATTTATTGTGATAACGATGGTGCGATTGCAAACTCGAAGGAACCACGAGCCCATAAGCGATAAACACATAGAGCGTAGTACCACGATCGAGAGATCGTAAAGCGAGAGAAGTAGTTGTCGCCAAGATTGCATCGGAGGATAACTGGCGGATCCATTCACTAAGGCCCTTCAGTAGCGTGATAGGCATGTGGAGGACATGGGGATCGGATGTATGGCGATGTGATGACGCATAGTCTTTTAGTATAAGTGGGAGATTGTTGGAATGTATCTTGAAAGCCTAGCTCTTTTGTATGAACATTTTATTTTGAAATAAGAATCACATGATCATTGTTTGCACTTTATATTTATTATATGTGTGCATATTGTCTAATATTTTACATTGTAGATAACATGGTGCTTGGTGTGGCACAGAAGATCATGTTATCAGTCCCTTGTAGAATATAAGTAGAGGCTCACAACCAAGATGGTTTTGGACAAACCATTGGCATGGTTGTAGTGTAGCTTAGTATTGTTTTGTCTTGAACATAGAGTTACACTAGTACACTTAGGTGTATTGAGCGGGACCGACATAGAGGTGATTGATTTATTCGACTACATAATTGAATCGGACCTCGGATATTATATTATACATGCTCTTAATCCCATATAATAGCGGCACATGTACTTAGTATTTATTTCTTTGATTTACAAAGGTGAGATTTATATGGATTAAATCAATATGCCAGTAAGTTGGGAAATGATATTATTTACATGGTGTGTTGATTATAGGAGAAAGCAGTGTCCTATATATTAGGTTGATGATGTCCTTGAGGAGCTCATAAGGTTCATCATGTAAACCTGGTTGACTTAGTCAACATGATGATAAGGTTGAGTGGTACTACTAGGAGTTAGATGTTAATTGATTGATGGTGATAAATTAATTGAGACATTCGATATCTTAAACAGGAGATGGATGTACAAATAATGTATGGAGCCGTATTAATTTATGGGGTTGGTGAGGTAATTCAATGATGATCCTCTAGTGGAATGGAACATCATTGATGGATCAGTTGTGTGGTTCCGATCCATCGGGTGGCCAGATCCAACTCCTCCTCATGGTCCCTATCGTAGCCTAATATAAAACCTCATGAAGCCTAGATCCAATGATGGAAAATAAAACTAGATCAATGATGGAAAACAAAACTCTAGATCAAGCGGTGGAGATTAAATCTCTAGATCAAACGGTTGAGATTAAATCTCTAGATCCAGGGATGAGATTAAATCCTAGAAGCGGTGGATTAAATCTCTAGATCCGATGTTGAGATTAAATCTCTAGATCCGCGGTTGAGATTAAATCCTAGAAGCAGTTGAGATTAAATCTAGATCAGATGGTTGAGATTAAATCTCTAGATCAAACGGTTGAGATTAAATCCTAGAACCACGGTGGAGATTAAAACAAGGCTTAAGCCTAACTCTATAAAAGGGGCTTAAGGTGGCAAGCATATGGTTTTGGAGATTAGGGTTTTGCCTATCATTGGCTTGGCGCAAGAAACCTAGGAAGGTTAGGGTTTGGTTGGCGGCTAGGGTTTTGTGGTGGCGCAACAATAGGAGAGGTTCTTCTTCTTCCTAAGGTGTTGGGCACCTATCTCTCTTCCCTCTACCTTGGTGGTGCTCAACCTATTCCTCTTCTCCTCTTCTTTTCCTCTTGGCGTGGCACTAGGAGCTAGGGATTGTTCCTTGTTTGGTTCCTTGGTTGGCCATCTTGTTCTCTCTTTTCTTGGGGCGGCATCAGCTTTGTAATTGGTGGTTGGCTCACAAGAAGGAAGGAGAGTTCTTCTTTCTTTTGATTGAAGTAGTTCTAGGAAGCTTCAACTTGTGGAGGATCGTCGCCCACACGATGTGTACAAGGAGGTTAGGACATACGATATAAGATCGAGAGGTATAAAAGTTTTACAAGTTTTATTATTGATCTTTGCATGTTCTTATTAATATGCATGTAAGAGTTGAATATACATGTCTACATCAATATCTATTTGAATAATAATAGACCACGAAGATAAAAACAAAAGCGGTGATCCATCAGTCGTCTCTTCTGCGGCTAACCGACTAGAAGAGTTTGTTGCTTGAACAACTAGTTTGTTCAAGCGATCTCAAATCGTTACGACGATGACGAATTGGTTGAGCTTAGGAAACTCATCCCATCGGATTAGTTTTCATTAGTGAAAATTTTAATCAGGGACATGGGGCGATGAGCCTGAGCATGCCATCTACATGCTTTAGATATTGTTGGTTAAAGATGGGTTTTAGTTATCTAGATGAAAAATAGTATTGAACTTAATCATATCCTAGCATCTCATGTAACTAGGGTGTATAAATACACAACATGTCAATTGGATGTGAGATGTGGATTTTTGGTTCATTAATCTAGGTTTCATGCATTTTCTAAGGCAACACTACTTAATTTTATAAATGGACTAAGTCATGAATTTAAATCAATTTAATCAATTAAATGCATGAAATGATCTTGGATAATAATAGCAAAAAATAAATTCATGGCGATGATCATGATGTCATGGCATATGATATAAAACTAAAGCACATGACATTTAAATCCTTAATCCAAAACATGATCATTTATTTTAAATGATTAAAATAAACATGATGTCATGTCATACTTATTATAAATCAAGCATGACAAAAATGAGTATGAGTATATAATATAAATTTTAATATTATGTCATTTGATATGATTAAGTATATTTTCCATATTACTACTAATCTCCTAGTGTATGAAAACAAAATGAATCCTCTAAACCTAAATTGTGTCAATTTGATCATTTATCAAACTATCTATATTGGCAAATTCAGGATTGTCAAATGTATTTAAGGTAACCATAACCTTAAAATGACCTAAAATGTTTATCATGGTTAGTTAACTCAATCATCAAGTTGGCACATAAACCACCTATAGATCATAGCTCTTAGGAACAAAATATATTTGACTCCTATTAATTAGGTATTCCTTGATAATCCTAGATACCTTCAAGACCCTCCTAGGCGGCTTGGTCATTGTGGTCTTACCTAGGTTGACTCTAGAGGACTTTGAGTTCTTAGTGGACAAGTTTCTTGAAATAATAGGACTTATGGTTCTCGATACTTCAGTAACTTGGTCTTCTAACTAGTTTGTGTTATGAATAACATTGATAGCATCACCTTACAGATTTGGAAAAACCTTCCTTGTTTACTTTTGACTCTTAGGTTGTGTAAGAGATTTTAACGGCTTGACCATTAGACGAAATTGATCATGCAAGGATTTTAACTTCAAGTCTTGATCAAGACTTGATTTTTCTAAACAATTTTTGAATTTTGATCTGTCAGGGCATGGTTCTTTCTACATATCCTAGATCCATTTAAGGTTGAGACCTAGAGCTCTTAGTACCTTTCTAATGGTCTCCTAGGTATTTGAGAATTGTTTGATGATCCCTTGGAAAATATTTCTAGACATTAGTCTCAAATTTCTATTCTTTAAAGTTGATTTTTGGCCTAAACAATATTCATTTATTTCTAGCATATCTAGATAGAAGTGAATTGAAATTCTCATGCTTTAACATTTAAATTAAGCATTATTTAGATATACCTTAGTTTAGACTATGTGATCTTTTGATTCTTTTCATTAGATGACTCATACCGGTAGTGGTGGAAGCAAGTATTTGTTCCTTGATTTTCGGTGGGAACACCTTGATGTCAGTTGGACTCTTCTTGATTCTTTTAGGACCTTATCTTGTAATTATCCTTGTACATAGGATATAATATGAATTTTATTATTAAGATATGCTTGAGTTACTATATTGATCTGATTTTGAGCTTCTTATCTTTGATGTACTTCTTCTTGATGCATTACTCTTCTATAGATCCTTATGTTGGATCTTTGTAATGGCTAGAGGGTGATTAGCCTTTCTTTGTTTCTACAAAAGTTAGCGGAAGCAATACAAATACAAATAAGAAACAATAGAAACAATCTAACACCCGATGTAATGGTTGGAGATGACATCCTACTCCACGCAATCTTAGGTGGATTAGTCTAGCCAAGCTTCACTATATCTCCTTTGGATGAACCAAGGTGGAGAAACCTTTCTTACAATGCTCTCCTCTTCTTTACAATGATGGAAGATTAAAACTAGAGAAGGAGGTTTAGAATCACTAAACACTTGGAAAGCTTGGTGAGCACGAGGTGTAGTTAGGAATAGCACTAGCTTCATAAGCTCCCCAGGCCCCTTCTTATAGAAGAACATTTTCGTTGGCTTGATCGGTCGGTGATGCTCACCATCGATTGCTGCAAAACCAGCGGATCGCTCGCGGAATCGTAGCCACAATTTCCAGCGGTGATCGGTCGATCCCTCCATCGATCATGATGGGTGATCGATCGTGATATACGCGTCGAGTGTGCAACATTTTGCTCGTATTGCATTAATCGATCATTGCCACTTGGCGATCGGTGATCACATCGATCGTCATCAAATCAGCGGTCGGTGATGGTCGATTCACTGACTCGGTCGAAACACGACTGATCAGATACATCGTCGTGTTGTGCTCATCAAGTATGAGTAATTCACATGATTTTACACCCTAGACCTAGACTCAACCTTCTAGCTCCTCATTAAGCCTTGCGCCTCAGGATCCCTGAGTCGACTTGTTCATCCTTTGCGCTTTGCTTCCAAGAGCTTCCTTGGTTTATCATGTCTTGGGTTGCCAAATCTTGGACTTTCTTTGCCAAGACTAAGCTTGGACTTATCTCAAGACTTTACTTTGGACTTCCTTTGCCAAGGTTCACTTGGACTTTCTGAGACTACAAGCTTGGTCTTACGCGCCAAGTTATCCTTGGACTTCCTTGCCAAGATCATGCTTGGTCTTCCTTTGCCAAGATCACTTGGACTTTCCTTGCCAAGATCATACTTGGACTTCTCTTTGCAAGTCTTTATCCTATCACTTAAACATATTCATGATTAGATCACAAAGCATTGCCTTAGATGATTATCCAAACATCAAAACATATAAATGCTTGGGCATTGTTGCACCAACAATCTCCCCCTTTTTGATGTTTGGCAATCATTTAAGTTAGGTCTTTAAGATACACATAATCATATTTCAATGTGATTCTAACTTAACATTCCTTCTCCCCTTTGACATACATCAAAGAAGGTCTTAAATGAAAGAATTAAAGGTGTTGGATCTTGGACTAAGGTATAAGATTGAAATTAAGCTCCTTAATCCAAGATATGCTTCATGATGTGTAAATAATATTTGAATAAAATTCAAAAATTAAGTCCTAACTTTGCAATGATGATTTGGGATGAAAAGATATATTTATGAAACTCCCTAAAACCTTTGCATAGCATCCTAAAATTGTTTTACTCAATATTATCATGCTATAGTTTTAGGACATCAAAGATACACTAAATATCAGAAAATGGAGCTATTATCAGAAAATGATTATCGATCATAGTTTACGACTCATTTCACGAAATCAAATTTGACCTTTTATAACTTGAAATCGTTAGAAATTCTAAAAGACTCGAAAAATCACGAAATTTTGTGTACACATTTCTGAGATCATACTTTATTAAGGAAAAATAATTTGAAAAATATATGTTTTCCAGATTTCAAGATTGATACAAATTTGGAAACTAACAAAGTTCTAAAGAATTGCTTTGTATCACTTTTATCTTCCACTTACTATTTTCAAAATATGATGAACATAGTTTAAAATATATATGATTTGGAATTTCCAACCATGTTCTTAGAGCTATGTATCATTACTTGAATACAAGCCTTCCCAATGATTAGTCCATAAGGTATTCATGTCTCTAGGTGTGTCATTGGCTCATAGTAATGCATCATAACAAGCATGATGAGCCAAGTACACCTTCCTATCATCTCACATGTTCTAAGTGTCTCAATACAAAATCAAGGTTTCTTAAGGCTTTTTGTGAGATGCATCAAGGTATAAGCTAACATATGAATATGGGATCATGCAAACCTAGAATTTTACTCTCAAGCACATACCAGCTCTCCTTAATGATGAAAATTCGGTTTGGGAAGAGCTTTGGTGAAGATATCGGCAAGGTTGGACTTAGATTCTACATAATTAAGTTCAATGTCCCCTCTTGCCATGATCTCTTATGAAGTGATGTTTCACTTCAATGTGTAGTCCTAGAGTGATGTGCGATTTTTGGTCAAGTTGATGGTACTCATTGTCACAATAAACTTTAATGTTAGAGTAGTGTAGCTCATAGTCCTCAAGAGTATGTCTCATCCAGTAATTGAGCTACACAACCACCCAGCCACATATTCCGGTGGTTGATAAAGCAACACAATGTTGCCACTACTCCAACTAACTAGGAGGACCCAAGAAATTGGCATCCACCACTAGTACTTTTCTATCAATTTGCAGCATGTAATCGTATATAACAACTCAAAAGACCTAGTCCTAGGATACCAAGTCCTACATTTAGGGTGCCTTTAATATATCTTAAAATTCTCTTTGACTACTAAATGTGATTCTTTGGGACAAGATTGGTATCTTGCACACATACCTACATAAATAAGATATCGGTCTACTAGCGGTTAGGTATAGTAGGCTACCAATCATACTCCTATAAAGTTTAAGATCAATTGATTTACCTTCAATCACTATCTATTCTAGTGCTAGTGGCCATAGGGTGTTACAATTTTGGCATTTTCCAAACCAAATTTCTTGATCATTTCATTTGCATATTTGATAAATATGAATACCTTCATTGGTTTGTTTGACTTGCCTACTAGGAAAAGTTAAGCTCTCCAACTAAACTCATTTCAAATTCATTTTCCATGTTTTTTATAAAGTCTTGAAGAAGATCATCATTTGTTGACCCAAAAATAATGTCATCAACATATATTTGGGCTATAGATATCCTTTAATGTTGACTTTATAAACAAGGTTTGATCTACTTGGCCTCTTCTAAAATCCTTAGAAATTAAGAAAGATGACAATCTTTCATACCATGCCGGAGCTTGTTTTAATATAATGCTTTCCTAAGCTTATATATGTGGTTTGGATAATCTATGTTCTCAAACAGTGGTTGCTCTACATATATCCTCCTTAATATAACCATTTAAGAATGCGATTTAACATCCATTTGGTAAAGTTTAAATCCATATAGGAAGCATACCCTAAGAGAATTCTAATAGATTCTAACCTAGCAAGGGGCATAAGTCTCATCATAGTCAAGCCCCTCAGCTTGATTGAATCCCTAGCAACCAACCTAGCCTTATTTCTAGTGATATTTCCTTGGTCATCTAGCTTATTCCTAAAGACCCATCTTGTAGTAATTATGGTGCTATCATTGGGTCTACTAACTCCCATACTTGACTCCTCTCAAATTAGCCAATTCATCTTGCATTGCAAAATCAATCCGGATCATGTAATGCATCATTGATCGATTGGGCTCAATTTGTGAAATAAGAGACTTGACTAGTAGGAGTCTATGAAATGACCTAGTTCTTACTCCTTGAGATAGATCTCCTACTACTTGGTCAAGTGGATGATCTTGATGAATTCTTAGGTTCTAGAAGGGGTTTCAAATTGATCATTGTTATCTTCACCCTTCTTTCATCATCGAATCTCCTCTTCCTCCCCCTTGATCATTACCCTTATGGTCAAATTTTGAAGTTTGGGTAATGTCTTGATTATTGTCATTAATATCCTTATCAATGGAGGACTTTCTAGGTAGGTACTAGTGGTTTCATCAAATTGAACATTGAGACTCCTCAATCCCTTGGGTTCTCTTATTGTAGACTCTATCCTCTACTTGTGGAGTATCAACTAGGATTCCCTCATCCGCTTTGGATTCAAATTTTCCTAAGTTATCTTTGGTGTTTAAAATATAAACTTTACATCCAAAGACTTTGAAATAATGAATTGTGAATAGTCCCATTCCATAATTCAAATGGTGTCTTTCCTAAAAACCTATGGATTTGAACCCTATTTTGGATATAGCAAGCGGTATTAACCTTCCTAAGTAGCTAGGTAGAGAATATGCATTAAGCATAGTCCTAGCGCTCTTGTAGACATTTCTCCTTTCCACCACCCCATTTTGTTGGGTGTTCTAGGACAAGAGAACTCATGCTTGTACCCTTGTCTAAAAAATGAAAATTTGAGTTCTCAAATTCACCACCATGATCACTACGGATCCGGTTGATTTTGAGACTCTTTTCATTTTCAACCCTTTTACTAAATCCTATGATTATTTCTAAGGTATCATCCTTATGTTTCATAAATAGACCCAAGTATACCTAGAAAATCATCTACTAACAAACAATATTTGTTACCATTTAAAGGAGTACTATGGCAATCAAATAATCAGATGCAATAATTCTAATGGTAAGAGTATAGTTAGGTTTTACCTTTGTGTGATGCTCTGTTTGTTTTCCTTCTTGGCATGCATCACACATTTTGTTCTTGACATACACATAGTTGCATGACCAATTCCATCTTGCTACCTTGGCTATATTTTCATGGATGTGATCTTGCCAGCCAACTTTCTTCTTTGCAACAGATGTAGAATGTTAAAGATATTAATGAATTTTGTATGGTTGATTTAATTAGCCCCTTGGAGAGAGTCCAACCAAGCTAACGATTGACCTCATCTTACCATATTATTAAACTATTCCATGGTTTGAACATATTGAGTTTAATACTTGGAAAGTCAACAACCCAAAAAGCAAATTTCTGGTTTATATTAATGGAAGGTGTAGGCTTTAATATTGATTAAGGGTTTTTATGTCTCATCCTTTTTGCATGCAAATAACTATTATCTACATGGCATGTCATACATGGCATACATCTACATGTCACGACACGCATGACATAATGTTATGCATCTAATGCAATTACATGACATACAATTATGTCATGTATATAATTTTCTTATATGTCATAACTATTTATGGAAATAAAATATGTTTAAGATTTGATTCTCCAAATCAAATCATAATTAAATTAGGAAACAAATTTCCAAATCTAATCACATATTTTATTCATGGAATTATTTTATTAAGGAAAATCTATTTAGGAAACCAATTTCCTAAATCATTAAAACTACTTATGGAAATAAAATATTTTAAGATTTGATTTCCCAAATCAAATCATGATTAAATTAGGAAACAAATTTCCAGAATCTAATCAAATATTTTATTTATGGAAAATATAAATTTCCATAAATACTTCCAACTTTCCAAAAGTGGAAGATTTCCATAAATACTTCTAGACTTTCCAAAATTGAAAAATTTCCATAAATATTTCTAAATTTCCAAAATTTAGAAAATTTCCAGAAATACATTATGACTATTAAAACATTTTGATTATGTGAAACACAACCTGGGCTCTGATACCTTTGTTGGGTTTTAGCACATGGCGTGTGTGTGTTCGATCATGTTTCGTAAACATGAGCACAGCGGAAGCAATTAAAAATAATAAATCTATATTTATTACAACACACGCATGCATATTACAACAAGTGTAGACATAACCGTAAATTAAAATTTGCAATAAAAGAAATTTATCTACGTTATACCTTTACGTATGGCGTGTAGCGGGAAACGGCATCAAGCGGGCGATCCTCGTAGAATCGTCTCTATCCGTATCACGCCGAGCTCCTCGGGATGACTTAAGCTAAACGAGCTTCGTCTTCGTGCGGGTTACTAGCCTCGTGTTGAAGGCGGCGTGATCGAGAGATGATCACGATCGAATCAAATTCGGATCCTAAAAGCGAGTTCTCAAAACTCGCTTCTCCGGAGAGGTATTCGTCAACCGTTTGGCGAATCGCCGTCCTCCACCTCAGAGGATTACGGAGATCAAATCCCGGTAAGTTAGTTGCTGCTGTCGGGCACTAACCGTCGTCCAAGCGGCGCTCCGACAACAAAGAAACAAGCTGTCAGAAAAACTGGACAGCTTTGAGTGGAAGGAATAGAGGCGCCGCTAAGGAAAGATGGAAGCTCACCTTATCACGAACCCAAAGGAGATCACCGGAGGGTGGCGGAGGTTCTCGGCTGAAGCTTGGATGCGGCGCAAAGACTTGGGCGCGGCACACAAAGCTGGGCGGCACTTTAGGGTTAGGCGCCGAAAACTCCAAGGTAGAGAACTAATTCTCTTAATGGTTAATGGATCATATCCATAAAGCCCGTTAACCCGCTCCATTAAGATAAGTTAAAATAAACCAAACCATGATGGTTTATTTTAAGTTAAAACGAACCGAACCAACTGTTGGTTCATTCGTTTAAAATAAACCAAACCCTTTGGTTTATTCTCCTCCATTGGATTAGAACCAAACCATTTTGGTTCATCCATTATGTCTTCATAAGACACGGCCCATCCACGCTTCCATTGCGACTGAAACGATTTCATGCTCGCTTTTATGTTTGGTCCAACCAAACCTAGTTTCTCTCGGTCTGAGAATCCCATTCTCAAGCTCGTTTTAAATCCTTTGGATTACACTCGTTGTGCGTGTGACCAAATAGGTTCTCGGTTTATGTTGGCCGTCTATAATTAACCATTAATTATAGAACGATCATGAGTGACACCTAGTAGTACATCATGATCCCCAATTAACCAAAAAGATCAACGGTTGATCCAGAACTATTTCTGAAACCCTTCAGTAGCTCGAATGAATCGTGCCCCATTCCCTTCACTCATCTTATACCCACTTGGTTCAGGACATGGTCTATTGTGTCACCCTCACTAGGTCGACTCACGCCACACCTAGCCCAAGTATCATTTCCTCGTCCTACGGATTCTAGTTACTCCACATGTATCGAAGAGTACCTTACTCTAAACATGTAATTCTTTGGCCAAAGACTTTAGTAACAATCCGACGAGAGGCCATGGGTATACATCTCCTCGCAAGGAGTGGTGAATCCTTTATAGGCTATTCAAACACCTTCGATCACTTCGACTTATACCCAATCATCTCGGGTCCACATCTCCTTAGAGATGTTTGCTTAAGATGTCAAAGCATAAGTCTCCATGATCAAGATGACTTGAATACCGCAAGTCAAAGGAACATCGCACTTAAGCTACAGTAAGAACTTCATTGACATATCTATATATGCAGAGAACCATATGAAGTCTTACGGCTGGTCACTCCAATGAACTAGTTACCATAACTAGCATCCACGATCAACTCCGGACATCACTATGTCTCCAGCCAGTGAGAATCAGCTGCTTGGATACACCAAGGAGTATACCTCGTGCTAGTCTCGACAGAATTGATGGTGTCCAAATCCATCAATCATCGACTAGGGATAATTCTGATACATCACAATTACACATGTAGAGTTACTCACTAGTTGTGATCCAATCACAAATTCTCTCATGCTGTGAATCGTATCGTGGACATTCAGTAAATGAGTTTAAGATCCAATCAAATACATTAAACATGTATACTCAAATAGTGAATCTTCATTTATCATATAAATGGTTCATACATAAGGCGATTGCCTTAGGACATCTCTCATATATTACTAACAGGTGGCTGGTTCTAGATAGGAAGATGAGTTTTGTTTAAGGATCTTCCTTTGTTCGGTGTGAACAAGGAAAGGAAGATTGATGATCTAGGAGGCTTTAACTTTTGGTAGATCGTCGCCCACACGACGTCCGAAAGGAGGAAGGATATACAATAGAAGATCAAGAGGTATTACAAGAGGTATAATCTTGTTTATTTTGATTAGTGTTCTTTTGTGTTATGTTTATAATTGCTTTTCAATTATATGCATGTTTTTTGTGGATGGTAACTTGCTTGTATTTGTTTTTCAACTATGAGCATGATATAAATCTTTCTATGGCTAAACAATACTTGGATCCCGAGCATAAACACAAAAATCGGCGATCCGAACATCGTCTATTCTATGGCTACTCATAGAATAGAGGATGGTCGCTTGAACAACGAGTTTGTTCAAGTGACCTCTCTAAATGAATAACAAGACGATGACTTGGTTGTTTTGGCAATCCTTTTTGTCTAGGATTAAATTTTTTAATCCGGGGACATCGAAGGGATCGCCATGAACAAAAGACCAAGGTGAAGTGGGAAGCGAAGTTTCCCCTCATGGACTCGATAAGTAAAACCCTTCAATTGGTATCAGAGCTTCTGGGGCAAAACCCCAATAGTGGGAAGTCTTGAGGACTTGGTAAGTTCACAAGGCTCGGGATCCTTTAGTCGGTGATGGATGGCATTGCGAAGCTGTGCGCTTGGTGCATCCGAGGAACCATCGGACGGGGAGAGAATGGAGTGAGGCCAAAGGGAAGCATACTTCGAGGGCATAAGATGTGAAGGATGGCGTTGTGAAGTCGTGCACTTGGCGCATCCGAGGGACGTAGGCCGAGGGAAGAGAGCTTCGGTGGAGAACTCCAAGAGGGATGAGGTGGACTTGGCCAAGTGGCTAAGACTGAGTGTCGGATGCTCAAACAACCTTGTGTTTGAGGTTTTACCTGACATCAGTGGGCTGGCATAGGTGTCAGTCGACTTCTCCAAGTCGACTAGGGTTCGACTAGTGTTAGACTGCGAGTTTTGTGCTTGGCAGTCGACGACCATGGACCGGCAGTCGACTAATGTCGACAGCAGTCGACTAATGTCGACAGCAGTCGACTTCTAGAGGATAACAGTCGACTGATGGGAATGTCACAAGCACAGAATGCTCCGTAGCCGACTGGGCAGTCGACTACTAGGTCACCAGTCGACTCATAGACATGATCAGTCGACTGGTACGTGATCCGTTGGAACTTATCCAATATGGATCTGGCCGTTGTGAGACAATGGCTAAAGGGGCAGTCGACTGAGGCCTTTTTGTAGTCGACTGCTGGGCATGAAATTAGCTTGATGCAGGTTATAAATGGAGCTCAAGATGGAGGATTTCGCCAAGACTTTAAGGAAGCTATTGGAGGGGAATTGCTGCTGCATTCCAGTCCTTCAAGAGCCATCCAAAGCAAGCAACAAGAAAGGGTTCAAAGCAAAGAGTTGTAAAGCATTCTTTACTTGTATTTCTTATTGTCTTTGTATTTCTTGTAGTATTACTGTTGTAATAGCTTGTGAGAGGTTTCTCCACCTCCGACGTGTAGTCGAGAAGGAGTTTAGTTAGTGCCATGCACATAACTAGAGCTCAGTGAGGTCGCCCGTGGAGTAGGAAACATTCGGTTCCAAACCACGTATATCGTGTGTGTTTGCATATGCTTGTATTGTTGTTAGTATTATTATTGTTTCTATTGTTTCTGCTACGCTAACGATAAATTGTAGACGAGCACGCAACGAGAATGATCGTATTCCACCGTATGACGATTAAGGGCTATTCACCCCCTCTAGCCGGCAAACCGATCGACCCTACAATTAACTGTACATAACGTAATGTACTGACATACTTGAATGGTTTGCAATGACACAACCTACACAATTTGAAAGATATACAACAATATAGCTCGTACAACAAAATAGAGTAAGACAACCTCTGTATTTAATACACAGTCTTGCGAGCATACTATAACAAACACAACAACATACCTGATCCAACCTACTCAACATCAAGGTACTGGTCGAATACATACAACCGTCCGGTCCAAGTCATACACTGGTATCTCACACACAATACTATAGATCATGCAAATAACATGCAAGATGATGTACAATCAAATGCAGCAAACATAGCACAAACAAATGCAACAACACAACAAGCGTATATATATAGAATGTATCTATATATACTACTCACACTCACTCATATATATACATAAGTATCTGTATATGTATATATATGCAAATGCCCTCACACATGACAATGCAAATGCATGGTCATGCCTATGCAACCCACTCGCTACCACGACCCGAGTGTGGCCTAGGTGGCATGACATGATAATTGTCCCAACTCAATAACAACCACTGCTCTCGAGTGGCTAAGTGGGCAGTATGAATAAGTAGCGATAAGCTACACAATAGGGGTCCATGCTGCTGGCCACTCCAACAGACACTACCCATGAGTGGTCGAGTGCCACACACCCAGGACAACTACATGCAACTCTAACTACAACTGTCAATAGTGAGGCGAGTGCGGCACAATAAAGGCTCTACCCTCACACCAGTTACTCCTCCACGACTAACCTGGGAGGCAAGATGACTGACGACCCTCTCAACCATAAGAGAGACCATGTCACCAGCATGCATGTAAATGAAATGAATGCACATCAAGACATACATATGTCTACAACACACTCTCTATTCTATAGAAAGGCAAATACAACTGACAAAAACCAAGCTAGGAACTCCAGTCCGTAGCAACACTCTATCGACAAACCACACATCTATACACAACTACATGATCCTTAGTTGGTATATATTTACAATAACAAGGAAGATGAAACCACCAACAACTCCACCTTAAGGACGTCACCCAACCCCAGATGATTAATCTTGACGACATATGTCAAGACTACAACCATACTCAACTACATACCCATGGTTAAGCATTTAAAGATCCACCTACCATAGCATTGGTAATTTATAACAACGATGAACGATAGATAACAACAACAGTATAACTCAAAGTGCAAAGACTAAGTATCACGGACATGATTAAATAAGAGTGGAGTTAAGGTAATGGTAAAGGTAGTGTCAATATAAATATCATGCACAAAATTTATCTACTACATGACCAGGGTAGGATATATTACTCACCTACTAAGTAGATTGTATTGGTTGTATTCGCGTCCACGAATCAGCTTCATATCAAAGTCCTCACGCTGATTCCACCTTGACAAACTTCTTAATCTGCTTAAGAAATCTGATCTTCAATAAATCTAAATAAATCAAACATCACCACCCAATAAACAAGAACTATATCATCACTATATAATTATAGCACACACAGATCTGTTTGCGAAACAAAACTAATACACAACTATGAACAAACAAAACTTACTTACCAAGCCTAGCTTCCACCTGCTCAACTTCTTGATCCCATTTCAAGTAGCAATCGATAACAATCAAATGGATTCGCCACATCCTTATTTCAATTACTCTCCTCACCTAATTTCACCACAGAGCCTCTTGATCCACCTGGGTGAGTCCAATTTGCACAAAATAGATAAACTAAATCTTACATTACTAAATATTTTTATCCTACAAGAATATGTTCATTTAATCAACATATGGAACTATCAAATTAATCCACAGTCAATCCATAGCACCTACCTCTTACCCCCTTCATTGACACGATCATATCATAGCAATCAATGTTTCCCGCAATGACAGATACTATTGATTGCGAGGTGCAGAGTAGCTGAAATGGCATGAAAACAAGCATAATAGAGATGTCGATGGATCTGTCACTTGCTCATGGTAATGGGGGAAAATAGTGAGCTGGACTCAGGGAAAGAGAACTGACGGCAGAAATCGAAGCCAATGGAATGCGACAAGAAGAGCCGACATTGTTTAGGTCATAGGGTCACGAGGTTGGTCTTGATTGCTGTAGAAGTTGCTGGATGTAGTGCAAAGTGGTTGTGACGATCCCAAAGGTAGATAGACTAAGTGAAGAGAGGCGACGACATATCGAGCTCTCAAAGAGGGAAGCCGACAACATTGGGTTGCTGTCAGGACTAGGGAATGGGAGAAACCAGTGAAGATCTTCGACGTGGCACGACGACTAGACCATACTTGAGCAACGGCGAAATCGTGAGAGTCAATCGATCCGCAAGGAAGAAGAAGGTGCGACCGGTGGTAGCAAATCCCTCATGGCAGCGACGAGTGGGAAGGGTTGCCGATTGGGGAAAAGGAGGCCAACGGATATGGGGAAGGCGACGGCGATCGCGTCGGCTGGAGCAACTTGTGGTAGTGACTGCGGAGTCGACTGACGAGTGAAGGCAGGCGACGATGAAGATGGAAGGAGAAAGGGGAGCGGCGGCAACAATCGTCGAAGAATGGAAATCGGGAGGTGAAATAGGGGTTACGACATGAAAGAAAATGAGAAAAAAGAAAACATAGATTTTCAATTTAAACCTTAGGTTAATAAAACTTATTATTCCTCAATAATCGATAATCCAAATAGGCCTTGTAAAATCCTGTTAAATCCTTCCTTATATAATATCATAAGAACTTCATTTAAATCCAGAAAAATTCTTAAAAATTCATAAAAAATCCCATATGGTATTTGCCTAATTAACAAGGGTATTTTATTTTTCTATATCTTACATTCTCCCCCACTAATAAAAATTTGGTCCTCAAATTTTCTACTCAAGTACGATGAGTAATCAATACCACACAACTCAACTAAGTACATGAAGAAAAACTCACACACCTCATGTAACTAGTGGGGGTACTGATAACCTCTAACATCTATCATGATACTCTCAAAAGCCCTTCTAAAATATAAACAGTACCTTTATATTGACCATCTATCAAAAGATAACTATTGTACCAGAGTGGATCTCTTATCCGTGACTTATTAGGCACTTGTCAGAATTGTAAGATAAATCCTGAATCGTTATTAGATACGATATAGAAAGATACTCCATGAACCTGGAAATCTCTTCACAGTATAAATCTATCAAGAGATTCAACGAAATTCATCTTGCAGCTCGGAAGAAAATGAGCGGACTTGACTAATCAACCACCGATTATCTAAACCGCATCAAGTCCTTTCCAAATTCAAGATAATATCCCAACATAGTCCATCGTACTAGGCTCCCACTTCCATCTAGATATGTAACTGTACTGGTCACTAATATTCCACTTTTATTGATTAGCACACCCAACATCAAACTACGAAATCAACCCATGTCCCACATGTTATTCCACCAACATGAATGTTTCAGAACATGATAGTTTCGGATATACTCCAAATACATCACCAGTCTCGAATGATGAGTCTCCTGGAACAACTATCCTCCTCAGAGACAGAGAATTACTCTCTCACAATAGAAATCTACTGTCCAAAATCCACTCTATCGTATAGAACTGGAAGTGACTAGGAGACTATAATGACAAATCTCCCATGTTCTAGAAACTCTATACAGCTACCCAACAGCTAGGGAAAATCCATGAGCACTCCTGCTCCATACATTTACAATGCCTTAGTTGTCGTAAGCCTAGGATACATCCCATTCAACTGCATCGGAATCACTCCGATCCCTATAATGATGTGTTTGTGTACTATATCCTACCATCCACCCCGGAAGGATTAACTAATACTTGTGCAAAAGGTAACCACCGCGTAGGTCCTGAAACCTAGTTTCACCAGATTTTGACCAAGTGAATCCCACCACCTTCTTGGTCAAAAAGCCAGTGGTATAATAACGATAACAACATCGTATCCACATCTACGGTAACAACCAAATACATATAAGGAAACTGTTGGGATGTATACTGAAAAGTTTATCTTTTGTATGAACATCTTTAGTTTTGAAATAAGAATCACATGATCATTGTTTGCATATTTATGGCTATGCATATTGTCTAATGCGTTACATTGTAGATAACATGGTGTGTGGTGTCACACGGGAGACCATGTTATCAGTTCCTTGTAAAGTATAAGTAAAGGCTCAAAACCGAGATGGTTATGGACAAACCATTGGAATGGTTGTATTGTGATTTAGTATTGGTTTGTCTTTACCATAGAATTACACTAGTACACTTTGTGTGTATTGAGCAGGACCTACATAGAGGTGATTCGATTTATTGCTGACTACATAATCGAATCGGACCTTAGATATTATCTTATACATGCTCTTAATCCCAATATAATAACGGGCACATATACTTAATATTCATTTTTTTGATTTACCAATGGGCGAGATTTATAGAGTAAATCGATAGGCTCGGTAAGTTGGGAAATGATATTATCTATATGGTGTGTCATTGATTATAGGAGGAAATCGTGTCCTATATATTAGGATGATGATGTCCCCTTGAGGAGGTCATAAGGTTCATCATGTAAACCTTGCAGGTGGACTTGGTCCGACATGATGATAAGGTTGAGTGGTACTACTCATAGAGTTAGATGTTGATTAATTAATTGTCAGTAAATTAATTAATCGACGGACATTCGAGATCTTAAACACGGGGAGAAATATGTGCAAATAATATATGTAGCCCATATTATCTTATGGGGATTGGTGAGATAGATCAATGATAATCCTCTAGTAGATTGGATTATCATTAATGGATCGGACTTTATGTGGGTTTGATCCATTGGGTGGACAAGATCCAAATCCTCCTCATGGTCTCTATTGTAGCCTATTAATACCTCATGGAGCCTAGATCCAATGATAGAAAATGAAACTCTAGATCCGACGGTGGAGATTAAATCTCTAGATCCGACGGTTGAGATTAAATCTCTAGATCCGATAGTTGAGATTAAATCCCTAGATCCGACGGTAGAGATTAAAAGGAGGCTTAAGCCTAACTCTATAAAAGGGTGGCCAAGGCTTGGGCGTGGAACACACTTTGGGAGATTAGGGTTTAGGGGAGACGCTTTGGGGGCAAAGACATTAGGGTTTAGAACCCTAATTTGTTGGGCGGTGCCCATGGTGTTGGTGCAGTGGGCACCAAAGTCGAACCGATATTTTGATTATGGCAAAAGGCTCAATAGTTAAGAGTATATTTGTTATCTTACGAGCTCAATTAAGTGTGCAGAAATGCTAAAGTTGAGCGGAAGGTCTGCGACACCCGGTGGGAACCGAGGTGGTCGGGCAACGCCAGAGGGATTTCGGAGGAAGCCGAGGTACTCGGGTGAAGACCGGAAGCGAGGCTACAAGGTAAGCTCGTGTGAAAGCGAAGCAAGGACGTTAAGCGTAGATCCGACCCAATACCTCCAATGGAAGGTCTAGGTCGAGATCAGTTGGTTAGAACCATCGTACTTTATATTTTAAGCTAACTTGTACTGCAGTCCAAAACCCTTTGACCAGTCGTCTACTACAGTCAACTGCTGGTCTAGTTCCAGCCTCGAGAAGAGCTCGAATTTCAAGGGGGTGAATTTGGACTTGACTCGTGTTTTGGTACAAAGGGTGATGTGGCATCAAGGTGGACATCCAAACCATCACCAAGCTTGGACCCCAAAATTAGGTGATGTGGCATCAAGGTGGACATCCAAACCATCATCAAGTTGACCCAAAATGAGGTGAGTTGGCACAAGATGGTTGGCAAACCACCATCAAGCTTGGACGCCCAAAATGAGGAGAGTTGGCACAAGATGGTTGGCTCCCATGATGTGGCACAAGTTGGATGGCTCCAACAAGTTGGCGTGAAGGCCTCCTTGAGGTGGCACAAGGTGGTTGGATGAGCACCTCATCCTTGAGTTGTGGCACAAGGTGGTTGGATGAAGCACCTCATCCTTGAGTTGGCGCAAAGGATGTGGATGAGCAAGACTTGGGGGATAAGAACCTCACCTTGGACACTACCTATGTCTAAATTCATAGATCAATATCCATAAATAGACATGTTCACGCCAAGCAAAAAGATAAGAAATCAAGAGCTCTCAACACACCGTCGTAACGCCGCTACTACTACTCACATTTGCTACGACGAAGTGCCGCCGACAACGAAAGCTACATCTTCTACTTATAAGAGTTGTCGGTATATTTATTTAAGTTCTACTTCTTTAAATTGTCTTTGTGCTTTAATCGTAACAAGGAAAGGGGGAGTGTCCCTTTGCCTTGATTTCTTTTTGTGATCGTTGCTCCTACTTCCAACGAGGAGGAGTGGTTTTAGTGAATTGCCCTCCGTACGTGATCAAGGATCACTAGGGCCGTGGATTAGCAATCGAAAGATTGTGAACCACGTAAAAATATCTTGTCTACTTTATATTTCCGCTGTGCACTCTCTACTTGCTTTTTACTTATTGCAAAAGTTTTTTTTAACGACACCGTATCGCTATTCACCCCCCCCTCTAGCGACACTTTCGATCCAACAATTGGTATCAGAGCCGGGGGCGCTAAGATTCGGTGAAACCACCAATCTAGCTTTGTTTTTCTTTTTTTCACAGATTTTTTATTTTTCGTATAATTATTTCACTTGCTTATCTTCTCCTACATATAGAATTGCATTAGAGGCTTTAGGATCCGGATAAGGTTGTCCTTCGGGTTAGATCCCGAGTAAGGTTGTCCTCCGGAACTTCAACGACATTCGCATTTGATTGTTTATTTCTTTTTGCAAGTTACATTTTATATATATTTTTTTTACTTCCTGCACTACTAATCCAAGACGAAAGTCTTGGAATATTCTTTTCGTGTGTGTTTTGCAAGATTCTTTTCGTCGTTCTTCTTCTTGTTTTTAAATGGCCCATCTCGAAGGGTTTAGCACCGCCCGACCCCCGTTTTACAACGGTAATGACTTTCGTTATTGGAAGGGTCGGATGGAATGCTTTCTTAAAACCCAAATCGAGATGTGGATCGTAATCCAAACCGGTTTCACACTTCCTATTAATGAAGATGGTGAATCTTTACGATCAATGGTCAAATTCCATGAAAAACAAGTAGAAGCCGAAAGGCAACTCAAATCTTGCAATGTGGGTTGTCCAAGGAAGAGCTCAACCGCGCGTCGGCCCCTTCATTAGTGCAAAGGACTTATGGACCAAGCTAGTGGAACTACACGAAGGCACCGACGACACGAAGGTATGTAAAAGAGATTTACTTTTAAATAAATTGTATAACTTGAAAATGCAGGAAAACGAGACCGCAACTCAACTACATGCTCGTATCCAAGACATCGTCAACCAACTCCATGCCATTGGACAAAAGGTCGAGAATCGCGACCTTATCGTATTCTCTTAACTCGTTTCCTAGGACCACCTTGTGGGCATCCATGGTCGATGCCTACAAGGTCTCCAAGGACCTTTCTAAAATTAGGTTAGGCGAATTGTTTGAACTTGAATTACATGAGCAAACTAACGTGGTCCGGGCCGAGAAGAGTATTGCGTTAGTTGCGGGTTCCAAGAAGAAGAAGCCCGCAAGCAAGCCACCCAGAAGGAAGAAGGCGAGTCCGAATCGAAGTAGACTCGAATAGAATCCGAACTAGTCAATCTAGTTCTAAGATGATCAAGAGACGAAAACGACCAACAACTCAAGGTAAGCCTAAACCTAATTCAAATACTTCTAATTTTAGATGCTATGAGTGCAGCGAGTTGGTCACATCAAGTCCGAGTGCCCAAAGCTAAAGAATAACGATCAAAGACCAAGAAAGCGTAAACGCTACTTGGGAGGAGTTGTCGGAGGAAGAAGGCGATATCAAGCCGAGAGCGACTCGAAACCGAAGAAGAGTCCGAGTCCGAATCCGATGATGAGCTTCCATTCAAGACAAGCCACGGATCCGTATCCGGTTCAAAAGAATCATTAAGGGTAAGTCGGTCGTTACTTAATACTTTGTATGGTGCAATTAAATTTTTAAATAAGAAACTAGCTAAGTCCGAGTCCAAGGTCGAGACCCTAATTGAGGAGGTTAACCTCCTCAAACATGAGGTCTCCCTAACCTCTTCGACTACTTGTATTCAAGAGGAGGACTCAACTCAAGTTGAAAAGCTTGAAGTTGAGAACTCGCTTTTGAAAACACAAGTCGAAGACCTTAGGAACACGTTGGAAAGGTTCACTTTGGGATCCAAGGGACTTGACCTCTTACTTGGATCACAAAGGGCCGTGTACAACAAGGCCGGACTTGGGTTTAACTCAAATACAACCAATAAGTCATATATGTCTATAGTAAACCAACATAAGAAAAATGTCCAAGCATGGGTCCCTAAGATCACTTTGATTTCAACTTTAGGATCTAACATGTATTGGGTTCCCAAGGACCAAATTCACTATGTGAATAGACCCACTCGATTCAATGGTCCAGGGGGAGCCAATACAAAATGTATTTTTGTTAAGTCTTAGAAATTGCATGCTTAGTTTTTCCTTTATTTTTAGAATGGTTAGATAGGACTCATAATCAACTAAAATCCTCTGAAAGATTGAGCCTCGGGGAGCCTCTTTTCAAAAATAACTAGTTAGACCAAGATGTAGTCTCAAGTAAGTCGAGTTATCAATTTCTTGAAATTAGCTTTGTCTAAGGAAGTGGTCATTGTTCCGATCAAAGAAGGCCTCTGTGCCACGCCACGACCTGGAAGCTAATCTCTTGAAAAGATTACTTGATGAGCTTAGACTAAATCCGAATCTAACCTAATGTTGGTTAATTTAAATTCATTAAAATTAATCAAGTAAAATTGAAAGTCATCTCACAATAACACATAGGAATAACATGTTTTGATCATGTAGATATTGGTGAGATGATTTAGGTTTAAAAACTTACAAACAACCCTTTAGTAATTCCAATATCCGATCCAACTACCCTATATGTAGGATCAATGGATGTTGGACAGTGGTTGCTCCCGACACATGACCGGGGATCAACTCAAATTTTCGAAGTTACGATTCAAACGACAAGGATCGGTAGCCTTCGGAAATAACGGCAAGCTCAAAATCATCGGATCAGGTGATATTGAGCTCAACTCTAACTTTACAATTCAAAATGTCTTATTAGTAGAAAACTTTCAATATAATTTACTTAGTGTAAGCCAATTGTGTGATAACAATTATAAGGTCATATTTCTAGAAAATGAATGCGTAATCAAGATAAATGCAACATCTAAAATAATACTTAAAGGAACTAGGAATAGCAACATCTACACAATAAATTTACCCAACTCCTCAACCAAGTGTCTTATGACACAAGAAGAGGAATCTTGGTTATGGCAGAAGACTCTCGGACACTCGCACCCAAGAATCGTCCACACGATGAGTCAGAGTGGCTTGGTTATAGGTTTGCCTAAACTAAACAACTTGGATAATAAAATATGTAATGCTTGTCAACAAGGTAAACAATCTAGGACACAACATCAATTAACTAATCAAGAACGAACCAAAAGTGTTCTTGAGCTCCTACACATGGATCTATTTGATTCACATGGAGCTAAGTCACTCAATGGTAGTCAATTTTGCTTAGTCAGAATTGGCGACTATTCTAGATTTACTTGGGTTAGGTTTATCAAACATAAAAATGATACCTAGACCAACTAATCAATCTTTGTAGGTTAATCGAAAATCAAAAGAACCTTAAGATTAAAAGACTTAGAAGCGATCATGGTGGTGAATTCGAAACCACAGTTTCTGATTTACGTAACCTAAGCGGATACCACCATGAGTTTTCATGTCCTAGAACCCCACAACAAAATGGGTTAGTCGAACGGAAAAATAGAACCCTACAAGAAGCCGCTAGGACAATGTTCACCGAGTATAACCTACCCGATCGATTTTGGGCCGAGGCCGTTAGTACGGCTTGCTATGTCCAAAATAGGATCCTTATGGTAAAGAGGCACCAAAAGTCCTCGTACGAGATTTATCACGATAAAATACCGAACATCAAATACTTTAGGCTATTTGGATGCAAGGTACATCGCTGAAACACTAAGGATTACCTAGGGAAATTCAAATCCAAAACCTCTCTGAACCTTTCTAGGATACTCAACCACCAGTGAGAGCTTATAGGGTATACAATCACGACACTCTTAGAGTCGAAGAAACCATTAATATAGTTTTACGAAGGACACGAACCCGTTCAATCCTTAACAAAACCAACTAGCAAATCAACTTATAGCAAACCCGACTCTGATCTTGAACTTGAATCTCGTCCTAACCCAAGTCATCCTATCGACCAAGTGATAGATGACCCTAACCCAAGTCATCCTATCAATCAAGTTATAGGTGATCCAAATTTATGGGTTCGAACTAGAGCTTCATACCGAAACATTAGTCAAATCTCGTTAATTTCCAAAATCGAACCCAAAACTATTGAACAAGCACTTCTTGATCCATTTGGATTATTGCTATGCAAGAAGAGCTAGCTCAATTCACTAGAAATGAAGTCTGGGAATTAGTACCACCACCTAAAGAAAAATCAATTATTGGAACAAGGTGGGTATTTCGAAATAAACTTGATGATAAAGGTGAAGTAGTTAGAAATAAAGCTAGGTTAGTCGCAAAAGGGTTTAGTCAAGTCGAAGGTTTAGATTACGATGAGACCTACGCCCCCGTAGCAAGACTAGAGTCCATCCGAATGTTGTTAGCATATCGCACATCGAGGTTTTAAATTGTTTCAAATGGATGTCAAGTCAGCATTTTTGAATGGATACATTAAGGAAGAAGTTTACGCTACCAACCTCCGGATTCGAAAATCTAGATAAACCTGACCATGTCCTTAGACTTAAGAAAGCCCTATATGGACTCAAACAAGCCCCAAGAGCTTGGTACGAAAGGCTTTCGATCTATCTTAAGTCCAAAGGATTCAACCAAGGTTTAGTCGACCCAACCTTATTCGTAAAAACCGTAGGAAAAGAAATCTTTATAGCCCAAATCTATGTAGATGATATAATTTTTGGAACTACCAACTCGATCCTGCTAAACGAATTCATCTCACTTATGGAAAGTGAATTTGAAATGAATTTAGTAGGAGAGTTAAGTTTCTTCTTAGGTTTACAAATTAAACAAACTAAAGATGGAATATATTTACATCAACAAAAATATACTAAGGACTTAATAAATCGATTTGGAATGCAAGATGCTAAAATAATTAATACACCTATAGCAACTAATGTTAATATAAACGAAGATGTAGAAGGAAAACCCGTTGACCTAAAATACTATAGGAGCGCAATAGGAAGTCTCCTATACTTAACCGCGAGCCGACCCGACATTTTATTCGCGGTAAGTATGTGCGCAAGGTTACAAACCTGTGCCAAGGAGTCTCACCTAACCCTAGTCAAGCGTATCCTTAGATATCTAAAGGGCACGCTAAACGTAGGTATTTGGTACCCTAGATCTACCGAGTTTAATCTAATCGGCTACTCCGACTCCGACTATGCCGGTAGTAAACTCGATAGAAAGAGCACGAGTGGTTGATGTCAAATCGAGTCTAGTGAGTTGGTGCGAGGGAAGCAAGATTGCGTTGCCTTATCTACCACCGCCAGAATACGTTGCGATGGGTGAGTGTGTCTCTCACGGCTCGTGTGGATGAAGCACACTCTCCAAGACTTTAGCTTAATCTTTAACAACATTAAAACCTACATAGATAACATTAGTCCAATTAACTTAACTAAAAATCCAATATGTCATTCTAGGACAAAACATATAGAAGTTAAACACCACTTCATTAGGGAACATGTAACTAATGGAACTATACAACTAGAGTATGTTGAGTCCAAATCAAACCTAGCGGACATCTTCACCAAACCACTACCCGAAGCCGAATTTAGTTTATTAAGACGAAAGTTAGGTATGTGCGTAATAGAGTAGGATTTAAATTTTTCTATATATGTACTCTATTTTTGCTTCTTATGAAATTAGCCTAAGTCTTACCTTAGAAATCATATACCTATAGATTTAAGGAGCCAACACATCTCACAACACATAGGACTAATGTGTTTGTGTACTTAGCCAATGTAGGCAGGCGTGAGATGTTAGGACCTTACTCCTGGTTCCAGATGTAGAGTCAGTGCATCGACATGAACCATGGAGTATAATTATTTAAAATTAATCAACTCCTTCAAGACTTATTGATCATTCTATATCAATCAAGTCCAACCGGTGTTGTACATTTTAGATGAACATATTTTCAAGCTTATTATTATTTTAAAAAAAAATATATATATATATATATATATATATATATATATATATATATATATATATATATATATATATATATATATATATATATATATATATATTGGGAACTTGCTTGGACTTACAAACCCTAAAATATATTTACAAACTTTTTTGAGTTAAGGCAAAAGGGGGAGAAAGTCACAAAAGTAACCAAAATTAACCAAAATTAAAGGGGAAGAAAGTAAACAAAATTATTACCTTTTATATTAAGTAATTCCGATTACTTAAGCAACTATTAAGGGGGAGTAAAAATTATTTTTCAAGAACTCACCTTCGGTCAAGGGGGAGGTTACCTCAAAGGGGAGAACTTGAAACAATAATATTTCTCATTCATATTTAATCATTATGCTAGCTCATTCATATTTAATCTTTATGCTAGCTCATTCATGCTTAATCATTATGCTAGCTTAATTTTTCCTTAACTTTTGTGTCGGTTTGCCATGAATCAAAAAGGGGGAGATTGTTGGTGCAGTGGGCACCAAAGTCGAACCGGTATTTTGATTATGGCAAAAGGCTCAATAGTTAAGGGTATATTTGTTATCTTACGATCTCAATTAAGTGTGCAGAAATGCTAAAGTTGAGAGGAAGGTCTGCGACACCCGGTGGGAACCGAGGTGGTCGGGCAACGCCAGAGGGATTTCGGAGGAAGCCGAGGTACTCGGGTGAAGACCGGAAGCGAGGCTACAAGGTAAGCTCGTGTGAAAGCGAAGCAAGGACGTTAAGCGTAGATCCGACCCAATACCTCCAATGGAAGGTCTAGGTCGAGATCAGCTGGTTAGAACCATCGTACTTTATATTTTAAGCTAACTTGTACTGCAGTCCAAAACCCTTTGACCAGTCGTCTACTACAGTCAACTGCTGGTCTAGTTCCAGCCTCGAGAAGAGCTCGAATTTCAAGGGGGTGAATTTGGACTTGACTCGTGTTTTGGTACAAAGGGTGATGTGGCATCAAGGTGGACATCCAAACCATCACCAAGCTTGGACCCCCAAAATTAGGTGATGTGGCATCAAGGTGGACATCCAAACCATCATCAAGTTGGACGCCCAAAATGAGGTGAGTTGGCACAAGATGGTTGGCAAACCACCATCAAGCTTGGACGCCCAAAATGAGGAGAGTTGGCACAAGATGGTTGGCTCCCATGATGTGGCACAAGTTGGATGGCTCCAACAAGTTGGCGTGAAGGCCTCCTTGAGGTGGCACAAGGTGGTTGGATGAGCACCTCATCCTTGAGTTGTGGCACAAGGTGGTTGGATGAAGCACCTCATCCTTGAGTTGGCGCAAAGGATGTGGATGAGCAAGACTTGGGGGATAAGAACCTCACCTTGGACACTACCTATGTCTAAATTCATAGATCAATATCCATAAATAGACATGTTCACGCCAAGCAAAAAGATAAGAAATCAAGAGCTCTCAACACGCCGTTGTAACGCCGCTACTACTACTCACATTTGCTACGACGAAGTGCCGCTGACAACGAAAGCTACATCTTCTACTTATAAGAGTTGTCGGTATATTTATTTAAGTTCTACTTCTTTAAATTGTCTTTGTGCTTTAATCGTAACAAGGAAAGGGGGAGTGTCCCTTTGCCTTGATTTCTTTTTGTGATCGTTGCTCCTACTTCCAACGAGGAGGAGTGGTTTTAGTGAATTGCCCTCCGTACGTGATCAAGGATCACTAGGGCCGTGGATTAGCAATCGAAAGATTGTGAACCACGTAAAAATATCTTGTCTACTTTATATTTCCGCTGTGCACTCTCTACTTGCTTTTTACTTATTGCAAAAGTTTTTTTTAACGACACCGTATCGCTATTCACCCCCCCCTCTAGCGACACTTTCGATCCAACACATGGTCCTAGAGTTAGGGCTGGGGCAAGAAGGTAAGGGATTAGCTTCTCTTCTTCCTCTCTTGGCTGGAGCATCCTCTCCTCTTCTCTCTCAAGGTTGGCCGGTGGTAACCTTCTTCAAAGGTTGGTCAGCGATCCTTTTATTCTCTTTGGGCCGGTGGCAAAACATCAAGCTTGGAGCCTGATGGTTTGTCCTAGATAGGAGAGGAGTTTTGTTTTATCATCTTCCTTTGTTTGGAGTGAACAAGGAAAGGAAGATTGGTGATAGAGAACGCTTCGACTTTTTGAAGATCGTCGCCCACACGACGTCCAAAAGGAGGAACGACATAAAATATAAGATCAAGAGGTATAATGCTTGTTTATATTCTTTTGTATTATGTCAATATTTGTTTTTCAATTATATGCATGTTGTATGTTTTTATATGTGGCTAATTTACTTGGACCCCGAATACAAACACAAAAGACGACGATCCGTACATCATCTATTCCCCGGCTAATCGTAGAATAGAAGTTAGTTGCTTGAACAACAAGTTTGTTATAGTGACTAATCTATCGAATAGTACGATGATGAAATGGAAGCTTGGGTAATCCCTCCTTGTCAAGGATAAATTTTTTTTATCCGGGGATGTAGAAGGGTTCGCCATGAACAAGCGACCGAGTTGAAGTGGGAAGCAAAGTTTCCCCACCTTTAAAGTGGTATCAGAGCCACGGTTTCCAGTTTTGTGTGTTTAGGATTCGGTTACATTTATGCACTTTTCATATATTATATATGCCGGATAATAGTAGGATATGCGTAGGTTAACTTTTTGATTGCAGGCATAGGATCCAACTATTATGGCCATATGTGTGTATGTGATTGTATGTGTGTAATTGTATATTTTGTTGAATCCTCAGGGTTCATGAGACTAGTATTTAATTTTTGTAATTAGACATGGCATTGTTTAGCCACTCCTTGTATTTTAGTTTACTTTCGATATAGATTTCATGTACACTCCTTTGTGGAGTATAGGATCGATGGATGTAAATTAACATAGTTTTTTTTCTCGGCTCGGATCTCCGGATGGCTTGTACATGGTGTAGGGTGGAGCGGATGAGATGGTGATACGACTGGAGACATATTGAAGACAAAAGACATAATAGTTGAAAAATATTTATTTTTCATATTTATTGCTTATTTTTTGATATGCATGTCGTAGGCTAGAAAATTCATCAATTTTAAATTACTAAGTGGGAGAGGGATATTTTTATAAATTCCCATTGCCTCCATTATGATTTGACATGTGATCCAAACAAACTTGCGCGTCGGCTCTAAGTGCCTTCCTTCACATAGGATGAGTTTGTTTGCAGATCACAAGGTCGAATATGGTTATAGGAAAATATTAAGGAGCGTGTGTACATCCCCATCAGAAGGCACATAACCCGAGATAATTACCTTGGTAGCGAGTAATGGTGAACACTTGGATACAAATATAAGTATCCTCCCTATCGGAGTCACTGCTTTTATTTATAGGGCTGAAGAGGAACCAACTATTAATTTAATTATCAAAAAGTTAGGTTGACAAGATAGTAAAATTAATGGGTGAAACCTCTTCTTACAAATGTAGAATTCGTATATGTCCACACTATTGTGGCATACGATATTCTCGGTGTATTGAGGTATTGGTTGATTTTAAAATTTTATTGTTTGAGGAATCAAAATTTTTTTGAAATCTAATGTTTTGATCTATGTGATTCTTAGGTTGTTTTCAAAATGACTTTCAATCTGCTAGCTATGATATTGAAAGAAAATAAACTTACTGCACCCAACTATGTTGATTGGAAGAGGAATCTTGACATTGTCTTGACTGCTGAGGAATACAAATATGTACTCCTCGAAGAGTGCCCTCCTAAGCCTGTGGATGATTCTGGGGAAAAGGAGAAGGTGAGTTATAAGAAGTGGTTCACGGTCGATGAGATGGCACGGTGTTACATTTTGGCATTTATGTCAAATGTACTGCAACATCAGCATCAAGTCATGCCCACTGCTTATGACATGATGCTCAATCTCAAAGAGCTTTACGGACACCATAATAGGGCTGCTAGGCAGGAAGCCATGAGGAACTTGATGACGACCACCATGATCAAGGGAACACCTGTGAGGGATCATGTTCTCAAGATGATGGCTCATTTGAATGAGTTAGAAGTCCTCGGAGTTGAGATCAATGGGGAAACCTAGGTTGATATCATTCTCCAGTCTCTACCTAAGAGTTTTTTGTTGGATCGAAGCGAATCGCTAGAGGGGGGGGGGGGGTGAATAGCGATAAACCTTTTATTCTTTTCTTTCGGTAGACGATTCAAAAACACTTATACGCAGTGGAAATGTAAATGTAAAGTAAAAAGAGACAAGGGAATTTTACTTGGTTCGTAGCCTTCGGCTACTAGCGGTCCTTGACCACGTACGGAGGGAAAAAACACTAAAGAACTCCTCCCCGTTAGAGGTAGGAGTTTAATCAATACAAGTGAAGCACAAAGCTTGAGGTAGAGGGACACTCCCCCTCTCCTCGTTACGATAAAAGCTCCGAGAATTGAAAGTACTAAACTGAAAAAAACTTTAACTGACGTAATAAAATGAAAACAAATAAACCTAGACGTCGGAGAAGAAGCACTTTGTTGTCGGAAGGTTGTAGCTTGGCGGAGGCTTTTGGAAGCTTAGAATTGATGATGAAACCCTAGGATTGGCCCTCCTTTTATAGCCTTTGAGCCCCTTTTCGAGAGGAACTTCACCCAATAGAGTTTTGGCACATGGCTCCTTTAAAAATGGTGATAAGGCTTGACTTCTTGAGGCTGATCCTTGACCATCAGTCGACTGATGGCCATCATTAGTCGACTGATGGTAGCATCAGTTGAATGCTAACCTCCGGCAGTCGACTTTTGGACGACAGTTGAGTCCTCCAAGCTGGCAGTCGACTGATGCTAGCTACAAGGCAAAGTTAGCTTAACAAAAACATTATTTTGACGGCCTCCGACCGTCCAATCTCGACCTAGACCACCTATAGGATGTCTTTGGTCGGATCTACGCTTAAGATTATCCCCGTAAAGAGGATACAACCTTACTTACGCTCGCACACACGAGCTTACCTCGATACTTACTATGTTGCTTTTGCTTCCGGCCTTCCACTCGATTCCTTCGCCTCCCTCCAAAGTCACTCGAGTGTCGCCCGACCACTGCGGCATCCTCCGGGTGTCACTAGTCTTCAGCTCCAGCTATAACAATTTTTTGCACACTCGATTCAACTCGTGAGATAACGACATGAGCTTAACTTTGTATCGTTTACTATAATCAAAACTCAGGTTCGACTTAGGTGCCTACTGCACCAACATTTTGAGCAGTTTCGTCTGAACTACAACATGAACAAGAGGTTGTATTCATTGGCGGAGCTTCTGACATAACTCCAGGCGACAGAGGGTCTTTTTCGTCAGAGTGCTCAGACACAAGCCATGGTTGCCCAAAATGTTTCTACTTCTAAGCCGAAAGGTATGAAGAAGAAGAAACAAGCTGGGGCAAAGGCGGTGGGAGGAACTCAGGGAGGAGTGAAGAAGCCGAAAGGCAAGTGCTTCACTTGTAAGCAGACTGGATACTGGAAGAAGGACTGCCCCAACCCTAAGCAGAACAAAGGTATACCTTTTAATCTAGTCATTGAAATATATTTAGCGGTGTTATCTACGGGCACCTGGTGTGTAGATACGGGAGCCACTGATCATGTCTGCAATACTTTGTAGGAGTTCCCAGAAACCAGACGACTGACTGAGGGTGAGATTATCGTATACTTGGGCGATGCCACAAATGTGGCGGTTGTTGCAGTGGAAGATGTTTATTTGTCTTTTGAGAAAAATAAAGTTTTGGTTCTTATGAATTACCTTTATGTACCTTTATTTAGAAAAAATTTAATTTTGGTTCCTAAATTATTTATGGATGGATATTCTATTTCTTTTAATGACCGAGTTGTTATAAAAAGGAATAGGGAGATTATATGTTCTAGTGCATTGATAGGAAATTTGTATACACTTGAACCAAAAGCTCCCACGATGCAAATAGAAGTTAATAACTCATCTTCTAATTCCAATAAAAGAAAAGAACCTTTAAAGATTAACTAAACATATCTTTGGCATCTAAGACTTGGTCATATTAACCTAAGCAGAATTCAAAGGTTGATAGCTGATAGACCTTTGGGTTCATTAGTGGTGGAAGACTTCCCAACCTGCGAATCTTGCTTGGAGGGTAAAATGACCAAGAGGCCTTTTAAGGCCAAGGGGTATAGAGCCAAAGATGTGTTGGAGTTAGTTCATTCTGATTTGTGTGGTCCTATGTCTATCCAGGCAAGAGGAGGTTTTGATTATTTTTTCTCCTTTATAGACGATTATTCGAGATATGCATACATTTACTTGATGCGCCGCAAGTCTGAATGCTTTGATAAGTTCAAAGAATTCAAGGCTGATGTGGAGAAACGTCATGGTAAAAGTATCAAGACACTATGATCTGATCGTGGTGGTGAGTACCTCTTGGGAGAGTTTAGGAATTACTTATCAGAGGTTGGGATTCAATACCAATTATCTGCACCTGGCACACCCTAGCAGAATGGTGTAGCAAAGCGAAGGAATAGGACTCTTTTGGAGATGGTTAGATCGATGATGAGTTATTCTGAATTGCCAGATTCATTCTGGGGATATGCTCTAGATACGACAGTGTATATTCTGAACTTGGTTCCATCTAAATCAGTGCCTTCTACTCCCACAGAATTGTGGACTGGGCAAAAGCCTAGTCTGAGACATATTCAGATTTGGGGGAGTCCAGCACAAGTGCTGAAGGCAGATGCTGGTAAGTTGGAACATCATACAGAAGTGCGCATATTCGTTGGCTATCCTAGAGGAATGAAAGGTGGTTTTTTTTATAGTCCTAGAGATCAGAAGGTGATCATTAGCACGAACGACAGATTTCTAGATGAAGACTACGTAATGAACCACATGTTGGTGCGGAGGCACCAGATAATCGAACTTGTGTTTTGATTATGACAAAGACACAAATTTATGTTTACATTGTTATCTCACGAGCTAAATCGAGTGTGCAGAAAAGTACTAAAGCTGGAGCTGAAGGCTAGTGACACCCGGAGGAAGCCGCGGTGGTCGGGCGACACTCGAGTGACTTCGGAGGGATCCGAAGGAATTGAGTGGAAGGTTGGAAGCGAGAGCTACAAGGTAAGTATCGAGGAAAGCTCGTGTGAGTGAGAGATTGTAAGGTCGTGTCCTCTTTACGGGGATGACCATAGGCGGCGATCCGACTAAGACTTCCTATGGAAGGTCTAGGTCGAGATCGGACGGTTAGAAACCATCGCATTTATCATTTTCTGAGTTAACCTCTTATTGCAGGGAAGTGGCCAGCCGGGCAATGATCGGACATTGGGCGTTTATCGATGCTCATCACCGATCCGATGGGAGTCATCAATCGACTGATGGCGACGAATCAGCCTTTGCGCTAGGTCAAAACGGATAAGGTTTGACGCGGCCACTTCGCAATAAAAATTATACAACTTCGTGATCTGTTCAAAAAAAAGGGAGACATATTCAGAGGCCAAAATCTACAAAAGGAGGGAAGGATTCCTACTCCAAATTACATCAAGTTTATTCTCAAGTGCCCTACAACGCCAACGCTCCAACGCCGTCATAATGCCGACGCGACGACAAGTTCAAATCTCCTTCGTCGGCAGCAGTAGAAAGTAATTGTTTTTATTGTATTCTTTGTTTTAATCGTAACGAGGTGAGGTAGGCTTGTTGCCTCATCCTTGTACTTTCAGTTTTGTGATCGTTGTCTCCTACCTCCAATGTGGAGGAGACGTTATAGTGCTTTGTCCTCGGTACGCGGTCTAGGACCGATAGGGCCTTGGAGTAGCAACCGCTGGGTTGTGAACCAAGTAAAAATAAACGTGTCTCTTTATTTTCCGCTGCTCTTACTCATTTAATTATCTACTCGAACGAAACGTCGAAAAGATTTACGATCTCTATTAACCCCCCCCCTCTAGCGACGCTTCTCGATCCAACAATTGGTATCAGAGCGGGGGCGCTAAGATTTGGTGAAACCACCGATCTAGCACGTTTTGGTTTTCTGTTCATATTTTTTTATTGTTATTTTTTTTAGGTCTTTTTCCTCCCGCACTACTAATCCAAGACGAAGTCTTGGTACGTTTCTTTTGGTTGTGTGCTTGCAAGTATTCTCTATTCGAGTAACCGACGGTAAAAAGGCCATAACTTTTCGCACAAGTGGACTCACATAACGATCTACCTACCAAATCGAAGCTCTCTGAGAGATCTACATTTCTTAATAGTGTTTACTCTTGTAACAAGCTATTTCCAGCCCCAAAATCCAACGTCTAGTAGCCTTTCGGGGACATCGAAGGTCGTAAGTTGTTAGTTTTTGTTAGTTTCTTATTTTTCTCATTTAATTATGTTTATATCCTATTTATTTCCTGCATTACTAATCCAAGACCAAGTCTTGGAATTTCCTTCGATTTTTATTCGTGTTTTGCAAGATACTTAATGGCCCACATTGAGGGGTATAGCACCACCCGACCTCCGTTCTTTAACGGAGATGATTTCCGTTATTGGAAAGGTCAGATGGAGTGTTTCTTGAAAACACAAGTCGAGACTTGGATAATAATCCAAACCGACTTTGCTCTACCCACCAATGATCAAGGAGAGCCCTTGGATTTCAACAAGTGGACAAATGCAACCAAGAGGCAAATCGAAGCCGATGCAAGAGCAACCCAAATATTGCAATGCGGCTTGTCCAAGGAGGAACTCAACTGCATCGGACCATTCATTAGCGCCAAGGACCTATGGAACAAATTAATCGAGCTACACAAAGGAACGTCCAATGCTAAGGTATGTAAACGTGACCTTCTTTTCAATAAGTTGTATAACTTTAAGATGCAGGAACCTACACGCCGTCAGATATTGTCAATGGCCTGCACACCATCGGACACAAGGTCGAAAACAGTGACCTACTAAGGTACGTTCTTAATTCATTTCCTAGGACTACCTTGTGGCCATCCATGGTCGATGCCTACAAGGTCTCTAAGGACTTTTCGAAGCTTAGGTTAGATGAATTATTTTCTGAGTTTGAACTTCATGAGCAAACTAATGTGGTCCGGGCCGAGAGAGGTATTGCTCTACTTGCAGGACAAAGAAGCAAGCCACCTACCAGGCAAGAAGATGGACTCGAACTCGACAATGAATTAGAGTCCGAATTCAAAAAGGTGGAAACAATAGTGAACGTAGTGCGGAAGATCGTTCGGAGGGAAAGGAGGCTACTAAAGAATCAAAAGAGGGGACAATTCAAAACAAATCAAAGGAAGGCTTTTCATGCAACATGGGACAACGAAGAAGGCGGCGGCATAGCATGCATGGCAAGACCCGAAGAGTCCGAGTCAGAGTTCGAATCCGAATCCAATTATAACACCGACTCCGAACTCGAGGACTACTTCGAGAAGCAACTCAAAGCCGGACTAAAAGAGAAAATTAAGGTTAGCTGCTCACTAATTCATATGCTTTACAATACAATTAAAATGCTTAATAGGAAATTAACTAAGTCCGAGTCTAGGGTTGAGTCGTTACTTGAGAAGGTTGAAACCCTCAAGCAAGAGGCTACTCTAACCTCTTCAACTAGTCAAGTTCAAGAGGGAAACTCAACCCAAATTGAAAAACTTGAGGAGGAGAATTCTCTCTTGAAAGACCGAGTTCAAGAGGTTGAGGCTATGTTGGAAAGGTTCACGTTGGGATCTAAGAATCTTAACCGACTACTTGGAACCCAAAGAGTTGTGTACAACAAAGCCGGACTCGGATTTAGGTCAACGACTACGAATAGGTCCTATATGTCTATTGTAAATCGTAGTCATCAAAGAGTCAAAGCATGGGTCCCAAAGGTTTTATTGAATTCACATATAAGGACTAATAAGTTTTGGATTCCACAGGATCAAATTCATTATTTGAATAGACCATATTGGTTCAATGGTCCAGGGGGAGCTAACACTAAAATAGTATACCCGCTTACTGTTGGATCGATGCGGTTCGCTAGAGGGGGGGTGAATAGCGATAACAACTTTTTCGTAATCGTTCGTTAAGGTACGAGTAAAACACAGTGGAAAGATAACAATAAATAAATAAAAACACGAGGGTTTTTACTTGGTTCGTAGCCTACGGCTACTACTCCAAGGTCCTAGTGGTCCTTGACCACGCACGGAGGGCAAAATACTAACCAAACTCCTCCTCGTTGGAGATAGGAGTTAAACGAATACAAAACTCGATAAAGACTCAAGGTAGAGGGACACTCCCCCTCTCCTTGATATGATTTAAAGCTTTACTAAAAGAAATAAACTGAAATACAATTTAGAACTTTCGTTACCGATGACTTTAAAGGTTAGAGGTTGAAGCTCTAGTCGTCGTCTCGGCAGCGCTTCGTCGTAGGGATGTCGGAGAGTCGGAGCGTATCGGAAGCACTTGGAAGCTTTTTAATTGATCAAAGACCCTAGGTTTGGCCCTCCTTTTATAGCCTTTAAGCCCCTCATCGAATGGGTCTTCAACCAATAAGAATTGGGCACAAAACTCCTTGAAAAATGGTGATAAAGCTTGACTCCTCGAGGTTGGACCGATGGCCATCATCACCGATCAGCAAGATCAGTCGAGTGCTGACCTTCGGCAGTCGACTGATTGACGGTAGTCGAGTCCTCTAAGCTGGCAGTCGACTGATGCTTGCTGCAAGTCAAGGTTAGCTCAACAAAAACATAATTTCGACGGTCGTCGACCATCCGATCTTGACCTAGACCACCTATGAGATGTCTTGGGTCGGATCTACGCTTAAGTCTTTCCCCGTAAAGAGGATACGACCTTGCTTACACTCGGACACAAGAGCTTACCTTAGTACTTACGTGTTGCTTTTGCTTCCGGCCTTCCACTCAATTCCTTCGGCTCCCTCCGAAGTCTCTTGAGTGTCACCCGACCACCGCGGCTTCCTCCGGGTGTCGCTAGCCTTCAGCTCCAGCGTTGAGACTTTTCTGCACACTTGATTTAGCTCATGAGATAACAATATATGCTTAACTTTGTATCGTTTGCTATAATCAAAACTTAGGTTCGACTTAGGTGCCTACTGCACCAACAATCTCCCCCTTTTTGATTTATGGCAAACCCACATACAAAGTTAAGTAAATAGCGAGCATGAAGAGTAATAATGTGCATGAGAAACAAAAAATATGAAGATTAAGTTGGAGTAGTAAGGATTTTCTTCAAGTACTCCCCCTTGAGGAAACCTCCCCCTTGACCGAGGGTGAGTCTTGAAGAAAGACCTTAATCCTCCCCCTTGAGGGTTGCTTTAAGTAATTAACATTACTTAAAGTTGGCCATAGTAAAAAGTTTTAGTTAAGCCCTTTTTCCCCCTTAAGTAAAACATTAACGACATAAAGTTTAAAAAATATGTTTAAGTAAAATGTAGACGGCACAAATAAGTTTAAGTTAAGAATTCTTTGGCCTTTTGTTAAAAGTTAACTAAGTTTTAACTTTTGGTTTAAATATGAAGTAAGAGTTAAGTTATCAAAAAAAAAATTTGACCCCTTAACTTACTTTGGCCTTTTTCTCCCCCTTTTACCATATATCGAAAAGAGTGAGAGTGTGTGTGGAATAAAAGCAAGTCTTAATTTTAAAGTCCAAGCATGTTCCACATTATTTCGAAAATAATATACTGAAAATAGGTTCATCTATAAAATGTTCGACTCATATTTGGCTTGATTGATATGAAGGATCAACCAGTCCTGGTCAGAGTCGATTAGTATGTATGATTATACTCCGTGGCTCATAGCAATGCACTAGCTCTACATCTGGAACCAGGAGTAAGGTCCTAACATCTCACGCCCATCTACGTGGCTAAGTACACAAACACATTAGTCCTATGTGTTGTGAGATGTACTGGCTCCTTAAATCTATAGGTGCATGATATCTAAGGTATGTCCTATGCTAGTTCCATAAAAATAAAATTAAAGAAATAGTAGTAAGAACATATAATTTGCATGTACCTAATCTATTACGCACATGCCCAATTTTCGTCTTAATAGACTAAATTCGGCTTCGGGTAGGGGTTTAGTAAATAGGTCTGCTAAGTTAGACTTCGATTCGACGTATTCGAGTTATATGGCTTCGTTGGCCACATGTTCTCGAATGAAATGGTGTTTAACTTCTATATGTTTGGTCCTAAAGTGACATATCGGATTCTTTGTAAGATTAATTGAACTAATGTTGTCTACGTGAAGTTTAGTATTCGTAAAGTCTAACTTAAAGTCGCGGAGAGTTTGCTTCATCCAAAGAAGTTGAGTGACACACTCACCCATCACAATGTATTCGGCTTCGGTGGTAGATAAAGCGACACAGTGTTGCTTCCTACTGCACCAACTTACTAGACTCGAGCCGAGTAGTTGACAACAACCACTCGTGCTCTTTTTATCGAGTTTACAACCGGCATAATCTGAATCGGAGTAGCCGATTAGTTCGTGTAGGTTTTGCCCGGAAGCTCTGATACCAATTGAAGGGATTTCCCTTGTCGAGTCCGTGAGGGGAAACTTCGCTTCCCACTTCACCTCGGTTGCTTGACCATGGTGATCCCTTCGATGTCCCCGGATTAAAATTTTTATCCTAGACAAAAGGGATTCCCAAAGCAACCAAGTCATCGTCGTTCTATTCGTTTAGAGAGGTCACTTGAACAAACTAGTTGTTCAAGCGACCATCCTCTATTCTACGAGTAGCCGCGGAATAGACGATGTCCGGATCGCCGGTTTTTGTGTTTATACTCGGGATCCAAGTATTATTTAGCCTATTTACAGAAATATAACATGCTTATATTTTGAAAAACAAACACAAGCAATGAATAAAAGAGATAGAAGAATAGTTATACCTCTTGGTCTTCTAATGTATGACCCTCCTCCTTTTGGACGTCGTGTGGGCGACGATCCACCAAAAGTCGAAGCTCCTAGATCGCAAAACTCCCTTCCTTGCTTTTCCCAAGCAAGAGGAAGAAGAGAAACAATGTTTTTCTCCTTCAAAAACTCAACCAAGAAAGAACTATAGAAGTTCTTGCCGCCGGCCAACTAGAAGGAGAAGAAGATGATGGAAAACTACCAAGACACCAAGGGAAACCCTATATCTTGTTTCCACCACCTAAGGAGAAGAGAGGGGAGTGTTTTGGGCGCCGGCCAAGGGCTGGGAAGGGCTAGAATAGCTGCTGGACGTTGTCCACAAGGCAAGGAAGAAGAAGGAAAACTTGCCTTATTTGGTGCCACCCTTGCTTCCAAACCCTAACCCTAATTCCAATCCTATCTCAACTAGGATTGCCCTATTCTTGCCGCCCAAGCCTTGCTCCCTCTCTATTATTATCTTCACGCCAACCCCATGCCACCTTTTATAGAGTTTGGGGATAAGCCATGAATTAATCTCCTCCATTGGTTCTAGGGATTTAATCTCAACCGTCGGATCTAGTGATTTAATCTCAACCGTCGGATCTTAGAGATTTAATCTCTACCAATGGATCTTAGTGTTTTGTTTCTATCCATTGGATCTAAGCATCTTGAGGTGTTAATGGGCTACATTAGGGACCATGAGGAGGAGTTGGGTCTTGGCCACCCATGGATCAAGCCCACATAAAGTCTGATCCACTAATGATGATCCAATCCACTAAAGGTCCATCATTGATCTACCTCACCAACCCCCATATGATAATATGGGCTACATATATTATTTGTACATTTTCTCCCCGTGTTTAAGATCTCGAATGTCCGTCGATTAATTAATTTACTGACCATTAATTAATCAACATCTAACTCCTTGTGTAGTACCACTCAACCTTTTCATCATGCCGGACCTAGTCCACCTGCAGGGTTTATATGATGAACCTTATGAGCTCCTCAAGGGGACATCATCATCCTAATATATAGTACACGGTTTCCTCCTATAATCAACGGTACACCATATAAATAATATCATCTCCCAACTTACCGAGTCTATCGATTTAATCTATAAATCTCGCCCATTGGTAAATCAAAGAGATGAGTACCAAGTATATGTGCCCGTTATTATATCGGGATTAAGAGCATGTACTAAATAATATCTGAGGTCCGATTCGATTATGTAGTCAGCAATAAATCGAATCACCTCTGTGTCGGTCCTGCTCAATACACACAAAGTGCACTAGTGTGATTCTATGGTCAAGACAAACCAATACCAAATCACTCTACAACCATTCCGATGGTTTGTCCAAAGTCATCTCGGTTGTGAGCCTTTACTTATACTTTACAAGGAGCCGATAACAAGATCTCCCGTGTGACACCACACACCATGTTATCTACAATGTAACGTATTAGACAATATTGCATAACCATAAAAATATGCAAACAATGATCATGTGATTCTTATTTCAAAATAAAGATGTTCATACAAAAGATAGACTTTTCAGTATACATCCCTACAATCTCCCACTTATACTAAAAGACTATGCTGTCCTTATACTGCCATATATCTGATTCCCCTTCCTTCCACATGCCTATCAAAGCTCTCGCCAAAAAGGCCTTAGTGAAAGGGTCTACCAGGTCATCCTCTGATGCAATCTAGGCGACAGAAACTTCTACCTCCTTTATGATTTCTCGTATCAGGTGGTACTTGCACTTTATGTGTTTACTAGCCTTATGGGCTCGTGGTTCCTTCGAGTTTGCAACTGCACCATTGTTCTCACAATAAATTGTCATAGTTCTGGGCAAACCAGGAATCACATCTAAATCCATCAAGAAGTTCCTGAGCCATACAACTTCTTTGGCCGCCATAGGGGCTGCCAGATACTCAGCTTCCATGGTGGAGTCCGCCACGCATTTCAGCTGGGCACTCCTCCATACAATGGCTCCACCTCCTAAAGTAAACACAAAACCTGAGGTAGACTTACTGTAATCCCTATCTGATTGGAAATCGCAATCCATGCAACCCACAGGGAGTAATTGGTATGCACGGTAAACTCGCATATAATCCCTAGTCCTTCTCAGGCACTACAATATGTGCTTTTACCGCAGTCCAATGTCCCTGTCCTGGATTACTCTGATATCTGCTAAACATGCCCACGGTAAAGCAGATATCTTGTCTCGTACATAGCATACATGAGGCTTCCTACTGCCGAAGCATAAGGAACCGCCTCCAGCTCCATTATCACCTCAGATGATCTAGGACACATCTCCTTAGATAAAGTAACTCCATACCTGAAAGGTAGAAAACCTTTCTTGGAGTTCTGCATGCTAAAACGATCCAAAATCATGTCTATGTATGAAGCTTGGGATAAGCACAACAACCTTGATCCCAAGGTTGTGACCCACTTCTCTCAAGTCCTTCAAAACTGTTTGGACAACCATACCCTTACGTCTGATAACACTTTGATATTGTTGCCAACTACCAAAATGTCATCTACGTATAGTACAAGAAATACCACTACGTTTCCGTCACATCTATTGTATACACAAGACTCATCCGGACTTTGAATAAATCCATAAGTCTGGATTTACCTCATCAAAGTGGATGTTCCAAGACCTAAAAGCTTGCTTCAGTCCATCGGCGGACCGATTAAGCTTACATACAATACGCTCTTTGCCTTTAGCAATGAATCCCTCTGGTCGCTTCATGTAGATGGATTCCTCAAGACTTCCACTAAGGAATGCTGTCTTGATATCCATCTGTCACACCTCATAATCCATATGAGTTGCTATGCATAAGAGCTCCCAGACCTGTCTTGAATCCATAGATTCAATCTCACTATTCATTGCACTTTGCAAAGATGCTGTATTTATATCTTGGATTGCCTTGTCGTATATCTAGGGATCATGTTCATGTTTGCTAGGGACCAAATCAGAAGATTTGTCCAAAAACATGAATCTAAGAGGTTGTCTAACAACCCTCCCACTACGACGAGGTATCTTTTGTGTATCCTGTGTGACACGCGGTGCAGTGACATGTGGTATGTCCTCTTGTACCGGTGGTACTAAAGAAGTGACTTCCCTTTTTAACTCCTCCAGAACAATTTTACCTTTGGGCTTGTGGCTTATCACATAGTCTTCCTCTAGAAATCTGGCATTCGTGTTAACGATCACCCTCTGATCTCTAGGACTATAAAACAAGTTAGAATAACTCATCATCGATCTAACCATCTCCATAAGAGTCCTATTCCTTCGCTCTGCTACACCGTTTTGCTGGGGTGTGCCAGGTGCAGTCAATTGGGATTGAATCCTAACCTCTGATAAGTAGTTCCTAAACTCTCCCAAGAGGTTGTCACCACCATGATCAGATCGTAGTGTCATCCACATCTTGAATAATCATCTACAAAAGAGACGAAATATTCAAGATTACCTCTTGCCTAGATAGCCATAGGACCACACAAATCAGAATGAACCATTTCTAATACATCTTTGGCTCTATACCCCTTGGCCTTAAAAAGGCCTCTTGGTCATCTTACCCTCCAAGCAAGATTCATAGGTTGGGAGATCCTCCACCACTAATGAACCCAAAGGTCCATCAGCTATCAACCTTTGAATTCTGCTTAGGTTAATGTGACCAAGCTTAAGAAGCCAAAGATATGTTTGGTTCATCTTCGAAGGTTCTTTTCTCTTATTGGAATTAGAAGATGAGTTATTAACTTCAATTTGCATCGTGGGAGGTTTTGGTTCAAATTTCCTTTCAATGTACCTGAATAGATATTCTCCCTATTCCTTTTTATAACAACTCTGTCATTAAAAGAAATAGAATATCCATCCATAATAATTTAGAAACTGAAACTAAATTCTTTCTAAATAAAGGTACATAAAGGGAATTTTCCAGAACCAAAGTTTTATTATTTTCAAGAGATAAATAAAACTTCTCCCACTGCAATAGCCGCCACCATCATGGCATTGCCCAAGTAAATGGTAATCTCCCCTTCAACTAGTCATCGGGTTTCCTGGAACCCCTGCAAATTGTTGCAGACATGATTAGTCGCTCCCGTATCTACTCACCAGGTGCCGGTAGATATCACTGCTAATCATGTTTCAATGACTAGTCCAAAAGATATACCTATGTTCTATTTTTGGACTGGGACAGTCCTTTTTCCAATGTCCATCCTGCTTGCAAGTGAAGTACTTGCCTTTCGGCTTCTTCACTCCTCCTAGAGATCCTCCCACCATCTTTGCTTCACCTTGTTTCTTCTTCTTCTTGTCTTTCGGCTTAGAAGGAGAAACCTTTTTGAGCAACCATGGCTTGAGGACATTCTTCGAAGAGTGCATACTTGTACTCTTTAGCAGATAAGACAATATCTAGATTCTTTTCCAATCAATATTGTTTTGGGTACAGTAAGTTTATTTCCTTTAGTATCATAGTAAGTGGACTGAAAGTCATTTTTGAAAATCCTAAGAATCACATAGATCATTACTTTAGATTTCAAAAAATTATTGATTCCTCAAACAATAAAATTTCAAAATCAACCAACACCACAAATCACCAAGAATATCGCATGCCACGATAGTGTGGACGTATACGAATTCTACATTTGTAAGAGGAGGTTTTACCCATTAATTTTATTATCTTGTCAACCTTACTTTTTGACAAATAAAATTAATAGTTGGTTCCTCTATGGCCCTACAAATAAAAGCAGTGACTCCGATGGGGAGGATACTTTTTATTTGCATCTAAGTGTGCACCATTACACGGTACTAAGGGAATTATTTCGGATTATGTGCCTTACCGATCGGGAAGTACACACGCTCCTAAATAATTTCCTATAACCATTATTTGACCTAGTGATCCGCAAACAAACTCATCCGATGGGGAGGAAGACACTCAGAGCCGACGCACAAGTTTGTTGCATCACATGTCAAATTGTAATGGAGGCCGCGGGAATTAATTAAAATATCCCTCTCCCACTTAGTAAATTGAAAATGAGGAATTTTCAAGCACACACAACATGCTTATTATTACTGTAGATTTCAATAAAAATTATTGATTCCTCAAACAATAAAATTTTGAAATCAACCAACACCTCAAACACCGAGAATATCGCATGCCACGATAGTGTGGACGTATACGAATTCTACATTTGTAAGAGGAGGTTTAACCCATTAATTTTATTATCTTGTCAACCTTACTTTTTGACAAATAAAATTAATAGTTGGTTCCTCTTTGGCCCTACAAATAAAAGCAGTGACTCCGATAGGGAGGATACTTATATTTGTATCTAAGTGTTCACCATTACTCGGTACCAAGGTAATTATCTTGGGTTATGTGCCTTACGATGGGCAAGTACACACACTCCTTGATAATTTCCTATAACCATATTCGACCTTGTGATCCACAAACAAACCCATCCGATGGGGAGGAAGGCACTCAGAGCCGACGCGCAAGTTTGTTTGCATCACTTGTCAAATTGTAATGGAGGCCACGGGAATTTATAAAAATATCCCTCTCCCACTTAGTAATTTGAAATTGAGGAATTTTCCTAGCCTACGACATGCATATCAAACAAAAAGCAATAAATATGAAAAATAAATTATTTTCCAACTATTATGGCTTTTGTCTTCAATATGACTCCTGTCGCATCGCCATCTCGTCCGCTCCTCCTACGCCATGTACGAGCCATCCGGAGATCCGAGCCGAGACTAAATCCTATTTTAATTTACATCCATCGATCCTATACTCCACGAGGGAGTGTACATGAAATCTAGATCGAAAGTAAAATAAAATAAAGAGCGGCTAAACAATGCCGTATTTAATTTACAAAAACTAAATACTAGCCTCGTCAACCCCGAGGATTCAAAAAAATAAACATTTACACACATACAATCACATACACACACATGCCATAATAGTGGAATCTTATGCCTGCAACCAAAGAGTTAAGCTACGCATATCCTACTATTATCCGACACATTTAATATATGAAAAAGTGCATAAAAATTAACCGAATCCTAAACACACAAAACCGGAAACCTTGGCTCTGATACCATTAGTAGGTTTTGCCCGGAAGCTCTGATACCAATTGAAGGGATTTCCCTTGTCGAGTCCGTGAGGGGAAACTTCGCTTCCCACTTCACCTCGGTTGCTTGACCATGATGATCCCTTCGATGTCCCCGGATTAAAAATTTTATCCTAGACAAAAGGGATTCCCAAAGCAACCAAGTCATCATCGTTCTATTCGTTTAGAGAGGTCACTTGAACAAACTAGTTGTTCAAGCGACCATCCTCTATTCTACGAGTAGCCGCGGAATAGACGATGTCCGGATCGCCAGTTTTTGTGTTTATACTCGGGATCCAAGTATTATTTAGCCTATTTACAGAAATATAACATGCTTATATTTTGAAAAACAAACACAAGCAATGAATAAAAGAGATAGAAGAATAGTTATACCTCTTGGTCTTCTAATGTATGACCCTCCTCCTTTTTGACGTCGTGTGGGCAACGATCCACCAAAAGTCGAAGCTCCTAGATCGCAAAACTTCCTTCCTTGCTTTTCCCAACCAAGAGGAAGAAGAGAAACAATGTTTTTCTCCTTCAAAAACTCAACCAAGAAAGAACTATAGAAGTTCTTGCCGCCGGCCAACTAGAAGGAGAAGAAGATGATGGAAAACTACCAAGACACCAAGGGAAACCCTATATCTTGTTTCCACCACCTAAGGAGAAGAGAGGGGAGTGTTTTGGGCGCCGGCCAAGGGCTGGGAAGGGCTGGAATAGCTGCTGGACGTTGGCCACAAGGCAAGGAAGAAGAAGGAAAACTTGCCTTATTTGGTGCCACCCTTGCTTCCAAACCCTAACCCTAATTCCAATCCTATCTCAACTAGGATTGCCCTATTCTTGCCGCCCTAGCCTTGATCCCTCTCTATTATTATCTTCACGCCATCCCCATGCCACCTTTTATAGGGTTTGGGGATAAGCCATGAATTAATCTCCTCCATTGGTTATAGGGATTTAATCTCAACCGTCGGATCTAGAGATTTAATCACAACCGTCGGATCTTAGAGATTTAATCTCTACCAATGGATCTTAGTGTTTTGTTTCTATCCATTGGATCTAAGCATCTTGAGGTGTTAATGGGCTACATTAGGGACCATGAGGATGAGTTGGGTCTTGGCCACCTATGGATCAAGCCCACATAAAGTCTGATCCACTAATGATGATCCAATCCACTAAAGGTCCATCATTGATCTACCTCACCAACCCCCATATGATAATATGGGCTCCATATATTATTTGTACATTTTCTCCCCGTGTTTAAGATCTCAAATCTCCGTCGATTAATTAATTTACTGACCATTAATTAATCAACATCTAACTCCTTGAGTAGTACCACTCACCCTTTTCATCATGCCGGACCTAGTCCACCTGCAGGGTTTACATGATGAACCTTATGAGCTCCTCAAGGGGACATCATCATCCTAATATATAGGACACGGTTTCCTCCTATAATCAATGACACACCATATAAATAATATCATCTCCCAACTTACCGAGTCTATCGATTTAATCTATAAATCTCGCCCATTGGTAAATCAAAGAGATGAGTACCAAGTATATGTGCCCGTTATTATATCGGGATTAAGAGCATGTACTAAATAATATCTGAGGTCCGATTCGATTATGTAGTCAGCAATAAATCGAATCACCTCTGTGTCGGTCCTGCTCAATACACACAAAGTGCACTAGTGTGATTCTATGGTCAAGACAAACCAATACCAAATCACACTACAACCATTCCGATGGTTTGTCAAAAGTCATCTCGGTTGTGAACCTTTACTTATACTTTACAAGGAGCCGATAACAAGATCTCCCGTGTGACACCACACACCATGTTATCTACAATGTAACGTATTAGACAATATTGCATAACCATAAAAATATGCAAACAATGATCATGTGATTCTTATTTCAAAATAAAGATGTTCATACAAAAGATAGACTTTTCAATATACATCCCTACACTTCGAACTCCGTAGATCTAGGGTACCAAATATCAACGTTAAGTGTACCCTTTAGATATCTAAGGATACACTTAACTTGGGTTAGGTGAGACTCCTTAGCACAGGTTTGAAACCTGGCGCACATACTTACTGCGAATAGGATGTCGGGTCGACTCGCAGTTAAGTATAGGAGACTTCCTATCACGCTCCTATAGTACTTTAAGTCAATGGTCTTACTTTCTAGGTCTTCTCCTATGTTAACGTTAATCGCCATTGGGGTGTTTATTACCTTGGCGTCTTGCATTCCAAATCTTTTAATTAACTCCTTAGTGTATTTTTGTTGATATAGGTATATACCATCCTTAGTTTGTTTAATTTATAGACCTAAAAAGAAACTTAACTCACTTTCCATGAGTGAAACGAACTCGTTTAGTAAGGCTGAGTTAGAGGTTCCAAAAATTATATCGTCAACTAAGCCTTGGTTAAACCCTTTTGACTTAAGATGGATTGAAAGTCTCTCGTACCAAGCTCGAGGAACTTGTTTAAGTCCATAGAGAGCTTTCTTAAGTTTTAGAACATGGTCGGGTTTATCTAGATTTTCGAATCCGGGGGGTTGGCTAACATAAACTTCTTCTTTAATGTATCCATTTAGGAATGCCGACTTAACATCCATTTGAAACAGCTTAAATCCTCGATGTGCGGCATAAGCTAGCAACATTCGAATGGATTCGAGTCTAGCTACTAGGGCATAGGTTTCGTCGTAATCTAATCCTTCGACTTGACTAAACCCTTTGGCGACTAACCTAGCCTTGTTTCTAACTACTTCACCTTTATCATCAAGCTTATTTCGAAACACTCACCTTGTTCCAATTATCGTTTTATCTTTAGGTGGTGGTATTAATTCCCACACTTCATTCCTAGTAAATTGAGCTAGCTCTTCTTGCATTGCAATAATCCAATCTGGATCAAGAAGAGCTTGTTCAATTGTTTTGGGTTCTATCTTTGAAATTAAGGAAATTTGACTAAGGTTCCTATAGGATGCTCTAGTTTGAACTCCTAGATTAGGATCTCCTATCACTTGGTCGATAGGATGATTCTTTTGAGTCCTAGTTGGATTTGGGTTTGAGTCTACAACTTGATCCATAGGATGACTCGTTCGAGTTCTTGTTTGGTTTGAGTCATCTATCACTTCATCAATAGAGTGATTTGGTTGAACACTAGTTTGACTCGGATCACTTGTCACTTGGTCGACAAGAGAAGTTGGTTGATGTGGATTAGACTCGATCTCAGGGTCGGAGACGAGTTTGGTATCAGTGGGCTCAACACTTGGGGTCATTAAGGGTTTTGTAGGTTCGGGCACTTCATCGAACACTACATTAATAGTCTCTTCGACTCTAAGGGTGTCGTGGTTATATACTCTATAAGCTCGACTTGTAGTCGAGTATCCTAGAAAGATTCTGGTCGTGGTTTTGGAAGTAAATTTCCCTAGGTAATCCTTAGTGTTTAGGATATGTACCTTACACCCAAATACCCTAAAGTACTTGATGTTAGGTATTTTATCGTGATAAATCTCGTACGAGGTCTTAAGGTGCCTTTTTACCATAAGGATCCTATTTTGGACATAGCATGCCGTACTCACAGCTTCTGCCCAAAACCTATCGGGTAGGTCGTATTCGTTCAACATGGTCCTAGCAGCTTCTTGTAGAGTTCGGTTTTTCTGCTCCACTAGGCCATTTTGTTGAGGGGTCCTAGGGCAAGAGAATTCATGGTGGTATCCATTTAGGTTACAGAAGTCGGTTAACCTTTGATTTTCGAATTCACCACCATGATCGCTTCTAAGTCTTTTAACCTTAAGGTCTTTTTGATTCTCGATTAATTTGAATAGATTGATTAATTGATCTAGGGTATCATTTTTATGTTTGATGAACCTAACCCAGGTAAACTTGGAGTAGTCGTCAATTATGACTAAGCAATATTGACTTTTATTGAGTGACTTGGCTCCATGTGAATCGAATAGATCCATATGTAGGAGCTCAAGTACACTTGAGGTTCGTTCTTGGTTAGTTAACTTGTGTTGTGTCCTAGGTTGTTTTCCTTGTTGACAAGCATTACTGCACTTTTATTAACCAAATTGTTGAGGTTGGGTAAGCCTCTGACTAAGCCACTCTGACTCATCTTGTGGACGAGTCTTGGGTGCGAGTGACCGAGTCGTCGGTGCCACAACCATGATTCCTCTTCCAGTGTCATAAGACATTTGGCTGAGGAATTGATTAAGTTAATTATATAAATGTTATTTGTCCTAGTTCCTTTGCGTATTGTTTTAGCTGTTTTATTTGTTTTAATTACACATTCATTTTCGAAAAATACGACCTTATAGTTATTGTCACATAATTAGCTTACGCTAAGCAGGTTATATTCGAAATTCTCTACAAGTAATACATTTTTAATAATAAAATTCGAGTTAAGCTCGATATCACCTGATCCGATGATTTTGAGCTTGCCGTTATTCCCAAAAGCTACCGATCCTTGTCGTTTGAATCGAAGCTTTATGAATTTGAGTTGATCCCCGGTCATGTGTCGGGAGCAACCGCTGTCCAACATCCATTGATCCTACACACAAGGTGGTTGGATTGGATCTTAGATTTTTTTTTTAAAAAAAAAAAATTGGTTGTAAGTTGTTAAACTTAGGTCATCTCACCTGTGTCTATATGATCAAGCATGTTATACTTATGTGTTTTTTGTGAGATGATTTCGAATTAATTTGATTAAGTGTATTTAGGATCAAGTAATTTTATGTTAGATTTGGATTTGACCCTAGGCTTGTCAAGTTTACCTTTTCAAGATCATGGCTTCCAGGTCGTGGCGAGACACAGGGGACTTCTTTTATCGGATCATCGACCACTTCCTTAGACAAAGCCATGTTCAAGAAAATGATTACTTGACTCACCTAAGATTATTTCCTAGTCTAACTGGTTATTTTTTAAAAGTGGCTCCCTGAGGCTCAATCTTTTCGAAGAATTTTAGTTGGTTATGTTTTTGAAAAGAGGCTCCTCGAGGCTCAATCTTTTCGAAGAATTTTAGTTGGTTATGTTTTTGAAAAGAGGCTCCCCAAGGCTCAATCTTTTCGAAGTTGATTATGTTCATGTTCTAAGTGAGTTCACAAGTTTTAAAGTACAAACTTTCTAAGTTAAAGCATGCAATTTCTAAGTTAAAGTACAAACATGTTTTTTACTGGCTCCCCCTAGACCGTTGAATCGGTTCGGTCTATCCACATAGTGGATTTGGTCCTTGGGAATCCAGTACGGGTTGGATCCTAGAGTTGAAATCAAAAGGTTCTTAGGGACCCATGCTTGGACATGTTTCCTATGTCGACTTACAATCGACATATACGACCTATTAGTCGTGTTTGAGTTAAATCCTAGTCCAGCCTTGTTGTACACGACCCTTTGAGATCCATGTAGGAGGTCAAGTCCTTTGGATCCCGAAGTGAACCTTTCCAACGTGTTCCTAAGATCTTCGACTTGACTTTTCAAGAGAGAGTTCTCAACTTCGAGCTTTTCAACTCGAGTTGAGTCCTTCTCTTGAACTCGACTAGTCGAAGAGGTTAGGGAGACCTCGTGTTTGAGGAGTTTAACCTCCTCAACAAGGGTCTCGACCTTGGACTCGAACTTAGCTAACTTCCTAGACAAAAACCTAACCGTATTATGTAAAGTATTAAATAAAGTTTGACTTACTTTAAGGGTATCTTTTGAACCGGATGCGTATCCGTGGCTTGACTTGAAGGTAGCTTCGTAGTCCGAGTCATCCTCAGGTTCTGACTCAAGTTCAGGCTCGGTCTCCGTGTCCGACTCAATTGATTTCGCCATGAAGACGTGGTCTTCGTCTTCTTCGGATGACGCTTCTTCCCATGTCGCGTTGAGGGCCTTCTTGTGCTTAGGTGCTTGGTGGTTCAGCTTGGGGCACTCGGACTTGATATGTCCAAACCTGTTACACTCATAACACCTAATATTAGAACTTTTAGGCTTACCTTGGTTGAGTCGAGTCGTGGTTCGCTTTCGTCCCTTGGCTATCCTTCGAGCTAGGTTCATTAGTTCGGCAGTCAATTCTGGGTCAACTTCTTCTTCGGACTCGTCTTCCTCCTCGGTTGGTGGTGGCTTGCTTGCGATTTTCTTCTTCTTTGATCCTGCAAACAAGGCTATACCCCTCTCGGGTTCCGAGTTGGACTGCTCATGTAATTCGAAATCGAAAAAGAGTTCATCTAACCTAATTTTAGAAAGATCCTTGGAGACCTTGTAGGCATCGACCATGGATGCCCACAAGGTAGTCCTCGGAAACGAGTTTAGAACATACCTTATAAGGTTACGGTTTTTGACCTTTTGCCCGATTGCGTGTAGGTTGTTGACTATGTCCTGGACTCGGGCGTGAAGTTGGGTCGCGGACTCGTGTTCCTTGGCTTCATCGGTTCCTTCGTGTAGCTCCACTAGTTTCGTCCAAAGATCTTTTGCGCTTATGAAGGGGCCGACGCGATTTAGCTCCTCCTTGGATAGGCCGCATTGGAGGATTTGTGTTGCCTTGGTGTTGGCTTCGACTTGTCATTTTGTCGCAATGGTCCATTGATCATAATCCAAGGAGTCACCCACTTCATTAGTCGGAAGTGTGAAACCCGTTTGGATTATGATCCACATCTCGATTTGGGTTTTGAGAAAGCATTCCATCCGACCCTTCCAATAACGGAAGTCATCTCCATTGTAAAACGGAGGTCGGACGGTGCTAAAACCCTCGAGATGGGCCATTAGAACAAAAGACACAAATAGACGGAGACAAAGAAACTAACAATGACAAAAACACGAAAACAAGTACCAAGACTCGCATCTTGGATTAGTAGTGCGGGAGAAAAACTTAACAAGGTGAAATAAATAAAAAAACAGAATTAAAAGAAAAATAAATCTGTAAAAAGGCTAGATTGGTGGTTTCACCAAATCTTAGCAACCCCCGGCTCTGATACCAATTGTTGGATCGATGCGGTTCGCTAGAGGGGGGGGGTGAATAGCGATAAAAACTTTTTCGTAATCGTTCGTTAAGGTACGAGTAAAACGCAGCAGAAAGATAACAATAAATAAATAAAAACACCAGGGTTTTTACTTGGTTCGTAGCCTACGACTACTACTCCAAGGCCCTAGTGGTCCTTGACCATGCATGGAGGGCAAAATACTAACCAAACTCCTCCTCGTTGGAGATAGGAGTTAAACGAATACAAAACTCGATAAAGACTCAAGGTAGAGGGACACTCCCCCTCTCCTTGATATGATTTAAAGCTTTACTAAAAGAAATAAACTGAAATACAATTTAGAACTTTCGTTACCGACGACTTTAAAGGTTGGAGGTTGAAGCTCTAGTCGTCGTCTCGGCAGCGCTTCGTCGTAGGGATGTCGGAGAGTCGGAGCGTATCGGAAGCACTTGGAAGCTTTTTAATTGATGAAAAACCCTAGGTTTGGCCCTCCTTTTATAGCCTTTAAGCCCCTCATCGAATGGGTCTTCAACCAATAAGAATTGGGCACAAAACTCCTTGAAAAATGGTGATAAAGCTTGACTCCTCGAGGCTGATCCTTTGACCAGCAGTCGACTGATGGCCATCACCAGTCGACTGCTGGCAGCATCAGTCGAGTGCTGACCTTCGGCAGTCGACTGATTGACGGCAGTCGAGTCCTCTAAGCTGGCAGTCGACTGATGCTTGCTGCAAGTCAAGGTTAGCTCAACAAAAACATAATTTCGACGGTCGTCGACCATCCGATCTCGACCTAGACCACCTATGAGATGTCTTGGGTCGGATCTACGCTTAAGTCTTTCCCCGTAAAGAGGATACGACCTTGCTTACACTCGCACACACGAGCTTACCTTAGTACTTACGTGTTGCTTTTGCTTCCGGCCTTCCACTCAATTCCTTCGGCTCCCTCCGAAGTCTCTTGAGTGTCGCCCGACCACCGCGGCTTCCTCCGGGTGTCGCTAGCCTTCAGCTCCAGCGTTGAGACTTTTCTGCACACTTGATTTAGCTCATGAGATAACAATATATGCTTAACTTTGTATCGTTTGCTATAATCAAAACATAGGTTCGACTTAGGTGCCTACTGCACCAACACTTACTTAGCAAAACCATTGAATATTTTACTTTAATTTATAGAACGGCTAGATAGGGAAAATAGTTAGTCAACTCTTGACAACATAGTATCAGGATGCGACGAGATGATAGTACGTTAGGAAAACAAAGTCTCGTGTATTCATGCTAGATAAGGCGTATCTAGCTTGGTGCACTTGACCGAGTGGAGCTAGCTGAAGCTACCTCGCCGTATCCTAAACTAGTTAGACCAGGAAGTAACCCTAAGTGACTTAAGTGATTTTTTCTTGAATTTGGCTTTGTCTAAGGAAGTGGTCGTTGTTCTGATCAACGAAGGCCCCTGTGCCTTGCCACGACCTGGAAGCCAATTTCTCGAAAAGTTACTTAACGATCTAAAGGTTAAATCCGAATCTAACCCAAGGTTGACTATCTTTAATAAATTTAAAATCATCTCACAAAACATATAAGGTAAACAAATTCTGAGACACATAGAATGGGTGAGATGTTAAGGATAATTGAAAAATAACCTCTTCAAAATACTACTTATTTTCCCAACTATTGTACTTAACAACTCTTTGGCCAAAGTTTAGCGCCCCCTACATCTCTTATACTTCATATATTTGACTAAGGGGGAAAGCAAACTAACCCTAAGGGTTATATTACAAACCTTTAGATTATTGGTGCAGAGGGTCACACCTCAAACCAATCTATCTGACTACTACTAGACGTTATGCTTAGACTCATAGTTGATTTATCTTGATGCATGCATATACCATATTATTTTTAAACCCCTATTTTATATAACAAACTTCAATTTTACATAACAAACCCCAACATTTGTTTTGATTTATGGCAAAAGGGGGAGAAGAGTGAAAGTTAAGGGGGAGTTAAGGGGGAGTAACACAAAATTTATTTAATTTTGAAAACTAAAGTATCTCTTTCAAAACTCACCTAAGGTTAAGGGGGAGTTTTCGTTAAGGGGGAGTTTTTGAAAATGACATTCATCATTTACTATACTTGTTTTATGCTTTAATTTCCCTTAACTTTGTGTTGGTTTGGCATAGATCAAAAAGGGGGAGATTGTTGGTGCAGGGGCACTAGATAATCGAACCAGTGTTTTGATTATGACAAAGACACAAAGTTAAGTTTACATTGTTATCTTACGAGCTAAATCGAGTGTGTAGAAAAGTACTAAAGCTGGAGTTAAAGGCTAGTGACACCCAAAGGAAGCCGCGGTGGTCGAGCGACACTCGAGTGACTTCGGAGGGAGCCGAAGGAATCGAGTGGAAGGCTGGAAGCGAGAGCAACATGGTAAGTATCGAGGAAAGCTCGTGTGAGTGAGAGATTGTAAGGTCGTGTCCTCTTTACGGGGATGACCGTAGGCGGCGATCCGACTAAGACTTCATGTGGAAGGTGTAGGTTGAGATCAGACGGTTAGAAACCGTCGCATTTATCATTTTCTGAGCTAATCTCTTACTGCAGGGAAGTGGCCAGGTTGGTAGTCGACTGCTGGACATTGGACAGTCGACTGATGGGAGTCATCAATCGACTGATGGCGACGAATCAACCTTTGCGCTAGGTCAAAATGGATAAGGTTTAATGCAGCCACTTCGCGATAAAAATTATACAACTTTGTGATATGTTCCAAAAAAAAAGGAGACATATTCAGAGGCCAAAATCTATAAAAGGGGGGAGGATTCCAACTCGAAATTACATCAAGTTTATTCTCAAGTGGCCTACAACGCCAATGCTCCAATGTCGTCATAACGCCGACGCGACGACAAGTTCAAATCTCCTTCGTCGACAGCAGTAGCAAGTAATTGTTTTTATTGTATTCTTTGTTTTATTTGTAACGAGGTGAGGTGGGCTTGTTGCCTCATCTCCGTACTTTCGGTTTTGTGATCGTTGTCTCCTACCTCCAACGAGGAGGAGACGTTATAGTGCTTTGCCCTCCGTACGCGGTCTAGGACCGATAGGGCCTTGGAGTAGCAACCGCTGGGTTGTGAACCAAGTAAAAATAAACGTGTCTCTTTATTTTCCGCTGCTCTTACTCATTTAATTATCTACTCGAACAAAACATTGAAAAGATTTACGATCGCTATTCACCCCCCCTCTAGCGACGCTTCTCGATCCAACACCACAAGCCCATGATTAAGATTGTTCTACAGGAATTGAAAGGGGAAGTCACTTCTTCAATACCATCGGTACAAGAGGATATACCACAAGTCACTGCACAGCGTGTCACAGAGGATACATAGGTGATACCTCATCGTAATGGGAGGGTTGTTAGACAGCCTAATAGATTCATGTTCTTTGGAGAATCTTCTGATTTGGTCCCTGGCGAATATGAACCTGTTCCCTGGAACATATGACGAGGCAATCCAAGATAAAGATGCAGTATCTTGGCAAAGTACAATGAACACTGAGATTGAATCTATGGATTCAAATCCGGTCTGGGAGCTAGTAGAACCACTCAATGGTGTAAAAACCATTGGATGCAAGTGGATCTACAAAAGAAAGAGAGGAATAGATGGGAAGGTTGAGACCTTCAAAGCGAGGCTTGTTGTGAAAGGGTATACTCAGAAAGAGGGTATCGATTATGAGGAGACCTTTTCATTGGTAGTCATGCTTAAGTCTATCCAGATTCTCTTATACATTGCTGCTCATATGGATTATGAGGTATGACAGATGGATGTCAAGACAACTTTCCTAAATGGAAGTCTTGAGGAAATCATCTATATGAAGCAACCAGAAGGATTCATTGCAAAGGGCAAATATCATATTGTGTGTAAGCTTAATCGGTCCATTTATGGATTGAATCAAGCTTCGAGGTCTTGGAACATCTGCTTTGATGAGGTAATCCAGTCTTATGGATTTATTCAAAGTCCGGATTAGTCTTGTGTGTACAAGAGATGTGACAGAAACGTAGTGGTATTTCTTGTACTATATGTAGATGACATTTTGTTAATTGACAACAATGTCAAGGTGTTATCGGACGTAAGGGTATGGTTTTCCAAACAGTTTGATATGAAGGACTTGGGAGAAGTGAGACACATCCTTGGGATCAAGTTTATAAGGGATCATAGGAAAAGGATGTTGTGCTTATCTCAAGCTTCATACATAGACAGAATTATGGATTGTTTTAGCATGCAAAACTCCAAGAAAGGTTTTCTACCTTTCAGGCATGGAGTTCCTTTATCTAAGGAGATGTGTCCTAGAACATCTGAGGAGATAGGGGAGATGAAGGCGGTTCCTTATGCTTCGGCAGTAGGAAGCCTCATGTATGCGATGCTATGTACGAGACCAGATAACTGCTTTGCAGTGGGCATGGTTAGCAGATATCTGAGTAATCCTGGACAGGGAAATTGGACTGCGGTGAAACATATATTGAAGTACCTTAGAAGGACAGGGATTATATGCTAGTTTACCAGGCAGACCAATTACTCCCTGTGGGTTATACAGATTCCAACTTCCAATTAGACAGGGATAACAGTAAGTCTACCTCAGGTTTTGTGTTTACTTTGGGAGTTGGAGCCATTGTATGGAGGAGTGTCAAGCAGAAATGCGTGGTGGACTCCACCATAGAAGTTGAGTGTGTGGTATCCTCTGAGGCGACCAAAGAAGTTGTGTGGCTGAGGAACTTCTTGATGGACTTGGAAGTGATTCCTGGTTTACCTATAACTATCACAATTTATTGTGATAATAGTGGTGCAGTTGCAAACTCGAAGGAACCACGAGCCCATAAGGCAAGTAAACACATAGAGCACAAGTACCACCTGATACAAGAAATCATAAATGAGGTAGAAGTTGCTGTCGCCTAGATTGCATCAGAGGATGACCTAGTTGACCCTTTCACTAAGGCCCTTCTAGCTAGAGCTTTGATAGGCATGTGCAGGGAATGAGAATCAGATGTATGGCAGTTTGAGGACAACATAGTCTTTTAGTATAAGTGAGAGATTGTTGGGATGTATACTGAAAAGTCTATCTTTTGTATGAACATCTTTAGTTTTGAAAAAAGAATCACATGATCATCGTTTGCATATTTATGGCTATGCATATTTTATAATGCATTACATTGTAGATAACATGTTGTGTGGTGTCACATGAGAGACCATGTTATCAGTTCCTTGTAAAGTATAAGTAAAGGCTTACAACCGAGATGGTTATGGACAAACCATTGGAATGGTTGTAGTGTGATTTAGTATTGGTTTTTCTTGACCATAGAATTATACTAGTACACTTTGTGTGTATTGAGTAGGACCGACATAGAAGTGATTCGATTTTTTGCTGACTACATCATCGATTCAGACCTCAGATATTATCTTATACATGCTCTTAATCTCGATATAATAACAGGCACATATACTTAGTATTCATTTCTTTGATTTACCAATGGGAGAGATTTATAGAGTAAATCGATAGGCTCGGTAAGTTGGGAAATGATATTATTTATATGGTGTGTCATTGATTATAGGAGGAAACCGTGTCCTATATATTAGGATGATGATGTCCCCTTGAGGAGGTCATAAGGTTCATCATGTAAACCCTGCAGGTGGACTTGGTCCGACATGATGATAAGGTTGAGTTATACTACTCATGGAGTTAGATGTTGATTAATTAATTTTCAGTAAATTAATTAATCGACGGACATTCGAGATCTTAAACACGGGGAGAAATATATGCAAATAATATATGGAGCCCATATTATCTTATGGGGGTTGGTCAGGTAGATCAATGATAATCCTCTAGTGGATTGGATTATCATTAATGGATCAGACTTTATCTGGGCTTGATCAATTGGGTGGCCAAGATCCAACTCCTCCTCATGGTCTCTATTGTAGTCTATTTAAAACCTCATGGAGCCTAGATCCAATGATAGAAAATGAAACTCTAGATCCGACGGTGAAGATTAAATCTCTAGATCCGATGGTTGAGATTAAATCTCTAGATTCGACAGTCGAGATTAAATCCCTAGATCCGACGGTAGAGATTAAAAGGAGGCTTAAGCTTAACCTTATAAAAGGGTGGCAAAGGCTTGACCGTGGAACACACTTTGGGAGATTAGGGTTTAGGGGAGAGGCTTTGGGCGGCAAGACATTAGGGTTTAGAACCCTAATTGGTTGGGCGGCGCCCATGGTTCTAGAGTTAGGGCCGGCGGCAAGAAGTTAAGGGATTAGCTTCTCTTCTTTTTCTCTTGGCCAGAGCATCCTCTCCTCTTCTCTCTCAAGGTTGGCCGGCGGCAAACTTCTTCAAAGGTTGGTCGGCGATCCTTTTATTCTCTTTGGCCCGACAGCAAAACATCAAGCTTGGAGCTTGATGGTTGGTCCTAGATAGGAGATGAGTTTTGTTTTATCATCTTCCTTTGTTTGGAGTGAACAAGGAAAGGAAGATTGGTGATCTAGGAGGCTTCGACTTTTGGAAGATCGTCGCCCACACGGCGTCCAAAAGGAGGAAGGACATATAATAGAAGATCAAGAGGTATAATGTTTGTTTATATTCTTTTGTATTATGTCAATAATTGTTTTTCAATTATATGCATGTTGTATATTTTTATATATGGCTAATTTACTTGGACCCCTAATATAAACACAAAAGACGGCGACCTGTACATCACCTATTCCATGGCTAATCGTAGAATAGAAGTTGGTTGCTTGAACAACAAGTTTCTTCAAGTGACTACTCTAATCGAATAACACGACGATGAAACGAAAGCTTGGGTAATCCCTCCTTGTCAAGGATAATTTTTTTTTATCTGGGGATGTAAAAGGGTTCGCCATGAACAAGCGACCGAGTTGAAGTAGGAAGCGAAGTTTCCTACGTTCAGAAACCACCATCTATGGTGGTCGAGTATGCAACTCCAACTACCACAATCAACAGTGGCCAAGTTATGCAACTCCAACCACCACAAACTGATCCAACCACTTCCAAGATACTAGATTCCTCAAGTCAATGGACGACTAAATCGTTACATAAGTCTAACCATATTATTAAAAACTCATAAAATTCTTACAAGTATGAAATGTCGTCTTCTACACACCGGCATCCTTTTTACTCTAAGCTGATGATATCTCAATCATCACACCGACAATGATAACCGTATGACGCTAAGTCACTACAATATCAACACTCCAATCATAAATCAACTATAGAGTATAAATAGGTGTCCTTTAACTGATCCAAACAAATCATCTATCCACAATGAATGATATTTATTCTCAATAGCAACTACATTCCATCATCGATAATCGATGCATAACCTCCAAGGTCCATCTCTCTTTTAACAAAGAGTTTCGAATCTTCTAAAAAAACACTAGGATAGATAAATCTCGCATCCAATACCTCTTATAAATCACAACTTACATTCTTCCAATTTCCATAGTGTTTAGGCACACTGACACCAATAAGATTATCTCCTAGTATGAGGTCTTCAATATTGACACTATTCCCGAAATCACTTCGATCGTATACTCCACTTGCCTATGCAATGGCAAGCCTGAGAGTTCATCCGAATACTCTCGGATTATACGCACATCCTAGAGACATATCATACCATCTTTTCAAAAATTTAGCTATCCAAGTTTATATTAGGATATCCATATCCACCATATCTTCCAAATCAACAGTATAACAACTACGTCAACTCTCCAACAATAAAATAACATCTCCACCTATGAGCCTCTAAACATCAAAATCAAAATCCTAATACTCTAATAATCATCACAATAATCAAATCAACATCTCACCTGTTGGTAGAGAAATAACTAATCCACACGATACAAATATAGAAGTCCTTTTAATTCCATCTCAGAATATTCTAGACATAGATACCTGTAAACTACCAGTATCTCTCAATATATCCAAAAATAGGGTAAACTAAAGTAAAACGCCAAATGGGTACTCCTTTGACCCTCTACATATCCTCTCTAGTAAATATGTAAACTCATCCAACTTCTCTTCTTGACGGCTAAGTTCCGATAGATTCAAAAGAACTATCATGGAAGAATTGGACTCAACTGCTGAAACTGAAATGCAAACTACAAAGACGGCAATAGAGGTGGTAACCACTGTTGTACTGGTAACGAGTACACCAACACTATAAGGTACTGAAGAACTGCCAACCTCATAGCATGCTCCAACTCTACAAATACTATAGATGTGCCTGTGGTGATGACAGTTGTTGTTGACTAGACGGTTGAGACTTCTGAGTTGTCTTATGGTGATACTGATGAGTAAATCGCTTCCCCTGGAGGGATGTATCAAAGAAACCCAACTATGCCTGAAGTAGTAGATCGTTGGTAGTGTGATAACCCAATCTTCTGTGTTGATCTCTCCTGTCGAGATTGTGAATCATCTCCCCTGAAAGCAACGTCGATGGTCTTTATGTTGGGTTTGAGGGTCCATGAGGGGAAACTTCGCTTCTCACTTCAACTCGATCGCTTATTCATGGCGATCCCATCAATGTCCCTGGATTAAAAATTTAATCCTAGAAAAAGGGAACACCCAAGCAACCTTGTCAACGTTGTGCTATTCATTTAGACTGGTCACTTGAACAAACTTGTTGTTCAAGCGACCAGCCTCTATTTTATGAGTATCCGCGGAATAGACGATGTATAGATCGTCGGCTTTTGTGTTTATGTTTGGGATCCAAGTATTATTTAGCCACAAACAGAATATATCATGCTCATAATTGAAAAACAAAAATAAACATGTAACAATTAAAAATAGAGAATTGATATACCTCTCGATCTTCTATTGTATGACCTTCCTCCTTTTGGACATCGTGTGGGCGACGCTCTACCAAAAGTTGAAGCTCCTAGATCACCAATCTTCCTTCCTTGCTCATTCCAAGCAAGAGGAAAAATAGAAAAAAGCCTCTTCTCCTTCTTTCAACCAACCACCAAACTCCAAGGTTGGAGCTTGCCGCCGGCCAAAGAGGAAGAGGAGAATAGGTGAATGCCAACCAAAGCTCCAAGGGAGAACCCTAAGCCTAGATTTTACCGGCCAAAGAGAGGGAGAGGGGCTGCTTTGGATTCCGGCCAAGGGCTGGAAAGGGGAGCTAGGTCGCCAGCCACCTTGAGGGAAGAAGAAGAAAGGAAACACCTTCCTTATTTGGTGCCGCCAACCCTTAAACCCTAGCCTCCAAGCCTTGCCGCCCAAAACCCTAATCCTATCTCTAGTTGGATTCAAGTTGCCGCCCACCCCTTGACCTCCTTTTATAGAGTTAGGGATAAGCCTTGTTTTAATCTCCACCATTGGTTCTAGGGATTTAATCTCAACTGTCGGATCTAGAGATTTAATCTCAACCGTCGGATCTAGAGATTTAATATCTACCTTTGGATCAAGAGTTTTGTTTCTATCCATTGGATCTAAGCTTCATGAGGTGTTAATAGGCTACAATAGGGACCGTGAGGAGGAGTTGGATCTTGGCCATCCATGGATCAAGCCCACATAAAGTACGATCCAGTAATGATAATCCAATCCACTAAAGGATTATCATTGATCTACCTCACCAACCCCCATAAGTTAATACGGGCTCCATATATTATATGTACATTTTCTCCCCGTGTTTAAGATCTCGAATGTCCGTCGATTAATTAATTTACTGACCATAAATTTATCAACATCTAACTCCATGAGTAGTACCACTCAACCTTTTCATCATGTCGGACCAAGTCCACCTGCAGGGTTTACATGATGAACCTTATGAGCTCCTCAAGGGGACATCATCATCCTAATATATAGGACACGGTTTCCTCCTATAATCAATGGCACACCATATAAATAATATCATTTCCCAACTTACCGAGCCTATCGATTTAATCTATAAATCTCGTTCATTGATAAATCAAAGAAATGACTACTAAGTATATGTGCCCGTTATTATATCGAGATTAAGAGTATTTACAATATAATATCTGAGGTCTGATTCAATTATGTAGTCAACAATAAATCGAATCACCTCTAAGTCGGTCCTGCTCAATACACACAAAGTGTACTAGTGTGATTTTTTGGTCAAGACAAACCAATACCAAATCACACTACAACCATACCAATGGTTTGTCCAAAGCCATCTCGGTTGTGAGTCTTTACTTATACTTTACAAGGAACCGATAACATGATTTCCCGTGTGACACCACACACCATGTTATCTACAATGTAATGTATTAGACAATATGCATAGCCATAAAAATATGCAAACAATGATCATGTGATTCTTATTTCAAAATAAAGATGTTTATAAAAAAGATAGACTTTTCAGTATACATCCTAACACTTCAACTGAGTCTTCAAAGTACACCTCCACAAATGTATTGGTTGCTTACAATAGCAACAAATGAACTGATCCAACGGATAATCTAACTTTGGGTGTCATTGTATCCCGCATTGCACACACATAATTGCTTCAGAGTCTTTATTCTGATTTCGCTGATAACATGAGAAAGTTCTGACGATCTACGGTTGGTCTTCTATGATCGAAAATAATCTCCAATAGTAGCTCATGACCTATGACTCTGATCTTGTTCCTTTTATCCAACAATTGGAGACTTCCGAGTATAACAATTTGACCTGCAATATCTGCATATTGGTCTCTAACTCTTAAACACTTGTACGAAGTCATTTCTAAACTCATGACTCGATCCAATGTCTACCAGTATGATCTGATAGAAGATCCAAACATCCAGATCAAAATGTAAGCCAATAAACCCTGGGTGGCTTAAGACATCCATTTACACTCTTGAGCTATTAGGTGGGGATAAACTCTGCAAGTCTAAAGACTTTGCATGGTATTCCTATTACCAACGAGCATCCTATTTGAAGCCCAAGAATTCTCTGACAACGAGTCAAAGAAAGTGACGTTGAGAAATACTCTCTCACAACATCACTACAACATGACCAATTAATGAGTTATTCCCCGAAGATTATTTCCTACATCTTCCACCATGTACCGACTTGATCCCGATAATGGTGTGCAACTAACTCTACTTTCTTTGTATAACACGAGTTAAGTACTCAAAAGTACATTCAAAGTTATACAACCTAACACGCACAACTCAAGGATCAAAATCCCTATGAAACACTATATACTAATCCTCCACCGTCTTCATAAACAATAGTATACTCGTTTGTCCATTACCCCACGAGTAATGATCAGACTAGCATAAATAGGTGAAAATCCCTAAGACTGTAATGTTGATCTCTATATGAAATGTGACTACATGACCCTGCTTTCCGACTCGGTATCAGTCGACTCTCAATGGTAACTCACCTTTTCGAAAGCAGATACAAGCCTAATAACCTCAACATGTCGTTCCCATGGTCAAATCAAACCATGGTTATGAATAATGAATAACATACTACATGTCATGCAATGTTATAAGCAACTAAATGCATAACCAACAAAAGATATGAGATAACAATTAGCATACCATATCCCTTGCAGCTCGGAGACGTCCTGCAAAAGCCAAATCCCAGAACTCACAAATCAAAAACCGAGTAAAACAAAACTCGATGACCAAACTGAAATAAAATCCGAAAGTGGACTTCGTAACCTAGGGCTCTGATACCAATAAAATTGTCACGCTCTGAGAGTATGCCAAGCTCAAAAATCGGACATCTCCCCAGTACATGATACAATTCCTTCTTGATACAAAGCCTACCGGAAAAAACACACAACATAATGAAGTATATAAGCAAAATCACAGTGGAATACACCAACAAGTAATAAAACACAAGACTCAAATAGTTGCATACCGGTACGACTTGATGACACACAAGGAAACACAATCGGAATCAAATACATATCAACATAACCGATTACTAAACAATAGAAAAAATATAGGATAAAAATCCAAAAATGTACAATCCAAAATATACAACACCAATATGGATTACAATCCAAATATTTGAAGTGAGATGGGATCAGCTGGCAGAACTCCCAGCAGCCAAGGAATCTTGTACATGTTACCTGTGAGACAAGAAAACAAAGGGTTTGTGGTGGTGAGTATAAAACTCAGTGGTAATATAACAGATAGTGCATGAACAACAATTATATAGTACGAAGAGCAACAAGTATACAAATGGAAATGAATAGGTATACCGAGGGAGATCAACAAATTTATAGTCTTAAAGGAAACAACGAAACTATCAGTATGACATTAATCAGTTCATATACAAAAGTAATCAACTGTACATAACATAATGTACTAACATACCTGAATGGTCAGCAATGGCATAACCTACAAAACCTGAACAGATATACAATAATATAGCTCGTACAACAAAATAGAGTAAGACTACATCTGTATTTAATACACTGTCTTTCGAACATACTATAACAAATACAACAACATACCTGATCCAACCTACTCAACATCTATTAGTGATATATGAGAGATGTCCTAAGGCAATCGCCTTATGTTTAAACCATTTATATGATAAATGAAGATTCACTATTTGAGTATACATGTTTTCATGTATTTGATTAGATCTTAAACTCATTTACTGAACATCCACGATACGATTCACAGCATGAGAGAAATTGTGATTGGTGTTAGGGCAATCTCTTGCCGTGATATGGTTTTGATGGTGTGGCAAAGGGTTTAAGTTAGTTTGATATGTTGATGTGATATGTGCGTTGAAGTCGTGCAGGACTTAGTAATTCGCACATGGAGCCATGGCGAGTTTCACATCTCATGACTCGTGCCTTGAGTCGGTGAAGGATAGCTTTGCGGAAGTCGTGCGCTTGGAGCATCCGAGGGACCGCCGGACGAGAAGCTTGGAGTGAAGCCGGAGGAAGTAGACTTCGAGGCAAAAGACGCGAAGGAGCATTGCAGAGCCGTGCGCGATCTTTGCCAGGGAGCGTGGCGAACGGCGAAGAACCGGCGAAGGACTCCGAGAAATGAGAGTGAGCGATTGTAACCCGGGGAGGGGTAGCTCTTAGGTGAAACTTGGCCATTTGGCCAAGTGTCGGATGGGTTTTTCCGACACGGTCATTGCCATGGAATGGCGATCGCTCGGTGAAGTCAGTGTAGCTCGGTATCTCTATTGGCCCGGTTTGTGGCGGCCGATCTGCCATATGTTGGCGATCAAGCCAAGACAACGATCGGCATGATCGGTAGTCAATAGGGTTTTAGCCAACCGCCGAGAGCCGATCGGCGATCGACTACGGGTCAATGATCGATCGGTGAGGTCCAATGATCGCCAATAAGAGTTCCGTTGGACAACAACGGTCGGCATCCGACGTGTTCGGAGGCCGTTGTAGTGATGATCATCGCCATGGGCGGCAATGATCGTGGCGCGGGGAAGAAGTTAGCCCTCTCTATAAAAAGAGAGGGTGTGAGCCTTTGAGAGGCTAATGCTTAAGTTCCAAACAATCTTCCTAGTGCCCCACAAGCTCTAAACTCTTCTTACTCGCTTTTACTCCATTCTATTTGTAAGAAGAGTGATCTTGGTTGTAAAGGTTACCTCCACCTAGCTTTGTGCAAAGGAGAGACCGATAGTGATTGGTTTTGGCGGAGTGATTCACCGTGGACGAATCGGACCGTGGATTAGCGGCGTAGCCGTGAACCACGTTATATCTTGGTGTTTGTATTGCTTGTTTCTATTTTGCTTGTCTTTATTTATATTTGTATATTCCGCTTGCGCTAACGTTTTGTAGACGAGCAAAATACCGCCATCCAAACGAAAAGGGCTATTCACCCCCCTCTAGCCGGCCATCCGATCCCTTACAAGTGGTATCAGAGCCGAGGTTGCTTGTCACCGGACTAACCGCCGCAACAAGCCCTACATCAAAAATGGCCGGCTCCAACATCCACCCACCGAAGTTCGACGGCGAATTCTCTTGGTGGAAAAAGAGAATGGAGGTATTCTTCGAAACCGATTTTGAAATATTGTTAATTATGGAAAACGGTTTCGAGTTGCCTAGGAATGAAGATGGGGAGCCTTTGGAAAAATCGAGATGGAGCAAAAGACAAAGAGAAGAGTATTTGGCAAATTCAAAGGCCAAGCACCATCTATACAATGTGCTCCCTCAACAAGAAGTAAATAGAATAGGGGAGTGCTCAAGTGCCAAGGAGATGTGGGAGAAGTTGGTTGAACTTCATGAAGGCACCTCGGAGGCAAAGCTAGCAAGGAGAGACCTCCTCTCCCAACTATCCAATATAAAACTAGAAAAGGGAGAAAAGGTAACCTCTTTACACTCTAGGTTTAAGGAAATTTTAATTGGGCTAACAAGTGTAGGTGAGAAGCTATCGAACCGGGACATGCTCATGAAGGCTATAGATGCCTTTCCCCGGTCCTCAAAGTGGAGCTCCATGGTGGACTCCTTCTACATGTCCAAGAACCTAGAAGTGAGTACCTTGGAGGAGTTCTTCTCAACGATGGAACTCCACGAAACTAGGCTTGAGGGAATTCAATAAGAGCCAAGAATTCAACCCTCAAGAGGAGTAGCATTGTTGGCAAACAAGGGGAAGAAGAAGATGGAAGTCCCCTCCTCCTCCGATGATGAAGCCTCCTCCTCCATGGATAGCACCGAGGAAGCCTACATGGTAAGGAAGGTGAGGCGTGTATTTAAGAATTTTAGATTTGATAAATCAAATGATAGGAATAGAAGACCGAGGGGGAAGGTGATATGCTACAATTGCCAAGGAGAGGGACACATAAGGGACAATTGTCCTCTTCTAAACAAAAGCAAGGAAGAGAGGAAAAAGAAAGAAGAAAAGAAGAAGAAAAAGGGGAGCAAGAAAAAGAAGGAAGAGGAGAAGAAGGCAAAAGAAAAAGGGAAGGCCAAAGCATTCAAGGCCAAGACATGGGATGATCCTTCCTCATCCTCCTCCTCATCATCGGATGAGGAGAATGCCTTTGTCGCCAATTTGGCCTTGATGGCCTTTGACGATTTGGATTGCTCCTCCAAAATGAAGGATAAAGAACTAGAGGAGAGAGCTCAAGTGAAGGGGGAGCCTCCTCCACATCATCATCCTCCTCATCATCCGAAGAAGAAGAAGAAGATATGGAAACTATGGTAACGAAAGCTTCTCCTAGTAAAATAGTTTCCATAATTTCTAGTTTAACTAAGGACCTATTTGGAATGAAAAAGAAAAATAAAAGCATGCTTAATCAAATTAAAGACTTAGAAAATAAATTAGAAAATGCATGCTTAAAAAATAATGATACTTCTTCTTGCCATGATGATGCATGCTCACATGATAATTATGTGCCTTTAGATGTTAGTGATGCATGCATAGAGGAAAATAGGGCATTAAGGGAAAAGGTAGATTATTTAACCAAAGCCCTAGGAAAATTCACAATTGGCTCCAACACTTTGAATATGATCATAGGGAGCCAAAGGGCAAGTTTTAACAAGAAAGGCCTAGGATATAAAGAGAAGAAAAATGAGAAGGCCTATAGATGCCTAATAGCTGGGACAAGACAAAAACAAAGTAATAGCTAAGAAATGGATCCCCAAGGAATTTCTAGTGAACCCCATAGGCAAAAATCTATTTTGGGTTCCAAAATCCATCCTTAAGGGTTAGAAAACCCCTAGGGTAGTCAACCATATGAACTTGACCTATATCATATTTTGGTTGACTTAGGATGACGGGACAACATTTTTAGATAGTGTTGGGTGATGATAACGTGCCCATAAAAAGGTAATAATGCTTAAATCATGATGATTAATGTAATTTCTATGCATATGTGTAATCATGGTTTATGATTTTGATATTGGGCACGTCATCATGAGAAATAGGTTTAAATCATGCTTTAGGTGATACTTTATTTTTTTTATCATCATATAATGCCTAATGCATGGTTATAATTTGATGAAAACATGTATTTCATGATCATAATGTGAAATTAATTGATATATGTCATTATGATCATGTAGGTTGTTAGGTTGATACTTAACCATGATAGAATTGCTTGAATATATTGGTTAAGTATATATATACAAATACCCCCCTAGGATGCATCTCACACTCACTATAGGCTAACTTGATTGCAAACTTAGCATGGGTGAGATATTAGGATGATACAAATGTCCACTAATGCCTATGGCATTTAGATGGTCATCTAAAGTATCAAAATATCAATAATAGACCAATCATGGGGAAGGCTTATGTTTAATTAATAGACATATTGCCCAAAGATCATGGTTGGATATTTCTAATGTTTTCAAAACAATTTCTTACCTTAAAATACATGTATTCATGTTTTGAAACAATTGGATGCAAAACTAGGTGTTAAAATGGATACTAACATGCTCAAAAACTAGTGGTTTTTTCAAGTGTTTGGATTTTTGGCAAATCTTGTAAAATATAATGATTTTTCATGAAAAACTATTTTTCCTTGATAGATATACTTAAGAGAAATATGTTCCTCGAATTTCATGATTTTTAGAATTTTCTGGAATTTTTAATGCATTTCTGAATTTCATCCATCAATATTTACAGAACCGCTCGTAGCCGTGAACGGCGGCTGGTCAGCGAATGATCGGTGGGGTCCAGGTGAATGATCGCCAAGAGTTCCGTTGGACAACAACGGTCGGCATCCGACGTGTTCGGAGGCCGTTGTAGTGACGGCAGTCGACTGCCATGGGCGGCAGTCGACTGATGGCGGCCAACGGGAAGAAGTTAGCCCTCTCTATAAAAAGAGAGGGTGTGAGCCTTTGAGAGGCTAATGCTTAAGTTCCAAACAATCTTCCTAGTGCCCCACAAGCTCTAAACTCTTCTTACTCGTTTTTACTCCATTCTATTTGTAAGAAGAGTGATCTTGGTTGTAAAGGTTACCTCCACCTAGCTTTGTGCAAAGGAGAGACCGATAGTGATTGGTTTTGGCGGAGTGATTCACCGTGGACGAATCGGACCGTGGATTAGCGGCGTAGCCGTGAACCACGTTATATCTTGGTGTTTGTATTGCTTGTTTCTATTTTGCTTGTCTTTATTTATATTTGTATATTCCGCTTGCGCTAACGTTTTGTAGACGAGCAAAATACCGCCATCCAAACGAAAAGGGCTATTCACCCCCCTCTAGCCGGCCATCCGATCCCTTACAATTGGATCACAACTAGTGAGTATCTCTACATGTGTAATTGTGATGTATCAGAATTATCCCTAGTCGATGAATTGATGGATTTGGACACCATTGATTCTGTCGAGACTAGCACGAGATATACTCTTTGGTGTATCCAAGCAGCTGATTCTCACTGGCTGGAGACATTGTGATGTCCGGAGTTAATCGTGGATGCTAGTTATGGTAACTAGTTCATTGGAGTGACTAGCCATAAGACTTCATATGGTTCTCTGCATATATAGATATGTCAATGAAGTTCTTACTGTAGCTTAAGTGCGATGTTCCTTTGACTTGCGGTATTCAAGTCATCTTGATCATAAAGACTTATGCTTTGACATCTTAAGCAAGCATCTCTAAGGAGATGTGGACCAGGATGATTGGGTATAAGTCAGTGATCGAAGGTGTTTGAATAGCCTATAAAGGATTCACCACTCCTTGCGGAGATGTATACCCATGGCCTCTCGTCGGATTGTTACTAAAGTCTTTGGCCAAAGCATTACATGTTTAGAGTAAGGTACTCTTCGATACATGTGCAGTAACTAGAATCCGTAGGACGAGGAAATGATACTTGGGCTAGGTGTGACGTAGTCAGCCTAGTGGGGACTGACACTATAGACCATGTCCTAAACTAAGTGGGTATAAGATGAGTGAAGGGAATGGGGCACGATTCATTCGAGCTGCTGAAGGGTTTCAGAAATAGTTCTGGATCAACCGTTGATCTTTTCGGTTAATTGGGGCTCATGATGTAGTACTAGGTGCCACTAATGATCGTTCTATAATTAATGTTTAATTATAGACGGCCAACATAAACCGAGAACCTATTTGGTCACACGCACAACGAGCATAATCCGAAGGATTTAAAACAAGCTTGAGAATAAGATTCTCAGACCGAGAGAAACTAGGTTTGGTTGGACCAAACATGAAGCGAGCATGAAATCGTTTCAGTCGCAATGGAAGCGTGGATGGGCCGTGTCTTATGAAGACATGATGGATGAATCAATTTGGTTTGGTTCATTTTAACTTAAAATAAACCATCATGGTTTGGTTTATTTTAACTTAAATTAATGGAGAGGGTTAACGGGCCTTTTGTTATGATCCGATAATGATTAAGAGAATTTGTTCTCTATAAAATAGGGCTTAAGGGTTTTTGTTAAGCCCAAATCCAAAGCCTTGCAACCCTAATAGTTGTCGCCCCCTCCTCTCCTTGGTGAAGTCGGCGCAAACCCTAGTGTCGCCACCACCCTAGCTCCTGCGGCGTCAGGTGTTGTCCTTCTCAACCTTCCCTTTTGGCCGGCCCCTATTCCTCCACCAAAGCTGTCCAGTTTTCTGGACAGCTTGTTTCCTTCTCACTGGAGCGTCGTTTGTACGACGTTTGGAGCTCCGACAGCGTTAGACTTGGCGGAGATTCGATCTCCGATAATCCTCATAGGTGGAGGACGAAGGATTCGTCAAACGGTTGACGAATACCTCTTCGGAGAAGCGAGTTTTTGAGGACTCGTTTTGGATCCGAATTTTGATTCGGATCGTGATCTTCTCTTGATCACATCATCTTCAACACGAGGCTAGTAACCCGTACGAAGACGAGGCTCATGACTTTGTGAAGTCATCCCGAAGATACTTGGCGTGGATACGGATAGAGATGATTCTAGCTAGAATTGTTCCGGTTGATGTCTTTCCCGCTACACGTGATACGTCAGGTAAACGTAGTGTAAATTTCCTTTTATTACAAAATTTGAATTTACGGTTATGTCTACATATGTTGTACTATGCATGCGTGTGATGTGTGTGTTGTAATAAATTATATTTATTATTTTATTTCTTCCGCTGTGCACATGTTTACGAAGCATGTTCGAACACACTTGCCGCGGTGCCTGAAACCCAACAGTGGTATCAGAGCCCAGGTTGTATTTCGACATAATCATAAAATGGTTTTGCGATACTCATAATGATATTTCTAGAAATTTTATACTTTTGGAATGTTAGAAGTATTTATGGAAATTTTTCAATTTTGGAAAGTCTAGAAGTATTTATGGAAATCTTCTACTTTTGGAAAGTTGGAAGTATTTATGGAAATTGATATTTTCCATAAATAAAATATTTGATTAGATTTTGGAAATTTGTTTCCTAATTTAATCATTATTTGATTTGGGAAATCAAATCCTTAAATATTTTATTTCCATAAGTAGTTATGATGATTTAGGAAATTTGTTTCCTAAATTGACTTTCCTTAATCAACTATTTCCACAAATAAAATATGTGATTAGATTTGGAAATTTGTTTCCTAATTTAATCATGATTTGATTTGGAGAATCAAATCTTAAACATATTTTATTTCCATAAATAGTTATGACATATAAGGAAATTTTGTACATGACATAATTGTGTGCCATGTAATTGCATTAGATGCATATCATAATGTCATGCGTGTCGTGACATGTAGATGTATGTCATGTATGTCATGCCATGTAGATAATAGTTATTTGCATGCAAAGAGGATGAGACATAAAAATCCTTACTCAATATTAAAGTCTACACCTTCCATTAATATGGTTAGAACCAGAGTTCCGTTTCTTGTTTGGGTTGTTGGACTCTTTCCAAGCTCCGCTCGAACCCGAACATGTTCAAACCATGGAATAGTTTAATACTAATATGGTAAGAGTCAGAGGTAAATCGTTAGCTTTGGTTGTTGGACTGTCTCCAAGCCGGGCTAATTGGGTGAATGCGCTCTAACCATATTAAAACTATTTCTTGATTAATGGGTTGGCTTTAACCTGGAGCATCGGCTTGTTGGACTCTTTCCAAGGTTGATGTGAAGGGAGGTGAAGTTGGGTGCTATGCATATGATGCATACTTGTTAATGTGTTAACAGCCCGATGTATGTGTGAACATTCAATAAGTTGATAGCACATTGTGATAGTTGCATATATGTGATATGCAATCGGTATATTTGATACCTATCATCGTAGTTATAAATGGCTTGTTGGGCTCTCTTCAAGGTTGTTCATATCTATGATGGATATCAGCCCATTCGGAGATGGACCTACGATCTCCCGAAGTGATTTTGGGGTTTTTGAAATTCGAAAAATGAATGGGATTTATGAATGTATATTGATGCATTTTAAATCATCTTTCTCATATATGCTCGTTTTGTATTTCTAAGTTAATCTATTGATCATGATGTCTTTGAATTTGCATTCCATTTTGGATTCGAATAAATTTACTGGGCCAAACTTCTTGGACTGACTTAGAAACTTGAGAATTGTTCTCAAGGTTGAAAAGCTTGCAAATGTCCTCGAAGTGCCTCTTCCCGCCCGTCCTAGTGACAATGCAACTCTGGACCAATTGTTGGCCTATCAGAAACATGTGACTGATTCTGAAATGGTGAGTTGCATCATGCTAGCCACGATGCTACCTGAGCTGCGGAAGCAGCATAAGCATATGGATGCTCATACCATAGTCTTTCATCTTTATGAGTTGTTTGATGACCAAGTGAGATTCGAAAGGTTCGTAGTCTCCAAGCTCCTCTTTACCTTTGAGATGTAAGAAGGTTCATCTGTGGTACTGCTCAACATGCTGAAGACTGTGGAGTCTTTTGTGAAGCATGAGCAGGGGACGGTGCTTTAAGTTGATTCCTCAAAGAAAGGTTCTAAGAGGAAGTCAAAGGAATAGCAGATGGGGAAGAAAAAGGCTAAAAAGGCAGAACCAGCTCAAAAGGGTACTTGCCATCATTATGGCAAGAAGGGCCATTGGCGAAGAAAATGCAAGATTTATCTTGAGTCTGTGAAGGAGAATAAGGCATCGGATGCCCCATCTTCATGAGATATCTTCGTTATTGATTGTCATTCTTTTTTCTTAGACACTTGGGTATTGGATACTGGGTGTGGCTCTCATATATGTAATGACATACAAGGGATAAGGAATAGAAGAAGACTCATCAAGGGAGAGTCAAAATTTACGTGTTGGGAATGGAGCAAAGGTTGCTGCACTCGCCATCGGAACGTATTTGTTGAAACTCCCTATAGGACTTATCTTAGAACTGGACAATTGCTTTTATGTTCCTTCGTTGATAAAGAACATCATTTCTATTTCTGGTTTAAATAGAAATGGGTACCATTTGACTTTTTGTAACAATTGTTGTTACATAACTTTGAATGGAGTTCTTTATGGGACTAGAACTTTGAGCAATGGTATTTATATGGTGGACGTATCCAGTGACATTTTCAATATCGAAGAGATCAACAAGCGTGCTCGAAAGGATAATCAATTAGACTCCTACATGTGGCATTGTCGTCTTGGCCATGCAAGCAAGAAACGCTTGTCCGAATTACACCGATGTGGAATTCTGGAATCGTTTGAATTGGATTCATACGACACATGCGAATCATGCTTAAAAGGCAAGATGACTAAGTTACCTTTTACAGGAAAAGGTGAATGAGTGGGAGAGTTGCTAGGTCTAATACATACTGATGTATGTGGACCTATGTCAACTCAAGCTTTAGGAGGCTATAGCTACTTCATTACCTTCACCGATAATCACTCACGGTTGTGGTATGTGTTCTTGATGAAACACAAGTCTGAAGCCTTTGAAAGGTTCAAAGAATTCAGAAATGAAGTAGAGAAACAACATGACAAGAGTATTAAAATACTTCGATCGAATCGAGGTGGTGAATACTTAAGTCAAGAGTTTCTTGATTATCTAAGAGATAATGATATATTGTCTCAATGGACTCCGCCATATACACCACAGCATAATGGTGTATTTGAGAGGCGTAACCGGACCTTGTTGGACATGGTCAGGTCAATGATGAATCATGCGAATCTTTCCAAGTCCTTTTGAGGCTATGCACTTCAGACAACTGTTTACTTGTTAAATAGAATACCAACCATGGTAGTCTCTACTACTCCATATGAGATATGGAATAGTAAGAAACCTCATGTATCTTACTTGAAGATATGGGGTTGTCCTGCTTATGTGAAGCAGATTGTATCAAACAAATTGGATGCTAAGTCTGATAAATGTCTATTTATTGGATACCCTAAGGAAACAAGGGGTTACCAATTATATCATCCTGTGGAACAAAAGGTGTTTGTTTCAAGGCATGCTATGTTTCAAGAGAAAGAGTTTCTCTTGCAAGAAAATAGTAGGAGAGTCGTCGAGCTTGAGGAGGCTCGAGAGACACAAATAGACATTGATGAGATACCTGGTGAAGCACAACAGCCGATAACTCATAGTGATGAGCAATCGGTTGGACCTATTGAAACACCACATCTTCGTAGATCTGGTAGAACACGCAATATTCCTGAGAGATATGAATTTCTCGTAAGTGAATCGAACGATGTGTTACTCATTGATGATGAGGAGCCTACCAGTTATGAACAAGTGCTGACAAGTTCAGAAAGTGATAAGTGGCTTGATGCCATGAAGTCGGAAATGGATTCCATGTATGAAAACCAAGTTTGGAACTTGGTTGACCCACCTGAAGGCATCAAGCCTATAGGGTGCAAGTGGGTTTTGAAGAAGAAAATCGACATGGATGGTAATGTGATTACCTATAAGGCTAGATTAGTGGCGAAAGGATATCGTCAAAAACAAGGTGTTGATTATGACAAAACCTATTCGCCTGTAGCTATGCTTAAATCCATTCGGATGCTCCTGGCCATAGCGGCTCATTATGATTATGAGATATGGCAGATGGATGTGAAAATAACTTTTCTTAATGGAAACCTGCTCGAGGACGTGTATATGATATAGCCAGAGGGTTTTACATCGATTGATAAAACCAAGGTATGCAAATTGCGATGGTCCATATATGGATTGAAGCAAGCATCTAGGAGCTGGAATATCCGTTTTGATGAGACTATCAAAAGGTTTGATTTCTCACAAAATCCAGACGAACCTTATGTGTACAAGAAGGTTAGTGGGAGTGCAGCCATTTTCCTAGTATTGTATGTCGATGACATATTACTTATAGGAGACGATGTTTCTGTCTTACAGTCAGTTAAGATTTGGTTATCCAAGACATTCTCCATGAAAGACCTGGGAGAAGAAACCTACATCCTTGGGATTAAGATCTATAGACATAGATCAAAATGGTTGCTTGGTCTTTCGCAGTCTACATATATAGACCAGTGCTAAAGAGGTTTAGCATGTCGGAATCCAAGAAAGGTTTCCTACCCATCATGCATGGGATATACCTTTCGAAGTCTATGTGTCCGCGCACAGAAGACGAGAGGATTTGCATGAGTAAGATTTCCTATGCATCCGCAATAGGATCTATCATGTATGCTATGTTATGTACGAGTCCTGATGTATCATATGCTCTGAGTGTCACGAGTAGATACCAGTCGCATCCAGGAATGGATCATTGGGTGGATGTTAAGACAATCCTTAAGTACTTAAGAATAACTAAGGATGTGTTCCTAATATATGGAGAAGGGGACATGGTGATACGTGGATATACGGATGCCAACTCCAGACAGACAAGGATGATTCCATGTCTCAGTCTGGGTATGTATTCACATGGAATGGAGGCGCAATAAGTTGGAAAGGTTCCAAGCTTGACACTATAGCGGATTCTGCCGATAAGGCAGAATACATTGCAGCTTTGGAAGCAACAAAGGAAGCGGTTTGGATCAAGAAGTTCATATCTGAATTTGATGTGGTCTCATCAATGATCCAAACATGTGGTTCTCCGCTATCATCTGATCAGAGAGATCATTCGTAGGAAGGAAATACAAATCGAGAAAATCCCCACTAAAAGGAACTTAGCGGATCCTTTGACTATGTCATTACCTCAAATTAAGTTTGAGGGTCATGTTAGAGCTTATGGTTTTGGATACCGTAGCGATTGACATTAGGCCAAGTTGGAGTTTGTTAGTGATATATGAGAGATGTCCTAAGGCAATCGCCTTCTATTTAAACCATTTATATGATAAATGAAGATTCACTATTTGAGTATACATGTTTTCATGTATTTGATTAGATCTTAAACTCATTTACTGAATGTCCACGATACGATTCACAGCATGAGAGAAATTGTGATTGGATCACAACTAGTGAGTATCTCTACATGTGTAATTGTGATGTATCGGAATTATCCCTAGTCGATGAATTGATGGATTTGGACACCATTGATTCTGTCGAGACTAGCATGAGGTATACTCTTTGGTGTATCCAAGCAGATGATTCTCACTGGCTGGAGACATTGTGATGTCCGGAGTTAATCGTGGATGCTAGTTATGGTAACTAGTTCATTGGAGTGACTAGCCGTAAGACTTCATATGGTTCTCTGCATATATAGATATGTCAATGAAGTTTTTACTGTAGCTTAAGTGCGATGTTCCTTTGACTTGCGGTATTCAAGTCATCTTGATCATAAAGACTTATGCTTTGACATCTTAAGCAAGCATCTCTAAGGAGATGTGGACCCGGGATGATTGGGTATAAGTCGAAGTGATAGAAGATGTTTGAATAGCCTATAAAGGATTCACCACTCCTTGCGAGGAGATGTATACCCATGGCCTCTCGTCAGATTATTACTAAAGTCTTTGGCCAAAGCATTACATGTTTAGAGTAAGATACTCTTTGATACATGTGCAGTAACTAGAATCCGTAGGACGAGGAATTGATACTTGGGCTAGGTGTGACATAGTTAGCCTAGTTGGGACTGACACTATAGACCATGTCCTGAACCAAGTGGGTATAAGATGAGTGAAGGGAATGAGGCACGATTCATTCGAGTTGCTGAAGGGTTTCAGAAATAGTTCTGGATCAACCATTGATCTTTTCGGTTAATTGGGGATCATGATGTACTACTAGGTTCCACTCATGATCGTTCTATAATTAATGGTTAATTATAGATGGCCAACATAAACCGAGAACCTATTTGGTCACACGCACAACGAGCGTAATCCGAAGGATTTAAAACGAGCTTGAGAATAAGATTCTCAGACCGAGAGAAACTAGGTTTGGTTGGACCAAAAATGAAGCGAGCATGAAATCGTTTCAGTCGCAATGGAAGCGTGGATGGGCCGTGTCTTATGAAGACATGATGGATGAATCAATTTGGTTTGGTTCTAATCCAATGGAGGAGAATAAACCAAAGGGTTTGGTTTGTTTTAAACGAATGAACCAAAGTTGGTTCGGTTCATTTTAACTTAAAATAAACCATCATGGTTTGGTTTATTTTAACTTAAATTAATGGAGCGGGTTAACGGGCCTTTGGTTATGATCCGATAACCATTAAGAGAATTTGTTCTCTATAAAATAGGGCTTAAGGGTTTTTGTTAAGCCCTAATCCAAAGCCTTGCAACCCTAATAGTTGTCGCCCCCTCCTCTCCTTGGTGAAGTCGGCGCAAACCCTAGTGCCTCCGCCCACCGCCACCTAGTTCCTTTGTCGGCGTCCAGAAGGTGTTGTCCTTCCCTCTTGCCGGCGTCGAGCTGCTGCCGGAGAAGCTCCGGTGATCTACTTTGGGTTCGGCAATAAGGTGAGCTTCAACCTTCCCTTTTGGCCGGCCCCTATTCCTCCACCAAAGCTGTCCAGTTTTCTGGACAGCTTGTTTCCTTCTTGTTGGAGCGTTGTTTGTACAACGTTTGGAGCTCCGACAGCGGTAGACTTGCCGGAGATTCGATCTCCGGTAATCCTCATAGGTGGAGGACGAAGGATTCGTCAAACGGTTGACGAATACCTCTTCGGAGAAGCGAGTTTTTGAGGACTCGTTTTGGATCCGAATTTTGATTCGGATCGTGATCTTTTCTTGATCACATCGTCATCAACACGAGGCTAGTAACCCGTACGAAGATGAGGCTCGTGACTTTGTGAAGTCATCCCGAAGATACTCGGTGTGGATACGGATAGAGACGATTCTAGCTATAATCATTCCGGTTGATGCCTTTCCCGCTACACGTGATACGTCAGGTATACGTAGTGTAAATTTCCTTTTATTGCAAAATTTGAATTTACGGTTATGTCTACACTTGGTGTACTATACATCCGTGTGATGTGTGTGTTGTAATAAATTATATTTATTATTTTATTTTTTCCGCTGTGCACATGTTTACGAAACATGTTCGAACACACACTCGCCGCGGTGCCGGAAACCCAACAACATCAAGGTACTAATTGAATACATACAACCATCTGGTCCAAGTCATATACTGGTATCCCACACACAATAGTATAGATCATACAAATAACATCTAGGATGATGTACAATCAAATGCAGCAAATATTGTACTAACAAATGCAACAACACAAGAAACGTATATATATAGACTGTATCTATATATACTGCTCACACTCACTCATATATATACATAACTATCTGTATATGTATATATATGCAAATGCCCTCACACATGAAAATGCAAATGCATGGTCATGCCTCTGCACCCCACTCGCTCCACGACCCCACTGTCCCAACTCAACAACAACCACTGCTCTCTAGTGGCCGAGTGGGCAGTATGAATAAGTAGCGATAAGCTAAAGAGATATAAGCTACACAACGGGAGTCCCTACTGTTGGCCACTCCAACTGACACTATCCATGAGTAGTCGAGTGCCACACACCCAGGACAACTACACGCAACTCTAACTACCACTGTCAATAGTGGGGCGAGTGCGGCATAATAAATGCTCTACCCTCACATCAGTTACTCCTCCACGAGTAACTTGGGAGGCAGGATGACAAACGACCCTCTCAACCACAAGGGATACCAAGTCGCCAACATGCATTTAAATGAAATGAATGCACATCAGCACATACATATGTCTACAACACACTCTCTATTCTATAGAAAGGCATATACAATTGACAACAACCAAGCTAGGAACTCTAGTCCATAGCGACACTATATCGATAAACCACACATCCATACACGACTACATGATCCGTAGTAGGTATATATATACAATAACAAGGAAGATGAAACGACCATCAACTCTACCTTAAAAACGTCACACAACCTCGGATGATTAATCCTGAGGACACAAGTCAAGACTACAACCATACTCAACTACATTCCCATGGTTAAGCATCTAAAGATCCACCTTCCATAGAATTGGTAATTTATAACAACGATGAACAATAGATAACAACAACAGTATAACTTAAAGTGCAAAGACTATTGGGATTTACGACTCGACTTGCAGTAATTTTGCCACAGGTACATAATCTAGTTAACTCGATTGACGACTTGACTGAATTGTTTGCTACGAAATTTAAATATATCGTCGCTAATGTTCAGTCGACTGGCAAGTTTGAGGACTCGACTGCCTAACATTATGTCGGCCACAGAATTCAGTTTACTCGATTGGCTGCTCGACTGAATATATGCGATGAAATATTAAATATCATCGCTAAATAATTTACAACGAATATATATTTATTCGTCGCTAAAAACATTTTACGATGAATATTTTTATATCATTGTTAATATATACTATATTGGCGATGAAACTTTATTGTTTCATCGCCAATATAAAATTATTTGCGACTATTGATAAATTCGCCGTAAATGTCTAGTGTAAGCGACGAATAACTAATTTTTCGCTAATATTTTGTCGCTATTTTCTATTTTTCTTGTAGTGTGACACAACAAGGAAACACAATCAGAATCAAATACATATCAACATAACCGATTACCAAACAACGGAAACAATATAGGATAAAAAACCAAAAACATATAATCCAAAATATAGAACACCAATATGGATTACAATCCAAATAGTTGAAGTGACATAGGATCAGCTGGCGGAGCTCCCAACATCTAAGGAATCATCTACATGTTACTTGGGCGACAAGAAAACATAGGCTCTATGGTGGTGAGTATAAAACTCAGCGGTAATATAACAGATAGTGCATGAACAACAATTATAAAGTACAAAGAGTAACACGTATACAAATGGAAATGAATAGGTATACCTAGGGAGATCAACAAGTTTATAGTCTTAAAGGAAAAAAAAATGAAACTATTAGTATTACACTAATCAGTGCACCTACCAAAGTGTTCAACTGTACATAACGTAATGTGCTTACATACCTGAATGGTCTGCAATGACACAACGTATACAACTTGAACCGATATACAACAATATAGCTCGTACAACAAAATAGAGTAAGGCTACCTCTGTATTTAATACACTGTCTTGCAAACATACTATAACAAATACAACAACATACCTGATCCATCCTACTCAACATCAAGGTACTGGTCGAATACATACAACCGTCCGATCCAAGTCATACACTGGTATCCTACACACAATAGTATAGATCATGCATATAACATGCAAAATGATGTACAATCAAATGCAGCAAACATAGTACTAACAAATGCAACAACACAACAAGTATATATATAGACTTTATCTATATATACTGCTAACACTCACTCATTTATATACATAACTATCTGTATATGTATATATATGCAAATGCTCTCACACATGACAATGCAAATGCATGGTCATGCCTGCGCACCCCACTCGCTACCACGACCCCAGTGTGGCCTAGGTGGCACGACATGACAATTATCCCAACTGAACAACAACTACTGCTCTCAAGTGGCCGAGTAGGCAATATGAATAAGTAGCGATAAGCTAAAGAGATATAAGCTACACAACGGGGGTCCCTGCTGCTGGCCACTCCAACTGACCCTACCCATGAGTGGTCGAGTGCCACACACCCAGGACAACTACACGCAACTCCAACTACCACTGTCAATAGTGGGGTGAGTGCGGCACAACAAATGCTCTTCCCTCACTCCAGTTACTTCTCGACGAGAAACTTGGGAGGCAGGATGACTCACAACCCTCTCAACCACATGGAAGAGGAAGTCGCCAGCGTGCATTTAAATGAAATGAATGCACATCATCACATACATATGTCTACAACACACTCTCTATTCGATAGAAAGGCATATACAACTGACAACAACAAAGCTAGGACCTCTAGTCCGTAGTGACACTCTATCGACAAACCACACATCCATACATGACTACATGATCCATAGCAGGTATATATATACAATAACAAGGAAGATGAAATGACCATCAACTCTACCTTAAGAATGTCACCAAACCTCGGATGATTAATTCTTACGACACAAGTCAAGACTACAACCATACTCAACTATATACCCATGGTTAAGCATCTAAAGATCCACCTACTATAGCAATTGTAATTTATAACATTGATGAACGATAGATAACAACAACAGTATAACTCAAAGTGCAAAGACTAGTGAGATTTACAACTCGACTAGCAGTAATTTAGTCACAGGTAGATAATCGAGTTAACTCCATTGGCGCCTCGACTTAATTTCTTGCGACGAAATTTAAATATATCGTCGCTAATGTTCAATCGACTGGCGGGTTTGATGACTCGACTGCTTGACATATTGCCGACCACATAATTAAATTTACTCGACTGGCAACTCGACTGAATATTTACGACGAAATATTAAATATCATCGCTAAATAATTTAAAATGAATATATATTTATTTATCGCTAAAATTTTTTTACGAGAAATATTTTTATATCATCGTTAATATATATTATATTGGCGATGAAACATTATGATGATAAATTCGCCGTAAATGTCTAGTGTTAGCGATGAATAACTAATTCGTCGCTAATATTTCATCGTTATTTTTAATTTTTCTTGTAGCGTGACACAACAAGGAATCACAATCGGAATCAAATACATATCATCATAACCGATTACACAATAACTGATACAATATAGGATAAAAATCCAAAAACATACAATCCAAAATATACAACACCAATATGGATTACAATCCAAATAGTTGAAGTGAGATGGGATCAGCTAGCGGAGCTCCCAGAATCCAAGGAATCATCTACATGTTACCTGGGCGACATGAAAACACAGGGTCTATGGTGGTGAGTATAAAACTCAGCGGTAATATAACAGATAGTGCATGAACAACAATTATAAAGTATGAAGAGTAACGGGTATACAAATGGAAATGAATAGGTATACAGAGGGAGATTAACAAGTTTATAGTCTTAAAGGAAACAACGAAACTATTAGTACTACACTAATCAGCGCATATACCAAAGTGATCAACTGTACATAACGTAATGTACTTACATACCTGAATGGTCTGCAATGACACAACTGTTGGTGCAGTAGGCACCTAAGTCGAACCTGAGTTTTGATTATAGCAAAAGATACAAAGTTAAGCTTATGTCATTATCTCACGAACTGAATCGAGTGTGCAGTAAATTGCTATAGATGGAGCTGAAGGCTAGCGACACCCGGAGGAAGCCGTGGTGGTCGAGCGACACTCGAGTGACTTCGTAGGGAGCCGAAGGAATCGAGTGGAAGGCCGGAAGCAAAAGCAACATGTAAGTATCGAGGTAAGCTCGTGTGTGAGAGCGTAAGTGAGGTCGTATCCTCGTTACGGGGATGATCTTAAGCGTAGATCCGACCAAAGACATCCTATAGATGGTCTAGGTCGAGATCGGACGGTCGACGACCGTCGAAATTATGTTTTTGTTGAGCTAACTTTGACTTGCAGCAAGCATCAGTCGACTGCCAGCTTGGAGGACTCGACTGTCGTCAATCAGTCGACTGTCGGAGGTCAGCACTCGACTGATGGTCAAAGGATTAACCTTGAGGAGTCAAGGTTTATCACCAAATTTCAAGGGGAGTGGTGCTCAATTGTGATTGGCTAGGGTTCCTCTCGAAAAGGGGCTCAAAGGCTATAAAAGGAGGGCCAAACCTAGGGTTTCATCATCAATTCTAAGTGCTCAAAAGCCTCCGCAACGCTGCGACTCTCCGACAACTCTACGACAATGAAGTGCTGCCAACAACCCTAGTTTAAGTCCTATCTTCGAGTTGTTGGTATAATCTTGTCTTGTCATTTCTTTTAATCTTGCAATTAGTTTGTTAATCGAGGCTTTCTATCGTTGCATTTTCATTTTAATAGAAGAGAGGGTTTGTCTCTCTATCTTGTGCTTCGAAAGTTTTTTTTGTAATCGTAAACTCCTACCTCCAACGAGGAGGAGTGTTTTAGTGAATTGTCCTCCGTACACGGTCTAGGACCGTTAGGGCCTTGGAGTAGTAGCCGAAGGCTACGAACCAAGTAAAAAACTATTTGTCTCTTTTAGTGTTTATTTACATTTCCACTGCGTACATTTGTCTTGAAACGAATTCGAAAGAAAAAGTTTTTTTTTCGCTATTCACCCCCCCCTCTAGCGAACCGCATCGATCCAACAATTGGTATCAGAGCTGGGGGTTGCTAAGATTTGGTGAAACCACCAATCTATCCATTTTTACAGATTTATTTTTCTTTTAATTCTGTTTTTTTTATTATTTATTTCGCTTTGTTATGTTTTTCTCCCGCACTACTAATCCAAGACGCGAGTCTTGGTACTTGTTTTTGTGTTTTTGTCGTTGCTAGTTTCTTCATCTCGTCTCTTTGTGTCTTTCATGTTAATGGCCCATCTCGAGGGTTTTAGCACCGTCCGACCACCATTTTACAACGGTGACGATTTCCGTTACTGGAAAGGTCGGATGGAGTGCTTCCTAAAAACCCAAATAGAGATGTGGATTGTGATCCAAATCGGGTTCACCCTTCCTACTAATGAAGAAGGTGAATCCTTGGATTACAATCAGTGGTCCATTGCTACTAAACGACAAGTCGAGGCAGATGCAAAGGCGACTCAAATCCTGCAGTGCAGGCTATCCAAGGAGGAGCTGAACCGAGTCGGACCCTTCATCAGCGTAAGAGATCTCTGGACGAGGCTAATCAAGTTACACGAAGGATCGGATCAAGCTAAGGTTTGAAAACGCGATTTGTTGTTCAATAAATTGTACACACTAAAAATGTAGGAACACAAGACGGCAACACAATTGCACGCCCGCGTCCAGGACATCGTCAACAACCTACACGCAATCGGGCAAAAGGTCGAAAACCGCGACCTTATAAGGTATGTTCTAAACTCTTTTCCGAGGACTACCTTGTGGGCATCCATGGTCGACGCCTACAAGGTCTCCAAGGACCTTTCTAAAGTTAGAATAGACGAATTATTCTCAGATTTCGAATTACATGAGCAGTCCAACTCGGAACCCGAGAGGGGTATAGCCTTGTTTGCAGGTTCAAAGAAGAAGAAAATCGCAAGAAAGCCACCACCAACCGAGGAGGAAGACAAGTCCGAAGAAGAAGTTGACCCGGAGTTGACTGCCGAACTAATGAACCTAGCTCGAAGGATAGCCAAGGGACGAAAGCGAACCACGACTCGACCCATCCAAGGTAAGCCTAAAAGTTCTAATATTAGGTGTTATGAGTGTAACAGGTTTGGACATATCAAGTCCGAGTGCCCCAAGCTCAACCACCAAGCACCTAAGCACAAGAAGGCCCTCAACGCGACATGGGAAGAAGCGTCATCTGAAGAAGACGAAGACCACGTCTTCATGGCGAAATCGATTGAGTCAGACACGGAGATCGAACCTGAACTTGAGTCAGAACCAGAGGATGACTCGGACTACGAAGCTACCTTCAAGTCAAGCCACGGATACGCATCCGGTTCAAAAGATACCCTTAAAGTGAGTCGAACTTTATTTAATACTTTACATAATACGGTTAGGTTTTTGTCTAGGAAATTAGTTAAGTCCGAGTCCAAGGTCGAGACTCGCCGAGGAGGTCAAACTCCTCAAACACAAGGTCTCCCTAACCTCTTCGACTAGTCAAGTTCGAGAAGAGGACCCAACTCGTCAAAAGCTCGTTGAGAACTCTCTTGAAAAGTCAAGTTGAAGATCTTAGGAACACATTGGAAAGGTTCACTTCGGGATCCAAAGGACTTGACCTTCTACTTGGATCTCAAAGGGCCGTGTACAACAAGGCTGGACTAGGGTTTAACTCAAACACGACTAATAGGTCGTATATGTCGATTGTAAGTCGACATAGGAAACATGTCCAAGCATGGGTCCCTAAGAACTTTTTGATTTCAACTCTAGGAACAACCCGTACTGGGTTCCCAAGGACCAAATCCACTATGTGGATAGACCGAACCGATTCAACGGTCTAGGGAGAGCCAGTACAAAACATGTTTGTGCTTTAACTTAGAAATTGCATGCTTTTTTTTTTAAAACTTGTGAACTCACATAGAACACGTACATAACCAACTAAAATCCTTCGAAAAGATTGAGCCTCGGGGAGCCTCTTTTCAAAAATAACCAGTTAGACTAGGAAATAGTCTTAGGTGAGTCAAGTCATCATTTTCTTGAAAATGGCTTTGTCTAAGGAAGTGGTCGATGATCCGATAAAAGAAGGCCTCGCAGGCCTCGCCACGACCTGGAAGTCTTGATCTTGAAAAGGTAAACTTGACAAGCCTAGGGTCAAATCCAAATCTAACATAAAATTACTTGAACCTAAATGCACTTAATCAACTTAATTGGAAGTCATCTCACAAAAAACACATAAGTATAACATGCTTGATCATATAGACACAGGTGAGATGACCTAGGTTTAACAACTTACAACCAATTTTTTTTTTTTAAAAAAAATCTAACATCCAATCCAACCACCTTGTGTGTAGGATCAATGGATGTTGGACAGCGGTTGCTCCCGACACATGACCGGGGATCAACTCAAATTCACGAAGCTTCGATTCAAACGACAAGGATCGGTAGCCTTTGGGAATAACGGCAAGCTCAAAATCATCGGATCAGGTGATATCGAGCTTAACTCGAATTTTGTTATTAAAAATATATTACTTGTAGAGAATTTTGAATATAACCTGCTTAGCGTAAGCCAATTATGTGACAATAACTATAAGGTCGTATTTTTAGAAAATGAATGTGTAATTAAAACAAATAAAATAGCTAAAACAATACTCAAAGGAACTAGGACAAATAACATTTATACAATTAACTTAATCAAATCCTCAGCCCAATGTCTTATGACACAGAAGAGGAATCATGGTTGTGGCACCGACGACTCTCACTCTCGCACTCAAGACTCGGCCCACAAGATGAGTCGAGTGGCTTAGTCGAGGCTTACCCAACCTCAACAATTTGGTTAATAAAATCAGAATGCTTGTCAACAAGGAAAACAACCTAGGACACAACACAAGTTAACTAACTAAGAACGAACCTCAAGTGTACTTGAGCTCCGTGATATGGATCTATTCGATTCACATGGAGCCAAGTCACTCAATAGAAGTCAATATTGCTTAGTCATAATTGACGACTACTCCAGGTTTACCTGGGTTAGGTTCATCAAACATAAAAATGATACCCTAGATCAATTAATCAATCTATTCAAATTAATCGAGAATCAAAAAAACCTTAAGGTTAAAAGACTTAGAAGCGATCATGGTGGTGAATTCGAAAATCAAAGGTTCACCGACTTCAGAACCTAAACGGATACCACCATGAATTCTCTTGCCCTAGGACCCTCAACAAAATGGCCTAGTGGAGCGGAAAAACCGAACTCTACAAGAAGCCGCTAGGACCATGTTGAACGAATACGACCTACCTGATAGGTTTTGGGCAGAAGCCGTTAGCACGGCTTGCTATGTCCAGAATAGGATCCTTATGGTAAAGAGGCACCTTAAGACCACGTACGAGATTTATCACAATAAAGTACCCAACATCAAGTACTTTAGGGTATTTGGATGTAAAGTACATATCTTAAACACTAAAAACCACCTAGAGAAATTCAAATCCAAAACCTCCACCGGAATCTTCTTAGGATACTCAACCACGAGTAGGGCCTATAGGGTATATAACCACGATACCCTTAAAGTCGAAGAGACTATTAATGTAGTGTTCGATGAAGTACTCGAACCTACAAAACCTTTAATGACCCCAAGTGTTGAGCCCACTGATACCAAACTCGTCTCCGACCCTGAGATCGAGTCTAATCCACATCAACCAACTTCTCTTGTCGACCAAGTGACAAGTGACAAGTGATCCGAGTCAAACTAGTGTTCAACCAAGTCACCCCATTGATCAAGCATTAGGTGACACAAACCCAACCCAATCTAGGATTCAGACTAACCACCCTATCGATCATGTGATAGGAGATCCTAATCTAGGAGTTCAAACAAGAGCATCCTATAGGAACCTTAGTCAAATTTCCTTAATTTCAAAGATATAACCCAAATCAATTGAACAAGCTCTTCTTGATCCCGATTGGATTATTGCAATGCAAGAAGAGCTAGCTCAATTTACTAGGAATGAAGTGTGGGAATTAGTACCACCACCTAAAGACAAAACGATAATTGGAACAAGGTGGGTGTTTCGAAATAAGCTTGATGATAAAGGTGAAGTAGTTAGAAACAAGGCTAGGTTAGTCGCCAAAGGGTTTAGTCAAGTCGAAGGCTTAGATTACGATGAAACCTATGCCCCAGTAGCTAGACTCGAATCCATTCGAATGTTGCTAGCTTATGCCGCACATCGATGATTTAAGATGTTTCAAATGGATGTTAAGTCAGCATTCCAAAATGGATACATTAAAGAAGAAGTTTATGTTAGCCAACCCCCCGGATTCGAAAATCTAGATAAACCCGACCATGTTCTAAAACTTAAGAAAGCTCTCTATGGAATTAAACAAGCTCCTCGAGCTTGGTACGAGAGACTTTCAATCCATCTTAAGTCAAAAGGGTTTAACCAAGGCTTAGTTGACCCAACTCTCTTCGTAAAAACCTTAGGTAAAGAAATATTCATAGCTAAAATTTACGTAGACGATATAATTTTTGGAACCTCTAACTTAGCCTTACTAAACGAGTTCGTTTCGCTCATGGAAAGTGAGTTCGAAATGAACTTGGTAGGCGAGTTAAGTTTCTTTTTAGGTCTCCAAATTAAACAAACTAAGGATGGTATATACCTATATCAACAAAAATACACTAAGGAGTTAATTAAAAGATTTGGAATGCAAGACGCTAAGGTAATAAACACCCCAATGGCGATTAATGTTAACATAGGAGAAGACCTAGAAAGTAAGTCCATTGACTTAAAGTACTATAGGAGCGCGATAGGAAGTCTCCTATACTTAACTGCGAGTCGACCTGACATCCTATTCACAGTAAGTATGTGCGCCAGGTTTCAAACATGTGCTAAGGAGTCTCACCTAACCCTAGTTAAGCGTATCCTTAGATAACTAAAGGGTACACTTAATGTCGGTATTTGGTATCCTAGATCTACCGAGTTCGAACTAACCGGCTACTACGATTCGGACTATGCCGGTAGTAAGCTCGATAGAAAGAGCACGAGTGGTTGTTGTCAACTTCTCGGCTCGAGTCTAGTGAGTTGGTGCAGTAGGAAGCAACACTGTGTTGCTTTATCTACCACCGAAGCCGAATACATCGCGATGGGTGAGTGTGTCACGCAGCTTCTTTGGATGAAGCACACTCTCCGTGACTTTAAGTTAGACTTTACGAATACTAAGCTTCACGTAGATAACATTAGTTCAATTAATCTTACAAAGAATCCGATATGTCACTCTAGGACCAAACATATAGAGGTCAAACACCATTTCATTCGAGAACATGTGGCCAACGGAGCCATACAACTCGAATACGTCGAATCGAAGTCTAACTTGGCAGACCTATTTACTAAACCCCTACCCGAAGCCGAATTTAGTCTATTAAGACGAAAATTGGGGATGTGCGTATTAGAATAGGTACTCACAAATTATATGTTCTTACTACTATTTCTTTAATTTAATGGAACTAGCATAGGACATACCTTAGATATCATGCACCTATAGATTTAAGGAGCCAGTACATCTCACAACACATAGGACTAATGTGTTTGTGTACTTAGCCACGTAGATGGGCGTGAGATGTTAGGACCTTACTCCTGGTTCCAGATGTAGAGCTAGTGCATCGCTATGAACCACGGAGTATAATCATACATACTAACCGACTCTGACCAGGACTGATTGATCTTCCATATCAATCAAGCCAAATATGAGTCGAACATTTTATAGATGAACTTATTTTCAGTATATTATTTTCAAAATAATGTGGAACATGCTTGGACTTTAAAATTAAAACTTATTTTTATTCCAGACACACTCTCACTCTTTTCGATATATTGCAAAAGAGGGAGAAAAAGGCCAAAGTTAAGGGATCAATATTTTTTTTAAGGCTTACTCAAGCTTTAACACATTTAGTTAACTTGTTAATAGAAAATAATTTACTTAACTTTTAGTTAACTTGTTAACAAAAAGTAATTTACTTAACTTTAAGTTAACTTGTTAACAAAATGGAAGTAAAGGCCAAGGTTAAGAAATCAATTTTTTGATTTCTTAACTTAAAACTTATTTTAAACATTATGGCCAATATTAAGTAATTTTGGTTACTTAATTCTTTTTTAGTAGCAAATATCAAGGGGGAGAGTTAAAACTCTTTCTCAAGTACTCACCCTCGGTCAAGGAGGAGGTTTCCTCAAGGGGGAGCATTTGAAAAAGAGTTTTTATACTCCTACACATTCATGTATATCTCATACTCTTTTTGCTTAATTTATTTTTCTTAACTTTGTATGTGGGTTTGCCATAAATCAAAAAGGGGGAGATTGTTGGTGCAGTAGGCACCTAAGTCGAACCTGAGTTTTGATTATATTAAAAGATACAAAGTTAAGCTTATGTCATTATCTCACGAGCTGAATCGAGTGTGCAATAAATTGCTATAGCTGGAGCTGAAGGCTAGCGACACCCGGAGGAAGCCGTGGTGGTCGGGCGACACTCGAGTGACTTCGTAGGGAGCTGAAGGAATCGAGTGGAAGGCCGGAAGCAAAAGCAACATGTAAGTATCGAGGTAAGCTCGTGTGTGAGAGCGTAAGTGAGGTCGTATCCTCGTTACGGGGATGATCTTAAGCGTAGATCCGACCAAAGACATCCTATAGATGGTCTAGGTCAAGATCGGACGGTCGACGACCGTCGAAATTATGTTTTTGTTGTGCTAACTTTGACTTGCAGCAAGCATCACGATCGCTACTTGGAGGACTCGATTTGCCAATCGCCGATCATTGAGGTCAAGACTCGATCGATGCCGCCATCGTGATCGATGATGACCATCGATCGATGGTCAAAGGATCAGCCTCGAGGAGTCAAGGTTTATCACCAAATTTCAAGGGGAGTGGTGCTCAATTGTGATTGGCTAGGGTTCCTCTCGAAAAAGGGCTCAAAGGCTATAAAAGGAGGGCCAAACCTAGGGTTTCATCATCAATTCTAAGTGCTCAAAAGCCTCCGCAATGCTGCGACTCTCCGACAACTCTATGACAATGAAGTGCTGCCAACAACCCTAGTTTAAGTCCTATCTTCGAGTTGTTGGTATAATCTTGTCTTGTCATTTCTTTTAATCTTGCAATTAGTTTGTTAATCGAGGCTTTCTATCGTTGCATTTTCATTTTAATAGAAGAGAGGGTTTGTCTCTCTATCTTGTGCTTCGAAAGTTTTTTTTGTAATCGTAAACTCCTACCTCCAACGAGGAGGAGTGTTTTAGTGAATTGCCCTCCGTACACGGTCTAGGACCGTTAGGTCCTTGGAGTAGTAGCCGAAGGCTACGAACCAAGTAAAAAATTATTTGTCTCTTTTAGTGTTTATTTACATTTCCGCTGCGTACATTTGTCTTGAAACGAATTCGAAAGAAAAACTTTTTTTTCGCTATTCACCCCCCCCCCCTCTAGCGAACCGCATCGATCCAACAACAACCTACACAACCTGAACATATATACAACAATATAGCTCGTACAATAAAATAGTGTAAGACAACCTCTGTATTTAATATATTATCTTGCGAACATACTATAACAAATACAACAACATACCTAATCCAACCTACTCAACATCAAGGTACTGGTCGAATACATACAACCGTCCGGTCCAAGTCATACACTGGTATCCCACACACAATAGTATAGATCATGCAAATAACATGTAAGATGATGTACAAACAAATGCAGCAAACAGAGTACTAACAAATGCAACAACACAACAAGCGTATATATATATAGACGTTATCTTTATATACTGCTCACACTCACTCATATATATACATAACTATCTGTATATGTATATATATATGCAAATGTCCTCACACATGACAATGCAAATGCATGGTTATGCATGCACACCCCACTCGCTACCATGACCCTAGTGTGGCCAAGGTGGCACGACATGACAACTGTCCTAACTCAACAACAACCATTGCTTTCGAGTGGCTGAGTGGGCAGTATGAATAAGTAGCTATAAACTAAAGAGATATATGCTACACAACGGGGATCTCTGCTACTAGCCACTCCAACTGACACTACCCATGAGTGGTCGAGTGCCACACACCCAGGACAACTACACGCAACTCCAACTACCACTGTCAATAGTGGGGCGAGTGCAGCACAATAAATGCTCTGCCCTCACACTAGTTACTCCTTCACGAGTAACTTGGGTGGCAAGATGACTGACGACCATCTCAACCACAAGGGAGACTAAGTTCCCAGCATGCATGTAAATGAATTGAATGCACATCAGCACATACATATGTCTACAACACACTCTCTATTCTATAGAAAGGCATATACAACTGACAACAACCAAGCTAGGACCTCTAGTCCGTAGCGACATTCTATCGACAAACCACACATCCTTACATGACTACATGATCCGTAGTAGGTATATATAAACAATAACAAGGAATATGAAACGACCATCAACTCTTCCTTAAGGACGTCACCCAACCTCGGATGATTAATCCTGACGACACAAGTCAAGACTACAACCATCTCAACTACATACCCATGGTTAAGCATCTAAAGATCCACCTACCATAGCATTGGTAATTTATAACAATGATGAACGATAGATAACAACAACAGTATAACTCAAAGTGCACAGACTAAGTATCAAGGACATGATTAAATAAGAGTGGAGTCAAGGTAAAGGTATTGTCAACATAAATATCATGCACATAATTTATCTACTACATGACCAGGGTAGGATATTACCCACCTGCTAAGTAGACTGTGTTGATTGTATTCGCGTCCGCGAATCAACTTCATATCAAAGTACTCACACTCATTCCATCTCATCCAACTTCTTAATCTACTTAAGGAATCTGATCTTCAATAAATCTAAATAAATCAAACATCACCACCCAATAAACAAGAATTATATCATCACTATATAATTATAGCACACCCAGATCCGTTTGCGAAACAAAACTGATACAAAACTAAGAACAACCAAAACTTACTTACCAAGCCTAGCTTCCACCTGCTCAACTTCTTGATCCCATTTGAAGTAGCAATCGATAACAATTGAATGGATTCGCCACATCCTTACTTCAATTACTCTCCTCACCCAATTTCACCACATACCATCTTGATCCACCTGGGTGAGTCCAATTTGCACAAAACAGATAAACCAAATCTTACATTACTAAATCTGTTCATCCTACAAGAAAATGTTCATTTAATAAACATATGGAACTAACGAATTAATCTACAGTCAATCCATAGCACCTACCACTTACCCCCTTCATCGACACGATCATATCAAAGCAATCGATGTTGCCCGCAATGACAGAGACTGTTGGCTACGAGGTGCAGAGTAGCTGAAATGGCAAGGCAGCAAGCACAATAGAAATGTCGATGGATCTGTCACTTGCTCACTGTGGTGGGAGAAAAAAGTGAGCTGGACTTAGGGAAAGAGCACCGACAGCAGAAATCGAAGCCAATGGAATGCGACAAGAAGTGTCGACAGTGTTTAGGTCGTAGGGTCATGAGGTTGGTCTTGATTGTTGTAGAAGTTGCTGGCTGCGGTGCAGAGTAGTTGTGACAATCCCAGAGGTAGATCGACTAGGTGAAGAGAAGCGATTGTATATCTAGCACTCAAAGAGGGAAGCTGGCAACATTCGGTTGCTATCGGGACCAGGGAACGGCAGAAACCGATGAAGATCTTTGATGTGTCATGACGACTCTGAAGGTGGGGAAACTTCGCTTACCACTTCAAATCAGTTGCTTGTTCATGGCAATCCCATCTTCGTCCCTGGATTAAAAAAATTAATCCATGACAATAAGGGATTACCCAAGCTACCGTTCCATCGTCATGGTATCCGATTAGAGTGGTCACTTGAATAAACTTGTTGTTCAAGAAACCTACCTCTATTCTTCGAATAGCCACAGAATAGACGATGTACGGATCGTCAGTTTTTGTGTTTGTATTCGGGGTCCAAGTAAATTAGCCACATAATAAAAACATACAACATACAAAGAAAAAAAAGGAAAGCAAAACAAGATTTATACCTCTTGTTTAGCTCAAGGTCTTCAGTCGTATGTCCTATCCTCCTCTTGGACGTTTTGTGGGCAATGATCCTCCAAGAGATGAAGCCTCCTAGATCACGATCTTCCTTTCCTTGCTCGCTCCGAACAAGAGGAAGTATAGAAATGAAACTCTCCTCCTATCTTGGACCGACCATCAAGCTCCAAGCTTGATGCTTGCCGCCGGCCCAAAAATAGGTGTAAGGAGTGGGCGCTGGCCAAGAGCTCCAAGGAACAACCCTAACCCATGTTTCCACCGGCAAAGGAGAAGAGGAAGAGAGTTGGGACGCCGGGCAAGGATGAGAGGAAGAAGGGAGGCACCGGCCAAAACCCTAGGAAGGAGAGAAAGCCTTACCGCCTAAGGAGGAGAGGAAACCCTAGCCACCCAATGCCTCTCCAAGCCCTAGCTGCCCAAAACCCTAATCTTTCTTGAATATTGTTCTTGCCGCCCACCCTTATGCCTCCTTATACAGAGCTAGGCTTAAGCCTTCTTTTAATCTCCACTGTCAGTTCTAGAGATTTAATCTCAACCATCGGATCTAGAGATGTAATCTTAACCGTCGGACTTAGAGATTTAATCTCCACCGTCGGATCTAAAGATTTAATCTCCACCGTCGGATCTAGTGATTTAATCTCCACCGTCGGATCTAGAGATATTTTCTCCACCATTGGATCTAGAGTTCCATTCTCCACCATCGGATCTAGGCTTCATGAGGGATTTAATAGGCTATGATAGGGACCATGAGGAGGAGTTGGCTTTTGCCACCCAATGGATCAAGCCCACATAAAGTTCGATCCATTCATGATAATCCATTCCACTAGAGGATTATCATTGATCTACCTCACCAACCCCTATATGTTAATTTGGGCTCCATATATTATTTGTACATATATCTCCCCGTGTTTAAGATCTCGAATGTCTGGAAATTAATTAATTTACTGACAATTAATTAATCCACATATAACTCCACGAGTAGTACCACTCAATCTTATCATCATGTCGGACCAAGTCCCACTACAAAGTTTACATGATCAATCTTATGAGCTCCTCAAGGGAACATCATCATCCTAATATATAGGACACGGTTTCCTCCTATAATAAATGACACACCATATAAATAATATCATTTACCAACTTATCAAGCTTATTGATTTACTCTATAAATATCACCCATTAGTAAATTAAAGAAATGAATACTAAGTATATGAGCCCATTATTATATTGGGATTAATAGCATGTACAACATAATATCTGAGGTTCGATTCAATTATGTAGTCAGCAATAAATCGAATCACCTCTAAGTCGGTCCTGGTCAATATACACAAAGTGTACTAGTATAATTCTATGGTCAAGACAAACCAATACTAAATCACACTACAACCATTCCAATGGTTTGTCCATAACCATCTAGGTTGTGAGCCTTTACTTATACTTTATAAGGAACTGATAACATGATCTCCCGTGAGACATTACACACCATGTTATCTAAAATGTAATGTATTAGATCATATGCATAACCATAAATATTCAAACAATGATCATGTTATTCATATTTCTAAAATAAAGATATTTATACAAAAGATAGACTTTTCAATATACATCCCAACAATCTCACACTTATACTAAACGACTATGTTGTCTTTATACTGTCATACATCTGATTCCCATTCCCTCCACATGCCAATCAAAAGCTCTCGCTGGAAGGGCCTTAGTGAAAGGATCTGCCAGGTTATCCTCTGATGCAATCTTGGCCACAGCAACTTCTCCTCGCTTTACGATTTCTCGTATCAGGTGGTACTTGCGCTCTATGTGTTTACTTGCCTTATGGGCTCATGGTTCCTTCGAGTTTGCAACTACACCACTATTATCATAATAAATTGTGATAGTTCTGGGCAAACTAGAAATCACATCCAAGTCCATCAAGAAGTTCCTGAGCCATACAGTTTCTTTGGCCGCCTCAGAGGCTGCCACATACTCAGCTTCCATGGTAGAGTCCGCCACGCATTTCTGCTTGACACTCCTCCATACAATGGCTCCACCTCCCAAAGTAAACACAAAACCTAAGGTAGACTTACTTTTATCCCTATCTGATTGGAAGTCGAAATCTGTGTAACCCACAGGGAGTAATTGGTCTGCCTGGTATACTAGCATATAATCCCTAGTCCTTCTCAAGAACTTCAATATATGCTTTACCGCAGTCCAATGTCGCTGTACTGGATTACTCTAATATCTGCTAACCATGGCCACAGCAAAGTAGATATTCGGTTTCGTACATAGCATGGCATACATGAGGCTTCCTATTGCTGAAGCATAAGGAACCGCCTTCATCTCCTCTATCTCCTTAGATGTTCTAGGACACATCTCCTTAGATAAAGGAACTCCATGCTGTTGGGTTTCTGGCACCGCGGTGAGTGTGTGTTCGAACATGTTTCATAAACATATGCACAACGGAAAGAATAAAATAATAAATCTAATTTATTACAACACACACACCACACACATGCATAGTACAACATGTGTAGACATAACCGTAAATTCAAATTTTGCAATAAAAGGAAACTTATACTACGTATACCTGACGTATCACGTGTAGCGCGAAAGGCATCAACCGGAATGATCCTCGCTAGAATCGTCTCTTTCCGTATCCACGCTGAGTATCTTCAGGATGACTTCACAAAGTCACGAGCCTCGTCTTCGTACGAGTTACTAGCCTTGTGTTGAAGACAATGTGATCGAGAGAAGATCACGATCCGAATCAAAATTCGGATCCAAAACGAGTCCTCAAAAAATCGCTTCTCCGGAGAGGTATTCGCCAACCGTTTGATGAATCCTTCGTCCTCCACCTATGAGGATTACCGGAGATTGAATCCATGGCAAGACAACAGCTGTCGAATCTCCAAATGTCATCCAAATGATGCTCCGACAAGAAGGAAACAAGCTGTCCAGAAAACTGGACAGCTTTGGTGGAGACCTTGCGCCGGCCAAATAAGGAAAGCAATATGCTCACCTTGTCACCGGAGCCAAGGAAGATCACCAGAGCTCCTCCGGCAACAGCTAGATGCCAGCAAGTGGGGAGGATGGCAGCTGCTGAACGCCGGTTGGAGAAGTTTGGGCGGCTGCTTGGAGTTGGGTGCTGACAAGACCAGGAGAAGAGAAGGAGGTGGGCGGCAACTTTAGGGTTGCTTGGATTAGGGCTTAACAAAACCCTTAAGCCCTATTCCGTTAACCTGCTCCATTAATTTAAGTTAAAATCAACCAAACCATGTCTGTCTATTTTAAGTTAAAATGAACTGAACCAACTTTGGTTCATTCGTTTAAAACAAACCAAACCCCTTTGATTTATTCTCCTCAATTGGATTAGAACCAAACCAATTTGGTTCATCCATCATGTCTTCATAAGATACGACCCATCCATGCTTCCATTGCGACTGAAACGATTTCATGCTCGCTCCATGTTTTGTCCAACCAAACCTAGTTTCCCTCGGTCTGAGAATCTCATTCTCAAGCTCGTTTTAAATCCTTCGGATTACGCTCGTTGTGTATGTGACAAAATAGGTTCTCGGTTTATGTTAGCCATCTATAATTAACCATTAATTATAGAATGATCATGAGTGGCACCTAGTAGTACATCATGATTCCCAATTAACCGAAAAGTTCAACGGTTGATCCAGAACTATTTCTGAAACCCTTCAGCAGCTCGAATGAATCGTGCCCCATTCCCTTCACTCATCTTATACCCACTTGGTTCAGGACATGTTCTATAGTGTCAGTCCCCACTAGGTTGACTACGTCACACCTAGCCCAAGTATCATTTCCTCGTCTTACGGATTCTTTTTACTGCACATGTATCAAAGAGTACCTTACTCTAAACATGTAATGCTTTGGCCAAAGACTTTAGTAACAATCCGACGAGAAGCCATGAGTATACATCTCCTCACAAGGAGTGGTGAATCCTTTATAGGCTATTCAAACATCTTCGATCACTTTGACTTATACCCAATCATCCCGAGTCCACATCTCCTCAGAGATGCTTGCTTAAGATGTCAAAGCATAAGTCTTTATGATCAAGATGACTTGAATACCGCAAGTCATAGGAACATCGCACTTAAGCTGCAGTAAGAACTTCATTGACATATCTATATATGCAGAGAACCATATGAACTCTTACGGCTGGTCACTCCAATGAACTAGTTACCTTAACTAGCATCCACGATTAACTACGGACATCACAATGTCTCCAGCCAGTGAGAATCAGCTGCTTGGATACACCAAGGAGTATACCTCGTGCTAGTCTTGACAGAATCAATGGTGTCCAAATCCATCAATTCATCGACTAGGGATAATTCTGATACATCACAATTACACATGTAGAGATACTCACTAGTTGTGATCCAATCACAAATTCTTTCATGCTGTGAATCGTATTGTGGGCATTCAGTAAATGAGTTTAAGATCCAATCAAATACATGAAAACATGTATACTCAGATAGTGAATCTTCATTTATCACATAAATGGTTCAAACATAAGGCGATTGCCTTGGGACATCTCTCATATATAACTAACAAACTCCCACTTGGCCTAATGGCAATCGCTACGGTATCCAATACCATAAGCTCTAACATGACCCTCAAACTTACTTTGAGGTAATGGCTTAGTCAAAGGATCGACTATGTTCCTTTCAGTGGGGATTTTCTCGATTTGTATTTCCTTCCTACTAATGATCTCTATGATCAAATAATAGCGGAGAAGCATATGTTTGGATCATTGATGAGACCACATCAAGTTCAGAGATGAACTTCTTGATCCAAACAACTTCCTTTGCTGCTTCCAAAGCTGCAATCTATTCTTCCTTAGTGGCAGAATCCGCTATAGTGTCAAGCTTGGAACCTTTCCAACTTATTGCGCCTCCATTACAGGTGAATACATAACCAGACTGAGACATGGAATCATCCTTGTCTATCTAAAAGCTGACATCTGTATACCCATGTATCACCATGTACCTTTCTCCATATATTAGGAACGCATCCTTAGTTCTTCTTAAGTATTTAAGGATCATCTTAATAGTCGCCCAATGATCCATTCCTGGATCAGACTGGTATCTACTCATGACACTCAGAGCATACGATACATCAAACCTCGTACATAACATAGCATACATGATAGATCCTTTTGCTGATGCATAGGGAATCTTACTCATGCAATTCCTCTCGTCTTCTGTTCGCAGACACATAGACTTCGAAAGATGTAACCCATGCCTGATGGGTAGGAAACCTTTCTTGGATTCCGATATGCTAAACCTCTTTAGCACTCGGTCTATATATGTAGACTACGAAAGACTAAGCAACCGTTTCGATATATCTTTATAGATCTTAATCCCGAGGATGTAGGTTGTTTCTTCCAGGTCTTTCATGGAGAATGTCTTGGATAACCAAATCTTCACTAACTGTAAGATTGAAATATCGTCTCCTATAAGTAATATGTCATCGACATACAATACTAGGAACACGACTGCACTCCCACTAACCTTCTTGTACACACAAGGTTCGTCTGGATTTTGTGAGAAATCAAACTTTTTGATTGTCTCATCAAAACGGATATTCCAGCTCCTAGATGCTTGCTTCAATCCATATATGGACCGTCGTAATTTGCATAACTTAGTTTTATCAACCGATGTAAAACCCTCAGGCTGTATCATATACACGTCCTCGAGCAGGTTTCCATTAAGGAAAGCTGTTTTCACATCCATCTATCATATCTCATAATCATAATGAGCCACTATGGCCAGGAGCATCCGAATGGATTTAAGCATAGCTACAGGCGAATAGGTTTCGTCATAATCAACACCTTACTTTTGAGGATATCCTTTCCCCACTAATCTAGCCTTATAGGTAATCACATTACCATCCATGTCGGTTTTCTTCTTGAAAACCCACTTGCACCCTATAGGCTTTATGCCTTCAGGTGGGTCAATCAAGTTCTAAACTTGGTTTTCATACATGGAATTCATTTCCGACTTTATGGCTTCAAGCCACTTATCCCTTTTTGAACTTGTCAGAACTTCTTCATAATTGATAGGCTCCTCATCATCAATGAGTAACTCGTCGTTCGATTCACTTATGAGAAATCCATATCTCTCAGGAATATTGCGTGTTCTACCAGATCTATGAAGATGTGGTGTTTCAATAGGTCCAGCCGATTGCTCATCACTATGAGTTATCGGCTATTGTGCTTCACCAGGAATCTCATCAATTTCTATTTGAGTCTCTCGAGCCTCCTCAAGCTCGACGTCACTCCCACTATTTTCTTACAAGAGAAACTCTTTCTCTAGAAACACAACATGCCTTGAAACAAACACCTTTTGTTCCACAGGATGATAGAATTGGTAACCCCTTGTTTCCTTAGGGTATCCAATAAATAGACATTTATTAGACTTAGCATCCAATTTGTCTGATACAGTCCGCTTCACATAAGCAGGACAACCCCATATCTTCAAGTAAGATACATGAGGTTTCTTACTTTTCTATATCTCATATGGAGTAGTGGAGACTACCTTGGTTGGCATTCTATTTAACAAGTAAATAACTGTCTGAAGTGCATAGCCCCAAAAGGACTTGGGAACATTCGCATGATTCATCATTGGCCTGACCATGCCCAACAAGGTCCGGTTACGCCTCTCAGATACACCATTATGCTGTGGTGTGTATGCCGGAGTTCATTGAGACAATATACCATTGTCTCTTAGATAATCAAGAAACTCTTGACATAAGTATTCACCACCTCGATCCGATCGAAGTATTTTAATACTCTTGTCATGTTATTTCTCTACTTCATTTCTTAATTCTTTGAACCTTTCAAAGGCTTCAGACTCGTGTTTCATCAAGAACACATACCCAAATAGTGAGTGATCATCGGTGAAGGTAATGAAGTAGCTATAACCTCCTAAAGCTTGAGTTGACATAGGTCCACATACATCAGTATGTATTAGACCTAGCAACTCTCCCACTCGTTCACCTTTTCCTGTAAAAGGTAACTTAGTCATCTTGCCTTTCAAGCATGATTCGCATGTATCGTATGACTCCAATTCAAACGATTCTAGAATTCCACATCGGTGTAATTCAGACATGCGTTTCTTTCTTGCATGGCCAAGACGACAATGCCACATGTAGGAGTCTAATTCATTATCCTTTCTAGCACACTTGTTGCTCGCTTCGATATTGAAAATGTCACTGGATACGTCCAACGTATAAATACCATTGCTTAAAGTTCCAGTTTCATAAAGTATGCCATTCAAAGTTATATAACTGTAAGAGATCGGATGGCCGGCTAGAGGGGGGTGAATAGCCCTCGTCGTTTGGATGGCGGTATTTTGCTCGTCTACAAAATGTTAGCGCAAGCGGAATATACAAATATAAATAAAGACAAGCAAAATAGAAACAAGCAATACAAACACCGAGATATAACGTGGTTCACGGCTACGCCGCTAATCCACGGTCCGATTCGTCCACGGTGAATCACTCCGCCAAAACCAATCACTATCGGTCTCTCCTTTGCACAAAGCTAGGTGGAGGTAACCTTTACAACCAAGATCACTCTTCTTACAAATAGAATGGAGTAAAAGCGAGTAAGAAGAGTTTAGAGCTTGTGGGGCACTAGGAAGATTGTTTGGAACTTAAGCATTAGCCTCTCAGGCTCACACCTCTCTTTTATAGAGAGGGCTAACTTCTTCCGTTGCGCCATCACGATCCCGCCCATGGCGCCGATCGCCGTTACTACAACGGCCTCGAACACGCCGGATGCCGACCGTTGTTGTCCAACGGAACGGCAAGCGACCGGCCGACCTCACCGGCCGATCACCGTAGTCGATCGCTCCGGCTACGGCGGTTCTGGTAAAACCCATTGATCGCCGATCTTGCCGATCTTCTTGGCGATCGCTAACGATGGCGACGATCGCGCACAAACCAACCTAGATACCAGCCGAGCTACACTCGACTCAGAGCGACCGCCATGACATGGCCGATCCGTGTCTGAAAACCCATCCGACACTTGGCCAAATGGCCAAGTTTCACCTAAGAGCTACCCTTCCCGGGTTACAATCGCCACTCATTTCTCGAGTCCTCGCCGGTTCTTCGTTCTCGCCACGCCCCTGGCGATCAGCGCACGGCTCTGCAATGCTCCTTCGCGTCTCTTGCCTCGAAGTCTACTTCCTCCGGCTTCACTCCAAGCTTCTCGTCCGGCGGTCCCTCGGATGCTCCAAGCGCACGGCTTCCGCAAAGCTATCCTTCACCGACTCAAGGCACGAGTCATGAGATGTGAAACTCGCCACGGCTCCATGTGCGAATTACTAAGTCCTGCACGACTTCAACGCACATATCAAATCAACATATCAAACTAACTTAAACCCTTTGCCACACCATCAAAACCATATCACGCCAAGAGATTGCCTAACAATCTCCCCTTTGATGTGTGGCAATCCGCTTAAGTTAGGTAAAACATTTGATATAATTTCTAAGGTAAGAAAAGCATGTAAAGATAAACATGATATAACAACATGCAATTCCCCTTAATCCATGAAATTCTCTATGCAATTTCTCCCCTATCATATATTTCTCCCCTACATATATGTCTCCCCCTAATGTGATGAACTTAAACATACTTATTTCTCCCCCTGTGACACCATCCAAAAGATTAACCCTACGTTAAAAACTCATGGCATCAATTATAATGGAGGAAAAATATGTCAAGTTGATTTAAAACCAGAGGCATCAAGTATATTTCTACCACTTGTAGGAGGTTTTATAAACTGAATTCGCCTTCAATATTCTGATTTATAGCCACCACGATCAAGCTATCGATGGCAATGATCCGCAAAAGGAAGCAATTTCGATTTTGATGAAATTCGAAATGCATTAAAATTCCAGAAAATTCTAAAAATCATGAAATTCGAGGAACATATTTCTCTTAAGTATATCTATCAAGGAAAATAGTTTTCATGAAAATCATTATATTTTACAAGATTTGCCAAAATCCAAACACTTGAAAAACCACTAGTTTTTGAGCATTCTAGTATCAAGTTAGCTACCTAGTTTTGCATCTAATTGTTTCAAAACATGAATGCATGTATTTTAAGGTAAGAAATTGTTTTGAAAACATTAGAAATATCCAACCATGATCTTTGGGCAATATGTCTATTAATTAAACATAAGCCTTCCCATGATTGGTCTATTATTGATATTTTGATACTTTAAATGACCATCTAAATGCCATAGGCATTAGTGGACATTTGTATCATCCTAACATCTCACCCATGCTAAGTTTGCAATCAAGTTAGCCTATAGTGAGTGTGAGATGCATCCTAGGGTATTTGTATATATATATACTTAACCAATATATTCAAGCAATTCTATCATGGTTAAGTATCAACCTAACAACCTACATGATCATAATGACATATATCAATTAATTTCACATTATGATCATGAAATACATGTTTTCATCAAATTATAACCATGCATTAGACATTATATGATGATAATAAATAAGTTATCACCTAAAGCATGATTTAAACCTATTTTTCATGATAATGTGCCCAATATCAAAATCATAGATCATGATTACACATATGCATAGAAATTACATTAATCATCATGATTTTAAGCATTATTACCTATTTATGGGCACGTTATCATCACCCAACACTATCTAAAAAATGTTGTCCCGTCATCCTAAGTCAACCAAAATATGATATAGATTAGGTTCATATGGTTGACTACCCTAGGGGTTTTCTAACCCTTAAGAATGGATTTTGGAACCCAAAATAGATTTTTACCTATTGGGTTCACTAGAAATTCCTTGGGGATCCATTTCTTAGCTATTACTTTGTTTTTGTCTTGTCCCTAGCTATTAGGCATCTATAGGCCTTCTCATTTTTCTTCTCTTTATATCCTAGGCCTATCTTGTTAAAACTTGCACTTTCGCTCCCTATGATCATATTCAAAGTGTTGGAGCCAATTGTGAAATTTCCTAGGGCTTTAGATAAATAATCTAACTATTCACTTAATGCCCTATTTTCTTCTATGCATGCATCACTAACATCTAAAGGCACATAATTATCATGTGAGCATGCATCATCATTTCTAGATGAAGTATAATTATTATTTTAGCATGAATTTTCTATCTTATTTTCTAATGCCATAATTTGTTCAAGCTTGAATTTATTTTTCTTCTTTGCTCTAAACAAATCCCTAGTTAAACTAGAAATCATAGAAACTATTTTACTAGGTGAGAGATTGGTTACCATAGTTTCCATGTCCTCTTTCTTCTTCTTGGATGATGAGAAGGATGATGACGTGGAGGAGGCTCCCTTTCACTTGAGCTCTCTCCTCTTGAGCTTGATCCTTCATTTTTGAGGAGGAGGAGCAATCCAAGCCAAAGGCCATCAAGGCCAAATTGGCGACAAGGCATTCTCCTCATCCGATGATGAGGAGGAGGAGGATGAGGAAGGATCATCCCATGTCTTGGCCTTGAATGCTTTGGCCTTCCCTTTCTTTGTCTTCTTCTCCTCTTCCTTCTTTTTCTTGCTCCCCTTTTTCTTCTTCTTCTTTTCTTCTTTCTTTTCCTCTCTTCCTTGCTTTTGTTTAGAGAGGACAATTGTCCCTTATGTGTCCCTCTCCTTGGCAATTGTAGCATATCACCTTCCCCTCGGTCTTCTATTCCTATCATTTGATTTATCAAATCTAAAATTTTAAATACACGCCTCACCTTCCTTACCATGTAGGCTTCTCGGTGCTATCCATGGAGGAGGAGGAGGCTTCATCATCGGAGGAGGAGGGGACTTCCATCTTCTTCTTCCCTTGTTTGCCAACAATGCTACTCCTCTGAGGGTTGAATTCTTGGCTCTTCTTGAATTCCCTCAAGCCTAGTTTCGTGGAGTTCCATCGTTGAGAAGAACTCCTCCAAGGTACTCACTTCTAGGTTCTTGGACATGTAGAAGGAGTCCACCATGGAGCTCCACTTTGAGGACCGGGAAAGGCATCTATAGCCTTCATGAGCATGTCCCTGGTTCGATAGCTTCTCACCTACACTTGTTAGCCCAATTAAAATTTCCTTAAACCTAGAGTGTAAAGAGGTTACCTTTTCTCCCTTTTCTAGTTTTATATTGGATAGTTGGGAGCGGAGGAGGTCTCTCCTTGCTAGCTTTGCCTCCGAAGTGCCTTCATGAAGTTCAACCAACTTCTCCCACATCTCCTTGGCACTTGAGCACTCCCCTATTCTATTTACTTCTTGTTGAGGGAGCACATTGTATAGATGGTGCTTGGCCTTTGAATTTGCCAAATACTCTTCTCTTTGTCTTTTGCTCCATCTCGATTTTTCCAAAGGCTCCCCATCTTCATTCCTAGGCAACTCGAAACCGTTTTCCATAATTAACAATATTTCAAAATCGGTTTCGAAGAATACCTCCATTCTCTTTTTCCACCAAGAGAATTCGCCGTCGAACTTGTGGGTGGATGTTGAGCCGCCATTTTAAATGTTGCTTGTAGTGGCGGTTAGTCCTTGACAAGCTTTCCTTGGCTCTGATACCACTTGTAAGAGATCGGATGGCCGGCTAGAGGGGGGTGAATAGCCCTCGTCGTTTGGATGGCGGTATTTTGCTCGTCTACAAAATGTTAGCGCAAGCGGAATATACAAATATAAATAAAGACAAGCAAAATAGAAACAAGCAATACAAACACCGAGATATAACGTGGTTCACTACTACGCCGCTAATCCACTGATCCGATTAAATCCACGGTGAATCACTCCGCCAAAAACCAATCACTATCGGTCTCCTTTGCACAAAGCTAGGTGGAGGTAACCTTTACAACCAAGATCACTCTTCTTACAAATAGAATGGAGTAAAGCGAGTAAGAAGAGTTTAGAGCTTGGGGGCACTAGGAAGATTGTTTGGAACTTAAGCATTAGCCTCTCAGGCTCACACCCTCTCTTTTATAGAGAGGGCTAACTTCTTGCGCCATCGATCGCCGCCCATGGCGCCGATCGCTTACTACCTGCGGCCTCGAACACGTCGGATGCCGACCGTTGTTGTCCAACGGAACTCTTGGCGGCCGATCAGCTGGACCTCACCCGATCCGACCCGTAGTCGACCGCCCGATCGGCTACAGCGGTTCTCTGGCAAAACCCTATTGACTACCGATCATTGGCAGCCGATCATTGTCTTGGCAATGATCGCTAACGATATGATCGCCGCCACAAACCCCGATCAGATACCGATCGAGCTACACTCGATTCGAGCGATCGCCATGACATGGCAATGATCGCGTCTGAAACCCATCCGACACTTGGCCAAATGGCCAAGTTTCACCTAAGAGCTACCCTTCCCGGGTTACAATCGCCACTCTCATTTCTGAGTCCTCGCCGAAGTTCTCTCTTCGCTTCGCCACGCCCTCGAAACATCAGCGCACGGCTCTGCAATGCTCCTTCGCGTCTCTTGCCTCGAAGTCTACTTCCTCCGGCTTCACTCCAAGCTTCTCGTCCGGCGGTCCCTCGGATGCTCCAAGCGCACGGCTTCCGCAAAGCTATCCTTCACCGACTCAAGGCACGAGTCATGAGATGTGAAACTCGCCACGGCTCCATGTGCGAATTACTAAGTCCTGCACGACTTCAACGCACATATCAAATCAACATATCAAACTAACTTAAACCCTTTGCCACACCATCAAAACCATATCACGGCAAGAGATTGCCCTAACAATAACAACAATTGTTACTAAACGTCAAATGGTAACCATTTCTATTTAAGCAAGAAATAGAAACAATGTTCTTTATTAGAGAAGGAACACAATAGCAATTGTCCAGTTCCAAGACTAGTCCACTAGAGCTTCGGCAAATAAGTTCCGATGGCGACCGCAGCAACCTTTGCTCCATTACCAACTCGCAAATTTGACTCCCCCTCTGACGAGTCTTCTTCTATTCCTTAGCCCCTGTATGTCATTACATATATGTGAGCCACACCCAGTATCCAATACCCAAGTGTCTAAGGAAATAGAATGACAATCAATAACGAAGATACCTGAAGAGGATGGGGCATCAGATGCCTTCTTCTTCTTCATGGACTCAAGATAAATCTTGTAGTTTCTTCGCCAGTGGCCTTCCTAGCCACAATGATGGCAAGTGCCCTTTTGTGTTAGTTCTCCCTTCTTAGCCTTCTTGTTCTTCCCTTTATTTTGTTGCTTTGCCTTCCTCTTAAAACCTTTCTTTGAGGAATCAACTAACAGAACCGCCTTCTCATGCTTCATAGAAGGCTCCACAGTCTTCAGCATATTGAGGAGCTCAGGAATAGTGGATTCTAATTTGTTCATCCGATAGTTCATCACAAATTGTGAGAAACTCTTGGGTAAACAATGAAGAATTAAGTCAATACTTAATTCATGATCCATCACAAATCCGAGGGTGGCTAGCCGCTCGATGTACCCGTTCATCTTTAGCACAAACTGCACTACAAACGAACCTTCTTGCATCTTCGTGGTGAAGAGGAGCCTGGAGACTTCGAACCTTTCGGATCTCGCTTTCTCATCAAACAATTCATGAAGATGGAAGACCATGGTATTAGCATTCATATGCTCATGCTGCTTTTGTAGCTTAGGTACCATCGCAGCTAGCATGATGCAACTCGCTAGTTCAGAATCTGCCACATGTTTCTGATAGACCAAGATTTGGTCTGGAGTTGCATCATCCCTAGGACGGTTGGTAAGAGGCTCTTCAAGGACATATGCTAGCTTTTTCGCCTTGAGAACAATTCTCAAGTTTCTAAGCCAGTCCAGGAAGTTAGGCCTAGTCAATTTGTCTGAATCCAAAATAGTACGCAAATTCAAAGACGTCGTGATCAATCGATTAACCTAGAAATACAAAACGAGCATATATGAGAAAATGATTTTAAAATGCATCAATATACATTCATAAATCCCATTCATTTTTTGAATTTCAAAAACCCCAAAATCACTTCGGGAGATCGTAGGTCCATCTCTGAATGGGCTGATATCCAATATAGATATGAACAACCTTGGAGAGAGTCCAACAAGCCATTCATAAATACGATGGTAGGTATCAAATATACCGATTGCATATCACATATATGCAAATATCACAATGTGCTATCAACTTATTGAATGTTCACACATACATCGGGTTGTTAACCCATTAACACGTATGCATCATATGCATAGCACCCAACTTTACCTCCCTTCACATCGACCTTGGAGAGAGTCTAACAAGCCGATGCTCCAGGTTAAAGTCAACCCATTAATCGAGATATAGTTTTAATATGGTTAGAGCACATTCAACCAATTAGCCCGCCTTGGAGAGAGTCCAACAACCAAAGCTAACGATTGACCTCTGACTCTTACCATATTAGTATTAAACTATTCCATGGTTTGAACATGTTCGGGTTCGAGCCGGGCTTGGAGAGAGTCCAACAACCCAAACAAGAAACGGAACTCTGGTTCTAACCATATTAATGGAAGGTGTAGGCTTTAATATTGAGTAATGGTTTTTATGTCTCATCCTCTTTGCATGCAAATAACTATTATCTACATGACATACATCTACATGTCACGACACGCATGACATAATGATATGCATGCATCTAATGCAATTACATGACATACAATTATGACATGTACAAAATTTCCTTATATGTCATAACTATTTATGGAAATAAAATATGTTTAAGATTTGATTCTCCAAATCAAATCATGATTAAATTAGGAAACTAATTTCTAAATCTAATTACATATTTTATTTGTGGAAAGTGTTGATTAAGGAAAGTCAATTTAGGAAACCAATTTCCTAAATCATCAAAACTACTTATGGAAATAAAATATTTTAAGATGTGATTTCCCAAATCAAATCATGAATAAATTAGGAAACAAATTTCCAAATCTAATCAAATATTTTATTTATGGAAAATATCAATTTCCATAAATACTTCCAACTTTCCAAAAGTAGAAGATTTCCATAAATACTTCTAAACTTTCCAAAATTAAAAATTTCCATAAATGCTTCTAACTTTCCAAAAGTAGAAAATTTCCAAAAATACCATTATGAATATCGCAAAACAATTTTATGATTATGTCGAAACACAACCTGGGCTATGATACCACAGTTGGGTTTCCGGCACCGCGGTGAGTGTGTGTTCGAACATGTTTCGTAAATATGTGCACAGCAGAAGGAATAAAATAAAAAATCTAATTTATTATAACACACACAACATACACATGCATAGTACAACATGTGTAGACATAACTGTAAATTCAAATTTTGCAATAAAAGGAAACTTATACTAGGTATACCTGACGTATCATGTGTAGCGGGAAAGGCATCAACCGGAACGATCCTCGCTAGAATGGTCTCTATCCGTATCCATGGTGAGTATCTTCAGGATGACTTCACAAAGTCACGAGCCTTGTCTTCGTACGAGTTACTAGCCTCGTGTTGAAGACGATATGATCGAGAGAAGATCACGATCTGAATTAAAATTCGGATCCAAAACGAGTCCTCAAAAACTCGCTTCTCCGGAGAGGTATTCGCCAACCGTTTGAGGAATCCTTCGTCCTCCACCTATGATGATTACCAGAGATCGAATCCCAAGCAAGACTACTGCTGTCGGATCTCCAAACGTCGTCCAAATGACCCTCCAACAAGAAGGAAACAAGCTGTCCAGAAAACTGGACAGCTTTGGTGGAGACCTGCGCCGGCCAAATAAGGAAAGAAATATGCTCACCTTGTCGCCAAAGCCAAGGAAGATCACCAGAGCTCCTCCGGCAATATCTAGACGCCGCCATGTGGGGAGGACGGCAGCTTCTGGACGCCGGTTGGAGAAGCTTGGGCGGCAGCTTGGAGTTGGGCGCCGGCAAGACCAGGAGAAGAGAGGGAGGTGGGCGGCAACTTTAGGGTTGCTTGGATTAGGGCTTAACAAAACCCTTAAGCCCTATTTTATAGAGAACAAATTCTCTTAATGGTTATCGGATCATAACCAAAAGCCCGTTAACCCGCTCTATTATTTTAAGTTAAAAAAACTCAAACCATGTTGGTCTATTTTAAGTTAAAACAAACCAAACCAACTTTGGTTCATTCATTTAAAACAAACTAAACCCCTTTGGTTTATTCTCCTCAATTGGATTAGAACCAAACCAATTTGGTTCATCCATCATGTCTTCATAAGACACCTCCCATCCACGCTTCCATTGCGACTGAAACGATTTCATGCTCGCTCCATGTTTGGTCCAACCAAACCTAGTTTCTCTCCGTCTGAGAATCTCATTCTCAAGCTCGTTTTAAATCCTTCGGATTACGCTCGTTGTGTGTGTGACCAAATATGTTCTCAGTTTATGTTGGCCATCTATAATTAACCATTAATTATAGAACGATAATGAGTGGCACCTAGTAGTACCTCATGATCCCCAATTAACCGAAAAGATCAACGGTTGATCCAAAACTATTTCTGAAACCCTTCAGCAGCTCGAATGAATTGTGCCCCATTCCCTTCACTCATCTTATACCCACTTGGTTCAGGACATGGTCTATAGTGTCAGTCCCAACTAGGTTGACTACGTCACACCTAGCCCAAGTATCATTTCCTCATCCTACGAATTTTAGTTACTGCACATGTATCGAAGAGTACCTTACTCTAAACATGTAATGCTTTGGCCAAAGACTTTAGTAACAATCCGACGAGAGGCCATGGGTATACATCTTCTCGCAAGGAGTGGTGAATCATTTATAGTCTATTCAAACACTTTCGATCACTTCGACTTATACCCAATCATCCCGGGTCCACATCTCCTCAGAGATGCTTGCTTAAGATGTCAAAGCATAAGTCTTTATGATCAAGATGACTTGAATACCGCAAGTCAAACGAACATCGTACTTAAGCTACAGTAAGAACTTCATTGACATATCTATATATGCAGAGAACCATATGAAGTCTTACGACTGGTCACTCCAATGAACTAGTTACCTTTACTAGCATCCACGATTAACTCCGAACATCACAATGTCTCCAGCCAGTGAGAATTAGCTGCTTGGATACACCAAGGAGTAGACCTCATGCTAGTCATGACAGAATCAATGGTGTCCAAATCCATCAATTCATCGACTATGGATAATTCTGATACATCACAATTACACATGTAGAGATACTCACTAGTTTTGATCCAATCACAAATTCTTTCATGCTGTGAATCGTATCGTGGACATTCAGTAAATGAGTTTAATAACCAATCAAATACATGAAAACATGTATACTCAGATAGTGAATCTTCATTTATCACATAAATTGTTCAAACATAAGGCGATTGCCTTAGGACATCTCTCATATATAACTAACACATGCCTGAAAGGTAGAAAACCTTTCTTGGAGTTTTGCATGCTAAAACGATCCATAATGATGTCTATGTATGAAGCTTGAGATAAGCACAATATCCTTTTTGTTGGTATATGTCGCTTCGGAGGCTCATTGGCTCCCATGTCCCCGGATTAAAATTTTCACTAATGAAAGGATTAATCCGGATGGGATGAGCTTCCTTAGCAACACCTATTCATCGTCGTGCTAACAACTCGAGTGGTCGCTTGAACAAACTAGTGGTTCAAGCAACACAACTCTTCTAGTTGGTTAGCCGCGGAAGAGACGACGGACGGATCGCCGGTTTTTGTGTTTGTCTTCGGGGTCCATGATTATACAATATATATTCATATACACACATGTATAATCATCATATATAAGAACATGCTCAGATCTGAAATTAAAGTTATAAAACTTTATACCTTACGATCTTCTACCGTATGTCCTATCCTTCTCGTGGACGACGTGTGGACGAAGATCCTCCACGAGTAGAAGCCTTCTAGATCACGTTCTTCTCTTCCTTGTCCGCTGCGAACAAAGAGAAGAACCACCAAAACCTTTCCTTTCTAGAACCGGCCACCAAACAAGAGAGTTTGATGCAACCGCCGGCCAAGGAACTATTGGATGAGTGCCGCCAACTTGTATTATTGTGCCGCCGCCACCTAGATGTTGGAGAAGCACCGCCACCAATTGTTGGAGATCCGCCGCCACCAAGGAGCAAGAGAGGAGGAAGAAGAGAACCGGCCATGGATGAGAAGGAAAGAGGCGCCGGCCAAAACCTTAGGGAGAACAATCACCTTGCCACCCACTTTCTTAGCGCCAAAACCCTAGCTCCTCTAGGGTTTGTTGCCAACTCTTTGATGAGCCAAACCCTAATTCTCCAATCCAAAAACCTATATTTCCCAATTCCTAAGCCTTTATTTATAGAATTTAGGAGAAAGTTGGTTAGCCTAAAATATAGGAACTAACTCCTATATTCTTGCCGCCCAACCAACCTTATCCCTTTTAAGATTTGTTGCCGCCCAACCAAGGATGAGCCAAACCCTAATTCTAGAATTTAGGCTTAAGCCTCCTCTAATCTCCACCGTCGGATCTAGGGATTTAATCTCCACCCTCGGTTCTAGGGATTTAATCTCCACCGTCGGTTCTAGGGATTTGATCCCAACCGTTGGATCTAGGATTTCATCCCAACCATAGGATCTAGGATTTCATCCCAACCGTCGGATCAAGGGTTTTATCCCAACCGTCGGATCTAGGGATTTAATCCCAACCGTTGGTTCTAGGGTTTCATCCTAACCATCGGATCTATGGATTTAATCCAACCGTTGGTTCTAGGGTTTCATCCTAACCATCGGATCTATGGACTTAATCCAACCGTTGGTTCTAGGGTTTCATCCTAACCATCGGATCTATGGACTTCACAAGGATTATATTAGGCTACGATAGGGACCATAAGGAGGAGTTGGGTCTCGGCCACCCGATGGATCGGAACCACACAAACTTGATCCATCAATGATGTTCCATTCCACTAGAGGATCATCATTGAACTACCTCACCAACCCCCATAAATCAATATGGGCTCCATATATTATTTGTACATTAATCTCCCCGTGTTTAAGATATCGAATGTCCGTCAATTAATTGATTTCATCGACCATCAATTAATTAACATCTAATTCCTCGAGTAGTACCACTCAACCTTATCATCATGTTGACTAAGTCAACCACCGGGTTTACATGATGAACCTTATGAGCTCCTCAAGGGACATCATCAACCTAATATATAGGACACGGTTTCTCCTATAATCAACGGCACACCATGTAAATAATATTATTTCCCAACTTATGCATATTGATTTAATCCATCTAAATCTCACCCATCGTAAATCAAAGAAATAAATACTAAGTACATGTGCCCGTTATTATATCGGGATTAAGAGCATGTACAACATAATATCCGAGGTCCGATTCAATTATGTAGTCAGCACTAAATTGAATCACCTCTATGTCGGTCCTGCTCAATACACCTAAGTGTACTAGTGTAACTCTATGTTCAAGATAAAACAATACTAAGCTACACTACAACCATGCCAATGGTTTGTCCAAAACCATCTTGGTTGTGAGCCTCTACTTATATTTTATAAGGGACTGATAACATGATCTTCTGTGCCACACCAAGCACCATGTTATCTACAATGTAAAATATTAGACAATATGCACACACATATAATAAATATATAAAGTGCAAACAATGATCATGTGATTCTTATTTCAAAATAAAATGTTCATACAAGAAGAGCTAGGCTTTCAAAGATACATTCTAACAATCTCCCACTTATACTAAAAGACTGGCCATCATCAAAGCCATACATCTGATCCCCATGTCCTCCACATGCCTATCAAACGCTACCGGAAGGGCCTTAGTGAATGGATCCGCCAGTTATCCTCGATGGATAAAGAATTTCTCCTCGCTTACGATTTCTCGTATGAGGTGGTACTTGCGATCTATGTGTTTACTTGCCTTATGGGCTCGTGGTTCCTTCGAGTTTGAAACTGCACCACTGTTATCACAATAAATTGTGATAGTTCTGGGCAAACCAGGAATCACATCCAAGTCAATCAAGATGTTCCTGAGCCATACACTTCCTTGGTCGCCTCAGGTTGCCACATACTCAGCCTTCCATGGTAGAGTCCGCCACGCATTGCTGACACTCCTCCATACTATGGCTCCACCTCCAAAAGTAAACACAAACCCCGAGGTAGACTTACTCTTGTCCCTATCCGATTGGAAATCCGAATCTGTAACCCATGTGGACTAATTGATCCGCCAGTAAACCAAAGATATAATCCCTAGTCCTTCTCCGTACTTCAATATATGCTTTACCACACCCAATGTCCTGTCAGATTACTCGATATTCGCTAACCATGCCTACTAGCAGGTATATCCGGTCTCGTGACATAGCATAGCATACATAAGGCTTCCTATCACGAAGCATAAGGAACGCCTTCATGTCCTCTATCTCCTTTGATGTTTTGGGACACATCTCTTTAGATAAGGAACTCCATGCCTAAAAGGTAGAAAACCTTTCTTGGAGTTCTGCATGCTAAAACGAGCAAGGATAGTGTCAATGTATGAAGCTTGAGACAAGCACAACATCCTTTTCTTGCGATCCCTTATAACTTTGATCCCAAGGATGTGTCCCACTTCTCCCAAGTCCTTCATGTCAAATTGTTTGGACAACCATACCCTTATGTCTGATAACACTTTGATATTGTTTCCAACTAACAAAATGTCATCTACGTATAGTACAAGAAACACCACTACGTTTCCGTCACATCTCTTGTATACACAAGGCTCATCCGGACTTTGAATAAATCCATATGACTGGATTACCTCATCAAAGCGGATGTTCCAAGATCTAGAAGCTTGCTTCAATCCATAAATGGACCGATTAAGCTTACATACAAGATGCTCTTTGCCTTTAGCAACGAATCCCTCTGGTTGCCGCATATAGATGTTCTCCTCAAGACTTCCATTAAGGAAAGCTGTCTTGACATCCATCTGCCAAATCTCATAATCCATATGAGCAGCTATAGATAAGAGAATCCGGATAGACTTAAGCATAGCTCTTGTGAAAAGGTCTCCTCATAATCGATGCCCTCTTTACGAGTATACCCCTTTCAACAAGCCTAGCTTTGAAGGTCTCAACCTTCCGTCTACTCCTCTCTTTCTCTTGTAGATCCACTTGCATCCAATGGCTTTTACACCATCGGGTGGTTCTACTAGCTCCGGACTGATTAGAATCCATAGATTCTATCTCATTCATCGCACTTTGCCAAGATCTGATCTCTATCTTGGAGTGCCTCGTCATATGTCAAGGGATCAGGTTCATGTTCACCAGGGACTAAGTCCGAAGACTCTCCCAAAAACATGAATCTGTCGAGTTGTCTAACAACCCTCCCACTACGACGAGGTGCCTCCTGTGTATGCTCTGTGACACGCGGTGCAGTGACTTGTGGTGTCTCCTCTTGTACCGGTGGTACTGAAGTCGGGACTTCCCCTGCCAACTCCTCAAGAACAATCCTACTCTTGGGCTTGTGGTTCATTACATAATCCTCCTCTAGAAATCGGCATTCGTGCGCTAACGATCACCCTCGATCTCTAGGATTATAAAACAAACCACTTTCGCTCCTTAGGGTAGCCAACAAACATGCACACTTACATGCGAGGATCCAACTTACGGCGTCGACTTTGGCACATGTCTTTGGACTCCCCATATCCGAATATGTCTCAGACTAGGCTTTTGCCCAGTCCACAATTCTACAGGGGTAGAAGGTGCTGATTTAGATGGAACCAAGTTTAGAGTATACATTGTATCCAAAGGCATACCCGAGCAAGCAGTAACTCAGAATAACTCATCATAGATCTGACCATCTCCATAAGAGTCCTGTTGCTTCGCTCTGCCACACCATTCTGCTGGGGTGTGCCAGGTGCGGACAATTGGGATTGAATCCCAGCCTCTGATAAGTAACTCCTAAACTCTCCCAAGAGGTACTCGCCACCACGATCAGATCGTAATGTCTTGATACTTTTACCTTGACGGTTCTCCACATCAGCCTTGAATTCTTTGAACCTGTCAAAGCATTCAGACTTGCGGCGCATCAAGTAAATGTATCCATATCTTGAATAATCATCTATAAAGGAGACGAAATATTCAAAACCACCTCTTGCCTGGATAGACATAGGACCGCACAAATCAGAATGAACCAAATCTAACACATCTTTGGCTCTATACCCCTTGGCCTTGAAAGGCCTCTTGGTCATTTTACCTTCCAAGCAAGATTCGCAGGTTGGGAGATCCTCCACCACTAATGAACCCAAAGGTCCATCAGCTATCAACCTTTGAATTCTGCTAAGGTTAATATGACCAAGCCTTAGATGCCAAAGATATGTCTGGTTCATCTATGAAGGTTCTTTTCTCTTTTTAGACTTAGAAGATGAGTTATTCACTTCTATATGCATCGTGGGAGTTTTCGGTTCAAGAGTATACAAATTGCCAACCAATGTACGAGCAGATAATCTCTCTATTTCTTTTATAACAACTCATTAAAAGAAGAATATCCATCCACAAATAATTTAGAAACCAAATCAAATTCTTTCTAAATGTAGGTACATAAAGACAATTTCTCAAAACCAAAACTTTATTCCTATCAAAAGATAAATAAACATCTCCCACTTGCAATAGCAGCCACCTTTGCAGATTGCCCATGTAGACGGTAATTTCTCCCTCAGCTAGTCGTCGGGTTTCCTAGAACCCCTGCAAAGAATTACAGACATGATCAGTGGCTCCCGTATCTACACACCAGGTACCGGTAGATAACACCACTAAACATGTTTCAACGACTAAGGCAGAAGATATACCTCTGTTCTTCTTTAGGTTAAAGTCTTTCTTCCCATGTCCATCTGCTTACAAGTGAAGTACTTGCCTTTGCTTCTTCACTCCTCTCGAGGTCCACTCCACCACCTTTGCTCTACCTTGTTTCTTCTTCTTCTTGCCTTTCGGCATAGAAGTAGAAACCTTCCCGAGCAACCATGGCTTCCTTCCTAGCAGCCTTGATTCTCGTATCCTAAAAGTTCCTTTTCCTCGTAATCATTCGCAACCCTAGGAGGACACTCATCACGCTAAGACACTATCCATTTTTCTTTTCCAATCAGTATAATTTGGGTATAGTAAGTTTGTTTCCTTTAGTATCATAGCAAGTGGGTTGAAAGCCATTTGAAAATCCTAAGAATCACAATGATCAAAATATTAGATTTCAAATATTATTGATTCCTCAAAACAATAAAATCCTGAAATCAACCAACACCTCAAAACACCGAGAATTTCGTATGCCACTCTGTGTGGAAGTATACGAAACCTACATTTGTAAGAGGAGGTTTTACCCATTAATTTTATTATCTTGTCAACCTTACTTTTTGACAAATAAAATTAATAGTTGGTTCCTCTTTGGCCCTACAAATAAAAGCAGTGACTCCTATGGGGAGGATATTTTTATTTGCATCTAAGTGTGCACCATTACACGATACTAAGGGAATTATTTTGGATTATGTGCCTTACCTCTGTGGAAGTACACACGCTCCTAGATAATTTCCTATAACCATTATTTGACCTAGTGATCCGCAAACAAACCCGTCCTCGGGGAGGAAGGCACTCAGAGCCAACACACAAGATTGTTTGCATCACACGTCAAATTGTAATGGAGGCCGCGGGAATTAATTAAAATGTCCCTCTCCCACTTAGTAAATTGAAATCGAGGAATTTTAAAAACAAACACAACATGCATATAAAACAAATAAGCAATAAATATGGAAAAATCAGAATTTTTCCAACTATTATGGCATTGTTCTCCAATACGCATCCCATCGTGTCGCCACCTCGTCCGCTCCATCTTTTCCCGTGCGCAAGTCACCAAAGAGTTCCGAGCCGAGATAAATCATATTAATTTACATCCATCGATCCTATACTCCACGAAGGAGTGTACAAATAATCTAGATCGAAAGTAAACTAAAATGAGCGGCTAAACTATGCCGTATTTAATTACAAAAATTAAATACTAATCTAGCCTCGTCAACCCCGAGGATTCAAATAATAAATTTTTTTTTCACACATTCATTCACATACACACACATGGCCATAATAGTCGGATCTTATGCCTACAACCAAAGAGTTAAACTATGCATATCCTACTATTATCCGGCACATATTATATATGAAAAGTGCATAAAAAAATTAACCGAATCCTAAACACACAAAACCGGAAACCGTGGCTCTGATACCAGTTGTTGGTATATGTCGCTTCGGAGGCTCATTGGCTCCCATGTCCCCGGATTAAAATTTTCACTAATGAAAGGATTAATCCGGATGGGATGAGCTTCCTTAGCAACACCTATTCATCGTCGTGCTAACAACTCGAGTGGTCGCTTGAACAAACTAGTCGTTCAAGCAACACAACTCTTCTTGTTGGTTAGCCGCGGAAGAGACGACGGACGGATCGCCGGTTTTTGTGTTTGTCTTCGGGGTCCATGATTATACAATATATATTCATATACACACATGTATAATCATCATATATAAGAACATGCTCAGATCTGAAATTAAAGTTATAAAACTTTATAGCTTACGATCATCTACCGTATGTCCTATCCTTCTCGTGGACGACGGGTGGACGAAGATCCTCCACGAGTAGAAGCCTTCTAGATCACGTTCTTCTCTTCCTTGTCCGCTGTGAACAAAGAGAAGAACCACCAAAACCTTTCCTTTCTAGAACCGGCCACCAAACAAGAGAGTTTGATGCAACCGCCGGCCAAGGAACGATTGGATGAGTGCCGGCCAACTTGTTGTATTGTTGCCGCCGGCCACCTAGATGTTGGAGAAGCACCGGCCACCAATTGTTGGAGATCCGCCGGCCACCAAGGAGCAAGAGAGGAGGAAGAAGAGAACCGGCCAAGGATGAGAAGGGAAAGAGGGGCGCCGGCCAAAAACCTTAGGGAGAACAATCACCTTGCCACCCACTTTCTTAGCCGCCCAAAAACCCTAGCTCCTCTAGGGTTTGTTGCCGCCCAACTCTTGGATGAGCCAAACCCTAATTCTCCAATCCAAAAAACCTATTTTCGCCCAATGCCTAAGCCGTTATTTATAGAATTTAGGAGAAAGTTGGTTAGCCTAAAATATAGGAACTAACTCCTATATTCTTGCCGCCCAACCAACCTTATCCCTTTTAAGATTTGTTGCCGCCCAACCAAGGATGAGCCAAACCCTAAATCTAGAATTTAGGCTTAAGCCTCCTCTAATCTCCACCGTCGGATCTAGGGATTTAATCTCCACCGTCGGTTCTAGGGATTTAATCTCCACCGTCGGTTCTAGGGATTTGATCCCAACCGTTGGATCTAGGATTTCATCCCAACCATAGGATCTAGGATTTCATCCCAACCGTCGGATCAAGGGTTTTATCCCAACCGTCGGATCTAGGGATTTAATCCCAACCGTCGATTCTAGGGTTTCATCCTAACCATCGGATCTATGGTCTTAATCCAACCGTTGGTTCTAGGGTTTCATCCTAACCATCGGATCTATGGACTTAATCCAACCGTTGGTTCTAGGGTTTCATCCTAACCATCGGATCTATGGACTTCACAAGGATTATATTAGGCTACGATAGGGACCATAAGGAGGAGTTGGGTCTCGGCCACCCGATGGATCGGAACCACACTAACTTGATCCATCAATGATGTTCCATTCCACTAGAGGATCATCATTGAACTACCTCACCAACCCCCATAAATCAATATGGGCTCCATATATTATTTGTACATTAATCTCCCCGTGTTTAAGATATCGAATGTCCGTCAATTAATTGATTTACTGACCATCAATTAATCAACATCTAACTCCTCGAGTAGTACCACTCAACCTTATCATCATGTTGACTAAGTCAACTAGCTGGGTTTACATGATGAACCTTATGAGCTCCTCAAGGGGACATCATCAACCTAGTATATAGGACACGGTTTCCTCCTATAATCAACGGCACACCATGTAAATAATATTATTTCCCAACTTACCGGGCATATTGATTTAATCCATCTAAATCTCACCCACTGGTAAATCAAAGAAATAAATACTAAGTACATGTGCCCGTTATTATATCGGGATTAAGAGCATGTACAACATAATATCCGAGGTCCGATTCAATTATGTAGTCAGCACTAAATTGAATCACCTCTATGTCGGTCCTGCTCAATACACCTAAGTGTACTAGTGTAACTCTATGTTCAAGATAAAACAATACCAAGCTACACTACAACCATGCCAATGGTTTGTCCAAAACCATCTTGGTTGTGAGCCTCTACTTATATTTTATAAGGGACTGATAACATGATCTTCTGTGCCACACCAAGCACCATGTTATCTACAATGTAAAATATTAGACAATATGCACACACATATAATAAATATATAAAGTGCAAACAATGATCATGTGATTCTTATTTCAAAATAAAATGTTCATACAAGAAGAGCTAGGCTTTCAGTATACATTCTAACACTTTTCTTGCGATCCCTTATAACCTTGATCCCAAGGATGTGTCACAATTCTCCCAAGCCCTTCATATCAAAATGTTTGGACAACCATACCTTTACGTCCGATAACACCTTGACATTGTTGCCTATTAACAAAATATCATCTACGTATAGTACAAGAAATACCACTATGTTTCCATCACATCTCTTGTATACACAAGACTCATTCGGACTTTGAATAAATCCATAAGACTGGATTTCCTCATTAAAGCGGATGTTCCAAGACCTCGAAGCTTGCTTGAATCCATAAATGGACCGATTAAGCTTGCACACAAGATGCTCTTTGCCCTTTGCAATGAATCCCTCTGGTATCTTCATATAGATGTTTTCCTTAAGAATTCCATTAAGGAAAGTTGTCTTGACATCCATCTGCCACACCTCATAATCCATATGAGTAGCAATACATAAGAGAATCCGGATAGACTTAAGCATGGCTACCAACGAAAAGGTCTCCTTATAATCGATGCCCTCTTTCTAAGTATACACCTTCACAACAAGCCTCGCTTTGAAGGTCTCAACCTTCCCGTCTATTCCTCTCTTTCTTTTGTACATCCACTTGCATCCAATGGTTTTTACACTATTGGGTTGTTCTACTAGCTCCCAGATCTGATTTGAATCCATAGATTCTATCTCAGAATTCATCGTACTTTGCCAAGATACTACATCTTTATCTTGGATCGCCTCGTCATATGTCCTGGGTCAGGTTCATGTTCGCTAGGGATCAAATCAAAAGATTCTCCCAAGAACATGAATCTATCATGTTGGTGCAGTAGGCACCTAGGTCGAACTTGAGTTTTGATTATAGCAAACGATACAAAGTTAAGCTCATGTCGTTATCTCACGAGCTGAATCGAGTGTGTAGAAGATTGCTAAAGCTGGAACTGAAGTCTAGTGACACCCGGAAGAAGCCGGGTGGTCGGGCGACACTCGAGTGACTTCGGAGGGAGCCGAAGGAATCGAGTGGAAGGCCAGAAGCTAAAGAGACATGGTAAGTATCGAGGTAAGCTCGTGTGTGCGAGCGTAAGTGAGGTCGTATCCTCATTACAGGGATAGTCTTAAGTGTAGATCTGACAAAAGACATCCCATCGATGGTCTAGGTCGAGATCGGACGGTCGAAGGTCGTCGAAATAATGTTTTCTTTGAGCTAACTTTGCCTTGTAGCTAGTATCAGTTGACTGCTAGCTTAGAGGACTCGACTGTCGTCAAACAGTCGACTGCCTGAGGTAAGCATTCGACTGATGCTGCCATCAGTCGACTGATGATGGCCATCAGTCGACTGATGGTCAATGATCAGCTTCGAGGAGTCATGGCTTATCACCCCATTTCATGGAGATTGGTGCTCAATTTTGATTGGCTAGGGTTCCTCTCGAAAAGGGGCTCAAAGGCTATAAAAGGAGGGCCAATCCTAGGGTTTATTCATCAATTATAAAGCTTCCAAAAGCCTCCGCTAAGCTACAACCTTTTCGACAACGAAGTGCTTTCTCTCCGACGTCTAGGTTTTAATTTCTTTCTTATTTTAACGTCGGCTTTAACTTTTATTTTAAGTTCATTTCTTTAAATCTTTCGGATCTTTTATCGTATACGAGAAGAGGGGGAGTGTCCCTCTACCTCAAGTTCTTTCCTTCTTGTATCGATTAACTCCTACCTCCAACGAGGAGGAGTTCCTTTAGTGCTTTTGCCCTCCGTATGTGGTCAAGGACCACTAGGGCCTTGGAGTAGTAGCCGAAGGCTACGAACCAAGTAAAAAGAATTATCTCTTTTACTTATTTCTTATCTTTTATGCTGCAAATTAATTATCTACTTGGATTTTAAACGAACGAACGAAAAAAAAAGTTTTAACGATATTCACCCCCCCTCTAGCGTTTCAAATCGATCCAACAATTGGTATCAGAGACGGGGGTTGCTAAGATTTGGTGAAACCACCAATCTAGCCATTTTACAGATTTTTTTTCTTTTTAATTCTGTTTATTTCAGATTTATTTTGCTTTGTTATTTTTACTCCCGCACTACTAACCAAGACGCGAGTCTTGGTACTTTTTTGTGTGTTTTTGTCGTTGCTAGTTTCTTCTTCTTCGTCTCCTTGTGTCTTTTGTTCTAATGGCCCATCTCGAGGGTTTTAGCACCGTCCGACCTCCGTTTTAGAACGGAGATCACTTCCGTGATTGGAAGGGTCGGATGGAATGCTTTCTCAAAACCCAAATCGAGATGTGTATCATAATCCAAACGGGATTCACACTTCCGACTAACGAAGTGGGTGAATCCTTGGATTATGACCAATGGACCATTGCGACAAAAAGACAAGTCGAAGCCGACGCTAAGGCAACTCAAATCCTTCAATGTGGCTTATCCAAGGAAGAGCTAAATCGCGTCGGCCCCTTCATAAGCAAAAGGACCTTTGGACAAAACTAGTGGAGCTACACGAAGGGACCGATGAAGCCAAGGTATGTAAGCGTGATCTTCTATTCAATAAACTATATAACCTAAAAATGCAGGAACATGAGTCCGCGACGCAACTCCACGCCCGTGTCCAAGACATAGTCAACAACCTACATGCAATCGGGCAAAAGGTCGAAAACCGCGACCTTATAAGGTATGTTCTAAACTCATTTCCGAGGACTACCTTGTGGGCATCCATGGTCGATGACTACAAGGTCTCTAAGGATCTTTCTAAACTTAGGTTAGATGAACTCTTTTCTGATTTCGAACTTCATGAGCAGTCTAACTCAGAACTCAAGAAGGGTATAGCACTTTTTGCAGGTTCGAGGAAGAAAACCGCAAGAAAGCCACCCCCGAAGGAAGAAGAGCATGAGTCGGATTCGGAGGTCGACTTGGAAATGGAAGCCGAACTAGTCAACCTAGTTCGGAGGATAATCAAGGGCCGAAAATGAGCCGTCACTCGACCCAACGAAGGTAAGCCTAAAAGTTCAAACATAAGATGTTATGAATGCAACAGGTTTGGACACATTAAGTCCGAATGCCCAAAACTCAAGAGCAAGGCACCAAAACTTAAAAAGGCACTCAACGCTACTTGGGAAGAAGCTTCCGAGGAAGAAGACAATGATCGAGTCCTTATGGCTAAACCGGTGGAATCGGAGATGGAGTCGGAATCAAACTGAATCTAAACCAAGACGAAGCCTGACTGCGAAACACTATTCAAGACAAGCCACGGATACGCATCCGGTTCAAAAGATACACTCAAGGTGAGTCGGTCTCTTATTACTACTCTTTATAGTGCAATTAAGTTTTTAAATAAAAAGTTAGCTAAGTCCGAGTCCAAGGTCGAGACCCTGGTTGAGGAAGTTAAACTCCTCAAACACGAGGTCTCCCTAACCTCTTCGACTAGTCGAGTTCAAGAGAAGGACTCAACTCGGGTTGAAAAACTCAAAGTTGAGAACTCACTCTTGAAAAGTCAAGTCGAAGATCTTAGGAATACATTGGAAAGGTTTACTTTGGGATCCAAAGGACTTGACATCCTTCTTGGATCGCAAAGGGCCGTGTACAACAAGGCCGGACTAGGTTTTAGCTCAAACACGACCAATAAGTCGTATATGTCGATTGTAAGTCGACATAAAAAACATGTCCAAGCATGGGTCCCTAAGACCACCTTGATTTCAAACTTAGGATCAAACCAGTACTGGGTTCCCAAGGACCAAATCCACTATGTGGAGAGACCAAATCGATTCAACGGTCCAGGGGGAGCTAGTACGAAATTTGTTTCCGTTTTAACTTAGAAATTGCATGCTTAGGTTTTTATTTAGTTTGATTTTTCTTTTTAGAATGGTTAGATAGGACCAGGACGCGGCGAGTTGATAGTACGCTTGGAAAGCGGAGTCTTGTGTATTCGGGCTAGATAAGGCGTATCTAGTTCGGTGCACTTGACCGAGCGGAACTAGCTGAAGCTACCTCGCCGTATCCTAGACTAGTTAGACCAGGAAGTGGTCTTAGGTGAGTCAAGTCTCTATTTTCTTGAAAATGGCTTTGTCTAAGGAAGTGGTCGTTTTTCCGATCAAAGAAGGCCTCTGTGCCTCGCCACGACCTGGAAGCCATGATCTTGAAAAGGTGACTTGATGAGCCTAAGGTCAAATCCAAATCTAACGCAAGGTTGACAAGTGTTTAAGTCATTAAATTTAATTCAACTAAAATTGGAAGTCATCTCACAAGAACATATAGGATTAACATGTTTGATCATGTAGACATGGGTGAGATGATTTAGGTTAATAATTTTCAACCAATTTTTTAAATCCAATATCCGATCCAACTACCTTGCGTGTAGGATCAATGGATGTTGGACAGTGGTTGCTCCCGACACATGACCGGGGATCAACTCATGTTTTCGAAGCTTCAATTCAAACGACAAGGATCGGTAGCCTTCGGAAATAACGGCAAGCTCAAAATCATCGGATCAGGTGATATTGAGCTTAACTCAAATTTTGTCATTCAAAACGTTATATTAGTAGAAAATTTTCAATATAATCTTCTCAGTGTAAGTCAATTGTTTGATAATAACTATAAGGTCATATTTCTAGAAAATGAATGTGTAATTAATACAAACGAAACCTCTAAAACAATTCTTAAAGGGAATATAAATAACAACATTTACACTATCAACTTAATTAACTCCTCAACTAAGTGTCTTATGACACGGCAAGAGGAATCATGGTTGTGGCACCGACAACTCTGTCACTCAAACCCAAGACTCATCCACAAGATGAGTCAGAGTGATTTAGTCAGAGGTTTGCCTAACCTCAACAACTTGGATAATAAAATATGTAATGCTTGTCAACAAGGTAAACAATCTAGGACACAACATCAACTAACTAGTCAAGAACGAACCAAAAGTGTGCTTGAGCTCCTACACATGGATCTATTTGATTCACACGGAGCTAAGTCACTTAACGGAAGTAAATTCTATTTAGTCATTATTGATGACTACTCTAGATTTACTTGGGTTAGGTTCATCAAACACAAAAGTGATACCCTAGGTCAATTAATCAACCTATTTAAGTTAATAGAAAATCAACAAAGCATTAAAATCAAAAGACTTAGGACTGATCATGGTGGTGAATTCGAAAACCATAGATTTACAAAATTCTGTAACCTAAATGGATACCACCATGAGTTCTCTTGCCCTAGAACTCCACAACAATATGGCTTAGTAGAACGCAAAAATAGAACCCTACAAGAAGCCGCTAGGACAATGCTTAATGAGTATAACCTACCCGATAGGTTTTGGGCCGAAGCCGTGAGTACGACATGCTATGTCCAGAATAGGATCCTTATGGTAAAGAGGCACCTTAAGACCTCATACGAGATTTATCACGATAAAATACCTAACATCAAGTATTTTAGGGTATTTGGGTGTAAGGTACATATCCTAAACACTAAAGATTACCTAGGGAAATTTACATCCAAAACTACGACCGGAATCTTTCTAGGATACTCGACTACAAGTAGAGCTTATAGAGTATATAACCATGACACGCTTAGAGTCGAGGAAACTATCAATATAGTATTCGATGAAGGACATGAACCTACAAAACCCCCGGCAACCCCAATTAGCGAGCCGATTCATATTAGACCTAACTCTGATCCGGAGGTCAGGTCTAGTGACCTAAGTCAACCAAGTCACTCTATTGATCAAGTGATAGATGACTCCAACCAAACTAGAACTCAAACAAGCCATCCTATGGATCAAGTTGTAGACTCAAACCCAAATCCAACTAGGACTCAAACGAATCATCCTATCGACCAAGTGATAGGTGATCCAAGTCTAGGAGTTCGAACTAGAGCCTCATACAGAAACCTTAGTCAAATATCTTTGATTTCTAAAATTGAACCCAAAACTATTGACCAAGCTCTTCTTGATCCCGATTAGATTATTGCAATGCAAGAAGAGTTGGCTCAATTCACTAGGAACGAAGTATGGGGATTAGTACCACCACCTAAAGATAAAACAATCATTGGAACAAGGTGGGTGTTTAGAAATAAAATTGATGATAAAGGTGAAGTAGTTAGAAATAACGCTAGACTAGTTGCTAAAGGGTTTAGTAAAGTCGAAGGTTTAGATTACGACGAGACCTATGCCCTAGTAACTAGATTAGAGTCCATTCAAATGCTATTAGCATATGCAGCACATCGAGGATTTAAATTGTTTCAAATGGATGTGAAATCTGCATTCTTAAATGGATACATTAAAGAAGAAGTTTACGTTAGTCAACCCCCCAGTTTCGAAAGTTTAGACAAACCCGATAATGTCCTTAGATTAAAGAAAGCACTTTATGGACTTAAACAAGCTCTGCGAGCTTGGTACGAGAGACTTTCGATTTATCTTAAGTCCAAAGGCTTTAACCAAGGTGTAGTTGACCCAACCCTTTTCGTAAAAACCTTAGGTAAAGACATATTCATAGCCCAAATCTACGTAGATGATATTATTTTCGGAACCACCAACTCAATCCTACTAAATGAGTTTATTTCACATATGGAAAGTGAATTTGAAATGAATTTAGTAGGCGAATTAAGTTTCTTCTTAGGATTACAAATTAAACAAACTAAGGATGGAATATACCTACATCAATGCAAATATACTAGGGAATTAATTAAACGCTTTGGAATGCAAGATGCTAAAATTATTAATACCCCAATGTCAACTAATGTTAATATAGAAGAAGTAATTGGAAACCAAATTGATTTAAAATACTATAGGAGCATAATAGGGAGTCTCCTTTACTTAACTGCAAGCCGACCTGATATCTTATTTGCAGTGAGTATGTGCGCAAGGTTTCAAACCAGTGGCAAGGAGTCTCACCTAACTCTAGTCAAGCGTATCCTTAGATATCTAAAGGGTACACTTAATGTCGGTATTTGGTATCCTAGATCTACCGAGTTTGAACTAACCGGCTACTCTGATTCGGACTATGCCGGTAGTAAGCTCGATAGAAAGAGCACGAGTGGTTGTTGTCAACTTCTCAGCTCGAGTCTAGTGAGTTGGTGCAGTAGGAAGCAACACTGTGTTGCCTTATCTACCACCGAAGCCGAATACATCGCGATGGGTGAGTGTGTCACTCAACTTCTTTGGATGAAACACACTCTCCGCGACTTTAAGTTAGACTTTACGAATACTAAACTTCACGTAGATAACATTAGTTCAATTAATCTTACTAAGAATCCGATATGTCACTCTAGGACCAAACATATAGAAGTCAAACACCATTTCATTCGAGAACATGTGGCCAACGGAGCCATACAACTCGAATACGTCGAATCGAAGTCTAACTTAGCAGACCTATTTACTAAACCCCTACCCGAAGCTGAATTTAGTCTATTAAGACGAAAATTGGGCATGTGCATAATAGAATAGGAACTTGCAGATTATATTTTCTTACTACTATTTCTTAAATTTCATTTTCATGGAACTAGCATAGGACATACCTTAGATATCATGCATCTATAGATTTAAGGAGTCAATACATCTCACAACACATAGGACTAATGTGTTTGTGTACTTAGCCAGGTAGATGGGCGTGAGATGTTAGGACCTTACTCCTGGTTCCAGATGTAGAGCTAGTGCATCGCCATGAACCACAGAGTATAATCATACATACTAACCGACTCTGACCAGGACTAGTTGATCTTTTATATCAATCAAGTCAGATATGAGTTGAACATTTTATAGATGAACTTATTTTCAATATATTATTTTCAAAATAATGCGGAACATGCTTGGACTTTAAATTTAACACTTATTTTTGTTTTCCACACACCCTCACTCTTTTCAATATATGGCAAAAGGGGGAGAAAAAGGACAAAGTTAAGGGGTCAAATTTTTAAATTTTTTGGTTTAACTCTTACTTTATATTTAAACCAAAAGTTAACTTTAAGTTTTGAAAACTTATTAAAGGCCAAGTTAAGAGAATTCTTAACTTAAACTTATTTGTGACATCAACGTTTTACTTATTTTTAATGTTTTACTTAAGGGGGAGAAAGGGCCAAGTTAAGAAGAACTCTTAACTTAAACGTTTTACTAAGGCCAACTTTAAGTAATTACTTAAAGCAACCCTCACCCTCGGTCAAGGGGGAGGTTTCCTCAAGGGGGAGTACTTGAAGAAAATCCTTACTACTCCAACTTAATCTTCTTTATTTTTTGTTTGTTTCTACTACACATTATTCTTCATGCTTGCTATTTACTTAACTTTGTATGTGGGTTTGCCATAAATCAAAAAGGGGGAGATTGTTGGTGTAGTAGGCACCTAGGTCGAACCTGAGTTTTGATTATAGCAAACGATACAAAGTTAAGATCATGTTGTTATCTCACGAGCTGAATCGAGTGTGCAGAAGATTGCTAAAGCTGGAGCTGAAGGCTAGCGACACCCAGAAGAAGCCGAGTGGTCGGGCGACACTCGAGTGACTTCGGAGGGAGCCGAACGAATCGAGTGGAAGGCCGAAAGCAAAAGAGACATGGTAAGTATCGAGGTAAGCTCATGTGTGCGAGCGTAAGTAAGGTCGTATCCTCCTTACGGGGATGGTCTTAAGCGTAGATCCGACCAAAGACATCCCATCGATGGTCTAGGTCGAGATCGGGCAGTCGAAGGTCGTCGAAATAATGTTTTCTTTGAGCTAACTTTGCCTTGCAGCTAGTATCAGTCAACTGCTAGCTTGGAGGACTCGACTGCCGTCAAACAGTCGACTGCCTGAGGTCAGCATTCGACTGATGCTGCCATCAGTCGACTGATGATGCCCATCAGTCGACTGATGGTCAATGATCAGCTTCGAGGAGTCAAGGCTTATCACCCCATTTCAAGGAGATTGGTGCTCAATTTTGATTGGCTAGGGTTCCTCTCGAAATGGGGCTCAAAGGCTATAAAAGGAGGGCCAATCCTAGGGTTTATTCATCAATTCTAAAGCTTCCAAAAGCCTCCTCCAAGCTACAACCTTTCCGACAATGAAGTGCTTTCTCTCCGACGTCTAGGTATTAATTTTTTTCTTATTGTAACGTCGGCTTTATCTTTTATTTTATGTTCATTTCTTTAAATATTTCGGAGCTTTTATCGTATACGAGGAGAGGGGGAGTGTCCCTCTACCTCAAGTTATTTCCTTCTTGTATCGATTAACTCCTACCTCCAACGAGGAGGAGTTCCTTTAGTGCTTTTGCCCTCCGTACGTGGTCAAGGACCACTAGGGCCTTGGAGTAGTAGCCGAAGGCTACGAACCAAGTAAAAAGAATTGTCTCTTTTACTTATTGCTTATCTTTTCCGCTGCAAATTAATTATCTACTCAAATTTTAAATGAATGAACGAAAAAAAAAGTTTTAACGCTATTCACCCCCCTTTAGCGTTTCAAATCAATCCAACATATCAGGCTATCTAACAACCCTCCCACTACGACGTGGTATCACCTGTGTATCCTCTGTAATACGCGGTATAGTGACTTGTGTTATATCCTCTTGGACCGATGGTACTGAAGCAGTGACTTCCCTGTTGGGATGTATACTGAAAAGTCTTTCTTTTGTATGAACATCTTTATTTCTGAAATAAGAATCACATAATCATTGTTTGCATATTTATGGTTATGCATATTGTCTAATACATTACATTGTAGATAACATGGTGTGTAGTGTCACACAGGAGATCATGTTATCAGTTCCTTGTAAAGTATAAGTAAAGGCTCACAACCGAGATGATTTTGTACAAACCATTGGTATGATTGTAGTGTAATTTGGTATTGGTTTGTCTTGACCATAGAATTACACTAGTATACTTTGTGTGTATTGAGCAGGACCGACATAGAGGAGATTCGATTTATTGTTGACTACATAATCGAATCAGACCTCAGATATTAAGTTGTACATGCTCTTAATCCTGATATAATAACGGACACATGTAGTTAGTATTCATTTCTTTGATTTACCAATGGGCGAGATTTATAGAGAAAATCGATAGGCTCGGTAAGTTGGGAAATGGTATTATTTATATGGTGTGTCGTTGATTCTAGGAGGAAACCGTGTCCTATATACTAGGATGATGATGTCCCCTTGTTGAGCTCATAAGGTTCATCATGTAAACCCTGCAGGTGGACTTGACCCGGCATGATGATAAGGTTGAGTGGTACTACTCATGGAGTTAGATATTGATTAATTAATTTTAGTAAATTAATTAATTGACGGACATTCGAGATCTTAAACACGGGGAGATAAATGTACAAATAATATATGGCGCCCATATTAACTTATGGGGGTTGGTGAGGTAGATCAATAATAATCCTCTAGTGGAATGGATTAACATTAATGGATTGGAATTTATGTGGCCTTGATCCATTGGGTGTCCAAGATCCAACTCCTTTTCATGGTCCATATTGTAGCTTATTAAAACCTCATGGAGCCTAGATCCGATGGTGTAAAATAAAACTCTAGATCTGATGGTGGAGATTAAATCTCTAGATCCGACTATTGAGATTAAATCTCTAGATCCGACGGTTGAGATTAAATCCCTAGAACCGACGGTTGAGATTAAAAGAAGGCTTTGGCCTAGCTCTATAAAAGGAGGCATAAGGGTGGGCGGCAAGGGTATTGAAGAGAGACTAGGGTTTTTGTTTCTTTTGGCTTGGGCGGCAAGAAACAAAAGGGAGGCAAGGGTTTTAGAGGAGGCTTGGGCCGCCACACTTTTGGAATTTTTTTTCTCCTTCCTAGGGTTTTGGCCAGCGCGCCCTTTCCTTCTCTCATCCTTGGCTGGCGCCCAACCTCTTCTTCCTCTTCTCCTAGGCCGGTGGAAACAAGGGTGAGGGTGATTCCTTGGAGCTCTTGGCTGGCGCCCACTTCCTCCTCTATTCCATGGCCGGCGGCATCATCAAGTCACTTGACTTGGTGACCGATCTTAGGTAGGGAAGAGTTTTGTTCTATTCTCCCTTTTGTTCTGAGCGAGCAAAGAAAGGAAGAAGGTGATCTAGGGGCTTTGACTTTTGGAAGATCATCGCCCATACGACGTCCAAAAGGATGAAGGACATACAATAGAAGATCGAGAGGTATAATGCTTGTTTATATTCTTTTGTATTATGTCTATAATTGTTTTTCAATTATTTGCATGTTGTATGTTTTGTTATGTGGCTAAATTTACTTGGACCCTGAATACAAACACAAAAACCGGCAATCCGTACATAGTCTTTTCCGCGGCTAATCAAAGAATAGAGGTTGGTTGCTTGAACAACAAGTTTGTTCAAGTGACCACTCTAATCGAATAGCACGATGATGAAATGGTAGCTTGGGTAATCTATCTTTGTCAAGGATAAATTTTTTTTATCCGAGGACGTAGACAGGATCGCCATGAACAAGCGACCGAGTTGAAATGGAAAGCGAAGTTTCCTACCTTCATTCCCCTCTCAATTCCTCCATAACAATCTTACTCATGGGCTTGTAGTTCATCACATAGTCTTCCTCAAGAAATTTAGAGTTTGTGCTAACGATCACCCTTTGATCTCGAGGACTATAAAACAAATCAACCTTCATTCCTCTAGGATAGCCAACGAACATGCGCACTTTTGTACGAGGTTCCAACTTACCAGCATCTGCCTTCAACACATGTGCTTGACTCCCCCAAATCCGAATATGTCTTAGACTAGGCTTTCGCGTAGCACAATTATGTGGGATTAGAAGACACTGATTTAGATGGTACCAAGTTCAGAATATACACTACCATATCTAGAGCATACCCCAAGAACGAATCTAGCCACTCAGAATAACTCATCATCGATCTAACCATCTCTATAAGAGTCCTATTCCTTCGCTCTGCCACACCATTCTGTTGGGGTATGTCAAGTAAAGATAATTGGGATTGAATCGTAACCTCTGATAAGTAATTCCTAAAATCTCCCAAGAGGTACTCACCTACACGATCATATCGTAGTGTCTTGATACTTTTACCATAACACTTCTCCACATCAGCCTTTAATTCTTTGAACTTGTCAAAGCATTCAGACTTGTGGCGCATCAAGTAAATGTATCCATATCTTGAATAATCGTCTATAAAAGAGACAAAATATTCAAAACCACCTCTTGCCTCGATAGACATAGAACCACACAAATAAGAATGAACCAATTCCAACACATCTTTGGCTCTATACCCCTTGGCCTTAAAAGGCCTCTTGGTCAATTTACCCTCCAAGAAAGATTCGCAGGTTGGGAAATCTTCCACCACTAATGAACCAAGAGGTCCATGTTGGGATGTATACTGAAAAGTCTATCTATTGTATGAACATCTTTATTTTGAAATAAGAATCACAAGATCATTGTTTGCATAATTATTGTTATGCATATTGTCTTATACATTACATTGTAGATAACAGGGTATGTAGTGTCACACGGTAGATCATGTTATCAGCTCCTTGTAGAGTATAAGTAAAGGCTCACAACCAAGATGGCTTTGGACAAACCATTGGTATGGTTGTAGTGTGATTTGGTATTGGTTTGTCTTGACCATAGAATCGCACTAGTACACTTTGTGTGGATTGAGCAGGACCGACTTAGAAGTGATTCAATTTATTGCTGACTACATAATCGAATCGGACCTCAGATATTATATTATACATGCTCTTAATCCTGATATAATAACGAGCACATATAATTAATATTCATTTCTTTGATTTACCAATGGGCGAAATTTATAGAGTAAATTGATAGGCTCGGTAAGTTAAGAAATGATATTATTTATATGGTGTGTCGTTGATTATAGGAGGAAACCGTGTCCTATATATTAGGATGATGATGTCCCCTTGAGGAGCTCATAAGGTTCATCATGTAAACTCTGCAGGTGGACTTGGTCTGACATGATGATAAGGTTGAGTGGTACTACTCATGGAGTTAGATGTAGATTAATTAATTGTCAGTAAATTAATTAATCGACAGATATTCGAGATCTTAAACACGGGGAGATAAATGTACAAATAATATATGGAACCCATATTAACTTATGGGGGTTGGTGAGGTAGATCAATGATAATCCTCTAGTGGAATGGATTATTATTAATGGATCGGACTTTATGTGGGCTTGATCCATTGGGTGGCCAAGATCCAACTACTCCTCATGGTCCATATTGTATCCTATTAAAACCTCATGGAGCCTAGATCCCATGTTGGAAGATGAAACTCTAGATCCGACAGTGGAGATTAAATCTTTAGATCCGACGGTTGAGATTAATTCTCTAGATCCGACAGTTGAGATTAAATCCCTTGAACTGACGGTGGAGATTAAAGGGAGGCTTGAGCCCAACTCTATAAAAGGCGGCTAGGGGTGGGCGGCAAGAGATATAGAAGAGGGGATTAGGGTTTGGACGGCTTGGGCTTGGTGGCTTGGGCGGCCACAATTTTGAAAAGTTTTTCCTTTCTCTTCTTCTTCTTGGCTGGTGCCCAAAGTTGCTTCTCCTCTCCTTGGCCGACGTCCAACCTCTTCTTCTTCTTCTTCTCCTTGGCCAGTGGAAACAAGGGTAAGGGTGGTTCCTTGGAGGTCTTGGCCAGTGCCCACCTTACCCTCTCTTTGGGTTTGCGGTAAGCTTCAAGTTTGGAGCTTGTTGGTTGGTCCTAGATAGAGGAGAATTTTGATTATATACTTCCTCTTGTTCGGAGCCACCAAGGAAAGGAAGATCGTGATCTAGGAGGCTTCGACTTTTGGAAGATCGTCACCCACATGACGTCCAAAAGGAGGAAGGACATACAATAGAAGATCGAGAGGTATAATGATTGTTTATATTCTTTTGTATTACATCTATAATTGTTTTTCAATTATATACATGTTGTATATTTTGTTATGTGGTTAATTTACTTGGACCCCGAATACAAACGCAAAAGTCGGCGATCCATACGTCGTCTATTCCGCAGTTAATCATAGAATAGAGGTTGGTTGCCTGAACAACAAGTTTGTTCAAGTGACTACACTAATCGAATAGCACGACGATGAAACGGTAGCTTGGGTAATCCCTCCTTGTCAAGGATAATTTTTTTTTATCCGGGGACGTAGAAGTGATCGCCATGAACAAGCGACCGAGTTGAAGTGGGAAGAGAAGTTTCCTACCTTCAAGTGGAATCAGAGCCACGGTTTCCGATTTTGTGTGTTTAGGATTCAGTTACTTTTATGCACTTTTCGTATATTTTATGTGGTGGATAATAGTAGGATGTGCGTAGGTTAACTTTTTGGTTGTAGGGATAGGATCCTACTATTATGGCCATATGTGTGTCTGTGATTGTATGTGTGTAATTGTATATATTTTTTTAATCCTCGGGATTGATGAGGCTAGTATTTAATTTTTTAATTAAGTACGACATTGTTTAACCACTCATTTTATTTTAGTTTACTTTTGATCTAGATTTTATGTACACTCCTTCATAGAGTATAGGATCGATGGATGTAAATTAAAATAATTTTTCTCGGCTCGGATCTTCGGATGGCTTGTACATGGAGTAGGGAGGAGCAGATGAGATGACGATACAACGGGAGGCATATTGGAGACAAAAGCCATAATAGTTGGAAAATATTTCATTTTCATATTTATTGCTTCTTGTTTGATATGCATGTTGTAGGCTAGAAAATTAATCATTTTAAATTACCAAGTGGAAGAGGGATATTTTTATAAATTCCCACGGCCTCCATTACGATTTGACATGTGATGCAAACAAACTTGCGCGTCGGCTCTCAGTGCCTTCCTCCCCATCAGATAAGATTGTTTGTAGATCACAAGGTCAAATATGGTTATAGGAAATTATTAAGGAGCGTGTGTACTTCTCCATAGGAAGGCACATAACCCGAGATAATTTCCTTGGTACCGAGTAATGGTGAACACTTAGATGCAAATAGGAGTATCCTCCCCATCGGAGTCAATGCTTTTATTTGTAGGGACAAAGAGGAACCAACTATTAATTTTATTTGTCAAAAAGTTAGGTTGACAAGATAGTAAAATTAATGGGTAAAACCTCATTTGACAAATGTAGAATTTGTATACGTCCACACTATCGTGGCATACGATATTCTCGGTGTTTTGAGGTGTTGGTTGATTTTAAAATTTTATTGTTTGAGGAATCAATAATTTTTTGAAATCTAATATTTTGATCTATGCGATTCTTAGGTTTTTTTCAAAATGACTTTCAACTCGCTTGCTGTGATATTGAAAGAAAATAAACTTACTGGACCCAATTATGTTGATTGGAAGAGGAATCCTGACATTGTCTTGACTGCTGAGGAATACAAATGTGTACTTCTCGAAGAGTGCCCTCCTAAGCCTGAGGATGATTCTGGGGAAAAGGAGAAGGAGAGTTATAAGAAGTGGATTAAAGTCGATGAGATGGCTCGGTGTTACATTTTGGCATCTATGTCAAATCTACTACAACATCAGCATCAAGTCATGCCCACTTCTTATGACATGATGCTCAATCTCAAAGAACTTTTCGGACACCAGAATCGGGCTGCTAGGCAGGAAGCCATGAGGAACTTGATGACGACGACCATGATCAAGGGAACACCTATGAGGCATCATGTTCTCAAGATGATGACTCATTTGAATGAGTTGGAAGTCCTCGGAGCTGAGATCGATGGGGAAACCCAGGTTGATATCATTCTCCAATCTCTACCTACAAGTTTTGAGCAGTTTTGCCTGAACTACAACATGAACAAGAGGTTGTATTCGTTGGCGGAGCTTCTGACAGAACTCCACGCGGTAGAGGGGCTATTTCATCAGAGTGCTCAGGCGCAAGCCATGGTTGCCCAAAAGGTTTATACTTCTAAGCTGAAAGGCAAGAAGAAGAAGAAACAAGCTAGGGCAAAGGTGGTGGGAGGAACTCAGGGAGGAGTGAAGAAGCCAAAAGGCAAGTGCTTCACTTGCAAGCAGACTGGACATTAGAAGAAGAACTGCCCCAACCGCAAGCAGAACAAAGGTATATCATTTGGTCTAGTCGTTGAAAAATGTTTAGTGGTGTTATCTACTGGCACCTGGTGTGTAGATAAGGGAGCCGCTGATCATGTTTGCAATACTTTGCAGGGGTTCCAGGAAACTAGATGACTGGCTGAGGAGGAGATTACCATATACTTGGGTGATGCCACGAAGGTGGCGGCTATTGCAGTGGGAGATGTTTATTTGTCTTTTGAGAGGAATAAAGTTTTTGTTTTTAAAAATTTCCTTTATGTACCTTTATCTAGAAAGAATTGTTTATGGATGGATATTCTATTTCTTTTAATGACAGAGTTGTTATAAAAAGGAATAGAGAGATTATCTGTTCTGGTGCATTGATAGGAAATTAGTATACACTCAAACCAAAAGCTCCCACGATGCAAATAGAAGTGAATAACTCATCTTCTAATTCCAATAAGAGAAAAGAACCTTCAAAGATGAACCAAACATATATTTGGCATCTAAGACTTGGTCATATTAACTTAAGTAGAATTCAAAGGTTGATAGCTGATGGACCTCTGAGTTCATTAGTGGTGGAAGACTTCCCATCCTACGAGTCCTGCTTGAAAAGTAAAATGACCAAGAGGCCTTTCAAGGCCAAGGGGTATAGAGCTAAAGATGTGTTGGAATTGGTTCATTCTAATTTGTGTGGTCCTATGTCTATCCAGGCAAGAGGTGGCTTTGAATATTTCATCTCTTTTATAGACGATTATTCAAGATATGGATACATTTACTTGATCAATGAATTCAAGGCTTATGTGGAGAAATGCCAAAGTAAAAGTATCATGACACTACGATCAGATCGTGGTGGTGAGTACCTCTTGGGATAGTTTAGGAATTACTTATCAGAGGCTGGGATTCAATCCCAATTGTCTTCACCTGGCACACCCCAACAGAATGGTGTAGCAGAGCGAAGAAATACGACTCTTACGGAGATGGTTAGATCGATGATGAGTTATTCTGAGTTGCCAGATTCGTTCTGGGGATATGCTCTAGATACGGCAATGTATATTCTGAACATGGTTCCATCAAAATCAGTGCCTTCTACTCGCATAGAATTGTGGACTGGGCGAAAGCCTAGTCAGAGATATATTCGGATTTGGGGGAGTCCATCACATGTGCTGAAGGCAAATGCTGGTAAGTTGGTACCTCGTACAAAAGTGCACATGTTCGTTGGCTATTCTAGAGAAACGAAAGGTAGTTTATTATATAGTCCTAGAGACCAAAGGGTGATCGTCGGCACAAACGCCAGATTTCTAGAGGAAGACTATGTGATGAACCATAAGCCCATGAGTAATATTGTTCTGGAGGAATTGAAAGGGGAAGTCACTACTTCAGTACCACTGGTACAAGAGGATATACCACAAGTCACTACAATCCGTATCACAGAGGATACATAGGTGATACCTCATCGTAGTGGGAGGGTTGTGAGACAGGGTGATAGATTCATGTTATTGGGAGAATCTACTGATTTGGTCCCTGGTGAACATGAACCTGATCCCTGGACATATGAAGAAGGAATCGAAGATAAAGATGCGGTATCTTGGCAAAGTGCAATGAATGCTAAGATTAAATCTATGGATTAAAATTAGGTCTGGGAGCTAGTAGAACCACCCAATGGTCTAAAAGTCATTGGATGCAAGTGGATCTACAAAAGAAAGAGAGGAATAGATGGGAAGGTTGAGACCTTCAAAGCGAGGCTTGTTGCAAAGGGGTATACTCATAAAGAGGGTATCGATTATGAGGAGACCTTTTCGCCAGTAGCCATGCTTAAGTCTATCCGGATTCTCTTGTGTATTGCTGCTCATATAGATTATGATGTATGGCAGATGGATGTCAAGACAACTTTCCTTAATGGAAGTCTTGAGGAGAACATCTACATGAAGCAATCAGAGGGATTAATTGCAAAGGGCAAAGAGCATCTTGTGTGCAAGCTTAATCGATTCATTTATGGATTGAAGCAAGCATCGAGATCTTGGAACATCTACTTTGATGAGGTAATCCAGTCTTATAGATTCATTCAAAGTCCGGATAAGTCTTATGTATATAAGAGATGTGACGGAAACGTAGTGGTATTTCTTGTACTATACGTAGATGACATTTTGTTAATTGGCAACAATGTCAAGGTGTTGTCGGATGTAAGCGTATGGTTGTCCAAACAGTTTGATATGAAGGACTTCGGAGAAGTGGGACACATCCTTGGGATCAAGGTTATAAGGGATCGCAGGAAAAGGTTGTTGTGCTTATCTCAAGCTTCATACAAAGACACCATTATGGCTTTTTACCTTTCAGGCATGGAGTTCCTTTATCTAAGGAGATGTGTCCTAGAACATCTAAGGAGATAGAAGAGATGAAGGCGGTTCCTTATGCTTCGATAGTTGGAAGCCTCATGTATGGGCATGGTCGTGAATATCGAGTAATCAGCGAGGACATTGACATGCGTAAAGTATATATATTGAAGTACCTGAGAAGGACTTGGGATAATATGCTAGTTTACCAGGCAGACCAATTACTCCCTGTGGGTTACACAGATTCTGACTTCCAATCAGATAGGGATAACAGTAAGTCTACCTCAGGTTTTCTGTTTACTTTGGCAAGTGGAGCCATTGTATGGAGGAGTGTCAAGCAGAAATGTGTGGTGGACTCTACCATGGAAGCTAAGTGTGTGGCAACCTTAGAGGCGGCCAAAGAAGCTGTGTGGCTCAGAAACTTCTTGATGGACTTGGATGTGATTCCTGGTTTGCTCGGAACTATCACAATTTATTGTGATATCAGTGGTGCAGTTGCAAACTCGAAGGAACCACGAGCCCATATGGCAAGTAAACACATAGAGTGCAAGTACAACCTAATACGAGAAATCGTAAAGCGAGGAGAAGTTGATGTGGCCAAGATTGCATCGGAGGATAACCTGGCAGATCCTTTCACTAAGGCACTTCTAGAGAGAGCTTTTGATAGGCATGTGGAGGGAAAGGGAATCAGATATATGGCAGTTTAAGGACAACATAGTCTTTTAGTATAAGTGGGAGATTGTTGGGATGTATACTGAAAAGTCTATCTTTTGTATGAACATCTTTATTTTGAAATAAGAATAACATGATCATTGTTTGCATATTTATGGTTAATGCATATTGTCTCATACATTACAATGTAGATAACATGGTGTGTAGTGTCACATGGTAGATCATGTTATCAGCTCCTTCTAGAGTATAAGTAAAGGCTCGCAACCGAGATGACTTTGGACAAACCATTGGTATGGTTGTAGTTTGATTTGGTATTGGTTTGTCTTGACCATAGAATCACACTAGTACACTTTGTGTGTATTGAGCAGGATCGACTTAGAGGTGATTCGATTTATTGCTGACTAAATAATCGAATCGAACCTCAGATATTATATTGTACATGCTCTTAATCCTGATATAATAACGGGAACATATACTTAGTATTCATTTCTTTCATTTACCAATGGGCGAGATTTATAGAGTAAATTGATAGACTCGATAAGTTGGGAAATGATATTATTTATATGGTGTTCCATTGATTATAGGAGGAAACTGTGTCCTATATATTAGAATGATGATGTCCCCTTGAGGAGCTCATAAGGTTCATCATGTAAACCCTGCAGGTGGACTTGGTCCGGCATGATGATAAGGTTGAGTGGTACTACTCATGGAGTTAGATGTTGATTAATTAATTGTTAGTAAATTAATTAATCGACGGACATTCGAGATCTTAAACATGGGAAGATAAATGTACAAATAATATATGGAGCCCATATTAAATTATGGCGGTTGGTGAGGTAGATCAATGATAATCCTCTAGTGGAATGAATTATCATTAATGGATCGGACTTTATGTGGGCTTGATCCATTGGGTGGCCAAGATCCAACTCCTCCTCATGGTCCCTATTGTAGTCTATTAAAACCTCATGGAGCCTAGATCTGATGGTGGAAGATGAAACTCTAGATCCGACGGTGGAGATTAAATCTTTAGATCCGATGGTTGACATTAATTCTCTAGATCCGACGGTTGAGATTAAATCCCTAGAACCGATGGTGGAGATTAAAGGGAGGCTTGAGCCCAACTCTATAAAAGGAGGCTAGGGGTGGGCGGCAAGAAATATAGAAGAGGGGATAAGGGTTTGTGCGGCTAGGGCTTGGAGTCTTGGGCGGCCACAATTTTGGAAAGTTTTTCTTTTCTCTTCTTCTTCTTGACCGGCGCCCAAAGTCGCTTCTCCTCTCCTTGGCCGACGTCCAACTTCTTCTTCTTCTTCTTCTCCTTGGCCGGTGGAAACAAAGGTAAGGGTGGTTCCTTGGAGCTCTTAGCCGGCGCCCACCTTCCCCTCTCTTTGGGGTGGCGGCAAGCTTCATGTTTGGAGCTTGTTGGTTGGTTCTAGATAGAAGAGAGTTTTGATTATATACTTCCTCTTGTTCAGAGCGAGCAAGGAAAGGAAGATTGTGATCTAGGAGGCTTCAACTTTTGGAAGATCCTCGCCCACACGACGTCCAAAAGGAGGAAGGACATACATTAGAAGATCGAAAGGTATAATATTTGTTTATATTCTTTTGTATTATGTCTATAATTGTTTTTCAATTATATGCATATTGTATGTTTTGTTATGTGGCTAATTTACTTGGACCTCGAATACAAATGCAAAAGTCGACGATCAGTACATCATCTATTTCGCATCTAATCATAGAATAGAGGTTGGTTGCTTGAACAATAAGTTTGTTCAAGTGACTACTCTAATCGAATAGCACGATGATGAAATGGTAGCTTGGGTAATCCCTCGTCGAGGATAAATTTTTTTTATCAGGGGACGTAGAAGGGATCGCCATGAACAAGCGACTGAGTTGAAGTGGGAAGCAAAGTTTCCTACCTTCAGTCTATCAACTATCAACCTTTGAATTCTTCTTAGGTTAATATGACCTAGCCTTAGATGTCAAAGATATGTTTGGTTCATCTTCGAAGGTTCTTTTCTCTTATTGGAATTAGAAGATGAGTTAATTACTTCTATTTGCATCGTGGGAGCTTTTGGTTCAAGTGTATATAAATTTCCTATCAATGCACCAGAACATATAATTTTCCTATTCTTTTTTATAACAACTCTGTCATTAAAAGAAATAGAATATCTATCCATAAATAATTTAGAAACCGAAATTAAATTCTTTCTAAATAAAGGTACATAAAGGCAATTTTTAAGAACCAAAACTTTATTCCTCTCAAAAGACAAATAAGCATCTCTCACTGCAACAGTCGCTACCTTCGTAGCATCGCCCAAGTAAACGGTAATCTCTCCCTCAGCTAGTCGTCTGATTTCCTTGAAACCCCTGCAAAGTATTGCAGACAAGATCAGTGGCTCCCGTATCTACTCACCAGGTGCTGGTAGATAACACCGCTAAACATATTTCAATGACTAGACCAAAGGATATACCTTTGTTCTGATTCCGGTTGGGACAGTCCTTCTTCCAATTTCCAGTCTGCTTGAAAGTGAAGCACTTGCCTTTCGGCTTCTTCACTCCTCCCTGAGATCCTCTTGCCACCTTTTCCCTGGCATGTTTCTTCTTCTTCTTGCCTTTCAGCTTAGAAGTAGAAACCTTTTGGGCAACCATGGCCTGAGCCTGAGCAAGCCCTTCTGCCGCCTGGAGTTTTGTTAGAAGCTCTGCCAACAAATACAACCTCTTATTCATGTTGTAATTCAGGCAAAACTGCTTAAAACTCCTAGGTAGAGACTGGAGAATGATATCGACCTGGGTTTCCTGATCGATCTCAGCTCCAAGGACTTCCAGCTCATTCACAGGCTTAGGAGGACACTCTTCGAAAAGTACATACTTTTACTCCTCAACAGTCAAGACAATATCAAGACTCCTTTTCCAATCAACATAATTGGGTACTGTAAGTTTATTTTCCTTTAGTATCACAGCAAGTGGGTTGAAAGTAATTTTTGAAAAACCTATGAATCAAATAGATCAAAACTTTAGATTTCAAAAAATTATTGATTCCGCAAAGAATAAAATTTTAAAATCAACCAACACCTCAAAACACCGAGAATATCTTATGCCACGATCGTGTGGACGTATACAAATTCTACATTTGTAAGAGGAGGTTTTACCCATTAATTTTACTATCTTGTCAACCTAACTTTATGACAAAAAAAAATAATAGTTGGTTCCTCTTCGACCCTACAAATAAAAGCAGTGAATCCGATGGGGAGTATACTCCTATTTGCATCTAAGTGTTCACCATTACTCAGTACTAAGACAATTATCTCGGGTTATGTGCCTTTCGATGGGGAAGTACACACGCTCCTAAATAATTTCCTATAACCATATTCGACCCTGTGATCTGCAAAACAAACTCATCTGATGGGGAGGAAGGCACTCAGAGCCGACGTGCAAGTTTGTTTGCATCACATGTCAAATCGTAATGGAGGCCGTGGGAATTTATAAAAATATCCCACTCCCACTTAGTAATTTAAAATTGAGGAATTTTCCTAGCCTACGACATGCATATCAAACAAGAAGCAATAAATATTAAAAAAAATATTTTCCAACAATTATGGCTTTTGTCTCTAATATGCCTCCCGTCGTATCGCCATCTCGTCCGCTCCTCCCGTCACCATGCACAAGCCATCCGAAGATCCGAGCCGAGAATAACTATTTTAATTTACATCCATCGATCCTATACTCCACGAAGGAGTGTACATGAAATCTAGATCGAAAGTAAACTAAAATGAAAGAGTGGCTAAACAGTGCCATATTTAATTACAAAAAATAAATACTAGCCTCGTCAACCCCGAGGATTCAAAAAATATATAATTACACTCATACAATCACATACACACATATGACCATAATAGTTGGATCCTATGCCTGCAACCAAAAAGTTAACCTATGCATATCCTACTATTATCCGACACATATAATATATGAAAAGTGAATAAAAGTAACCGAATCCTAAACACACAAAATCGGAAACTGTGGCTCTGATAGCACTTGAAGGTGGGGAAACTTCGCTTCCCACTTCAACTCGGTTGCTTGTTCATGGCGATCCCGTCTTTGTCCCCAGATTAAAAACATTAATCCATGACAATTAGGGATTGCCCAAGCTACCGTTCCATCGTCGTGCTATCCGATTAGAGTGGTCACGTGAACAAACTTGTTGTTCAAGCAACCTACCTCTATTATTCGAATAGCGGCGGTATAGAAGATGTATGGATCGCCAATTTTTGTATTTGTATTCAGGGTCGAAGTAAATTAGCCACATAATAAAAACATACAACATACAAAGAAACAAAAGGAAAGCAAAACAAGATTTATACCTCTTGTTTACCTCAAGGTCTTCTATTGTATGTCCTATCCTCCTCTTGGACATTGTTGAAGGGAGGGAACTTCGCTTCCCACATCAACTCGGTCGCTTGTTCATGGCGATCCCTTCTATGTCCCCGGATAAAAAAATTTATCCTTGACAAGGAGGGATTACCCAAGCTACCGTTTCATCATCGTGCTATTCGATTAGAGTAGTCACTTGAACAAACTTGTTGTTCAAGCAACCAACCTCTATTCTACGATTAGCCGCGGAATAGACAATGTACGGATCACCAGTTTTTGTGTTTGTATTCGGGGTCTAAGTAAATTAGCCACATATAAAAACATACAACATGTATATGATTGAAAAACATTTATAGACATGTTACAAAAGATGAACAAGTGGTATACCTCTCGATCTTCTATTGTATGTCCTTCCTCCTTTTGGACGTCGTGTGGGCGACGATCTTCCAAAAGTCGAATCCTCCTAGATCACCAATCTTCCTTTCTTGCTCACTCCCAACAAGAAGAAGTATAGAAACAAAACTCTTCTCCTTCCTTTAACCAACCACCAAGCACCAACCTTGATGCTTGCCGCCGGCCAAGAGGAGAAGAAGGATGGTGGACGCCGGCCAAAACTCCAAGGGAAGATACCCTAGGCTTTGTTTCTACCGGCCAAGGAGAAGAGAAGGAAGGGCTTTGGATGATGGCCAAAGAGAGAGGAGAAGATGTGTTAGTCCAATCAACTTGTGATATGGTTTTGATGTGTGTGGCAAAGGGTTTAAGTTAGGTTGTTATTGTGATTTGATATGTGCGTTGGAGTCTTGCAGGACTTAGTAATTCGCACATGGAGCCTTGGTGAGTTTCACCTCTCATGACTCGGTCTTTGAGTCGGTGAAGGATGGCTTTGCGGAAGCCATGCTCTTGGAGCCTCTGAGGGACCGTCGGACGAGGATCTTGGAGTGAAGCCGGAGGTAGTAGACTTCAGGGCGAGACGCGAAGGATGGCGCTGTAGAGTCGTGCGCTTGTCGCATCCGAGGGACGTGGCTGGACGAAGATAACTTCAAAGGCGAGGGACTCCGAGGGATGAGAGTGAGCTAATGTAACTCGGGAAGGGGTAGTGCTCTTAGGTGAAACTTGGCCATTTGGCTAAGTGTCAGATGATATTTCTCGACACCAGTCGACTGCCATGAAATGACAGTCGACTGCTCTGAGTCAAACGAGGTTCGACTGGTATCCGACAGATGGGTTTATGTCCAACAGTCGACTGCCATGGAATGGCAGCCGACTGCCAGTGGAAGTCACGGGCACAAAACCTCTCGTAGCCGACTGGGCAGTCGACTACGGAGGCAGCAGTTGACTGATGGTTACATCAGTCGATTGCCAAGGGATCTGTTGGACTACAACGGTTGAGATCCGACGTGTTCGGAGGCTGTTGTAGTGGCGACAGTCTACTGCCAAGGGCAGCAGTCGACTAGTGGCGGCTAACGGGAAGAAATCAGCCCTCTCTATAAAAAGAGAGGGTGTTGGGCTTTAGGAGCCTAATGCTTGAACTCCTAATAGCTCCCAAAGTGCCCTAAACATTTTTCCACTCTTCTACTAGTGCTAATCTTCATTCTATTGTAGAAGAGTGATCCTTGTGTAAAAGAGGTTACCTCCACCTAGCTTTGTGCAAAGGAGAGATCTAGTGGAAAGATTGTGGAGTGATTCACCTTGGACGAATCGGACCATGGATTAGCAATGTAGTCGTGAACAAATTTACATCCTTTGTTAGTGTTTGTATTCTTTATTGTTTATTTCTTTGTCTTTATTGTTTTTTTTTGCGCTAATTAGTTTTGTAGACAAGCAAATTAAGGCATCGAACGAAAGAGGGCTATTCACCCCCCTCTAGCCGGCCAACATATACACTTCATCGATCCTACAAGTGGTATCAAAGCCAAGGAAAGCTTGTCGAGGACTAATCGCCACAACAAGCACATTCAAGAATGGCCGGCTCGAACATTCATCCACCGAAGATTGAAGGAGAATTCTCTTGGTGGAAAAAGAGAATGGAGGTATTTTTCGAAACCGATTTCGAAATTCTTTTAATTATGGAAAACGGTTTCTAAATGCCTAGGGATGAAGAAGGGGAGCCATTGGAAAAATCAAGGTGGAGTAGGAGGCAAAGGGAAGGGTACTTGGCAAACTCAAAAGCCAAACATCATCTTTACAATGTACTCCCCCAACAAGAAGTGAATAGTATAGGGGAGTGTGCTAGCGCCAAGGAGATGTGGGAGAAGCTAGTAGAGCTTCATGAAGGTACCTCGGAGGCCAAGCTTGCAAGGAGAGACCTCCTCCGCTCCCAACTATCAAACATCAAATTAGAAAAGGGAGAAAAGGTAACCTCACTACACTCTAGATTTAAAGAGATAATAACCGATTTATCTAGTGTAGGAGAGAAGCTTTCAAATAGGGGCATGCTCATGAAGGCCATAGATGCCTTTCCCCGGTCCTCAAGATGGAGCTCTATGGTGGACTCCTTCTACATCTCCAAGAATTTGGAAGTGATCACCTTGGTGGAGTTCTTCTCAACTATGGAGCTCCATGAAACAAGGCTCGAAGGAATAGTAGAAGAGCCTAGAATTTAACCATCAAGGGGAGTGACACTATTGGCCAACAAAGGGAAGAAGAAGATGGAAACTCCTTCCTCCTCCGATGAAGCATCCTCCTCCTCCTCCATGGATAGCACGGAAGAAGCCTATATGGTAAGGAGGGTAAGGCGTGCATTAAAAGTTTTTAAATTTAATAAATCTAATGATAGGAGAAGAAGACCAAGGGGGAAGGTGATTTGCTATAATTGTCAAGGAGAGGGGCATATAAGGGATAATTGTCCTCTCCTAAACAAGAGTAAAGAGGAGAGGAGAAAGAAGGAAGAAAAGAAGAAAAAGGGGAGCAAGAAGAAAAAGGAAGAAGAAAAGAAGGCCAAGGAAAAGGGGAAGGCAAAGGTATTAAAAGCAAGGACTTGGGATAACCCTTCTTCCTCATCATCATCATCATCCGAGGAAGAAAATGCCTTTGTCACAAATTTGGAATTAATGACATTTGATGACTTAGATTCCTCCTCCACTGAAAATGAATAATCAAGCACAAGTGAAGAGAGCTCGAATAAAGGGGGAGCTTCTTCACCATCCTCATCCGAAGAAGAAGAAGACATGGAAGCTATGGTAACAAATCTAACTCCCAAGAAAATTGTTTCCATGGTTTCTAGCTTAACTAGGGATTTATTTAGGGCCAAAAAGAAAAATAAGAGCATGCTAGATCAAATTAAGGCCTTAGAAAATAAATTAGAACAAGCATGTTTAGATGTTAATAATGATGATGCATGCTCACATGATCTTTATGTGCCATTAGATGTAAGTGATGCATGTATGGAAGAGAATAGGGCTTTAAGGGAAAAGGTAGATCACTTGACCAAAGCCCTAGAAAAATTCACTATTGGCTCCAACACTCTTAACATGATTATAGGGAGCCAAAGAGCAAGCTTCAACAAGAGAGGCCTAGGATATAAGGAAAAGAAAAATGAAAAGGCCTATAAATGCTTGATTGCTAGGGGTCAAGATAAAAAGAAGACAATAGCTAGAAAATGGATCCCTAAGAAATTTTTAGTGAACCCCATAGGAAAGAATTTATTTTGGGTTCCAAATCCATCCTAAAGTGTTAGGAAAAACCTAGCATAGTCAACCATATGGAATTTATCTATATCATATGTTGGTTGACTTAGGATGGTGGGAGAATATTTTTGAAATAGTGTTAGGTGATGATAATGCACCTATAAATAGATAAATCATGCTTTAGGTGATATTTGCCTTATTATCATGATGTAATACCTAATGCATGATTATTAATTGATGAATACAAGTGTTTCATGGTCATAATGTGAAATTCATTCATATATGTCTTTATGATCATGTTTGATGTTAGGATGATACTTAACCTTGTATAGAATTGCATGAAAATTATGGTTAAGTATATACAAATACCTTTAGAATACATCTCACACTCACCATAGGCTACCTTGATTGAAAATATAGCATGGGTGAGATGTTAGGATGATACTCATGGTCCACTAATGCCTATGACATTTAGATGGTCATTTAAGGTATCAAAATAGCAATAATAGACCAATCATGGGGAAGGCTTATGTTTAATTCATAGACATATTGCCCAAAGATCATGGTTAGATATTTCATATGTTTTCAAAATAATTTCTTACTTTAAAATCTGTGTATTCATGTTTTGAAACAATCCAAAGCAAAACTAGGTGTTAAAATGGATACAAATTTGATCAAAACACTAGTTGTTTTTGAAGCTTTTGGATTTTTGGCAAATCATTGAAAATATAATGATTTTTCATGAAAAACTATTTTTCATTGATAAATAACCCTAAAAGAAATGTGTTCCCCAAATTTCACTATTTTTTGAATTTTTTAGACTTTATAGTGTATTTCTGAATTTCGTCCAAAAAATTAGAAAACCTGATTTCCTTGTGATCAATCGCCATATCGATAGTATTTTAAGTGTTTTTGATTTTTGCTTCTCTCTAGACTTGATGTCATTCCATATAAACTTTTGTTTAATCTTTTTAATGGTGTCAAAGGGGGAGAAAGATATATGTTTAAGTAAAGGGGGAATGTATTTAGGGGGAGTTTCATGTATTAAGGGGGAGAGTTGCTAATCATGTTATTTACATGCTTTCTTTCCTTAATATTTTATCAAATGTTTTTACCTAACTTAAATGGATTGCCACACATCAAAAAGGGAGAGATTGTTAGTGCAATCAACCCGTGATATGATTTTGATGTGTGTGGGAAAGGGTTTAAGTTAGGTTGTTATTGTGATTTGATATATGCGTTGGAGTCTTGCAGGACTTAGTAATTCGCACATGGAGCCTTGGTGAGTTTCACCTCTCATGACTCGGTCTTTGAGTCGGTGAAGGATGGCTTTGCGGAAGCCATGCTCTTGGAGAATCCGAGGTACCGCCGGACGAGGAGCTTGGAGTGAAGCCGGAGGAAGTAGACTTTAGGGCGAGACACGAAGGATAGCGTTGCAGAGTCGTGCGCTTGGCGCATCCGAGGGACGTGGCCAGACGAAGATAATTTCAAAGGCGAGGGACTCCGAGGGATGAGAGTGAGCGAATGTAACCCGGCAAGGGGTAGTGCTCTTAGGTGTAACTTGGCCATTTGGCTAAGTGTCGGATGAGATTTCTCGACACCAGTCGACTGCCATGAAATGGCAGTTGACTGCACTAAGTTGAACGGGGTTTGACTGGTATCCGACTGATGGGTTTATGCCTAGCAGTCGACTTCCATGGAATGGCTGTCAACTACCAGAGGAAGTCACGAGCACAGAACCTCTCGTAGCCGACTGGGCAGTCGACTACGGAGGCAGCAGTCGACTGATGGTTACATCAGTCGACTGCCAGGGGATCCGTTGGACTACAATGGTCGGGATCTGACGTGTTCGGAGGCCATTGTAGTGACGATAGTCGACGGCCATGGGTAGCAGTCGACTGGTGGCGGCCAACAGGAAGAAATTAGCCCTCTCTATAAAAAGAGAGGGTGTTGGGCTTTGGGAGCCTAATGGTTGAACTCCTAACAGTTCCCAAAGTGCCCTAAACGTTTTTCCACTCTTCTATTAGTGCTAATCTTCATTCTACTGAAGAAGAGTGATCCTTGTGTAAAAGAGGTTACCTCCACCTAGCTTTGTGCAAAGGAGAGATCTAGTAGAAAGATTGAGGAGTGATTCACCATGGACGAATTGGACCGTGGATTAGCGGCGTAGATGTGCACCACGTTACATCCTTTGTTAGTGTTTGTATTCTTTATTATTTATTGCTTTGTCTTTATTGTTTTGTTTCCATTGTGCTAATTAGTTTTGAATGTTAGGGCAATCTCTTGCCATGATAAGGTTTTGATGTGTGTGACAAAGGGTTTAAGTTAGTTTGTTATGTTGATTTGATATATGCGTTGAAGTCGTGCAGGACTTAGTAATTCGCACATGGAGCCGTGGCGAGTTTCACATCTCATGACTCGTGCCTTGAGTCGGTGAAGGATAGCTTTGTGGAAGTCGTGCGCTTGGAGCATCCGAGGGACCGCCGGAAGAGAAGCTTGGAGTGAAGCCGGAGGAAGTAGACTTCGAGGCAAGAGACGCGAAGGAGCATTGCAGAGTCGTGCGCCTGATTCTGCCAAGGGACGTGGCCGAGAACGAAGAGAACTTCGAAGGCGAGGGACTCCGAGAGATGAGAGTGAACGATTGTAACCCGGGGAGGGGTAGCTCTTAGGTGAAACTTGGCCATTTGGCCAAGTGTCGGATGGGTTTTCCCGACACCAGTCGACTGCCATGTCATGGCAGTCGACTGCTCTGAGTCGATAGGTCGATCGACTGGTATAAAACCAGTTTAGTGCTTCGTAGTCGACTGCTATAGACTGGCAGTCGACTGATGTCGATAGTAGTCGACTGCCAGGGAATGGCAGTCGACTGATGGCACTGTGCACGGGCACAGAATGGAGTCGACTCCATTGAGCACTCGACTGATCGAGTATCAGTCGACTGATGGTAAGATCAGTGGACTGATGCCAATACCGTTGGATGGAATCCAACGTGGAAAGCGGCCGTTATTGGGCAACGGCTACGGGATTAGTCGACTGATCGAGGGCATCAGTCGACTGATCCTGTGTCAACGGGAAGAAACCCTCTTCCTCTATAAAAAGGAAGGGGGTGGGGGTTTGGGAGGCTAATGCTTATGCTCTAATACTCTCCCAAGTTCCCTAAAGCTTTCCATCCTCTTACTCAAGCTTATTTTCATTATATTTGTAAGAGGAGCATTTTTGTGTAAAGAGGTTACCTCCACCTAGCTTTGTGCAAAGGAGAGATCTAGTGGATAGATTTGGAGGAGTGATTCACCTTGGACGAATCGGACCGTGGATTAGCGGTGTAGCCGTGAACCACATTACATCTCGTGTTTGTATTGCTTGTTTATATTTTGCTTGTCTTTATTTATATTTGCTTATTCTGCTTGCGCTAACGTTTTGTAGACGAGCAAAATATGATATATATCGTAAGAGGGTTATTCACCCCCCTCTAGCCGGCCAACCGATCTCCCAACAAGTGGTATCAGAGCAAGGTTGCTTGTCACCGGACTAACCGCCGCAACAAGCTCTACATCTCAAATGGCCGGCTCAAACATCCACCCACCGATGTTCGACGGTTAATTCTCTTGGTGGAAAAAGAGAATGGAGTTATTCTTCGAAACCGACTTTGAAATATTATTAATTATGGAAAACGGTTTCGAGTTGCCTAGGAACGAAGATGGGGAGCCATTGGAAAAATCGAGATGGAGCAAAAGACAAAGAGAGGAGTATTTGGCAAATTCAAAGGCCAAGCACCACCTCTACAATGTGCTCCCTCAACAAGAAGTCAATAGGATAGGGGCGTGTGCTAGCGCCAAGGAAATGTGGGAGAAATTAATAGAGATTCATGAAGGCACATCCGAGGCAAAGCTAGCAAGAAGAGATGTCCTTCGCTCCCAATTGTCCAATATCAAACTCGAAAAGGGAGAGAAGGTAAAATCCCTACACTCTAGATTTAAGGAAATTCTAACCGGTTTAACAAGTGTAGGTGAAAAGCTTTCCAACCGGGATATGGTAATGAAGGCCATAGATGCCTTTCCCCGGTCCTCAAGATGGAGTTCCATGGTGGATTCATTTTACATCTCCAAGAACTTGGAAGTAAGTACCTTGGAGGAGTTTTTCTCAACAATGGAGCTCCACGAAACGAGGCTTGAAGGAATACAAGAAGAGCCTAGAATCCAACCTTCAAGAGGAGTAGCATTGATGGCAAATAAGGGGAAGAAGAAGATAGAGATCCCCTCCTCCTCCTCCGATGATGAAGCTTCTACCTCCTCCATGGATAGCACGGAAGAAGCCTACATGGTAAGGAAGGTAAGGCGTGCATTTAAGAATTTTAGATTTGATAAATCTCATGAGAGGAATAGAAGACCAAGGGGGAAGATCATTTGTTACAATTATCAAGGGGAGGGACACATAAGGGACAATTGTCCCCTCCTAAACAAGAGCAAAGAGGAAAGGAAAAAAAAGGAAGAAAAGAAGAAGAAGAAGGGGAGCAAGAAGAAAAAGAAAGAAGAAAAGAAGGCCAAGGAAAAAGGAAAGGCCATGACTCTCAAAGCAAAGACATGGGATGACCTTGCTTCCTCATCCTCATCCGAAGAAGAAGAGTATGTCTATTCCAACCTTGCATTGATGGCCTTCGACGACTTGGATTGCTCCTCCTCCTCAAATGAAGAGAGCTCAAGTGAAGGGGGAGCTTCTACATCCTCCTCATCCGAAGAAGAAGAGGACATGGAAACTATGGTAACGAATGCCTCTCCTAAGAAAATAGTTTCCATAATTTCTAGTTTAACTAAGGACTTATTTGGAATGAAAAAGAAAAATAAAAGTATGCTTAATCAAATTAAGGCATTGGAAAATAAGCTAGAAAATGCATGCTTAAATGAAAATGATAATATCTCTTCTAGGTTAAATGATGCATGCTCACATGATAATTATGTGCCATTAGATGTTAGTGATGCATGCATAGAAGAAAATAGGGCATTAAGGGAAAAGGTAGATTATTTAACAAAAGCCCTAGAAAAATTCACTATTGGCTCCAACACCCTTAACATGATAATTGGGAGCCAAAGAGCTAGTTTCAATAAGAAAGGCCTAGGATACAAAGAAAAGAAAAATGAAAAGGCCTATAAATGCCTAATAGCTAGAGGACAAGATAAGAAGAAAGTAATAGCCAAGAAATGGATCCCCAAGGAGTACTTAGTGAACCCAATAGGAAAGAACTTATTTTGGGTTCCAAAATCCATCCTTAAGGGTTAGGATAACCCTAGGGTAGTCAACCATATGCAATTGACCTATATCATATTTTGGTTGACTTAGGATGACGCGACAATATTTTTAAATAGTGTTGGGTGATGATAACGTACCCATAAATAGATAATAATGATTAAATCATGATGATTGAAGTATTTTTTACACATGTTTGCAATCATGATTTATGCTATTGATATTTGGCACATAATCATGAGAAATAGGGTTAAATCATGCTTTAGGTGATACTTTGCTCATTATGATGATATAATACCTAATGCATGATTATTATTTGATGAATACATGTGTTTAATGATCATAATGTGTAATTCATTCATATATGCCTTTATGATCATAAGGATTATTAGGTTGATACTTAACCTTGATAGAATTGTATGAATATAATGGTTAAGTATATACAAATACCCCCTATGATGCATCTCACACTCACCATAGGCTACCTTGATTGAAAACTTAGCATGGGTGAGATGTTAGGATGATACAAATGTCCACTAATGCCTATGACAGTTAGATGGTCATTTAAAGTATCAAAATAGCAATAATAGACCAATCATGGGGAAGGCTTATGTTTAATTCATAGACATATTGCCCAAAGATCATGGTTGGATATTTCATATGTTTTCAAAACAATTTCTTAGTCTAAAATCTATGAATTCAAGTTTTGAAACAATTCAAAGCAAGACTAGGTGTTAAAATGGATACTCTTATGATAAAAAACCTAGTAGTTTTTAAAGCTTTTGGATTTTTGGCAAATACGTGGAAATATAATGATTTTTCATGAAAACCTATTTTTCAATGATAGATACTCTTAAAAGAAATGTGTTCCCCAAATTTCATGATTTTTCGAATTTTTTGGAATTTTTAACGCATTTCTGAAATTCGGTCAGAAAATCAGGAAATCCTGAAAATCATGTGCGGTTAGACTAATGTTTGGTATTTTCCTTCTATTAGACTTGATGCCATGAGTTTATAACTTAGTGTTAATCTTTTTGATGGTGTCAAAGGGGGAGAAAATATTATGTTTAAGTTAATTATGATAGGGGGAGAATTTGTAGAGAGAGTTTCATGGATTAAGGGGGAGTTGCATGTTGTTATATCAATGTTTATGTTTACATGCTTTCTTACCTTAAAATTTACATCAAATGTTTTTACCTAACTTAAACGAATTGCCACACATCAAAAAGGGGGAGATTGTTAGGGCAATCTCTTGCCATGATAAGGTTTTGATGTGTGTGGCAAAGGGTTTAAGTTAGTTTGTTATGTTGATTTGATATGTGCGTTGAAGTCGTGCAGGACTTAGTAATTCGCACATGGAGCCGTGGCGAGTTTCACATCTCATGACTCGTGCCTTGAGTCGGTGAAGGATAGCTTTGCAGAAGTCGTGCGCTTGGAGCATCCGAGGGATCGCCGGACGAGAAGCTTGGAGTGAAGCCGGAGGAAGTAGACTTCGAGGCAAGAGACACGAAGGAGCATTGCAGAGTCGTGCGCCTGATGCTGCCGAGGGACGTGGCCGAGAATGAAGAGAACTTCATGTTGGTGCAGTAGGCACCTAAGTCAAACCTGGATTTTGATTATAGCAAATGATACAAAGTTAAGCTCATATCGTTATCTCACGAGATGAATCGAGTGTGCAGAAGATTGATATAGCTGGAGTTGAAGGCTAGCGACATCCGGAGGAAGCCGCGGTGGTCGGGCGACACTCGAGTGACTTCGGAGGGAGCCGAAGGAATCGAGTGGAAGGCCGGAAGCAAAAGCAACATGTAAGTATCGAGGTAAGCTCGTGTGTGCGAGCGTAAGTGAGGTCGTATCCTCCTTATGGGGATGATCTTAAGCGTAGATCCGACCAGAGACATCCCATCGATGGTCCAGGTCGAGATCGGACGGTCGAAGGTCGTCGAAATAATGTTTTCTTTTAGATAACTTTGCCCTGCTAGCATCGGATCATTGCCGGCTTGGAGGACTTGAAGTCAAGCCGATCGCTGCCAAGAAGTCGATTCGATGATCGCCATCACCCCATTTCAAGGAGGTTTTGTGCCCAATTCCTATTGGTTGAAGACCCATTCGATGAGGGGCTTAAAGGCTATAAAAGGTGGGCTTGTCCTAGGGTTTTTCATCAATTAAAAAGCTTCCAAGTGCTTCTGATACGCTACGAGTCTCCGACATCCCTACGACGAAGCGCTGCCGAGACGACGACTCAAGCTCCAAGATTCAAGTCTTCAAAAGTCGTCGGTATAATCTTTAATTTGTATAAGTTGTTCTTATTCCGAGCTTTAAATCATATCAAGGAGAGGGGGAGTGTCCCTCTACCTTGAGTCTTTCTTGAGTTTTTGTATTCGTTTAACTCCTATCTCCAACGAGAAGGAGTTCGTTTAGTGTTTTGCCCTCCGTGCGTGGTCAAGGACCACTAGGGCCTTGGAGTAGTAGCCTTCGGCTACGAACCAAGTAAAAAACCCATTGTCTCTTCTATTTTAGATTTATCTTCCGCTGTGTCTACTCGTGATTTACCAAACGAATTTAAAGAAAAGTTTCTATCGCTATTCACCCCCCCCTCTAGCGATCCGCTTCGATCCAACAATTGGTATCAGAGCCGGGGGTTGCTAAGATTTGGTGAAACCACCAATCCAGCCATTTTTACAGATTTATTTTTCTTTTAATTCTGTTTTTTTTATTATTTATTTCGCTTTGTTAGGTTTTTCTCCCGCACTACTAATCCAAGATGCAAGTCTTGGTACTTGTTTTGGTGTTTTTGTCGTTGCTAGTTTTTTTCGTCTTCATCTCTTTTTTTCTTTCGTGTTAATGGCCCATCTCGAGGGTTTTAGCACCGTCCAACCACCGTTTTACAACGGTGACGATTTCCGTTACTGGAAAGGTCGGATGGAGTGCATCCTAAAAACCCAAATAGAGATGTGGATTGTGATCCAAACCGGGTTCACCCTTCCTACTAATGAAGAAGGTGAATCCTTGGATTACAATCAGTGGTCCATTGCCACTAAACGACAAGTCGAGGCAGATGCAAAGGCGACTCAAATCCTGCAGTGCGGGCTATCCAAGGAGGAGCTGAACCGAGTCGGACCCTTCATCAGCGCAAGAGATCTCTGGACGAGGCTGATCGAGTTACACGAAGGATCGGATCAAGATAAGGTTTGCAAACGTGATTTGTTGTTCAATAAATTGTACACACTAAAAATGCAGGAACACGAGACGACAATACAATTGCACGCCCGCGTCCAGGACATCATCAAGAACCTACACGCAATCGGGCAAAAGGTCGAAAACCGCGACCTTATAAGGTATGTTCTAAATTCTTTTCCGAGGACTACCTTGTGGGCATCCATGGTTGACGCATACAAGGTCTCCAAGGACCTTTCTAAAGTTAGAATAGACGAATTATTTTCTGATTTCGAATTACATGAGCAGTCCAACTCGGAACCCGAGAGGGGTAAAGCCTTGTTTGCAGGTTCAAAGAAGAAGAAAATCGCAAGCAAGCCACCACCAACCAAGGAAGAAGCGTCATCCGAAGAAGACGAAGACCATGTCTTCATGGCGAAATCGATTGAGTCAGATACGGAGACCGAACCTGAACTTGAGTCAGAACCTGAGGATGACTCAGACTACGAAGCTACCTTCAAGTCAAGCCACGGATACGCATCCGGTTCAAAAGATACCCTTAAAGTGAGTCGAACTTTATTTAATACTTTACATAATACGGTTAGGTTTTTGTCTAGGAAATTAGCTAAGTCCGACTCCAAGGTCGAGACCCTTGTTGAGGAGGTTAAACTCCTCAAACACGAGATCTCCCTAACCTCTTCGACTAGTCGAGTTCAAGAGAAGGACTCAACTCGAGTTGAAAAGCTCGAAGTTGAGAACTCTCTCTTGAAAAGTCATGTTGAAGATCTTAGGAACACGTTGGAATGGTTCACTTTGGGATCCAAAGGACTTGACCTCCTACTTGGATCTCAAAGGGCCATGTACAACAAGGCTGGACTAGGGTTTAACTCAAACACGACTAATAGGTCGTATATGTCGATTGTAAGTCGACATAGGAAACATGTCCAAGCTGTTAGTAATATATGAGAGATGTCCTAAGGCAATCGCCTTATGTATGAACCATTTATATGATAAATGAAGATTCACTATTTGAGTATACATATTTTATGTATTTGATTGGATCTTAAACTCATTTACTGAATGTCCACGATACGATTCACAGCATGAGAGAATTTGTGATTGGATCACAACTAGTGAGTATCTCTACATGTGTAATTGTGATGTATCGGAATTATCCCTAGTCAATGAATTGATGGATTTGGACACCATCAATTCTGTCGAGACTAGCACGAGGTATACTCCTTGGTGTATCCAAGCAGCTGATTCTCACTGGCTGGAGACATAGTGATGTCCGGAGTTAATCGTGGATGCTAGTTATGGTAACTAGTTCATTGGAGTGACCAACCGTAAGACTTCATATGGTTTTCTGCATATATAGATATGTCAATGAAGTTCTTACTGTGGCTTAAGTGCGATGTTCCTTTGACTTGCGGTATTCAAGTCATCTTGATCATAGAGACTTATGCTTTGACATCTTAAGCAAACATCTCTAAGGAGATGTGGACCCGGGATGATTGGGTATAAGTCGAAGTGATCGAAGGTGTTTGAATAGCCTATAAAGGATTCACCACTCCTTGCGAGGAGATGTATACCTATGGCCTCGTCGGATTGTTACTAAAGTCTTTGGCCAAAGCATTACATGTTTAGAGTAAAGTACTCTTCGATACATGTGGAGTAACTAGAATCCGTAGGACGAGGAAATGATACTTGGGCTAGGTGTGACGTAGTCAGCTTAGTGGGGACTGACACAATAGACCATGTCCTGAACCAAGTGGGTATAAGATGAGTGAAGGGAATGGGGCACGATTCATTCGAGCTATTGAAGGGTTTCAGAAATAGTTCTGGATCAACCGTTGATCTTTTCGGTTAATTGGGGATCATGATGTACTACTAGGTGCCACTCATGATCGTTCTATAATTAATGGTTAATTATAGATGGCCAACATAAACCGAGAACCTATTTGGTCACACGCACAACGAGTGTAATCCAAAGGATTTAAAACGAGCTTGAGAATGGGATTCTCAGACCGAGAGAAACTATGTTTGGTTGGACCAAACATAAAGCGAGCTTGAAATTGTTTCAGTCGCAATGGAAGCGTGGATGGGCAGTGTCTTATGAAGACATAATGGATGGACCAAAATGGTTTGGTTCTAATCCAATGGATAAGAATAAACCAAAGGGTTTGGTTTATTTTAAACGAATGAACCAAAAGTTGGTTCGGTTTGTTTTAACTTAAAATAAACCATCTTGGTTTGGTTTATTTTAACTTATCTTAATGGAGCGGGTTAACGGGCCTAATGGTTATGATTTAATAACCATTAAGAGAATTGGTTCTCTATAAAATAGGGCTTAAGGGTTTTGTAAAAACCTAATTTTGAGGCAACCCTAATTGGCCGCCCACCCCTCTCTCCCTCTTGTTGTTGGCGTCAACAACAAGAGCAGCCGCCCAACCTCATTGAGCTGCTGCCATCTCTTTGCCGGCGTCCAAGCTTCGGCCGGTGGACCTCCGGCGACCCTCCGGTGATCTCCCTTGGGTTCGGTGTAAAGGTGAGCCTCCATCTCCTCTTTAGCCGGCGCCTATATCCTCCACCAAGCTGTCCAGTTTTCTGGACAGCTTCTTCTCCTCTCGTCGGAGCGTCGTTTGGACGACGGTTAGTGCTCCGACCGCGGCTAACATACCGGGGATTTGATCTCCGGTAATCCTCTGAGGTGGAGGACGAAGGATTCGTCAATCGGTTGACGAATACCTCTCCGGAGAAGCAAGTCTTGAGGACTTGTTTTTAGGTCCGAATTTGGATTCGGATTGTGATCATCTCTCGATCACGTCGTCTTCAACACGAGGCTAGTAACCCGTACGAAGACGAAGCTCGTGACTTAGCGAAGTCATCCCGAGGAGCTCGGCGTGGATACGGATAGAGACGATTCTTACGAGGATCGTTCCGGTTGATGCCGTTCCCGCTACACGTCATACGGAAGGTATAACGTAGTTTAATTTCCTTATATTGCAAATTTTAATTTACGGTTATGTCTACACTTGTTGTAATAGCATGCGTGTGTTGTGTGTGTTGTAATAAATATAGATTTATTATTTTTAATTGCTTCCGCTGTGCTCATGTTTACGAAACATGATCGAACACACACATGCCGCGGTGCCGGAAACCCAACAGTGGTATCAGAGCCCAGGTTGTGTTTCGACATAATCGTAAAATTGGTTTTGTGATAGTCATAATGTATTTCTGGAAATTTTCTAAATTTTGGAAATTTAGAAGTATTTATGGAAATTTTTCAATTTTGGAAAGTCTAGAAGTATCTATGGAAATCTTCCACTTTTGGAAAGTTGGAAGTATTTATGGAAATTGATATTTTCCATAAATAAAATATTTGATTAGATTCTGGAAATTTGTTTCCTAATTTAATCTTGATTTGATTTGGGAAATCAAATCTTTAAAATATTTTATTTCCATAAGTAGTTTTGAAGATTTAGGAAATTGGTTTCCTAAATAGATTTTCCTTAATCAAATAATTCCATGAATAAAATATGTGATTAGATTTGGAAATTTGTTTCCTAATTTAATTATGATTTGATTTGGAGAATCAAATCTTAAACATATTTTATTTCCATAAATAGTTATGACATATAAGGAAATATTGTACATGACATAATTGTATGACATGTAGTTGCATTAGATGCATAACATAATGCCATGCGTGTCGTGACATGTAGATGTATGCCATGTAGATAATAGTTATTTGCATGCAAAGAGGATGAGACATAAAAACCTTTAAACAATATTAAAGCCTACACCTTCCATTAATATGGTTTGAACCAGAGTTCCGTTTCTTGTTTGGGTTGTTGGACTCTCTCCAAGCCCGGCTCGAACCCGAACATGTTCAAACCATGGAATAGTTTAATACTAATATGGTAAGAGTCAGAGGTCAATCGTTAGCTTTGGTTGTTGGACTCTCTCCAAGCTGGGCTAATTGGTTGAATGCGCTCTAACCATATTAAAACTATTCTTGATTAATGGGTTGGCTTTAACCTGGAGCATCGGCTTGTTGGACTCTCTCCAAGGTCAATGTTAAGGGAGGTGAAGTTGGGTGCTATGCATAAGATGCATACTTGTTAATGTGTTAACAACCCAATGTATGTGTGAACATTCAATTAGTTGATAGCACATTGTGATAGTTGCATATACGTGATATGCAATCGGTATAGATGATACCTACCGTCGTAGCTATGAATGGCTTGTTGGACTCTCTCCAAGGTTATTCATAACTATGATGGATATCAACCCATTCGGAGATGAACCTACAATCTCCCGAAGTGATTTTGAGGTTTTTGAAATTCGAAAAATGAATGGGATTTATAAATGTATATTGATGCATTTTAAATCGTTTTCTCATATATGCTCGTTTTGTATTTCTAGGTCAATAAATTAATCATGACGTCTTTGAATTTGCGCACTATTTTAGATTCGAACAAACTGACTGGGCCTAACTTCCTGGACTGGCTTAGAAACCTGAGAATTGTTCTCAAGGCGGAAAAGCTTGCATATGTCCTTGAAGAGCCTCTTCCTGACCGTCCTAAGGACGATGCAACTCCAGACCAAATGTTGGTCTATCAGAAGCATGTGGCGGTCTCGAGTGGCGAGTTGCATCATGCTAGCGGCGATGGTACAGTGCGAGCGGCATGAGCATATGGATGCTAACACTATGGTCTTCCATCTTCATGAGTTGTTCGATGAGCAAGCGAGATGAAGGTTCGAGGTCTCTAGGCTCCTCTTCACCACGAAGATGCAAGAAGGTTAAATGCAGAGTGCAGTTTGTGCTAAAGATGAACGGGTACATCGAGCGGCTAGCTACCCTCGGTTTTGTGATGGATCATGAGTTAAGTATTGACTTAATTGCATTGTTTGCCCAAGAGTTTCTCAATTTGTGATGAACTATCGGATGAACAAATTGGAATCCACCATTCCGAGCTCCTCAATATCTTGAAGACTATGGAGCCTTCGTGAAGCATGAGGAGAAGGCGGTTCTGAAGTTGATTCCTCAAAGAAAGGTTCTAAGAGGAAGGCAAAAGAACAAGAAAGGAAAGAAAAAGGCAAAGAAGGCGGAACCCGTATAAAGGGCTCTTGCCATCAGTGGCAAGGAAGGCCACGCGAAGAAGCTGCAAGATTTATCTTGAGTCCATGAAGAAGAAGAAGGCATCCGATGCCCCATCCTCTTGGTATCTTCGTTATTGATTGTCATTCTATTTCCTTAGACACTTGGGTATTGGATCTGGTGTGGCTCACATATATGTAATGACATACAGGGCTAAGGAATAGAAGAAGACTTGTCGAGGAGTCAAATTTGCGAGTTGGCAATGGAGCAAAGGTTGTCTGCTACGCCATCGGAACTTATTTGAAGCTCCTAGTGGACTAGTCTTACTGGAAAATTGCTATTATGTTCCTTCTCTAATAAAGAACATTGTTTCTATTTCCTGCTTAAATAGAAATGGTTTCCATTTAACGTTTAGTAACAATTGTTGTTATATAACTTTGAATGGCATACTTTATGGAACTGGAACTTTGAGTAATGGCATTTTATCGTTGGGCGTATCCGGTGACATCTTCAATATCGAAGCGAGCAACAGCGTGCTCGAAGGATAATCACATAGACTCCTATATGTGGCATTGTCGTCTTGGCCATATAAGCAAGAAAGCATGTCAGAATTACACCGATGTGGAATTGCGGAATCGTTGAATTGGATTCATACGATACATGTGAATCATGCTTAAAAGGCAAGATGACTAAGTTACCTTTACGGAAAAGGTGAGCAGTGGGAGAGTTACTAGGTTTAGTACATATGTATGTGGACCTATGTCAACTCAAGAATTAGGATGCTATAGATACTTCATTACCTTCACCGATGATCACTCACGGTTTGGGTATGTGTTCTTGATGAAACACAAGTCTGAAGCCTTTGAAAGGTTCAAAGAATTCAGAAATGAAGTAGAGAAACAACATGACAAAAGTATTAAAATACTTCGATCGGATCGAGGTGGTGAATACTTAAGTCAAGAGTTTCTTGATTATCTAAGAGACAATGGCATATTGTCTCAATGGACTCCACCCTATACACCACAGCATAATGGTGTATCTGAGAGGCGTAACCGGACCTTGTTGGACATGGTCAGGTCAATGATGAATCATGCAACTCTTCCCAAGTCCTTTTGGGTTATGCACTTCTGACAGCTGTTTACTTGTTAAACAGAATGCCTACCAAGGTAGTCTCAACTACTCCATATGAGATATGGAATGGTAAGAAACCTCATGTATCTTACTTGAAGATATGGGGTTGTCCTGCTTATGTATGTGAAGTGTATCAGACAATTGGATGCTAAGTCGATAAATGTCTATTTATTGGATACCCTAAGGAAACAAGGGGTTACCAATTCTATCATCCTGTGGAACAAAAGGTGTTTGTTTCAAGGCATGCTGTGTTTCTAGAGAAAGAGTTTCTCTTGCAAGAAAACAGTGGGAGTGTCGTCGAGCTTGAGGAAACTCGAGATACTCAAATAGACATTGATGAGATACCTGGTGAAGCACAACAGCCGATAACTCATAGTGATGAGCAATCGGCTGGACCTACTGTAACACCACATCTTCGTAGATCTGGTAGAACACGCAACATTCCTGAGAGATATGGATTTCTCATAAGTGAATCGAACGACGTGTTACTCATTGATGATGAGGAGCCTACCAGTTATGAAGAAGTGCTGACAAGTTCAGAAAGGGATAAATGGCTTGATGCCATGAAGTCGGAAATGGATTCCATGTATGAAAACCAAGTTTGGAACTTGGTTGACCCTCCTGAAGGCAAAAAGCCTATAGGGTGCAAGTGGGTTTTCAAGAAGAAAACCGACATGGATGGTAATGTGATTACCTATAAGGCTAGATTGGTGGCGAAAGGATATCTTCAAAAGCAAGGTGTTGATTATGACGAAACCTATTCGCCTGTAGCTATGCTTAAATCCATTCGGATGCTCCTGGCCATAGCGGCTCATTATGATTATGAGATATGGCAGATGGATGTGAAAACAGCTTTCCTTAATGGAAACGCTCGAGGGCGTGTATATGATACAACGAGGTTTCATCGGTTGATAAAACCAAGGTATGCAAATTGCGATCCATTTATGGATTGAAGCAAGCATCCAGAGGCTGGAATATCCGTTTTGATGAGACGATCAAAAGTTTGATTTCTCACAAAATCGAACGAACCTTGTGTGTACAAGAAGGTTAGTGGGAGTGCGATCGTGTTCCTAGTATTGTATGTCGATGACATATTACTTATAGGAAAGCGATGTGTCAATCTTACGATCAGTGAAGGTTTGGTTATCCAAGACATTCTCCATGAAAGACACGGAGAACCAACCTACATCCTTGGGATTAAGATCTATAGAGATAGATCGAAACGGTTGCTTGGTCTTTCGCAGTCTACATATATAGACCGAGTGCTAAAGAGGTTTAGCATGTCAGAATCCAAGAAAGGTTATCTGCCCATCAGGCATGGGGTACACCTTTCGAAGTCTATGTGTCCGCGCACGAGAAGGCGGATTTGCATGAGTAAGATTCCCTATGCATCCGCAATAGGATCTATCATGTATGCTATGTTATGTACGAGGCCCGATGTATCGTATGCTCTCGAGTGTCACGAGCGGATACGATCCGATCCAGAATGGATCATTGGGCTATTAAGGCGATCCTTAAGTACTTAAGAAGAACTAAGGATGTGTTCTAATATATGGAGAAGGGGACATGGTGATACGCGGGTATCTGGATGCTTCGAGAACAAGGATGATTCCAGTCTCGATGCGGATACGTGTTCACCGAATGGGCGCAGATGAGTTGGAAAAGTTCCAAACAAGAGGCATGGCGGATTCTACCATCGAGGCGAGAATATATTGCGGCCGAGCGGCAAAGGCGGTTTGGATCAAAGAAGTTCGTTCATGAACTTGGTGTGATTCCGGCCATTGTTGAAGCAATACCGGTCTACTGCGACAACAATGGAGCAATTGCCTGAAGAGCCAAGAGCCAAGGTCTCATCAACGATCCAAACATGTGCTTGCGCTATCATCTTATCGAGAGATCATCGGTAGGGAACGAAATACAAATCGAGAAAATTCCCACTGAAAGGAACTTAGCGGATCCCTTGACTAAAGCATTACCTCAAAGCAAGTTTGAGGGTCATGTTAGAGACTATGGTATTGGATACCGTAGCGATTGGCATTAGGCCAAGTGGGAGTCTGTTAGTAATATATGAGAGATGTCCTAAGGCAATCGCCTTATGTATGAACCATTTATATGATAAATGAAGATTCACTATTTGAGTATACATATTTTATGTATTTGATTGGATCTTAAACTCATTTACTGAATGTCCACGATACGATTCACAGCATGAGAGAATTTGTGATTGGATCACAACTAGTGAGTATCTCTACATGTGTAATTGTGATGTATCGGAATTATCCCTAGTCAATGAATTGATGGATTTGGACACCATCAATTCTGTCGAGACTAGCACGAGGTATAATCCTTGGTGTATCCAAGCAGCTGATTCTCACTGGCTGGAGACATAGTGATGTCCGGAGTTAATCGTGGATGCTAGTTATGGTAACTAGTTCATTGGAGTGACCAACCGTAAGACTTCATATGGTTTTCTGCATATATAGATATGTCAATGAAGTTCTTACTGTGGCTTAAGTGCGATGTTCCTTTGACTTGCGGTATTCAAGTCATCTTGATCATAGAGACTTATGCTTTGACATCTTAAGCAAACATCTCTAAGGAGATGTGGACCCGGGATGATTGGGTATAAGTCGAAGTGATCGAAGGTGTTTGAATAGCCTATAAAGGATTCACCACTCCTTGCGAGGAGATGTATACCTATGGCCTCTCGTCGGATTGTTACTAAAGTCTTTGGCCAAAGCATTACATGTTTAGAGTAAAGTACTCTTCGATACATGTGGAGTAACTAGAATCCGTAGGACGAGGAAATGATACTTGGGCTAGGTGTGACGTAGTCAGCCTAGTGGGGACTGACACAATAGACCATGTCCTGAACCAAGTGGGTATAAGATGAGTGAAGGGAATGGGGCACGATTCATTCGAGCTATTGAAGGGTTTCAGAAATAGTTCTGGATCAACCGTTGATCTTTTCGGTTAATTGGGGATCATGATGTACTACTAGGTGCCACTCATGATCGATCTATAATTAATGGTTAATTATAGACGGCCAACATAAACCGAGAACCTATTTGGTCACACGCACAACGAGTGTAATCCAAAGGATTTAAAACGAGCTTGAGAATGGGATTCTCAGACCGAGAGAAACTATGTTTGGTTGGACCAAACATAAAGCGAGCTTGAAATTGTTTCAGTCGCAATGGAAGCGTGGATGGGCCGTGTCTTATGAAGACATAATGGATGGACCAAAATGGTTTGGTTCTAATCCAATGGATGAGAATAAACCTAAGGGTTTGGTTTATATTAAACGAATGAACCAAAGGTTGGTTCGGTTCGTTTTAACTTAAAATAAACCATCTTGGTTTGGTTTATTTTAACTTATCTTAATGGAGCGGGTTAACGGGCCTAATGGTTATGATTTAATAACCATTAAGAGAATTGGTTCTCTATAAAATAGGGCTTAAGGGTTTTTTTGTAAAAACCTAATTTTTGAGGCAACCCTAATTGGCCGCCCACCCCTCTCTCCCTCTTGTTGTTGGCGTCAACAACAAGAGCGACCCTTAACCTCATTGAGCTGCTGCCATCTCTTTGCCAGCGTCAAGCTTGGCCGGTGGACCTCCGGCGACCCTCCGGTGATCTCCCTTGGGTTCGGTGTAAAGGTGAGCCTCCATCTCCTCTTTAGCCGGCGCCTATATCCTCCACCAAGCTGTCCAGTTTTCTGGACAGCTTCTTCTCCTCTCGTCGGAGCGTCGTTTGGACGACGGTTAGTGCTCCGACAGCGGCTAACATACCAGGGATTTGATCTCCGGTAATCCTCTGAGGTGGAGGACGAAGGATTCGTCAATCGGTTGACGAATACCTCTCCGGAGAAGCAAGTCTTGAGGACTTGTTTTTAGGTCCGAATTTGGATTCGGATTGTGATCATCTCTCGATCACGTCGTCTTCAACACGAGGCTAGTAACCCGTACGAAGACGAAGCTCGTGACTTAGCGAAGTCATCCCGAGGAGCTCGGCGTGGATACGGATAGAGACGATTCTTACGAGGATCGTTCCGGTTGACGCCGTTCCCGCTACACGTCATACGGAAGGTATAACGTAGTTTAATTTCCTTAAATTGCAAATTTTAATTTACGGTTATGTCTACACTTGTTGTAATAGCATGCGTGTGTTGTGTGTTTTGTAATAAATATAGATTTATTATTTTTTAATTGCTTCCGTTGTGCTCATGTTTACGAAACATGATCGAACACACACACGCCGCGGTGCCGGAAACCCAACACAAGCATGGGTCACTAAGAACTTTTTGATTTCAACTCTAGGATCCAACCCGTACTGGGTTCCCAAGGACCAAATCCACTATGTGGATAGACCGAACCGATTCAACGGTCTAGGGGGAGCCAGTACAAAACATGTTTGTGCTTTAACTTAGAAATTGCATGCTTAGAATTTTTTTTTGTTTTTTTTTTTTAACTTGTGAACTCACTTAGAACACATACATAACCAACTAAAATCCTTCGAAAAGATTGAGCCTCGGGGAGCCTCTTTTCAAAAATAACCAGTTAGACCAGGAAATAGTCTTAGGTGAGTCAAGTCATCATTTTCTTGAAAATGGATTTGTCTAAGGAAGTGGTCGATGATCCAATAAAAGAAGGCCCCTGTGCCTCGCCACAACCTGGAAGCCATGATCTTGAAAAGGTAAACTTGACAAGCCTAGGGTCAAATCCAAATCTAACATAAAATTACTTGAACCTAAATGCACTTAATCAACTTAATTGGAAGTCATCTCACAAAAAAAAACATAAGTATAACATGCTTGATCATATAGACACAGGTGAGATGACCTAGGTTTAAAAACTTACAACAAATTTTTTTTTAAAAAAAAAATATATATATATAAATTCTAACATCCAATCCAACCACCTTGTGTGTAGGATCAATGGATGTTGGATAGCGGTTGCTCCCGACACATGACCGGGGATCAACTCAAATTCACAAAGCTTCGATTCAAACGACAAGGATCGGTAGCCTTTGGGGAATAACGGCAAGCTCAAAATCATCGGATCAGGTGATATCGAGCTTAACTCGAATTTTGTTATTAAAAATGTATTACTTGTATAGAATTTTGAATATAACCTGCTTAGCGTAAGCCAATTATGTGACAATAACTATAAGGTCGTATTTTTAGAAAATGAATGTGTAATTAAAACAAATAAAACAGCTAAAACAATACTCAAAGGAACTAGGACAAATAACATTTATACAATTAACTTAATCAAATCCTCAGCCAAATGTCTTATGACACAGGAAGAGGAATCATGGTTGTGGCACCGACGACTCGGTCACTCGTCCACAAGATGAGTCAGAGTGGCTTAGTCAGAGGCTTACCCAACCTCAACAATTTGGTTAATAAAATCTGTAATGCATGTCAACAAGGAAAACAACCTAGGACACAACACAAGTTAACTAACCAAGAACGAACCTCAAGTGTACTTGAGCTCCTGCATATGGATTTATTCGATTCACTTTGAACCAAGTCACTCAATAGAAGTCAATATTGCTTAGTCATAATTGACGACTACTCCAGGTTTACCTGAGTTAGGTTCATCAAACATAAAAATGATACCCTAGATCAATTAATCAATCTATTCAAATTAATCGAGAATAAAAAAAACCTTAAGGTTAAAAGACTTAGAAGCGATCATGGTGGTGAATTCAAAAATCAAAGGTTCACCGACTTCTGTAACCTAAACGGATACCACCATGAATTCTCTTGCCGTAGGACCCCTCAACAAAATGGCCTAGTGGAGCGAAAAAATCGAACTCTACAAGAAACCGCTAGGACCATGTTGAACGAATACGACCTACCTGATAGGTTTTGGGCAGAAGCCGTTAGCACAGCTTGCTATGTCCAGAATAGGATCCTTATGGTAAAGAGGCACCTTAAGACCTCGTACGAGATTTATCACAATAAAGTACCCAACATCAAGTACTTTAGGGTATTTGGATGCAAAGTACATATCTTAAACACTAAGAACCACCTAGGGAAATTCGAATCCAAAACCTCCACCGGAATCTTCTTAGGATACTCAACCACGAGTAGGGCCTATAGGGTATATAACCACGATACCCTTAAAGTCGAAGAGACTATTAATGTAGTGTTCGATGAAGTACCCGAACCTACAAAACCCTTAATGACCCCAAGTGTTGAGCCCACTGATACCAAACTCGTCTCCGACCCTGAGATCGAGTCTAATCCACATCAACCAACTTCTCTTGTCGACCAAGTGACAAGTGATCCGAGTCAAACTAGTGTTCAACCAAGTCACCCCATTGATCAAGCATTAGGTGACACAAACCCAACCCACTCTAGGATTCAGACTAACCACCCTATCGATCCAGTGATAGGAGATCCTAATCTAGGAGTTCGAACTAGAGCATCCTATAGGAACCTTAGTCAAATTTCCTTAATTTCAAAGATAGAACCCAAATCAATTGAACAAGCTCTTCTTGATCCCGATTGGATTATTGCAATGCAAGAAGAGCTAGCTCAATTTACTAGGAATGAAGTGTGGGAATTAGTACCACCACCTAAAGACAAAACGATAATTGGAACAAGGTGGGTGTTTCGAAATAAGCTTGATGATAAAGGTGAAGTAGTTAGAAACAAGGCTAGGTTAGTCGCCAAAGGGTTTAGTCAAGTCGAAGGCTTAGATTACTAAACCTATGCCCCAAAGAGCTAGACTCAATCCATTCGAATGTTGCTAGCTTATGCCGCACATCGAGGATTTAAGTTGTTTCAAATGGATGTTAAGTCGGCATTCCTAAATGGATACATTAAAGAAGAAGTTTATGTTTGCCAACCCCCCGGATTCAAAAATCTAGATAAACCCGACCATGTTCTAAAACTTAAGAAAGCTCTCTATGGACTTAAACAAGCTCCTCGAGCTTTGTACGAGAGACTTTCAATCCATCTTAAGTCAAAAGGGTTTAACCAAGGCTTAGTTGACCCAACTCTCTTCGTAAAAACCTTAGGTAAAGAAATATTCATAGCTCAAATTTATGTAGATTTATATAATTTTTTGGAACCTCTAACTCAAATTACTAAACGAGTTCATTTCACTCATGGAAAGTGAGTTCGAAATGAACTTGGTAGGCGAGTTAAGTTTCTTTTTAGGTCTACAAATTAAACAAACTAAGGATGGTATATACCTATATCAACAAAAATACACTAAGGAGTTAATTAAAAGATTTGGAATGCAAGACGCTAAGGAATTAAACACCCCAATGGTGATTAATGTTAACATAGGAGAAGACCTAGAAAGTAAGTCCATTGACTTAAAGTACTATAGGAGCGCAATAGGAAGTCTCCTATACTTAATCATGAAGCCGAATGACATTCTATTCAAGAAGTATGTGCGCCAGGTTTCAAACCTGTGCTAAGGAGTCTCACCTAACCCTAGTTAAGCGTATCCTTAGATATCTTAAGGGTACACTTAATGTCGGTATTTGGTATCCTAGATCTACCGAGTTCGAACTAACCGGCTACTCCAATTCGGACTATGCCGATAGTAAGCTCGATAGAAAGAGTACGAGTGGTTGTTGTCAACTTCTCGGCTCGAGTCTAGTGAGTTGGTGTAGTAGGAAGCAACACTGTGTTGCTTTATCTACCACCGAAGCCGAATACATCGCGATGGGTGAGTGTGTCACGCAGCTTCTTTGGATGAAGCACACTCTCAGCGACTTTAAGTTAGACTTTACGAATACTAAACTTCACGTAGATAACATTAGTTCAATTAATATTACAAAAAATCCAATATGTCACTCTAGGACCAAACATATAGAGGTCAAACACCATTTCATTCGAGAACATGTGGCCAACGGAGCCATACAACTCGAATACGTCGAATCGAAGTCTAACTTGGCAGACCTATTTACTAAACCCCTACCCGAAGCCGAATTTAGTCTATTAAGACGAAAATTGGGCATGTGCGTAATAGAATAGGTACTTGAAAATTATATGTTCTTACTACTATTTCTTTAATTTCATGGAACTAGCATAGGACATACCTTAGATATCATGCACCTATAGATTTAAGGAGCCAGTACATCTCAGAACACATAGGACTAATGTGTTTGTGTACTTAGCCATGTAGATGGGCGTGAGATGTTAGGACCTTACTCCTGGTTCTAGATGTAGAGCTAGTGCATCGCTATGAACCACGGAGTATAATCATACATACTAACCGACTCTGACCAGGACTGGTTGATCTTTCATATCAATCAAGCCAAATATGAGTCGAATATTTTATAGATGAAATTATTTTCAGTATATTATTTTCGAAATAATGTGGAACATGCTTGGACTTTAAAATTAAAACTTATTTTTTTTCCACACACACCCTCACTCTGTTCGATATATGGCAAAAGGGGGAGAAAAAGGCCAAAGTTAAAGTTTTTTTTATGGCCAAGGATTACTTAATGTCTTTTTATGGCCAAGGCTTACTTACTTAACTTTAAGTTAACGAAACAAGTTAAGGGAATTCTTAACTTAAACACATTTAGTTAACTTGTTTTCGTTAACAATACAAAAAGTAATTTACTTAACTCTTAGTTAATTTGTTAAACAAAATGAAAGTAAAGGCCAAGGTTAAGAAATCATTTTTTTTATTTCTTAACTTATTTTAAACCCTATGTCCAATATTAAGTGATTTCGGTTACCTAATTCTTTTTTTTAGTAGCAAATATCAAGGGGAAGAGTTAAAACTCTTTCTCAAGTACTCACCCTCGGTCAAGGGGGAGCACTTGAAAAAGAGTTTTATATACTCCTGCACATTCATGCATATCTCTTACTTAGTTTACTTAATGCACTTAATTTGTCTTTCTTAACTTTGTATGTGGGTTTGCCATAAATCAAAAAGGGGGAGATTGTTGGTGCAGTAGGAACCTAAGTCAAACCTGGGTTTTGATTATAGCAAATGATACAAAGTTAAGCTCATATCGTTATCTCACGAGCTGAATCGAGTGTGCAGAAGATTGATATAGCTGGAGCTAAAGGCTAGCGACACCCGGAGGAAGCCACGGTGGTCGGGCGACACTCGAGTGACTTCGGAGGGAGCCGAAGGAATCGAGTGGAAGGCCGGAAGCAAAAGCAACACGTAAGTATCGAGGTAAGCTCGTGTGTGCGAGCGTAAGTGAGGTCGTATCCTCCTTACGGGGATGATCTTAAGCGTAGATCTGACCAGAGACATCCCATCGATGGTCCAGGTCGAGATCGGACGGTCGAAGGCCGTCGAAATAATGTTTTCTTTGAGCTAACTTTGCCCTGCAGCTAGCATCGCATCACCGATTGCCGCTTGGAGGACTCACCGCCAGATCAGCCAAAGGTCAGCACTCGACTGATGCTGCCATCAGTCGACTGATGATGGCCATCAGTCGACTGATGGTCAATGATCAGCTTCGAGGAGTCAAGGCTTATCACCCCATTTCAAGGAGGTTTTGTGCCCAATTCCTATTGGTTGAAGACTCATTCGATGAGGGGCTTAAAGGCTATAAAAGTAGGGCTTGTCCTAGGGTTTTTCATCAATTAAAAAGCTTCCAAGTGCTTCCGATATGCTACGAGTCTCCGACATCCCTACGATGAAGCGCTGCCGAGACGACGACTCAAGCTCCAAGATTCAAGTCTTCAAAAGTCGTCGGTATAATCTTTAATTTGTATAAGTTGTTCTTATTTCGAGCTTTAAATCATATCAAGGAGAGGGGGAGTGTCCCTCTACCTTGAGTCTTTCTTGAGTTTTTGTATTCGTTTAACTCCTATCTCCAACGAGAAGGAGTTCGTTTAGTGTTTTGCCCTCCGTGAGTGGTCAAGGACCACTAGGGCCTTGGAGTAGTAGCCTTCGTCTACGAACCAAGTAAAAAACCCATTGTCTCTTCTATTTTAGATTTATCTTCCGCTGTGTCTACTCGTGATTTACAGAACGAATTCAAAGAAAAGTTTCTATCGCTATTCACCCCCCCTCTAGCAATCCACTTCGATCCAACACTTCAAAGGCGAGGGACTCCGAGAGATGAGAGTGAGTGATTGTAACCCGGGGAGGGGTAGCTCTTAGGTGAAACTTGGCCATTTGGCCAAGTGTCGGATGGGTTTTCCCGACACCAGTCGACTGCCATGTCATGGCGATATGATCGCTAGAGTCGATGGGTCGATCGATCGATATAAAACCAGCTTTAGTGCTTGGTAGTCGATCATTCTATGGATTGGCGCATTGTCGATGCATCGACTTCGGAATGGCGTCGATTAATGAGTCGCGTGCACGGGCACAGAATGGAGTCGACTCCATTGACTACTCGACTGATCGAGTATCAGTCGACTGATGGTAAGATCAGTCGACTGATGCCAATACCGTTGGATGGAATCCAACGTGGAAAGTGGTCGTTATTGGGCAACGACTACGGGATCAGTCGACTGATCGAGGGCATCAGTCGACTGATCCTGTGTCAATGGGAAGAAACCCTCTTCCTCTATAAAAAGGAAGGGAGTGGGGGTTTGGGAGGCTAATGCTTATGCTCTAATACTCTCCCAAGTTTCCTAAAGCTTTCCATCCTCTTACTCAAGCTTATTTCCATTATATTTGTAAGAGGAGTGTTTTTGTGTAAAGAGGTTACCTCCACCTAGCTTTGTGCAAAGGAGAGATCTAGTGGATAGATTTGGAGGAGTGATTCATCTTGGATGAATCGGACCGTGGATTAGCGGCGTAGTCATGAACCACGTTACATCTCGTGTTTGTATTGCTTGTTTATATTTTGCTTGTCTTTATTTATATTTGCATATTCCGCTTGCGCTAACATTTTGTAGACGAGCAAAATACGACATACATCATAAGAGGGTTATTCACCCCCCTCTAGCCGGCCAACCGATCTCCCAACATTGAAGACAGGTGAATTACGTCATCGAACGAAAGAGGGTTATTCACCCCCCTCTAGCCGGCAATCATCTACACTTCATTGATCCAACAAGATGATGGGCGCCGACCACCTAAGGAAGAAGAGAAGAAAGGAAAAGTTTTCCTTAATTGTGGCCGCCCAAAAACTCCAAGCTCTTGCCGCCCAACCCTAATCCTATCTTGCTTCTATTTACCATTGCCGCCCACCCTAATCCCTCCTTTTATAGAGTTAGGCTTAAGCCTTGTTTTAATCTCCACCATCGGTTCTAGGGATTTAGTCTCAACCGTCGGATCTAGAGATTTAATCCCAACCGTCGGATCTAGAGTTTAAATGTCTGCCGTTGGATCTAGAGTTTTGTTTTTCATCATTGGATCTAGGCTTCATGAGGTTTTAATAGGCTACAATAGGGACCATGAGGAGGAGTTGGATCTAGGCCACCCAATGGATCAAGCCCACATAAAGTCCGATCCATTAACAATAATCCATTCACTAGAGGATTATCATTGATCTACCTCACCAACCCCCATAAATTAATATGGGCTCCATATATTATTTGTACATTTTTCTCCCCGTGTTTAAGATCTCGAATGTCCGTCGATTAATTAATTTATTAACAATTAATTAATCAACATCTAACTCCATGAGTAGTACCACTCAACCTTATCATCATGCCGGACCAAGTCCACTTGCAGGGTTACATGATGAACCTTATGAGCTCCTCAAGGGATCATCATCATCATATATATAGGACACGGTTCTCTCCTATAATCAACGACACACCATATAAATAATACCATTTCCCAACTTACCGAGCCTATCGATTTACTATATAAATCTCGCCCATTGGTAAATCAAAGAAATGAATATTAAGTATATGTTCCCATTATTATATCGTGATTAAGAGCATCTACAATATAATATCTGAGGTCCGATTCGATTATGTAGTCAGCAATAAATCGAATCACCTCTATGTCGGTGCTGCTCAATACACACAAAGTGTACTAGTGTATTCTATGGTCAAGACAAACCAATACCAAATCACACTACAACCATTCCAATGGTTTGTCCATAACCATCTCGGTTGTGAGCCATTACTTATACTTTATAATGAACCGATAACATGGTCTCCTGTGTAACACTACACACCATGTTATCTACAATGTAATGTATCAGACAATATGCATAACCATAAATATTCAAACAATGATCATGTTATTCTTATTTCAAAAATAAAGATATTCATAAAAAAGATAGACTTTTCAGTATACATCTCAACAATCTACCACTTATACTAAATGACTTTCTTGTCCTCAAACTGTCATACATCTGATTCTCATTCCCTCCACATGCCTATCAAAAGGTCTCGCTGTAAGGGCCTTAGTGAAAGGATCTGCCAGGTTATCCTCTGTTGCAATCTTGGCCGCAGCAACTTCTTCTCTTTTTACGATTTCTTGTATCAGGTGGTACTTGCGCTCTATGTGTTTACTTGCCTTATGGGCTCGTGGTTCCTTCGAGTTTGCAACTGCACCACTATTATCACAATATATTGTGATAGTTCTGGGCAAACCAGGAATCACATCCAAGTCCATTAAGAAGTTCCTCAGCCACACAACTTCTTTGGCCACCTCAGAGGCTGCCACATACTTAGCTTTCATGGTAGAGTCCGCCACGCATTTCTGCTTGACACTCCTCTATACAATGGCTCCACCTCCCAAAGTAAACACAAAACCTGAGGTAGACTTACTGTTATCCCTATCTGATTGGAAGTCAAAATCTGTGTAACCCAAATGGAGTAATTGGTCTGTCTAGTAAACTAGCATATATTCCCTAGTCCTTGTCAGATACTTCAATATATGCTTTACCGTAGTCCAATGTCCTTGTCCTGGATTACTTTGATATCTGCTAACCATGCCCACGGCAAAGCCGATATTCGGTCTTGAACATAGCATCGCATACATGAGGCTTCCTACTGCCGAAGCATAAGGAACTGCCTTCATCTCCTCTATCTCCTTAGATGTTCTAGAACACATCTCCTTAGATAATTGAACTCCATGCCTGAAAGGTAGAAAACCTTTCTTGGAGTTTTGCAAGCTAAAACGATCCATAATGATGTCTATGTATGAAGCTTGAGCTTGAGATAAGCACAACATCCTTTTCCTGCGATCCCTTTTAACCTTGATCCCAAGGATGTGTCCCACTTCTCCCAAGTCCATCATATCAAACTATTTGGACAACCATACTCTTACGTCTTATAACACCTTGACATTGTTTCGAATTAACAAAATGTCATCTACGTGTAGTACAAGAAATATCACTACGTTTTCGTCACATCTCTTGTATACACAAGCTCATCCGAACTTTGAATAAATCCATAAGACTGGATTACCTCATCAAAGTCGATGTTCCAAGATCTCGGAGCTTGCTTCTATCCATAAATGGATCAATTAAGCTTGCATACAAGATACTGTTTTCCCTTTACAATGAATCCCTTTGGATGCTTCATATAGATGTTTTCCTCAAGACTTCCATTAAGGAAAGTTGTCTTGACATCCATCTATCATACCTCATAATCCATATGAGCATCAATACATAAGAGAATCCGGATAGACTTACGCATTGCTAACGGCGTAAAGGTCTCCCCATAATCGATACCCTCTTTCTTAGTATACCCCTTCGCAACAAGCCTCACTTTGAAGGTCTCAACCTTCCCATCTATTCCTCTCTTTCTTTTGTAGATCCACTTGCATCCAATGATTTTTACACCATTGGGTGGTTCTACTAGCTCCCAGACCTGATTTGAATCCATAGATTCAATCTCAACATTCATTGCTCTATGCCAAGATACCGCATCTTTATCTTGGATTGCCTCGTCATATATCCAGGGATCAGGTTCATGTTCGCCAGGGACCAAATCAAATGATTCTCCCAAGAAGATGAATGTATCAGGCTGTCTAACAACCCTCCCACTACGACGAGTTATCACCTGTGTATCCTCTGTGACACGCGGTGCAGTGACTTGTGGTATATCCTCTTGTACCGGTGGTACTGAAGTAGTGACTTCCCCTTTTAATTCCTCCAGAACAATCTTACTCATGGGCTTGTGGTTCATCAAATAGTCTTCCTCTAGAAATCTGGCATTGGTGTTAACGATTACCTTCTGATCTCTAGGACTATAAAATAAACCACCTTTCGTTCCTCTAGGATAGCCAATGAATATGCGCACTTCTGTACGAGGTTCCAACTTACCAGCATCTGCCTTCAGCACATGTGCTGGACTCCCTCAAATCCGAATATATGTCAGACTATGCTTTTGCCCAGTCCATAATTCTGTGGGAGCAGAAGTCACTGATTTAGATGGAACCAAGTTCAGAATTTACACTGTCATATCTAGAGCATATCCCTGAACAAATCTGACAACTCAGAATAACTCATCATCGATCTAACTATCTCTATAAGAGTCCTATTCCCTCGCTCTGCTACACCATTTTGCTGGGGCGTGCCAAGTGCAGACAATTAGGATTGAATCCCAACCTCTGATAAGTAATTCCTAAACTCTCCCAAGAGGTACTCACCACCATGATCAGATCGTAGTGTCTTGATACTTTTACCTTGACGTTTCTCTACATTAGCCTTGAATTTTTTTGAACTTGTCAAAGCATTCAGACTTGCGGCGCATCAAGTAAATGTGTTAATACATTGAATAATCATCTATAAAAGACACAAAATATTCAAAGCCACCTCTTGCCTGGATAGACATAGGATCACACAAATCAGAATGAACTAATTCCAACACATCTTTTGCTCTATACGTCCCTTGGCCTTAAAAGGCCTCTTGGTCATTTTTGTTGGACTTTATGAGCCGCAAAAACCGTTTTTTGCATTGCGGAAACCCCAGAAGTCCGGCCACGGATCCGTGCGAAGATATATTAAAATAAAAACATATATGTGCTAAGTAAACCTAGATCTACCTTAGATCTAGAAGTTGAGAGTGTTGCCCTCGAAGCGACGGCCTTCGCAAATCCCGCTCGTCCAAATAGCTTGCCGGAACTCTAGAGTGTCAACTGTACACTCCTCTATTTGTATCCACACAAGCAATAGGTGGAGAAAAGAAACCTAGAGTGTGCTAGAACCCTTAGAAGGTTCGGTCAAGGAGGAGAGGGGAGCTTGAGAGGATGATCCAAGGAAGATGATGAAGTTCTAGTAACTCACCAAAATCAATTACACCCATCAAATGGAGTGGGCGGCCACTTCATGACTTGGGGGGGTTACATGCATGCATGTAAATCCAAGAGCCAATGACTCTTGGTCTCCCTCATGAGGTGGCACCACATGATAAGTCAATGATGATGTGGAGTATCATTATTGGCCGGCTATGCCAAGTCATCATCATTACATGGCATCTGGTCAAGTCAAACTTGACCTCTTATCTCCCATGTTTGATACAATCCAACCACTTGATTCAAGTCAATTTTATTTAATGAATCTATATTCATTAATTTAAATTGACTAAATGAATCAAATCTAAATTAGACTCATTCAACACTTGAATCAACTTGAGTATAACTCAATTAGTCTAATTTGGATTACTCTTAATCCAATTTGGTTCATCACTTGAACCTAATCCTCATGGTTCATCATATGAACCTAATCTCCATCTAATTGCCCTTTGTGTGTGACCCTATAGGTTCTTGTAACGTTGGCAATGTCCCTAAACCGATTTAGGAAGATAAGCAATGAGCGGTATCTAGCAACACATCGTTGCTACCCAAGTTATAAGAATGTTGAGCTCCAACATCACCTTTATGACTACTAATTGTGACTCTCACAATATTTGACAATGCCCCTCTATTCTTGACATCTAGATTGACCAATTGAGGCATAGACCGTGTCATCCTCGGTGCAATCTATATCTCAAAACCAAAGTCGAACCGGTATTTTGATTATGGCAAAAGGCTCAATAGTTAAGGGTATATTTGTTATCTTACGAGCTCAATTAAGTGTGCAGAAATGCTAAAGTTGAGCGGAAGGTCTGCGACACCCGGTGGGAACCGAGGTGGTCGGGCAACGCCAGAGGGACTTCGGAGGAAGCCGAGGTACTCGGGTGAAGACCGGAAGCGAGGCTACAAGGTAAGCTCGTGTGAAAGCGAAGCAAGGTCGTTAAGCGTAGATCCGACCCAATACCTCCAATGGAAGGTCTAGGTCGAGATCAGATGGTTAGAACCATCGCACTTTATATTTTAAGCTAACTTGTACTGCAGTCCAAAACCCTTTGACTACAGTCAACTGCTAGTCAAGTTCCAGCCTCGAGAAGAGCTCGAATTTCAAGGGGGTGAATTTGGACTTGACTCGTGTTTTGGTACAAAGGGTGATGTGGCATCAAGGTGGACATCCAAACCATCACCAAGCTTCCTTGTGGTGGACGCCCAAAATAAGGTGAGTTGGCACAAGATGGTTGGCTCCCATGATGTGGCACAAGTTGGATGGCTTCTTCTTCTTGGCGTGAAGGCCTCCTTGAGGTGGCACAAGATGGTTGGCTCCCATGATGTGGCACAAGTTGGATGGCTTCTTCTTCTTGGCGTGAAGGCTTCCTTGAGGTGGCACAAGGTGGTTGGATGAAACACCTCATCCTTGAGTTGGCGCCCAAGGAGGTTGGAGGTGGCACAAGGTGGTTGGATGAAACACCTCATCCTTGAGTTGGCGCACAAGAAGGTTGGAGGTGGCACAAGGTGGTTGGATGAAACACCTCATCCTTGAGTTGGGATAAGAACCTCACCTTGGACACTACCTATGTCTAAATTCATAGATCAATATCCATAAATAGACATGTTCACTCCAAGCAAATAACAAGAATTCAAGAGCTCTCAACACGCCGTCGTAATGCCGCTACTACTACTCACATTTGCTACGACGAAGTGCCGCCGACAACGAAAGCTACATCTTCTACTTATAAGAGTTGTCGGTATATTTATTTAAGTTCTACTTCTTTAAATTGTCTTTGTGCTTTAATCGTAACAAGGAAAGGGGGAGTGTCCCTTTGCCTTGATTTCTTTTTGTAATCGTTGCTCCTACCTCCAACGAGGAGGAGTGGTTTTAGTGAATTGCCCTCCGTACGTGATCAAGGATCACTAGGGCCGTGGATTAGCAATCGAAAGATTGTGAACCACGTAAAAATATCTTGTCTACTTTATATTTCCGCTGTGCACTCTCTACTTGCTTTTTACTTATTGCAAAAGTTTTTTAACGACATCGTATCGCTATTCACCCCCCCCCTCTAGCGACACTTTCGATCCAACAATTGGTATCAGAGCCGGGGGCGCTAAGATTCGGTGAAACCACCAATCTAGCTTTGTTTTTTTTTTTACAGATTTTTTATTTATTTATTTCTGTTTTCGTATAATTATTTCACTTGCTTATCTTCTCCTACATATAGAATTGCATTAGAGGCTTTAGGATCCGGATAAGGTTGTCATTCGGGTTAGATCCCGAGTAAGGTTGTCCTCCGGAACTTCAACGACATTCGCATTTGATTGTTTATTTCTTTTGCAAGTTACATTTTATATATCTTTTTACTTCTCAAGATTACTAATCCAAGACGAAAGTCTTGGAATATTCTTTCGTGTGTGTTTTGCAAGATTCTTTTCGTCGTTCTTCTTCTTGTTTTAAATGGCCCATCTCGAAGGGTTTAGCATCACTTGACCCGTTTTACAACGGTAATGACTTTCCTTATTGGAAGGGTCGGATGGAATGCTTTCTTAAAACCCAAATCGAGATGTGGATCGTAATCCAAACCGGTTTCACACTTCCTAATGAAGATGGTGAATCTTTGGGTTACGATCAATGGTCAAATTCCATGAAATAACAAGTAGAAGCCGATGCCAAGGCAACTCAAATCTTGCAATGTGGGTTGTCCAAGGAAGAGCTCAACCGCGTCGGCCCCTTCATTAGTGCAAAGGACTTATGGACCAAGCTAGTGGAACTACACGAAGGCACCGACGACACGAAGGTATGTAAAAGAGATTTACTTTTAAATAAATTGTATAACTTGAAAATGCAGGAAAACGAGACCGCAACTCAACTACATGCTCATATCAAGACATCAACCAACTCCATGCCATCGGACAAAAGGTCGAGAATCGCGACCTTATCAGGTATTCTCTTAACTCGTTTCCTAGGACCACCTTGTGGGCATCCATGGTCGATGCCTACAAGGTCTCCAAGGACCTTTCTAAGATTAGGTTAGACGAATTGTTTTCGGAACTTGAATTACATGAGCAAACTAACGTGGTCCAGGCCGAGAAGAGTATTGCGTTAGTTGCAGGTTCCAAGAAGAAGAAGCCCCCAAGCAAGCCACCCTCGGAGGAAGAAGACGATATCCAAGCTCTAATGGCCAAGCCGACCGAGCACGACTCAAATCAAGAAGAGTCCGAGTCCGAATCCGGATGATGAGCTTCCATTCAAGACAAGCCACGGATCCGTATCCGGTTCAAAAGAATCATTAAGGGTAAGTCGGTCGTTACTTAATACTTTGTATGGTGCAATTAAATTTTTAAATAAGAAACTAGCTAAGTCCGAGTCCAAGGTCGAGACCCTAATTGAGGAGGTTAACCTCCTCAAACATGAGGTCTCCCTAACCTCTTCGACTACTCGTATTCAAGAGGAGGACTCACCTCAAGTTGAAAAGCTTGAAGTTGAGAACTCGCTTTTGAAAACACAAGTCGAAGACCTTAGGAACACGTTGGAAAGGTTCACTTTGGGATCCAAGGGACTTGACCTCTTACTTGGATCACAAAGGGCCGTGTACAACAAGGCCGGACTCGGGTTTAACTCAAATACAACCAATAAGTCATATATGTCTATAGTAAACCAACATAAGAAAAATGTCCAAGCATGGGTCCCTAAGACCACTTTGATTTCAACTTTAGGATCTAACATGTATTGGGTTCCCAAGGACCAAATTCACTATGTGAATAGACCCACTCGATTCAATGGTCCAGGGGGAGCCAATACAAAATGTATTTTTGTTAAGTCTTAGAAATTGCATGCTTAGTTTTGCTTTACTTTTAGAATGGTTAGATAGGACTCATAACCAACTAAAATCCTGCGAAAGATTGAGCCTCGGGAGCCTCTTTTCAAAAATAAACCAACTAAAATCCTACGAAAGATTGAGCCTCGGGAGCCTCTTTTTCAAAAATAACTAGTTAGACCAAGGCGTAGTCTCAAGTAAGTCGAGTTATCAATTTCTTGAAATTAGCTTTGTCTAAGGAAGTGGTCGTTGTTCCGATCAAAGAAGGCCTCATTGCCTCGCCACGACACGAAGCTAATCTCTTGAAAAGATTACTTGATGAGCTTAGACTAAATCGAATCTAACCTAATGTTGGTTAATTTAAATTCATTAAAATTAATCAAGTAAAATTGATAGTCATCTCACAATAACACATAGGAATAACATGTTTTGATCATGTAGATATTGGTGAGATGATTTAGGTTTAAAAAACTTACAAACAACCCTTTAGTAATTCCATTGATCCTACACATAAGAGTCGAAGAAACCATTAATATAGTTTTCGACGAAGGACACGAACCCGTTCAATCCTTAACAAAACCAACTAGCAAATCAACTTATAGCGAACCCGACTCTGATCTTGAACTTGAATCTCGTCCTAACCCAAGTCATCCTATCGACCAAGTGATAGATGACTCTAACCCAAGTCAAACTAGAACTCACCCAAGTCATCCTATCAATCAAGTTATAGGTGATCCAAATTTAGGGGTTCGAACTAGAGCTTCATATCGAAACCTTAGTCAAATCTCGTTAATTTCCAAAATCGAACCCAAAACTATTGAACAAGCACTTCTTGATCCCGACTGGATTATTGCTATGCAAGAAGAGCTAGCTCAATTCACTAGAAATGAAGTCTGGGAATTAGTACCACCACCTAAAGAAAAATCAATTATTGGAACAAGGTGGGTATTTCTTAATAAATCGATTTGGAATGCAAGATGCTAAAATAATTAATGCACCTATAGCAACTAATGTTAATATAAACGAAGATGTAGAAGGAAAACCCGTTGACCTAAAATACTATAGGAGCGCAATAGGAAGTCTCCTATACTTAACCGCGAGCCGACCCGACATTTTATTCGCGGTAAGTATGTGCGCAAGGTTACAAACCTGTGCCAAGGAGTCTCTCCTAACCCTAGTCAAGCGTATCCTTAGATATCTAAAGGGCACGCTAAACGTAGGTATTTGGTACCCTAGATCTACCGAGTTTAATCTAATCGGCTACTCCGACTCAGACTATGCCGGTAGTAAACTCGATAGAAAGAGCACGAGTGGTTGTTGTCAAATCCTCGGCTCGAGTCTAGTGAGTTGGTGCAGTAGGAAGCAGCATTGCGTTGCCTTATCTACCACCGAAGCTGAATACGTTGCGATGGGTGAGTGTGTCTCTCAGCTCCTGTGGATGAAGCACACTCTCCAAGACTTTAGCTTAATCTTTAACAACATTAAAAGTTAGGTATGTGCGTAATAGAGTAGGATTTAAATTTTTCTATATATGTACTCTATTTTTGCTTCTTTTTATGAAATTAGCCTAAGTCTTACCTTAGAAATCATATTGGGAACTTGCTTGGACTTACAAACCCTAAAATATATTTACAAACTTTTTGAGTTAAGGCAAAAGGGGGAGAAAGTCACAAAAGTAACCAAAATTAACCAAAATTAAAGGGGAAGAAAGTAAACAAAATTATTTCCAAAATTAAAGGGGAAGAAAGTAAACAAAATTATTACCTTTTATATTAAGTAATTCCGTTTACTTAAGCAACTATTAAGGGGGAGTAAAAATTATTTTTCAAGAACTCACCTTCGGTCAAGGGGGAGGTTACCTCAAAGGGGAGAACTTGAAACAATAATATTGCTCACTCATGCTTAATCTTTATGCTAGCTCACTCATGCTTAATCTTTATGCTAGCTCACTCATGCTTAATCTTTATGCTAGCTCATTCATACTTAATCATTATGCTAGCTCATTCATATTTAATCATTATGCTAGCTCATTCATATTTAATCTTTATGCTAGCTCATTCATGCTTAATCATTATGCTAGCTTACTGTTATGCTTAATTTTTCCTTAACTTTTGTGTCGGTTTGCCATGAATCAAAAAGGGGGAGATTGTTGGTGCAGTGGGCACCAAAGTCGAACCGGTATTTTGATTATGGCAAAAGGCTCAATAGTTAAGGGTATATTTGTTATCTTACGAGCTCAATTATGTGCGAAATGCTAAAGTTGGCGGAAGGTTGCGACACCGGTGGGAACCGAGGGTGGTCGCAACGCCGAGGACTTGGAGGAAGCCGAGGTACTCGGGTGAAGACCGAGCGAGGCTACAAGGTAAGCTCGTGTGAAAGCGAAGCAAGGTCGTTAGCGTAGATCCGACCCAATACCTCCAATGGAAGGTCTAGGTCGAGATCGGATGGTTAGAACCATCGCACTTTATATTTTAAGCTAACTTGTATCGGTCCAAAACCCTTTGACTACAGTCAATGCTAGTCAAGTTCCACCTCGAGAAGAGCTCAATTTCAAGGGGTGAATTTGGACTTGACTCATGTTTTTGGTACAAAGGGTGATGTGGCATCAAGGTGGACATCAAACCATCACCAAGCTTCCTTGTGGTGGGCGCCCAAAATAAGGTGAGTTGGCACAAGATGGTTGGCTCCCATGATGTGGCACAAGTTGAATGGCTCCAACAAGTTGGCGCCCAAGGAGGTTGGAGGTGGCACAAGGTGGTTGGATGAAACACCTCATCCTCAAGTTGGCGCCCAAGGAGGTTGGAGGTGGCACAAGGTGGTTGGATGAAACACCTCATCCTTGAGTTAGGCGCCCAAGGAGGTTGGAGGTGGCACAAGGTGGTTGGATGAAACACCTCATCCTTGAGTTGGCGCGAAGGTTGGAGGTGGCACAAGGTGGTTGGATGAAACACCTCATCCTTGAGTTGGGATAAGAACCTCACCTTGGACACTACCTATGTCTAAATTCATAGATCAATATCCATAAATAGACATGTTCAAAGCAAATAACAAGAATTCAAGAGCTCTCAACACGCCGTCGTAGCGCTACTACTACTCACATTTGCTCTGACGAAGTGCGCCGCCGACAACGAAAGCTACATCTTCTCCTTATAAGAGTTGTCGGTATATTTATTTAAGTTCTACTTCTTTAAATTGTCTTTGTGCTTTAATCGTAACAAGGAAAGGGGGAGTGTCCCTTTGCCTTGATTTCTTTTTGTAATCGTTGCTCCTACCTCCAACGAGGAGGAGTGTTTTTAGTGAATTGCCCTCCGTACGTGATCAAGGATCACTAGGGCCGTGGATTAGCAATCGAAAGATTGTGAACCACGTAAAAATATCTTGTCTACTTTATATTTCCGCTGTGCACTCTCTACTTGCTTTTTACTTATTGCAAAAGTTTTTTAACGACATCGTATCGATATTCACCCCCCCCCTCTAGCGACACTTTCGATCCAACAATTGGTATCAGAGCCGGGGGCGCTAAGATTCGGTGAAACCACCAATCTAGCTTTGTTTTTCTTTTTTTTACAGATTTTTTATTTATTTATTTCTGTTTTCGTATAATTATTTCACTTGCTTATCTTCTCCTACATATAGAATTGCATTAGAGGCTTTAGGATCCGGATAAGGTTGTCCTTGGGGTTAGATCCGAGTAAGGTTGTCCTCCGGAACTTCAGCGACATTCGCATTTGATTGTTTATTTCTTTTTGCAAGTTACATTTTATATATCTTTTTACTTCCCTTTTCTCTAATCCAAGGCGAAAGTCTTGGAATATTCTTTCGTGTGTGTTTTGCAAGATTCTTTTAAATCGTTCTTCTTCTTGTTTTTAAATGGCCCATCTCGAAGGGTTTAGCACCGCCCGACCCCGTTTTACAACGGTAATGACTTTCGTTATTGGAAGGGTCGGATGGAATGCTTTCTTAAAACCCAAATCGAGATGTGGATCGTAATCCACACCGGTTTCACACTTCCTATTAATGAAGATGGTGAATCTTTGGGTTACGATCAATGGTCAAATTCCATGAAAAAACAAGTAGAAGCCGATGCCAAGGCAACTCAAATCTTGCAATGTGGGTTGTCCAAGGAAGAGCTCAACCGCGTCGGCCCCTTCATTAGTGCAAAGGACTTATGGACCAAGCTAGTGGAACTACGAAGGCACCGACGACACGAAGGTATGTAAAGAGATTTACTTTTAAATAAATTGTATAACTTGAAAATGCAGGAAAAGCGAGACCGCAACTCAACTACATGCTCAGTATCCAAGACATCACAACCAACTCCATGCCATCGGACAAAAGGTCGAGAATCGCGACCTTATCGGTATTCTCTTAACTCGTTTCCTAGGACCACCTTGTGGGCATCCATGGTCGATGCCTACAAGGTCTCCAAGACCTTTCTAAGATTAGGTTAGGCGAATTGTTTTCAACTTGAATTACATGAGCAAACTAAGCGTGGTCCGGTAGAGAAGAGTATTGCGTTAGTTGCGAGGTTCCAAGAAGAAGAAGCCCCAAGCAAGCCACCCTCGGAGGAAGAAGGCGATATCCAAGCTCTAATGGCCAAGCCGACCGAGCACGACTCGAAACCGAAGAAGAGTCCGAGTCGAATCCGATGATGAGCTTCCATTCAAGACAAGCCACGGATCCGTATCCGGTTCAAAAGAATCATTAAGGGTAAGTCGGTCGTTACTTAATACTTTGTATGGTGCAATTAAATTTTTAAATAAGAAACTAGCTAAGTCCGAGTCCAAGGTCGAGACCCTAATTGAGGAGGTTAACCTCCTCAAACATGAGGTCTCCCTAACCTCTTCGACTACTCGTATTCAAGAGGAGGACTCAACTCAAGTTGAAAAGCTTGAAGTTGAGAACTCGCTTTTGAAAACACAAGTCGAAGACCTTAGGAACACGTTGGAAAGGTTCACTTTGGGATCCAAGGGACTTGACCTCTTACTTGGATCACAAAGGGCCGTGTACAACAAGGCCGGACTCGGGTTTAACTCAAATACAACCAATAAGTCATATATGTCTATAGTAAACCAACATAAGAAAAATGTCCAAGCATGGGTCCCTAAGACCACTTTGATTTCAACTTTAGGATCTAACATGTATTGGGTTCCCAAGGACCAAATTCACTATGTGAATAGACCCACTCGATTCAATGGTCCAGGGGGAGCCAATACAAAATGTATTTTTGTTAAGTCTTAGAAATTGCATGCTTAGTTTTTCCTTTATTTTTAGAATGGTTAGATAGGACTCATAACAAACTAAAATCCTGCGAAAAGATTGAGCCTCGGGGAGCCTCTTTTCAAAAATAAACCAACTAAAATCCTGCGAAAAGATTGAGCCTCGGGGAGCCTCTTTTCAAAAATAAACCAACTAAAATCCTACGAAAAGATTGAGCCTCGGGGAGCCTCTTTTCAAAAATAACTAGTTAGACCAAGACGTAGTCTCAAGTAAGTCGAGTTATCAATTTCTTGAAATTAGCTTTGTCTAAGTAAGTGGTCGTTGTTCCGATCAAAGAAGGCCTCTGTGCCTCGCCACGACCTGGAAGCTAATCTCTTGAAAAGATTACTTGATGAGCTTAGACTAAATCCGAATCTAACCTAATGTTGGTTAATTTAAATTCATTAAAATTAATCAAGTAAAATTGATAGTCATCTCACAATAACACATAGGAATAACATGTTTTGATCATGTAGATATTGGTGAGATGATTTAGGTTTAAAAACTTACAAACAACCCTTTAGTAATTCCATTGATCCTACACATAAGAGTCGAAGAAACCATTAATATAGTTTTCGACGAAGGACACGAACCCGTTCAATCCTTAACAAAACCAACTAGCAAATCAACTTATAGCGAACCCGACTCTGATCTTGAACTTGAATCTCGTCCTAACCCAAGTCATCCTATCGACCAAGTGATAGATGACTCTAACCCAAGTCAAACTAGAACTCACCCAAGTCATCCTATCAATCAAGTTATAGGTGATCCAAATTTAGGGGTTCGAACTAGAGCTTCATATCGAAACCTTAGTCAAATCTCGTTAATTTCCAAAATCGAACCCAAAACTATTGAACAAGCACTTCTTGATCCCGACTGGATTATTGCTATGCAAGAAGAGCTAGCTCAATTCACTAGAAATGAAGTCTGGGAATTAGTACCACCACCTAAAGAAAAATCAATTATTGGAACAAGGTGGGTATTTCTTAATAAATCGATTTGGAATGCAAGATGCTAAAATAATTAATGCACCTATAGCAACTAATGTTAATATAAACGAAGATGTAGAAGGAAAACCCGTTGACCTAAAATACTATAGGAGCGCAATAGGAAGTCTCCTATACTTAACCGCGAGCCGACCCGACATTTTATTCGCGGTAAGTATGTGCGCAAGGTTACAAACCTGTGCCAAGGAGTCTCTCCTAACCCTAGTCAAGCGTATCCTTAGATATCTAAAGGGCACGCTAAACGTAGGTATTTGGTACCCTAGATCTACCGAGTTTAATCTAATCGGCTACTCCGACTCCGACTATGCCGGTAGTAAACTCGATAGAAAGAGCACGAGTGGTTGTTGTCAAATCCTCGGCTCGAGTCTAGTGAGTTGGTGCAGTAGGAAGCAGCATTGCGTTGCCTTATCTACCACCGAAGCTGAATACGTTGCGATGGGTGAGTGTGTCTCTCAGCTCCTGTGGATGAAGCACACTCTCCAAGACTTTAGCTTAATCTTTAACAACATTAAAAGTTAGGTATGTGCGTAATAGAGTAGGATTTAAATTTTTCTATTTTTGCTTCTTTTTATGAAATTAGCCTAAGTCTTACCTTAGAAATCATATTGGGAACTTGCTTGGACTTACAAACCCTAAAATATATTTACAAACTTTTTGAGTTAAGGCAAAAGGGGGAGAAAGTCACAAAAGTAACCAAAATTAACCAAAATTAAAGGGGAAGAAAGTAAACAAAATTATTTCCAAAATTAAAGGGGAAGAAAGTAAACAAAATTATTACCTTTTATATTAAGTAATTCCGTTTACTTAAGCAACTATTAAGGGGGAGTAAAAATTATTTTTCAAGAACTCACCTTCGGTCAAGGGGGAGGTTACCTCAAAGGGGAGAACTTGAAACAATAATATTGCTCACTCATGCTTAATCTTTATGCTAGCTCACTCATGCTTAATCTTTATGCTAGCTCACTCATGCTTAATCTTTATGCTAGCTCATTCATACTTAATCATTATGCTAGCTCATTCATATTTAATCATTATGCTAGCTCATTCATATTTAATCTTTATGCTAGCTCATTCATGCTTAATCATTATGCTAGCTGACTGTTATGCTTAATTTTTCCTTAACTTTTGTGTCGGTTTGCCATGAATCAAAAAGGGGGAGATTGTTGGTGCAGTGGGCACCAAAGTCGAACCGGTATTTTGATTATGGCAAAAGGCTCAATAGTTAAGGGTATATTTGTTATCTTACGAGCTCAATTAAGTGTGCAGAAATGCTAAAGTTGAGCGGAAGGTCTGCGACACCCGGTGGGAACCGAGGTGGTCGGGCAACGCCAGAGGGACTTCGGAGGAAGCCGAGGTACTCGGGTGAAGACCGGAAGCGAGGCTACAAGGTAAGCTCGTGTGAAAGCGAAGCAAGGTCGTTAAGCGTAGATCCGACCCAATACCTCCAATGGAAGGTCTAGGTCGAGATCAGATGGTTAGAACCATCGCACTTTATATTTTAAGCTAACTTGTACTGCAGTCCAAAACCCTTTGACTACAGTCAACTGCTAGTCAAGTTCCAGCCTCGAGAAGAGCTCGAATTTCAAGGGGGTGAATTTGGACTTGACTCGTGTTTTGGTACAAAGGGTGATGTGGCATCAAGGTGGACATCCAAACCATCACCAAGCTTCCTTGTGGTGGACGCCCAAAATAAGGTGAGTTGGCACAAGATGGTTGGCTCCCATGATGTGGCACAAGTTGGATGGCTTCTTCTTCTTGGCGTGAAGGCCTCCTTGAGGTGGCACAAGATGGTTGGCTCCCTTGATGTGGCACAAGTTGGATGGCTTCTTCTTCTTGGCGTGAAGGCTTCCTTGAGGTGGCACAAGGTGGTTGGATGAAACACCTCATCCTTGAGTTGGCGCCCAAGGAGGTTGGAGGTGGCACAAGGTGGTTGGATGAAACACCTCATCCTTGAGTTGGCGCACAAGAAGGTTGGAGGTGGCACAAGGTGGTTGGATGAAACACCTCATCCTTGAGTTGGGATAAGAACCTCACCTTGGACACTACCTATGTCTAAATTCATAGATCAATATCCATAAATAGACATGTTCACTCCAAGCAAATAACAAGAATTCAAGAGCTCTCAACACGCCGTCGTAACGCCGCTACTACTACTCACATTTGCTACGACGAAGTGCCGCCGACAACGAAAGCTACATCTTCTACTTATAAGAGTTGTCGGTATATTTATTTAAGTTCTACTTCTTTAAATTGTCTTTGTGCTTTAATCGTAACAAGGAAAGGGGGAGTGTCCCTTTGCCTTGATTTCTTTTTGTAATCGTTGCTCCTACCTCCAACGAGGAGGAGTGGTTTTAGTGAATTGCCCTCCGTACGTGATCAAGGATCACTAGGGCCGTGGATTAGCAATCGAAAGATTGTGAACCACGTAAAAATATCTTGTCTACTTTATATTTCCGCTGTGCACTCTCTACTTGCTTTTTACTTATTGCAAAAGTTTTTTAACGACATCGTATCGCTATTCACCCCCCCCCCTCTAGCGACACTTTCGATCCAACATTTAATACCCAATAACCTAGTGTGACCATCATGCTTTTTCTGTGCCAAAGCCTTGGTCAAGGGATCTACGATGTTAGCCTCTGTGGGTACTCTGCAAATCTTCACATCTCCTCTATCGATAATCTCTCGAATGAGAAGGAAGCACCGATATATTCGGCCTCTATTGTAGAATCAGCAACTGTGCCCTGCTTGGAACTCTTCCAGCTCACTATTCAAGCAAAACACGAACCCTGACTGCGATCTATAATCATCCTGGTTAGTTTGGAAGTTGGCATCGCTGTAACCCATTACAGCTTGCTCCTCATCATCTCCAAATATCAAGAAATATTCTTTAGTCCTTCTCAAGTACTTAAGAATATTCTTGACTGCTATCCAGTGACGCTCACCTGGATCTGAATGGTATCTACTCGTCATGCTCAAAGCATACGAGACATCAGGACGAGAACACAACATAGCGTACATGATAGATCCTATAGCAGATGCGTAAGGGATCTTATCCATGCGGTCTCTCTCCTCTCTAGAAGAGGGACTTTGAGTCTTCGAAAGACTCACACCATGTGACATCCGCAGAAGTCCCTTCTTGGAATTCTGCATGGCAAACCGTAGTAATACCGTGTCAATGTATGTACTCTAACTTAGGCCAAGCAATCTCTTAGATCAATCTCTATAGATCTTGATGCCTAGAATACAGTCTGATTTACCTAAGTCCTTCATTGAGAAGCACATCCCTGTAGGGGATCGAACGACCGGCTAGAGGGGGGGTGAATAGCCCTCGAACGTTGGATGTCGGTATTTGCTCGTCTACAATTAGATTAGCGCAACGGAAACAATAAAGCAAGACAAGCAAATAGAAATACAAGAAATCCAACGCTAACAAGATGGTGTAATGTGGTTCACGGCTACGCCGCTAATCCACGGTCCCCGATTCATCCTCGGTGAATCACTCCTCCAAAGCCAATGACTATTGGTCTCTCCTTTTCACCAAGCTAGGTGGAGATAACCTTTACAACCAAGATCACTCTTCTTACAATAAGATTGAAGTAAAGACAAGTAAGAAGAGTTTAAAACTTGTGGGGCACTAGGAAGATCACTTAGAGCATAAGCATTTTTTCCCCCAAAGCTCCACACCCTCTCTTTTTATAGAGAGGAGGCTTTTCTTCACGTTGGCAGCCACCAGTCGACTGCTGCCCTTGGCAGTCGACTGCCGCCACTACAACGGTCTCCGAACACGTCGAATCTCGACCGTTGTAGTCCAACGGAACACTTGGCAGTCGACTGATGGACCTCATCAGTCGACTGCTGCCTCCGTAGTGGACTGCTCAGTCGGCTACGAGCGGTTCTATGGCCAAAACCTTTCGACGATCGGCTGCGCATGCGATCGATGTCTTTCTTGATCGGCCCGCATATGACAGGATCACGACCTCAAAATAGCCAGTCGAATACCAGTCGAACTACATTAGACTCAGAGCAGTCGACTTCCATTACATCGCAGTCGACTGGTGCCATGTGAAACTCAAACTTAACATAAGTTTGAGCTTCTGGCGGTCGGGTAAACCTTATCCCTTGCGGTCAAGTCTCCGACACTCAGCAATTCAGCCAAGTTCACCTAATGAGCTACTTACATTTCACTCATTCTCTCATCTCACTCGAAGTCCCTCGCCGAAGCTCTCTTCGTTCGCGGCCACGTCCCTCGGCGATCAAAGACGGCTGCAATGCTCCTTCGCGTCTCTTGCCTCCGAAGTCTGCTTCCTTGGCTTCACTTCAAGTCATCTCGTCCGGCGGTCCCTCGGCAGCATCAAGCGCACGGCTCTGCAACGCTCCTTCTCCGACTCAGGCACGAGGTTGTGAGGGTGAACCCGCCAAGGCTCCATGTGCGAATTACTAAGTCCTGCAAGACTCCAATGCACATATCAAATAACAATACCAACCTAACTTAAACCCTTTGCCACACACATCAAAACCTTATCATGGCAAGAGATTGCCCTAACAATCTCCCCCTTTTTGATGTGTGGCAATCCGTTTAAGTTAGGTAAAAAACATTTGATAGAAATTTCTAAGGTAAGAAAGCATGTAAACATAAACATGATATAATAACATGCAACTCCCCCTTAATCCATGAAACTCTCTCTACAAATTCTCCCCCTATCATAATTTACTTAAACTCAATTATTTCTCCCCCTTTGACACCATCAAAAAGATTAATACTAAGTTATAAACCCATGACATCAAGTCTAATAGAAGGAAAATACCAAAAACATGTTTAAAATCTGAAATTTGAAAATATTAGACTATTTTTTAGGTGAGCAGTCAACTGCTATCAGTATGACAGTCGGCTGGCACAATGGTTTCCGAAATTCTGATTTTTTGGGCGAATTTCACAATTCTGCATTAAAAATTCTAGAAAATTCAAAAAATCATGAAATTTGGGGAACATATTTCTTGTAAGATTCTTTATCAGTGAAAAATAGGTCTTCATGAAAAATCATTATATTTTTACGTATTTGCCAAAAATCCAAAAGCTTTAAAAACTACTAAGTTTTTTATTATAATAGTATTCATTATAACACCTAGTTTCAGTTTGAATTGTTTCAAAACATGAATACACATATTTTAAGGTAAGAAATTGTTTTGAAAACATATGAAATATCCAACCATGATCTTTGGACAATATGTCTATGAATTAAACATAAGCCTTCCCCATGATTGGTCTATTATTGCTATTTTGATACCTTAAATGACCATCTAAATGCCATAGGCATTAGTGGACATTTGTATCATCCTAACATCTCACTCATGCTAAGTTTTCAATCATGGTAGCCTATGGTGAGTGTGAGATGCATCCTAGAGGGTATTTGTATATACTTAACCATTATATTCATACAATTCTATCAAGGTTAAATATCATCGTAACACTCAACATGATCATAATGACATATATGAACTAAGTTCATATTATGATCATGAAATACAAGTATTCATCAATTAATAATCATGCATTAGGTATTATATCATGATAATAAATAAAATATCACCTAAGGCATGATTTAAACCCTATTACTCATGATGATGTACCAAATTTCAAAATCATAAATCATGATTGCACATATACATAGAAATTACATTGATTATCATGATTTAAGCATTATTAACTATTTATAGGCACGTTATCATCACCTAACACTATTTAAAAATGTTGTCCCGCCATCCTAAGTCAACCAAAATATGATATAGGTCAATTGCATATGGTTGACTACCCTAGGGTTATCCTAAGCCTTAAGGATGGATTTTGGAACCCAAAATAAGTTCTTGCCTATGGGGTTCACTAGATACTCCTTGGGGATCCATTTCCTAGCAATTACCTTCTTCTTATCTTGTCCCCTAGCAATTAGGCATTTATAAGCCTTTTCAATTTTCTTTTCTTTGTATCCTAGGCCTTTCTTATTGAAGCTAGCTCTTTGGCTCCCTATAATCATGTTCAAGGTGTTTGAGCCAATTGTAAACTTTTCTAGGGCTTTGGTTAAATAATCTACTTTATCTCTTAAAGCCCTATTTTCATCCATGCATGCATCACTAACATTAAATGGCATATATTCATGTGAGCATGCATCATTATCATGGCAAGAAGAAATATTTTCATTTTCATTTAAGCATGCTTTTTTTAACTTATTTTCTAAGTCTTAATTTGATCTAACATGCTCTTATTTTTCTTCTTTGCTCTAAATAAATCCTTAGTTAAGCTAGAAATCATAGAAACTATTTTACTAGGTGAAAGATTGGTTACCATAGTTTCCATGTCCTCTTCTTCTTCGGATGAGGAGGATGAGGAGGCTCCCCCTTCACTTGAGCTCTCTCCACTTGTGCTTGATTCTTCATTTTCGGTGGCGGAGCAATCCAAGTCATCAAATGCCATCAATGCTAGGTTGGTGACAAATGCATTTTCTTCCTTGGATGAGGAAGAGGAAGAGGGGTCATCCCATGTCTTGGCCTTGAATGCTTTGGCCTTCCCCTTTTCCTTTGCCTTCTTTTCTTCTTCCTTTTTCTTGTTCCCCTTCTTCTTCCTCTTTTCTTCTTTCTTTTTCTTCTCTTCCTTGCTCTTGTTTAGGAGGGGACAATTATCCCTTATGTGTCCCTCTCCTTGGCAATTGTAGCAAATGATTTTCCCCCTTGGTCTTCTATTCCTATCATTAGATTTATTAAAATGAAAACCCTTTAAAGCACGCCTTACCCTCCTTACCATATACGCTTCTTCCGTGCTATCCATGGAGGAGGAGGAGGATGCTTCATCATCATCGGAGGAGGAGGGGATCTCAATCTTCTTCTTCCCCTTGTTTGCCAAGAATGCTACTCCTCTTGAAGGTTGGATTTTTGGCTCTTCTTGTATTCCTTCAAGCCTCGTTTCGTAGAGCTCTATTGTTGAGAAGAACTCCTCCAAGGTACTTACTTCCAAGTTCTTGGAGATGTAGAACGAATCCACCATAGAGCTCCATCTTGAGGACAGGGGAAAAGCATCTATGGCCTTCATTACCATATCCCAATTGGAGAGCTTTTCACCTACACTTGTTAAACCGGTTAGTATTTCCTTAAATCTAGAGTGTAGGGATTTTACCTTCTCTCCCTTTTCAAGTTTGATATTGGACAATTGGGAGCGAAGAACATCTCTCCTTGCTAGCTTCGCCTCGGATGTGCCTTCATGGATTTCTATTAGTTTCTACCACATTTCCTTGGCGCTAGCACACTCTCGTATCTTATTGACTTCTTGTTGAGGGAGGACATTGTATAGGTGGTGCTTGGCCTTTGAATTTGCCAAATATTCTTCTCTTTGCCTCTTGCTCCACTTTGATTTCTCCAATGGCTCCCCATTTTCGTTCCTGGGCAACTCGAAACTGTTTTCCATTATTAACAGGATTTCAAAGTCGGTTTCGAAGAATACCTCCATTCGCTTCTTCCACCAAGCAAATTCGCCGTCGAACTTCGGTGGGTGGATGTTTGAGCCGGCCATTTTGAATGTTGCTTGTTGTGGCGGTTAGTCCTCGACAAGCTTTCCTTGGCTCTGATACCACTTGTAGGGGATCGAACGACCGACTAGAGGGGGGTGAATAGCCCTCGAACGTTGGATGTCGGTACTTGCTCGTCTACAATGAGATTAGCGCAACGGAAACAATAAAGCAAGACAAGCAAATAGAAATACAAGAAATCAAACGCTAACAAGATGGTGTAACGTGGTTCACGGCTACGCCGCTAATCCACGGTCCCCTATTCGTCCTCGGTGAATCACTCCTCCAAAGCCAATCACTATTGGTCTCTCCTTTGCACCAAGCTAGGTGGAGGTAACCATTACAACCAAGATCACTCTTCTTACAATAAGATTGAAGTAAAGACAAGTAAGAAGAGTTTAAAACTTGTGGGGCACTAGGAAGATCACTTAGAGCATAAGCGTTTTTTTCCCCAAAGCTCCACACCCTCTCTTTTTATAGAGAGGAGGCTTTTCTTCCCGTTGGCCGCCACCAGTCGACTGCTGCCCTTGGCAGTCGACTGCCGCCACTACAACGGTCTCCGAACACGTCGGATCCCGACCGTTGTAGTCCAACGGAACACTTGGCAGTCGACTGATGGACCTCATCAGTCGACTGCTGCCTCCGTAGTCGACTGCTCAGTCGGCTACGAGCGGTTCTGTGGCCAAAACCTTTCGACCAGTCGACTGCTGGCCTCAAAATAGCCAGTCGAATACCAGTCGAACTACATTCGACTCGGAGCAGTCGACTGCCATTACATGGCAGTCGACTGGTGCCGTGTGAAACTCAAACTTAACATAAGTTTGAGCTTCCGGCGGTCGGGTAAACCTTAACCCTTGCGGTCAAGTCTCCGACACTCAGCCATTCGGCCAAGTTCACCTAATGAGCTACTTACATTTCACTCATTCTCTCATCTCACTCGAAGTCCCTTGCCGAAGCTCTCTTCGTTCGCGGACACGTCCCTCGGCAGAATCAGGCGCACGACTCTGCAATGCTCCTTCGCGTCTCTTGCCTCCGAAGTCTTCTTCCTTGGCTTCACTTCAAGTCATCTCGTCCGGCGGTCCCTCGGCAGCATCAAGCGCACGGCTCTGCAACGCTCCTTCTCCGACTCAGGCACGAGTTTGTGAGGGTGAACCCGCCAAGGCTCCATATGCGAATTACTAAGTCCTACAAGACTCCAACGCACATATCAAATAACAATACCAACCTAACTTAAACCCTTTGCCACACACATCAAAACCTTATCATGGCAAGAGATTGCCCTAACAATCCCCAGCCAAGTCTTCACAGACTGTAGCGAAGGGATGTCATTCCCAATGAGTAGTATGTCATCCACATACAATACAAGGAAGATAACTGTGTTCCCATTAACCCTCTTGTAGACACAGGGTTCATCTTCATTTTTGATGAAACCAAACTATTTGATCGCATCATCGAATTGAAGATTCCAGCTCCGAGAAGCTTGCTTTAGCCCATAAATGGACCTTTGTTGCTTGCATACTTTCCCAATATGCTGTGGATCTTCAAAACCCTTAGGTTGTGTCATGTACACATCCCCGAGCAAGTTTCCATTCAGAAATGCGATTTTGACATCCTTCTGCCAGATCTCATAATCGTGGTATACTACAATAGAAAGCAAGATCCGAATAGACTTAAATATCGCCACTGGAGAAAAGGTTTCATCATAGTAAATACCATGAATTTGCTTGAAACCTTTAGCCACCAATCGGCCCTTATAGGTATGCGTAAGTCCATCCATGTCAGTCTTTCTCCTAAAGACCCACTTACACCTAATGGGTATGACCCCTTCAGGTGGATCAACCAAAGTCCATACTTGGTTGGTGTACATGGATTCCATCTTGGATCTTATGTCCTATAGCAATTTCTCAGAATCTGAGCTCATCACAACTTCCTAATAGGAGGCAGGCTCATTCTCAATGAGCATAATGTCATCATGGTCGGAAAAGAGAAATGAGAATCTCTGAGGTTGACGATGTACCCTATTAGACCTGCGAAGAGGTAGGTCTACATGAACAGGTGGTTGTTCCACAACTCTTTGTGCAACAATCTCATCACCCACAACACTTTGTGGTTCCTATTCAACCACCATCAAGGCCTCAGTTCTATGGTCCTTATCTTGAATTTCTTCAAGATCGAACGTACTCCCACTAATTTTTCTAGAAACAAAATCCCTTTCTAGAAAAACCCCAGTCTTTGCCACAAACACTTTGTGCTGACTGGGAATGTAGAAGTAATATCTCTTCGTGTCCTTCGGATATCCAACAAAATAGCACCTATCAGATTTGGGTCCCAGTTTGTCTAAGACTTGACGTCGAACGTAAGCTTCACAACCCTAAATCCTCATGAAAGACATCTTGGGATTTCTCCCTATCCATATCGTATATGGTGTCTTTATCACCGCCTTGGATGGTACATGGTTAAGGGTAAAGGCTGCTGTGTCTAGAGCATATCCCCAAAAAGATATAGGAAGATCTGTGTGACTCATCATAGATCGTACCATATTTAATAGGGTATGATTCCTCCTTTCAGATACACCATTCCACTGTGGTGTTCCAGGAGGAGTGAGTTGGGATAGAATCCCACACTCAGCTAGATAGTCACGAAACTCATGGCTAAGGTATTCACCACTTCGATCTGATTGAAGTATCTTAATACTCTTGCCAAGCTGGTTTTGTACTTCATTCTTGAATTCTTTGAACTTTTCAAAGGATTCTAATTTATGTGTCATGAGATACACATAACCATATCTACTGAAGTCATCAGTAAATGTAATGAAGTACCTGTAACCACCTCTAGCAGGAACATTGAAAGGGCCACATACATCACTATGTATAAGTCCTAACAAGTCTATTGCTTTTTCGCTGTGTCCACTAAAGGGAGTCTTTGTCATCTTGCCTAAAAGGCAAGACTCGCATGTCTCATATGATTCAAAATCAAATGAGTCTAGCAGCCCATCCTTATGGAGCTGAGATAAGTGACTCTCATTTATGAGACCTAAGCGTCAATGTCAGAGATAGGTTTGGTTCAACTCATTTGACTTGAACCTTTTGGTACTTATGTTATAGATAGAGCTCTCTAAGTCTAGAAAGTAGAGTCCGTTCATTAGAGGTGCACTATAATAGAACATATCATTTAAATAAACTGAACAACATTTGTTCTTTATTATAAATGTAAATCCTTTCTTGTCAAAACAAGAAACCAAAATTATGTTGTTAGTTAAGGTAGACACATAACAACATTCATCTAATTCTAGTACAAGCCCAGAGGGAAGAGATAGATCATAAGTTCCTACAACAACAGCAACAACTCTTGCTCCATTGCCTACTCGTAGGTCCACCTCGCCCTTTGTCAATGCCCTGCTATTTCTCAGTGCCTGCACATTGGTACAAATGTGAGATGCACATCCGGTATCTAATTCCCATGATGAAGAAATAGATAGATTGACTTCTATAACAAGTCTCACTTCTCTTCTTCTTAAGATCTTCTAGGTATGCCTTGCAGTTACGCTTCAAATGTCCAGCTTCCTTGCAGTGGAAGCAAGCCCCTTCCTTGGCCACCCCTCCTTTGGGTTTCAGTTCCTTGCCTTTGCCCTTGGCTTGGGACTTTCCCTTACCTTTAGGCTTACCCTTGCCTTTCTTCTTTTGCACCATGAAAATGGCATCAGATTTTCCCTTCTTAAGGTTGAGCTCAGTAGTTCTCAACATGCTGAGCATCTCAGGTAGTGGCTTATCAATTTCATTCATGTTGTAATTCATGACAAATTGATTGTAGCTTTGCGGCAAAGACTGCAAGATCAAGTCAGTGGCCAGCTCTTGGCTAAGGGGAAATCCCAATCTCTGTAGGTTTTCTACGTACCCAATCATCTGGAGTCATATGGACCTACGGGAGTACCATCTTGCATTTTGGAACCAAACAATGCCTTAGAGACTTCATATCTCTCGTGCCTTGCTTGTCCTTGATATAGTTGACGAAGAAGTTCAACTATATCATAAGCATTCATAAACTCGTGTTGCTTCTGAAGCTCAGAGTTCATGGTCGCGAGCATTAGACATGACACATCTAATGCATCATCTTGATGCTTCATGTAAGCATCTTTGTCAGCTCGCGAGGCAGTGGCAGGAGGAGCCTCCGGAATGGGCTACTCTAGGACGTACAATTTCCTTTCTTGGGTGAGAACAATTCTCAGGTTCCAGTCCAAGAAATTTGTTCCATTGAGCTTGTCCTTCTCAAGGATAGAACGCAGAGAGAGAGCGTTCGTGTTTGTTGACATAGTAATGTACAACATACAATGCAGAGAATTAATATCGTATTCCTTTTATCATTTAATTAGACCTTTAATCAAATGATGCTCCCACTGAATTATAGGAATTTTATAGAATCGAGTTATGGATGTGGTCAAACCACATTACTAGATTCATACAAACTAGCTATAATTCTTGCGGGACAAGATCCACATCATACTAAGCCTTGAGTTAGCTTTGGCTAAATCGCCCAAGACTTAGTACAATCGATGGGTAACACATTAACGATTACATCTCTATGCAACTCTTGTTTATAGGATCAAGACTCACATTTACAAAAAACCTTGAGTTAGCTTCGGGTAAATCGCCCAAGATTTAGTGTAAATGCGATCTTATCCTATCTTTCCAACGGTTGAAATATACCTATAGTTCTACTCGATCCAATTGAGTTAACTAGTTTCACTCAATCTAATTGAGCTTACTCTAACCCAAGCCATGATAGGCGGGACCAAGATTGTCCCTCCGCACCCTACCAAGATAATATGCGTTGCTCTGCTTTGGCAGATTCAACAACTACAAATGATCGAGGTAGTGATGGGTATCAAGGACTTGGTAGGCATTTACGAGTTGATTCGATTAAGATCTAATTTAATCTTTATGTGTATCATATACGCATTGAGTCCTTTATTATCCTACACTAGCATGCATCACATACATACAAGCATTATTCTAGCATGCATCATATACATACAAGAAAAATATCCTAGCATGCATCATATATTTACAAGCATTATTCTACTAGCATGCATCACATACATACAAGAAAAATCAAATACATATATATATATATATATATATAGATATATATATATATATATATATATATATATATATATATATATATCAACATATATATATATAATTAACTGTGATGTGGTCATGGCCCTACTACGATCTTCTCAAGCCAATGAGAAGATCGGACGGTCAACCTAGGGCTAGCGGCTTCTCCAAGCGCTTCCTTTGACCTCAATGTGTCATCGACACCCTTCTCGTAACTTCGTCTACAAGTGGACTTTCCACCGCTCCATTTTGTACATTACAAATATGAAACTCAAGTTACATTCGAGTCTAAAACTATTTACAACTAGAATTTCAAAAAAAGAGGCATGACGCACAGGTCGCATACACTATACAACATGCATAACCACAAAAACGGCACGCAGGCCATATTACGAATTACAACACATCATCATCCAATCATATTGGGGTTCTTGGGCCATGACAATCACAGAATTATACATAATTATAAATTATGTATTTTTATAGAAAATTTCTATAATATTTCCTATTTATTTTTTCAATTTTGTGAGTCACCTCTCCGTAACGGTCCCGCTAAGCGGTTTCCGGGCGCGAACGTGGGACAAGGCCCCTTTCGGTGATAGGGGAAGCACCCCTATGTTAGGACCCTTGGAATGGCTAGAGGGGGGGTGAATAGCGAAGATGTAATTCGATCTCGTTTGTGTCTACAATTTCGTTAGCGCAGCGGAATATATATAATGATAAAAGCAATAACGAAATAGACAACAAGCTAACACAATGATATAACGTGGTTCGGAACCGCACGGTTCCTACTCCACGGATCGAGCTCTAAAGAGCCCTAGTGATGTACACGCACTCACTAATGATAAACACTCCTTCTCGACACAAGTCGGAGGCGGAGAAACCCCTTACAATAAATCTTACAACAGTAAGAATGAAATACAAGCAATATACAATGTAAATATGAAATACAAGTAAAGAAAAGACTTTACAACACTTATTTTGATTGCTTGAATGCTTGGTTGCTTGCTTGCACTTGGAGACCTGATTTGCACCAACAAATCGCCCCAATAGCCCTCAAGAACCGATTGCTTTTTCCTCCATCACGAGCTCCATATATAGCTTCAACCTGTGCTGGAAAAAGTCTATCAGTCGATTGATCGGAACCATCAGTGGAATGATGCCACTGTTGTCGTGAGACAACGGCTAGTTCTACGTTGGATAAGTCCAACGGAACTACCATCAGTCGACTGATTGTGACCATCAGTCGACTGATGGAGTCCTCACTCGACCAGTCGAGTCTCGACTCCATTCTGTGGCCGAATTCTCGAGCACCAGTCGACTGATCACACGATCAGTCGATCGCTGATCCATCATGATCGCCAACCTATGGCAGTCGACTGCTAGGCCATAACCCGCAGTCAAACCCTAGTTGACTCGGTCCAGTCGACTGCCATATGGCACCAGTCGACTGGCACACCTCAAACATGAGGTTTTAACTCAAGTATGGTTCCCCCATACTTGCTAGACCACCCTTAGCCTAGACCTAAGCCTTCTAGCCACCTCCATCAGCCTCACGCCTCTCGGATCCCTCCAAGTCATCCATGACTTGTTCATCCATCGCGCTAGCCTTCAGGTGCTTCCGTCGGCTATGTCATGCTAACGATGTCTACACCACCAAGGCACATTGGACTTACGCCGCCAAGACTCCACTTGGACTTTACGCCGCCAACCATTGGACTTATGCTGCCAAGACTACCGCTTGGACTTTACGCCGCCAACCATTGGACTTATGCTGCCAAGACTACCAGTTGGACTTTACGCCGCCAATATTAAACCCCTTGGACTTCAAATGCCAACCCATGTTGGACTTTCCTTGCCAAGACCATGCTTGGACTTTCCTTGCCAACTCATGTTGGACTTTCCATTTGCCAAGACCCATGCTTGGACTTTCCTTGACAATTATATTGTCATATGTTTTTGTCGAAACATCAAAACACATCAAAACATCACTCGAGCCAAACTCGAGTCCTGGTCAATCATGACCTGGGCCGATTGCACCAACACCCTACTCACAAAATAAACTTTGCGAGTGTCCCTACTACGATCTTACAGTGACTTAAGCCACTGTCCCAAAAACCTAAAGCAAGAACTCGCCGTTTCAGAGAGTTTTTCTCTATGGTTGAAGCCTACAAGTGTCCCAACACTCATTGCTTCGACTCTTCGAGAAAAATACCAAAAAATTCGATAAAAATAGGAAATTTACAGAAACATAAAAATCTGTAATTTTTATATCTAATACAAAAACTACAAAAATAAAACACATACAAGCTTCGCACGTGGATCTTATACCACTTTTGGACTTTCCGAGCCGCAAAAACCATTTTTTGCGTTGCGGAAACCCTGGAAGTCCGGCCACGGATCCATGCGAAGATATTTTAAAATAAAAACATGTATGTGCTAAGTAAACCAAGATCTACCTTAGATCTAGAAGTTGAGAGTGTTACCCTCGATAGACGCCCTTCGCAAATCCCGCTCGTCCAAATAGCTTGCCGGAACTCTAGAGTGTCAAGTGTACACTTTTCTATTGGTATCCACACAAGCAATATGTGGAGAAAAAAACCTAGAGTGTGCTAGCACCCTTAGAAGTTTCGGCCAAGGAGGAGAGGGGAGCTTGAGAGGATGATCCAAGGAAGAAGATGAAGTTCTAGTAACTCACCAAAATCAATTACACCCATCAAATGGAGTGGTCGGCCACTTCATGACTTGGGGGGTTACATGCATGCATGTGACTCCAAGAGCCAATGGCTCTTGGTCTCCCTCATGAGGTGGCACCACATGATAAGTCAATGATGATGTGGAGCATCATCATTGGCTAGCCATGCCAAGTCATTATCATGACATGGTATTTGGTCAAGTCAAACTTGACCTTTCATCTTCCCTCTGAAGTCAAGTCAAACTTGACCTCTTATCTCCCATGGTTGATCAAATCCAACCACTTGATTCAAGTCAATTTGATTTAATGAATCTCTATTCATTAATTTAAATTGACTAAATGAATCAAATCTAAATTAGACTCATTCAACACTTGAATCAACTTGAGTCTAACTCAATTAGTCTTATTTGGATTACTCTTAATCCAATTTGGTTCATCACATGAACCTAATCCTCATGGTTCATCATATGAACCTAATCTCCATCTAATTTCCATTTGTGTGCGACTCTATAGGTTCTTGTAACATTGACAATGTCCCTAAACCGATTTAGGAACATAAGTAATGAGCGGTATCTAGCAACACATCATTGTTACCCAAGTTACAAGAATGTTGAGCTCCAACATTACATTTGTGACTACTAATTGTGACTCTCACAATATGTGACAATGTCCCTCTATTCTTGACATCTAGATTGACCAATTGAGGCATAGACCGTGTCATCCTCGGTGGAATCTATATCTTGAACTCCAAGTAGACTCACTCTAATCAAATGAGCTCAATATCTCATATTGACTCATTTGGGTATGGTCATGCACTTCGTGGTCTCACTCTATCAAGAATAACGATGTCTCTCCCGTCATATAGGAGGGATAGATCCCATCTACATCACTCACATCCCTCCGCATATTTGGTCACATACCCAGTAATCGCCTTTATAGTCCACCCATTTACGGGTGATGTTTGATGAAGCCAAAGTATGCAACTCCTTATGTAGGGAACCATGGTGACTTTTAGTCTAAGGAATAATAATCATACTAATATCCACATGAGAAAGTATATGACACTCATATAACGATCCACGATACTTTCCCATGGCGGGTCATTCAGTATACATTCTCCAATACATACCCATGTGTCAACTTTGTTGGTGGAACAATGCCCCAAGCATTCATATGTTTTGATGTTTGGATAATCATCTAAGTTAGGCAACAATTTGTCATCTAATTGTGACAATGTTCAAGTGACAGGGAAATCCAAGTATGAAGACTTGGTAAAGGCAAAGTCCAAGTATGATCTTTGCAAGAAAAGTCCAAGGTAAAGGTTTGGCGGCATAAGGCAAAGCTTGTTATCTTGGCGGCATTAAGTCAAAATGGACTTTGGCAAAGGAAGACCAATGACAAGTCTTGGTAGCATAAGTCCAAGCATGTAGACTTGGCGGCGTAAAGTCCAAGCACGCTTTGGCAAAAGGAAACCCAATAGACATGATAAAATCGAAGGAAGCTCTTGGAAGAAAAGCACAAAGGATGAACAAGTTGCGAACTCGGAGGGATCCTGGAGGCGCAAGGCTTAAGGAAGAGCTAGAAGGTTGGGTCTAGGTCTAGGGGGTGTAATCAAGTATGAATTATTCATACTTGATGAGTATCAGTCGACTGATACGATGTATCAGTTGACTAGTCAGGTGCTCGACTGAGTCAGGATGAAACCCTGACCATCAGTCGACTGCTTTGGTCGTGGCAGTCGATTGATGTTGTGATCAGTCTACTGCCAATAGTGGCAGTCGATTGATCAAGTTAAACACGGGCACAAAATGGAGTCTTACTCGACTGCGGCCTGTGATCACTTGACTGATGAGAGTGCTGATGGAGGAAATGACTCTTAATCCTTTGAATCCGGCTATTCAGAAGTTGTTAACTGCGCTAGCAGTCGACTGATTCTGTGCATCAGTCGACTAATGGTGCTCTAACAGGAAAATCAGCCTTCTCTCTATAAAAAGAGGGCTGGTGGAGGTTTTTGGGGTTAATTCTTATTCTCTGATAATACTCTCAAGCCTCCACAATTTTTCAAAGCTTTCTAGTGATTCTAAATCTCTTTCTCCTCTCTAAGCTTCATCTACATCTTTTGTAAGAAGAGGAGTGTTGTAAAGGAAAGTTTCATAGTGATTTTGATTTGGGTTGATACACCTCAAGGATCATCGTGGAGTAGGAGCGTTATCTCCAAACCACGTAAAAGAATGGTGTTAGCATTGTTTTTCATTTGTATTATTATTATTTTTATTGTGCTTCTGCTAATATTTTTGTAGAGACGAAAAACAAGCAATTCACCCCCCCCCCCTCTAGCTTCCAATCGATCACCAACAAGTGGTATCAGAGCTCGTATCGCATTGAAAGATCTAACAATCAACCGGAGCAAAAATGGCTTTCCAAGAGGGGTATACCACGGTGAGGCCTCCGTTCTTCGACGGCAATGACTTCGGCTATTGGAAAGGTAGAATGGAGAATTATTTAATGAATGATATATAAAATTGGTTTAGTGTTGTAGATGGTTTCGAGAAGTCGGTCGATGAACACGGAGCACCCATACCGACGAAGGATTGGACGAGAGACATGGCCAAGAAGGCTCAAGCCAACGCTAAGGCAACAACCACACTTCAATGTGGTTTGTCAAAAGAGCAACTAAGCAAGGCAGGGACATTTGAATCGGCAAAGGAGCTTTGGGATAAGTTGATCGAGCTCAACGAAGGATCCAAGGAAACAAGAAGGGCCAAGAGAGATCTCCTAATTGGCCAACTTCAAAGCTTCTTCATGAAGACAAATGAGATCGTGAGCCAAATGCACGGTCGCTTTAAAGAAGTAGTCAACGGACTACATGTAATAGGTGAGAAGGTCGACAACCGAGACCTCGTAAGGTATGTGCTTCAAGCCTTCCCTAGAACAACCTTATGGGCTTCAATGGTAGATGCCTATAAGGTCTCTAGGGATCTCTCTTTGGTTAAGTTAGATGAGCTATTTTGTGAATTTTAATTACATGAACAAGCTAACACTTCATCCAAAGAGAAGGGTATAACTCTTTTTGTAGGAAAGAAGGACAAAAAGAAGAAGAAGAAGAAAGAAGTGTCCTCTTCATTCGAATCCGAGGAAGACTCATCAAGTAGTGAAGATGAACTATTGGCAAGCGAGGTGGCTCATTATGTCAAGAAATTTGGTGGGAAGTCAAGGAAACTCACCAAGAAAGATGTGAGGAGGATGTTCCAATCCTCAAGAGGTAAGTCTTCAAATAGTTCAAATTCTACATCTAACATAACTTGCTTTGGTTGCAACAAGAAAGGACATATAAAGCCAAATTGCCCGGAACTAAAGAAGAAGGAGGAGAAGGAAAAGAAAAAGAAGGAAAAGAAAGAGAAGAAGGAGGCAATGGTGGCACAAACATGGGACACCCTAAGCTTGGAGGATTCTTCCGACGATGAAGAAGTATGTCATGCCACCCAAAATTTATCCCTTATGGCATTGGAGGAAGAAGTCGGGAGCTCAAGTGAGGAGTCCTCATCTTCCTCTTCAAGCGACGAATCATCATCAAGTGATGATGATGAGGTAAACAACTCCCCTAGGATAGATTTACTTTATAAGACAATTGCATGTCTTCAAAATTCTTTGAATAGATCAAAAACTAGGATTAAGGACCTAAAAATAGAAATTAAATCACTTAAGAGTTTAGAATCGTCTTGTGGTAAATTATCTTGTGATGATGATGCATGTACCCATAGGGATGAAAATGATGAATTAAGAAAAGAAATAGGTAACATAAGAGCATGCTTAGAAAAATTTACTAATGGTGCTAAATACCTATGTTGGTGCAACAATGCTCCAAGCATTTATATGTTTTGATGTTTGGATAATCATTTAAGTTAGGCAATGTGTTGTGATCTAATTGCGAATGTGTTTAAGTGACAGGTAAAAGAGAAGTCCAAGTATGATCTTGGCAAAGAAAGTCCAAGGGATGGACTTGGCAGCATAAGACCAAGCTTGTAGTCTTGGCAGCGTAAAGTCCAAGTGAACCTTGGCAAAGGAAGTCCAAGCTTGTAGTCTTGGCAGCGTAAAGTCCAAGTGAACCTTGGCAAAGGAAGTCCAAAGTAAGGTCTTGGCAGCATAAGTCCAAGCTTGTAGTCTTGGCGGCGTAAAGTCCAAGCATTTGGCAACCCAAGACATGACGAAACCGAAGGAAGCTCTTGGAAGCAAAGCGCAAAGGATGAACAAGTCGCGGACTCGGAGGGATCCTGAAGGCGCAAGGCTTAATACGGAGCTAGAAGGTTGAGTCTAGGTCTAGGGTATAAAAACAAGTATGAATTATTCATACTTAATGAGTATCGATCGGTGATAAGATGTATCGATCGGTGATCGATCGGTGAGTCGGTGAAACCACGACCATCGATCGGCTTGTCTTGGGCATGTCGATCGGCGATGCTACTATCGATCGGCTGCTATGGAAAACGATCGGGATCAAGGAAAGAAATGCCACGCGAATGCGGTCTCACTCATTGCTGCGTGATCACTCGGGATCACTCCATCGGTCGGTGATGGAGAGATCGATCGATGATCACCGTTGGAGATTGCGGCTAGAATCTCGCGGAGATCGCGTTGGCCGTTGGCTTGGGATCGTGATGGCAAGCATCGTCGATAAAAGGGGTCATGGGGAGCATGGTTAGGCTAGTGCTCTAACTCCTAACTTCATCCTCGTGCTCACCAAGTTTTCTAAGTGTTTTTAGCAATCCAAAACCTCCTCTTCTCTTGTTCTTCATCATCCATCATTGTAAAGAAGAGGAGTGTATTGTAAGAAAGGTTTCTCCACCTTGGTTCATCCAAAGGAGAAGATAGTGAAGCTTGGCTAGGGCTAATCCACCTTATGGATTGCCGTGGAGTATGAGCGTCATCTCCGAACCACGTAAATTGGGTGTTAGCGTTTGGTTTCTTATTTCGTATTTGTATTCATTTTGTATTTGTATTGCTTCCGCTAACTTGATTTTAGAAATGAAGAAACGCTAATCACCCCCCCTCTAGTGTTACAAAGGTCCTAACAAGTGGTATCAGAGCCCGGATCGCTTGGAAGATCTCACCATCAACCAAGGCATCAATGGCTCTTCAAGAGGGATATAGCATCGCCAAGCCACCACTCTTCGATGGGAGTCACTTCGCATATTGGAAAGGTAGGATGAAGTACTATTTAATGAGTAATATTGAAATTTGGCATAGTGTTGTAGATGGCTTGAGGAACCGTGGATGAGCGTGGAAACCCTATTCCAAGCAAGGATTGGACAAGGGAGATGAACCGCAATTTCGAGTCAAATGCAAAAGCCGTCCTCACCATCCAATGCGGCGTCACAATGGAGCAACTCAACAAGGTGGGGCCTTTTGAATCCGCCAAGGAGCTATGGGAAAAGCTCATTGAGCTAAATGAAGGTTCCAAGGAGTCAAAGAGGGCAAAGAAGGACCTTCTAATTGGACAACTTCAAGCCTTCCAAATGAAGATGCATGAAACCGTAAGCCAAATGCATGGAAGGTTCAAGGAAATTGTGAACGGACTCCATATCATAGGTGAGCGAGTTGACAACCGGGATTTAGTAAGGTATATTTTACAAGCTTTTCCTAGAAATTCTTTATGGACCTCTATAGTTGATGCCATTAAGGTAACTAGGGATCTCTCACAAATTAAAATTGATGAACTATTTTGTGAGTTTGAATTGCATGAACAAACTAACATGTCTTCTAAGGAAAAGGGTTTGGCCCTATTTGTTGAAAAGAAAGAAAAGAAGAAGAAAGAAAGGAAAGAGGTGTCATCTTCATCCAGTCGAGCAAGAGTCAAGTAGTGATGGAGACTCGGCTAGTGAGGTGGCCCATTTTGTCAATCAAGTTCCTTAGAAAATCAAAGGAATTCAAGAATAGAGAAGCAAGGAAGGGTCCTACTCATCAAGAGGTAAAAGTAGTGGTAATTCAAATTTTAACAATAATGTGATTTGTCATGCTTGCAATAAGAAGGGACATAAAGCCAAATTGCGGAGCTAAAGAAGAAGGAGGAAAAAGAAAAGAAGAAGAAGGACAAGAAGGAGAAGAAGAAGAAGGAGGCTATGGTGGCTCAAACCACATGGGACACACCAAGCGTTGAAGACTCATCTTCCGATGATGAGCTTTGCCACATCACTCGCCATGTGGCACTCATGGCACTAGGAGATGATTCGGGCGTCAAGCCAAGAAGAAAGCTCCTCAAGTGATGAATCGTCATCTAGTGACGATGAGGTAATGAATTCTCCTAAAGTAGAACTTCTTTATAAATCAATTGCATATCTTCAAGAAGCTCTAGATAAATCTAAATCTAAGGTTAAGAGCATGAAGATAGAATTAAAAGCCATTAGGGATGAAAAACTTGTACATGTTGACTCTTGCATGCTTAGGAAGAAAATGAAAAACTTAAGGATGAGGTTAGTAAATTGAAAACATGTTTAGAAAAATTTTCAAATGGCTCAAAAGGTCTTGACATGATCCTTAGTAGGCAAAGAGCGGTTTATAACAAGGCGGTTTAGGATATAAGCCAAAGAGAAAGAGGTTGCTTATATTTCATTAATTAATAGGAAAGGAACCATTAAGGGTAAGGTTAAGAAAGCTTGGGTACCTAAGAAGTTTTTAATTAATGTTACGGTCCAAATGTTTGGGTACCAAAAGCTTGTGTTTTCATGTGATTTAGGTAGGAGAGCGAGGTATGTGGATTGTGGATAGCGGTTGCTCAACACATATGACCGGGGATGTGAGCAAGTTCTCCACAATTAAATATGTGAAGAAGGGGCGGTATCTTTTGGGAATAGTGGAAAACTCAAGATACTAGGTAGAGGTACAATTGAGGTATCCCTAAAATTGTTATTCACAAAGTCTTGCTAGTTGAAAATATGAAGTTTAATTTATTAAGTGTTAGTCAACTTTGTGATGCAAACTATCATGTCTCGTTTGAATCCTCTAAATGCATGATTAAACACAAGGAATTAAATGATTGCATGTTAGTTGGATATAGGAAATCAAACATCTATTATGTTGATCTTTCATATGCTTCTAACATTTCTACTAAGTGTCTTGTGGCAAAAGAAGAAGAATGTTGGCTATGGCATAGAAGATTGGGGCACGTCAACATGAAAAACATAGCCAAGGTAGCCAAGATGGAGTTGGTCAAAGGGTTACCAAAGATCAAGTATGTCAAGAACAAAATGTGTGATGCATGCCAAGAAGGAAAACAAACAAAAGCATCACACAAAGGTAAAACCTTAACTAATACGTCTTTACCATTAGAATTATTGCATCTTGATTTATTTGATTGCCATAGCACTCCATCTTTAAATGGTAACAAATATTGTTTAGTCATTGTGGATGATTTTTCTAGGTATACTTGGGTTTACTTTATGAAACATAAGGATGATACCTTAGAAATAATCATAGGATTTAGTAAAAGGGTTGAAAATGAAAAGAAACTCAAAATCAACCGGATCCGTAGTGATCATGGTGGTGAGTTTGAAAACTTTAAATTTTCACAATTTTGTTTAGAGCAAGGGTACAAGCATGAGTTCTCTTGTCCTAGAACACCCCAACAAAATGGGGTGGTGGAAAGGAGAAATCGTGCCCTACAAGAAGCGGCTAGGACTATGCTAAATGCATATTCTCTACCTAGCTACTTGTGGGCGTAAGCGGTTAATACCGCTTGCTATATCCAAAATAGGGTTCAAATCCATAGGTTTTTAGGAAAGACACCTTTTGAACTATGGAATGGAACTATTCCCACAATTCACTATTTCAAAGGTCTTTGGATGTAAAGTTTATATTTTAAACACCAAAGATAACTTAGGAAAATTTGAATCAAAGCGGATGAGGAATCCTAGTTGGATACTCATCACAAGTAGGATATAGAGTCTACAATAAGAGAACCCAAGGGATTGAGAGTCCTCAAATGTTAAATTTGATGAAACTACAGTACCTACCTAGAAAGTCCTCCATTGATAAGGATATTAATGACAATAATCAAGACATTACCCAAAAACTTCAAAATTTGACTATTAGGGGCAATGATCAAGGGGAGGAAAGAAGAGTCCGATGATGAAAGAAGGGTGGAGGATAACAATGATCAATTTGAAACCCCTTCTAGAAACCTAAGAATTCATCAAGATCATCCACTTGACCAAGTAGTAGGAGATCTATCTCAAGGAGTAAGAACTAGGTCATTTCATAGGGCTCCTACTAGTCAAGTTGCTCTCATCTCACAAATTGAGCCTAAATCGATCAATGATGCACTCCATGATCCGGATTGGATTTTGGCAATGCAAGATGAATTGGCTCAATTTGAGAGGAGTCAAGTTTGGGAGTTAGTACCTAGACCCAATGATAGCACCATAATTACTACAAGATGGGTCTTTAGGAATAAGTTAGATGACCAAGGAATATCACTAGAAATAAGGCTAGGTTGGTTGCTAGGGGATTTAATCAAGTTGAGGGCTTGACTATGATGAGACTTATGCCCGGTTGCTAGATTAGAATCTATTAGAATTCTCTTAGGGTATGCCTCCTACATGGGATTTAAACTTTACCAAATGGATGTTAAATCGGCATTTTTAAATGGTTTTATTAAGGAGGAAGTGTATGTAGAGCAAACACACTGGTTTGAGAACATAGATTATCCAAATCATGTATATAAGCTTAGGAAAGCATTATATGGGTTAAAACAAGCTCCTAGGGCATGGTATGAAAGATTGTCATCCTTCTTAATTTCTAAGGATTTTAGAAGAGGACAAGTAGATCAAACCTTATTTATAAAGTCAACATTGAAAGATATATTCATAGCCCAAGTATATGTTGATGATATCATCTTTGGGTCTACAAATGATGATCTACTTCAAGACTTTATAAAAAATATGTAAAATGAATTTTAAATTAGACTATTTGGAGAACTCAATTTTTTCATATGATTACAAGTAAAACAACCCAATGAAGGTATCCATATTTATAAAACCAAATATGCAAATGAAATGATCAAGAAATTTGGTTTGGAAAATGCCAAAATTGTAACCACTCCTATGGCCACTAGCACTAGAATAGATAGTGATCATGATGGTAAATCAATCGATCTTAAAATTTATAGGAGTATGATAGGTAGCCTACTATACCTAACCGCTAGTAGACCCGATATTTTATTTGCGGTAGGTATGTGTGCAAGATACCAATCTTGTGCCAAAGAATCACATTTAGTAGCCGTCAAAAGAATTTTAAGATATATTAAAGGTACTCTAAATGTAGGACTTTGGTATCCTAGGACTAGGTCATTTGAATTGCTTGGTTATACCGATTCCGATTATGCCGGGTGCAAATTGGATAGGAAAAGTACTAGTGGTGGATGCCAATTTCTTGGGTCTTCCCTAGTTAGTTGGAGTAGTAGGAAGCAACATTGTGTTGCTTTATCAACCACCGAAGCCGAATATGTGGCTATGGGTGGTTGTGTAGCTCAATTACTTTGGATGAGACATACTCTTGTGGACTATGAGCTACACTACTCTAACATTAAGGTTTATTGTGACAATGTGAGTACCATCAACTTGACCAAAAATCCGGTACATCACTCTAGGACCAAGCACATTGAAGTGAAACATCACTTCATAAGAGATCATGTGGCAAGAGGGGACATTGAACTTAATTATGTAGAATCTAAGTCCAACCTTGCCGATATCTTCACCAAAGCTCTTCCCGAAAATGAATTTTCATCTTTAAGGAGAGAGCTTGGTATGTGCTTTGAGTAAAATTCTAGGCTTGCATAATCCGTGTTTATATGTTATCTTTATACCTTGTTACATCTCACAAAAAGCCTTAAGAACCTTGATTTTTGTATTGAGACACCTAGAACCATGTGAGATAATAAGGAAGGTGTACTTGGCTCATCATGCTTGTTATGATGCATTACTATGAGCCAATGACACACCTAGAGACATAAACACCTTATGGACCAATCATTGGGAAGGCTTGTATTCAAGTAATGGATACATAGCTCAAAGAACATGGTTGGAAATTCCAAATAATATATATTTTAAACTATGTTCATCATATTTTGAAAAACAATTTCCAAATGAACCACAAAAGTGATACAAAGGTTGCAAACTCTTTAGAACTTTTGTTAGATTCCAAGGTTGTATCAATCTTGAAATCTAAAAAACATATATTTTTCAAATTATTTTTCCTTCATCAAGTATGATTTCAGAAATGTATAAATTTTGATTTTTCAAGATTTCTGGAATTGCTACGCATTTCTAAAGTTAAATGAAAAGGCTAAAATTTGATTTAGTCTAGCAATTGACGTTCGAAACCAGTCGATGACATAATCTTTTCTGATATTAAGCTCCATTTTCTGATATTTAGTGTATCCTTGATGTCCTAAAACTATGGTATGATAATGTTGCAATAAACAAAGTTTTAGGACAGATTAATGCAGTGTTTTAGGGGGAGTTTCATATATAATATCGTTTTCTTCCCTAAAATCCATTGTTGGTGCAAAGATAGAACTTCATGTTTAATTCATTGATATGCTTTGCTTCAAATATGGTTTACACATCATATCTTGGATTAAGGGGGAGCTTAATTTCAATCTTATACCTTAGTCCAAGATCCAATACCCTTAACTCTTTCATTTATGAATCCTTCTCTTTTGATGTCATCGAAGGGGAGAAGGAATGTTTAAGTTAGAATCTATATTGGAAATATGATTATATTTTTAAAAGACCTAACTTAAATGATTGTCAAACATCAAAAAGGGGGAGATTGTTGGTGCAACAATGCTCCAAGCATTTATATGTTTTGATGTTTGGATAATCATTTAAGTTAGGCAATGTGTTGTGATCTAATTGCGAATGTGTTTAAGTGACAGGTAAAAGAGAAGTCCAAGTATGATCTTGGCAAAGGAAGTCCAAGGGATGGACTTGGCAGCATAAGACCAAGCTTGTAGTCTTGGCAGCGTAAAGTCCAAGTGAACCTTGGCAAAGGAAGTCCAAGCTTGTAGTCTTGGCAGCGTAAAGTCCAAGTGAACCTTGGCAAAAGAAGTCCAAAGTAAGGTCTTGGCAGCATAAGTCCAAGCTTGTAGTCTTGGCGGCGTAAAGTCCAAGCATTTGGCAACCCAAGACATGACGAAACCGAAGGAAGCTCTTGGAAGCAAAGCGCAAAGGATGAACAAGTCGCGGACTCGGAGGGATCCTGAAGGCGCAAGGCTTAATACGGAGCTAGAAGGTTGAGTCTAGGTCTAGGGTATAAAAACAAGTATGAATTATTCATACTTAATGAGTATCAGTCGACTGATACGATGTATCACCGATCGGTCAGCGGTGTACGAGTCGTGAAACCACGACCATCACCGACCGTCTTGGGCATGTCACGATCGATGCTACTATCACCGATCGCTATGGGAAACAATGATCGATCAAGGAAAGAAATGCCATGCGCGCCTCACTGATCACGCCATGATCACTCGATCGATCACTCCATCACCGATCGGTGATGGAGAGATCACCGATCGATCACTGGCCGTTGGAGATTGCGGCTCTGAATCTCCGCGAGATCGCGTTTGAGCCGTTGGCCGGCGCGATCGATGGCATGCATCAGTCGACTGATCGAGGCCCAACGGGAAAAATATCCCCTCTTCTATAAAAAGGGGTCATGGGGAGCATGGTTAGGCTAGTGCTCTAACTCCTAACTTCATCCTCGTGCTCACCAAGTTTTCTAAGTGTTTTTAGCAATCCAAAACCTCCTCTTCTCTTGTTCTTCATCATCCATCATTGTAAAGAAGAGGAGTGTATTGTAAGAAAGGTTTCTCCACCTTGGTTCATCCAAAGGAGAAGATAGTGAAGCTTGGCTAGGGCTAATCCACCTTACGGATTGCCGTGGAGTAGGAGCGTCATCTCCGAACCACGTAAATTGGGTGTTAGCGTTTGGTTTCTTATTTCGTATTTGTATTCATTTTGTATTTGTATTGCTTCCGCTAACTTGATTTTAGAAACGAAGAAACGCTAATCACCCCCCCTCTAGCGTTACAAAGGTCCTAACAACCTAGACATGATAATTAATGATCAAAGGGCTATTTACAACAAGGCCGAACTAGGATATAGGCCTAAGGAAAAGGAGGTAGCATTTACATCCCTTGTTAGTAGAAAATCCATAATTAAAAGCAAGGGTAGAAAGGCTTGGGTCCCTAAGAAATTTCTAATTGATGCTAGTGGTCCTAAGATTTGGGTACCAAAGGATTGTATTTTTCATGTGATATAGGTAGAAGAACCAAGCTTGTGGATCGTTGATAGTGGGTGCTCAAAACACATGACTGGTGATGAGAGAAAATTCTCCACTATCAACCATACTAGCAAGGGAAAGGTATCTTTTGGTAATAGCGGCAAACTTAAGATTCTAGGAAAGGGCACAATTGAGGTATCCCCCAATCTTGCCATTAATAAAGTGTTATTAGTTAAAAATATGAAATTTAATTTACTTAGTGTAAGTCAACTATGTGATGCAAACTTTGATGTCAAATTTGACTCCTCAAAATGTTTTATAAGACACAAAACTCTAAATTATTGCATGTTAGTAGGGTTTAGGAAATCAAATATATATTATGTTGATTTATCCTATGCTATTAATTCTTCTACTAAGTGTCTTATTGCAAAAGAGGATGAAAGTTGGCTTTGGCATAGGAGGCTAGGATACATAAACATGAAGAACATAGCCAAAATAGAAAAAATGAAGTTAGTCAAAGGGTTGCCTAAAGTCAAATTTCTCAAGGACAAAATGTGTGATGCATTCCAAGAAGGGAAACAATCAAAAACATCACACAAAAGTAAAAATTTACTTAGTACCGCTTTACCTTTAGAACTTTTACATATGGACTTATTTGATTGTCATAGTACCCCTTCTATGATTGGTAGTAGATATTACCTAGTAATAGTAGATGATTTCTCTAGGTTTACTTGGGTATTTTTCTTAAAAAATAAAGATGAAACCCTAGGAATAATCATAGGATTTGGCAAAAGAGTATAAAATGAAAGAAAACTCAAAATCAATCGGATCCGAAGTGATCATGGTGGAGAATTTGAGAATTCTAATTTCTCAACCTTTTGCTTAGAAGAAGGGTACAAGCATGAGTTTTCTTATCCTAAAACACCCCAACAAAATGGGGTTGTGGAAAGGAAAAATCATGCCCTACAAGAAGCGGCTAGGACAATGCTTAATGCATACTCCATACCTAGCTACTTGTGGGTGGAAGCGGTTAACACCGCTTGCTATATCCAAAATAGGGTATTAATTCATAGGTTTTTAGGAAAAACACCATTTGAATTGTGGAATAGTATAATTCCAACAATTCATTATTTTAAGGTCTTTGGATGCAAAGTCTATATTTTAAATACCAAAGACAACCTAGGTAAGTTTTAGTCCAAAGCGGATGAGGAAATCCTAGTTGGATACTCATCCACTAGTGTAGGATATAGAGTTTACAATAAAAGGACTCAAAAGATTGAAGAATCTTCAAATGTCAAATTTGATGAAACCTCCAATACATACCCTAGGAAATCCCCTATTGATGATGATATTAATAATGAAAATCAAGAAATTACCCAACAATTTCAAAATTTAACCATAGGGGGTAATGATCAAGGGGGAGGATTGAATCAAGGGGAGTAAGAGGTGATTCCGATGATGAGCAAAGGATTGAGATTAATTATGATCAACCTCAAATTAATACACCTCCTAGAACCATAAGAGTTCATCAAAATCACCCCTTAGATCAAATTGTGGGTGAATTGTCTCAAGGTGTTAGGACTAGGTCATTTCATAGGGATCCCACTAGTCATATAGCTCTAATTTCTTAAATTGAGCCCAAAACAATCAAAGATGCATTACTTGACCCGGATTGGATCTTAGCAATGCAAGATGAATTGGCTCAATTTGAAAGGAGTCAAGTATGGGAGTTAGTTCCTAGACCTAATGAAAACACCATCATTACTACAAGATGGGTCTTCAGGAACAAACTAGATGACCAAGGGAATATTACTAGGAATAAGGCAAGATTAGTTGCAAGGGGCTTTAATCAAGTTGAAGGACTTGACTATGATGAAACATATGCCCCGGTTGCTAGATTAGAGTCTATTAGGATACTATTAGGGTATGCCTCCTATATGGGTTTCAAACTTCATCAAATAGATGTCAAATCGACATTCTTAAATGGATTTATTAAGGAAGAGGTATATGTAGAACAACTTCCCGGGTTTGAGAATATGGACTATCCAAACCATGTATACAAGCTTAGGAAAGCTTTCTATGGTTTGAAACAAGCTCCCCGGGATTGGTATGAAAGGTTATCATCTTTCTTAATTTCTAAGGACTTTAAAAAAGGTAGTGTAGATCAAACTCTATTTATAAAGTCAACATCAACGGACATCTTTGTATCCCAAGTATATGTTGATGACATTATCTTTGGGTCAACAAATGATGAACTTCTCCAAGACTTTATTAAGAATATGGAAAAAGAGTTTGAAATGAGTCTAGTTGGGGAATTAAATTTCTTCCTAGGATTACAAGTTAAACAAACAAGTGAAGGAATTTATATTTATCAAACCAAATATACGAAGGAAATGATTATGAAATTTGGTTTGGAAAATACTAAAGTAGTTTCAACTCCAATAGCAACCAATACAAAAATAGATAGTGATAATGAAGGCAAACAAATTGATCTTACACTCTATAGGAGCATGATTGGTAGCCTTTTGTACTTAACCGCTAGTAGACCTAACATATTATTTACGGTTGGTATGTGTGCTAGGTATCAATCTTGTGCAAAAGAATCTCATTTAGTTGTCGTTAAGAGAATATTAAGATATATTAAAGGCACACTAAATGTAGGACTATGGTATCCTAGGACTAGGTCTTTTGATTTGGTTGGGTACGCCGATTCCGATTATGCCGGTTGCAAATTGGATCGGAAGAGTACTAGTGGTGGATGTCAATTCCTTGGGTCCTCCCTAGTTAGTTGGAGTAGTAGGAACCAACCTTGTGTTGCCCTATCCACCACCGAGGCCGAGTATGTGGCTATTTGTGGTTGTGTAGCTCAATTACTATGGATGAAACATACCTTAGAAGATTATGAGCAATCTTACTCCAACATGAATGTATTTTGTGACAATGTGAGCACCATAAACTTAACCAAAAATCCGGTGCATCACTCTAGGACTAAGCACATTGAAGTGAAACATCACTTCATTAGAGATCATGGCGCTAAGGGGGAAATTGAGCTAAATTACATTGAATCGAAGTCCAACCTAGCCGACATATTTATTAAGGCTCTCCCCGAGGTAGAATTTTCATCACTTAGGAGAGAACTTGGAATTTGCTTGGTTGAGTAAAGGTGTAGGTTTGCATGATCCTATAGAAATACTAGGATTTATACCTTTAAGCATCTCACAAAATACCTAAGAAACCATGATTTTTGTATTGAGCCACTTAGACAACATGTGAGATGTTAGGAAGATGCACTTGGTTCATCATGCTTGTTATGAGCAATACTATGGACCAAAGTGTCATCAAGAGACATTAATCCTTCATTGGACCAATCATTGGGAAGGCTTATACACAATTGATGTGCATATAGCTCCAAGAACATGATTGGAAATGTCAAATAAAACATATTTTAAAGTCTGTTTATCATATTTTGAAAAACAGTTTTCAAGTGAAACACAAAAGTGATACAAAGTTTGCAAAAACATTAGAACTTTTGTTGATTTCCAAGATTGTATCAATCTTGAAATATGGAAAACATATATTTTTCAAAATATTTTTCCTTGATAAAGTATGATTTTAGAAATGTGTACACAAAATTTCGTGATTTTTTGAGGTTTTTTTAATTTCTAACGCATTTCTGAATTTGGGCTGAAAAAGTTGAAATTTGAATTTCAGCGATGTGATCATTTGAGTCGAAACGATCATTGATACACTCAGTTTTCTGATAAATAGCTCCATTTTCTGATATTTAGTGTATCCTGGATTTCCTAAAATTTTAGCATAATAATATTGAGTATAAACAAACGTTTAGGACTGTTTAATGCGGTGTTTTAAGGGGAGTTTCATAAGATGTATCTTTTTCATTCCCAAATTTACATTATTGCTGCAAAGTTAGGATTTAAACCTTCAAATTGTTTGATAGGATTTTGCTCCACATGTCTTTTACTCATCATGAACTATATCTTGGATTAAGGGGGAGCTAAATGTCAATTCTATACCTTAGTTCAAGATTATAACACATTCGATTCTTTTATGAAATATATGATTTTGTCTTTCTTCTCTTTTTGATGTATGTCAAATGGGGAGAAGAAATGTTTAAGTTAGAATTGGATATATGATTATGTGATTTGGAAATATGATTATGTGTGTATCCTTAGAAGACCTAACTTAAATGATTGTCAAACATCAAAAAGGGGGAGATTGTTGGTGCAACAATACCCCAAGCATTCATATGTTTTGATGTTTGGATAATCATCTAAGTTAGGCAACAATTTGTGATCTAATTGTGACAAAGTTCAAGTGACAGGGAAATCCTACTATGAAGACTTGGTAAAGGTTTGGCGGCATAAGACCAAGCATGTTGTCTTGGCGCCATTAAGTCCAAACCGACTTTGGCAAAGGAAGATCAAAGGCAAGTCTTGGCAGCGTAAGTCCAAGCATGTAGACTTGGCGGCGTAAAGTCCAAGCACGCTTTGGCAAAAAGAAACCCAAAAGACATGACAAAACCGAACGAAGCTCTTGGAAGCAAAGCACAAAGGATGAACAAGTCGCGGACTCGGAGGGATCCTGGAGGCGCAAGGCTTAAGGAAGAGCTAGAAGGCTGGGTCTAGGTCTAGGGGGTGTAATCAATTATGAATTATTCATACTTGATGAGTATCAGTCGACTGATATGATATATCAGTCGACTGGTAAGGTGCTCGATTGAGTCAGGATGAAACCACGACCATCGATCGCTGTCGTGCGGTCGATTGATGTTGCGATCGATCGGCCCAGTGGCGATGGCGATCAAGTTAAACACAGGGACAGAATGGAGTCTTACTCGACTGCAGCCTGTGATCACTCGACTGATCACTCTATCTGTCGACTGATGGAGGGATCAGTCGACTGATGAGAGTGCTGATGGAGGAAACGACTTTGAATCCCGTGAATCTGACTATTCAGAAGCCGTTAACCACACCGGCAGTCGACTGATTCTGTGCATCAGTCGACTGATGGTGCTCCAACGGGAAAATCAGCCTTCTCTCTATAAAAAGTGGGTTGGTGGAGGTTTTTGGGATTAATGCTTATTCTCTGATAATACTCTCAAGCCTCCACGATTTTTCAAAGCTTTATAATGATTCTAAATCACTTTCTCTTCTCTAAGCTTCATCTACATCTTTTGTAAGAAGAGGAGCAGTGTTGTAAAGGAAAACTTCATAGTGATATTGATTAGGGTTGATCCACCTCAAGGATCACCGTGGAGTAGGAGCGCTATCTCTGAACCACGTAAAAGAATCGTGTTAGAATTCTTTTTCATTTGTATTATTATTAGTTTTATTGTGCTTCCGCTAATATTTTTGTAGAGACGAAAAACAAGCTATTCACCCCCCCCCCTCTAGCTTCTAATCGATCACCAACAAACTTGATATCTCATATCCATGACTTGTGAGATCAAGTCATCGTGTTGACCTACATGCTAGTCTCTATGCATTAACATTGTCCCTGATTGTTAATACTTGACTAGGAATGATTAAGAGTAGTGTTCTCTATATCATCTCATTATCGATTCAACCAATCGATTGATATAGATAAAAATATACTACTCAAGGACATTATTATATTTAGTTATTTGGCACCAATACAAGTAAATATAATAACCATGCCTTTATAAATAGGAATATGATACAATAAAGTCTATACAACAATCATCACATGATTGGCTCTAGGGCTTTCACTAACAATTTTACCCTCCAAGCAAGATTCGCAGGTTGGGAAATCTTCCACCACTAATGAATCCAGAGGTCCATCAACTATCAACCTTTGAATTCTGTTTGTCCAATCTGCTTGCAAGTGAAGTACTTGCCTTTCGGCTTCTTCACTCGTCCCTGAGATCCTCCCACTTCCTTTGCCCCAGCTTGTTTCTTCTTCTTCTTGCCTTTCGGCTTAGAAGTAGAAACCTTTTGGGTAACCATGGCTTGCGCCTGAGCACTCTGACGAAAAAGCCCCTCTGCCGCATGGAGTTCTGTCAGAAGCTCCGCCAACGAATACAACCTCTTATTCATGTTGTAATTTAGGCGAAACTGCTCAAAACTCCTAGGTAGAGACTGGAGAATGATATCGACCTGGGTTTCCCCATCGATCTCAGCTCCAAGGACTTCCAGCTCATTCATAGGCTTAGGGGGACAATCTTTGAAGAGTACATACTTGTACTCCTCAGCAGTTAAGACAATATCTAGATTCCTTTTCCAATCAACATAATTGGGTACAGTAAATTTATTTTCCTTTAGTATCACAGCAAGTGGGTTGAAAGTCATTTTTAAAAAACCTAAGAATCACATAGATCAAAACTTTAGGTTTCAAAAATTTATTGATTCCTCAAACAATAAAATTTCAAAATCAACAAACACCACAAAACACCGAGAATATCATATGTCATGATAGTGTGGACGTATACGAAATCTACATTTGTAAGAGGAGGTTTTACCCATTAATTTTATTATCTTGTCAAACTAACTTTTTGACAAATAAAATTAATAGTTGGTTCCTCTTCGTCCCTACAAATAAAAGCAGTGACTCCGATGGGGAGGATACTTATATTTGTATCTAAGTGTTCACCATTACTCGGTACCAAGGTAATTATCTCGGGTTATGTGCCTTCCGATGGGGAAGTACACACGCTCCTTAATAATTTCCTATAACCATATTCGACCTTGTGATCCGAAAACAAACTCATCCGTTGTGGAGGAAGGCACTCAGAGCCAACGCGCAAGTTTGTTTGCATCACATGTCAAATCGTAATGGAGGTCGTGGGAATTTATAAAAATATCCCTCTCTCACTTAGTAATTTAAAATTGAGGAATTTTCTAGCCTATGACATGCATATCAAACAATTAGCAATAAATATGACCAATAAATATTTTCCAACTATTATGGCTTTTGTCTCCAATATGCCTCTCGTTGTATCGCCGTCTCGTCCGCTCCACTCTACGCCATGTACAAGCCATCCTGAGATCCGAGCCAAGAAAAACTATTTTAAGTTACATCCATCGATCCTATACTCCACGAAGGAGTATACATAAAATTAAAATAAAATAAAAAGAGTGGCTAAACAATGCCGTATCTAATTACAAAAATTAAATACTAGCCTCGTCAACCCTGAGGATTCAACAAAATATACAATTACACACATACAATCACATAGACACATATGGCCATAATAGTTGGATCCTATGCCTGCAACCAAAAAGTTAACCTAGGCACATCCTACTATTATCCGACACATATAATATATGAAAAGTGCATAAAAGTAACCGAATTCTAAACACACAAAACCGAAAACCGTGGCTCTGATACTACTTGAAGGGAGGGAACTTCGTTTCCCACTTCAACTCGGTCGGTTGTTCATGGCGATCCCTTCTATGTCCCTGGATAAAAAAAATTATCCTTGACAAGGAGGGATTACCCAAGCTACCGTTTCATCATCGTGCTATTCGATTTGAGTAGTCACTTGAACAAACTTGTTGTTCAAGCAACCAACCTCTATTCTACGATTAGTAGCGGAATAAACGATGTACGGATTGCCGGTTTTTGTGTTTGTATTCAGGGTCCAAGTAAATTAGCCACATATAAAAACATACAACATGTATATGATTGAAAAACAATTATATACATGTTACAAAAGATAAACAGGTGTTATACCTCTCGATCTTCTATTCTATGTCCTTCCTCCTTTTAGACGTCGTGTGGGCGACAATCTTCCAAAAGTCGAAGACTCCAAGATCACCAATCTTCCTTCCTTGCTCGCTCCGATCAAGAAGAAGTATAGAAACAAAACTCTTCTCCTTCCTTTAACCAACCACCAAGCACCAACCTTGATGCTTGCCGCCGGCCAAGAGGAGAAGAAGGATGGTTGACGCGGCCAAAACTCCAAGGGAAGAGACCCTAGGCTTTGTTTCCACCGGCCAAGTAAAAGAGAAGGAAGGGCTTTGGATGCTGGCCAAAAAGAGAGGAGAAGATGATGGGCGCCAGTCACCTAAGGAAGAAGAGAAGAAAGGAAACATTTTCCTTAATTGTGGCCGCCCAAAAACTCTAAGCTCTTGGCGCCCAACCCTAATCCTATCTTGCTTATAATTTCCCTTGCCACCCACCCTAATCCCTCCTTTTATAGAGTTAGGCTTAAGCCTTGTTTTAATCTCCACCATTGGTTCTAGGGATTTAGTCTCAACCGTCGGATCTAGAGATTTAATCTCAACCGTCGAATCTAGAGTTTTAATCTCTACCGTTGGATCTAGAGTTTTGTTTTCCATCATTGGAACTAGGCTCCATGAGATTTTAATAGGCTACAATAGGGACCAAGAGGAGTGGATCAAGCCCACATAAAGTCCGATCCATTAATAAAAATTCATTCCACTAGAGGATTATCATTGATCTACCTCACCAACCCCCATAAATTAATATGGGATGCTTATATTATTTGTACATTTTTCTCCCCGTGTTTAAGATCTCGAATGTCCGTCGATTAATTAATTTACTAACGATTAATTAATCCACAACTAACTCCATGAGTAGTACAACTCAACCTTATCATCATGCAGGACCAAGTCCACCTACAGAGTTTACATGATGAACCTTATGAGCTCCTCATGGGGACATCATCATCCTATATATATGACACGGTTTCCTCCTATAATCAACGACACACCATATAAATAATACAATTTCGCAACTTACCGAGCCTATCAATTTACTCTATAAATCTCGCCCATTGGTAAATCAAAGAAATGAATATTAAGTATATGTGCCCGTTATTATATCGGGATTAAGAGCATGTACAATATAATATCTAAGGTCCGATTCGATTATGTAGTCAGCAATAAATCGAATCACCTCTAAGTCGGTCCTGCTCAATACAAAAAAAGTGTACTAGTGTCATTCTATGGTCAAGACAAAAAAAATACCAAATCACACTACAACCATTCCAATGGTTTGTCCATAACCATCTCGGTTGTGAGCCTTTACTTATACTTTACAATGAACCGATAACATGATCTCCTGTGTGACACTACACACCATGTTATCTACAATGTAATGTATCAGACAATATGCATAACCATAAATATGTGAACAATGATCATGTGATTCTTATTTCAAAAATAAAGATGTTCATACAAAAGATAGACTTTTCAGTATACATCCCAACAGTTGTGTGGGCAACGATCCTCCAAGAGATGAAGCCTCCTAGATCACGATCTTCCTTTCCTTGCTCACTATGAACAAGAGAAAGTATAAAAATGAAACTCTCCTCCTATATAGGACTGACCATCACGCTCCAAGCTTGATGCTTGCCACCGGCCCATAAAGAGGTCTAAGGAGTGGGCGCCGGTCAAGAGCTCCAAGGATCAACCCTAACACTTGTTTCCACCAGCCAAGGAGAAGAAGAAGAGAGTTGGGATGTCGGACAAGGAAGAGAGGAAGAAGGGAGGCGCCGGCCAAAACCGTAGGAAGGAGAGAAAGCCTTGCCGCCCAAGGAGGAGAGGAAACCCTAGCCACCCAAACCCCTAATCTTCCTTTAATATTGTTCTTGCCGCCCACCCTTATGCCTCCTTTTATAGAGATAGGCTTAAGCCTTCTTTTAATCTCCATCGTCGATTCTAGGGATTTAATCTCAACCGTCGGTTCTAGAGATTTGATCTCAACCGTCGAACTTAGAGATTTAATCTCCATCGTCGGATCTAAAGATTTAATCTCCACCGTCGGATCTAAAGATTTATTCTCCACCATTGGATCTAGAGTTCCATTCTCCACCATCATATCTAGGCTTCATGTGGGTTTTAATAGGCTACGATAGGGACCATGTGAAGGAGTTGGATCTTAGCCACCCAATGGATCAAGCGCACATAAAGTCCGATACATTAATGATAATCCATTCTACTAGAGGATTATCATTGATCTACCTCACTAACCCCCATAAGTTGTCACGCCCGCCCTTTCCTAGGGACCGGAAGGGCGGCACGACGCGATCGTACATACATACATCGTACTACTTACAACGGAAGACTTTAGACATATTTTTTTTTCTTTTAAACATAAACATGCATCGTCATTTCGTAGGTACTTCTTCTTAACATAGAGCATGCATCGTTATTTCATAAGTACTTAGTGCTTAATTCAAGTCCATAAACAAATCATCTTAAAGAAAACATGCATAAGGGACATAACAGATCTCTTCCACCATGCCACTGCCACACACACCTTGCCCCTCCTGCTGCTCCCTTTAGTTTATCCACCCTTTACCTTTATCTGCAGTACAAGGGAACATAAACTATAAGCACATAGCCTTAGCAAGATCCTGTCCTACTCACAAAAACACATACATCGACATTAAGCATAGCATGTAAACATTCATAACATATAAGCAAACATAACATGTAACATATATGACATAAGCAAACATAACATGCAGCATATGTAACATAAGCTAACATAACATGCAACAGATATAACATAAGCAACATATCATGTACATATATGACATAAGCAAACATAACATGTAACATATATAACATAAGCAAACATAACATGTAACATATATAACATAAGCAAACATAACATGTAGCATATGTAACATAAGCTAACATAACATGCAACACATATAACATAAGCAACATATCATGTACATATATGACATAAGCAAACATAACATGTAACATATATAACATAAGCAAACATAACATGTAACATATATAACATAAGGAAACATAACATGTAACACATATAACATAAGCAAACATAACATGTAACATATATAACGTAAGCAAACATAACATGTAACATATATAACATAAGCAATCATAACATAAAGGTATATGCAGGATGCTCTTCGAAAATATATATCATAGGTATTTGAACATAACTCTCAACATATTGGGCCCGACATTGTACCACATCATCATCATCATAGCGCGCATCCCTAAATAGACCCGAGGTAGCAAGTCTCGAACCTACTAGGTTACTAGGCCCGATCTTAGTCCGTCGACCTAGGGGCCATCATCATAACATAGAAGCCCATCCTAGGCCCGATCTAAGTCCGTCGGCCTAGGGCAACTTAGGAGCCCATCCCTTTGGACCTTGTTAGGGTCCTGGTACAAGCCATGCAGAAAGTAAAATACATACATGCTTCTTATCATAACATATCATATTTCATTTCATAAACATATCATATTCCTTATCATGGCATATCATGTTTTTCTTCTTCATATCATAATATACTTCTTCTTCATAAAATATCATATGGCTTTCATAACATATTTCTTCCTCATAACATATCATTCACCATAACATATCATATTCTTTTCATGCATATCATGTTCCTTCTTTATAAAACATCATACATTCATACAATTACGAGGTAATAAGCATAACATGATCACAACATCACACACATATAAGCATAGCATAAGGTATAAATATCATGAACAAGTATACATGGAATGACCTAAACTTCATGGAGTTCTATCAAAGTTTTAAACACCAAACAACTTATATATGGTCTAACTAACCACATGTTAGTTCTTTAACACATAAAGCATGGCATGGGAGGGCACATAGGGTTTTAATTAAACCTTGGCCGAATGGATTTAAAGGACATGAGGCTCAACCACTTAACTCTAGGTTAACCAACAACATGTTACCTTCATCTAACATCAAAAGTCATCATGAACTCAATCAAACATGGCATAGAAACATATTAGTGGTCTTGTCCGAATGGATCGAAGGCTTAAGGTTCATCCACTTAAATCTAGGTTAACCAAACAACATGTTATCTTCATTTACCATTAAAACATAGCATGAACTTATCTATAGCATGGCATAGAACATTTTATCTTCTTTTAACATCAAACATGGTATAAACTCATTTAAAACCTAGCATAGAGCATGTTATCTTCATCTAACACCAAAAGTCATTATGAACTCATGCAAAACATAGCATAGAAGACACCTTAGGGGTCTAGATGGACTTGGCCGAATGGTTCAAAGGGCCTAAAGGTTCATCCACTTAAACCTAGGTTAAACAAACAACATGTTATCTTCATTTACCATCAAAACATAGCATGGACTTATCTATAACATAGCATAGAACATATTATCTTTTTCTAACATCAAACATGGCATGAACTCATTTAAAACCTAGCATAGAACATGTTATCTTCATCTAGCATCAAAACTTAGCCTAAGCTCATCTAAACATGGCATAAAAGAACACATTTGGGGTCTTGGCCGAATGTTCAAAGGGGGCTTTTAGGGTTAAACTCTTAACATAATCCATCTAGCATCCTAACATCATCATATTCATACAAGGTATGGCATAGAACTTCATTGAAAACTCAAGTAAAGGATTTGGCCGAATGGTTCATGGAGAATTTGACATAACAACTTCAATCGAAAAGCTACTTGTATGCAGGTGAGGGGATACTTACATCCTTCGCTTTGCTTTTTGGTTGGAAGATGACCTAAGGGAAGCCAAACCTAGCCTTCTTCTTGCTTGGATGAGTTTCGGACAAAGGATGAAAAGGGAGGGGAAATGGAGATCTCGGTGAGGAAGAAGATGAGAGGAGAGAAAAGAAATTTGATCACTCATGTCTCCTCATTCCCCCTATTTATTCACTTGAAGAGTCTCTTAGTCTCCCTTAACCCTAACTATAATTTCCCATATTCCTCTAATAGTACAACCCTGCTGGGCTTTTGGTTATTGGATGCATCTATAGGGCTTGGCTATCTCTAGAGGTTTGGGGTTCAATTCTTAGGCCTTGCATCCTTTTTGGCTCATTTTCTTTTATTTTTGAAAGAGCCCACATAAAGCCCATCATAATCAACCAAAAATTCTTGTAAAAATTGCTAGAATTTTTACGGCCGTTACATAAGTTAATATGGGATCCATATATTATTTGTACATATATCTCCCCATGTTTAAGATCCCGAATGTCCGTTGATTAATTAATTTACTAACAATTAATTAATCGACATTTAACTCCATGAGTTGTACCACTCAACATTATCATCATGCCGGACCAAGTCCACCTGCAAGGTTTACATGATAAACCTTATGAGGTCCTCAAGGGGACATCATCATCCTAATATATAGGACACAGTTTTCTCCTATAATCAATGGCACACCATATAAATAATATCATTTTCCAACTTACCAAGCCTATTAATTTACTCTATAAATCTCGCCCATTGGTAAATCAAAGAAATGAATACTAAGTATATGTGCCTATTATTATATCGGGATTAAGAGCATGTACAACATAATATCTGAGGTCCTATTTAATTATTTAGTCATCAATAAATTGAATCACCTCTAAGTTAGTTCAGGTCAATACACACAAAGTGTACTAGTGTAATTCTATGGTCAAAACATAACAATACCAAATAACACTACAACCATTCCAATGGTTTGTCAATAACCATCTAGGTTGTGAGCCTTTACTTATACTTTACAAGGAACTGATAACATGAACTCCCGTGTGACACTACACACCATGTTATCTACAGTGTAATGCATTAGACAATATGCATAATCATAAATATGCAAACAATGATCATGTGATTCTTATTTCAAAAATAAAGATGTTCATATAAAAGATAGACTTTTCAGTATACATCCCAACTGACTCGACCATACTCGAGCAATGGAAAAATTGGGAGAGTCGATCGATCCGCAAGGAAGAAGAAGGTGCGGCCAGTGGCATCAAATCCCTTGCGGCGGCGATTAGTGGGAAGGGTTACCTATCGGGAAAAGGAAGAGGCTGTCGGAGAAAGGGATGGTGGCGATGATCGCGTCGGCTGGAGGAGATCGTGGTGGTGGCTGCAGCATCGACTGACGAGTGAAGGCAGGCGACGATGAAGAGGGAAGGAGAAAGGGGAGCGGCAGCAGCAATCGACGGAGAAGGGAAATCGGGAGGCGAAAGAGGAGTTACAGTGTGAAAGAAAATGAGAAAAAGAAAACTTAGGTTTTCTATTTAAACCTTAGGTTAATAAAACTTATTAACTCCTCAATAACCGGTAATCCAAATAGGCCATGTAAAAGCCTATTAAATCTTTCCTTATATAATATCAAAAGCACTCCGTTTAAATTCATAAAAATTCCTAAAAAATCTCATAGGGTATTTACCTAATTAACAAGGGTATTTTATTTTCCAATATCATACACATGAAGTCCAGATGGGTCGTATAGACCAGACATTTGGCATGAAGACCGATTAGGTCAGGAGACCGGACAATCGACAAAAAGTCCAGCTGGGTCAGGTAGACTGGACACCTGGCTAAAGCCCTGGTGGGTCAGATTGGATGTCAAGAGTGGTATGTCCTGCAGGTAGCCGGCTGGTAAGCCTCAAGTGAAGAGGTGAGGCCGAGTACTATATAGGGGGACAAAGCTTGGCGTCGATCCAATGAAAAATCCACGTGGGAATCAGTAGTCGAGATCGAGCAATATTACTATTGCTATCACATTTTATATTTGTGCTAATCCTATTTTGAAGGAATCAGTGTAGGGATTTTTTTATGCAAAATAGCATATGCGCAACGGAAAAATAGGATCCCTTCCAAGTGATCCTTGCGAAAGAAAACCTCGTACAAAAAAATAAATTTCTCTAAAAGGAGAAAAAAACTTATCTTATAGGAGAATATTACCTTTGTTGCGTGCCCTTTTTAATCCCGCTTCTCCTTGGGTTTGTTGGATCTTTTAGCACGTTCAAATGTCCGTGCCTCTATATGTATCCACACGAGCAAGCTCTTGTCTCACAAAAGAAACTAGAAGAGCTCTCCTTTACTTCTTGCTAGAGAAGTCCCTAAAGGAGAGGAAGGTAGGGAAAAAGAGAAAGGAAGAAGAAGACCACTCTTCTTGCTAGCCTACACTCACAAAAGCCACACAACCAAAGCCTCTCACCACCAAGCTCTCTCCAAGCCTCAAGCTTCCACCACTTTGGCCGGGCACCCCATGGAGTGTTTTATAGGATTGAAAAAACCATTCGCCTCCTATCACATTCAATGCAATCAATTGCATTGAAAAATAATCAAACAAGGAGTTAGCCGGCCACATGTGGAGAAATTCCAAAGGTCAAAACCCTTTGTCTCCTTCCACCTCATCAAGCTTAGGTGGCATGCTTATGTGGCATTCATGCATGTTGAATTAATCTTATTAATTCAATAAGCTTATGTTATCATATTGAATTAATCTCATTAAATCAATAAGGTAACATATTGAATTAATCTTATTAAATCAATTAAGCTTAGGCTATCATGATAACATATTTATTTAATCTTATTAAATTAATAAGCTTAGCATATTGAATTAATCTCATTAAATCAACAAGCTAAAATTCTCATTAAGCTTAAACTCCAAAAACCATTTTGTGCTTAAGCTTATTCCCAAATTATTCTAGTCAAACTAGAATGCACTAATTCTTCTAATCATCATGCTCTTTGTGTGTGACCCTATAGGCTCTCGTAACGTTAGCAGTGGATCTAAACTCTTTTAGATACACAAGCAATGAGCGGCATCAAGAAATACATCATTACTACCCAAGTTACGAAATAAGTCAAGATCTGACTGACCTTTCCGTGACTACTATAATGTATGACCGTGTCCTTCTATCCTTGATATCAGATTGACCTATGAGGCATAGACCGTGTCATCCTCGATCAATCTATGTGTTTCTTGATCCCTGAGTAAACTAACTCAAACAAATGAGCTCAATATCTCATATTGACTCATTCGAGCATGGCCATGCGTTTTAGTAGTTCTACTCAATCAAGGGGCCCATAGATATCACTCCCGTCATATGGGAGGGATAGATCTCATCTACATCACTCACATCCCTCCGCATAATTTGTTATATACCCAGTAATCGCCTTTATGGTCCACCCTGTTACGGGTGACGTTTGACGATACCAAAGTACATAACTCCTTATGTAGGGAACCGTAGTGACTTCAGGTTTGAGGACTATTCATACCAATAGTCACATGAGAAAGTTTATGACACTCATATGACGATCCATGAAACTTTCTCATGGCGGGTCAGTTCAGTATATATTCTCTAATATATACCCATGTGTCAACTTGATATCATATATCCATGACTTGTGAGATCAAGTCATCAATTGACCTACATGCTAGTCTTTATGTATTAATATTGCCCTTGCATATTAATACTTGACTAGGAACATTTAGGAAAGTGTTCTCTACAGTCTCTCATAATCAATTCTGCCAATTGATGTGCTGTAGATAAGAACCTACTTTTCTAGGGCATTATTATATTTAATTTAGCTGGCACAAGCAAGACATAAATATAATAACCAATCCTTTTCCTTTATAGAAAATGATACAAAATGTTCCCTATTCAACCATCACATGATTGGTTCTAGGGCTATAACTAACAATCAGTAGATTGAATTGATTTGAGTCGACTAAAGTCTAGTCGACTGGATATGGATCAGTCGACTGGATACCTATTTGGCATGATCAGCTGGTGATCGATCGAAGATCATGTGACACAGATGGAAAGGATTTCAATCGACTGAAGAGTTTGAATCGACTGAAGAGGCAACTTTTTTTCGTCGGGTGACGTGGAGTCGATTGGAGAGGTTTCAGTCCACTGGAAGACCACGAATTCCATATTGACGGGTTGATGTGGAGTCGACTAGAAGACATTCCAGTCGACTGGAAAAGGTTTATAAAATAAATGATCAACTGGATTCGAGAAGAACATCCAATCTACGTTGAAGTGCTGCTAAAATTTTTGCTCTTCCATGAAAATTCTCATTCCACAACAAGGCGACCTTCCGACACTCCGTGACTTCCTCAACCATCTTTAAGTTTTTGTATAACATCTTCTAATTTTGTTTACTCATATTTTCTCTTATTGTTCTTAACTTCAAGAGTGGGTAGTGTGTTACCCATCTCTAATATTTGTAAAAAGCGAAACCCTCCGAAGTCGAGAGTTCTCGAGTCGGAGGTGTAGGATCGTGTTTTTTCGAGAGAGGGGGGTGAATCTCGGAGGTTCAAAATATTTATTTTAATTTTAAAACAATTTAGAATATTTTGAGTATGCAACGGAAATGAAAATGAGACAGTTTATTTAACTTGGTTCACAACCCTAATTGGGTTGCTAATCCAAGGCCCGTAGCTCTTCCTTGAGCTACCTCGATGGGCAATCACTAATTACCCTCCGACTCGAGAACTCTCGACTTTGGAGGGTTTCTCATTTTACAAATAATAGAGTTGGGCAACAGACTAACCACTCTTAAAGTTAAGTACACAAACTAAATAGTATGTTAAAAATAAATACAAGACTTTATACCGACACTTAAGAATTGTAGAGGTAGTCGCAGAGTGTCGAAAGATCGCCTTGTTGTGGAACAAGAGTTTTGTGAACGAGCAAGTATTTTGGCAGCACATAGATGTAGATTGAATGTTCTACTCGTATCCGATCGAGCACATATTTTATAAACTTTTTCCAGTCTACTGGAATGCCTTCCATTCGACTCCACATCAACCCGTCGATATGGAATTTGTGGCCTTCTAGTCGATTGAAACCTCTCTAGTCGACTCCACGTCACCCGGCTCCGCATTGGGAAATTTACCTCTTCAGTCGACTCAATCCCTTCAGATGACTGAAATCCTTTCCTTCTGCATCGTACGATCTCCGATCGATCACAGCTGATCCTGCCAAATAGGTATCTGGTCAACTGATCCATATCTACACGACTGAACATCAGTCGACTTGAATCCATCCAGTCGACTGATCCCTATAAAACAGGATTAGCAAAAATAGATGATATGAATTGTGATAGCAGTAGTAATACTGCTCGATCTCTACTACTAAGTACCACATAGACTTTTCGTCGGATCGACCCCTAGCTTTGTCCCTCTATAGAGGACTCGGCCTCACCTCTTTATTCGAGGCTTACTTGTCAGCTACCTGCCGGACTTACGACTCTTGACATCCAATTTAACCCACCAGGGCTTCCAACAGTTGTCCGGTCTGCCTGACCCAGCTGGACTTTTTGCTGATTGTCCTGTCTCCTGACCCAACCGGTGTTCATGGCAAATGTTCGATCCATGCGACCCATTTGGACTTCATGCCTGGTGTCCGATTCTCTTGATCTGTCAAGATACGTGCCTAGTATCCAATCAACACAACCTACTAGGACTTCCTATTAAGCCTCCACACTTAACACTGATATAAGAACACAAGTGAATTCTAACATTTAAATATGGTTCATACATCAAAACTAAGGAGTGATGCTCACTGCATCAACAATCTCCCCCTTTTTTTATGTATGATAACACATCAGTTAAAGTTAGGAGAATCAAATACCAATATCCAAATATTGACATGTATAAAAGATGAAATAACAAAGTTTGACATGTATAATAGATGCATTAAAATAAACCATGTATGAGATGCATAACCCTTCATCAAATTTTTGCATCTCTTCTATTAATAAATTTTTAACTTTATAAGTCTTCTCTCCCCCTTTGACATACATTTAAAATCGAGATTATAAAGTTTGACTTTATAAGTCATTCATGCATTAATAAAAGTTGATTTAAGGACAATTGGCAAGACTTGAAGTCCTATGTATAAGGGAATTAAGTAGTGTTGCCTTAGAAAAATACAGGAAACCCTAGTTTAGGATGAACAAAACCCACATCTCACATTACATTGACATGTATGTGTATTGATACACTCTAGATACATGTGAGATTCTAGGATATGAGTTAAGTTCAAGGTGCATGGTTTTTGCATCTAGATGAACTAAAACTCATCTATATTATGGATGGATCATTGGGAAAGCTTATGTTTAAGTCATGTACATTAAGCCCAAAGAATATGATCCAATATAAGGTTTTAAAGACATTTTAAAATCATTTTGAAAAACCTTGGTGTAGTCTATCTTTTGATAGAAGTCACCATTGATGAAGTTGATACAAAGTGAGCTCAAACATTGAAGTTTTTCTTCACTTTTGAACTTTGTATCAATTTCACTAGTTTATGGGTAAAATATTTTTAAAACATTTTTCACCCATTGTATTGGTAATAAGTATTATACGTATGAAGTTTCACGATTTTTCAAATTACATATAATTACTTATAGATTTCTAAAGTTCAATTTCTGAAATTAAAAATCAGAATTTTCAGTTATCAGTCGACTGTCATGGATGACAGTTGACTGATGATGAGAGGCAGTCGACTGTTGACTGATAAAGTCAACTATCAGGCTAATTTCGGGTAAACAAGGTATGTTTAGCCCAATTTCAGCTAGGTTAGGGTTCCCTAACTGCTCCTAACCCTAGGATATACTTTGGAAAGCATTGGAAAGGATGAAAATCTATTGGATATAGATTAGGAGAGTTGTTGGGGTGATGTATCGATTTTAAGGTGTGGAAAAGTTCAATGTTGGACGTTTAACCTTATTTTTGATGGTTTAGTATTCCTATAGGCTTAGGGACTTCCCAAGGATATTGTTGGTGCAATGGTCAAGGGGGAGCAAACCTTTAGGGGGAGGTATCCATCATGGGATGATGGATGTTATTTTTCATCATGAGGGGGAGAAATGGGAATTTGAGATGCCCAATTTGGAAATTATGAGAGTTTATAGGATTGCCTCTCTTAAGTGATATGAGACTTATCACTAGGAAGATTGTAGGCATCCTAGATGTTTTTGGACCAAAGGGGAGATTGTAAGATCTCATTGGATATGAGACATTGACCTCCTTGGGGTGAACATTTTTGATGTATGTCAAAAATGGGGAGAAAGTAAAATTATCAATTTGGGATAATTGGAAAGGGAATTTGAGTTAGGGGCCTAACTCAAGGGTGTTTTTGTCAAACATAAAAAATGGGGAGATTGTTGGTGCAATCGGCCCAGGTCACGATTGACCAGACTCGAGTTTGACTCGAGTAGTATTTTGATGTTTGACATTGATCTCTGACATGTGTTGGGGAGATTGTTGATACAATCGACCTAGGTTATAATTGATGTTTGACGATGGTTTGACCATTATCATGGGAGAAGTCCAAGTCTTGTGTACTTGGCATGAAAAATCCAAGCTTAAGTCTTGTCAAGGAAAGTCCAACATGGGTTGGTAAGGAAAGTCCAAGCATGGGTCTTGGCAAGGAAAGTCCAAGCATGGGTCTTGGCATGGAAAGTCCAACATGGGTTGGCAAGGGAAAGTCCAAGATTGAGTCATGGCCACTGAGAAGCCCAAGGGGAATATTGGCGGCATAAAGTCCAAGGGTGTAGTCTTGGCAGCATAAGTCCAATGGTTGGTGGCGTAAGTCCAATGTGCCTTGGCGGTATAGATCAACTTAGCATGACATAGCCGATGGAAGCACCTAATAGCTAGCATATGGATGACTAGAGGGATCCGATAGGCATGAGGCTGACGGAGGTGGCTAGAAGGTTTAGGTCTAGGCTAAGGGTGGTCTTGCAAGTATGGGGGCACTATACTTTGGGTAAAACCTCATGTTTGAGCTGTATCATTCGACTGGGACCAATGGTTAGTCGACTGGTGTGAGTCAATGAGATTTCAACTGTTGGAATTGGCCTAGCATTATTTGTGACATTGTTCGGTTGAGTGATGGCACGAGTAGTCGGTGATCGATCCGGAGATCGATCATTGTTGGGAATTCGAGCACAGTATTCTCTCCAATCGAGTGATCAGCTCGAGCACTCGACTAATTGAGCCATCAATCAACTGATGGGGATGATCAGTCGACTGATGGTCTATCCGTTAGACTTATCCAATGTGGCTCATGTCGTTGTGAGACAATGGCTACATGGGCAGTCGACTGATGGTCCCGATCAGTCGACTGCTAGGCGAAAAATCAGCCTAAATGCAGGTTATAAAAGCAACTCAAGAAGGAGAGTTTATTGTTTAGTAGTGTTTTGCATCGCTAGAGCTCTTACGAGCCCAATTCGTAGAGTAGGAACAATTCGGTTCCGAATCACATTATATTGTGTGATGTGATTGTGTGCTTATATATTTTGTTTTTGTTTTATTTCTTCTATTTCTGCTACGCACTAACCGAATTGTAGCAAGCACGCAATCGTGAAATAATTCCTCCATCTATGACGAAAACACGTTATTCACCCCCCTCTAACAGTCATGAACGTTCCTACACATTTTAAAGCATAATTTTTTTTAAACGATATTAACCATATCATAATTTAGTAAAATATTTTAGGTTCCCCCTAGACTCTTGATCTCCCCCTAAAAGTAACATTGTTATATTTATACTTAATTTTTTTCAAAATAAAATTTTAAATGTTTAACTTCCCCTAGAATTATAATATATCTTAACTCCCCCTTAATTATGTTGATTCTCTTAGAATTAAAGATGAGTTGATAGAATTAATTAAAATTGAGTTGAGTTGATTATAATTGAGTTGAATATGTTGATTGGGGTTGAATCGATTGAGTTGATTAGAGTTGAATCGATTAAATTGGTTAGGTAAGATTGTTTAGTTATGTTTAGTTAGGTTAAGTTAAGTTTAATTGTTTAGTTAAGTTGTTAATTTAGTTGTTAAGTTTAATTAAGTTATTGTTAAATTTAATTAAGTTGTTGTTATATTTAATAAAGTTGGTGTTAAGTTTAATTAAGTTGTTGTTAAGTTTAATGAAGTTGTTGTTAAGTTTAATTAAGTTGTTGTTAAGTTTGATTAAGTTTGTGTTAAGTTTAATTAAGTTGTTGTTAAGTTTAATGAAGTCGTTGTTAATATTAATTAAGTTGTTAAGTTTAATTAAGTTGGTTGTTAAGTTTAATTAAGTTGGTTGTTTAGTTAATTAAGTTAGTTGTTAAGTTTAATTAAGTTTTTGTTAAGGTAAATTTATTAATTTTGATTTAAGTCCATTAGGTTGAGTTAGGCTAAATTAAACTAATTAATCTCAATTAATTTCTAAATCATCTCTCCCTAGCTAGGTTTTGAATACACTTATTCCTATAGGTTTTCTGAGATCAGGATTTCTTTTAATCTTAATTAAATTTAATAAGCAATTTCAAAGTTTTTAAACTTGTGTTATATTCAAGCTTAGTTTGAGCTAGTCAAGTAGGTTTTTCCACCATTGACTTCCAGGTCATCGCGAGGCATATGACCTTCTTGGTTATCGGAGCAACGATCACTTCCTAGAAAAAGTCAATGAAGGAATCAAGTACTTGATTCACTTTAGACTAAGCCTTGGTCTAACTGTTGGATCGAGGCGGTTCGCTAGAGGAGGGGGTGAATAGAGAAACAAAAGCTTTTTGCGAAATCGTTCTTTGAAAGTCGAGTAGATAAATTGCAGCGGAAATATAAACAATAAATATAAGAGACAATTCTTTTTACTTGGTTCGTAGCCTTCGGCTACTACTCCAAGGCCCTAGTGGTCCTTGACCACGCACGGAGGGCAAAACACTAAATGAACTACTCCTCGTTTGAGGTAGAAGTTAATCGATACAAGAACAAAAACTTGAGGTAGAGGGACACTCCCCCTCTCCTCGTTATGATAGAAAAAGAGCTTCGAAAAAGTAAATGAACAACGAATAAATCTAAAACCGACGTACAAAAACTAAAAGAAAATTAAACCTAGCGTCGGAGAAGAAGAACCCTCCTTTTATAGCCTTTGAGCCCCTTTTCGAGAGGAACCCTAGCCAATCACAATTGAGCACCAATCTCCTTGAAATGGGGTGATAAGCCTTGACTCCTCGAATTTGATCATTGACCATCAGTCGACTGATGGCCATCATCAGTCGACTGATGGCAGCATCAGTCGAGTGCTGACCTCCGGCAGTCGACTGATTGACGATAGTCGAGTCCTCCAAGTTGGCAGTCCACTGATGCTTGCTGCAAGTCAAAGTTAGCTCAACAAAAACATAATTTCGACGGTCGTCGACCATCCGATCTCGACCAAGACCATCTATAGGATGTCTTTGGTCGGATATATGCTTAAGATCATCCTCGTAATGAGGATACGACCTCACTTACGCTCGCACACACGAGCTTACCTCGATACTTACGTGTTGCTTTTGCTTCCGGCCTTCCACTCGATTCCTTCGGCTCCCTCTGAAGTCACTCGAGTGTCGCCCGACCACTGCGGCTTCCTCCGGGTGTCGCTAACCTTCAGCTCCAGCTATAGCAATCTTCTGCACACTCGATTCAGTTCGTGAGATAACGACATGAGCATAACTTTGTATCGTTTGCTATAATCAAAACTCAGGTTCGACTTAGGTGCCTACTGCACCAACAATCTCCCCATTTTTGATTTATGGCAAACCCACATACAAAGTTAAGTAAATAGCAAGCATGAAGAATAATGTGCATTAGAAACAAACAAGAAATAAAAAAGATTATGTTGGAGTAGTAAGGATTTTCTTCAAGTACTCCCCCTTGAGGAAACCTCCCCTTTGACCGAGGGTGAGTCTTGAAGAAAGACCTTAATCCTCCCCTTTGAGGGTTGCTTTAAGTAATTAACATTACTTAAAGTTGGCCTTAATAAAATGTTTAAGTTAAGAGTTCTTCTTAACTTGGCCCTTACTCCCCCTTAAGTAAAACATTAAGGGCATAAATAAGTTTAAGTTAAGAATTCTCTTAACTTGGCCTTTAATAAGTTTTCAAAACATAAAGTTAACTTTTGGTTTAAATATAAAGTAAGAGTTAAGTTATCAAAAAAAATTTGACCCCTTAACTTTGGCCTTTTTCTCCCCCTTTTGCCATATATCGAAAAGAGTGAGGGTGTGTGTGGAAAACAAAAATAAGTGTTAAATTTAAAGTCCAAACATGTTCCACATTATTTTGAAAATAATATACTGAAAATAAGTTCATCTATAAAATGTTCGACTCATATTTGGCTTGATTGATATGAAAGATCAACCAGTCCTGGTCAGAGTCGGTTAGTATGTATGATTATACTCCGTGGTTCATAGCGATGCACTAGCTCTACATCTGGAACCAGGAGTAAGGTCCTAACATCTTACACCCATCAACGTGGCTAAGTACACAAACACATTAGTCCTATGTGTTGTGAGATGTATTGGCTCCTTAAATCTATAGGTGCATGATATCTAAGGTATGTCCTATACTAGTTCCACAAAAAATGAAAATTAAGAAATAGTAGTAAGAAAATATAATTTGCAAGTTTCTATTCTACTACGCACATGCCCAATTTTCATCTTAATAGACTAAATTCGGCTTCGGGTAGAGGTTTAGTAAATAGGTCTGCTAAGTTAGACTTTGATTCAACGTATTCGAGTTGTATGGCTCCGTTGGCCACATGTTCTCGAATGAAATGGTGTTTGACCTCTATATGTTTGGTCCTAGAGTGACATATCGGATTCTTTGTAAGATTAATTGAACTAATGTTATCTACGTGAAGTTTAGTATTTGTAAAGTCTAACTTAAAGCCGTGGAGAGTGTGCTTCATCCAAAGAAGCTGCGTGACACACTCACCCATCGCGATGTATTCGGCTTCGGTGGTAGATAAAGCAACACATTGTTGCTTCCTACTGCACCAACTCACTAGACTCGAGCCGAGAAGTTGACAACAACCACTTGTACTCTTTCTATCGAGCTTACTACCGATATAGTCTAAATCGGAGTAGCCGGTTAGTTCAAACTCGGTAGATCTAGGATACCAAATACCGATATTAAGTGTACCCTTTAGATATCTAAGGATATGCTTGACTAGAGTTAGGTGAGACTCCTTGGCACAGGTTTGAAACCTTGCGCACATACTCACTGCAAATAAGATATCAGGTCGGCTTGCAGTTAAGTAAAGGAGACTCCCTATTATGCTCTTATTGTATTTTAAATCAATTTGGTTTCCAATTACTTCTTCTATATTAACATTAGTTTCCATTGGGGTATTAATAATTTTAGCGTCTTGCATTCCAAAGCGTTTAATTAATTCCCTAGTATATTTACGTTGATGTAGGTATATTCCATCTTTAGTTTGTTTAATTTGTAGACCTAAAAAGAAACTTAACTCGCCTACTAAATTCATTTCAAATTCACTTTCTATAAGTGAAATGAACTCATTTAGTAGGATTGAGTTGGTGGTTCCAAAAATAATATCATCTACGTAGATTTGGGCTATGAATATGTCTTTACCTATGATTTTTACGAAAAGGGTTGGGTCAACTACACCTTGGTTAAAGCCTTTGGACTTAAGATAAATTGAAAGTCTCTCGTACCAAGCTCGAGGAGCTTGTTTAAGTCCATAAAGAGCTTTCTTTAACCTAAGGACATGATCGGATTTGTCTAAACTTTCGAAACTGGGGGGTTGACTAACATAAACTTCTTCTTTAATGTATCCATTTAAGAATGCAGATTTCACATCCATTTGAAACAACTTAAATCCTCGATGTGTTGCATATGCTAATAGCATTCGAATGGACTCTAATCTAGCTACTGGGGCATAGGTCTCGTCGTAATCTAAACCTTCGACTTGACTAAACCCTTTAGCAACTAGTCTAGCATTATTTCTAACTACTTCACCTCTATCACAAATTTTATTTCTAAACACCCGCCTTGTTCCAATGATTGTTTTATCTTTAGGTGGTGGTACTAATTCCCATACTTCGTTCCTAGTGAATTGAGCCAACTCTTCTTGCATTGCAATAATCCAATCGCGATCAAGAAGAGCTTGGTCAATAGTTTTGGGTTCAATTTTACAAATCAAAGATATTTGACTAAGGTTTCTATATGAGGCTCTAGTTCGAACTCCTAGACTTGGATCACCTATCACTTGGTCGATAGGATGATTCGTTTGAGTCCTAGTTGGATTTGGGTTTGATTCTACAACTTGATCCATAGGATGACTCGTTTGAGTTCTAGTTTGGTTGGAGTCATCTATCACTTGGTCGATAGAGTGACTTGGTTGACTTATGTTAGGATTAACACTAGACCTGATCTTCAGATTAGAGTTAGGTCTAGTATGAGTCGGCTTGCTAATTGGGGTTGCCGGGGGGTTTTGTAGGTTCGTGTCCTTCATCAAATACTACATTGATAGTCTCCTCGACTCTAAGGGTGTCGTGGTTATATACTCTATAAGCTCTGCTTGTAGTCGAGTATCCTAGAAAGATTCCGATCGTGGTTTTGGATGTAAATTTCCCTAGGTAATCCTTAGTGTTTAGGATATGTACCTTACACGCAAATACCCTAAAGTACTTGATGTTAGGTATTTTATCATGATAAATCTCGTATGAGGTCTTAAGGTGCCTCTTTACCATAAGGATTCTATTTTGGACATAGCATGCTGTACTCACGGCTTCCGCCCAAAACCTATCGGGTAGGTTATACTCATTTAACATTGTCCTAGCGGCTTCTTGTAGGGTTCTATTTTTTCGTTCTACTAGGCCATTTTGTTGTGGAGTTCTAGGTCAAGAGAACTCCTGTGGTATCCATTTAGGTTACAGAATTCTATAAACCTATGGTTTTCGAATTCACCACCATGTTCAGTCCTAAGTCTTTTGATTTTAATGCTTTGTTGATTTTCTATTAACTTAAATAGATTGATTAATTGATCAAGGGTATCACTTTTGTGTTTGATGAACCTAACCCAAGTAAATCTAGAATAGTCATCAATTATCACTAAGCATAATTTACTTCCGTTAAGTGACTTAGCTCCGTGTGAATCAAATAGATCTATGTGTAAGAGCACAAGCACACTTTTGGTTCATTCTTGACTAGTTAGTTGATGTTGTGTCCTAGATTGTTTACCTTGTTGACAAGCATTACATATTTTATTATCCAAGTTATTGAGGTTAGGCAATCCTCTAACTAAGTCACTCTGACTCATCTTGTGGATGAGTCTTGGGTGTGAGTGACCGAGTCGTCGGTGCCACAACCATGATTCCTCTTGCCATGTCATAAGACACTTAGTTGAGGAGTTAGTTAAGTTAATAGTGTAAATGTTGTTATTTCTAGTTCCTTTAAGAATTGTTTTAGAGGTTTCGTTTGTATTAATTACGCATTCATTTTCTAGAAACATGACCTTATAGTTATTATCACACAATTGGCTTACATTGAGAAGATTATATTGAAAATTTTCTATTAATAAAACGTTTTGAATGACAAAATTTGAGTTAAGCTCAATATCACCTGATCCGATGATTTTGAGCTTGCCGTTATTTCCGAAGGCTACCGATCCTTGTCGTTTGAATCGAAGTTTATAAAACTTGAGTTGATCCCCGGTCATGTGTCGGGAGAAACCACTGTCCAACATCCATTGATCCTACACGCAAGGTAGTTGGATCGGATATTGGATATATTAAAAATTATGTTGAAAATTATTAACCTAAATCATCTCACCGATGTCTACATGATCAAACATGTTAATCCTATATGTTCTTGTGAGATGACTTCCAATTTTAGTTGAATTAAATTTAATGACTTAAACACTTGTCAACCTTGCGTTAGATTCGGATTTGACCTTAGGCTCATCAAGTCACCTTTTCAAGATCATGGCTTCCAGGTCATGGCGAGGCACAGAGGCCTTCTTTGATCGGAACAACGACCACTTCCTTAGACAAAGCCATTTTCAAGAAAATAGAGACTTGACTCACCTAAGACCACTTCCTGGTCTAACTAGTCTAGGATACGACGAGGTAGCTTCAACTAGTTCCGCTCGGTCAAGTGCACCGAACTAGATACGCCTTATCTAGCCCGAATACACAAGACTCCGCTTTCCTAGCGTACTATCATCTCGCCACGTCCTGGTAGTATGTTATCAAGTATTGACGAGTTATAGTCCTATCTAACCATTCTAAGAAGTAAAATCAAACTAAATAAAAACCTAAGCATGCAATTTCTAAGTTAAAACACAAACAAATTTCGTACTAGCTCCCCCTGGACCGTTGAATCGATTCGATCTCTCCACATAGTGGATTTGGTCCTTGGGAACCCAGTACTGGTTTGATCCTAAGTTTGAAATCAAGGTGGTCTTAGGGACCCATGCTTGGACACATTTTTTATGTCGACCTACGATTGACATATACGACTTATTGGTCGTGTTTGAGCTAAACCCTAGCCCGACATTATTGTACACGGCCCTTTGCGATCCAAGTAGGAGGTCAAGTCCTTTGGATCCCAAAGTAAACCTTTCCAACGTATTCCTAAGATCTTCGACTTGACTCTTCAAGAGTGAGTTCTCAACTTCGAGTTTTTCAACCCGAGTTGAGTCCTTCTCTTGAACTCGACTAGTCGAAGAGGTTAGGGAGACCTCGTGTTTGAGGAGTTTAACTTCCTCAACCAGGGTCTCGACCTTGGACTCGGACTTAGCTAACTTTCTATTTAAAAACTTAATTGCACTATAAAGTGTAGTAATAAGAGACCGACTTACCTTGAGTGTATCTTTTGAACCGGATGCGTATCCGTGGCTCGTCTTGAATAGTGCTTCGCAGTCCGACTCGTCTTCGGTTTTCGATTCAAGTTCCGGTTCCGACTCCGTCTCTGATTCCACTGGTTTAGCCATGAGGACTCGATCATTATCTTCTTCCTCAGAAGCTTCTTCCCAAGTGGCGTTAAGTTCCTTTTTGTGTTTTGGTGCCTTGCTCTTGAGTTTTGGGCATTCGGACTTAATGTGTCCAAACCTGTTGCATTCATAACATCTTATGTTTGAACTTTTAGGCTTACCTTCGTTGGGTCGAGTGACGGCTCATTTTCGAGCCTTGACTATCCTCCGAACTAGGTTGACTAGTTCGGCCTCCATTTCCGAGTCGACCTCCAAATCAGACTCATCCTCTTCTTCCTTCGGAGGTGGCTTGCTAGCGGTTTTCTTCTTTGAACCTGCAAATAATGCTATACCTTTCTCGGGTTCCGAGATAGACTGCTCATGAAGTTCAAAATTAGAAAAATGTTTATCTAATCTAAGTTTAGAAAGATCCTTGGAGACCTTGTAGGCATCGACCATGGATGCCCACAAGGTAGTCCTCGGAAAGGAGTTTAGTACATACCTTATAAGGTCGCGGTTTTCGACCTTTTTCCTGATTGCGTGTAGATTGTTGACGATGTCCTGGACTCGGGCATGAAGTTGCGTCGCAGACTCGTGTTCCTGCATTTTTAGATTATATAATTTATTGAATAAAAGGTCGCGTTTACATACCTTGGCTTCATCGGTCCCTTCGTGTAGCTCCACTAGCTTTGTCCATAGGTCCTTTGTCCTGATGAAGGGGCCGATGCGATTTAACTCCTCCTTGGACAAGCCGCATTGGAGGATTTTTGTTGCCTTGGAATCGGCTTTGACTTGTCGTTTTGTTGCAACGGTCCATTGATCATAACCCAAGGATTCACCCACTTTGTTAGTTGGAAGTGTGAAACCCGTTTGGATTATGATCCACATCTCGATTTGGGTTTTGAGAAAGCACTCCATCCGACCTTTCCAGTAATGGAAATCATCTCCGTTGTAAAACGGAGGTCGGACGGTGCTAAAACCCTCGAGATGGGCCATTTGGAAGGGAAACCTTGCACAAAAAAATACCAAAAAAAAACACGAAAAAGGTTCCAAGACTTCGCCTTGGATTAGTAATGTAGGAAATGAAAAGAAACAAAAGGAATAAACGAGAAATAACCAACTAAAATAAAAGATGAGCACTTACAACCTTCGATGTTCTAAAAATGGTACTAAATGATGGTTTTTGGGGATGAAGACAGCTTGTTACAAGGATTTACCCTTGTAAGAAGTGTAGATCTCTCCGAGAGCTTCGTTTTGGTAGGTAGACCGTGTCATGGGTCAACTTGTATGAAAAGTTATGCCCGTTTGACCGTCGGTTACTCCAAAAGCGAATACTTGCAAAATAAAACCAAACGAAGAGTACCAAGACTTCGTCTTGGATTAGTAGTGCGGGAGAAAATTTTAAACAAACGAAAAAAAAATCTGTAAAAAAAATTTTTAGATTGGTGGTTTCACCAAATCTAAGCGCCCCCGGCTTTGATACCAATTGTTGGATCGAGGCGGTTCGCTAGAGGGGGGGTGAATAGCGAAACAAAAGCTTTTTGTGAAATCGTTCTTTGAAAGTCGAGTAGATAAATTGCAGCAGAAATATAAACAATAAATATAATAGACAATTCTTTTTACTTGGTTCGTAGCCTTCGGCTACTACTCCAAGGCCCTAGTGGTCCTTGACCACGCACAGAGGGCAAAACACTAAACGAACTCCTCCTCGTTGGAGGTAGGAGTTAATCGATACAAGAACAAAAACTTGAGGTAGAGGGACACTCCCCCTCTCCTCGTTATGATAGAAAAAGAGCTTCGAAAAAGTAAATGAACAACGAATAAATCTAAAACTGACGTACAAAAACTAAAAGAAAATTAAACCTAGCGTCGGAGAAGAAGAACTTCGTTGTCGGAGAGTTGTAGCTTTGCGGAGGCTCTTGGAAGCTTAGAATTGATGAAGAAACCCTAGGATTGGCCTTCCTTTTATAGCCTTTGAGCTCCTTTTCGAGAGGAACCCTAGCCAATCACAATTGAGCACCAATCTCCTTGAAATGGGGTGATAAGCCTTGACTCCTCGAATCTGATCATTGACCATCAGTCGACTGATGGCCATCATCGATCGATCGGTGATGCGACATCGATCAGTCGACCTCGGCGATCGGTGATTGGCGGCGATCGAGTCCTCCAAGATGGCAATTGACTGATGCTTGCTGCAAGTCAAAGTCAGCTCATCAAAAACATAATTTCGACGGTCGTCGACCATTCGATCTCGACCTAGACCATCTATAGGATGTCTTTGGTCGGATATACGCTTAAGATCATCCCTGTAACGAGGATACGACCTCACTTACGCTCGCACACACGAGCTTACCTCGATACTTACGTGTTGCTTTTGCTTCTGGCCTTCCACTCGATTCCTTTGGCTCCCTCCGAAGTCACTCGAGTGTCGCCCGACCACCGCGGCTTCTTCCGGGTGTCGCTAGCCTTTAGCTCCAGCTATAGCAATCTTCTGCACACTCGATTCAGCTCGTGAGATAACGACATGAGCTTAACTTTGTATCATTTGCTATAATCAAAACTCAGGTTCGACTTAGGTACCTACTGCACCAACATTAACTAGTTAAAGACTTAGTGAGTTAGCTTCTATGAATTCCACTTGACTTAGTGCACCAAGTCGTGGCGAGGCACATGGCCTTCTTGAGTATCGGAGCAACAACCACTTCCTAGACATGCACTTCAAAGAGCTTCCCTAACTTACTATCAATTCACTTGTCTTAGTATTAGGTTGTTCAAGTTTAAACTACTTTGTTTCCTATCTAGTCCATTCTAAATTAAGCAAGTAAAGTAAACAAAAGTATGCAAGAGTCTTATCTAATTAAGGAAACAATCAACTGTAGGGGATTGATTGGACGCTAGAGGGGGGGGGGGGGGGTGAATAGCGCGCTACAGTTCTTTGATGGAATTCGATCGTGATCGCGTCTACAAATTGTGTTAGCAGAGTGGAATAATAATAATAAAAGCAATAACATGAAACACAATCACAAACACAAGATGTTTAATGTGGTTCAGAACCGAACGGTTCTTACACCACGGATCGAGCTCTAAAGAGCCCTAACGACGCCAATGCAATCACCAATCACAAATACTCCTTCTCGACACAAGTTGGAGGCCGAGAAACCTCGTACAAAAGATTACAACAATAATCTAAATGGATACAAGAAAATACAATGCAAGTAAAGAAAACTACTTTACAATTACTTTTTGAATGCTTGATCACTTAGTTGCTTGAAATCAACTTGGAGACCCTGATTTGCAACAGCAAATCCCCCCAAAAGCCCTCAAGAAAACCATCCTTTTTTCTCCATCACAAGCTCCTTTTATAGCGTAAACCTGTGGTGGAAAAAGTCGAACAGTCGACTGGTCAGGACCATCAGTCAACTGATGCCACTGTTGTCGTGAGACAATGGCTAGATCCACGCTGGATAAGTCCAACAGATCCATCATCAGTCGACAGATTATGACCATCATTCTACTGATCAAGCCATCACTCGACATCGACCACGCAATGAAAGTGAGACACCATTCTTTCTTGATTTCGAGCACCACGATCGATCACAAGATCCCGATCGCTGATCGAATCACCGACGCCCACCTAAGGCGTCATCGCTAGGGCAATTCCTGAAGGGTTTTGCTTATCGAGTCCGTGAGGGGAAACTTCGCTTCCCACTTCACCTCGGTAGCTTGTCCATTGCGATCCCTTCGATGTCCCCGGATTAAAAAAAATTTAATCCTAGACAAAAGGGATTGCCAAAGCAACCAAGTCATCGTCGTGCTATTCATTTATAGAGGTCACTTGATCAAACTAGTTGTTTAAGCGACCATCCTCTATTCTACGAGTAGTCACGGAATAGACGATGTCCGGATCGCTGGTTTTTGTGTTTATGCTCGGGATCCAAGTATTATTTATCCATTTATAGATTTATAACATGCTTATAATTAAAAAACAAAAACAAGCAACAAAAAAAAGACGAAAGTAGAATAGGTATACCTCTCGATCTTCTAATGTATGACCTTCCTCCTTTTGGACGTCGTGTGTGCAACGATCCACCTCAAGTCGAAGCTCCTAGATCGCAAATCTTCCTTCCTTGCTCTTCCAAAAGTAGAGGAAGAATAGAAACAAGGTTTTTCTCCTCACTAGAAACAACTAACAAGGAACTAAAACTTTCCTTGCCGCCGGCCAACTAGGTGAACAAGAAGATGGTGGAAAACAACCAAGACACCAAGGGAAGCCCTATATATTTTTTCCACCACCTAAGGAGAAGTAGAAGGGGTCTTTTGGTCACTGGGCAAGGCTGGAAAAGAGGTTGGAGAGGTGCTGGATGTTTTCCAAAAGAGGAAGAAGAAGAGAAGAATACCTTCCTTATTTGGTGCCACCCTTGCCTCCAAACCCTGCTCCTAATCCTATCTCAACTAGGATTCCTTCTTGCCGCCCAAACCCTAGCTCTCCTTCAATGTTGTTCACGCCAACTCCCATGCCATCCTTTTATAGATTTAGGGATAAGTCATGAATTAATCTCATCCATTGGTTCTAGGGATTTAATCTCAACCGTCGGATCTAAAGATTTAATCTCAACCGTCGGATCTTAGAGATTTAATCTCTACCAATGGATCTTAGAGTTTTGTTTCTATCCATTGGATCTAAGCATCATGAGGTGTTAATAGGCTACATTAAGGACCATGAGGAGGAGTTGGGTCTTGGCCACCCATGGATCAAGCCCACATAAAGTCCGATCCACTAACGATGATCCAATCCACTAAAGGTTCATCATTGATCTACCTCACCAACCCCCATATGATAATTTGGGCTCCAAATATTATTTGTACATTTTCTCCCCATGTTTAAGATCTCAAATGTCCATCGATTAATTAATTTACTGACCATTAATTAATCCACATCTATCTTCTTGAGTAGTACCACTCAACCTTTTCATCATGATGGACCAAGTCCACCTGCATGGTTTACATGATGAACCTTATTTGTTCCTCAAGGGGACATCATCATCCTAATATATAGGACACGGTTTCCACCTATAATCACTAGCACACCATATAAATAATATCATCACCCAACTTACCGATCCTATCGATTTAATCTATAAATCTCGCTCATTGGTAAATCAAAGAGATGAGTACTAAGTATATGTGCCCATTATTATATCGGGATTAAGAGTATGTACAATATAATATCTGAGGTCTGATTCGATTATGTATTCAGCAATAAATCGAATCACCTCGAAGTCAGTCCTGCTCAATACACACATGTTGGATCGAAGCGGATCGCTAGAGGGGGGGTGAATAGCGATAAAACCTTTTTCTTTTCTTTTCGTTCGTTAAAACTCGAGAGATAATTAATTGCAACGGAAATGTAAATGTAAAGTAAAAAGAGACAAAGGAGTTTTACTTGGTTCGTAGCCTTCGGCTACTACTCCAAGGCCCTAGCGGTCCTCGACCACGTATGGAGGGCAAAAACACTAAAGAACTCCTCCCCTTTAGAGGTAGGAGTTTAATCGATACAAGTAAAGCACAAAGCTTGAGGTAGAGGGACACTCCCCCTCTCCTCGTTACGATAAAAGCTCCGAAAATGAAAGTACTAAACTGAAATAAAACTCTAACCGACGTAATAAAATGAAAACAAATAAACCTAGATGTCGGAGAAGAAGCACTTCGTTGTCGGAGAAGTTGTAGCTTTGCGGAGGCTTTTGGAGGCTTAGAATTGATGAAGAAACCCTAGGTTAGGACCTCCTTTTATAGCCTTTAAGCCCCTCATCGAATGGGTCTTCAACCAATAGGAATTGGGCACAAAACTCCTTGAAAAATGGTGATAAAGCTTGACTCCTCGAGGCTGATTTTTGACCATCGGTTGAACTGATTTCTTGGCCGGTTGAACTGATGGCTCAACAGTTGAACTGATCCTTGGCCAGTTGAACTGATGGCTTAGCAGTTGAACTAATTTTTGGCCGATTGAACTGATTTTTAGACTTTTTTGACTATAATAAAGAGTTAGCTAGAAATATAAGTGAATTCGATGGCCACTTGCTATCCGATCTCAACATAGACCTTCCATGGGAAGTCTTGGTCGGATCGTCGCCTAAGGATGTCCCCGTATGGAGGACTCGACCTTACTTACGCTCACTCACACGAGCTTACCTCAACATTTACCTTTGAAGCCTTGCTTTCGGTCTCTACCTGATTCCTTCGGCTCCCTCCGAAGTCCTCCCGGTGTCGCCCGACCATCGCGGCTTCCTCCGGGTGTCGCTAGCCTTTAGCTCCAGCTATAGCAATCTTCTACACACTCGATTCAGTTCGTGAGATAATGACATGACCTTAACTTTGTATCGTTTGCTATAATCAAAACTCAGGTTCGACTTAGGTGCCTACTGCACCAACAATCTCCCCCTTTTTGATTTATGGAAAACCCACATACAAAGTTAAGTAAATAGCAAGCATGAAGAATAATGTGCATTAGAAACAAGAAATAAAGAAGATTAAGTTAGAGTAGTAAGGATTTTCTTCAAGTACTCCCCCTTGAGGAAACCTCCCCCTTGACCGAGGGTGAGTCTTGAAGAAAGACCTTAATCCTCCCCTTTGAGGGTTTCTTTAAGTAATTAACATTACTTAAAGTTGGCCTTAGTAAAAACGTTTAAGTTAAGAGTTCTTCTTAACTTGGCCCTTTCTCCCCCTTAAGTAAAATATTAAGGGCATAATAAAAAATAAGTAAAACATTGACGCCACAAATAAGTTTAAGTTAATAATTCTCTTAACTTGGCCTTTAATAAGTTTTCAAAACTTAAAGTTAACTTTTGGTTTAAATATAAATTAAGAGTTAAGTTATGAAAAAAAATTTTGATCCCTTAACTTTGGCCTTTTTCTCCCCCTTTTGCCATATATCGAAAAGAGTGAGTGTGTGTGTGGAAAAAAAAAATAAGTGTTAAATTTAAAGTCCAAGCATGTTCCACATTATTTTGAAAATAATATACTGAAAATAAGTTCATCTATAAGATGTTCGACTCAAATTTGGCTTGATTGATATGAAAGATCAACCAGTCCTGGTCAAAGTCGGTTAGTATGTATGATTACACTCTGTGGTTCATAGCGATGCACTAGCTCTACATCTGGAACACGGAGTAAGGTCCTAACATCTCACGCCCATCTACGTGGCCAAGTACACAAACACATTAGTCCTATGTGTTGTGAGATGTATTGGCTCCTTAAATCTATAGGTGCATGATATCTAAGGTATGTCCTATGCTAGTTCCATAAAAATAAAAAAATAGTAGTAAGAAAATATAATTTGCAAGTTCCTATTCTACTACGCACATGCCTAATTTTTGTCTTAATAGACTAAATTCGGCTTCGGGTAGGGGTTTAGTAAATAGGTCTGCTAAGTTAGACTTTGATTCGATGTATTCGAGTTGTATGGCTCCGTTGGCCACATGTTCTCGAATGAAATGGTGTTTGACCTCTATATGTTTGGTCCTAGAGTGACATATCGGATTCTTTGTAAGATTAATTGAACTAATGTTATCTACGTGAAGTTTAGTATTCGTAAAGTCTAACTTAAAGTCACGGAGAGTGTGCTTCATCCAAAGAAGCTGCGTGACACACTCACCAATTGCGATGTATTCGGCTTCGGTGGTAGATAAAGCAACACAGTGTTGCTTCCTACTGCACCAACTCACTAGACTCGAGCCGAGAAGTTGACAACAACCACTCGTACTCTTTCTATCGAGCTTACTACCGGCATAGTCCGAATCGGAGTAGCCGATTAGTTCGAACTCGGTAGATCTAGGATACCAAATACCGACATTAAGTGTACCCTTTAGATATCTAAGGATACGCTTGACTAGAGTTAGGTGAGACTCCTTGGCACAGGTTTGAAACCTTGCGCACATACTTACTGCAAATAAGATATTAGGTCGGCTTGCAGTTAAGTAAAGGAGACTCCCTATTATGCTCCTATAGTATTTTAAATCAATTGAATTTCCGATTACATCTTCTTCTATATTCACATTAGTTGTCATTGGGGTATTAATAATTTTAGCGTCTTGCATTCCAAAGCATTTAATTAATTCCCTAGTATATTTACGTTGATGTAGGTATATTCCATCTTTAGTTTATTTAATTTGTAGACCTAAAAAGAAACTTAACTCACCTACTAAATTCATTTCAAATTCACTTTCCATAAGTGAAATGAACTCATTTAGTAGGATTGAGTTGGTGGTTCCGAAAATAATATCATCTACGTAGATTTGGGCTATGAATAAGTCTTTACCTAAGGTTTTTACGAAAAGGATTGGGTCAACTACACCTTGGTTAAAGCCTTTTGACTTAAGATAAATTGAAAGTCTAGTACCAAGCTCGAGGAGCTTGTTTAAGTCTATAAAGAGCTTTCTTTAACCTAAGGACATGATCGGGTTTGTCTAAACTTTTGAAACCGGGGGGTTGACTAACATAAACTTCTTCTTTAATGTATCCATTTAAGAATGCAGATTTCACATCCATTTGAAACAACTTAAATCCTCGATGTGCTGCATATGCTAATAGCATTCGAATGGACTCTAATCTAGCTACTGGGCCATAGGTCTTGTCGTAATCTAAACTTTCGACTTGACTAAACCCTTTAAAAACTAGTCTAGCTTTCTTTCTAACTACTTCACCTCTATCATCAATTTTATTTCTAAACACCCACCTTGTTCCAATGATTGTTTTATCTTTAGGTGGTGGTACTAATTCCCATACTTTGTTCCTAGTGAATTGAGCCAACTCTTCTTGCATTGCAATAATCCAATCGGGATCAAGAAGAGCTTGGTCAATAGTTCTGGGTTTAATTTTAGAAATCAAAGATATTTGACTAAGGTTTCTGCATGAGGCTCTAATTCAAACTCCTAGACTTGGATCACCTATCACTTGGTCGATAGGATGATTCGTTTGAGTCCTAGTTGGATTTGGGTTTGAGTCTACAACTTGATTTATAGGATGACTCATTTGAGTTCTAGTTTGGTTGGAGTCATCTATCACTTGGTCGATAGAGTGACTTGGTTGACTTAGGTTAGGATTAACACTAGACCTGATCTCCAGATCAGAGTTAGGTCTAGTATGAATTGGCTCGCTAATTGGGGTTGCCGGGGGTTTTGTAGGTTCGTGTCCTTCATCAAAAACTGCATTGATAGTCTCCTCGACTCTAAGGGTGTCGTGGTTATATACTCTATAGGCTCTGCTTGTAGTCGAGTATCCTAGAAAGATTTCGGTCGTGGTTTTGGATGTAAATTTCCCTAGGTAATCCTTAGTGTTTAGGATATGTACCTTACACCCAAATACCCTAAAGTACTTGATGTTAGGTATTTTATCGTGATAAATCTCGTATGAGGTCTTAAGGTGCCTCTTTACCATAAGGATTCTATTTTGGACATAGCATGTCGTACTCACGGCTTCCGCCCAAAACCTATCGGGTAGGTTATACTCATTTAATATTGTCCTAGCGGCTTCTTGTAGGTTTCTATTTTTGCGTTCTACTAGGCCATTTTGTTGTGGAGTTCTAGGGCAAGAGAACTCGTGGTGGTATCTATTTAGGTTACAGAATTCTGTAAACCTATGGTTCTCGAATTCACCACCATGATCAGTCCTAAGTCTTTTGATTTTAATGCTTTGTTGATTTTCTATTAACTTAAATAGATTGATTAATTGATCTAGGGTATCATTTTTGTGTTTGATGAACCTAACCCAAGTAAATCTAGAATAGTCATCAATTATGACTAAGCAGAATTTACTTCCGTTAAGTGACTTAGCTCCGTGTGAATCAAATAGATCCATTTGTAGGAGCTCAAGCACACTTTTGGTTCGTTCTTGACTAGTTAGTTGATGTTGTGCCCTAGATTGTTTACCTTATTGACAAGCATTACATATTTTATTATCCAAGTTGTTGAGGTTAGGCAAACCTCTGACTAAATCACTCTGACTCATCTTGTGGATGAGTCTTGGGTGTGAGTGACCGAGTCGTCGGTGCCACAACCACAATTTCTCTTGCCGTGTCATAAGACACTTAGTTGAGGAGTTAGTTAAGTTGATAGTGTAAATGTTGTTATTTCTAGTCCCTTTAAGAATTGTTTTAGAGGTTTCGTTTGTATTAATTACGCATTCATTTTCTAGAAATATGACCTTATAGTTATTATCACACAATTGGCTTACACTAAGTAAATTATATTGAAAATTTTCTACTAATAAAACATTTTGAATAACAAAATTTGAATTGAGCTCAATATCACCTGATCCGATGATTTTGAGCTTGTCGTTATTTCCAAAGGCTACCGATCCATGTCGTTTGAATCGAAGCTTCGAAAACTTGAGTTGATCCCCGGTCATGTGTTGGGAGCAACCACTGTCCAACATCCATTGATCCTACACACAAGGTAGTTGGATCGGATATTGGATTTATTAAAAATTGGTTGAAGATTATTAACCTAAATCATCTCACCCATGTCTATATGATCAAACATGTTAATCCTATATGTTCTTGTGAGATGACTTCCAATTTTTTGGTTGAATTAAGTTTAATGACTTAAACACTTGTCAACCTTGCGTTAGATTCGGATTTGACCTTAGGCTCATCAAGTCACCTTTACAAGATCATGACTTCTAGGTCGTGGCGAGGCACAGAGGCCTTCTTTGATCAGAACAATGACCACTTCCTTAAACAAAGCCATTTTCAAGAAAATAGAGACTTGACTCACCTAAGACCACTTCCTGGTCTAACTAGTCTAGGATACGGTGAGGTAGCTTCAGCTAGTTCCACTCGGTCAAGTGCACCGAACTAGATACGCCTTATCTAACCCGAATACACAAGACTCCGCTTTCCTAGCGTACTATCATCTCGCCGCGTCCTGGTACTATGTTTTCAAGTATTGACGAGTTATAGTCCTATCTAACCATTCTAAAAAAGAAAATCAAACTAAATAAAAACCTAAGCATGCAATTTCTAAGTTAAAACACAAACAAATTTCGTACTAACTTCCCCTGGACCGTTGAAACGATTCGGTCTCTCCACATAGTGGATTTGGTCCTTGGGAACCCAGTACTGGTTTGATCCTAAGTTTGAAATCAAGGTGGTCTTAGGGACCCATGCTTGGACACGTTTTCTATGTCTACTTACGATTGACATATACGACTTATTGGTCGTGTTTGAGCTAAACCCTAGTCCAGCCTTGTTGTACACGGCCCTTTGCGATCCAAGTAGGAGGTCAAGTCCTTTGGATCCCAAAGTAAACCTTTCCAATGTATTCCTAAGATCTTCTACTTGACTTTTCAAGAGTGAGTTCTCAACTTCGAGTTTTTCAACTCGAGTTGAGTCCTTCTCTTGAACTCGACTAGTCGAAGAGGTTAGGGAGACCTTGTGTTTGAGGAGTTTAACTTCCTCAACCAGGGTCTCGACCTTGGACTCGGACTTAGCTAACTTTCTATTTAAAAACTTAATTGCACTATAAAGTGTGGTAATAAGAGACCGACTTACCTTGAGTTTATCTTTTGAACCGGATGCGTATCCGTGGCTTGTCTTGAATAGTGCTTCGCAGTCCGACTCATCTTCGGTTTCCGATTCAAGTTCTGGTTCCGACTCCGTCTCCGATTCCACCGGTTTATCCATAAAGACTCGATCATTGTCTTCTTCCTCGGAAGCTTCTTCCCAAGTAGCGTTGAGTGCCTTTTTGTATTTTGGTGCCTTGCTCTTGAGTTTTGGGCATTCGGACTTAATGTGTCCAAACCTGTTGCATTCATAACATCTTATGTTTGAACTTTTAGGCTTACCTTCGTTGGGTCGAGTGACGGCTCATTTTTGGCCCTTGACTATCCTCCGAACTAGGTTGACTAGTTCGGCTTCCATTTCCGAGTCGACCTCCAAATCCGACTCATCCTCTTCTTCCTTCGGAGGTGGCTTGCTAGCGGTTTTCTTCTTTGAACCTGCAAATAAAGCTATACCTTTCTCGGGTTCCGAATTAGACTGCCCATGAAGTTCAAAATCAGATAAAAGTTCATCTAATCTAAGTTTAGAAAGATCCTTGGAGACCTTGTAGGCATCGACCATGGATGCCCACAAGGTAGTCCTTGGAAAGGAGTTTAGGACATACCTTATAAGATCGCGGTTTTCGACTTTTTGCCCGATTGCGTGTAGGTTGTTGACTATGTCCTGGACTCGGGTGTGAAGTTGCATCACGGACTCGTGTTCCTACATTTTTAGGTTATATAGTTTATTGAATAGAAGATCACGCTTACATACCTTGGCTTCATCGGTCCCTTCGTGTAGTTCCACTAGTTTTGTCCAAAGGTCCTTTGCGCTTATGAAGGGGCCGACGCGATTTAGCTCTTCCTTGGATAAGCCGCATTGGAGGATTTGTGTTGCCTTGGCGTCGGCTTCGACTTGTCATTTTGTCGCAATGGTCCATTGATCATAATCCAAGGAGTCACCCACTTCATTAGTCAGAAGTGTGAAACCCGTTTGGATTATGATCCACATCTCGATTTGGGTTTTGAGAAAGCATTCCATCCGACCCTTCCAATAACGGAAGTCATCTCCATTGTAAAACGGAGGTCGGACGGTGCTAAAACCCTCGAGATGGGCCATTAGAACAAAAGACACAAGGAGACGAAGACGAAGAAACTAGCAACGACAAAAACACAAAAAAAAAAGTACCAAGACTCGCGTCTTGGATTAGTAGTGCGGGAGAAAAAATAACAAAGCGAAATAAATCTGAAATAAACAGAATTAAAAAGAAAAAAAATCTGTAAAATGGCTAGATTGGTGGTTTCACCAAATCTTAGCAACCCCTGGCTCTGATACCAATTGTTGGATCGAAGCGGATCGCTAGAGGGGGGGGGGGTGAATAGTGATAAAACCTTTTTCTTTTCTTTTCGTTCGTTAAAACTCGAGAGATAATTAATTGCAGCGGAAATGTAAATGTAAAGTGAAAAGAGACAAAGGAGTTTTACTTGGTTTGTAGCCTTCGGCTACTACTCCAAGGCCCTAGCGGTCCTCAACCACGTACGGAGGCCAAAAACACTAAAGAACTCCTCCCCTTTAGAGGTAGGAGTTTAATCGATACAAGTAAAGCACAAAGCTTGAGGAAGAGGGACACTCCCCCTCTCCTCGTTATGATAAAAGCTCCGAAAATGAAAGTACTAAACTGAAATAAAACTCTAACCGACGTAATAAAATGAAAACAAATAAACCTAGATGTTGGAGAAGAAGCAATTCGTTGTCGGAGAAGTTGTAGCTTTGCGGAGGCTTTTTGAGGCTTAGAATTGATGAAGAAACCCTAGGTTAGGACCTCCTTTTATAGCCTTTAAGCCCCTCATCGAATGGGTCTTCAACCAATAGGAATTGGGCACAAAACTCCTTGAAAAATGGTGATAAAGCTTGACTCCTCGAGGCTGATTTTTGACCATCGGTTGAACTGATTTCTTGGCCGATTGAACTGATGGCTCAGCAGTTGAACTGATCCTTGGCCAGTTGAACTGATGGCTTAGCAGTTGAACTAATTTTTGGCCGGTTGAACTGATTTTTAGACTTTTTGACTGTAATAAAGAGTTAGCTCGAAATATAAGTGAATTCGACGGCCACTTGCCATCCGATCTCAACATAGACCTTCCATGGGAAGTCTTGGTCGGATCGTCGCCTAAGGATGTCCCCGTATGGAGGACTCGACCTTACTTACGCTCACTCACACGAGCTTACCTCAACATTTACCTTTGAAGCCTTGCTTTCGGTCTCCACTTGATTCCTTCGGCTCCCTCCGAAGTCCTCCCGGTGTCGCCCGACCATCGCGGCTTCCTCCGGGTGTCGCTAGCCTTTAGCTCCAGCTATAGCAATCTTCTGCACACTCCATTCAGTTCGTGAGATAACGACATGAGCTTAACTTTGTATCGTTTGCAATAATCAAAACTCAGGTTCGACTTAGGTGCCTACTGCACCAATAACACAAAGTGTACTAGTGTGATTCTATGGTCAAGTCAAACCAATACCAAATCACACTACAACCATTCCAATGGTTTGTCCAAAGCCATCTCGGTTATGAGCCTTTACTTATACTTTTCAAGGGACCGATAACATGCTCTCCTGTGTGACACCACACATCATGTTATCTACAATGTAAAGTATTAGACAATATTGCATAACCATAAAAATATGCAAACAATGATCATGTGATTCTTATTCCAAAATAAAGATGTTCATACAAAAGATAGACTTTTCAGTATATATCCCTACAATCTCCCACTTATACTAAAAGACTATGCTGTCCTCAAAGTGTCATACATCTGATCCCCATTCCCTCCACATGCCTATCAAAAGCTCTCGTCGGAAGGGCCTTAGTGAAAGGATCTGTCAGGTTATCCTCCGATGCAATCTTGGCCACAACAACTTCTCCTCTCTTTACGATTTCTTGTATTATGTGGTACTTGTGCTCTATGTGTTTATTAGCCTTATGGACTCGTGGTTCCTTCGAGTTTGCAACTGCACCACTATTATCACAATAAATTGTGATAGTTCTGGGCAAACCAGGAATCACATCCAAGTCCATCAGGAAGTTCCTGAGCCATACAACTTCTTTGGCCGCCTCAGAGGCCGCCACATACTCAACTTCCATGGAGGAGTCTGCCACACACTTCTGCTTGACACTCCTCCATACAATGGCTCCACCTCCCAAAGTAAACACAAAACCTGAGGTAGACTTACTGTTATCCCTATTATATTGGAAGTTTGAATCCGTGTAATCCACAGGGAGTAATTGGTCTGCCCGGTAAACCAGCATATAATCCCTAGTCCTTCTCAAGTACTTCAATATATGCTTTACCGCAGTCCAATGTCCCTGTCCTGGATTACTCTGATATCTGTTGACCATGCCCACGGCAAAGTGGATATCTAGTCTCATACAGAGCATCGCATACATGAGGCTTCCAACTACCGAAGCATAAGGAACCGCCTTCATCTACTCTATCTCCTCAGATGATCTAGGACACATCTCCTTAGATAAAGGAACTCCATGCTTGAAAGGTAGAAAAACCTTCTTGGAGTTCTGCTTGCTAAAACGCTCCATAATCGTGTCTATGTATGAAGCTTGGGATAAGCACAACATCCTTTTCCTGCGATCCCTTATAATCTTGATCCCAAGGATGTGTCCCATCTCTCCCAAGTTCTTTATATCAAACTGTTTGGACAACCATACCCTTACATCCGATAACACCTTGATATTGTTGCCAATCAACAAAATGTCATCTACATATAGTACAAGAAATACCACTACGTTTCTGTCATATCTCTTGTACACACAAGACTCATCCGGACTTTGAATAAATCCATAAGACTTGATCACCTCATCAAAGCGGATGTTCCAAGACCTCGAAGCTTGTTTCAATCCATAAATGGACCGATTAAGCTTACATACAAGATGCTCTTTGCCCTTAGCAATGAATCCCTCTGGTTGCTTCATGTAGATGTTTTCCTCAAGACTTCCATTGTCTTGACATCCATCTGACACACCTCATAATTCATATGAGCTGCTATGCATAAGAGAATCCGGATAGACTTAAGCATGGCTACTGGCAAAAAGGTCTCCTCATAATCGATACCCTCTTTCTGAGGATACCCCTTCGCAACAAGCCTCGCTTTGAAGGCCTCAACCTTCCCATCTATTCCTCTCTTTCTCTTGTAGATCCACTTGCATCCAATGGTTTTAACACCATCGGGTGGTTCTACTTGCTCCCAGACCTGATTTGAATCCATAGATTCAATCTTAACATTCATTGCACTTTGCCAAGATACTGCATCTTTATCTTGGATTGCCTCGTCATATGTCCAGGGATCAGGTTCATGTTCGCCAGAGACCAAATTAGAAGATTCTCCCAAGAACATGAATCTATCAGGTTATCTCACAACCCTCCCACTACGATGAGGTATCACCTGTGTATCCTCTGTGACATGCGGTGCAGTGACATGTGGTATATCCTCTTGTACCGGTGGTACTAAATAAGTGACTTCTCCTTTTAACTCCTCCAGAACAATTTTACTCTTGGGCTTGTGGCTCATCACATAGTCTTCCTCTAGAAATCTGGCGTTCGTGCTAACGATCACCCTCTGTCCCCTGGGTTAGCCAACGAACATGTCTACTTCTGTACGAGGTTCCAACTTATCAGCATCTGCCTTCAACACATGTGCTGGACTCCCCCATATCCAAATATGTCTTAGACTAGGCTTTCGCCCAGTCCACAACTCTGTGGGAGTAGAAGGCACTGATTTAGATGGTACCAAGTTCAGAATGTACATTGTCATATCTAGAGCATATCCCCAGAACGAATCTGGTAAGTCAGAATAACTCATAATCGATCTAACCATCTCCATAAGAGTCCTATTCCTTCGTTCTGCTACATCGTTTTGCTGGGGTGTGCCAGGTGCAGTCAATTGGGATTGAATCCCAGCCTCTGATAAGTAATCCCTAAACTCTCCCAAGAGGTACTCACCACCACGATCAGATCGTAGTGTCTTGATACTTTTACCTTGACGTTTCTCCACATCAGCCTTGAATTCTTTGAATTTGTCAAAGAATTCAGACTTGCGGTGCATCAGGTAAATGTATCCATATCTTGAGTAATCGTCTATAAAAGAGACAAAATACTCAAAACCACCTCTAGCTTGGATAGACATAGGACCATACAAATCAGAATGAACCAATTCTAACACATCTTTGGCTCTATACCCCTTGGCCTTAAAAGGCCTCTTGGTCATCTTACCCTCCAAGCAAGATTCACAGGTTGGGAGATCCTCCACCACTAATGAACCCAAAGGTCCATCAGCTATCAACCTTTGAATTCTTCTTAGGTTAATGTGACCAAGCTTAAGATGTCAAAGATATGTTTGGTTCATCTTCGAAGGTTCTTTTCTCTTATTGGATTTAGAAGCTGAGTTATTAACTTCAATTTGCATCGTGGGAGGTTTTGGTTCAAGTGTGTACAAATTTCCTATCAATGCACCCGAACAGATAATGTCCCTATTCCTTCTTATAACAACTCTGTCATTAAAAGAAATAGAATACCTATCCATAAACAATTTAGAAACCGAAATTAAATTCTTTCTAAATAAGGGTACATAAAGGCAATTCTTAAGAACCAAAAATTTATTTTTCTTAAAAGATAAATGAACATCTCCCCCTGTAATAGCCGCCACCTTCGTGACATCGCCCAAGTACACGGTAATCTCCCCCTCAGCCAATCGTCTAGTTTCCTGGAACCCCTGCAATGTATTGCAGACATGATCAGTGGCTCACGTATCTACACATCAGGTGATGGTAGATAACACCGCTAAACATGTTTCAACAACTAGACCAAAAGATATACCTTTGTTCTTGCGGTTGGGGCAGTCCTTCTTCCAGTGTCCAGTCTGCTTACAAGTGAAGCACTTGCCTTTCGGCTTCTTTAATCCTCCCTGAGTACCTCCCACCGCCTTGGCCCCGGTTTGTTTCTTCTTCTTCTTGCCTTTGGGCTTAGAAGTAGAAACCTTCTGGGTCACCACGGCATGCGCCTGAGCACTCTGACGAAATAGTCCGTCTGCCGCCTGGAGTTCTGTCAGAAGTTCCGCCAACGAATACAAACTCTTGTTCATGTTGTAGTTGAGGCAAAACTGCTCAAAACTCCAAGTTAGAGACTGGAGTATGATATCGACATGGGTTTCCCCATCGATCTCAGCTCCAAGGACCTCCAGCTCATTCAAATGAGCCATCATCTTGAGAACATGATCCCTCACGGGTGTTCCCTCGACCATAGTGGTCGTCATCAAGTTTCTCATGGCCTCTTGCCTCGCAGCCCGATTGTGGTGTCCGAAAAGCTCCTTGAGATTGAGCATCATATCATAAGCAGTGGACATGACTTTATGCTGATGTTGCAATACATTTGACATAGATGCCAAAATGTAACATCGCGCCATCTCATCGGCTTTGATCCACTTCTTATAGTTCCCTCTCTCCTTTTCCCTAGAATTATCTACAGGCTTGGGAGGGCACTCTTTGAGGAGTACATATTTGTATTCCTCAGCAGTCATGACAATGTCTAGATTCCTCTTCTAATCTACATAGTTGGGTCCAGTAAGTTTGTTCTCTTTTAGAATCACAGCAAGTGGTTTGAAAGTCATTTTGAAAGAAAACCTAAGAATCATATAAATCAAAACATTAGATTTCAAAAAATTATTGATTCCTCAAACAATAAAATTTTAAAATCAACCAACACCTCAAAACACCGAGAATATTGTATGCCATGATAGTGTGAACGTATACGAATTCTACATTTGTAAGAGGAGGGTTTACCCATTAATTTTACTATCTTGTAAACCTAACTTTTTGACAAGTAAAATTAATAGTTGGTTCCTCTTTGGCCCTACAAATAAAAGCAGTGACTCTGATGGGGAGGATACTTATATTTGTATCTAAGTGTTCACCATTACTCGGTGCCAAGGTAATTATCTCGGGTTATGTGCCTTACGATGGGCAAGTACACACGCTCCTTAATAATTTCCAATAACCATATTCGACCAAGTAATCCGTAAACAAACCCATCTGATATGCAGGAAGGCACTCAGAGCCGACGTGCAAGTTTGTTTGCATAACTTGTCAAATCATAATGGAGGCCGTGGGAATTTTAAAAAATATCTCTCTCCCACTTAGTAGTTTGAAATTGAAGAATTTTCCTACCCTACGACATGCATATCAAACAAAAAAACAATAAATATGAAAAATAAATTATTTTCCAACTATTATGGCTTTTGTCTTCAATATGACTCTCATTGCATTGCCATCTCGTCTGCTCCTTCTACGCCATGTACGAGCCATCCAGAGATCCGAGCCGAGACTAAAATATATTTTAATTTACATCCATCGATCCTATACTCCATGAGGGAGTGTACATGAAATCTAAATCGAAAGTAAAATAAAATAAAGAGCAGCTAAACAATGTCGTATTTAATTTACCAACAACTAAATACTAGCCTCGTCAATCCCGAGGATTCAACAAAATAAATATTTACACACATATAATCACTTACACACATATGGCCATAATAGTCGGATCTTATGCCTGCAACCAAAGAGTTAAACTACGCATATCCTACTATTATCCGACACATATAATATATGAAAAAGTGCATAAAAATTAACCGAATCCTAAACACACAAAACCGAAAACCTTGGCTCTGATACCAATTGAAGGGTTTTGCTTATCAAGTTCGTGAGGGGAAACTTCGCTTCCCACTTCACCTCGGTAGCTTGTCCATGGCGATCCCTTCGATGTCCCCGGATTAAAAAAAAATTAATCCTAGACAAAAGGGATTGCCAAAGCAACCAAGTCATCGTCGTGCTATTCGTTTAGAGAGGTCACTTGAACAAACTAGTTGTTCAAGCGACCATCCTCTATTCTACGAGTAGCCGCGGAATAGACGATGTCCGGATCGCCGATTTTTGTGTTTATTCTCGGGATCCAAGTATTATTTAGCCATTTATAGATTTATAACATGCTTATAATTGAAAAACAAAAACAAGCAACAAACAAAAGAAGAAAGTAGAATAGGTATACCTCTCGATCTTCTAATGTGTGACCTTCCTCCTTTTGGACGTCGTGTGGGCGACGATCCATCAAAAGTCAAAGCTCCTAGATCGCAAATCTTCCTTCCTTGCTAGAAACAAGGTTTCTCTCCTCACTAGAAACAACCAACAAGGAACTAAAACTATCCTTGCCGCCGGGCAACTAGGTGAAGGAGAAGATGGTGGAAAACAACCAAGACACCAAGGGAAGCCCTATATCTTGTTTCCACCACCTAAGGAGAAGGAGAAGGGGGCTTTTGGGTGCCGGCCAAGGCTGGAGAGGTGCTGGACGTTGGCCAAAAGAGGAAGAAGAAGAGAAGAATACCTTCCTTATTTGGTGCCACCCTTGCCTCCAAACCCTAATCCAAATCCTATCTCAACTAGGATTCCTTCTTGCCGCCCAAACCCTAGCTCTCCATCAATGTTGTTCACGCCAACTCCCATGCCATCCTTTTATAGAGTTAGGGATAAGTCATGAATTAATCTCATCCATTGGTTCTAGGGATTTAATCACAACCGTCGGATCTAGAGATTTAATCTCAACCGTCGGATCTTAGAGATTTAATCTCTACCAATGGATTTTAGAGTTTAGTTTCTATCCATTGGATCTACACATCATGAGGTGTTAATAAGCTACATTAGAGACCATGAGGAGGAGTTGGGTCTTGGCCACCCATGGATCAAGCCCACATAAAGTCCGATCCACTAACGATGATCCAATCCACTAAAGGTTCATCATTGATCTACCTCACCAACCCCCATATGATAATATGGGCTCCATATATTATTTGTACATTTTCTCTCTGTGTTTAAGATCTCGAATGTCCGTCGATTAATTAAATTACTGACCATTAATTAATCAACATCTAACTCCTTGAGTAGTACCACTCAACCTTTTCATCATGCCGGACCAAGGCCACCTACAGAGTTTACATGATGAACCTTATCAGCTCCTCAAGGGGACATCATCATCATATTATATAGGTCACGGTTTCCTCTTATAATCAACGACACACCATACAAATAATATCATCTCCCAACTTACCGAGCCTATGATTTAATCTATAAATCTCGCCCATTGGTAAATCAAAGAGATGAGTACTAAGTATATGTGTCCATTATTATATCGGGATTAAGAGCATGTACTAAATAATATCTGAGGTCAAATTCGATTATGTAGTCAGCAATAAATCGAATCACCTCTAAGTCGGTCTTGCTTAATACACACAAAGTGCACTAGTGTGATTCTATGGTCAAGACAAACCAATACCAAATCACACTACAACCATTCCAATGGTTTATCCAAAGTCATCTCAGTTGTGAGCCTTTACTTATACGTTTCAAGGGGCCGATAACAAGATCTCCTGTGTGACACCACACACCATGTTATCTATAATGTAAAGTATTAGACAATATTGCATAACCATAAAAATATGCAAACAATGATCATGTGATTCTTATTCCAAAATAAAGATGTTCATACAAAAGATAGACTTTTCAGTATACATCCCTACAATTCCCACAGTCAATCCCTAGTTGACTAACACCACTCGACTGCCACATGACACCAGTCGACTGGCACACCTCAAACATGAGGTTTTAGCACAAGTATGGTTCCCCCATACTTGCTAGACCACCCTTAGCCTCGACCTAAGCCTTCTTGCCACCTCCATCAGCCTGACACCTCTCGGATCCCTCCAAGTCATCCATGACATGTTCATCCATCTCGCTAGCCTTCAGGTGCTTCCATCGGGTATGTCATGCTAACGGTGTCTACACCGCTAAGGCACATTGGACTTACGCCGCCAAGACTTCGCTTGGACTTTACGCCGCCAACCATTGGACTTATGCTGCCAAGACTTCACCCTTGGACTTTACATCGCCAATATTCCCCTTGGACTTCTCAAATGCCAAGACTCAAGCTTGGACTTTCCCTTGCCAACCCATGTTGGACTTTCCATGCCAAGTACTCAAGACTTGGACTTTACCTTGCCAAGACCCATGCTTGGACTTAACATTGCCAAGACCCATGCTTGGGCTTTCCCAAATGCCAAGTGTCCCACTTGAACTTTCTATGCCAAGTACCTAAGTCTTGGACTTTCCCATGACAATTACATTGCCATATGTTTTTGTCGAACATCAAAACATCACTCGAGCCAAGCTCGAGTCCTAGTCAATCGTGACCTGGGCCGATTGCACCAACAATCTCCCACTTTTTGATGTTTCATAAAAACCAAACAAACCATTTGAGTTAGACCATCTAACTCAAAAACTCCTTACCAATTATCCCAAATTGGTAATCTTATCTTTCTCCCCCTTTTTGACATACATCAAAAAGGTTATCTCTCCAAGGAGGTCAATGACTCATGTCCCAATGAGATCTTAGAATCTTCCTTTTGATCCAAAAATACTTAGGATGCCTACCATCTTCCTAGTGATAAGTCCCATATCACTCAAGAGAGGTAATCCTATTCACTCTCCCAATTTCCAAATTGGGTCTCTGAAAATCCCATCAATTTCCCAATTGATGTCCTTCTCACCATAACTTCTCCTTTTCAAGAAGAAAAACACATTCATCATCCCAAGATGGATACCTCCCCCTAAAGGCTTGCTCCCCCTTGACCATTTCACCAACAATGTCCTTGGGAAGTCCCTAAGCCAATAGGAACTCTAAACCATCAAAATTAAGGTTCTAAGTTTAAACATGAACTCTTCCACCCTTAAATTTGATAATTTGACCTAACACCTCTCCAAATCCATATCCAATGGATTTTCACCCTTTATAATGCTTCCCAAAGCATATCCTAGGGTTAGGAATGGTTAGGGACCTTAACCACAGCTGAACACGGGCTAAACAAACCTTGGGCTACGATTGGCAATGCCACTCACATCGATCATCGCCACCCAGGCGATCGGTGATAACTGTAATTTCCAAATTTCAGTTATCAGAGTTAAATTTCAAAAAATCATAAGTAATTCTACGTATATCGAAAAATCACGAAATTTGATACGTATATTACTTATAACCAATACAATCGGTGAAAAATAATAGAAAAATATTTTACCTATAAAATACTGAAATTGATACAAAAATCAAAAGTGAAGAAAACTTCTAAGTTTTGGCTCACTTTGTATCAACTTCATCAATGGTGATTGCTATCAAAAGATAGACTTCACCAAGGTTTTCTAAAATGATTTTAAAATGTTTTAAAAACCTTATTTTGGATCATATTCCTTGGGATCAATGTACATGACTTGTACACAAGCTTTCCCAATGATCCACCACTCAAATAAGATGAGTTTTAGTTCATCTAGATGCAAAACTATGCACCTTGAACTCAACTCATATCCTATCATCTCACATGTATCTAGTGTGTATAAATATACATACATGTCAATGTGATGTGAGATGTGGGTTTTGTTCTCCCTAATCTAGGGTTTCATGCATTTTCTAAGGCAACCCTACTTGATTCCCTTATAAATGGGACTCCAAGTCATGCCATTCTCCTTAAATCAATTTCAATCAAATTATCTTAAATGCATGAATGATTATGGCATTAGAGATGATATAAATAAACTCATGCTCATAATCATGATGTCATGGCATAAGATATAATCTAAAAATACATGACATTTATCCTAAATCCTAAACATGATCATGACATATAAAGGATGAAAATAAACATGATGTCATGTCATGACATATGGCAAATCAAGGCATGGCAAATAAAAAGTATAGGTATAATAATACCTAAATTTTAATATTAATTGTCTTTTGAGATAATTAAGTATATTTTTGCCATATTCCTATTAATCTCCCAAGTGTGCCAAAAACCCATGATGGCACACTATGACCTCTAAACCTAAAATGTGCCAATTTGATCATTTTATCAAACTTCTCAAATAATATTGGAACATCCTAAAATATTTTATGATCATAAGTTCAAATCTATTTTCAAGGTACCCATAACCTTGAAAATTACCTAAAGTGCCACCTTTATCATGGTTTAGTTAACTACCCATCCAATAAAGGTTGGCACACCCTAAACCCATCTAGCATGAATCAATCACGCTCATAGGAACCCAAAATCTATTTGAGCTCCTAGGGTTAATAAGATATTCCTTAGGGATAACCTCCCTAGATACCCTCCTAGGCTTGTTAGGCTTGGTCATTTGGGTCTTACCTAGGTTGACTCTAGGGGTAACTCCCCTTGCAACTTTCTTAGTGGCCACCCTAGGTTTCCTAGAAACCCTAACCACTAGGCACAAACCTTGGTTACTCTTAGGGATAACTTCCCTAGTAACCTTGGTCTTCCTAGACCTAGATTGTGTTCCATAATCTAATGGAACATTATGATAAGTCATCTTAGGCTTAGGTTTGTGACCCAAACGATTCTTGCCCTTGGTTGACTTTTGTTTCTTAGGTCCTAGATGTTGACTTTGAGATATTGACCCTTGACTTTGACCATTAGACCCTTGCATTTGATTTTTCATAATCTTGAGGGTCTTTTCTAATTTCTCAAGCCTTGATCTCAAGGCTTGGTTCTCTAATTCTAATTGCCCAATTTTAGAATTTTGATTTGGTCTTTGGGCATGGGACTTCCTAGGCATGTGTCTAGTCCATTTAGGATTAAGGTCTAAGTGTTATCCTATTTTCCTAATAGACTCCCTAGGAAGGATGTTTCTAGAGACATTAGTCTCAAATTTCTCCTTCTTCCTAAGCTTGACTTTCTTAGCTCCTAAGCAATATTCTCTATTTCTAGCTTGCTCTTTATGATAAATACCAAGACTATTAAAATTATTCCTAGCATGCTTTTGACTAGAATTCAAAGAACAAGCATTGTTTAAATATACCTTAGGGTTAGCTATAGAAGCTCACCCTACTTGTAATGCTCCTTCTTGCCCCTTCTTCTTCCCCCTAGGACATTGACTCCGGTAATGCCCCTTTGAGTTGCACTTGAAGCATGTGATATGCTCCTTGCTCTTTTGGCTTGGGGCAGCGACATCCTTAACATTTTGAGCCGGTTGAGCCTTCTTTACCCTTTTTGGATACTTACTCTTGTAGTGTCCGGATTCCCTACACTCAAAGCAAATTATATGTTTTTTATTTAAAATCACATTGCTTGAGTTACATAGGGTGGTTGTAGGTGCCGGAATCGAATTTGGAGCTTCTTCATCTTGACCGGATGTCGAAGCTTCTTCTTGATGTTTCGGTGTGGAAGTTCTCTTCTTCCCCTCAATCCTTGAGGTGGATGCTTCTTCCACTTCCTCCACTGATCCGGAAGTTGACTCCCTATCAACTTCCGACTCATCAAGCTCTTTAGATGGCGATGTGCTTGCTTGAGATTGAGAGGGTGAGCACTCCTCTTCTTCTTCTTCTTCTTGGACCGATGATAAATTTTCATGGAGCTTTGCCACTTGGCTCCATAGTTCCTTGGCATCTACGTAATTACCTAAACTACAAAAGAAGTCATTAGGAATTAAATCAAAAATGAATTTGATTACCTTCTTGTTTTTCTCGAATCTTTGGAGTTGATCTTCACACCATCTCTTCTTCTTGAGGAAACCACCTTTTGGTCCTCTTGGATACTCAAATCCTTCAATTAATAAGGACCATTCCTCAAGGTCTCTCATAATCAAAAAGTCTTCAATTCTTCTCCTCCAAGAATTGAAGCCTTCTCGTCCATATAGGGTATAGGGCACCAGTGTGTTGATGTCCCAACCTAATTGTTCTTGGACTTCCATCTTCACCCTCTAGCGTGCTCCCTTAGTTGTTAAACCTTGAAGAGCGGCCTCGCTCTGATACCACTTGTAGGGGATCGATTGCACGCTAGAGGAGGGGGGGGGGTGAATAGCGCGTTATTATTCGTTGATGGAATTCGATCGTGATTTCGTCTATAAATCGTGTTAGCACAGCAGAATAATAATAATAAAAGCAATAACATGAAACACAATCACAAACACAAGATGTTTAACGTGGTTTGGAACCAAACGGTTCCTACTCCACGGATTGAGCTCTAGCGACGCCAATGCAATCAGTAATCACAAATACTCTTTCTCGACACAAGTCGGAGGCGGAGAAACCTCGTACAAAAGATTACAACAATAACCTAAATGGATACAAGCAAATACAATAATGAAATACAATGCAAGTAGAGAAAACTACTTTACAATTGCTCTTTGAATGCTTGATCACTTGGTTGCTTGAAATCATCTTGGAGACCCTGATTTGCAACAACAAATCACCCCAAAAGCCCTTCAAGAAAACCATCCTTTTTTCTCCATCACGAGCTCCTTTTATAGCTTCAACCTGTGCTAGAAAAAGTCGATCAGTCGACTAGTCAGGACCATCAGTCGACTGATGCCACTATTGTCGTGAGACAACGGCTAGATCCACTCTGGATAAGTCCAACGGATCCATAATCAGTCGACTGATTATGAACATCAGTCGAATGGTGAAGTCATCACTCATTCGCCACGCAGATCAAGTGAGCCTCCATTCGCGCTTGATTTCTCGAGCACCACGATCGATCACAAGATCACGATCGCACCACGACGATGGTAGGTCAATTCCCGCAGTCAAGCTTGAGTTGACTTACACCAGTCGACTGTCACATGACACTAGTCGACTGTCACATGGCACCAGTCGACTGGCACACCTCAAACATGAGGTTTTAGCCCAAGTATTGTTCTCTCATACTTGTTAGACCACCCTTAGCCTATACCTAAGTCTTCTAGCCACCTCAATCAGCCTCAAGCCTCTCGGATACCTCCAAGTCATCCATGACTTCTTCATCCATCGCGCTAGCCTTCAGGAGATTCCATCGGCTATGTCATGCTAACGGTGTCTACACCGCCAAGGCACATTGGAATTACATTACCAAGACTCCGCTTGGACTTTACGTCGCCAACCCTTGGACTTATGCTGCCATGACTTCACCCTTGGACTTTACGCCGCCGATATTCCCCTTGGACTTCTCAAATGCCAAGACTCAAGCTTGGACTTTCTCTTGCCAACCCATGTTGTGTTGGGATGTATACTGAAAGCCTAGCTCTTTTGTATGAACATCTTTATTTTGAAATGAGAATCACATGATCATTGTTTGCATATATTTATGCATATTGTCTAATACGTTACATTGTAGATAACATGGTGTGTGGTGTCACACGGGAGATCATGTTATCGGCTCCTTGTAAAGTATAAGTAAAGGCTCACAACCGAGATGGCTTTGGACAAACCATCGGAATGGTTGTAGTGTGATTTGGTATTGGTTTGTCTTGACCATAGAATCACACTAGTGCACTTTGTGTGTATTGAGCAGGACCGACACAGAGGTGATTCGATTTATTGCTGACTACATAATCGAATCGGACCTCAGATATTATTTAGTACATGCTCTTAATCCCGATATAATAATGGGCACATATACTTGGTACTCATCTCTTTGATTTACCAATGGGCGAGATTTATAGATTAAATCGATAGACTCGGTAAGTTGGGAGATGATATTATTTATATGGTGTGCCGTTAATTATAGGAGGAAACCGTGTCCTATATATTAGGATGATGATGTCCCCTTGAGGAGCTCATAAGGTTCATCATGTAAACCCTGCAGGTGGACTTGGTCCGGCATGATGAAAAGGTTGAGTGGTACTACTCAAGGAGTTAGATGTTGATTAATTAATGGTTAGTAAATTAATTAATCGACGGACATTCGAGATCTTAAACACGGGGAGAAAATGTACAAATAATATATGGAGCCCATATTATCATATGGGGGTTGGTGAGGTAGATCAATGATGGACCTTTAGTGGATTGGACCATCATTAGTGGATCGGACTTTATGTGGGCTTGATCCATGGGTGGCCAAGACCCAACTCCTCCTCATGGTCCCTAATGTAGCCCATTAACACCTCAAGATGCTTAGATCCAATGGATAGAAACAAAACACTAAGATCCATTGGTAGAGATTAAATCTCTAAGATCCGACGGTTGAGATTAAATCTCTAGATCCGACGGTTGAGATTAAATCCCTAGAACCAATGGAGGAGATTAATTCATGACTTATCCCTAACTATATAAAAGGAGGGCATGGGAAGTGGTCGTGGATAACATGATAGAGAGGGAGCAAGGCTTGGGCGGCAAGAATAGGGCAATCCTAGTTGAGATAGGATTGGAATTAGGGTTAGGGTTTGGAAGCAAGGGTGGCACCAAATAAGGCAAGTTTTCCTTCTTCTTCCTTGCCTTGTGGCCAACGTCCAGCAGCTATTCCAGCCCTTCAGCCCTTGGCGGTGCCCAAAACACTCCCCTCTCTTCTCCTTAGGTGGTGGAAACAAGATATAGGGTTTCCCTTGGTGTCTTGGTAGTTTTCCATCATCTTCTTCTCCTTCTAGTTGGCGTGACAAGAACTTCTATAGTTCTTTGTTGGTTGAGTTTTGAAGGAGAAAAACATTGTTCTCTTCTTCCTCTTGTTTGGGAAAAGAAAGGAAGGAAGTTTTGCGATCTAGGAGCTTGACTTTTGGTGGATCGTCGCCCACACGCGTCAAAAGGAGGAGGGTCATACATTAGAAGACGAAGAGGTATAACTATTCTTCTATCTCTTTTATTCATTGCTTGTGTTTGTTTTTCAAAATATAAGCATGTTATATTTCTGTAAATAGGCTAAATAATACTTGGATCCCGAGTATAAACACAAAAACCGGCGATCCGGACATCGTCTATTCCGCGGCTACTCGTAGAATAGAGAATGGTCGCTTGAACAACTAGTTTGTTCAAGTGACCTCTCTAAACGAATAGCACGACGATGACTTGGTTGCTTTGGGAATCCCTTTTGTCTAGGATTAAATTTTTAATCCGGGGACATTGAAGGGATCACCATGGTCAAGCAACCGAGGCGAAGGGGAAGCGAAGTTTCCCCTCACGGACTCGACAAGGGAAATCCCTTAAATTGGTATCAGAGCTTCCGGGAAAAACCTTTCAATTGGTATCAGAGCCAAGGTTTCTGGTTTTGTGTGTTTAGGATTCGGTTAATTATTATGCACTTTTTCATATATTAAATGTGTCGGATAATAGTAGGATATGCGTAGCTTAACTCTTTGGTTGCAGGCATAAGATTCCACTATTATGGCATGTGTGTGTATGGTGATTGTATGTGTGTAAATGTTTATTTTGTTGAATCCTCGGGGTTGACGAGGCTAGTATTTAGTTTTTGTAAATTAAATACGGCATTGTTTAGCCGCTCTTTATTTTATTTTACTTTCGATCTAGATTTCATGTACACACCCTCGTGGAGTATAGGATCGATGTATGTAAATTAAAATAGGATTTAGTCTCGGCTCGGATCTCCGGATGGCTCGTACATGGCGTAGGAGGAGCGGACGAGATGGCGATGCGACGGCAGAAGACAAAAGCCATAATAGTTGGAAAATAATTTATTTTTCATATTTATTGCTTTTTGTTTAATATGCATGTCGTAGGCTAGGAAAATTCCTCAATTTTAAATTACTAAGTGGGAGAGGGATAATTTTATAAATTCCCGCGGCCTCCATTACAATTTGACAAGTGATGCAAACAAACTTGCGCGTCGGCTCTGAGTGCCTTCCTCCCCATCGGATGGGTTTGTTTGCGGATCACTAGGTCAAATAATGGTTATAGGAAATTATCTAGGAGCGTGTGTACTTCCACAGCGGTAAGACACATAATCCGAAATAATTCCCTTAGTACCGTGTAATGGTGCACACTTAGATGCAAATAAAAAGTAGTTTTATTTGTAGGGCCAAAGAGGAACCAACTATTAATTTTATTTGTCAAAAAGTAAGGTTGACAAGATAATAAAATTAATGGGTTAAACCTCCTCTTACAAATGTAGAATTCGTATACGTCCACACTATCGTGGCATGCAATATTCTCGGTGTTTGAGGTGTTGGTTGATTTCAAAATTTTATTGTTTGAGGAATCAATAATTTTTATTGAAATATACAGTAATAATAAGCATGTTGTGTGTGCTTGAAAATTCCTCATTTTCAATTTACTAAGTGGGAGAGGGATATTTTAATTAATTCCCGCGGCCTCCATTACAATTTGACATGTGATGCAACAAACTTGCGCGTCGGCTCTGAGTGCCTTCCTCCCCATCGGATGAGTTTGTTTGTGGATCACTAGGTCAAATAATGGTTATAGGAAATTATTTAGGAGCGTGTGTACTTCCCCATCGGTAAGGCACATAATCCGAAATAATTCCCTTAGTACCGTGTAATGGTGCACACTTAGATGCAAATAAAAAGTATCCTCCCCATCGGAGTCCGCTTTTATTTGTAGGGCCAAAGAGGAACCAACTATTAATTTTATTTGTCAAAAAGTAAGGTTGACAAGATAATAAAATTAATGGGTAAAACCTCCTCTTACAAATGTAGAATTCGTATACGTCCACACTATCGTGGCATGCGATATTCTCGGTGATTTGAGGTGTTGGTTGATTTCGAAATTTTATTGTTTGAGGAATCAATAATTTTTTGAAATCTAAAGTAATGATCTATGTGATTCTTAGGATTTTCAAAATTGACTTTCAGTCCACTTATTTTGATATTAAAGGAAATAAACTTATTGTACCCAAATTATATTGATTGGAAATGAATCCAAATATTGTCTTATCTGCTAGTATGCACTCTTCGAAGAGTGTCCTCAAGCCATCATTGCTCAAAAGAGTTTCTACTTCTAAGCCGAAAGGCAAGAAGAAGAAGAAACAAGGTGAAGCAAAGATGGTGGGAGGATCTCAGGGAAGAGTGAAGAAGCCGAAAGGCAAGTACTTCACTTGCAAGCAGGATGGACATTGGAAGAAGGACTGTCCCAATCCAAAATAGAACATAGGTATATCTTTTGGACTAGCCATTAAAACATGATTAGCGGTGATATCTACCAGCACTTGGTGAGTAGATACAGGAGCCACTAATCATGTCTGCAACAATTTGCAGGGGTTCCAGGAAACCCGATGACTAGTTGAAGGGGAGATTACCATTTACTTGGGCAATGCCATGATGATGGCGGCTATTGCAGTGGGAGAAGTTTTATTTATCTCTTGAAAATAATAAAACTTTGGTTCTAGAAAATTCCCTTTATATACCTTTATTTAGAAAGAATTTAGTTTCAGTTTCTAAATTATTATGGATGGATATTCTATTTCTTTTAATGACAGAGTTGTTATAAAAAGGAATAGGGAGAATATCTATTCAGGTACATTGAAAGGAAATTTGAACCAAAACCTCCCACGATGCAAATTGAAGTTAATAACTCATCTTCTAATTCCAATAAGAGAAAAGAACCTTCGAAGATGAACCAAACATATCTTTGGCTTCTTAGGCTTGGTCACATTAACGTAAGCAGAATTCAAAGGTTGATAGCTGATGGACCTTTGGGTTCATTAGTGGTGGAGGATCTCCCAACCTACGAATCTTGCTTGGAAGGTAAGATGACCAAGAGGCCTTTTTAAGGCCAAGGGGTATAGAGCCAAAGATGTGTTAGAAATGGTTCATTCTGATTTGTGTGGTCCTATGGCTATCTAGGCAAGAGGTAATCTTGAATATTTCGTCTCTTTTGTAGATGATTATTCAAGATGTGGATGACACTACGATCTGATCATGGTGGTGACAACCTCTTGGGAGAGTTTAGGAACTACTTATCAGAGGTTGGGATTCAATCCCAATTGACTGCACCTGGCACACCCCAGCAGAACGGTGTAGCAGAGCGAAGGAATAGGACTCTTATGGAGATGGTTAGATCGATGATGAGTTATTCTGACTTGTTTTATAGTCCTAGAGATCAGAGGGTGATCGTTAACACGAATGCCAGATTTCTAGAGGAAGACTATGTGTTAAGCCACAAGCCCAAAGGTAAAATTGTTCTGGAGGAGTTAAAAAGGGAAGTCACTTCTTTAGTACCACCGGTACAAGAGGACATACCACATGTCACTGCACCGCGTGTCACAGAGGATACACAGAAGATACCTCGTCGTAGTGGGAGGGTTGTTAGACAACCTCTTAGATTCATGTTTTTGGACAAATCTTCTGATTTGGTCCCTAGCAAACATGAACCTGATCCCTAGACATACGACAAGGCAATCCAAGATATAAATACAGCATCTTTGCAAAGTGCAATGAATACTGAGATTGAATCTATGGATTCAAGACAGGTCTGGGAGCTCTTATGCATAGCAACTCATATGGATTATGAGGTGTGATAGATGGATATCAAGACAGCATTCCTTAGTGGAAGTCTTGAGGAATCCATCTACATGAAGCGACCAGAGGGATTCATTGCTAAAGGCAAAGAGTGTATTGTATGTAAGCTTAATCGGTCCGCTGATGGACTGAAGCAAGCTTTGAGGTCTTGGAACATCCGCTGATGAGGTAAATCCGGACTTATGGATTTATTCAAAGTCGGATGAGTCTTGTGTATACAATAGATGTGACGGAAAGCGTATTGGTATTTCTTGTACTATCGTAGATGACATTTTGGTAGTTGGCAACAATATCGAGTGTTATCGGCGTAGGGGTATGGTTGTCAAAGCATTTGAAGGACTTGAGAGAAGTGGGTCACAACCTTGGGATCAAGGTTGTTGTGCTTATCCCAAGCTTCATACATAGACATGATTTTGGATCGTTTTAGCATGCAGAACTCCAAGAAGGGTTTTCTACCTTTCAGGCATGGAGTTCCTTTATCTAAGGAGATGTGTCCTAGATCATCTGAGGAGATAGAGGAGATGAAGGCGGTTCCTTATGCTTCGGTAGTAGGAAGCCTCATGTATGCGATGCTCTGTACGAGACCAGATATCTGCTTTGCCGTAGGCATGGTCAGCAGATATCAGAGTAATCCAGGACAGGGACATTGAACTGCGGTAAAGCATATATTGTAGTGCCTGAGAAGGACTAGGGATTATATGCTAGTTTACCGGGCAGACCAATTACTCCCTGTGGGTTACACGGATTCTGATTTCCAATCTGATAGGGATAATAGTAAGTCTACCTCAGGGTTTGTGTTTACTTTGGGAGGTGGAGCCATTGTATGGAGGAGTGCCCAGCAGAAATGCGTGGCGGACTCCACCATGGAAGCTGAGTATGTGGCAGCCTATGAGGCGGCCAAAGAAGCTGTATGGCTCAGGAACTTCCTGATGGACTTGGATGTGATTCCTGGTTTTCCCAGAACTATCACAATTTATTGTGATAATAGTGGTGCAGTTGCAAACTCGAAGGAACCACGAGCCCATAAGGCTAGTAAACACATAGAGCGCAAGTACCACCTGATACGAGAAATCGTAAAGGAGGTAGAAGTTGTTGTCGCCTAGATTGCATCAGAGGATGACCTGGTAGACCCTTTCACTAAGGCTCTTCTAGCGAGAGCTTTGATAGGCATGTGGAGGGAAGGGGAATCAGATGGATGGCTGTATAAGGACAGCATAGTCTTTTAGTATAAGTGGGAGATTGTTGGGATGTATACTGTGTTAGTTAAAGCCCTAGAACCAATCATGTGATGGTTGAATAGGGAACATTTTGTATCATATTCTATAAAGGCAAAGGATTGGTTATTATATTTACATCTTGCTTGTGCCAGCTAATTTAAATATAATAATGCCCTAGAAAAGTAGGTTCTTATCTACAGCACATCAATTGGCAGAATTGATTATGAGAGGCTGTAGAGAACACTTTCCTAAATGTTCTTAGTCGAGTATTAATATGCAAGGGAAATATTAATACATAAAGACTAGCATGTAGGTCAATTGATGACTTGATCTCACAAGTCATGGATATATGATATCAAGTTGACACATGGGTATATATTGGAGAATATATACTGAACTGACCCGCCATGAGAAAGTTTCATGGATCGTTATATGAGTGTCATAAACTTTCTCATGTAACTATTGGTATGAATAGTCCTTAGACCTGAAGTCACTACGGTTCCCTACATAAGGAGTTATGTACTTTGGTATCGTCAAACGTCACCCGTAACAGGGTGGACCATAAAGGCGATTACTGGGTATGTAACAAATTATGCGGAGGGATGTGAGTGATGTAGATGGGATCTATCCCTTCCATATGGCCAGAGTGATATCGGTGGGCCCCTTGATTGAGTAGAACTACTAAAACGCATGGCCATGCTCGAATGAGTCAATATGAGATATTGAGCTCATTTGTTTGAGTTAGTTTACTCGAGGATCAAGAAACACATAGATTGATCGAGGATGACACGGTCTATGCCTCATTGATCAATCGATATCAAGGATAGAAGGACACGGTCATATATTATAGTAGTCACGGAAAGGTTAGTCGGATCTTGACTTATCTCAGAACTTGGGTAGCAATGATGTATTGCTAGATGCCGCTCATTGCTTGTGTATCTAAAAGAGTTTAGGTCCACTTTGCCAACGTTATGAGAGCCTATAGGTCACACACAAAGAGCATGATAATTAGAGGAATTAGAGTATTCTAGTTTGACTAGAATAATATGGGAATAAGCTTAAGTACAAAATGGTTTTGGACTTTAAGCTTAATGTACAGCTAATTTTAGCTAATTGATTTAATGAGATTAATTCAATATGTTACCTTATTGATTTAATAAGATTAATTCAATATGATAACATAAGCTTAATTGAATTAATAAGATTAATTCAATATGATAACATAAGCTTAATTGAATTAATAAGATTAATTCAACATGCATGAATGCCACATAAGAATGCCACAAGCATGCCACATAAGCATGCCACCTAAGCATCCACCTAAGCTAGTTAAGGTGGAAGGAAACAAAATGGTTTTGTCTCCTTAAGTGGCCGGCCAAACACGGATATGTCTCAATGCACTGGATTGCATTGAATGTGAAGGAGGTGGAAGGGTTTTTCCAACCCTATAAAAGGCTCCATGGAGTGGCCGGCCATAGAGAGTTTTTGGTGTTGTGGTTGTGAGAGAGCTTGGTGGAAGCTTTGGTTGTGTGGGTTTGTGAGTGTAGGCTAGCAAGAAGAGGAGTCTTCTTCTTCCTTTCTCCTTTTCCCTCTCTTCCTCTCCTTTAGGGACTTCTCTAGCAAGAAGTAAAGAAGAGCTCTTCTAGTTTTCCTTTTGTGAGACAAGAGCGTGCTCGTGTGGATACGTATAGAGGCACGGACACTTGAATGTGCTAAAGATCCAACAAACCGAAAGGAAAAGCGGGATTAGCAAGGGCACGCAACAAAGGTAATCCTCTCCTATAAGATAGGTTTGGTTTAGAGAAATTTATTTTATACGAGTTTGCTTTCGCATGGATCACTTGTAAGGGATCCTATTTTCCGTTACAAGATATGCCATTTGGCATACGAGATTTCCTACAAAGGGTATCAGAGCCACTTGCGAAGATCGTATAAAAATAGGTTTCTCTATTTTATATGTGATATAGAAGTAGGATAAATTTTATTATGAGTTGATAATTGCATTAGCAAATTTTCAAACATAATAAAATATCCAATGTCTTTTAAAAGTTAAAATGACATGGTGCATGGTTATGGCCTAGTCCCAAAAGTTTGTGATTGTGTGTTGTAATTCTTAATACGGCCTGCGTGTCGTGCCTTTCTCCTAATATTCTTGTTGTAAAATTAGTTTTAGACTCGAATGTAACTCGAGTATTTCTCCTTTTGTAATGTACAAAACAAGGATGGAGGGTCCATTGGAAGATGAGGTTACAAGGAGGAAGTCAACACACAAGACAACCAAAAGAAAGCACTTAGGAGAAGATGCTATCCCTAGGTTGACCAATCAATCTTTTCATTGGCTTGAGAAGATTGTAGAATAAGGGCCATAACCATGACACGTTAGTTTAATATGTATGTGATGCATGTTAGTTTAGCTTGTATGTGATGCATGATTAGTTTAGCTTATATGTGATGTATGCTAATATGTATATGATACATGTTTATTTCTTAATAAGTCTAAACGATATGCCTACCAAAGTTGGTACTCACTACTTCCTCGATCATTTGTTATTGGGTTTGCCAAAGCAAAGCAATGCATTTTATCTTGGAGGGGTGCGAGTGGACAATCGTGATGTCCCGCTATCAGTCTTGGTTAAGACTTAATTAAGTGTTTTCTTAATTGGTTAAGAAAGTAGAGGCATATATTAGCTTTGAACATAAGTGTTAACATTAGTTTTGTGTGATTTCCAAACATCAGCTTTGTCTTAGAAGTGGTCGTTGCTCCGATATCCAAGAAGGCCCCTATGCCTCGCCACAGCCTGGAAGCTGGTTTAGGAATAAACACTAAACTAATCTAAAACTTAACCAAAGCTATTAAAGAGTTACATCAGATGTAATTGACAAAAGATTGCCTACCTAATTATACTACGTCTTGGGCGATTAGCCAAAGCTAACTCAAGACGAATTATGATGTGGATCTTTATCCCATATAAATTTATAGCTAAATAGTAGCTATGAGAATTTAGTGGGAGCCTCATTTAATTAAAGGCCTAATTAAATGATTTAGGTATGATACTTAAACTTTGCATTTTAATGTTGTAGATCACCATGTCATCTAACACGACACACCCCCTCAACTTGCGATCTGTCCTTGAGAAGGACAAGCTCAATGGAGCGAACTTTCTTGACTGGTATAGGAACTTGAGGATTATCCTCAAGCAAGAACGCAAACTATATGTCCTAGAGCAGGCTACCCCTGAAATACCCGCCCCTACGGCCACTCGTGCTGAAAAGGATGCTTATAAGAAGCATCAAGATGACGCATTAGATGTGTCATGCCTTATGCTTGCCACCATGAACTCTGAGCTTCAGAAGCAACATGAGAACATGGATGCCTATGATATGGTTGAGCATTTGAAACAACTATATCAAGGACAAGCTAGGCACGAGCGTTTTGAAGTGTCTAAGGCTCTTTTTGCATGCAAGATGCAAGAAGGAACACCTGTAGGAACTCACGTACTCAAAATGATTGGAGTGCGTTGAGAACCTTGAAGACTAGGTTTTCCAGCAGGCCAAGAATTGGCAAGGATGTTATCTGCAATCGTTGCGGAAGCATATAATCAATTCGTCATGAATTATAACATGAATGAAATTGATAAACCTTTGCACTGAGATTCTCGGCATGTTGAAGCTATGAACCAGATCTCAAGAAGAAAGTTAATGTACTAATGGTCAAGAAGGACAAAGGTAGCAAAGGCAAGGTAAGACCAAGCCAAAAGGCAAGGCCAATTCATCCACTTCAAAGGGTAAAGGTAAAGTACCTAAGGAAGGGGATTTCCATTCGGTGAGGCGGACCAGGCGGAGCTATGAAGTCTACCTTGAGGAAGTAAAGAACAAGAGAAGTGGGACTTACGCCTCGGTATACACGTTATAGAAGTTAATCTATCTATTTCTTCTACATGGGTATTAGATCGGATGTGCATCTCACATTTGTACTAATGTGCGAGGTGAGAAATAGTAGAATAATGGCAAAGGGGTGAAGTGGACCTCTGAGTAGGCAATGGCGCAAAAGTTCTTCTTTATGTAGGAACATATTCTTTGTCTTTGCCCACTTTAGGCTTATCTTAGAACTAGAGGAGTGCTTCTATGTACCCGCATTAACAAAGAACATAATTTACGTATCTTGTTTAGACAAGAAAAACTTTTCTTTTATAATAAAGGACAAATGTTGTTCCATTTATTTAAATGAAATGTTCTATTGTAATGCACCACTTATGAATGGTCTCTATGTTCTAGATTTAGATAACCCAATTTATAACGTAAATACCAAGCGGTTCAAATCGAATGATTTGAACTGACATATCTCACAGCATCGCCTAGGTCACATAAATGAAAACGCATATCCCAACTCCATAAAGATGGATTATTGGACTCATTTGATTTTGAATCATATGAGGTATCACGAATCTTGTCTTTAGGAAAGATGACTAAAACTCCATTTAGTGGACATGGCGAGAGAGCGACGGACTTTGTTAGGACTCATACATCTTGATGTATGTGGCCCTTTCAATGTCGAAGCCAGAGGAGGCTATAAGTACTTTATTACTTTCACTGATGATATGAGTAGATTTGGCTACTTATATTTGATGAGACATAAGTCAGAATCCTTTGAAAAGTTCAAGAAATTCAAGAATGAAGTACAAAACCAACTTGGTAAGCGTATTAAGCTACTTCGATCAGATCGAGGTGGTGAATACCTTAGTCAAGAGTTTCGTGATCACCTGGCTGAGTGTGGGATAATATCCCAACTCACTCCACCTGGAACACCACAATGGAATGGTGTATCTGAGAGGAGAAATCGTACTCTATTAGATATGGTACGATCAATGATGAGCCAGACTGATCTACCTACTTCCTTTTGGGGTTTAGCTCTAGAGACAGCCGCTTTCACACTTAATCGCGTTCCATCAAAAGCCGTAGAAAAGACACCATATACGATATGGACCGGGAAGAGTCCCAAAATGTCTTTTATAAAGATTTGGGGTTGTGAAGCTTACGTTAGACATCAAGTCTCAGATAAACTAGGACCCAAATCAGATAAGTGTTATTTTGTAGGATATCCCAAGGAAACTAAGGGATATTACTTTTACAATCCCACACTTGGCAAGGTGTTTGTTGCCAGAAATGCTGTCTTTCTAAAAAGAGAATTTATTTCTAGAAATACTAGTGGGAGTAAAATTCATCTTGAAGAAGTTCAAGATGATGATAACACTAAGGCTTCGATGGAAAATGAACAGGCACCACAAAGTGTTGTGGATGAGGAATTTGTTGCCCAAAGAGTTGTGGAGCAAACACCTGTTCAAGTAGACCAACCTCTTCATAGATCTAATAGGATCCATCGTCAACCCGAGAGATATTCTTTTCTCTTGACTGACAACGGTGAAGTATTGCTTGTCGATCTTGACGAGCCTACATCCTATCAAGAAGCTATGATGAGCCAGTCGAGAAATGGCTAGAGGCCATGAGATCCGAAATGGAATCCATGTACACTAACCAAGTATGGACTTTGGTTGATCCACCTGAAGGGGTAAAACCCATTGGGTGTAAGTGGGTCTTTAAAGTAAAGATTGACATGGATGGTAATAAGCATACCTATAAAGGTAGATTGGTGGCTAAAGGATTCAAACAAATTCATGGTATTGACTATGAAGAAACCTTTTCACCAGTTGCGATGCTTAAATCCATTCGGATCATACTTGCTATTGCAGCCTACCATGATTATGAGATCTGGCAGATGGATGTCAAAACCACTTTTCTGAATGGAAAGCTACTCGAGGATGTGTACATGACACAACCTGAGGGTTTTGAAGATCCAAAGCATCCTGGAAAGGTATGCAAACTGCAAAGGTCCATTTATGGACTAAAGCAAGCCTCTCGAAGCTGGAATCTTCGATTCGATGATGCAATCAAAGAGTTTGGTTTCATCAAGAATGAAGATGAGCCTTGTGTCTACAAGAGAAATAGTGGGAGCACAGTTGTATTTCTTGTCTTGTATGTAGATGACATACTTCTCATCGGAAATGATATTCCCTCACTCCAGTCTGTGAAGATGTGGTTAGGGAATTGTTTCTCGATGAAGGACTTAGGTGAAGCTGCCTATATTCTAGGCATCAAGATCTATAGAGATAGATCTAGAAGATTACTTGGCCTAAGTCAGAGTACATACATTGATAAAGTGCTAGATCATTTTGCTATGCAAAATTCTAAGAAAGGGTCTATCATGTACGCCATGCTTTGTACTCGTCCTGACGTCTCGTATGCTTTGAGCATGACGAGTAGATACCAGTCAGATCCAGGTGAAAGTCACTGGATAGCAGTCAAAAATATTCTTAAGTACTTACGAAGAACGAAAGAATATTTCCTGATATTTGGAGGCAATGAGGAGCTAACTGTAAAGGGTTACAGTGATGCAAGCTTCCAAACAGACAAGGATGACTATAGATCGCAATCGGGGTACGTGTTTTGCCTGAATGGTGGAGCTGTGAGCTGGAAGAGTTCGAAGCAGGACACAGTTGCTGATTCTACAACGTAAGTAGTATATTGCAAAGATCGATGCAAAGAAAGGAGGTTGTTTGGCTCCGCAAGTTCATCGGTGAACTTGGGGTAGTTCCTAGCATTGCAGATCCAATAGACCTCTATTGTGACAACAATGGGGCTATTGCACAGGCTAAGGAACCTCGATCACATCAGCGGACCAAACACATACTGCGGCGCTTCCATCTCATTCGAGAGATCATCGATAGAGGAGATGTGAGGATATGCAGAGTACCGACAGAAGCTAACATCGCAGATCCATTGACCAAGGCTTTGGCACAGAGGAAGCATGATGGTCACACTAGGTCACTAGGTATTAGATATCATAGTGATTGGTACTAGTGCTAGTGGGAGATTGTTAGTTAAAGCCCTAGAACCAATCATGTGATGGTTGAATAGGGAACATTTTGTATCATATTCTATAAAGGCAAAGGATTGGTTATTATATTTACATCTTGCTTGTGCTAATTTAAATATAATAATGCCCTAGAAAAGTAGGTTCTTATCTACACACATCAATTGGCGAATTGATTATGAGAGGCTATAGAGAACACTTTCCTAAATGTTCTAGTCGAGTATTAATATGCAAGGCAATATTAATACATAAAGACTAGCATGTAGGTCAATTGATGACTTGATCTCACAAGTCATGGATATATGATATCAAGTTGACACATGGGTATATATTGAGAATATATCTTGAATCAATTGACTCGCCATGAGAAAGTTTCATGGATCGTTATATGAGTGTCATAAACTTTCTCATGTGACTATTGGTATGAATAGTCCTTAGACCTGAAGTCACTATGGTTCCCTACATAAGGAGTTATGTACTTTGGTATCGTCAAACGTCACCCGTAACAGGGTGGACCATAAAGGCGATTACTGGGTATGTAACAAATTATGCGGAGGGATGTGAGTGATGTAGATGGGATCTATCCCTTCCATATGACGGGAGTGATATCGGTGGGCCCCTTGATTGAGTAGAACTACTAAAACGCATGGCCATGCTCGAATGAGTCAATATGAGATATTGAGCTCATTTGTTTGAGTTAGTTTACTCAGGGATCAAGAAACACATAGATTGATCGAGGATGACACGGTCTATGCCTCATTGATCAATCTGATATCAAGGATAGAAGGACACGGTCATATATTATAGTAGTCACGGAAAGGTTAGTCGGATCTTGACTTATCTCGTAACTTAGGTAGCAATGATGTATTGCTAGATGCCGCTCATTGCTTGTGTATCTAAAAGAGTTTAGGTCCACTGCCAACGTTATGAGAGCCTATAGGGTCACACACAAAGAGCATGATAATTAGAGGAATTAGAGTATTCTAGTTTGACTTGAATAATATGGGAATAAGCTTAAGTACAAAATGGTTTTTGGACTTTAAGCTTAATGAGAATTTTAGCTAATTGATTTAATGAGATTAATTCAATATGTTACCTTATTGATTTAATAAGATTAATTCAATATGATAACATAAGCTTAATTGAATTAATAAGATTAATTCAATATGATAACATAAGCTTAATTGAATTAATAAGATTAATTCAACATGCATGAATGCCACATAAGCATGCCACATAAGCATGCCACATAAGCATGCCACCTAAGCATCCACCTAAGCTAGTTAAGGTGGAAGGAAACAAAATGGTTTTGTCTCCTTAAGTGGCCGGCCAAACAAGGAAGCCAAATCCTTTTTGAGTGTGTCTCAATGCAATGGATTGCATTGAATGTGAAGGAGGTGGAAGGGTTTTTCCAACCCTATAAAAGGCTCCATGGAGTGGCCGGCCATAGAGAGTTTTTGGTGTTGTGGTTGTGAGAGAGCTTGGTGGAAGCTTTAGTTGTGTGGGTTTGTGAGTGTAGGCTAGCAAGAAGAGGAGTCTTCTTCTTCCTTTCTCCTTTTCCCTCTCTTCCTCTCCTTTAGGGACTTCTCTAGCAAGAAGTAAAGGAGAGCTCTTCTAGTTTTCCTTTTGTGAGACAAGAGCGTGCTCGTGTGGATACGTATAGAGGCACGGACACTTGAACGTGCTAAAGATCCAACAAACCGAAAGGAAAAGCGGGATTAGCAAGGGCACGCAACAAAGGTAATCCTCACCTATAAGATAGGTTTGGTTTAGAGAAATTTATTTTATACGAGTTTGCTTTCGCATGGATCACTTGGAAGGGATCCTATTTTCCGTTGCGCATATGCCATTTGGCATACGAGATTTCCCTACATACTGAAAGCCTAGCTCTTTTGTATGAACATCTTTATTTTGAAATGAGAATCACATGATCATTGTTTGCATATATTTATGCATATTGTCTAATACGTTACATTGTAGATAACATGGTGTGTGGTGTCACACGGGAGATCATGTTATCGGCTCCTTGTAAAGTATAAGTAAAGGCTCACAACCAAGATGGCTTTGGACAAACCATCGGAATGGTTGTAGTGTGATTTGGTATTGGTTTGTCTTGACCATAGAATCACACTAGTGCACTTTGTGTGTATTGAGCAGGACCGACACAGAGGTGATTCGATTTATTGCTGACTACATAATCGAATCGGACCTCAGATATTATTTAGTACATGCTCTTAATCCCGATATAATAATGGGCACATATACTTGGTACTCATATCTTTGATTTACCAATGGGCGAGATTTATAGATTAAATCGATAGACTCGGTAAGTTGGGAGATGATATTATTTATATGGTGTGCCGTTAATTATAGGAGGAAACCGTGTCCTATATATTAGGATGATGATGTCCCCTTGAGGAGCTCATAAGGTTCATCATGTAAACCCTGCAGGTGGACTAGGTCCGGCATGATGAAAAGGTTGAGTGGTACTACTCAAGGAGTTAGATGTCGATTAATTAATGGTTAGTAAATTAATTAATCGACGGACATTCGAGATCTTAAACACGGGGAGAAAATGTACAAATAATATATGGAGCCCATATTATCATATGGGGGTTGGTGAGGTAGATCAATGATGGACCTTTAGTGGATTGGACCATCATTAGTGGATCGGACTTTATGTGGGCTTGATCCATGGGTGGCCAAGACCCAACTCCTCCTCATGGTCCCTAATGTAGCCCATTAACACCTCAAGATGCTTAGATCCAATGGATAGAAACAAAACACTAAGATCCATTGGTAGAGATTAAATCTCTAAGATCCGACGGTTGAGATTAAATCTCTAGATCCGACGGTTGAGATTAAATCCCTAGAACCAATGGAGGAGATTAATTCATGACTTATCCCTAACTATATAAAAGGAGGGCATGGGAAGTGGTCGTGGATAACATGATAGAGAGGGAGCAAGGCTTGGGCGGCAAGAATAGGGCAATCCTAGTTGAGATAGGATTCGAATTAGGGTTAGGGTTTGGAAGCAAGGGTGGCACCAAATAAGGCAAGTTTTCCTTCTTCTTCCTTGCCTTGTGGCCAACGTCCAGCAGCTATTCCAGCCCTTCCCAGCCCTTGGCCGGCGCCCAAAACACTCCCCTCTCTTCTCCTTAGGTGGTGGAAACAAGATATAGGGTTTCCCTTGGTGTCTTGGTAGTTTTCCATCATCTTCTTCTCCTTCTAGTTGGCCGGCGGCAAGAACTTCAATAGTTCTTTGTTGGTTGAGTTTTTGAAGGAGAAAAACATTGTTTCTCTTCTTCCTCTTGTTTGGGAAAAGAAAGGAAGGAAGTTTTGCGATCTAGGAGCTTCGACTTTTGGTGGATCGTCGCCCACACGACGTCCAAAAGGAGGAGGGTCATACATTAGAAGACGAAGAGGTATAACTATTCTTCTATCTCTTTTATTCATTGCTTGTGTTTGTTTTTCAAAATATAATCATGTTATATTTCTGTAAATAGGCTAAATAATACTTGGATCCCGAGTATAAACACAAAAACCGGCGATCCAGACATCGTCTATTCCGCCGCTACTCGTAGAATAGAGAATGGTCGCTTGAACAACTAGTTTGTTCAAGTGACCTCTCTAAACGAATAGCACGACAATGACTTGGTTGCTTTGGGAATCCCTTTTGTCTAGGATTAAATTTTTAATCCGGGGACATTGAAGGGATCACCATGGTCAAGCAACCGAGGCGAAGGGGAAGCGAAGTTTCCCCTCACGGACTCGACAAGGGAAATCCCTTAAATTGGTATCAGAGCTTCCGGGCAAAACCTTTCATGTTGGACTTTCCATGCCAAGTAGTCAAGACTTGCACTTTATCTTGCCAAGACTCATGCTTGGACTTAACATTGCCAAGACCCATGCTTGGGCTTTCCCAAATGCCAAGTGTCCCACTTGGAGTTTCCCTGCCAAGTATCTAAGACTTGGACTTTGCCATGACGATTACATTGTCATATGTTTTTGTCGAACATCAAAACATCTCTCGAGCCAAACTCGAGTCTTGGTCAATCGTGACCTGGGCCGATTGCACCAACACCAACGAGTTAGCTCCCCTAGCATAATATCTTTTTTTGGGTTTTGTTCACTATGTAAACTTGTCCTTTGGGAATCCTAAATTCGTTCGGTCCAACTTGGTTGACTAAGCTAGCCTTAGGAACCGAAGCTTGGAATCGACCCTTAGCATTTCTGTTAAATAAGAACATATAAGATCTATTTGTATGCTTAGCCGTGTATGCGAGTCCGGACTTGTTGTACATGGTGTTGGATCGATTTGAGCGCTAGAGGGGGAGGGGGGGTGAATTGCGCAAGAGAAAACTTTTCGAATTCATAAAGATAAAACACGAGTGCAAAATGGAAAGTATGTAAAGAAATTTTTTTTTTACATGGTTAACAGCCTTCGACTTCTAATCCAAGGCCCTAACTGTCCTAGACCGTGTACGGAAGGCAAAGCACTAAAAACACTCCTCCTCGTTAGAGGTAGGAGTAAGTGAGTACAAGAAATATCAAGAAGTTGAGATAGAGGGACACTCCCCCTCTTCTCGTTGCAATTAAAGCTACCAAAATAAAGAATATTACATATTTTAAAATAAACTTTAAGTAAGTTTTTTTACCGACAACTTAAAGAATGGAAGATTGAGCAAAGGATGTCTTCGTTTCGACAGCGCTTTGTCGTAGGGAGGTCGTTGAAGAAGAGCGACATTACAAAGGCAATTGAAAGCACTTAGAATGATGATAATGGGATGGAGAACACCTTTTTTTATAGCCATGTGAAACCCTAATTGTTAAGATGAGGTTTCATGAGGTGATGCTACCAAGCCCTTGAGAAATGGTGATAAGCTTTGACTCTCCTCAAGGGTGATCCTTGACCAGCAATCGACTGATCAACCTTATCAGTCGACTGCTTGAGGTATCAGTCAACTGATACAAGCCATCAGTGGACTGATGGCAGGGTTTCCTGCTGCAATGAAGAGTTAGCTCAAATATGCCATTAATATAAGTAAGCTCGATGGTCATTTACCATCCGATCTCGACATAGACCTTCCATGAGAATTCTGAAGGGAGGAAACTTCGCTTCCCACTTCAACTCGGTAGCTTGTGCATTGCGATCCCATCTACATCCCTAGATTAAAAAAAATTAATCCTAGATGAAGAGGGATTACCCAAGCAATCGATCCATCGTTGTTCTATTCAAATAAAGTGGTCACTTGAACAAACTTGTTGTTCAAGTAACCTACCTCTTTTCTTCGAATAGCCACGGAATAGACGATGTACCGATCGCCAATTTTTGTGTTTATCTTTAGGGTCCAAGTAAATTAGCCACATACAATTGTAAACAATTATATACACAATACAAAAGAACACTAATGAATGTAAACAAGCTAATACTTCTTGTTATACCTCTTGATCTTCTATTTATGTCCTTCCTCCTTTTGGACGTCGTGTGAGCGACGATCTTCCAAAAGTCGAAGCCTCCTAGATCACGTTCTTCCCTTCCTTGCTCGCTCTGAACAAAGGGAAGAATGAAATGAAACTCTTTCCCCTATCTAGAATCGGCCACCAAGCTCCAAGCTTAATGTTGCCGCTGGCCAAGGAGTGGATGTAGGAGCGTCGGCCAACCTTGAAGAAAGGTTGTCGTCGGCCAACCTAGAGAGAGAGTGAGAGAGGGAGGAGTTGCTCCTGATCTAGAGAATGAGAGGGTGGTTGAGATGCCTCAAGCCAAGAGGATCCCCAAACCCTAGAATTAGTTGTCGCCGCCCAATAGGAAGAGGAAACCCTAGGGTTGCCGCCCACCTCTCCTCTCAAGACAACTCCAAAACCCTAACCCTTGCCTTATGATCTCCACGCCCAAGCCCTAAGCCCTTATTTATAGAGTTAGGCTTGAGCCTCCTTTTAAACTCCATCGTCGGATCTAGAGATTTAATCTCAACCGTCGGATCAACATATTTAATCTCCACCGTTGGATCTAAAGATTGAACCTCCACCGTTGAATCTAGAGTTTCATTTTCCATCATCGGATCTACACTTCATGAGGGTTTTAATAGGCTACAATAGGGACCACGAGGAGGAGTTGTATCTTGGCCACTCAATGAATCCAACCCACATAAAATCCGATTAATTAATGATAATCCATTCCACTAGAGGATTATCATTGATCTACCTCACCAACCCCCAAAAATAATTATGGGCTCCATATATTAATTGTACAAATATCTCCCCGTGTTTAAGATCTCGAATGTCCGTCAATTAATTAATTTACACATCTAACTCCATGAGTAGTACCACTCAACCTTATCATCATGCCGGACCAAGTCCGCCTGCAGGGTTTATATGATGAACCTTATGAGCTCCTCAAGGGGACATCATCATCCTAATATATAGGACACGATTTCCTCCTATAATCAACAACACACCATGTAAATAATATCATTTCCTAACTTACCGAGCCTGTCGATTTACTCTATAAATCTCGCCCATTGGTAAATTAATGAAATAAATACTAAGTACATATGCCCATTATTATATCGGGATTAAGAGCATGTACACCATAATATCCGAGGTCCGATTAAATTATGTAGTCAGCAATAAATCGAATCACCTCTAAGTCGGTCTTACTCAATACACACAAAGTGTACCAGTGTAATTCTATGGTCAAGACAAACCAATACCAAATCACACTACAACCATACCAATGGTTTTTCCATAACCATCTCGGTTGTGAACCTTTACTTATACTTTACAAGGAACTGATAATATGATCTCCCGTGTGACACTACACACCATGTTATATACAATGTAATGTATAAGACAATATGCATAACCATAAATATTCAAATAATGATCATGTGATTCTTATTTCAAAAATAAAGATGTTCATACAAAAAATAGACTTTCAGTATACATCCCAACAATCTCCCACTTATACTAAAAGACTATGTTGTCCTCATATTGCCATACATCCGATTCCCATTCCCTCCACATGCCTATCAAAAGCTCTTGTTGGAAGGGCCTTAGTGAAAGTATCTGCCATGTTATCCTCTGATGCAATCTTGGCCACAATAACATCTCCTCGCTTTACGATTTCTAATATCAGGTGGTACTTGCACTGTATGTGTTTACTTGCCTTATGGGCTCGTGGTTCCTTCAAGTTTGCAATTGCCAACATGGGTTGGCAAGGAAAGTCCAAGCATGAGTCTTGGAAATGGAAAGTCCAACATGGGTTGGCAAGGAAAGTCCAAGCTTGAATCTTGGCATTTGAGAAGTCCAAGGGGTTGATATTGGCGGCGTAAAGTCCAAGCGGGAGTCTTGGCAGCATAAGTCCAATGGTTGGTGGCGTAAAGTCCAAGCGGAGTCTTAGCGGCGCATGTCCAATGTGCCTTGGCGGTGTAGACACCGTTAGCATGACATAGCCGATGGAAGCACGTGAAGGCTAGCGCAATGGATGAACAAGTCATGGATGACTTGGAGGGATCCGAGAGGTGTGAGGCTGACGGAGGTGGCTTGAAGGCTTAGCCCTAGGCTATGAGTGGTCTAGCAAGTATGGGGGAACCATACTTGGGTTAAAACCTCATGTTTGAGGTGTGCCAGTCGACTGGTGCCATGTGGCAGTCGACTGAACTGAGTCAACTAGGATTTGACTATGGGAATTGGCCTAGCAGTCGACTAATCTTGTGATCAGTCGAATGGTGCTCGGTTTTTCGGGCACAGAATGGAGTCTGACTCAACTGTTGGGGTTAGCAGTCGAGTGGAGGCTCTAACAGTCAACTGATGGTCATAATCAGTCGACTGATGATGGTTCCGTTGGATCTTTCCAGCGTGGATCTAGCCGTTGTCTTACGACAACAGTGGCATCAGTCGACTGATGATCCCGAGCAGTCGACTGATCGGCGATTTACAGCACAGGTTGAAGCTTTAAATGGAGCTCGTGAATGAGAAAAATTCCATGGTTTCTTGAGGGATTTTGGGGTGATTTGCTACTTCAGATCAGGGTCTCTAAGCGCAATCTAAGCTACCAAGCATTCAAGCAATCAAAAGCAAAGTGTTGTAAAGTTCTCTTTACTTGTTTTCATATTTGCATTGTATTTGCTTGTTTGTCTTTCGTATTACTGTTGTAATCAATTGTACAAGGTTTCTCCACCTCTGACTTGTGTTGAGAAGGAGTGTTTGCATAGTAGTGTGTTTGTGGCATCGCTAGAGCTCTTTAGAGCTCAATCCGTAGAGTAGGAACTGTTCGATTCTGAACCATGTTAAATACCTGTGTTTGCGTGTTTGTTCTTGTTGTATTTTATTATTGTATATTCCGCTGTGTACTAACAAGAATGTAGACAAGCAAACGCAATCGACTTCCATCACGAAACGAATCAAGCTATTCACCCCGCCCCTCTAGCGTTCCAACGATCTCCTACAAGTGGTATCAGAGTGAGGCCGCTCTTCAAGGTTTAACAAATAAGGGAGCACGCTAGAGGGTGAAGATGGATGTTTAAGAGCAACTAGGATGGGATATCAACTCGCCTATCCCATATACCTTCTATGGACAAGAAGAGTTTAGACAATGGAAGGCGATAATTGAGGACTTCCTGATGATGATGGACTTCGAAGAATGGTTCATTTTGATGGATGGATTTGAGTATCCGAGAGGACCAAAAGGTGGATTCCTCAAGAATAAGAGATGGACCAAAGAGCAAGTCCAAGCCTTCGAGAAAAATAATAAGGTAATAAAATTTTTGATTGATTTAATACCTAACAATATCTTGTGTATGTTAGGTAATTATATAGATGCCAAGGAGCTATGGAGCCAAGTGGTAAAGCTCCATGAAATTCCATCGCCGGTCCAAGAGGAATGGACCGAAGAGGAAAGCACATCATTCTCACAAGGAAGTGAGGACTTGGAGGTTGAGAGACCATCAACATCCAAGGAGGAAGAGGAAGTAGAATTGGAGGAGACCTCCACCTCTAAGATTGAGGGGGAGGAGATTAGTTCACCGAAGCAACATCAAGAAGAAGCTTCAACATCCGGTCAAGATGAGGAAGCTCAAAATCCGATTTCGGCCTCCATTGACTTACGTAACACAAACACCGTAATTTAAAATAAAAATAATATTATGTTTTTTGAGTGTACGGAATTTGGGCACTATAAGAGTGAGTACCCAAAGAAAGTCAAGAAAAGTCCACTGGCACTAAAACCTCAAGAAAAATCAAAAGATGCCGGTGCCCCCACTAAAAGAAGCAAAGAGCACATCATTTTCTTCAAGTGCCAACAACTGGGGCATTTTAGGAATCAATGCCCTAGGGGGAGCAAGAGAGTCAAAGAGGGAGCCTCAAAAGTAGGGGGAGCCACTATGGTAAACCCTAAGGTATATCATTTCAATAATGCTCATTCTTCTATTTTTAATGTCAAAAAGCATGCTAGAAATAACTTAAGGAATCTTGCGATTATTCGTGAAAAGCATGCTAGGAATAACAAATATTTTTGTTTAGGAGCTAAGAATGTCCACTTAGGAAATAAGGAGAAATTTGAGACTAATGTCCCTAAAAATATTTTATCTAAGGACAAATCTAGGTTAAATAATTCTAGACCAATTCTAACTAGGGATACAATTAGAAAGGTACAAGAGCGCCTAGGTCTTAATCCCAAATGGACTAGGCATATGCCTAGAAAGGACAATGCCCAAAGACCAAATCAAAATTCAAAAATTGGGCAATTAGAATTAGAAAATCAAGCTTTGAGGTCAAGGCTTGAGAAGTAAGAAAAGACCCTCAAGAAGATGCAAAAACAATTTCAAGGGTCGAAGAGTCAAAGTCAAGGGTCTAGGACTCAAAGTCAACACCTAGGGCCAAAGAGAGAAAAGTCAACCAAGGTCAAGAAGGGTTTGGCTCAAAAACCTAATCCTAAGGTGGCTTATCATAGTGTTCCATTTGATTATGGAACACAAATTAGGTCTAGAAAAGCCAAGGTCACAAGGGAAGTCATCCCTAGAGTTGACCATGGTGTGTGCCTAGTGGCTAGGGTTTCAAGGAAACCTAGGGTAGCCACTAAGAAGGTTGCAAGGGGAGTTACCCCTAGAGTCAACCCAGGTAAGACCATAATGACCAAGGCTAACAAGCCTAGAAGGGTCATTAGGAGGGTATCTAGGGAGGTCATCCCTAAGGAATACCTAGTTAACCCTAAGAGCTCTAATAGGTTTTGGGTTCCTAAGAGCATGATTGATTCACGCTAAATTGGTTTAGGGTGTGCCAACCTTGATTGGATGGGTAGTTTACTCAACCATGGTAAAGGTGGCACCTTAGGATATTTTCCAGGTTATGGATACCTTGGAAATAGAATTGATATTATGATCCTAAAAGATTTTAGGATGTGCCAATGTATTTTTGCGATTATGAAAAATCAATTGAATTGGCACAATTTAGGTTTAATAGTCATAGTGTGCCATTTTGGGGTTTTGGCACACTTAGGAGAAAATTAGTATTATGGAAAAATATACTTAATTATATCAAATGACAATTAATATTGAAAATTAGGTATCCGTATACCTATACTTTTTATTTTCCATGCCTTGTTTGCCTTATAACTTGCCATGACATCATGCTTATTTTTAATCATTTTATATGACATGTTCATGTTTAGGATTATGGTTTAAATGTCATATGTTTTTAGATTCCATCTTATGCCATGACATCATGATTATGAGCATGTGTTTATTTATATCATCATTAATGCCATAATCATTCATGCATTTAAATTTGATTAAAATTGATTCAAGGACAATGACATGACTTGGAGTCCCATTTATAAGGGAATCAAGTAGTGTTGCCTTAGAAAAATGCATTAAACCCTAGATTAGGGAGAAGAAAACCCACATCTCATATTACATTGACATGTATGTGTATTTATACACACTAGATACATGTGAGATGCTAGGATATGAGTTAAGTTCAAGGTGCATAGTTTTTGCATCTAGATGAACTAAAACTCAACTAATTTCATTGTGTGGATCATTGGGAAAGCTTGTGTACAAGTCATGTACATTGAGCCCAAGGAATATGATCCAAAATAAGGTTTTGAAAATATTTTAAAATACTTTTGAAAAACCTTGGTGAAGCCTATCTTTTGATAGCAATCGCCATTGATGAGATTGATACAAAGTGAGCTAAGACTTTGAAGTTTTTATTCAATTTTGGATTTTGTATCAATTTCGATATTTTTATGGTTAAAATATTTTTCTAACATTTTTCACCCATTGTATTCGTCATAAGTATTATACATATAAAATTTCATGATTTTTCGAATTATGTATAATTATTTATGATTTTCCAAATTTCATTTCTGATAATTGAAATTCTGATATTTGATTATCGATCGCTCGTGTGCGATCGTGATGAGTGTGATCATAGCTGAGAGAATCCACTTCCATTGCTGATTTCGGGAAAACAAGGTTGTTTAGCCGGTGTTCAGCTACGGTTAAGGTTCCTAACCACTTCTAACCCTAGGATATGCTTTGGGAAGCATTATAAAGGGTAAAAATCCATTGGATATCGATTAGGAGAGGTGTTAGAATGATGTATCAAATTTAAGATGTGGAGAGTTCATTTTTGAATTTTGAACCTTAATTTTGATTGTTTAGAGTTCCTATTGGCTTAGGGACTTCCCAAGGACATTGTTGGTGCAATGGTCAAGGGGGAGCAAGCCTTTAGGGGGAGGTATCCATCAAGGGATGATGGATGTTATTTTTTCCTCATGAGGATGGGAAAATGGGATTTTGAGATACCCAATTTGGAAATTTGGAGAGTATATAGAATTGCCTCTCTTGAGTGATATGAGACTTATCACTAGGAAGATGGTAGGCATCCATGGTATTTTTGGATCAATGGAGAGATTGTAAGATCTCATTGGGACATGAGACTTTGACCACCTTGGAGAGAACCTTTTTGATGTTAGTCAAAAAGGGAGAGAATGTTTTAGGGGAGAACTGTTAGTAATATATGAGAGATGTCCTATGGCAATCACCTTATGTATGAACCATTTATATGATAAATGAAGATTCACTATTTGAGTATACATGTTTTATGTATTTGATTGGATCTTAAACTCATTTACTGAATGTCCACGATACGATTCACAGCATGAGAGAATTTGTGATTGGATCACAACTAGTGAGTATCTCTACATGTGTAATTGTGATGTATCGGAATTATCCCTAGTCGATGAATTGATGGATTTGGACACCATAAATTCTGTCGAGACTAGCACGAGGTATACTCATTGGTGTATCCAAGCAGCTGATTCTCACTGGCTGGAGACATTGTGATGTCCGGAGTTAATCGTGGATGCTAGTTATGGTAACTAGTTCATTGGAGTGACCAGCCGTAAGACTTCATATGGTTCTCTGCATATATAGATATGTCAATGACGTTCTTACTGTGGCTTAAGTGCGATGTTCCTTTGACTTGCGGTATTCAAGTCATCTTGATCATGGAGACTTATGCTTTGACATCTTAAGCAAACATCTCCGAGGAGATGTGGACCCGGGATGATTGGGTATAAGTCGTGATCGAAGGTGTTTGAATAGCCTATAAAGGATTCACCACTCCTTGCGAAGATGTATACCCATGGCCTCTCGTCGGATTGTTACTAAAGTCTTTGGCCAAAGCATTACATGTTTAGAGTAAGGTACTCTTCGATACATGTGGAGTAACTAGAATCCGTAGGATGAGGAAATGATACTTGGGCTAGGTGTGACGTAGTCAGCCTAGTGGGGACTGACACAATAGACCATGTCCTGAACCAAGTGGGTATAAGATGAGTGAAGGGAATGGGGCACGATTCATTCGAGCTACTGAAGGGTTTGAAATAGTTACGATCAACCGTTGATCTTTTTCGGTTAATTGGGGATCATGATGTACTACTAGGTGCCACTCATGATCGTTCTATAATTAATGGTTAATTATAGCAACATAAACCGAGAACCTATTTGGTCACACGCACAACGAGTGTAATCCAAAGGATTTAAAACGAGCTTGAGAATGGGATTCTCAGACCGAGAGAAACTATGTTTGGTTGGACCAAACATAAAGCGAGCATGAAATTATTTCAGTCGCAATGGAAGCGTGGATGGGCCGTGTCTTATGAAGACATAATGGATGGACCAAAATGGTTTGGTTCTAATCCAATGGATAAGAATAAACCAAAGGGTTTGGTTTATTTTAAACGAATGAACCAAAAGTTGGTTCGGTTCGTTTTAACTTAAAATAAACCATCATGGTTTGGTTTATTTTAACTTATCCTAATGGAGCGGGTTAACGGGCTTTATGGATATGATCCATTAACCATTAAGAGAATTAGTTCTCTATAAAAGAGGGCTTAAGGGATTGTTAAACCCTAATCCAAAATCAAAACCCTAGCCTCCAAGGTTGTGCCGCCCAACCTCCTTGCCGCCCAGCTTGATTGTGCTGCCGTCTAGCTCCTTGCCGGTGACCAAGCTTCAGCCGGTGAACCTCCGGCGACCCTCCGGTGATCTCCTATAGGTTTGGCATCAAGGTGAGGCTTTTCTCTCCTTGTTTTGGCCGGCGCCTACTCCTCCACCAAGCTGTCCAGTTTTCTGGACAGCTTCTCCTCCTCTCGTCGGAGCGTCGTTTGGACGACGGTTAGTGCTCCGACAGCGGCTAACTTACCGGGGATTTGATCTCCGGTAATCCTCTGAGGTGGAGGACGAAGGATTCGTCAAAAGGTTGACGAATACCTCTCCGGAGAAGCGAGTTTTGAGAACTCGTTTTGGATCCGAATTTGGATTCGGATCGTGATCATCTCTCGATCACGTCGTCTTCAATACAAGGCTAGTAACCCGTACGAAGACGAAGCTCGTGACTTAGCGAAGTCATCCCGAGGAGCTCGGCGTGGATACGGATAGAGACGATTCTTACGAGGATCGTTCCGGTTGATGCCGTTCCCGCTACACGTCATACGGAAGGTATAACGTAGTTTAATTTCCTTTTATTGCAAATTTTAATTTACGGTTATGTCTACACTTGTTGTAATAGCATGCGTGTGTTGTGTGTGTTGTAATAAATAGGAGTATTTATTATTTTTATTGCTTCCGCTGTGCTCATGTTTACGAAACATGATCGAACACACACTGCGCCATGCGCTTAGAAACCCAACCAAAGGGTATCGAGCCCAGTTGTGTTTCACATAATCGTAAAATGGTTTCGATAGTCATAATGTATTTCTGGAAATTTTCTAATTTTGGAAATTTAGAAGTATTTATGGAAATTTTTCAATTTTGGAAAGTCTAGAAGTATTTATGGAAATCTTCCACTTTTGGAAAGTTGGAAGTATTTATGGAAATTGATATTTTCCATAAATAAAATATTTGATTAGATTCTGAAAATTTGTTTCCTAATTTAATCATGATTTGATTTGGGAAATCAAATCTTAAAATATTTTATTTCCATAAGTAGTTTTAATGATTTAGGAAATTGGTTTCCTAAATAGATTTTCCTTAATCAAATAATTCCATGAATAAAATATGTGATTAGATTTGGAAATTTGTTTCCTAATTTAATTATGATTTGATTTGGAGAATCAAATCTTAAACATATTTTATTTCCATAAATAGTTATGACATATAAGGAAATATATACATGACATAATTGTATGCCATGTAATTGCATTAGATGCATAACATTATGCCATGCGTGTCGTGACATGTAGATGTATGCCATGTATGCCATGCCATTTAGATAATAGTTATTTGCATGCAAAGAGGATTAGACATAAAACCCTAACTCAATATTAAAGCCTACACCTTCCATTAATATGGTTAGAACCAGAGTTCTGTTTCTTGTTTGGGTTGTTGGACTCACTCCAAGCCCGGCTCGAACCTGAACATGTTCAAATCATTGGAATAGTTTAACTCTAATATGGTAAGAGTCAGAGGTCAATCGTTAGTTTGGGTTGTTGGACTCACTCCAAGCCTGGCTAATTGGTTGAATGCGCTCTAACCATATTAAAACTATTTCGCGATTAATGGGTCGGCTTTAACTTGGAGCATCGATTTGTTGGACTCACTCCAAGGTTGATGTGAAGAGAGGTGCAGTTGGGTGCTATGCATATGATGCATACTTGTTAATGTGTTAACAACCCGATGTATGTGTGAACATTCAATTAGTTGATAGCACATTGTGATAGTTGCATATACGGGATATGCAATCGGTATAGATGATACCTACCGTCGTAGCTAAGAATGGCTTGTTGGACTCTCTCGAGGTTGTTCTTATCTATGATGGATATCGACCATTCGGAGATGGACCTACAATCTCGAAGTGATTTTGGGTTTTGAAATTCGAAAAATTGAATGGGATTTATAAATGTATATTGATGCATTTTAAAATCATCTTCTTCATATATGCTCGCTTTGTATTTCTAAGTTAATATATTGATCATGATGTGTTTGAATTTATGCTCCATTTTGATTCAAATAAATTGATGGGCCAACTTCTTGGATAGCTTAGAAACTTGAGAATTGTTCTCAAGGTGAAAAGCTTGTATGTCCTCGCGCTCTTCCCGCCGTCTAGTGACGATTTATGCAACTCGACCAATTGTTGGCCTATCGTAAACATGTGAGTGATTCGAACAAATGAGTTGCATCATGCTAGCCAGATGGAACCTAAGTTACGAAAAGCAGCATGAGCATATGGATGCTCATATCGTAGTCCTTCATCTCGTGAGTTGGTTGATGAGCAAGTGAGATTAAGGTTCAAGTCTCCAAGCTCCTCTTCACCTCCGAGATGCAAGGAGGTTCATCCGTGGTATCGCTCAACATGTCAAGACTGTGGAGCCTTCGAGAAGCATGAGTAGGGATGTTGTTAGTTGATTCTCAAGAAAGGTTCTAAGAGGGAGTCAAAGGAACAAATGAAGGGAAGAAGAAAAAGGCTAAAAAGGCGTAACTACTAAAGGGCACTTGCCATCATTATGGCAAGGAGGGCCATCAAGTAAGAAATTGCAAGGTTTATCAAGAGTCCGTGAAGAAGGATAAGGCATCGGATGCCCCATCTTCTTCAGAAATCTTCTTTATTGATTGTCATTCTATTTCCTTAGACACTTGGGTATTGGATACTGGGTGTGGCTCACATATATGTAATGACATACATGGGCTAAGGAATAGAAGAAGACTCGTCAAGGGAGAGTCAAATTTACGTGTTGGGAATGAAGCAAAGGTTGCTGCACTCGCCATCGGAACGTATTTGTTGAAACTCCCTGCAGGACTTGTCTTAGAACTGGACAATTGCTTTTATATTGCTTTGTTGATAAAGAACATCATTTCTATTTCTTGTTTAAATAGAAATGGTTTCCATTTGACGTTTAGTAACAATTGTTGTTACATAACTTTGAATGGGGTTCTTTATGGGACTGGAACTTTAAGCAATGGTGTTTATACGTTGGACGTATCCAGTGACATTTGCAATATCGAAGCGAGCAACAAGAGTGCTCGAAAGGATAATCAAATGGACTCCTATATGTGGCATTGTCGTCTTGGCCATATAAGCAAGAAACGCATGTCCGAATTACACTGATGTGGAATTCTGGAATCGTTTGAATTGGATTCATACGATACATGTGAATCATGCTTAAAAGGCAAGATGACTAAGTTACCTTTTACTGGAAAAGGTGAACGAGTGGGAGAGTTACTAGGTCTAGTACATACTGTATGTGGACCCATGTCAACTCAAGCTTTAGGAGGCTATAGATACTTCATCACCTTCACCGATGATCACTCACGGTTTGGGTATGTGTTCTTGATGAAACACAAGTCTGAAGCCTTTGAAAGGTTCCAAGAATTCAGAAATGAAGTAGAGAAACAACATGACAAAAGTATTAAAATACTTCGATCGGATTGAGGTGGTGAATACTTAAGTCAAGAGTTTCTTGATTATCTAAGAGACAATGGCATATTGTCTCAATGGACTCCGCCCTATACACCACAGCATAATGGTGTATCTAAGAGACGTAACCGGACCTTGTTGGACATGGTCAGGTCAATGATGAATCATGCGACTCTTCCCAAGTCCTTTTGGGGTTATGCACTTCAGACAGCTGTTTACTTGTTAAACAGAATGCCTACCAAGGTAGTCTCTACTACTCCATATGAGATATGGGCTAGTAAGAAACCTCATGTATCTTACTTGAAGATATGGGGTTGTCCTGCTTATGTGAAGCTGATCAGATCGTATAAACGATGCTAAGTCCGATAAATGTCTATTTATTGGATACCCTAAGGAAACAAGGGGTTACCAATTCTATCATCCTGTGGAACAAAAGGTGTTTGTTTCAAGGCATGCTGTGTTTCTAGAGAAAGAGTTTCTCTTGCAAGAAAACAATGGGAGTGTCGTCGAGCTTGAGGAGGCTCGAGAGACTCAAATAGACATTGATGAGATACCTGGTGAAGCACAACAGCCGACAACTCATAGTGATGAGCAATCTTGGACCTATTGTAACACCACATCTTCAGAGATTTGGTAGACACGCAAATATTCCCGAGAGATATGGATTTCTCGTAAGTGAATCGAACGACGTGTTACTCATTGATGATGAGGAGCCTACCAGCTTATGAAGAAGTGCCGATAAGTTCAGAAGGGATAAGTGGCTTGGTGCCATGAAGTCGAAATGGATTCCATGTATGAAAACCAAGTTTGGAACTTGGTTGACCCACCAAGGCATAAAGCCTATAGGGTGCAAGTGGGTTTTCAAGAAGAAAACCGACATGGATGGT